>JASWHV010000003.1:105715866-107185959 GCA_030760725.1 Neostapfia colusana
CAAGAGGGGGCCACTGCAGCGGGGTTAGAGCCTCTTGTATGATGTTAGGGGTGAAACCTCAGTGGGCCCATGCTCGTCGGGAATCCCTTTATAAAGGCTTCGTAGTGATCTCCTGGCTACACACCTGGGAAGTGTGAATGTGGTTCGTAGCCACTGGCAAAATGGAGGTTCTTTTAGTCCACCCGGCAACGGGGGATGAAATCACTACATGTGGGTACAGTGGTACAAACTCTGCAGAGTTAAAACTGTCATGACAGCCGTGCTCACGGTCAAGAGCGGCTTGGACTTATTCATGATTAGAGGATTGATGATTTTGGAAGTTGTGGATGTTAAGTGGGGAGCTTAACATCGGAAATAATGTTATGGTTCTTGATTTTGATGATGGGTTGGGAGATTGGGACCATTTCACGTGTGTAGTAATGTAGGTGCTTAATAAGCTAAGGTGATAGGTGTTAATTGAGTAGTGCTTTAACCATGAGTTCAACCTCTCCCTTCTTTAGCTATGCATGATATAATTTTCCCACACTTGTTGAGTACCATTGGTACTCAACCTTGCATATTTGTTGGTTTATATTGCTGCTCAGGTCAAGATAATGAGGTGGTGTATAATGACCAAGACTTTGGACCCGAAGAAGGTTTCTAGGTTCATGGAGACCCCCGGGCAACGCCTGTGACGGAGCCCCCAAAAATAATATTCCGCTGCTAGTTTATTTACTTGTGATGAAATTTTTATTGTCCAACGAGACATTTGCTATGTAGGACTTATCTATATTCAACACCTGGCTTGTAATAAATGATGCTTCACTATTTGTCATCACATGTATGAGGAAATGATCCTGGCATACATGTGATATTCACTCGGTTGTTCTTCGGAAAAACCGGGTGTGACAGAAGTGGTACCAGAGCCAAGGTTGCCCGTAGGAATGTGGACCTAGGTAGAAATGGACGGATTTAAGGGCCCTATTTTCTTAAAAACTATTTTCACAAGGTGTGTGTGGAAAAGTGTTATTTAATGAGTCACTTTCTTCATCTTACCCCAATTTTCATTCAAAATAGGATTTTTGTTTAAAAGTTTATCTAACCTAAGTTTAAATGCTTTTTGTTTTTAGATGGTTCGCATGATTCACACTGCTCGCAAGTCCACAGGAGGGAGAGTTCCCGTAGTTGCCCTTGCCGAAAGAGAGGAGAGCCGTCCGGTGACGTACCTTTCCTACGGATTGGCAGTAGGAGGCTTGTTGCGCCGTCTTCGACGTATGCTCGAAGCCACCGGCAATACGGGCAAGCTAATCATCCACTATAACTCCACCAGGACCATCCGTGAGAATAGAGCAGAATGGAGTTGAGAGATGAGGATTATACACGAAAATCAGTTGCTTAAGATCCACCGCTCTCCAGCTTGCAGAGCGACACAGGTCGATGCGGAGAAGGATGTCACCTGGGAGGCCATCACTTGCCAGAGTCACATCTATCGTCGCCACCTAGACAGGACTGAGTACATGTATGTCCTCCAGCATGAGAGTGGTACCACGGAGCACAAGTACCCGCCGGTGCAGCAAGGGACTTCCCATGAGCACATGGACTTGTGCTTGGAGGATGCTGCTATGCTCAGCACTCGACTGCAGGAGTGTCAGCAGGAGCTTCAGGATGTTCGTGACACCCTGAAGGAAACTGAGGCGTTGCTGCAAGCCTGCTTGAGGGCGAGAGAAAGAGGAGATGGGAATGAACTGTGTGTCACCGTGAATAATACATGGACTCCTGACTCCCCAGATCGCCGAGCGATCAGGCGTCGTCGCACTTCTCCACCAGCAGCCTCCCCACCCAAAGTAGAGTCAGAAGGCAGCCGAAATGATGAGGAAGATCCCGAGGAGCCAGCTCAAGAAAACGAGTAGTGTAGAGTCCTTCCCTTAGTTAGCAAGATGTCGAATAGTCGAGTCGTTAAGTTAAGTTAATGGTGTGTTAATGCTTAGTGTGTGACGTGAGTTGTGGAAGCCATGAGCAATTATCCACAGCCTCGTCTTTAGATTGTTTTGCTTTGGTGTGTGAATCCACATGAAATAATATTGCATTTATTTTTGTGTGAGAAATGAACCCTCAGAAAAGTATAACAAAGCCCCAACACTTCAAAGTACAAACAAATGAAAGTAGTAAGATGATATTAAATGCTTTCAAATTAACATTGGTTGATTCCGCTAGATGGCCGGAAGAGGAAAAGGACGTGCTGCCAACCCCGCCAACAACAACGATGAGGCATGCAACCCTCATCGTTCTGGAGGCCAGGACCGGGGTGGTCGCCGTGAAGGAGTTGATCCCATCCACCAAATGCTGGAGAATCAAAATCAGCTCATCCAGAACTTGACTCAAGTGGTGGCCAACTTGCATCAAGTTCCACCTCCACAAGCTGCACCACGCCAACCAAGGTTGAGTGAGTTTCTAGGAACTCAACCTCCAAAGTTTGCAAGTGCTGCTGAACCTCTGGAGGCAGATGATTGGCTGAAGACCATTGAAAGTAAGATGAGGATCATACAGTGCCAAGGGTATGAGAGGGTGCTGTTTGCCTCTCATCAATTGCATGGACCTGCTGCTGATTGGTGGACCGCCTACGTGGCTGCCCATCATGACCCTGAGAACATCACTTGGGAAGAGTTCAAGCGTAGCTTCCGCAACCATTACATCCCAAGAGGTGAACTCAAAAACAAGAGGAAGGAGTTTTTGGGACTGCAGCATGGAAACATGACGGTGAGGGAATACCTCACTAAATTCACTCAACTATCCCGTTATGCCCCACGGGACATAGAGACTGATGAGCAGAAACAAGATTGTTTCGTGGAAGGACTTACCGCAGAAATGCAGTGTGCAATGTCCTCAAATGAGTATGAGAGTTTCCAAAAGATGGTGGACAGAGCGTTTGTGGTAGAAAGGAAGCTGAAGGCCTTGGAAAATGAGAATAAGAGGAAGGCCGGGTGGTCACATCAGGCCTCAGGGAGCAACACCCGCCCACGTCTGATGCAGCAACCTACAGGGCTGACGAACCGTGCTGCGGTACCCTACTCAGCACCAAGAGGGTACAACCCAAACTACAGGCCTCGTGCAGCACCAATACAGCCACAACG
This sequence comes from Neostapfia colusana, assembly GCA_030760725.1. Classification (NCBI taxonomy): domain Eukaryota; kingdom Viridiplantae; phylum Streptophyta; class Magnoliopsida; order Poales; family Poaceae; genus Neostapfia; species Neostapfia colusana. The sequence goes on from JASWHV010000003.1 coordinate 105,718,977, forward strand.
TCAGTTCGTACAGCAGCCTCGCCCTGCATATCCACCTCGACCAGCAGTACAAGGACCCCCAAACCAACCCCAAGACAGCAAAGGCCAGGCACCTAAGGTTTGGGTGCAATGTTTTAGCTGCAGAGAAGTGGGGCACTACGCCCATAAGTGCCCGAAGAAGAAGCCCACGCAGCCACAACAGCAGAATGTAATGAGAGGACGGGTGAACCACGTCACTATGGAGGAAGCACAAGAGGCACCCGACGTGGTAGTTGGTAAGTTTCTGCCAATTTACACATTGCAACCCTGCTGTTTGATTCTGGTGCTACCCACTCATTCATTGGTCAAGGGTTTGTTAAGAAGCATGACCTAGCAACAACACAAATGAACCATATGCTAGCCGTAAACTCTCCGGGTGGAGAAATAAGGACAAGACAAGTGTGTCCCAAAGTGAACCTAGACATTAATGGGGTAGTATTTACTGCTAACCTCATAGTGATAGATTCACCAGGGATAGATATTATTTTGGGTATGGATTGGTTGACCAAACATAAAGGAATCATCCATTGTTCGACCAGAACGGTGGAACTAACTCACCCTAGTGGCACAAGAGTAAAGTTCATAACAATACACGAGCCTAGGAGGGACATTAAATTAAATCAAGTTGAGGTGAAAGTTGAGGAAATAAGGACCATCAGGGAATATCCAGATGTTTTTCCGGAGGAGTTGCCAGGTATGCCTCCCGATCGTGAAGTGGAATTCGCAATTGAGCTAGTACCTGGAACAGCCCCGATATACAAGAGACCTTATCGGATGGACTCCAAGCAGCTAGAAGAACTCAAGGATCATTTAAGAGAATTGACGGAGAAGGGGTATATTCGTCCTAGTTCCTCACCATGGGGAGCTCCGGTGATATTTGTCCCCAAGAAGGACGGAACCCAAAGGTTATGCGTGGATTATCGTGCCTTGAATGAGGTAACTATCAAGAACAAGTACCCATTACCACGCATTGAAGACTTGTTTGATCAGTTGAGGGGAGCTTGTGTGTTCTCGAAAATTGATCTCAGGTCGGGATACCACCAACTCAAGATAAGGCAATCTGATATTCCCAAGACAGCATTCGTATCTCGGTACGGACTGTATGAATACACTGTCATGCCTTTCGGGCTAACTAATGCCCCCGCATACTTCATGTATCTCATGAACAAGGTATTCATGGAATATCTGGACAAATTTGTGGTGGTTTTCATAGATGACATTCTCGTCTTCTCCAAAGATGAAGAAGAACATGAGAAACATCTAAGGTTGGTGTTGCAGAGGCTAAGAGAACACCAACTATATGCCAAGTTGAGCAAATGTGAGTTTTGGCTGAAGAGAGTTCCCTTCTTAGGACATATAATCTCGGAGGGAGCAATCTCCGTGGATCCTGCCAAAATCGAGGATATACAGAAGTGGAAGACCCCTGAAAATATCGGGGAAGTTCGAAGCTTCTTGGGACTGGCTGGATACTATCGACGGTTTATTGAGGGATTCTCCAAGATCTCGAGAGCCCTCACCAAACTGTTGGAGAAGGGAATCACATTCACATGGACGCCACAGTGTGAGACGAGTTTTCAGGAGCTAAAGAAAAGATTGACAACAGCCGCAGTGTTGGTTATGCCTGATATGCAGAAGAATTTCACGGTGTACTGCGATGCCTCTAGAAACGGGTTGGGATGTGTTCTCATGCAAGAAGGGCATGTCGTGGCATATGCATCCCGGCAGCTTCGGAAGCACGAGAAAAACTATCCTACACATGACTTAGAACTAGCCGCAGTGGTACACGCGTTGAAAATTTGGCGGCACTATTTAATGGGGAAGAGGACCGAGATATATACGGATCATAAGAGTTTGAAGTACATTTTCACACAGCCAGATCTCAACCTCAGACAAAGTAGATGGTTAGAGCTAATCAATGACTCTGATGTGGGCATCAACTATCATCCCGGGAAAGTAAACATCGTGGCAGATGCTTTGAGTCGGAAAGTGCAGGTCAATAAGTTGAGCTTGAAGGACATGCCTGCAGAATTGAAGGACGAGATTATAAGGCTCAATCTATGTCTAGTAAATAGTGATGAAGCCATCGCCATGGAAGTGGACTCCACACTAGAGCGAGACATACATGAAGGTCAAAAGAATGATGAGAAGATACAAGAGATCAGACAACTCATCAAGGAAAATAAAGCTCCGGGTTTTAGAGAGGATGAACAAGGAACGGTGTGGCACGGGAAAAGAATCTGTGTGCCTGAAGTAAAGGAGATTTGTGAATTGATTTTGAAGGAGGCTCACGATTCTGACTATTCCATTCATCCTAGGAGTACGAAGATGTACCAGGACCTCAAAAGCAGGTATTGATGTTATGGCATGAAGCGAGATGTCGCGGAACATGTTGCCCTATGTGACACATGTCAGTTGGTGAAAGCAGAACATCAATGACCCGCGGGATTATTGCAACCACCTCAAAGTGCCTGAATGGAAATGGGAAGAAATCAGCATGGATTTAATTGTGGGATTGCCTAGAACCCAATCAGGATATGATTCAATATGGGTCATCATTGATAGGCTAACCAAGGTAGCTCATTTCATCCCCGTGAAAGAAAGCTACAACGGATCCAAATTGGTAGAGTTGTACATGTCCAGGATCGTGTGTTACCATGGAGTGCCAAAGAAGATTGTGTCGGATCGAGGGACACAGTTCACCTCCAGGTTCTGGCAGAAGTTGCACGAAACCATGGGAACCCATCTGAACTTTAGTTCTGCCTATCATCCCCAAACCGACGGGCAGACGGAGAGGACCAATCAGATCCTTGAAGATATGCTGAGGGCATGTGCACTAAAAAACAATAGGAGTTGGGACAAGAACTTACCGTATGCGGAGTTTTCCTATAACAACAGCTATCAAGCTAGTATGAAGATGTCACCGTTTGAAGCTTTGTACGGGAGGAAGTGCAGAACTCCCCTATTTTGGAACCAAACAGGGGAAAGTAAAGTGTTTGGTCCAGAAGTACTACAAGAAGCCGAGGCGAAGGTGAGGGAAATTCGCAATAACTTGAGGATAGCACAGACACGCCAAAATATCTATGCCGATGTACGAAGAAGAGAGCTCGTTTTCAACGTGGGGGACTATGTCTATCTCAAGGTGTCCCCTATTAGAGGACTTCGTCGGTTCAAGGTGAAAGGGAAGTTGTCACCTCGATACATCGGACCCTTTCAAGTTTTGGAGAGGAAAGGCGAAGTGGCGTATCAACTAGAATTACCGGCTCGTCTATCGGATGTGCACGATGTATTCCATGTGTCACAACTCAAGAAATGCCTGAGGACGCCTGAGGAGGTGTTACCCATGAATGAAGTGGATGTAGCTGAGGATTTGTCTTATGCCGAGCAACCATACAAGATTTTGGAGACAATGGAACGCCTCACCAGAAATAAAAGAATTCAGATGTGCAAGGTGCAGTGGAAGCATCACTCAGAAGAGGAAGCCACCTAGGAGCGGGAAGATGAGCTAAAGGCACAATTTCCGGAATTGTTTTCTTAGAACCACCAATCTCGAGGACGAGATTTCTTTTAAGGGGGGTAGAGCTGTAACACCCCAAAATTTTGTTAAGACCCTAAAATCATGTTAAGAGGGGAATTTAAAAATTTTTGGACGTGTTGCATGTTTTGCAAAAATTCAAATTCAAACTGGAATTCAAGTTAAACTCAAATCAGAAAAGAAATAGAAAAATAAAAAGAGAAAACAGAAAAAAACCAGCCAGTGGGCCGCAACCCACCAGCCGGCCCACCCAGCGCCCGCGCCAGCCCACAGCCGCGTGCGCCGCTTCCCCCACTGACAGGCGGGGCCCGCCAGTTCATCTTCTACCTCGCGCTAGCGCCGGACTCTCTCACCCGAATCGAAACCGATCGGGAATTCTCGCGTATTCCAGCCGAATTCCGTTCGGGGGCGACGCAAACTCGATCTAAACCACCCCGCCGCCCTCCCCCGTATATAAAAACCCCGGCCTCGTTCTGTTTTTCCCACGCGATCTGCTGTTTTTCCTTCGGTGAGAACCCGAGCCTTCTCCGGCGAATTCTGGCCGATCTACGCTCGGAAATTCCGATCTAACTCGCTGGTCTTGATCCACCGCCTCCGGGGAACCTTGCAGGTGCAGAAAACTCGGTGACTTGCAGTGTAAACACAGCGCCGACAAGCCTCGCCGTGAATTTACCTCGGACCTCGTCGCCGATCACCTTCCAGGACCTCCGAGCTCAAGAAAACCCCTGAGGTGAGATCCCCGACCTCTCCTCCACCGATCTATGCCATAAAATCACAGTTCTAGGAAGAATTCTCGAAGATCCGAAAGTCTCCGGCGAGATCGCCGCTTCCCGCCGCCGTGCGCCGCCGGCAGCGCCGCCCGCGTTCGATCAGAGCGACGTGGCCGCTTGTGCGCCGTTTATTTTAAATCGCACGGTAGGGTTTAAATCCCCGCGTACCGGTTCGACGTTATAATCTCAGCCGTCGGTTTAAAATCGGACGGTCCACGTCAGCCCCGCGTTATAAAGACTGGAAATCTTACGTGCTACCCCCTGGGGTTCTCGGGAAATCAGAGCTAGCCCCGGAAACTTCTGATCTAGCCCCTGGAACTTCAGAAAATCATGTAAATTCATTTAAAAATCAGTTTTAGCCCCTGGACTTAATAAAAATTAAGAAAAACTCCTCTGATAAGTGTATCTAGACCCCTGGAAATTCTGAAAATAATATTATAGACCCTGCAGTGGGATGAGTTTACCTTTTTAGCCCTGTTTAGTATTTAATTTAGGAAATTGAATATATGGCAAGTGTTTAAAACTTAAAAAGTGGGACAAACATATTGTCAAAATTAAATTAAAGACTTTCTCAGTATTTAGGAAACTTTGGAGTGAGATGAAAACATATTTTGGGCTGAATTGAATCTGTTTAATTTATTATTCACATTTAGGGACACATTTTTAATCAAAGAATAGTTCTAGAAAATAGGGAAAATAATTGTGAAATAGTTTACATCAGAGGAAAAGGTCAAAAATATGTTAGCAAATATTTTAGATCAGAACCTATTCTGTTTAGATGATGTATCTTGTTATTTTTATAATAAAGTTCACACTTAGGCATAGGAAATAAATCTGAAAATATAGCAACTAGTAAATGATAAATGGAGTTTCTAAGATCCAAAGAATTCAGTTTAGGGTTGGTAGAAATTCTGAAGACAAATATGGAGAAGAAAAATACCTTTCATGCACACTTGGTAGCTAAAAGGTGTATCAATTGAATATAAGGAATTTATTTAAATTGGAAACTCATATATTATATACAAACATAAAAATGAATACAAAAGTAGAAATCATATGCACATGTTTAAAAGTGCATGTAAGCCAAAATCAACACACATAGAGTAACCACAACACATAGAAATGAGAATGACTTTCATAAATATGAATGTGTGGTTTGTATGAAGTGGAAGTGTGAACCATGTCTTATGGATTGTTGTTTTTCTTTTGCTATGTGTGATGGTATGATGTAGAACCTGCTCAAGAGCAAGTTATTCCTTTCCAAGACCAGGACTACCCATTTCAAGAGCAGCAGGAAGGAGGCAAGTGTCCTTGACCACTTTGATCCTATGCTAGGATGTGTAGATAGAATTATTTGCATTGTCAAGTTAAATATGAAACCCATGCTAGGAAGTTTCCCTAGAATTGCATCACCTTGTTTCATTTTAGCTTGGGTTGGGATTTATTTTATCATGTTTAGCCATGCTTAGAATGGGATATCTGGGATATGAGATCATCAGTTTATTTTACCATACTCTTGAATGAGATATTGTGAGTTATGTAGAGGTAGGGATCAAGGCAAGTTGGATGTTTTGGTTGGTGCTGGGTGCACGAGACTCGGGTTTGTGTTTAGTACTTGCCTGGATCCTAAGGACCGGTTCATGGAGCATGTAACCTGGCTTTACAGTGCCAACCACATGCTGAGATGGGGCAGCTTGGTCAATTAATTAGGTGTATCCCCGGCGTAGTATGGGTGTGTTGGATGGTGCGGGGAGTAGGTGTCAGCTGGACTACCATATGAACCGCAAGGCTCAAGAGGGGGGCCACTGCAGCGGGGTTGGAGCCTCTTGTATGTTGTTAGGGGTGAAACCTCAGTGGGCCCACGCTTGTCGGGAATCCCTTTGTAAAGGCTTCGTAGTGATCTCCTGGCTACACACCTGGGAAGTGTGAATGTGGTTCGTAGCCACTGGCAAAATGGAGGTTCTTTTAGTCCACCCGGCAACAGGGGATGAAATCACAACATGTGGGTACAGTGGTACAAACTATGCAGAGTCAAAACTGTCATGACAGCCATGCTCACGGTCAAGAGCGGCTTGGACTTATTCATGATTAGAGGATTGATGATTTTGGAAGTTGTGGATGTTAAGTGGGGAGCTTAACATCGGAAATAATGTTATGGTTCTTGATTTTGATGATGGGTTGGGAGATTGGGACCATTTCACCTGTGTAGTAATGTAGGTGCTTAATAAGCTAAGGTGATAGGTGTTAATTGCGTAGTGCTTTAACAATTAGTTCAACCTCTCCTTACTCTAGCCATGCATGATATAATTTTCCCACACTTGCTGAGTACCATTGGTACTCAACCTTGCATATTTGTTGGTTTATATTGCTGCTCAGGTCAAGATAATGAGGTGGTGTATAATGACCAAGACTTTGGACCCGAAGAAGGTTTCTAGGTTCATGGAGACCCCCAGGCAACGCCTGTGACGGAGCCCCCAAGAATAATATTCTGCTGCTAGTTTATTTACTTGTGATGAACTTTTTATTGTCCAACGAGACATTTGCTATGTAAGACTTATCTATATTCGACACCTGGCTTGTAATAAATGATGCTTCACTATTTGTCATCACATGTATGAGAAAATGATCCTGGCATACATGTGATATTCACTCGGTTGTTCTTCGGAAAAACCGGGTGTGTCAACTAATCATCATGGAGAAATACTCCGCAAAACCTTGTGTGTTCAGTGGCATTGACTTTCAGGTTTGGAAGGCACGTATAGACACTTTCATCCCGGCACAAGGTTTCGCAATATGGGAAAAGGTGTACAAGCATTATGACGTGCCACCAAACTATCAAGTCATGGCTACGAACATGAGAGATGTCGACAACAACAACAAAGCACGGAACTTGATCATACAAGGATTAACTCAAGGTGACTTCGACCGTGTTGCACACCTTCGATCTGCATACGATGTGTGGAAAGCACTTTGTGACTACCACGAATGATCCAACACGATCAAGGAGGTAAGACAAGATATGTTCAAGAAAGAATACATGCGCTTCGAGATGCAACCCGGTGAGTCAATCGATGACCTCTTTGCTCGCTTCAATAAAATTCTCAGAAAATTGCGTAGTGTCAACGTTAATTTCTCAAATGCTGAGAATGCTAGGCAATTACTAAGTGCATTAGAAATGTCAATTTGAGAGATGAAAGTTACATCTATTCGTGAATCTACTGTCATGAGTACACTTATTTAGATGTGCTATATTCTAAGTTAAAAACTCATGAATTTGACATAATGTCACGTAAGAACCCCAACAAGTCTCTTTCATTTGTTTCACAACGTGACATGCCTAGATCTAGTCAATCTTCATCTTGTGATACACTTTCTTTGTTGTCCTCTCTAAACCTTGAACAGATTGAAGAGTTTCCAGAGGAAGAACTTGCACTCATCTCTACTCGGTTCTCAAAAGCATTGCAAAATGTGAGAACTAGAAGGAGAAAAAGTGCAGGACCTCAACGATGCTTCGAATCTGGTAAGACAGGGCATTTTTCGTATGGATTGCCCTAACCTTTCAGGTCCTACTTCCCGTGATGAAAATCAAAATAGGACAAAACACTCCTCTCCAAACGATAAGAAAAAGAAGAAGGTTTTATGAGACGCCAATTGGTAAATAGGACAAAGCACTCCTCTACAAACGATAAGCAAAATAGGACAAAGCACATCAAGAACTTGGCTCGAGCGATGTGGACATCGGAAGTGACGAAGATGAAGATGATTTGGCAAACTTATGCTTCATGGCGGGCATGTCAAGTTCAAGTATGGAGGAGGCAGAACACAACAGTGATAATGAAGAGGTATGTCCTACTTGCGAAGAAATGTGTGATGCTATTTCTCGTGCCACTGTTATAGTTAAGAAAAAGGACAAAAAGCTTAGGGAAAATGCTGTTAAAACTGAGTCACTAGAATCTGAAATTAATCGTTTGAAATCTTTGATTCCGAGTGATGATTCTTGTTCCTCATGTGATTTAATGTATGAACAATTGTCCTCTCTAAAAAGTGCACATACCTCCACACATGATAAACTTGAGTTAGAGATTGAAAAGAACAGAGAGCTTGCTGCACTTAAAGATAAAAACCTGAAGATGCTTGTTGTTCTACAATTGATTTATATTGTTCTACTTGTGATGATCTTAATAAGAAACTACAAGATGCTATGAATGAAATTTCTATATTGAACAATGCTTTACATTCTCATGAAGTTATGTATTGTTCCAATTGCAAACTAAAAGGGAAAACTTCATGTCAAAACTGCCTAGACTTGTCTAAGAAACTTGATGACATGAATCGGACACTAGAGCGGTTTTATAATGGGAATAAGAACCTGAACTTGATGTTGAATTCTATTAAATCTTGCAATGATATGACTGGTTTAGGTTTTGATTCCCATGCTCATGCTAAAGCACATCCACCTAAAATTGTAAAGTCATTAGAAAGTGGTTTGATTAAAACAGTTTCAAAACAAAAGAAGTGGTTTTAAAATCTGCAAGAGTGTTGTCTCATTCGGTTTCAGATAAACATGTTGTCTGCTCATCTAGACATGAACATAAAGTTAAATTTCATTGTACCTACTATGGTAGAGATGGTCATGTCATAGATTTTTGTTATAGACTAGCTAAGCAACAGAAAAAAGGAAAGAATGATTGCTAGATCACATAACAACTGTGCAAAACCTGTTGCGTGTGCTAAACCGAATGTTAGGAATATGCAACCTGCTGTAGTGAGTCAAAAACATGCAAAGTTTGCTTCCGGATCTACTGTTTTTAGTGCTACTCATGTAACACCTCGTAGGTCAGTAGTTGGGTACAAAAATGTCACACCCAGTTTCTCCGAAGAACAACCGAGTGAATATCACATGTATGCCAGGATCATTTTCTCATACATGTGACGACAAATAGTGAAGCATCATCATATTACAAGCCAGGTGTTCGAATATAAATAAGTCTTACATAGCATACGTCTCGATGGACGATAATAAGTTCATAACATGTAAATAAAATAGTAGCGGAATATAAGTCTTGTGGGCTCCGTCACGGGCGTTGCCCGGGGGACTCTGTGAACTTAGAATCCTTCTTCGGGACCAAAGTATTCGTCATTAAACACCACATCATTCTCTTGACCTGAGCAGCAATATAAACCAACAAAAAAGCAAGTTTGAGTACCGTGGGTACTCAGCAAGTGTGGGAAAGTTATGTCATGCATGGCTAGAGCAAGGAGAGGTTCAACTCATGGTTAAAGCACTACGCAATTAATACCTATCACCTTAGCTTATTAAACACCTACATTACTACACAGGTGAAATGGTCCCAATCTCCCGACCCATCATCAAAATCAAGTAACCATAACGTCATTTCCAATGTTAAGCTCCCCCGCTTAACATCCTCAACTTCCCAATTCACCATCCTCTAATCATGAATAAGTCCAAGCCGCTCTTGACCGTGAGCACGGCTGTCATGACAGTTTTTACTCTGCAGAGTTTGCACCACTGTACCCACATGTAGTGATTTCATCCCTCGTTGCCGGGTGGACTAAAAGAACCTCCATTATGCCAATGGCCACGAACCACATTCACACTTCCCAGGTGTGTAGCCAGGAGATCACTACGAGGCCTTTACAAAGGGGTTCCCGATGAGCGTGGGCCCACTGAGGTTTCACCCCTAACAGCATACAAGAGGCTCCAACCCCGCTGCAGTGGCCCCCTCTTGAGCCTTGCGGTTCATATGGTAGTCCAGCTGACACCTACTCCCCGCACCATCCAAACACCCATACTACGCCGGAGATACATCTAATTAATTGGCCAAGCTGCCCCATCTCAGCATATGGTTGGCATGGTAAAGCTAGGTTACATGTTCCATGAACCGGTCCTTAGGATCCAGGCAAGTACTAAACACAAAGCCGAGTCTCGTGCACCCAGCACCAAACAAATCATCCAACTTGCCTCGATCCCTACCTCTACATAACTCATAATATCTCATTCAAGAGTAAGGTAAATAAATTGATGATCTCATATCCCAATTATCCCATTCTAAGCATGGCTAAGCTTAAGCATATAAATAAATGACATGATAAAATAAATCCCAACCCAAGCTACAAGGAAACAAGGTAATGCAATTCTAGGGAAATTTCCTAGCATGGGTTTCATATTTCAATTGACAATGCAAATAATTCTATCTACACATCCTAGTATAGGATCAAAGTGGTCAAGGACACTTGCCTTCCTCCTGCTGCTCTGGGAATGGAAAGTCTTGGTCTTGGAAGGGGAGAACTTGCTCTGGGGCAGGTTCAACTCATGCCAATACACATAGCAAAAGAAAACTACAATCCATAAGACATGGTTCACACTTTCACTTCATGCAAACCACACATACATACCTATGAAAGTCATTCACATTTCTAAGTGTTGTGGTTACTCTACATGTGTTGATTTTTGGCCTACATGCACTTTTAAACATATGTATATGATTTCTAACTTTTGTATTCAGATTTCTGTTTGCACTATATATTAATTTCCAATTTGAACAAATTCTTTATATTTATTTCATACACTTCTTAGCTACCAAGTTTGCATGAAAGGTAATTTCCTACTCCAAATAGGTTTTCAGATCTTCTACAAAATCCTAAATTGAAGCTTTTGGATTTGGAGAACTCATTTATCCTTTTCTAATTATGCATACTTATTTTCCTATATTTTCAGATTTATTTTCTATGCCTAAAAGTGAACTTTATTATGAAAATAGTAAGACACATCATCTAAACAGAATAGGTTCTGATCTAAAATGTTCAATAATATATTTTTGAACTTCCTCTCTGATGTGGAACAAATTAAATTTATTTTACTAGTTTTTAGAATTATTTCTTAGCCTAAAATGTTTCTCTAGAGAAAATAAAAATGAGCAACACTTAGGCAGATTTCATTTCAGCCTAAAATATATTTTTTAACTCATTCTAAAGTTTTCCAAGTGCTAGGAGAGTTTAAATTTGAATTTGCACATGTGTTTGCCTTACCTTTTAAATTTAAATCCTAGTCACATATTCAAATTTCTGAAATTAATATCCTATAGGGTCAAAAAGACAAATCCACCCTACTGCAGGGTCTAATTTACTATTTCCTAAATTTCCAGGGGTCTAACTACACATAACAGAGGGGTTTTCCTAATTTTTATTAAGTCCAGGGGCTAAAGCTGATTTTTAAATGAATTTACACGAATTTCTGAAGATCCAGGGGCTAGATCAGAAGTTTCCGGGGCGAGCTCGTGTTTTCCGAGATCCCCAGGGGGTAGCGCGTAAGAATCCCAGCCTTTATAATGCGGGGTCGACGTGGACCGTCCGATTTAAAACAGATGGCTGAGATTATAACGTGAAGCAGTACGGGTTAGATCTAATAGGAACCGCACGATTTAAAATGGACGGGCCTCAGGGGGCCACGTCGCCCTGGCCGTGCGCGGATGGCGCTGCCCGGCGACGCGCGGCGGCGGGGGGCGGCGATCTAGCCGGAGATCTTTGGGTTTTCGTCTATACTACCTAAAACTTGGATTTCTTGGCAAAGAACGGTAGAGGAGAGGTCGAGGATCTCACCTCGGGGTTTTTCTTGAGCTCGGAGGACTTCGAAGGTGGTCGGCGGCGAGGTCCGAGATGAAACGCGGTGGTGCTCGTCGGAGCTGCGTCCAGAGCGCAAAACCCCAGGTTTTCTTCACCTGTGTGACCCCCCGGAGGCGGTGGAACATGATCAGCGCGTTAGATCAGCAAGTCCGAGCAAGGATCGAAGGAAAACGGTGATAAAAGTTTCGATTCTCACCAGAGAGAAGGGTGGAGCGGCCCTGGGGAACTCGGCGAGTTTCCTTGCATGAATTGCACGAGGAGAGGCGGCGGAGGATCGGTTTGGTTAAGTAGCAGCGTCCGGGGCCGAAGATCGGACTGGGGGCGTGGGTTTCCAGAGGTTGGGTTGGATTCGGGTGCGAGAGAGGGCGGTCGGTTGGGGCGCGCGGGAGGAGAGGGATGACCCGCGCGTCAGTGAGAGGGAGAGAGAGGAGGCGCGGGTTTGGGCTGGCGCGGGGGGGGGGGGGGGAGGGGGGGTCTTGGTCCGGCTGGCGGGTTTCGGCCCACTGGCCGGTTCCGGGTTTTCCTTTTTTTCTTTTTCCTTTTCTTTTTCTGTTTTGATTTGAATTTGAATTTCAATTTCTGCACCACATGCAATACGTTCAAATTTTTTTTAAATTCCCCTCTTTACAGGTTTTGGGGTGTTACAAAAAATCCTCAAACTGTGGCTCATAAACCTGCTATTTTATCTCAACCTTTGCGTGTTACTTCTGCTGGACGTTGTGTGACTCAGTACTGGATTCCTAAATGCCTTTTGACTAACCCCAGTATTGAGTCATCGACGTATTGTACTTCTATGTTGGTTACATGCTTGAGGAACGAGAACATTTGGATTGTGGATTCAGGATGCTCACACCACCTTACCGGTAACAAAGAATGGTTTTCCTCCCTCTCTTTTGTGTCACATGTAGAAAATGTTACTTTTGCCGATAATTCTTCAACTACTATAATTGCTAAGGGTTTGGTTAGAGTAAATAATCACTACACTTTAAAATATGTGGCACTTGTTAAAAATTTGAAATACAACTTGTTTTCTGTTTCACAATTGCTAGATGAAAATCTAGAAATTATTTTCACTAAAAATTGTTGCAAGGTTGTAGATTCAAATAGTGAGCTCATTTTTAATATGTCTCGGTTTGAAAGAGTTTTTAAATCTGATTTTGATATGTCATCCTCTAAGCATAGATGTCTAATTGCTAATGATTCAAGAGACCTTCTTAAGCGCTTCAACATGGACAAAAGCATGTCTCTTCGGACACCAATGGGTAGAGCAACGACACTTGAACTTGATGAAGATGGTGAACCCGTGGATCAAAAAGAATATAGAAGTATGATTGGATCACTCTTGTACCTCACGATATCAAGACCAGACATACAATTCAGTGTATGTCTTTGTGCACGATTTCAAGCTTCTCCACGTGCTTCGCATCATCAAGCCGTCAAAAGAACTCTCACGTACTTACATGGAACTTAAGAATTTGGGATTTTTCTTCCTTCCTCCTAAACCGTTACTTTGAAAGCTTTTTCGGATGCTGATTTTGGGGGTTGTAGAATTGATAGGAAAAGTACTTCGGGTGCTTGTCATTTTCTTGGTAATTCACTTGTTGCTTGGTTCTCTAGAAAACAAAATTCAGTTGCACAATCCACAGCCAAATCTGAATATGTCGTTGCTGCTAGCGCTTGCTCAAAAATTCTTTGGATTGTTCAAACACTTAAGGACTATGGGGTTGATCTAGATAGTGTTCCACTATTTTGTGATAACACTAGTGCTATTTGCATTGCTAAAAATCCCGTGCAACATTCGAGAACAAAGCAGATTGACATTAGGTATCACTTTCCCTGTGATAATGTTGAAAAAGGAAACATTGTGCTTCACCATATAGATACTGAACAACAATTGGCTGACATTTTTACAAAACCTTTGGATTTCACTCGTTTTTGTTTCATTCATAGTGAAATAGGGGTTATGCATCCTCATGGATTAAATTGAGGGGGAGTTTTGAAACTTGGGAAGTCTATTTGTGAATCTAAATTTAAAATAATATGAGCATAGTATTTCATACATATATGACTTTGTGATTTCTTTTATATGTTGAAAGTTCTTACTACACTACTCATGTTATACATTTTGTAGTTTTTGCCATGTCTAGTAATTGTAATAATTATTTACACTAAATCTGGTCATGATCGAATTTTCTTGCTGTTTTAAACTTGTTGCATGCTCACAAGAGCTTTTAATAATGAAAAAATAAGCAATCAACTATTAACATGTTGAGCTTTTATGTTCAAATGAAAATTTGAGAAAAAGATCAAGAGAATATGCATGCATCACACTTATTCTTGTGAGATGTCTTATCATTGCACTTAGATATGAACTTGGAAGAAGTTATGTATGACTAAAACCATGTCCTTAAGCTTCTGATAGTCAAATGACATAGGCTTGGTTGGTTAGAAAAAGGCTGATACGGCATATAATCTCTTCTGTCATGTTTTCAGGTCTTGACATAGTTAAGTTTGTGAGATCATGACTTGTTAAATTGAAAATTACACTTGATCTCTAGCATGTCTTACACTACTTTATGTATCTCATTGATGTGATAGTGTAAGTTACTTGATAGTATGGCTTGGATGAACTTTGTTTTATATGTATATGTTATAAATATGTTGTGAGACCTATGTGTGCTGAATACATTGGCTTTGACGATAAAAGTTTTGAATACTATCAAAACACCTTTTTAACAAGGTCCGTGTAACACCCCAAAATCCTGTTAAGAGGGGAATTTAAAATTTTTTGGACGTATTGCATGTGTTGCAAAAATTCAAATTCAAACTGGAATTCAAATTAAACTCAAAACAGAAATGAAAAAGAAAAAAGAAAAAGAAAAAATAAACCTTCCCTGCCAGTGGGACGAAACCCACCAGCCGGCCCACCCAACCCCCGCGCCAGCTCGCAGCCGCGCGCCCGCGCCCCCTCTCGCAGATAGGCGGGACCCACCTGTCATCCCCGAGCTCCCGATCGCGCCGACCCGGACTGTTCCCCCGCGCACGCGCGATCGCCGGAAAACCGCGCGTTCCCAGCTGACTCCCGGTCCCAGAAGACTCCAGCTCGATCTAAACCAACCCGCCGCCCTCCCCCGTCTATAAAAACCCCGGCATCGTCCCGTTTTTCCCCCATGATCCGCCGATTTTCCTCCCGGTGAGAATCCGAGCTTCTCCGGCAAATTCTGCTTGATCTTCGCTCGGGAATTCTGATCTAACTCGCTGGTCTTGATCCACCGCCTCCGGGGAACCGCGCAGGTACAGAAAACTCGGTGGTTTGCGGCTCAAACACAGCGCCGACGAGTCTCGCCGTGAATTCACCTCGGACCTCGTCGCCGACCGCTTTCCAGGACCTCCGAGCTCAAGAAAACCCCCGAGGTGAGATCCCCGACCTCCCCTCTACCGATCTATGCCATGAAATCCCAGTTTTAGGAAGAATTGACGAAGATCCGAAGTTTTCCAGCGAGATCGCCGCCTCCCGCCGCCGCGCGCCGCCGGGCAGCGCCGCCCGCGCTCGATCAGAGCGACGTGGCCGCTTGTGCGCCGTCTATTTTAAATCGCACGGTAGAATTTAAATCCCCGCGTACCGGTTCGACGTTATAATCTCAGCCGTCTCTTTTAAATCGGACGGTCCACGTCAGTCCCGCTTTATAAAGGCTGGAATTCTTACGCGCTACCCCCTGGGGTTCTCTGAAAATAAGAGCTAGCCCCGGAAACTTCTGATCTAGCCCCTGGAACTTCAGAAAATCATGTAAATTCATTTAAAAATCAGATTTGGCCCCTGGACTTAATAAAAATTAGGAAAAACCCCTCTGTTATGTGTAGCTAGACCCCTGATTCTTAAAATAATATAATAGACCCTGTAGTGGGGTGAGTTTACCTTTTTAACCCTATTTGATATTAAATTTAGGAATTTGAATATGTGGTTAGTATTTAAAATTTAAAAGATGGGACAAACATATTGTCAATTCAAATTAAAAACTTTCCTAGTACATGGAAAACTTTGGAGTGAGATAAAAATAGATTTTTGGCTGAAATGAATCTGTCTAATTAATTATTCACAGTTATTAGTTATAGGGACACATTTTTAAGTAGAGAATAATTCTGAAAATTAGTAAAATAAATGTAAAATAGTTCACATCAGAAGAGAAGTTCAAAAATATATTATTTAATATTTTAGACCCAAAACCTATTCTGTTTAGATGAGGTGTCTTACTATTTTCATAATAAATTGCACATTTAGGCATAGGAAATAAATCTGAAAAATATAGCAAGCTAGGTATAAATAACTAGAAAATGATAAATGAAGTTTCCAAAATTCAAAGAATTCAGTTTAGAGTTGGTATAAGGTTTGAAGACACATATGAAGTAGGAAAATACCTTTCATGCATACTTGGTAGCTAAAATGAGTATCAATTAAATACAAGGGATTTATTTAAATTAGAAATTCATATATAGTATGCCAACATGAATATGAATACAAAAATAGGAATCATATGTACATGTTTAAAAGTGCATGTAAGCCAAAATCAACACACATAGAGTAACCACAACACATGGAAATGAGAATGGCTTTCATAAATGTGAATGTGTGGCTTGTATGAAGTGGAAGTGTGAACTATGTCTTATGACTTGTTATTTTCTTTTGCTATGTTTGATGGTATGAGTAGAACCTGCTCCAGAGCAAGTTCTTCCTTTCCAAGATCAGGACTACCCATTCCAAGAGCAGCAGGAAGGAGGCAAGTGTCCTTGACCACTTTGATCCTATACTAGGATGTGTAGGTAGAATTATTTGCATTGTCAATTGAAATATGAAACCCATGCTAGGAAGTTTCCCTAGAATTGCATTACCTTGTTTTCCTTGTAGCTTGGGTTGGGATTTGTTTCATTATGTCATTCATATTACTTGTGCTTAGCCATGCCTAGAATGGGATAAGTGGGTTATGAAATCATTAATTTATTTACCTTATTCTTGAAGAGATATTATGAGTTATGTAGAGGTAGGGATCAAGGCAAGTTAGATGTTTTGGTTGGTGCTGGGTGCACGAGACTCGGGTTTGTGTTTAGTACTTGCCTGGATCCTAAGGACCAGTTCATGGATCATGTAACCTGGCTTTACCGTGCCAACCACATGCTGCGATGGGGCAGCTTGGCCAATTAATTAGGTGTATCCCCGGCGTAGTATGGGTGTGTTGGATGGTGCGGGGAATAGGTGTCAGCTGGACTACCATATGAACCGCAAGGCTCAAGAGGGGGCCACTGCAGCGGGGTTGGAGCCACTTGTATGCTGTTAGGGGTGAAACCTCAGTTGGCTCACGCTCGTCGGGAATCCCTTTGTAAAGGCTTCGTAGTGATCTCCTGGCTACACACCTGGGAAGTGTGAATGTGGTTCGTAGCCACTGGCATAATGGAGGTTCTTTTAGTCCACCCGGCAACGGGGGATGAAATCACTACATGTGGGTACAGTGGTGCAAACCCTGCAGAGTCAAAACTATCATGACAACCGTGCTCACGGTCAAAAGCGGCTTGGACTTATTCATGATTAGAGGATTGATGGTTTTGGAAGTTGTGGATGTTAAGCGGGGAGCTTAACATTGGAAATGATGTGATGGTTATTTTATTATGATGATGGGATGGGCGATTGGGATCATTTCACCTGTGTAGTAATGTAGGTGTTTAATAAGCTAAGGTGATAGGTATTAATTGCGTAGCGCTTTAACCATGAGTTCAACCTCCCCTTGTTCTAGCCATGCATGACATAACTTTCCCACACTTGCTGAGTACCATCGGTACTCAACCTTGCATATTTGTTGGTTTATATTGCTGCTCAGGTCAAGAGAATGATGTGGTGTTTAATGATCAAGACTTTGGACCCAAAGAAGGTTTCTAGGTTCATGGAGTCCCCCGGGCAACGCCTGTGACGGAGCCCACAAGAATAATTATTCCGCTGCTATTTTATTTACTTGTTATGAACTTATTATCGTCCATCGAGACATATGCTATGAAAGACTTATTTATATTTGACACCTGACTTGTAATAAATGATGCTTCACTATTTGTCATCACATGTATGAGAAAATGATCCTGGCATACATGTGATATTCACTTGGTTATTCTTCAGAGAAACCGGGTGTGACAGAAGTGGTATCAGAGCCAAGGTTGCCCGTAGGAACGTGGACCTAGGTAGAAATGGACGTATTTAAGGGCCCTATTTTCTTAAAAAAAACTATTTTCCAAGGTGTGGGTTGAAGAGTGTTATTTAAAGAGTTATTTTCTTCATCTTACCCCAACTTTTATTCAAAATAGGATTTTGTTTGAGATTTTATCTAACCTAATTTTAAATTCTTTTGTTTTAGATGGTTCGCATGATTCGCACCGCTTGTAAGTCCACGGGAGGGAGAGTTCCCGTAGTTGCCCTTGCTGAAAGAGAGGAGAGTCGTCCAGTGATGTACCTTTCCTACGGATTGGTAGTAGGAGATTTGTTGCGCCGTCTTCGACTTATGCTCGAAGCCGCCGGCAATACGGGCAAGCTCATCATCCACTATAACTCCACCAGGACTATCCGTGAGAAGAGGGAAGAATGGAGTTCGGAGATGAGGATTATACACGAGAATCAGCTGCTTAAGATTCACCACTCTCCAGCTTGTCGAGCAACACAAGTTGACGCGGAGAGAGATGTCAGCTGGGAGGCCATCACCTGCCAGAGTCACATCTATCGTCGCCACTTGGATAAAACTGAGTACATGTATGTCCTCCAACGTGAGAGTGGTACCACGGAGTACAAGTACCCACCGGTGCAGCAAGGGACTTCCCATGAGCACATGGACTTGTGCTTGGAGGATGCTGCTATGCTCAGCACTCGACTGCAGGAGTGTCAACAAGAGCTTCAGGATGTCCGAGACACCCTGAAGGAAACGGAGGCATTGCTGCGAGCTTGTTTAAAGGCGAGAGAAAGAGGAGATGGGAATGAACTGTGTGTCACCGTGAGTGATCCCTGGACTCCTGACTCCCCGGATCGCCGAGCGATCAGGCGTCGTCGCACTTCTCCACCAGCAGCCTCCCCACCCAAAGCAGAGTCGGAAGGTAGCCGAAATGAGGAGGAAGATCCCGAGGAGCCAGCTCAAGAGGACGAGTAGTGTAGAGTCTTTCCCCTAGCTAGCAAGAGGTCGAGTAGTCGAGTCGTTACGTAGTTAATGGTGTGATAATGCTTGGTGTGTGACGTGAGTTGTGGAAGCCATGAGCACTTGTCCACAGCCTCGTCTTCAGATTGTTTTGCTTTGGTGTGTGAACCCACATGAAATAATATTGCATTTGTTTTTGTGTTAGAAATGAACCCTCAGAAAAGTATAACCAAGCCTCAACACTTCAAAGTAAACACAAGTGAAAGTAGTAACATGATACTAAATGCTTTCAAAATTAACATTGGTTGATTCTGCCAGATGGCCGGAAGAGGAAAAGGACGTGCTGCCAACCCCGCCAACAACAACGATGAGGCATGCAACCCTCATCTTTCTGGAGGCCAAGACCGGGGTGGTCGCCGTGAAGAAGTTGATCCTCTCCACCAAATGCTGGAGAATCAAAATCAGCTTATCCAGAACTTGACTCAAGTGGTGGCCAACTTGCATCAAGTTCCCCCTCCACAAGCTGCACCACGCCAACCAAGGTTGAGTGAGTTTCTAGGGACTCAACCTCCAAAGTTTGTAAGTGCTGCTGAACCTCTGGAGGCAGATGATTGGCTGAAAACCATTGAAAGTAAGATGAGGATAATACAATGCCAAGGGTATGAGAGGGTGCTGTTTGCCTCTCATCAATTGCATGGACCTGCTGCTGATTGGTGGACCGCCTACGTGGCCGCCCATCATGACCCTGAGAGCATCACTTGGGAAGAGTTCAAGCGTACCTTCCGCAACCACTACATCCCAAGAGGTGAACTCAAAAACAAGAGGAAAGAGTTTTTGGGACTGCAGCAGGGAAACATGACGGTGAGGCAATACCTCACTAAATTCACTCAACTATCCCGTTATGCCCCACGGGACATAGAGACTGATGAGCAGAAACAAGATTGTTTCGTGGAAGGACTTACCGCAGAAATGCAGTGTGCAATGTCCTCAAATGAGTATGAGAGCTTTCAAAAGATGGTGGACAGAGCATTTGTGGTGGAAAGGAAGCTAAAGGCCCTGGAAAATGAGAATAAGAGGAAGGCTGGGTGGTCACATCAAGCTTCAGGGAGCAACACCCGCCCACGTATGATGCAGCAACCTACGGGGCAGACGAGCCGTGCTACGGTACCCTATTCAGCACCAAGAGGGTACAACCCAAACTACAGACCTCCCGCAGCACCAGCACAGCCGCAACGTCAGTTTGTACAGCAGCCTCGCCCCGCATATCCACCTCGACCAGCAGTGCAAGGACCCCCAAACCAACCCCAAGACAACAAGGGCCAAGCATCTAAGATTGGGGTGCAATGTTTCAGTTGTGGTGAAGTGGGGCACTACGCCCATAAATGCCCAAAGAAGAAGCCCACGCAGCCACAGCAGCAGAACGTAATGAGAGGACGGGTGAACCACGTCACTATGGAGGAAGCACAAGAGGCACCCGACGTGGTAGTTGGTAAGTTTCCTGCCAATTTACACCTTGCAACTCTGCTGTTTGATTCTGGTGCTACCCATTCGTTTATTGCTCAAGGGTTTGTTAAGAAGCATGACCTAGCAACCACCCAAATGAACCATATGCTAGCCGTAAACTCTCCAGGTGGAGAAATAAGGACAAGACAAGTGTGTCCCAAAGTGAACCTAGACATTAATGGGGTAGTATTTACCGCTAACCTCATAGTGATCGATTCACAAGGGATAGATATTATTTTGGGTATGGATTGGTTGACCAAACATAAAGGAATCATCCATTGTTCGACCAGAACGGTGGAACTAACTCACCCTAGTGGCACAAGAGTAAAGTTCATAACGATACACGAGCCTAGGAGGGACATTAAATTAAATCAAGTGGAGGTGAAAGTTGAGGAAATCAGGACTATCAGGGAATATCCAGATGTTTTTCTAGAGGAGTTGCCAGGAATGCCTCCCGACCGTGACGTGGAATTCGCGATTGAGCTAGTACCGGGAACAGCCCCGATATACAAGAGACCTTATCGAATGGACTCCAAGCAGCTAGAAGAGCTCAAGGATCATTTGAGAGAATTGACGGAGAAGGGGTATGTTCGCCCTAGTTCCTCACCATGGGGAGCTCCGGTGATATTTGTGCCTAAGAAAGATGGAACTCAAAGGTTATGCGTGGATTACCGTGCCTTGAATGAGGTAACCATAAAGAACAAGTACCCATTACCCCGCATTGAAGACTTGTTTGATCAGTTGAGGGGAGCTTGCGTGTTCTCGAAAATTGATCTCAGGTCGGGATATCACCAACTCAAGATAAGGCAATCTGATATTCCCAAGACAGCTTTCGTATCTCGGTACGGTCTGTATGAATACACTGTCATGCCTTTCGGGCTAACCAATGCCCCGGCATATTTCATGTACCTCATGAACAAGGTATTCATGGAATATCTGGACAAATTTGTGGTGGTTTTCATAGATGATATTCTCGTCTTCTCCAAAGATGAAGAAGAACATGAAAAACATCTAAGGTTGGTGCTACAGAGGCTGAGAGAACACCAACTATATGCCAAGTTGAGCAAGTGTGAGTTTTGGCTGAAGAGAGTTCCCTTTTTAGGACATATAATCTCGGAGGGAGGAATCTCCGTAGATCCCGCCAAAATCGAAGATATCCAGAAGTGGAAAACCCCTGAAAATGTCGGGGAAGTTCGAAGCTTTTTGGGATTGGCTGGATACTATCGACGGTTTATTGAGGGATTCTCCAAGATCTCGAGACCTCTCACCAAACTGTTGGAAAAGGGAATCACATTCACCTAGACGCCACAGTGCGAGACGAGCTTTCAAGAGCTAAAGAAGAGATTGACAACAGCCCCAGTGTTGGTTATGCCAGATATGCAGAAGAATTTCACAGTGTACTGCGATGCCTCTGGAAATGGGTTGGGATGTGTTCTCATGCAAGAAGGACATGTCGTGGCATATGCATCCCGGCAGCTTCGGAAGCACGAGAAGAACTATCCTACACATGACCTAGAACTAGCTGCAGTGGTACACGCGTTGAAAATTTGGCGGCACTATTTGATGGGGAAGAGGACAGAGATATATACGGATCATAAGAGTTTGAAGTACATATTCACACAGCCAGATCTCAACCTCAGACAAAGGAGATGGTTAGAGCTAATCAATGACTTTGATGTGGGCATCAACTATCATCCCTGGAAAGCAAACGTCGTGGCCGATGCTTTGAGTCGGAAAGTGCAGGTGAATAAGTTGAGCTTGAAGGACATGCCTGCAGAATTGAAGGACGAGGTTATAAGACTCAATCTATGTCTAGTAAATAGTGGTGAAGCCATCGCCATGGAAGTGGACTCCACACTCGAGCAAGACATACGCGAGGGCCAAAAGAATGATGAGAAGATACAAGAGATCAGACAGCTCATTAAGGAAAATAAAGCTCCTGGTTTTAGAGAGGATGAACAGGGAACGGTGTGGCACGGGAAAAGGATCTGTGTGCCAGAAGTAAAAGAGATCCGTGAATTAATTTTGAAGGAGGCTCACGATTCCGACTATTCCATTCATCCTGGGAGTACGAAGATGTACCAGGACCTCAAGAGCAGGTATTGGTGGTATGGCATGAAGCGAGATGTCGCGGAACATGTTGCCCTATGTGACACATGTCAGTTGGTGAAAGCGGAACATCAACGACCCGCGGGATTATTGCAACCACTCAAAGTGCCTGAATGGAAGTGGGAAGAAATCAGCATGGATTTTGTCGTGGGATTGCCTAGGACCCAATCCGGGTATGATTCAATATGGGTCATTATTGATAGGCTAACCAAGGTAGCTCATTTCATTCCGGTGAAAGAAAGCTACAGCGGATCCAAATTGGCAGAATTGTACATGTCAAGGATTGTGTGTTACCATGGAGTGCCGAAGAAGATAGTGTCGGATCGAGGGACGCAGTTCACCTCGAGGTTTTGGCAAAAGTTGCATGAAACCATGGGAACCCATCTGAACTTCAGCTCTGCCTATCATCCCCAAACTGACGGGCAGACGGAGAGAACCAATCAGATCCTTGAAGATATGTTAAGGGCATGTGCACTCAAAAACAATAGAAGTTGGGACAAGAACTTACCGTATGCGGAGTTTTCCTATAACAACAGCTATCAAGCTAGTATGAAGATGTCACCGTTTGAAGCTTTGTATGGAAGGAAGTGCAGAACTCCCCTATTTTGGAACCAAACAGGAGAAAGTAAAGTGTTTGGTCCAGAAGTGCTACAAGAAGCCGAAGCAAAGGTGAGGGAGATTCGCAACAACTTGAGGATAGCACAAACACGCCAGAAGAGTTATGCTGATGTACGAAGAAGAGAGCTCGTTTTTAACGTGGGAGACTATGTTTATCTCAAGGTGTCCCCTATCAGAGGACTTCGTCGGTTCAAGGTGAAAGGGAAGTTGTCACCTCGATACATCGGACCCTTTCAAGTTTTGGAAAGAAAAGGCGAAGTGGCGTACCAACTAGAGTTACCGGTTCATCTATCGGACGTGCACGATGTATTTCATGTGTCACAACTCAAGAAATGTCTGAGGACGCCTGAAGAGGTGTTACCCATGAATGAAGTGGATGTAGCTGAGGATTTGTCTTATGCCGAGCAACCATACAAGATTTTGGAGACAATGGAACGCCTCACCAGAAATAAAAGAATCCGGATGTGCAAGGTGCAGTGGAAGCATCACTCAGAAGAGGAAGCCACCTGGGAATGGGAAGATGAGCTCAAGGCACAATTTCCGGAATTGTTTTCTTAGAAACACCAATCTCGAGGACGAGATTTCTTTTAAGGGGGGTAGAGCTGTAACACCCCAAATTTTTAGTCAAAGCCCAAATTCTGATTTAAAACCCTAAACCATGTTCAGAGGGGAATTTAGAAATTTTTGGACGTGTTGCATGTTTTGCAAAAATTCAAATTCAAACTGGAATTCAAATTATACCCAAAACAGAAAAGAAATGGAAAAAGAAAAAGGAAATCGGGAAAAAAACTGGCCAGTGGGCCGAAACCCCAGCCGGCCCAGCAAACCCCGCGCCAGCCCGCCCCCGCGCGCGCCGCGCTGCCTCCCGCTGATGGGTGGGACCCGCATGTCATCCCTAACCCGAGCCCCGCGACCCCGGACTTCTTTCCCCCGCGCGCGCGCGATCGCAACCGATCAGGAAACCCGTCCCCGCAGCCGAATTCCGGTCCCAGCGGACTCCAACTCGATCACAACAGAACCACCGCCCTCCCCCGGCTATAAAAACAACTGATCCGATCAGTTTTTCCCACGCGATCGCCGATTTTCACTCCGGTGAGCACCGAGACTTCGCCGGTGAATTCTGGCCGATCTAAGCTCGGAAACTCTGATCTAACTCGCTGGTCTTGATCCACCGCCTCCGGGGAACTTTGCAGGTGCAGAAAACCCGAAGACTTACGGTGCAAATCCAGCTCCGACGAGCTTCGCCGTGGTTTTGCCTCGGACCTCGCCGCAGAGCACTCTCCAGGACCCCCGAGCTCAAGAAAACCCCCGAGGTGAGATCCCTGACCTTCCCTCTACCGATCTATGCCATGAGATCACAGTTTTAGGCAGAATTCTCGAGGATCCGAAACTTTCCGGCGAGATCGCCGCTTCCCGCCGCCGTGCGCCGCCGGCAGCGCCGCCCGCGTTCGATCAGAGCGACGTGGCCGCTTGTGCGCCGTTTATTTTAAATCGCACGGTAGGGTTTAAATCCCCGCGTACCGGTTCGATGTTATAATCTCAGCCGTCGGTTTAAAATCGGACGGTCCACGTCAGCCCCGCGTTATAAAGACTGGAATTCTTACGTGCTACCCCCTGGGGTTCTCTGGAATTGGGAGCTAGCCCCGGAAACTTCAGATCTAACCCCTGGAACTCCAGAAAATCATGTAAATTCATTTAAAAATCAGTTTTAGCCCCTGGACTTAATAGAAATTAGGAAAAACACCTCTGATAAGTGTAGCTAGACCCCTGGAAATTATGAAAATAATATTATAGACCCTGTAATGGGGTGAATTCAATATTTTAGCACTGTTTAGTATTTAATTTAGAAAATTGAATATGTAACTAGTGTTTAAAAATTTAAAAAGGGGGACAAACATAATTGTCAAAATTAATTAAAAACTTTCTCAGTACTTAGAAAACTTTGGAGTGAGATAAAAATATATTTTTGGGCTGAAATAAATCTGTTTCATCTATTATTCACATTTAATAGTATCGGGACACATTTTTAAGTAAAGAATAGTTAAAGAAAAATAGGGAAAATAATTATGAAATAGTATACATCATAAGCCAAGGTCAAAATATGATATTAAATTATTTAGGACCAGAACCTAATCTGTTTAGGTAATGTGTATTACTAATTTAATAATAAAATGCACAATTATGAATAGGAATATAAATCTGAAAATATAGAAACTAGTAAATGATAAATGGAGTTTCTAAAATACAAAGAATTCAGTTTAGGGTTGATAGAAATTATGAAGGCACATATGGAGAAGAAAAATACTTTTCATACATACTTGGTAGTTTAATATAAGGAATTTATTTAAAACTGAAACATACATACATACATATATATATATATATATATATATATATATATATATATATATATATATATATATATATATATATATATATATATATATATATATATATATATAGTATGTGAGTATAAATATGAACACCAAAGTAGGAATCATACACATATAAATAAAAAGTGTATGCAAGCCACAAATCAACACACATAGAGTATCCACAACACATATAATGGTAAAGAACTTTCATAAATGTGAATGTGTGGTTTGTATGAAGTAGAAGTGTGAACTATGTCTTATGATTGTTGTTTTTCTTTTACTATGTGTGATGGTATGAAGTAGAACCTGTTCAAGAGCAAGCTATCAATTTCCAAGATCAGGACTACCCATTTCAAGAGCAGCAAGAAGGAGGCAAGTGTCCTTGACCACTTTGATCCTATGCTAGGATGTGTAGATAGAATTATTTGCATTGTCAAATGAAATATGAAACCCATGCTAGGAAGTTTCCCTAGAATTGCATTACCTTGTTTCCTTGTAGCTTGGGTTGGGATTTATTTTGTCATGTCATTTATATCCATGCATATGCTTAGCCATGCTTAGAATGGGATGTTTGGGACATGAAATCATCAGTTTATATTACCATACTCTTGAATGAGACATTGTGAGTTATGTAGAGGTAGGGATCAAGACAAGTTGGATGTTTTGGTTGTGTGCTGGGTGCACGAGACTTGGGTTTGTGTTTAGTACTTGCCTGGATCCTAAGGACCGGTTCATGGAGCATGTAACCCGACTTTACAGTGCCAACCACATGCTGAGATGGGGCAGCTTGGCCAATTAATTAGGTGTATCCCCGGCGTAGTATGGGTGTGTTGGATGGTGCGGGAAGTGGGTGTCAGCTGGACTACCATATGAACCGCAAGGCTCAAGAGGGGGCCACTGCAGCGGGGTTGGAGCCTCTTGTATGCTGTTAGGGGTGAAACCTCAGTGGGCCCACGCTCGTCGGGAATCCCTTTGTAAAGGCTTCGTAGTGATCTCTTGGCCACACACCTGGGAAGTGTGAATGTGGATCGTAGCCACTGGCATAATGGAGGTTCTTTTAGTCCACCCGGCAACGGGGGATGAAATCACTACATGTGGGTACAGTGGTACAAACTCTGCAGAGTCAAAACTGTCTTGACAGCCGTGCTCACGGTTAAGAGCGGCCTGGACTTATTCATGATTAGAGGATTGATGGTTTTGGAAGTTAAGCGGGGAGCTTAACATTGGAAATGATGTTATGGTTATTGGATTATGATGATGGGATGGGAGATTGGAACCATTTCACCTGTGTAGTAGTGTACGTGCTTAATAAGCTAAGGTGATAGGTATTAATTGCGTAGTGCTTTAACTATGAGTTCAACCTCTCCTTGTTCTAGCCATGCATGATATAATTTTCCCACACTTGCTGAGTACCATTGGTACTCAACCTTGCATATTTGTTGGTTTATATTGCTGCTCAGGTCAAGATAATGAGGTGGTGTATAATGACCAAGATTTTGGACCCGAGGAAGGATTTTAGGTTCATGAAGACCCCCGGGCAACGCCTGTGATGGAGCCCTAAAGAATAATATTCCGCTGCTAGTTTATTTACTTGTGATGAACTTGTTATTGTCCATCGAGACATTTACTATGTAAGACTTACTTATATTCGACACCTGGCTTGTAATAAATGATGCTTCACTATTTGTCATCACATGTATGAGAAAATGATCCTGGCATACATGTGATATTCACTTGGTTATTCTTCGAAAAAACCGGATGTGACAGTTATGCCAGATATGCAGAAGAACTTTACGGTATACTGCGATGCCTCTGGAAACGGGTTGGGATGTGTTCTCATGCAAGAAGGGTATGTCGTGGCTTATGCATCCCGGCAGCTCTAGAAGCATGAGAAGAACTATCCTACACATGACCTAGAACTAGCCGCAGTGGTACACGCGTTGAAAATTTGGCGGCATTATTTGATGGGGAAGAGGACACAGATATATACGGATCATAAGAGTTTGAAGTACATTTTCACACAGCCAGATCTCAACCTCAGACAAAGGAGATGGTTAGAGCTAATCAATGACTTTGATGTGGGCATCAACTATCATCCTGGGAAAGCAAACATCGTGGCAGATGCTTTAAGTCGGAAAGTGCAGGTCAATAAGTTGAGCTTGAAGGACATGCCTGCAGAATTGAAGGACGAGGTTATAAGGCTCAATCTATGCCTGGTGAATAGTGGTGAAGCCATCGCCATGGAAGTGGACTCCACACTAGAGCGAGACATACGCGAGGGTCAAAAGAATGACGAGAAGATACAAGAAATCAGACAACTCATCAAGGAAAATAAAGTCCCTGGTTTCAGAGAGGATGAACAAGATACGGTGTGGCACGGGAAAAGAATCTGTGTGCCTGAAGTCAAGGAGATTCGTTAATTGATTTTGAAGGAGGCTCACGATTCTGACTATTCCATTCATCCTGGGAGTACGAAGATGTACCAGGACCTCAAGAGCAGATATTGGTGATATGGCATGAAGTGAGATGTCACGGAGCATGTTGCCCTATGTGACACATGCCAGTTGGTGAAAGCAGAACATCAACGACCCGCGGGATTATTGCAACCACTCAAAGTGCCTGAATGGAAATGGAAAGAAATCGGCATGGATTTCATAGTGGGACTGCCTAGGACCCAATCAGGATATGATTCGATATGGGTCATCATCGACAGGCTAACCAAGGTAGCTCATTTCATCCCCGTGAAAGAAAGTTACAGTGGATCCAAATTGGCGGAGTTGTACATGTCAAGAATCGTGTGTTACCATGGGGTGCCCAAGAAGATAGTGTCGGATCGAGGGACACAGTTCACCTCAAGGTTCTGGCAGAAGTTGCATGAAACCATGGGAACCCATCTGAATTTTAGCTCTGCCTATCATCCCCAAACTGACGGGCAGACGGAAAGAACCAATCAGATTCTTGAGGATATGCTAAGAGCGTGTGCACTAAAAAACAATCAGAGTTGGGATAAGAACTTACTGTATGCGGAGTTCTCCTATAACAATAGCTATCAGGCTAGTATGAAGATGTCACCGTTTGAAGCTTTGTACGGGAGAAAGTGCAGAACTCCCCTATTTTGGAACCAAACAGGGGAAAGTAAAGTGTTTGGTCCCGAAGTACTACAAGAAGCCGAGGCGAAAGTGAGGGAAATTCACAACAACTTGAGGATAGCACAGACACGACAAAAGAGCTATGCTGATGTACGGAGAAGAGAGCTCGTTTTCAACGTGGGAGACTATGTCTATCTCTAGGTGTCCCCTATCCGAGGACTTCGTTGGTTCAAGGTGAAAGGGAAGTTATCACCTCGATACATCGGACCCTTTCAAGTTCTGGAGAGGAAAGGAGAAGTGGCGTATCAACTAGAATTACCGGCTCGCCTATCAGATGTGCACGATGTATTCCATGTGTCACAGCTCAAGAAATGTCTGAGAACGTCTGAAGAGGTGTTACCCATGAATGAGGTTGATGTAGCTGAGGATTTGTCTTATGCCGAGCAACCATCCAAGATTTTGGAGACAATGGAACGCCTCACAAGAAATAAAAGAATCTGGATGTGCAAGGTGCAGTGGAAGCATCACTCGGAAGAGGAAGCCACCTGGGAGCGAGAAGATGAGCTTAAGGCACAATTTCTGGAATTGTTTTCTTAGAACCCCAATCTCGAGGACGAGATTTCTTTTAAGGGGGGTAGAGCTGTAACACCCCAAAATCCTGTGAAGAGGGGAATTTAAAAAATTTTGGACGTATTGCATGTGTTGCAAAAATTCAAATTCAAACTGAAATTCAAATTAAACTCAAAACAGAAATGAAAAAGAAAAAAGAAAAAATAAACCTTCCCGGACAGTGGGCCGAAACCCACCAGCCGGCCCACCCAACCCCCGCGCCAGCCCGCAGCCGCGCGCCCGCGCCCCCTCTCGCAGACAAGCGGGACACACCTGTCATCCCCGAGCTCCCGATCGCGCCGACCCGGGCTGTTCCCCCGCGCGCGTGCGATCGTAACCGACCGGAAAACCGCGCGTTCCCAGCCGACTCCCGGTCCCAGAAGACTCCAGCTCGATCTAAACCAACCCGCCACCCTCCCCCATCTATAAAAACCCTGGCATCATCCGGTTTTTTCCCCTACGATCCGCCGATTTTCCTCCCGGTGAGAACCCGAGCTTCTCCGGCAAATTCTGCTTGATCTCCGTTCGGGAATTCTGATCTAACTCGCTGGTCTTGATCCACTGCCTCCGGGGAACCGCGCAGGTGCAGAAAACTTGGTGGTTTGCGGCTCAAACACAGCGCCGACGAGCCTCGACGTGAATTCACTTCGGACCTCGTCGCCGACCGCCTTCCAGGACCTCCGAGCTCAAGAAAACCCCCGAGGTGAGATCCCCGACCTCCCCTCTACCGATCTATGCCATAAAACCACAGTTCTAGGAAGAATTGACGAAGATCCGAAACTCTCCGGCGAGATCACCGCCTCCCGCCGCCGGGCAGCGCCGCCCGCGCTCGATCAGAGCGACGTGGCCGCTTGTGCGCCGTCTATATTAAATCGCACGGTAGAATTTAAATCCCCGCGTACCGGTTCGACGTTATAATCTCAGCCGTCTGTTTTAAATCGGACGGTCCACGTCAGCCCCGCGTTATAAAGGATGGAATTCTTACGCGCTACCCCCTGGGGTTCTCTGAAAATAAGAGCTAGACCCGGAAACTTCTGATCTAGCCCCTGGAACTTCAGAAAATCATGTAAATTCATTTAAAAATCAGTTTTGGCCCCTGGACTTAATAAAAATTAGGAAAAACCCCTCTGTTATGTGTAGCTAGACCCCTGAAAATTCTTAAAATAATATAATAGACCCTGTAGTGGGGTGAGTTTACCTTTTTAACCCTATTTGATATTAAATTTAGGAATTTGAATATGTGGTTAGTATTTAAAATTTAAAAGATGGGACAAACATATTATCAATTCAAATTAAAAACTTTCCTAGTACATGGAAAACTTTGGAGTGAGATAAAAATAGATTTTTGGCTGAAATGAATCTGTCTAATTAATTATTCACATTTATTAGTTGAAGGGACACATTTTTAAGTAGAGAATAATTCTGAAAATTAGTAAAATAAATGTAGAATAGTTCACATCAGAAGAAAAGTTCAAAAATATATTATTTAATATTTTATACCCAAAACCTATTCTGTTTAGATGAGGTGTCTTACTATTTTCATAATAAACTGCACATTTAGGCATAGGAAATAAATCTGAAAAATATAGCAAGCTAGGTATAAATAACTAGAAAATGATAAATTAAGTTTCCAAAATTCAAAGAATTCAGTTTAGAGTTGGTAGAAGGTTTGAAGACACATATGAAGTAGGAAAATACCTTTCATGCATACTTGGTAGCTAAAATGTGTATCAATTAAATATAAGGGATTTATTTAAATTAGAAATTCATATATAGTATGCCAACATGAATATGAATACAAAAATAGGAATCATATGCACATGTTTAAAAGTGCATGTAAGCCAAAATCAACACACATAGAGTAACCACAACACATGGAAATGAGAATGGCTTTCATAAATGTGAATGTGTGGCTTGTATGAAGTGGAAGTGTGAACTATGTCTTATGACTTGTTGTTTTCTTTTGCTATGTGTGATGGTATGAGTAGAACCTGCTCCAGAGCAAGTTCTTTCTTTCCAAGATCAGGACTACCCATTCCAAGAGCAGCAGGAAGGAGGCAAGTGTCCTTGACCACTTTGATCCTATACTAGGATGTGTAGGTAGAATTATTTGCATTGTCAATTGAAATATGAAACCCATGCTAGGAAGTTTCCCTAGAATTGCATTACCTTGTTTTCCTTGTAGCTTGGGTTGGGATTTGTTTCATTATGTCATTCATATTACTTGTGCTTAGCCATGCCTAGAATGGGATAAGTGGGTTATGAAATCATCAATTTATTTACCTTATTCTTGAAGAGATATTATGAGTTATGTAGAGGTAGGGATCAAGGCAAGTTGGATGTTTTGGTTGGTGCTGGGTGCACGAGACTCAGGTTTGTGTTTAGTACTTGCCTGGATCCTAAGGACCGGTTCATGGAGCATGTAACCTGGCTTTACCGTGCCAACCACATGCTGAGATGGGGCAGCTTGGCCAATTAATTAGGTGTATCCCCGGCGTAGTATGGGTGTGTTGGATGGTGCGGCGAATAGGTGTCAGCTGGACTACCATATGAACCGCAAGACTCAAGAGGGGGCCACTGCAGCGGGGTTGGAGCCTCTTGTATGCTGTTAGGGGTGAAACCTCAGTGGGCTCACGCTCGTCGGGAATCCCTTTGTAAAGGCTTCGTAGTGATCTCCTGGCTACACAACTGGGAAGTGTGAATGTGGTTCGTAGCCACTGGCATAATGGAGGTTGTTTTAGTCCACCCGGCAACGGGGGATGAAATCACTACATGTGGGTACAGTGGTGCAAACCTTGCAGAGTCAAAACTGTCATGACAACCGTGCTCACGGTCAAAAGCGGCTTGGACTTATTCATGATTAGAGGATTGATGGTTTTGGAAGTTGTGGATGTTAAGCGGGGAGCTTAACATTGGAAATTATGTGATGGTTATTTGATTATGATGACGGGATGGGAGATTGGGATCATTTCACCTGTGTAGTAATGTAGGTGCTTAATAAGCTAAGGTGATAGGTATTAATTGCGTAGCGCTTTAACCATGAGTTCAACCTCCTCTTGTTCTAGCCATGCATGAAATAACTTTCCCACACTTGCTGAGTACCATCGGTACTCAACCTTGCATATTTGTTGGTTTATATTGCTGCTCAGGTCAAGAGAATGATGTGGTGTTTAATGATCAAGACTTTGGACCCGAAGAAGGTTTCTAGGTTCATGGAGTCCCCCGGGCAACGCCTGTGACGGAGCCCATAAGAATAATTATTCCGCTGCTATTTTATTTACTTGTTATGAACTTATTATCGTCCATCGAGACATATGCTATGTAAGACTTATTTATATTCGACACCTGGCTTGTAATAAATGATGTTTCACTATTTGTCATCACATGTATGAGAAAATGATCCTGGCATACATGTGATATTCACTCGGTTGTTCTTCGGAGAAACCGGGTGTGACAGTCCGACTCTAGGTCTGAGCTCCTGCAAGGTCCGATGATAGGTCTGACGTAAGGTCCGACTTGCTTTGTCTAGGTCTAACTTATTTTGGCTAGGTCCGACTTGTTTTTGCTAGCTCCGATGCTAGGTCCGGCTAGCTTTAGTAAGTTCTGTGCTAGGTCCGACTAAGCTTTAGTAAGCTCCGACGCAAGGTCCGACTAGCTTTGGTAAGCTCCGGTTCAAGGTCCGGTTAGCTTTGGTAAGGTTCGGAGCTTGATTGCAATAATTCTGCTTTTAACTTGCAATGTTTCGAACTTGCTTTACTCTTATGGAAAGTTTGCTTAGTATTATTTTAATAAGTTTTTGGTGTGTTTTGGTGGTTATGGCTGATATCATTTTGCTATGGTTTACAACATGCTTATGTGAGGTGCTCACGTAGGATGTTGTAGTTTCGGAACTAACGGGAGTCAAGTCGAGGACTTGTGCTCGGAAGTATTAGTTGTTTATTCATGTGCAGGTGTTGCTTGTGTTCAAGACATGGCTGATGACGGGATCCATTGAACTAGTCTTAGGGAGAAGATGAGGTTCAACAACCAAGTTCGGGAGGAATTGTGGTTGAGTTGATCGGGAGGTTGCGCAGTATGTTTAAAACAAGAACAATGCATATGAGGGTATCTTGGACGTCGTTGGAAGATGTTTGCACGTGTGCAAGGAGTGCATGGACGTGGCTGCATGGTTCCAAGGCGTGATGAAGAGATGTGGACGTAAAGAATTGGTCGGAAAGGTCCAACCGACTAGGTTATGGACTCAGGCTGTGGCTGAGTCGTGTTTGACTCAAATATGGAAAGTTTTGAGTTGGTTATGATAGGATTTCGTGTGGGACATGAAGTTGAGTTGTTTTAGAAATGCTTGGGACGTTCCTAAGGTGTTTGGAAGTCTTAAGATTGCTTCTATCTGCGCATAGAAGAGTCTTGAGCAGTAATGGAAAGTTACAGTTTGAATCCAAGTAGGAGTAGGAGTCCTAGTTTGAGTTGAGTTGGCCTTTGGACTGGTTATATAAGCAAGGGAGGCCAGAGCTCGTGGTACACGACTTTGGGGCTGTTCCTCTTGTGTTTTGATAAATAAAATTCGTATTCTAAAGGAACTTTTGTGCCTTGTTCGTCCGACTTGTTTCAGACAAGTTTTTCTCGTCGAGTTTCTGTTCAGCACTACCTTGCTTCGGTGGTTTTATCATAACTCGAGTTTTACAGATCCAATTGATATGATTCTTTTTGGCTTGTCTTCACAACTTGATTATCTATCATCTTTGAAAATTTCACGGACATTGAATTTGTGGTTTCTGATCTACCCGAGTTTCTTTGCAGTATTCCAGAACTGTTTTTCTCGCGTAGGACAGATTGACCTTTGTTCGATCTTTCGATCGTAACTTGAGTTTCTCTCAACGGATTTTCATGATTCTTGTTGTGACGTCTTCGTGACTTGATTCTATACAATCTATACTTGTTTTGTCACAGTTGAAGACGTTTATATTAGTCGCACACACGGTTTCTTTAACAGATCGGTTTTCTGCTGAGGGGTGTTTTGTTGCTTCCGCTGAAAAGTTTTTATCTACCATTTACCCCCCTCTGGTAGCTTTACAAGTGTACTTCGATCCTACAATTGGTATCAGAGCCAGGTTGCTCTAATCTTTGTGATTTGCACGTGTTTTGACTAATCATCATGGAGAAATACTCCGCCAAACCTTGTGTGTTTAGTGGTATTGATTTTCAGGTTTGGAAGGCACGCATGGAAGCTTTCATCCAGGCGCAAGGCTTTGCAATATGGGAAAAGGTGTACAAGCCTTACGATGTGCCTTCAAATGATCAAGTCACGGCTACAAATATGAGAGATGTCGACAACAACAACAAGGCTCGGAACTTGATCATACAAGGACTAACTCTGAGCGACTTCGACCGTTTTGCACACCTCCGATAGGCGTACGATGTGTGGAGAGTACTTTGTGACTACCACGAAGGATCCAACACGATCAAGGAGGTAAGAAAGGATATGTTCACAAAAGAATACATGCGCTTTGAGATGCAACACGGTGAGTCCATTGATGACCTCTTTGCTCGCTTTAATAAAATTCTCAGCAACTTGCGTAGCGTCAATGTTAATTTTTCAAATGCTGAAAATGCTAGGCAATTAATAAGTGCATTAGACATGTCAATTTGGGAGATGAAAGTAACATCCATACGTGAATCCACTGTCATGAGTACTGTTACATTAGATGTGCTCTATTCTAAGCTAAAAACTCATGAAATTGACATTATATCACGTAAGAACCCAAATAAGACTATTGCATTTGTCTCACAACGTAATATGCCTAGCTCCGGCCAATCATCTAGCAAAACACTTGCTTTGCTGTCTTCACTAACCCTGGAACAGATTGAGGAGTTTGCAGAGGAGGAGCTAGTACTTCTTTCTGCTAGGTTCTCAAAAGCATTGCAAAATGTGAGAACTAGAAGGCGAGGAAGCTCCGGACCTCAACGATGCTTTGAATGTGGTAAGACAGGACACTTTCATACAAATTGCCCTAACCTTTCAGGTCCTTCTAACCGTGATGAAAAGCAGAATAAAGTCAAGTCCTCTTTTGGCAACACCAACAAGAAAAAGAAGGGTTTTACAGGATGCAAACTGATAAACAGTTTCATCACCGCACTTCAAGAACTTGGCTCGAGTGATGTAGACATTGGAAGTGATGAAGATGAAGATGATCTGGCAAACTTGTGCTTCATGGCGGGCAAATTAAAATCAAGTATGGAGGATGCAGAACACCAACAGTGACAACGAAGAGGTATGTCCTACTTGCGAAGAAATGTGTGATGCTATTTCTCGTGCCACTATTATTGTTAAGAAAAATGACAAAAAGCTTAGGAACAATGCTGTTAAAATTGAGTCACTAGAATCTGAAATTAATCGTTTAAAATCCTTGATTCCTAGTGACGATTCTTGTTCCTCATGTGATTTAATATATGAACAATTGTCCTCTCTAAGAAGTGCACACACCTCCACACTTGATAAACTTGAACTTGAAATCGAAAAGAACAAGAAGCTTGCTGCACTTAATGATAAAAACATGAAAGATGCTTGTTGTTCTACAATTGATTTGCATTGTTCTACTTGCGATGATCTTGATAAGAAACTACAAGATGCTATCAAAGAAATATTTATATTGAACAGTGCTTTACGTTCTCATGAAGTTAAATATTGTTCTAATTGCATAAAAGGAAAAACTTCTTGTGAAATTGCCTTGATCTATCAAATAAACTTGATAACAAGCATAGGACATTAGATCGGTTTTGTAATGGTAATAAGAACCTAAACTTGCTGCTGAATTCTTCCAAGTCTTGTAATGATAAAACTGGTTTAGGATTTGATTCACATGCTCATGCTAAGGAACATCCACCTAAAATTGTAAAATCATTAGGAAGTGGTTTGATTTAAACAGTTCCTAAACAAAAAGAAGTGGTTTTAAAATCTGCAGGAGTGTTGTCACATTCGGGTTCAAATAAGCATACTGCATGCTCATCTAGACATGAACACAAAGTTAAATTTCATTGTACCTATTGTGGTAGAGATGGTCATGTCATAGATTTTTGTTATAGACTAGTTAAACAACATAAAAAGGAAAGAATGCAAGCTAGATCTTATAACTCTCATGCAAAATTTGCTGCACATACTAAACCGAATGTAGGAACATGCAACCTGCTGTTATGAGTCAGAAATATTCAAAGTTTACCTCCGGAGCTTCAGTTTTTGCCTCCGGAGCTTTAGTTTCTGCCTCCGGACCTTCTGTTTTTGCCTCCAGAGCTACTGATTTTCGTGCTACACAAGTAACACCTCATAGGTCAGTAGTTAAGAACAAAAAATCTCAAACTTTGACTCATAAACCTGCTGTTTTATCTCAGCTTTCGCATGTTATTCCTGCTGGACATCGTGTGACTCAGTACTGGATTCCTAAATGCCTTTTAACTAACCCCAGTATTGAGTCATCGATGTATTGTGCTTCTGTTTTGGTTACACGCTTGAGGAAGGAGAACATTTGGATTGTGGATTCAGGTTGCTCACGCCACATGACCGGTAACAAAGAATGGTTCTCCTCTCTCTCTTTTGTGTCACGTGTAGAGAATGTTAATTTTGCCGATAATTCTTCAACTCCTATAATTGCTAAGGGTCGGTTAGAGTAAATGATCACTACACTTTGAAGGATGTGGCACTTGTCAAAAATTTGAAATACAACTTGCCTTCTGTTTCACAATTGCTAGATGAAAATCTGGAAATTATTTTCAATAAAAACTGCTGCAAAGTTGTAGGTTCAAATAGTGAGCTTATTTTTAATATGTCTCGGTTTGGAAGAGTTTTTAAAGCTGATTTTGATATGTCTTCCTCTAAGCATCGATTTCTAGTTGCAAATGATTCCAAAGATTTATATTTTTGGCATCGTAGACTTGGTCACGTAGGCTTTGATCATCTCACGCGTGTTAGTGCTCTTGATCGCATACGTGGGCTGCCTAAGCTTAAAGGGGACAAAGAAATTGTGTGCTCTTCTTGTAGACATGCTAAGATGGTTGCAGGTTCACATGCTCCTCTCACAATGACCATGACAACTGAACCGGGTCAACTTTTACACCTTGACACCGTAGGACCTTCACGTGTTCAATCCTTCGGACGTAAATGGTATGTTCTTGTGATTGTTGATGACTATTCTAGATACTCTTGGGTTTACTTTATGGCATCTAAGAATGAAGCTTTTAGTCACTTTAGAACTTTATTTCTTAGATTATCAATTGATCACCCAGGATCTTTAAGAGCAATTAGAAGTGATAATGGAACTGAATTTAAAAATCAATCGTTTGATCACTTTTGTGCTGAAAATGCAATAGAATCAATTTTCTTCACCATATGTACCTCAACAAAACGGTGTTGTAGAGAGAAAGAACAGAACCTTAGTTGAGATGGCTAGGACTATGCTTGACGAATATCAAACTTCTAGGAAATTTTGGGCTGATGCAATTGCAACCGCTTGTTATGTCTCAAATTGTGTCTAGTTGTGTGCTAAGCTAGGTAAAACACCATATGAGCTCAGGTTTGGACATAGGCCTAGTGTCACACAATTTAGGGTCTTTGGTTGCAAATGCTTTGTTAAGAAACATGGTAATCTTGATAAATTTGAAGCTAGATCAGTTGATGGCATGCTTCTTGGTTATCCATCTCATACAAGAGGCTACCGTGTGCTTTTACTTGATACTAACAAAATTGTGGAGACTTGTCAGGTTTCTTTTGATGAAGCTAGCCCAGGTACTAGTTCAAATATTGCAGGTCCGGATCCATATCCGCAGGGGGAGAGTATTTTCGTTGAAGAAGAGGAAGAAGTGGTGCTGCTGCCCGAAAATTCAGCCGCTAATGACATTGTTCCAGCTCCTGATCTTGATTCACAGCCAGCACCGACGACCACCATTGCTGGTCCAGATCCTCCTCACGTCACAAGCTCATCTATTTGTGATGAACATGAAGAAGAAGAAGAAGCTTGTGAAGTGTCCACTCCCCTCCGGATTCTCAAAAGTCATCCTCCATAACAAATTATTGGAAGCTTGCATGAACGAGTTACAAGATCCAGGTTTTTCGACCCCAATTCT
This sequence comes from Neostapfia colusana, assembly GCA_030760725.1. NCBI lineage: Eukaryota > Viridiplantae > Streptophyta > Magnoliopsida > Poales > Poaceae > Neostapfia > Neostapfia colusana. The sequence goes on from JASWHV010000003.1 coordinate 105,757,512, forward strand.
CCTGCTCATTCTGCTTTTGTTTCTTCTTTTGAACCCAAAGATATATCACACGCACTCACTAATGAATCTTGGATTATTGCCATGCAAGAAGAGTTAGAAAATTTTGAAAGAAATAATGTTTGGAAACTTATACCTCCACCTCAAGGTTACACTTTAATTGGAACTAAATGGGTGTTTAAAAATAAACAAAGTGAGGATGGGGTTGTGGTTAGGAATAAGGCTAGGTTGGTTGCTCATAGTTTCACACAAGTTGAAGGTCTAGATTTTGTTGAAACTTTTGCTCCTGTTGCTAGATTAGAAGCCATAAGAATTTTGTTAGCTTTTGCTGCATATAAAGGTTTTAAGCTATATCAAATGGATGTTAAAAGTGCTTTTCTTAATGGCTACATAGATGAGGAGGTTTATGTCAAACAACCACCTGGTTTTGAAAATCCAAATTTTCCTAATCATGTTTACAAACTGTCCAAAGCCTTGTACGGTCTCAAATAAGCCCCTAGAGCATGGTATGATAGGTTAAAAACATTCGTACTTGAAAAGGGGTTTACCATGGGCAATGTTGATAAAACTCTTTTTGTGCTTAAGCATGGCAATGACTCATTATTCATTCAAGTGTATGTGGATGATATTATCTTTGGTTGTGCTTCTCATGATCTTGTGTCCAAGTTTTCAGCTATGATGAGTTCAGAATTTGAGATGAGTATGATGGGAGAACTCATGTACTTTTTGGGGCTGCAAATCAAGCAAACCAAGGAGGGTACCTTTGTGCATCAAACAAAGTATACAAAAGATCTCCTAAGGCGCATCAACATGTACAAAAGCAAGCCTCTTCGGACACCAATGGGAACAGCAACAACACTTGAACTTGATGAAGATTGTGATCCCGTTGATCAAAAAGAATATAGATGCATGATTGGATCACTTTTGTATCTCACGACATCAAGACCAGACATACAATTCAGCGTATGTCTTTGTGCACAGTTTCAAGCCTCTCCACATGCTTCACATCGTCAAGCCGTCAAAAGGATTATCAGGTACTTACATGGAACTCAAGAATTTGGCATTTTTCTTCCTTCTTCCTCAACCATTACTTTGAAAGCTTTTTCCGATACTGATTTTTGGGGTTGTAGGATTGATAGGAAAAGTACTTCTGGTGCTTGTCATTTTTTTGGTAATTCACTTGTTGCCTGGTCCTCTAGAAAACAAAGTTCAGTTGCACAATCCACAGCCGAATCAGAATATGTAGCTGCTGCTAGTGCTTGATCATAGATTCTTTGGATTGTTCAAACACTTAAGGACTATGGGGTTGATCTAGATAGTGTTCCACTGTTTTGTGATAATACTAGTTCCATTTGCATTGCTAAAAACCCCGTGCAACATTCGGGAACTAAGCACATTGACATTAGCTATCACTTTCTCTGTGATAATGTCGAGAAAGGGAACATTGTGCTTCACCATGTAGATACCGAACAACAATCGGCCGACATTTTACAAAACCTTTGGATTTCACTCGTTTTTGTACATTCCTAGTGAAATAGGGGTTATGCATCCTCATGGCTTAAATCGAGGGAGAATTTTGAAACTTGGGAAGTCTATGTGTGAATCTGAAATTAAAATAACATGAGCATAGTATTTCATGCATATATGACTTTGTGATTCCTTTTTCATGCTGAAAGTTCTTACTACATTACTCGTGTTATACATTTTGTAGTTTTTACCATGTATAGTAATTGGAATAATTACTTACACTAAATCTGGTCATGGTCGAACTTGCTTGCTGTTTTGAACTTGTTGCATGCTCACAAGTGCTTTCAATCATTAAGAATTAATCAAGTAATCAACTTACATGTTGAGTTTTTATCTTCAAATAAAAAAAATGAGAAAAGATCAAGAGAATATGCATACAACGCACTTCTTCTTTTGAGATGGCTTATCATTGCACTTAGATATGAACTTGAAAAGAGTTGTGTATGATTAAAACCATGTCCTTAAGCTTCTGACTGTCAAATGACATAGGCTTGGCTTGGTTGGTTAGAATAAGGCTGATACTGCATATAATCTCTTGCAAATGTCATAAGATTAAAATTTGTGCTTTAAATGATAAATAAAATGCAGCAACAAGTGTCATGCTTCCAGGTCTTGAAATAGTTAAGTTTGTGAGATCATGACTTGCTTAAATTTAAAATTACACTTGATCTCTAGCATGGCTTACACTACTTTATGTATCTCATTGATGTGATACTGTAAGTTACTTGATAGTATGATTTGGATGAGCTTTGTTTTATATGTATATGTTATATTGTGCTCATAACAAATTGAAATTTCTTTTTTGTACCTTGCTGAATACATTTTCAAAGGGGGAGAAATTGATCACACATTGCACACATTCACAAGTGTTTTGGCACGATTCTTCTAAGGGGGAGAATTTTTGGTATTTTTGTTTTTCTTCTCATTTTATTTCTGATTGACAAATGGGGAGAAATTGTTTCCAAAACTTTTCATGTGAATAAGCCAATGTTCGGATTTTAAGTGGTGTTGCCAATGCATTCACCAAGGGGGAGATTGTGAGACCTATGTGTGCTGAATACATTGGCTTTGACGATAAAAGTTTTGAATACTACCAAAACACCTTTTTAACAAGGTCCGACTCTAGGTCCGAGCTCCTGCAAGGTCCGACGATAGGTCCGACGTAAGGTCCGACTTGCTTTGTCTAGGTCTGACTTATTTTGGCTAGGTCCGACATGCTTTGTCTAGGTCTGACTTATTTTGGCTAGGTCCGACTTGTTTTTGCTTGCTCCGGTGCTAGGTCCGACTAGCTTTGGTAAGTTCTGTGCTAGGTCCGACTAAGCTTTAGTAAGCTCCGGATCTAGGTCCGACTAGCTTTGGTAAGCTCCGGTTCAAGGTCCGGTTAGCTTTGGTAAGGTTCGGAGCTTGATTGCAATGGTTCTGCTTTTAACATGCAATGTTTCAAACTTGGTTTACTCTTATGGAAAGTTTGCTTAGTATTATTTTACTAAGTTTTTGGTGTGTTTTGGTGGTTATTGCTGACATCATTTTGCTATGGTTTACAACATGTTTATGTGAGGTGCTCACGTAAGATGTTGTAGTTTCGGAACTAACGGGAGTCAAGTCGAGGACTTGTGCTCGGAAGTATTGGTTGTTTATTCATGTGCAGGTTTTGCTTGAGTTCAAGACATGGCTGGTGACCGGATCCATTGAACTAGTCTTAGGGAGAAGATGAGGTTCAACAACCAAGTTCGGGAGGAATTGTGGTTGAGTTGATCGGGAGGTTGCACAGTATGTTTGAATCAAGAACAATGCATATGAAGGTATCTTGGACGTCGTTGGAAGATGTTTGCACGTGTGCAAGGAGTGCATGGACGTGGCTGCATGGTTCCAAGGCGTGATGAAGAGATGTGGACGTAAAGAATTGGTCGGAAAGGTCCAACCAACTAGGTTATGGACTCAGGCTGCGGCTGAGTCGTGTTTGACTCAAATATAGAAAGTTTTGAGTTGGTTATGATAGGATTTCGTGTGGGACATGAAGTTGAGTTGTTTTAGGAATGTTTGGGACGTTCCTAAGATGTTTGGAAGTCTTAAGATTGCTTCTATCTGCGTATAGAAGAGTCTTGAGCAGTATTGAAAAGTTACAGTTTGAATCCAAGTAGGAGTAGGAGTCCTAGTTTGAGATGAGTTGGCCTTTGGGCTGGTTATATAAGCAAGAGAGGCCAGAGCTCGTGGTACATGACTTTGGGGCTGTTCCTCTTGTGTTTTGATAAATAAAATTCGTATTCTAAAGGAACTTTTGTGTCTTGTTCGTCTGACTTGTTTCAGACAAGTTTTTCTCGTCGACTTTCTGTTCAGCACTACCTTGCTTTGGTCGTTTTATCATAACTCGAGTTTTACAGATCCAATTGATGTGATTCTTTTTGGGTTGTCTTCACAACTTGATTATCTATCATCTTTGAAAATTTCACGGTCATTGAATTTGTGGTTTGTGATGTACACGAGTTTCTTTGATGTATTCCAGAACTGTTTTTCTCGCATAGGACAGATTGACCTTTGTTTGATCTTTCGATCGTAACTTGAGTTTATCTCAACGGATTTTCATGATTCTTGTTGTGACGTCTTCATGACTTGATTCTCTACAATATATACTAGTTTTGTCACAGTTGAACACGTTTAGATTAGTTGCACACATGGTTTCTTTAACAGATCAGTTTTCTGCTGAGGGGTGTTCTGTTGCTTCCGCTGAAAAGTTTTTATCTACCATTCACCCCCCCCTCGGTAGCTTTACACGTGTACTTTGATCCTACATATGCTCATAACAATTAAAATTTTTCTTTTGAACCTTGCTGAATACATTGTCAAAGGGGGAGAAATTGATGACACATTGCACGATTCACAAGTGTTTTGGCACGATTCTTCTTAGGGGGAGAATTTTTGTTTTTCTTCTCATTTTATTTCTGATTTATAAAGGGGGAGAATTTTTTTCAAATTTTCTTTCTCATTTGATTGTTTTCAAAACTTTTCATGTGAATAAAGCAATGTTCGGATTTTAAGTGGTGTTGCCAATGCATTCATCAAGGGGGAGATTGTGAGACCTATGTGTGCTGAATACATTGGCTATGACGATTAAAGTTTTGAATTTTGCCAAAACACTCTTTTTTCAAGGTCCGATTTTAGGTCCGAGCTCCGACAAGATCCGATGTAAGGTCTGACTTGCTGTGAGACCTATGTGTGCTGAATACATTGGCAATTAGGATAAAAGTTAGCATTAACATTCAAAGTTTTGAATATTGCCAAAACATTCTTCTGTGGCAAGGTCCGACAAGTTCTTTGTTAGGTCCGCCAAGTGTTGGCAAGGTCTAACGCAAGGTCCGGAGAGCTCCTGCAAGGTCCGGAGAGCTTCTGTGAGGTCCGGAGCTTGTTTTTAGGGAGCTCCCGTGAAGTTCAACTCGTAGAACTGCAGCGTCTTGTTTTTGCTTTTAACTCGCAATGTTTCAAACTTGCTTTATGGGAAGGTTTGTTTAGTATTAATTTGCTAAATTTTTGGTGTGTTTTGGTGGTTATGGCTGTTATCATTTGATATGGTTTGCAACATGCTTATGTGACGTGCTCATGTAAGGTGTTGTGGTTTTCGAACTAACGTGAGTCAAGTCGAGGACTTGTGCTCGGAAGAATTGGTTGTTTATTCATGTGCAGGTGTTGCTTGAGTTCAAGACATGGCTGGTGACGGGATCCTTGGACTAGTCTCAGGGAGGAGATGAGGTTCCAACAACCAAGTTCGGGAGGAGCTGTGGTTGAGTTGATCAGGAGGTCGCGCAGCGTGTTTGGATCAAGGGCAGTTCATATGAAGGTTGCGTGTACGTCGTTGGAAGGTGTTTGCACGTGTGCAAGGAGTGCATGGACGTGGCAACATTGTTCCAAGGCGTGATGAAGAGAAGTGGACGTAAAGAATTGGTCGGAAAGGTCCAACCGGCTGGATTGCGTACTCAGGCTGAGGCTGAGTCGGATATGGCTCAAATATGGAAGATTTGAGTTGGTTATGATAGGATTTCGTGCTAGGCACGAAGTTGAGTTGTTTTAGGAATGTTTAGGACGTTCCTAATGTGTTTGGAAGTCTCACGATTGCTTCTATCTGCGAATAGGAGAGTCCTGAGCAGTTACGGTAAGTTAGGATACGAGTCCAATTAGGAGTAGGAGTCCTAGATTGGATTGATTAGCCTGAGGGCTGGCTATAAAACCAAGGGAGGCCAGAGCTCTCGTGGGTAGAGAACATTGGGCTGTTCCTCTTGTGTTTCTATTGAATAAAGTTCATAGTTTCGAGGAGCTTTTGTGCCTTGTTCGTCCGACTTGTTTTTCGTCAAGTCTTTCTCGCCGAGTTTCTGGACAGACCGACGTTGCTTCGGTGTTTCGTTCATAACTCGAGTTTTACAGATCCAATTGACGTGATTCTTTTTGGGTTGTCTTCACAACTCAATTATCTATCAACTGTGAAATTTTCACGAGCTTAGGATCTGTAGTTTTTGAGATACACGAGTTTCTTTGCAGCATTACAGATCTGTTTTATATCGGGTAGAACAGATTGATCTTCGTTTAATGTTTTGATCGTATCTCAAGTTTTAATTCGTGTTTTCAAGTGATTCTTGTTGCATTAGATCCATGACTTGATTCTCTACCTCTCAACTTTATTTGTCACGGTTGAACACGTTTGAAAACACTTGCACACACGGTTTCGTTAACCGATTGATATTTTGCTGAGGGGTCTTTGTTGTTTCCGCTGCGAAAAGTTTTAATCTACCATTCACCCCCCTCTGGTAGCTTTTCACGTGCTCTTCGATCCTACAATTGGTATCAGAGCCAAGGTGCTCTAATCTTTGTGATTTTCACGTGTTTTGACTAACCATCATGGAGAAGTACTCCGCAAAACCTTGTGTGTTCAATGGCATCGATTTTCAGGTTTGGAAGGCGCGGATGGAGGCCTACATACAGGCGCAAGGCTTCGCCATATGGGAAAAGGTCTACCGGAACTTCGATGTACCACCCAACGATCAAGTTACGTCTGCGAACATGAGAGATGTTGACAACAACAACAAGGCTCGCAACTTGATCATCCAAGGATTGACTCAAAGCGACTTCGACCGTGTTGCACTCCTCCGATCTGCATATGATGTTTGGAAAGCTCTTTGTGACTACCATGAAGGATCCAATACGATCAAGGAGGTAAGGCAAGATATGTTCAAGAAAGAATACATGCGTTTTGAGATGCAACCCGGTGAGTCAATTGACGACCTTTTTGCTCGCTTTAATAAAATTCTCAGCAACTTGCGTAGTGTCAATGTTAACTTTTCAGATGCTGAAAATGCTAGACAATTGTTAGGAGCATTAGATATGTCAATTTGGGAGATGAAAGTTACATCTATTCGTGAATCTACTGTCATGAGTTCTCTTACTTTATACGTGCTTTATTCTAAATTGAAAACTCATGAAATTGACATCATCTCACGTAAAAACCCCAACAAGTCTATTGCATTTGTTTCGCAATGTGACATGTCTAGTTCTAGTCAATCATCATCTAGTGGTGCACTCTCTTTGCTGTCCTCTCTCTAACCCTTGAACAGATTGAAGAGTTTCCAGAGGATGAGCTTGCACTCATCTCTACTCGGTTCTCAAAAGCATTGCAAAATGTGAGAACTAGAAGGAGAGGAAGCTCCGGACCTCAACGATGTTTTGAATGTGGTAAGACAGGACATTTTCGTACGGAGTGCCCTAACCTTTCAGGTCAGACTTCATGTGAAGAAAAGCAAACAAGGCCGAAGAAATCGTTTGCAAAGAATAAGAAGAAGAAAGATTTATCAATGCGTAACATAATGCATAGTATGATCTCTGCACTTCAAGATTTCGGCTCAAGTGATGTGGACACCGGTAGTGATGAAGATGAAGAAGCTATGGCAAATATGTGCTGCATGGCAAGCAAGTCAAGTTCAAGCTCCGAGGAGGCAGAACACAACAGCGACGATGAAGAGGTATGTCCCACTTGCGAAGAAATGTGTGATGCTATTTCTCGTGCCACTGTTATATTAAAGAAAAAGGATAAAAAACTTAGGAACAATGCTGTTAAAATTGAATCACTAGAATCTGAAATTAATCGTTTAAAAACTTTGATTCCTAGTGATGATTCTTGTTCCTCATGTGATTTGATTTATGAACAATTATCCTCTTTAAGAAGTGCACACGCATCTACACTTGATAAACTTGAACTTGAAATTGAAAAGAACAAAGAGCTTGCTGCACTTAATGATAAAAAATTTAAAGATGCTTGTTGTTCTACAATTGATTTGCATTGTTCTTCATGTGATGATCTGAATAAGAAACGAAATGATGCTATGAATGAGATTTCTATTTTGAACAATGCTTTACGTGTGCATGAAGTTAAATATTGTTCAAATTGCAAACTAAAAGGAAAAACTTCATGTGAAAACTGTTTTGATCTGTCCATTAAACTTGATGACATGCATAGGACACTAGATCGGTTTTCTAATGCAAATAAGAACCTAAACTTGCTGCTGAATTCTTCCAAGTCTTGTAATGATAAAACTGGTTTAGGTTTTAATTCTCATGCTCATGCTAAGGCACACCCACCTAAACTTGTAAAGTCATTAGGAAGTCGTTTGATTCAAACAGCTCCTAGACAAAAAGAGGTGATTTTCAAATCTGCAGGAGTACTGTCCCATTCGGGTTCTAATAAACGTGTTGCTTTCTCATCTAGACATGATAATAAGGTTATTTTTCATTGTACCTACTGTGGTAGAGATGGTCATGTCATGGATTTTTGTTATAGACTAGCTAAACACGATAAGAAACAAAGAATACTTGCTAGATCACATAACAACCAAGCAAAATCTGCTAGACCAAATGTTCGGAGCTTGCAACCTGCTGTAATGAGTTAAAAACTTGCTCCCGGACCTACTGTTTTTTGTGCTACATATAACACATCTTCTATGTCAGTAGTTGGGAACAAAAATTTTCGATGTTTGGCTCATAAACCTTCTATACCTTCTCAGCTTTCGCGTGTTATTCCTGCTGGACGTTGTGTGACTCAGTACTGGATTCCTAAAAGTCTTTTAACTAACCCCAGTATTGAGTCATCGACGTATTGTGCTGCTGTGTAGGTTTCACGTTTGAGGAAGGAGAACATTTGGATTGTGGATTCAGGTTGCTCACGCCACATGACCGGTAACAAAGAATGGTTCTCCTCTCTCTCTTTTGTGTCACGTGTAGAAAATGTTACTTTCGCCGATAACACTTCTACTCCCATAATTGCTAAAGGTTCGGTTAGAGTAAACAATCTCTACACTTTGAAAGATGTGGCACTTGTTAAAAATTTGAAATACAACTTGCTTTCATTTTCACAATTGCTAGATGAAAATATAGAGGTTAGCTTTGCTAGAAATTGCTGCAAGGTTGTAGATTCAAAAGGTGAGCTTTTGTTTAACATGTCTAGGTTTGGAAGTGTTTTTAAAGCTGATTTTGATTTGTCAACTTCTAAGCATCGGTGTCTAGTTGCTAATGATACAAAGGATCTATATTTTTGGCATCGTAGACTTGGTCACATAGGCTTTGATCATCTCACTCATGTTAGTGCTCTCGATCGCATACGTGGGCTGCCGAAGCTTAAAAAGGACAATGATATTGTGTGTTCTTCTTGTAGACATGCTAAGTTTGTTGTAGGTTCACATGCTCCTCTCACAATGACCATGACAGCTGAACCGGGACAACTTTTACATCTTGACACAATAGGCCCGGCACGTGTTCAATCCTTCGAAGGTAAATGGTATGTGCTTGTGATTGTTGATGATTATTCCAAATATTCTTGGGTTTATTTTATGGCATCTAAGAATGAAGCTTTTAGTCATTTTAGAACTTTATTTCTTAGATTATCTATTGATCACCCAGGATCATTAAAAGCAATTAGAAGTGATAATGGAACTGAATTTAAAAACAAATCCTTTGATCACTTTTGTGCTGAAAATAGAATAGATCATCAATACTCTTCACCCTATGTACCACAACAAAATGGTGGTGTAGAAAGAAAGAACAGGACCTTAGTTGAGATGGCTAGGACCATGCTTGATGAATATCAAACTCCTAGGAAATTTTGGGCTGATGCAATTGCAACCGCTTGTTATGTCTCAAATCGTGTTTTCTTGCGTGCTAAGCTTGGAAAAACCCCATATGAGCTCCGGTTTGGACATAGGCCTAGTGTTACACACTTTAGAGTTTTTGGTTGCAAATGCTTTGTTAAGAAACATGGTAATCTTGATAAATTTGAAGCTAGATCTGGTGATGGCATGTTTCTTGGTTATCCATCTCATACTAGAGGCTACCGTGTGCTTTTACTTGACACTAACAAAATTGTGGAGACTTGCGAGGTTTCTTTTGATGAAGCTAGCCCAAGTACTAGCTCCGATATTGCAGGTCCGGATCCATATCCGCAGGGGGAGAGTATTTTTATTGAAGAAGATGAAGAAGTGGTGCTGCTGCCCGAAAACTCGGAAGTAAATAACAATCAAGCTGCTGATTTTGCACCACAACCAGCACCAACAGTCACTACTGCTGGTTCAGACCTTCCTCAATCAACAAGCTCTCCTAATCAAAGGTCCGAACATGAAGAAGAATGTGCTTGTGAAGTGTCTACTCCCCTCCGAGTACTCAAAAGTCATCCTCCACAACGAATCATTGGAAGCTTGCATGAACGAGTCACTCGGTCCAGGTTTTGCGATCCAAACTCTCATGCTCATTCTGCTTTTGTTGCTTCTTTTGAACCCAAGGATATATCACACACACTCACTAATGATCTAGGATTAATGTCATGCAAGAAGAGTTAGAAAATTTTGAAAGAAATAATGTTTGGAAACTTGTACCTCCACCTCAAGGTCACACATTAATTGGAACTAAATGGGTATTTAAAAATAAGCAAAGTGAGGATGGGGTTGTGGTTAGAAATAAAGCTAGGTTGGTTGCTCAAGGTTTCACTCAAATTGAAGGTCTAGATTTTGATGAAACATTTGCTCCTGTTGCTAGATTAGAAGCTATAAGAATTTTATTAGCATTTGCTGCATCTAAAGGTTTCAAGTTATATCAAATTGATGTTAAAAGTGCTTTTCTTAATGGCTACATAGAGGAGGAGGTTTATGTTAAGCAGCCACCGGGTTTTGAAAATCCAAATTTTCCTAATCATGTTTACAAACTGTCCAAAGCCTTGTACGGTCTAAAACAAGCCCCTAGAGCATGGTATGATAGGTTAAAAACATTGTTACTTGAAAAGGGGTTTACCATGGGCAACGTTGATAAAACTCTTTTTGTACTTAAGCATGGCAATGACTCATTATTCGTTCAAGTGTATGTGGATGATATTATCTTTGGTTGTGCTTCTCATGATCTCGTGTCCAAGTTTTCAGCTATGATGAGTTCAGAATTTGAGATGAGTATGATGGGAGAACTCACTTACTTTTTGGGGCTGCAAATCAAGCAAACAAAAGAAGGAACTTTTGTGCATCAAACTAAGTATACAAAGGACCTTCTTAAGCGCTTCAACATGGACAAATGCAAGCCTCTTTGGACACCAATGGGAACAGCAACAACACTTGAACTTGACGAAGATGGTGACCCGGTCGATAAAAAAGAATACAGAAGTATGATTGGATCACTTTTGTATCTCACAGCGTCAAGACCGGACATACAATTCAGCGTATGTCTTTGTGCACGTTTTCAAGCTTCTCCACGTGCTTCACATCGCCAAGCCATCAAAAGGATTCTCAGGTACCTACATGGAACTCAGAAATTTGGCATTTTTCTTCCTTCTTCCTCAACCGTTTCTTTGAAAGCTTTTTCGGATGCTGATTTTGGGGGTTGTAGGATTGATAGGAAAAGTACTTCGGGTGCTTGTCATTTTCTTGGTAATTCACTTGTTCCTTGGTCCTCTAGAAAACAAAGTTCAGTTGCACAATCCACGGCCGAATCTGAATATGTAGCTGCAGCTAGTGCTTTCTCACAAATTCTTTGGATTGTTCAAACACTTAAGGACTATGGGGTTGATTTAGATAGTGTTCCACTGTTTTGTGGTAACACTATGCAATTTGTATTGCTAAAAACCCCGTGAAACACTCTAGAACTAAGCACATTGACATTAGGTATCACTTTCTTCGTGATAATGTTGAAAAAGGAAACATTGTGCTTCACCATGTCGATACCGAACAACAATTGTCTGATATTTTTTACAAAATCTTTGGATTTCACTCGTTTTTGTTTCATTCGTAGTGAAATAGGGGTTATGCATCCTCATGGCTTAAATTGTGGGGGATTTTTTGAAACTTTGAAAGTCTTTGTGTGAATCTGAAACTAAAATAAATGAGCATAGTATTTCATACATATATGACTTTGTGATTCCTTTTACAGGCTGAAAGTTCTTACTACATTACTCATGTTATACATTTTGTAGTTTTTGCCATGACTAGTAATTGGAATAATTACTTACACTAAATCTGGTCATGATCAAACTTTCTTGCTGTTTTGAACTTGTTGCGTGCTCACAAGTGCTTTTAATCATAAAAAAATTAATCAAGTGATCAGCTCACATGTTGAGTTTTCAAATAAAAAATTGAGAAAAGATCAAGAGAATATGCATGCATCACACTTCTTCTTTTGAGATTGCTTATCATTGCACTAAGGTATGAACTTGGAAGGAATTGTGTATGACTAAAACCATGTCCTTAAGCTTCTGATTGTCAAATGACATAGGCTTGGCTTGGTGTGTTAGAATAAGGCTGATGCGGCATATAATCTCTTGCAAATATCATATGATCAACTTTGTGCCTTAAATGATTATGAATAATAAAAATGCAGCAACAAGTGTCATGTTTTCAGGTTTTGAAATAGTTGAGTAAGGGAGATCATGACTTGCTTAAACTGAAAAATACATTTGATCTCTAGCATGGCTTACACTACTTTATGTATCTCATTGATGTGATAGTGTAAGTAACCTGATAGTATGACTTGGATGAGCTTTGTTTTGTATGTATATGTTATAATATGCTCATAACATTTAAAAATTTCTCTTTCGAACCTTGCTGAATACATTGTCAAAGGGGGAGAAATATTTATAAGGAGAGATTTTTTTTACACTTTGCATATGTTATACACTTTCTTCCTTCTCTGATTTTAAAAAATGGGGAGAAATCAATAAAGGGGGAGAAATGAGTTTTCAAAGCTTTTCAAAACTTTTCATAAGCCAATGTTCGGATTTTAATTGGTGTTGCCAATGCATTGATCAAGGGGGAGATTGTGAGACCTATGTGTGCTGAATACATTGGCAATTAGGATAAAAGATAGCATTAACATTCAAAGTTTTGAATATTGCCAAAACATTCTTCTGTGTCAAGGTCCGACAAGTTCTTTGTTAGGTCCGCCAAATGTTTGCAAGGTCCGACGCAAGGTCCGGAGAGCTCCTGCAAGGTCCGGAGAGCTTCTGTGAGGTCCGGAGCTTGTTTTTAGGGAGCTCCCGTGAAGTTCAACTCGTAGAACTGTAGCGTCTTGTTTTTGCTTTTAACTCACAATGTTTCAAACTTGCTTTATGTGAAGCTTTGCTTAGTATTAATTTGCTAAGTTTTTGGTGTGTTTTGGTGGTTATGGCTGTTATCATTTGATATGGTTTGCAACATGCTTATGTGACGTGCTCATGTAAGGTGTTGTGGTTTTCGAACTAACGTGAGTCAAGTCGAGGACGTGTGCTCGAAAGAATTGGTTGTTTATTCATGTGCAGGTGTTGCTTGAGTTCAAGACATGGCTGGTGACGGGATCCTTGGACTAGTCTCAGGGAGGAGATGAGGTTCCAACAACCAAGTTCGGGAGGAGCTGTGGTTGAGTTGATCGGGAGGTCGCGCAGCATGTTTGGATCAAGGGCAGTGCATATGAAGGTTGCGTGTACGTCATTGGAAGATGTTTGCACGTGTGCAAGGAGTGCATGGACGTGGCAACATTGTTCCAAGGCGTGATGAAGAGAAGTGGACATAAAGAATTGGTCGGAAAGGTCCAACCGGCTGGATTGCGTACTCAGGCTGAGGCTGAGTCGGATATGGCTCAAATATGGAAGATTTGAGTTGGTTATGATAGGATTTCGTGCTAGACACGAAGTTGAGTTGTTTTTGGAATGTTTACGACGTTCCTAAGGTGTTTGGAAGTCTCACGATTGCTTCTATCTGCGAATAGGAGAGTCCTGAGCAGTTACGGTAAGTTAGGATACGAGTCCAATTAGGAGTAGGAGTCCTAGATTGGATTGATTAGCCTGAGGGCTGGCTATAAAAGCAAGGGAGGCCAGAGCTCTCGTGGGTAGAGAACTTTGGGCTGTTCCTCTTGTGTTTCTATTGAATAAAGTTCATAGTTTCGAGGAGCTTTTGTGCCTTGTTCGTCCGACTTGTTTTTCGTCAAGTCTTTCTCGCCGAGTTTCTGGACAGACCGACATTGATTCGGTGTTTCGTTCATAACTCGAGTTTTACAGATCCAATTGACGTGATTCATTTTGGGTTGTCTTCACAACTCAATTATATATCATCTGTAAAATTTTCACGAGCTTCGGATCTGTAGTTTTTTAGATACACGAGTTTCTTTGCAGTGTTGCAGATCTGTTTTATATCGGGTAGAACAGATTGATCTTCGTTTAATGTTTTGATCGTATCTCAAGTTTTACTTTGTGTTTTCAAGTGATTCTTGTTGCATTAGATCCGTGACTTGATTCTATACCTCTCTACTTTATTTGTTATGGTTGAACACGTTTGAAAACACTTGCACACATGGTTTCTTTAACCGATTGATTTTTTGCTGAGGGGTCTTTGTTGTTTCCGCTGCGAAAAGTTTTAATCTACCATTCACCCCCCCTCTGGTAGCTTTTCACGTGCTCTTCGATCCTACACTTGCTATGGCTAGGTCAGACATGTGTTTGGTTAGCTCCGGCGGTAGGTCCGACTAGCTTTGGTATGTTCCGGTGCTAGGTTCTGCTAGCTTTGGTAAGCTCCGGCTCAAGGTCCGGTTAGCTTTGGAAAGGTCCAGAGGTAAATCGCAATGATTCTGTTTTTACCATGCAAATGTTTTGAACTTGCTTTACATCTATGGAAAGTTTTCTTAGTATTCTTTTACGAAGTTTTTGAAGTGTTGTGTCTGTTTACGGTGGTTAACATTTTGCTATGGTTTGCAATATGGTTATGTGAGGTGTTCACGTAAGGTGTTGTGGTTTTCAGAACTAACGTGAGTCAAGTCGCGGACTTGTGCTCAAAAGTATTGGTTGTTTATTCATGTGCAGGTGTTGCTTGAGTTGAGTATATGACTAGTGACAGGATCCATTGAACTATTCTTAGGGAAAAGATGAGGTTCAACAACCAAGTTCGGGAGGAATTGTGGTTGAGTTGATCGGGAGGTCACGCATCATGTTTGGATCAAGAACAATGCATATGAAGGTATCGTGGACGTTGTTGGAAGGTGTTTGCATGTGTGCAAGGAGTGCATGGACGTGGCAACATGGTCCCAAGGCGTGGTGAAGAGATATGGAAGTGGGGATATGGTTGAAAAGGTTCAACCGGCTGGATTTTGCGCTCAGCCTGCGGCTGAGGCGGTTATGGTTTGTTTATGGAAAGTTTCAAGTTGGTTATAATAGAATTTCGTGTTAGGAATGGAGTATAGTTGTTTTATGAATGTTTAGGACGTTCCTAAGGTGTTTGGAAGTCTTAAGATTGTTTCTATCTGCGTATAGAAGAGTCTTGAGCAGTATTGGAAAGTTACAGTTTGAATCCAAGTAGGAGTCCTAGTTTGAATTGGGTTGGCCTTAGGGCTGGTTATATAAGCAAGGGAGGCCAAGGCTCATGATGAGCAAGACCTTCGGATGTTCCTATTACGTTTTGATCAATAAAATTCGTAATTTAGAGGAGCTTTTGTGTCTTGTTCGTCCGACTTGTTTTTGTCAAGTCTTTCTCGTCGAGTTTCTGGACAGCACAACATGCTTCGGTGTTTGAATCATAACTCAAGTTTTATAGATCCAATTGATGTGATTCTTTTTGGGCTGTCTTCACAATTTGATTATCTATCATTTGTGAAAATGTCACGGTCATTGTATTTATATTTTTGGATCTACACGAGTTTCTTTGCAGTGTTGCAGATCTGGTTTTTACTCGAGTAGAACAGATTGACCCTCATTTGATCATAACTTGAGTTTTTCTTGACGGATTTCCATGATTCTTGTTGTCTTGTCTTCATGACTTGATTATCTATAATATATACCAGTTTTTTCATGGTTCAACATATTTAGATCAGTCGCATACATGGTTTCTTTAAACATATCAATTTTTTGCCGAAGGGGTTTTTGTTGCTTCTGCTAAAAAGTTTAAAGCTACCATTCACCCCCCTCTGGTAGCTTTTCACGTGCTCTTCGATCCTACAGAAACACGCTGTGGCGAGCTGTCCACGTGAAGCCGATCGCCGGCTTGAGTTAGGTCACAGCGGATTAAGCTATTCACAGGGAAAGGAGGCCGGAGCTCGGCGGTTTGTGTGTCGGGGAAGTGAGCAACCAGCGTGGGGTGCTGTTTAGCATCTCGGAGGAGAGTGATCGCGAGGTTTCTGCCAGTTTCGCGGTTGCTCACCAAGGTGCAGCGGTGTGGGGGTCTCTGTTCGTGTTTTTCTCTCGAGGAGGAAGCAAAGGACATTTGGCTCGGCTGTGGAGAAGTAGATCACGTTGAAATGAAGCACACACCATGGTGCCAGAGATGGGAAGAGGAGCAGAAGGTGACGCAGCTGCTCTCGGTGGCACACGGTGGGCTCTCGGGTTGTTCGAGTGAAGGAACAGAGAAACAGAGACTTGTTTGCTTTGGGGGCAAGTCACGATTATCCCAATGACATGTGGGCTCCACCCAATTTTCCTCCCCAAAAGATCATCTCTAGGTAATATATTCCATTCAAAAGTTTTGAAGTTTTAAATTGGACTAGGATTTGAATGCTCCAAATTCAGTTTGAATTTGCATAGCCAATTTGAATTCGGTTTGAATTTAAAATGCAACCTCTTAAACTCCTTTTTAGCCCACTCTAAAATGAAAAGTTTGTCACCCTAGTTTCCTCGATTCAAAACTATATGGCTGCAAAAGTATTCAAAGGTTTGGCCACAATTTGTGGTGAACTTTTAATTTGGAAATGTTATTTTTAAACTTCATGCAAATAAATGTTTAGGTCCATATTGGTTCAACATATTCAAATTAACATGTGAGCCTCTTTTTGGATAAACTCCGCCTATGTTGTAATGACATAGCCGGTCCCAAGCCCGGGTAAAGGAGGAGGGGGTTGTGATAGGCTTGGCAAGCCAACAACTTACACTTAGCCATTCTCATGGAAATGAAACCCAATAGAAATTCGTTGGGGCGTAACCCTCTTAGCGACGCGCCACATCGGAACCCGGGTATGGTGTTAAGTGGGCAAGGGCCGGGTCGCCACCGCCTTAGTGGCGCGCCATATCGGAACCCGGATATGGTGTTAAATGAGCAAGGGCCGGATCGCCACAACCTTAGTGGCGCGCTACATCATCGCCCGGATGTAGTGATAAGTGAGCAAGGGTCTTTGCATCTTACTCGACGGGTGCAAAGCGTAAGGAAGCTAGCCGAGGAACATAGATTTCGGGTGGGTAGTTGGAATGTAGGATCCTTGACGGGGAAGCTACGTGAGTTAGTAGATGTTGCCATTAGGAGACGAGTAAATATCCTTTGTGTACAAGAGACTAGATGGGCGGGTCAAAAGGCCAGAGAAGTCAAGAACACCGGTTTCAAGCTTTGGTATTCTGGTTCGGCTGGGACTAGGAATGGCGTAGGTGTTCTAATAGGTAAGAGTCTTAAGGATGGAGTAGTGGATATTCAAAGACGAGGGGATAGGATCATCTTAATCAAGATAGTAATTGGGGACATTGTCTTGAACGTCATTAGTCCTTATGCCCCACAAGTTGGGCTCAACATGAGTGCTAAGAGGCAATTTTGGGAGGACTTGGAGGATATGGTTAGTAGTGTACCGATAACCGAGAAACTCCTCATAGGGGGAGATCTCAATGGTCATGTGGGTGCAACTAACCTAGGATTTGAGGGAGTACATAGAGGTTTTGGATGCGGCGATAGAAATCAAGAGGGTAAAGACATCCTAGACTTTGCCGTAGCCTATGATCTGTTGATAGCTAACACCCTCTTTAGGAAGAGGCAATGTCACCTAGTGACATTTAGTAGTGCCCAACACTCTAGCCAGATTGACTTTGTCCTCACTAGGAGAAAGGATAGACGGGAGTGTCTACATTGTAAGGTGATCCCGGGGGAGTGTGTTGTGACACAACATAAGCTTGTGGTAGCTGACTTTCGCTTCCATACATGCTCTTTGCGGGACAAAGGTGTCAAAATCACAAGAACAAAGTGGTGGAAGTTGAAGGGAGAATCACAAGAATCCTTTAAAAATAGGGTGATCACAGAAGGACCCTGGGCAGAAAATGGAGATGCAGATAGTATGTGGATGAAGATGGCAACTTTCATTAGGAAGGTAGCTAGTGAGGTGTTCGGTGTGACAAAGGGAAAGAAACTTGTAGATAAAGACACTTGGTGGTGGAATGAGGATGTACAAAAGTCCATTAAGGAGAAGAAGGAGTGTTACAAGAGTTGGCATAGTGATAGAAGCGCAAGCAACATGCTTAAGTACAAAGAGGCTAAGAAGACTGTAAAGCGGGCTGTGAGTAAGGCAAGAGGACAGGCCTATGATAAGTAATATGAGAGACTAGAGACAGAAGAAGGTGAAAAGGACATATACAAGGTAGCAAAAATCCACGAGAGAAAGATGAGGGATCTCAATCAAGTTAAATGCGTCAAAGATGATACTGACCGCATTCTAGTGAAGGATGAAGAGATTAAGAATAGATGGCGAGATTACTTTGATGGGCTATTCAATGATGGGAATGGGAGCACTATGGTTGAGTTGGATGACTCCTTTGATGACTCCAACAGGCGGTTCGTGCGGAGGATACAAGAGTTTGAGGTTAAGGAGGCCTTAAAAAGGATGAAAGGAGGAAAGGCCCTCGGCCCTGACGATGTCCCTATTGAGGTGTGGAGATGTCTTGGGGACGTGGCAATAGTATGGCTCACAAAGCTATTCAACCACATTTTTCGGTCAAACAAGATGCCTGAAGAATGGAGGAAAAGTATATTAGTACCTATCTTCAAAAATAAAGGAGATATTCAAAGTTGTACTAATTATCGAGGCATTAAGCTTATGAATCATACTATGAAGCTTTGGGAGAGAGTGATTGAACACCGCCTGAGGAAAGTGACCAATGTCACTAAAAACCAGTTTGGTTTTATGCCTGGGAGGTCTACAATGGAGGCGATTTTCTTACTTTGTCACCTTATGGAGAGATATAGGGAGCAGTAGAAGGACATGCATATAGTGTTCATCGACTTGGAGAAGGCGTACGACAAGATACCAAGGTCAGTCATGTGGTGGGCACTAGAGAAACATAAAGTGCCAACAAAGTACATTACCCTTACCAAGGATATGTACAATAATGTTAGGACAAGTGTGCGCGTAAGTGATAGTGAGACTGATGCATTTTCTATCACGGTAGGACTACATCAAGGATCAGCTTTGAGCCCATACATCTTTTCCTTGGTGATAGATGAGGTGTCGAAGGATATACAAGGGGATATTCCCTTGGTGCATGCTCTTTGCTGATGATGTAGTGCTGGTAGATGGAACTAGGGATGGTGTCAATAAGAAATTAGAATTATGGAGACAAACCTTAGAGTCCAAGGGGTTCGTACTTAGTAGGACCAAAACCGAGTATATGAGGTGTGACTTTAGTGGTGTTGGTCGTGAAGAGGGAAATGTTAGTCTATAAGGACAAATAGTACCTAGAAGGGACTCTTTCCGATACTTAGGATCAATGTTACAAAGCAATGGCGATATTGATGAGGATGTTTGCCACAGGATCAAGGTAGGGTGGATGAAATGGCGACAAGCCTCTGGAATCCTATGTGATAGGAAAGTCCCACAAAAGCTAAAAGGGAAGTTCTATAGGACGGTGATCAGACCCGCGATGCTCTATGGGGCGGAATGTTGGCCAACTAAACGGTAACATGTCCAACAAATGAGTGTCGCAGAGATGCGCATGCTACGGTGGATGTGCAGGCACACGAGAAGAGACCGAATAAGGAATGAGGCGATTCGAGATAAGGTAGGGGTGGCGCCGATTGAAGAGAAGTTAGTCCAACATCGACTTAGGTGGTTTGGACATATCCAACGGAGACCTCCAGAAGCACCGGTTAACAGTGGGATTTTAAGAGGTAGAGAAAATATTAGGAGGGGTAGAGGACGACCAAGGTTGACCTGGGAGGAGGCGGTAAAACGAGATTTGAGAGATTGGAATGTATCCAGAGACTTAGCTCATGATAGGACCGCATGGAAAGTAGCAATCCATGTGCCAGAATCGTAGTCTTGTTTTTTTTCTTTTCTCTTTTCTTTTTCTTTTTTTTTTCTTTTTTTTTTCTCTTTTCTCTTTTTCTTTTTTCTTTTTTTTTCTTTTTTTATTTTTTTTCTTTTTTCTTTCTTTTTTCCTTGTTCTTATAACTCTTCCTCTCTTTTACTTCATTGATATTGGGTTTCATGTCTAGCCGATCCCAACAGGCTTGGGATAAAGGCTTGGTTGTTGTTGTTGTTGTAGCCTCTTTTTGGATAAACATCCATGTACCACTTTGCGTGAAGAAAATTTTTTGCAAGTCCCATTTTTCATGAATTTGCCACACACGGACGTTCAAGCCTCGGCTTATTCATATACATTTTTGGGACTTTTACAGTCCTCCGCCCGTATTTTAATCTGATGGTACCCTGAACTTAAGTCCATCTTGGAAAAGATCTTTGCTTCGACCAACTGATCAAACAATATGTCGATCCATGGCAACGGGTACTTGTTCTTGATAGTCACGGCGTTTAGTGGATGATAGTCCACGCAAAGCCGCAACGTCTCATCTTTCTTCTTCAATAATGCCGAACAGCCCCATGGCGAGGAGCTCGGCCTAATAAACCCCTTCTCCAGCAGATCCGTTAAATGCGTTTTCAATTCCGCCAACTCCTTTGGCGCCATCATGTACGGCCTTCAGGATATTGGCATAGTTCCCGGTGCAAGTTCAATCTAGAACTCCACCTCTCTGTCGGGCAGCATCCCCGGTAAATCATCCGGGAATACGTCTAGGAACTCACAGACTACTGGAATGTCTTCCAATCTGATAGTGGTGGATTGGTATACACTTGGAAGCTTTATTTCTGGACTGTCCAGAAATAATGAATGCGACTCGTGCATTTCTGGGTGTAGATGCACGACTCATAGGACGGTACTAAAACAGTACCGTGGCGAGTTAACCACGACATCCCTAAGATGACATCGACCTTTTGTCCCTTTAAAGCTATGAGATACATAGGGTATACTTTACCCCCTAATCATAATGGCACTTTTGGAACCATCATGCTTGCTGAAATTTTCCCACCCGGTGAACAAATCAAGTAAGGACTTTTGGTAGATAGTATTTTCAAGCTGTATTTAGCAATAAAAGCTTGGCTAATGAAATTATGCATGGCGCCTGAATCAAATAAGACTATGGCGGGATACTTGTCGAGTTGGAACATACCCGCAAGGATGGGTTCTCCCTCCGGCACATCCTCTATGGCCAGTTGGTGGACGGTGCCAGGCTTAGTGTTTGCCCGCTGCGCATTAATGGGGTTCCGGGGCTGATTCCCCTCCGGAAACTGTGGTGCCACTCCGCCACCTTGCCTCTCGGGTAGTTGTTGGTGAAGTGCCCTTGGCGGCCACATTTGAAGCATGCGGTTTATGGATGGCCCGTGTTTGGAGGATGAAAAAGCCCGGCATGCGCTGCTGAGGTGCAAACGCACGCAGCATCGCCCTCTGCTGCTGTTGTTGTTGCGGAGGTGCTGGTAATGCCGGTCAGAATGCTGGTGGAGAATACTGCCGACTGCGAAATTGCATCGGTCGCTGCGGGGGCTGCCACCATTGACCCGATGGTGAGCGATACACCATCTGGTATTTCTGGGGAGGACCACCTCCCTCTCCGCTGCTCTGCGGCGCACTTTGCTTCTTTTCCGCCGCCGCTAACTCCTTGCCGGAGTCTTCTTGTACAATTGCAGCATCAATAATGTCATTGAGGCTGCCGCGATTGAACATCGCCATCTTGTCCTTCAGGAGCGGATTCAGCCCCAGGTAAAAGTGATCCCGCAGCTTTTCGTCGGTATCAGCGTGATAGGAAGCGTAGAGCGCAAGATCATTGAACGCCCTGGAGTACTCCAGCGTGTTGCTGCTGCCTTGCTGCAGACGGAAGAATTCTTGCGTCTTCCTCTTCATCAGACCCGGCGGTATGTGATAGGCCCTGAAGGCCGTCCGGAACTCCGCCCAGGTCAGCACTCGCTCGGTGGATTGCTAGGCACATAAGTTTGCCCACCAAGCGCTCGTGGACCCCTGAAGTTGCTGGCCGCGAATTGATTCTTCCGCTGCTCACTAACTTGGAGCAGCCCAAACTTCATCTCCATCGTGCGGAGCCAGTTGTCCGCATCGAGGGGTTCATCCGCCCTTGAGAATACCAGGGGGTGAGTAGGAAGAAAATCTGAGTAGGAACTTTTTTGATGCTCCTCTCGGTCTTGACGCTTCTCTGGTTGAGATGTATTAGCAATAAGCGTTTGCAGCAGTTCGATGTGCTGCTGGTGTGAGCCCACCAAGGCCGCAACAATATCAGCCAACGTGACCGTTGGCGGTGGTGGTGTGGTTGTTTCTGTTGCTGCTGTTGTTGTGGTCCCGAGGAAGTCTAGCATGAAACACACTGTGCCAGGCGTATTTCCACTCTTTCCGACAACGGCTATGGCAAGAAGGTTCAGGCGCACAATGAACCCTAGTTTGGAGCCTTTCCTGAGCCTGTGTGCGACTGTGCCGAGCTTCTCCAGCCCCCACTGGTGCTGTAGGACCTTTCCAGGGAGCTTTTGGCGGGCTAGCTCATCGGACCGACGTCACCGGACTTATACCGAGCCACTGCGCCACCGCGAGCTACTTTGGAGGCTCTGCCGGCTCGGGAACACCGCACCAGCGTGTTCATTGAGTTGAATTAGGCACTGGCGGCGAGTGGCAGCTCAAGAGGTGGCCGGAGCGTCAAAAACCGGCGAGCTCTGGCAAGCTCGGAAGCGATATCTCGCGGGGGCGGGAGGTAGACGAAGGAACTACCAGTCCCACTCGTCAGTCACGGCAAACAGTGTTTAAATCTTCTGTGGGCTCAGATCAACTGTGGCAACACGGGAAATAGTCCTGTGGCCCCGTGTGGCTTGTTCCAGTGAGCGACACGTGTGTTCCGCAGACCCACAGTCAGATTTAAACTTTTCCACGATTTATTCAAATCCCATATTTTCCCTAAAACTTTAGAAGAGCATAACTTTTGCTACGAAACTACAAATTTAGTGAATAAAATTGGGTTAGATTCAGATTGACAAACTCTATCCAAATATGCAACCCAATTTGTATTAAAGTCATTATTTAATTCTGGAAAATTCTTTAAAACTTTTCAGAAAAAGAATTTTAGAGGCAGTTTGGTTTATCCAAAAATCCTCAAATTTATCTAGAATATTCCTCAGGGTGTTATTAGACTCCTGTAAAAGTTTCAGCTCATTAGGAGTTGATTTGATCATGAGAATTCAGATTGTAAGTTGCTGTGTTCAAATGAATACAGAAACATTTTCAGAGAATTTCCAAAACTTGGAAATTCAATTCTGGGCAATTCTTAGCTCCAAAAATCCTAGGAAAATTCATGCAGGCTCTATGAACTATAATTGCAATTGTAGTTCACTAAGTTGGACATGAATATGGGTGTTACCTCAGAATTAATTCCTCTTTGCTTAATGTAAAAGCCCAAGAAAAGGGACTTGCAAAAACGTTCATCACCTCACAACACCACAGTTTTTGTTGTGGATATCTTGTGAAAAATGGTGAAGAGCAAGTAACCTCCATCAAAAGAGTGATTAGAGGGGATAGCCTTCACTTTCACAAAGTAGGATTTATACACATGAACATGAGAGGTTGAGCTCACCCCTAGACTTAAAAAGTTTGGGGAAGGTTCAAGCCAAGTTTCATGCAAACCCAACACTTTTTGAGGCAAGTTTGGAGGCATTTGAAAAAAGAGGCCAATTTGAATGTAAATTCAAATTTCAGCAACTTTCATCACTCACATTCAAAAGTTAGTTTTATATTCAAACTCAGCATATTTTCCTGAGTTATCCCACCAATTTTCAGTCCCATTGGACTTCATCTTGTCGGGAACCAAATTTGTAACAATTCAAATTGAGTTTGAACTTTCAAATTCAAATATGAAGGTAATGTGGCTAAACCAGTTTGAAGTTGATGAATTCAAATTCTTCCTCTGAATTGGTGGCTAAGTTTCCTTTTCAAGTCTGAGTAGGTGGGATATTTGCACAACAGAGAGGATTAGGGGGAGAAGAGGGCCCACTAGTCAGTTAGACTTCGGGTCAAAGGAAACACCGGGCGAGCTCGGTTTACCGGGCCTCGGCAGCGCTCGACACCGAGCCATCCGAGTGGCCACCTCGCCCCACCTCACGCGCTGGCGACCAGCTTACCGGCTCCGCTGCCTCGGCCTGATCTTTACCCCGGGAGCCAACCGCAGCACATCGCCCTCCTCATTTGATCGCGCGCTCGCTGTTTCTCTCACACCCGAACAGAACCGGAGCTCACCGCCGCGCCCTCTTTTTCCCGATCGCCGGCACCAACTGAGCCTCGGTTGCTCGTGACAGCAGCACCGAAAAGCAGCGCCCGTGCATGCTCTACCACGCCAGCCCCACAACACCGAAGCTCCTAGCTTGTGGCGCGCGCAATTCAGCAACTGGCGCCGAGGAACAGAGCTCACCGGCGGGAAACCGAGGACGGCCACCGTAGACAGCACGCCACGGCCGTTTTCACCAGCACTCCTCAACACGAAAAAGGTGTGCCATGATCCCTAGCTCGTGTTGCTGCAAACCACATAGCAAAAGATCCACTGAGTAGGGAGAATTTCCGAAGTTCCCAAAACATGGTCCATACGGGTAGGGGTCGGTCTACCCCAAAATTCTAGCAGCACCGTCCACCCAAGATCGGACGAGTTTGCACACAGCCTCTACACATCTTGGCTATCATCCTCGAAGAAGAACAGAGCGAAAACACCTAGGATCGACCGAGTTAGAGCTAATTTTCGTGCCGCCATCAAGAAATCGTCTCGGGTCACCGTGGAGCTCTATGCTGCCGCCTTTCCACGAGGTTTGTCCCCCATTTCCGATATTCCAAAGCTTCCACGGTACTCTCCGAGCAATCCCCGACCGTTTTGATGCGGTGTAGGCGATTTCCGAGCTCACCAGAACCCTAGCGGCCACTGCCGCCGCCGCGCACCCATTTCCGGCGATCTACGGCCGCCGTTGACACCTCAGACGAGTTCAGCGCCACGAATTACGGGGGGGGGGGGGGGGAGTCTGAGGTCGGGAGGCAACCGGGAAAGCCATTCCGGCGACGCTCGCTGGAGGGCGCCGCCGCGGGCCCCTGTTTGGCTCGAGGAAGGGGAAGGCCTGCCGGGTGGGGCCCCCTGGCAGACATTTGAACATTTTGGAATTTTCAGTTTTAGTTGAAACTTTAGAGAGCCATAACTTGGTGTAGGAGAATCCAAAAATTGTGAAACAATTTTTGCTGGATTCCCCTAATAGAGTACAATCCAAATATGAAACCCAATTAGTATGAAACCCATTATTTAATTCTGGAATATTCTTTAAAACTTTTCAGAAAAAGGATTTTTGAGGGATTTTGGTTCATCCAAAAATCCTCAAATTTTGCTAGAATATTCTTTAGGATGTTAGTGAACCCCTGTAAAAGTTTCAGTCCATTTGGAGTTGATTTGATCAGGGCAATTCAGATTTGAAGGTGCTGTGTTCAATTGAATACAGAAAAATTTTCAGAGAATTTCCAAAACATGGAAATTCAATTCTGCACAAATCTTAGCTCCAAAAATACTAGGAAAATTCATGCAAACTCTATAAGCTATAATTGAAATTGTAGTTCACTAAGTTTGGCATGAACAGGGGTGTTAGCTCAGAATTAATTCTTCTTTGCTTATTTGCTAAGAAAATTATTCTGAACAAACCACTCAATGAAAAGTGCCAATTTTTGGTCCAGAGGGTTTTCTTGTGACAAGGAACTCACACAAAAATTCTCAGCTCCATTGGAGCTCTGTATCACCCCTGTTGTTTTTGACCACTTGAGGTGATCAATATAGAAGAGGGGGAAAACCACTTAGCACTTAATCATGTGCTTAGGTCCAAACCCAAACCACTAGCCCCAGTTTCATTTTAAATTCTTAAACAGAGTTCCAGTTGTTAAAAAATTGTTATTAGAACTTATAGGAGAAGCATTACAATAAACTCATGAGCATATTCGTTAACATGTAGTATTTCATTAACGTGTAGTCACTGAAGGCGAGGAGGCTCCGGAAGTGCTCGACTTCCTCCTTCCGGACGAAGACCTAAACACTGACCAGCAGCAACAAGGCAAGCCCCGGTTTGCAGTAAGCCTTTTATAAAGTTTTACTTTGTTTACATACGTAGTGTGAAGTGTATATGTGCATTAGGTGTAGGAGGGATGAAAACCCCACTTGCATGACCAGAAATTGTCCATAAGAGTGAGGGTGGTGTCTAAGACCTCTAGTAGACAGGCTATGTTTAATGATTCATAGGACTTCAGTACAAGTCGAGTAGTTGGAATCTACTCGCGAGTTAGGCTTGGGACACACGGGTTTGGTTCGAGTGATGTGAGATCACTTTTGTAATGAAAATGAGACTAGGCAGGGGCTAGGGCGCAGCAAGAGGAAGTCTTGTGTGCGCAGCCCTGTCCGTGTCGGTTGAGGACCGATCCGTGTGTGGCTCTGCTGAACAAGTATTGAACGTACCAAAGGCATATCGGATATATGGGCCTCGATAAACCGATGTAACCTAAACCTCCGGGCGTCGAGGCATAACGCACCGATTTATAGGTGTAGGCTGAGGGCAGCAAGGTGGAAATCTTCCAACAGGCATAGAGAGATACTCCGTGTGGGGAACCTCCTGCTCGTTTCGGTGCAACCGGTTCAACGTTTGGGCTGTTGGGTGAAAGGTCATCCCGTACGACATCGAGTGAGCGTGCTGTGCAGCTCCACAGGTGGGCGTACGTGACATGCTCTTTGGTTATCCCTGCAGGTGTATATCGAGTCGATTCGCCGTCCCTCGCGGTGACGAGTACCGCTTGTTCACTGAGTCATGACGTAGTTAATGTATGGAATGTTATGCTTCAATATTGCTGTCATGATATAATTGTATTGTTACATGTTTGCCACCAAATATTGCTTACTAAATTTCAGATTCCAGAACTGTTAACTAGTGGCTAAAAGATGAACTAAGGCTGAACTTGTAGGCGTGTCCATTTGCTGCAATGTTACTATCCTATGTTCAGTGTACACCTCATGTAGAGTTTCATGCCTAGGTGAGTCGGTTAAGTCTTGTTGAGCCATCGTGCTCATGTTTGCTGCTTAAGTGTTTTTCAGGTGAGGAGCCACCCATGGACTCGGAGTACGAGTCCACCGGCGAGGGTTACCCTCCGTCGGGAACCACGGCTGAGTGGTAGCCGTACACGCCGCTCTGAGCTGAGGAGTGCAGCCAGTGTTGGCTGCCCTAGGGCTGGGCAGCCAACTTTTGCTAGATTGGCGGGCGTGAGTTGTATAGTGTAGACTTCCGCTGTGTAATAAAGACAATAGTTCGTAACTGAAGGTTGTACCTATTTGTACAGTTCAGTTGGTTTTTCCCATGTAATATATTGTGTCCTTATGACGTGTGCTGTCAGGTGTCGCATCGTGCGGCACCACCCTCTACGATCCTGGATGAGCAGATCCCGGTCCGCCACAGCCTGGTACCAGAGCTGCATTGGGGATAGCACAGTACTTAAGGACTGTATTATGGGAAAACTTAGGTTTATAGTGAGGAATCGGTAGTTTGCCCAAGTAAGGACTATATTAGCATAGTTACTTAAAGTGGCAAAGACTAACCTATGTGCTATAATTCTGAATTTTAATTATGTAACGACACACCTACGCTCTAGTAAGAATGGTAAGGAACGCCACCGAAAGCGGTTCAATTTCGGTTAGCTCCCCTGACGAGGAATGTGGTTCAGGGATAGGTCTCACAGCTTGGTGTGAGACGTCAATATGAAAATCTTGGACTCTTCATGTTCCTGAGTTCATATGAAACGCTGATCCCTAGCGTGCATTAGGCAAGTAAGTGGAGACCCCATCGTGTGGTCAGTAACGCGAGAGTGTGTTCGTCTGGAAATAGCCCAGGAGGACATACGCAGCGCTTGCCATCGGCGTGCCCTGCAGGGCAGTAGGTGGTATATGTTGGGTTGATAACATTCCCAACCGTGACGACTCGTTCATGACATACTCGGGTTCCCCGTCGTGTGGTGTTGAAACACGATCACGTACCTTGAGACGTGACCTAACTCAAGGACGGCCGTATGGCAATGATACGGGCGTTTGTATTTACATGTAAATATGGTCCTGCCTGAAATGAACAACCCTTGAGTGCATCAACATTATGTGGTCTTCTGCAGGTACTAACCACGTATGTATCCGTGTAGCAAACGTGTGCGAGAGACCGTTTAGTGCCACACTTGAGATGTATATGCCGGTATAATCCGATTAGGATTTTCTTTTGTGAGGAACGTAGTACCGAGATATCATAGGCATATGCATGAAAAATAATGATAACAAGGAATTAAAATAACTAGGTTCAACATCTAGGACCCTGGTTGGGTAGAAAAATTGGATAGTGATGAGTGTAGTTCCAATAGATTGGAAAACAGAGTGCTCTGTTTTGGGCAGCAAGTTTGCTGAACTTCAACAGAGCACAACTCACAGGTATTTTAGCCCAGGGAGGTGTGGTATATAGTTCTGGAAAGGTATTTAAGTATTATACAATTTTCTTGTAGACTTCCAGAGCTGAAACACACCTTAAGATGGCTGGAATCCCAGAGAAATGTAAACTGTCCAGAATCAGGGCAGAGTTAAACACTCTCTGGACTGTTCTGTTTTTAAAACATAACTCCCAGTAGAAAAATCTAAAATTGTCATATGATACATATTTAGAAAGGGTATAAGATTTGTTACATCTTTGCAATTCAAAGTTTCTGAAATTTCAGCACAGATTTCAGTGGAAACCAGAGTGGAAAACAGCAACTTCCCAAGGGAGGTGCTGTTAAAATTCTTCCAGAAATTATGCTGACTTTGGATTACCATAACTTTTTAACCAGAGCTGATATGAGAACAAATAAGTACTAGTTGGAAAGATACTGAAGTTAAATTTAACTTTGGTATTCAGCTTGAGTCATTAAAATGCTTAGAACCAGATCAAAATCTTGGATATGTAGAAACTGGTCATTCTGACAGAGGAATGATAGTTGAACTCATGTGAGAGATTGTTGTACCCTAGAGGGGGTTTGAGTACTTCCAATGGGGAAGAACATACTCATGAGAGGTTATCTTCAACTAGTTAAAGATTTGAGTATAGGTCTCAAGTTTCTTTTACTAGAGACCATGTTTGTGTCGTATTGAAGATAAAAGGGTAGTATACGTGATGACAACGCGATAGTAATGTCTCGTAGTGACCAAACCTAGTTATGGTGAGCTTCCAAAGAGGAGGTTCATCAAGCTGGATGTAACTAGCTTGTATTTGGTCTGGTAATGGTGTAGCTTGTGCAAAGTCATTATCTACATACGAGATGTATCACATGTTTTATTATCATTATTTTTTTACGCCTATTTCATGGACTGCATTGAAATATGTTGCGGGACTGATGTTTATTGTCGTATGGTTGCAGATGGTTCGCACTAGTACCACACACGAGGTTGGTGGCTCTAGCCAACAGGGAGGCGAGGACTCCCAGCAACCGGCCTACGACAGCACCCCGCAGCAGCAGCCACCACCGCCGCCTCCGCTTACTCTAGCGGATGTGATAGCGGCACTGGTGGGTGGTCGTGAGGAGCAGACCGACCTGCTCCGCACGATCATGCAGAATACGCCCCAGGCAGGGAGGGGGGCGTCAAGACAGAGGGCCTCGTGAGCCCCGTGAGGTGTCGTACTCGGACTTCATGAGTACGCACCCTGCAGTGTTCACAGAAGCTGAAGAACCACTGGAGGCCGACAACTGGCTGCGGACCATCGAGTCCAAGTTCGGGCTGCTCCAATGCACGGAGCGGCAAAAGAATTTGTTCGCAGCGCAGCAACTTCACGGTGCCGCTGGTGCGTGGTGGGCGAATTATGTCGCCTCACGTCCGGCTGGCCATGCCGTGGAGTGGGGAGAATTCCGGGAGGCGTTCCTCGCCTATCACATTCCTCCCGTAATAATGAAGAGGAAGTTCCAAGAATTCTTGGAGCTGAAGCAGGGCGGGAGGAGTGCCCATGACTACTCCCGTGCCTTCAACCATCTGGCGCAATATGTGTCAGACTATATCTCCACCGAGGAGAAAAAGCGGGAGCATTCTATCGGGGGTTACACCACGAAATGAAGACGCATCTCGTGCAATGGAATCGCGGCACCTTCAATGACCTAGTCAATGCCGCGATCATGCAAGAGGACGCTCAGCGGGAGTTGGCAGCTGAGAAGCGGAAGCGCAGCACTCCACCCAGCGGTGGGAGTGGCGCTCCCCAGAAGTACCGCATGGTGTATCGGACACCATCCGGGCAGCAGTGGTACCCACCGGCGCGACCTCAACGGTTTGGGGGACGATCCTTTCAGTCACCTCCATTCCGACCGCCGATGCCACCACCGAGACAGCAGCAGCAGCAGACGGCACCCCGGGCGTTCCCACCTCCACAACGCGCCCCAGGTTTCCGTCCACCGATCAGCGGGGGACCGCCCCGTGTCACTTGCTTCACGTGTGGCCAGGCAGGCCACTTCGCGAAGGACTGTCCCCAGGGGCAGCAGAGCAACGGGAAAGCCCAGTTCCAGGGCGGTGCTCGAGGCCGACCTCTGGTCAAGAAGGTTGGTCAGCGGACTGGGGGCGTTCGCCACCTTGACAATGAGGACGCCCCGGAGGGAGACAACGTGCTGGCGGGTACGTTCACTCTCAACAATCAAGCCATCATCATACTTTTTGATTCTGGTGCAACCCACAACTTCATAAGTGCATCATATGTGGTTAAGCATCAGCTGGAAGCCTTTCCAACCGAGAGTTCTTATATGATCTGCTCACCGGGAGGAAAGATTTCAGCAACTATGATGGTTCCGAAAGCACCACTGTGCTTAGGTGGGAAGATATATCCCACCACTATGATTATCCTTGAGGGGCAGAAGATTGATGCAATCTTGGGAATGTCATGGCTAAGCTACCATGGCGCTGTCCTGGAAACCATCTCACGGACGGTTCACCTCAACTCCCCATTACACCGTCCGCAGTCCCTCTTATTAGATAACCCAGTCCGGGAGGTTTCAGCGATCAATAATACTGAAGCTCTCAAGTTAGAGGACATCCCCGTAGTCCGGGAGTACCCCGACGTGTTCCCGGATAATCTTCCGGGCATGCCACCTGAGCGGGATGTCGAGTTCAAGATTGAACTTGCACCCGGGACTACGCCCATATCACGGAGACCATATAAAATGACTCCAAATGAGTTGGCTGAACTGAAAGAACAGATCAATGATCTGTTGAGCAAGAGTTTCATTAGGCCGAGTTCCTCGCCTTGGGGATGCTCGGCGCTGTTCGTAAAGAAGAAGGATGAAACCTTGAGGCTGTGTGTGGATTACCGGCCGCTCAACGCCGTCACCATCAAGAATAAGTACCCACTACCCGGCATCGACATATTGTTTGATCAACTTGTGGGTGCAAGTGTGTTCTCCAAGATGGACCTTCGCTCTGGATATCATCAGATAAAGATTCGGGTGGAGGATATCCCGAAGACGGCTTTCTCGACGAGA
Organism: Neostapfia colusana; assembly: GCA_030760725.1. NCBI lineage: Eukaryota > Viridiplantae > Streptophyta > Magnoliopsida > Poales > Poaceae > Neostapfia > Neostapfia colusana. The sequence continues at coordinate 105,789,139 of JASWHV010000003.1, forward strand.
TATGGATTATATGAATATCTCGTCATGTCTTTTGGTCTCATGAATGCTCCGGCCCATTTCATGTATCTCATGAACTCAGTGTTCATGCCGGAGCTGGACAAGTTCGTGGTAGTGTTCATCAATGATATCTTGGTTTACTCCAAGACAGAAGACGAACATGCCGAACACTTGAGGATCGTTCTTCAACGATTGCGAGACCACAAGCTCTACGCCAAGTTCAGTAAATGCGAGTTTTGGATCAGCCAAGTGCCATTCTTGGGACATATCATCTCAGCTGAAGGCATTGCGGTTGACCCGAGCAAGATAGAGCAAGTACTGAAATGGAAAGCTCCCACTTCAGTCCATGAAGTCAGAAGCTTCCTCGGGTTAGCGGGATACTATCGGAGATTCATTTCAAGCTTCTCCAAGCTCACTAAGCCGATGACAGAATTGCTGAAGAAAGGGACGAAATATGTTTGGAACACGGCGTGTGAAGGAGCGTTCCAAGCATTGGTGAAGCATCTCACCACAGCCCCGGTCTTAGCTCAGACGGATACAACAAAGACCTTCGACGTGTATTGTGACGCGTCCGGTATTGGGCTCAGCTGCGTGTTGATGCAGGAAGGACGTGTGGTCTCATATGGCTCGCGCCAACTTCGGAGCCATGAGCAGCATTATCCGACTCATGATCTTGAGCTTGCTGCAGTGGTTTTGGCGCTGAAAATGTGGAGGCACTATCTCCTTGGGAATTTGGTGCACCTCTACACCGACCACAAGAGCTTGAAATACATTTTCACCCAGAAGGCGCTGAATATGAGGCAAAGGAGGTGGTTAGAACTGATCAAAGATTATGAAATTGAGATTCATTACCACCCCGGCAAGGCGGATGTGGTTGCCGACGCGCTGAGTCGGAAATCACATGTCCATCACCTCACCATTACGCCAGTGGAGGAGGAAGAGCCGAGTTTATACTTGGTTCCTTATGGGTCACTTTACAACCTTGCCCTCATCCCTACTATTAGGCAGGACATCATTGCAGCTCAGAAGACTGACAAAGGCATGGCACATCTCCGGAGACGGATAGACAATGGGGAGATCAAATGTTTCCGGAAAGATGATGAGGGGACGCTATGGTTCAATGACCGCATAGTCGTACCCCGAGATATGGAACTGAGGAGAAATATCCTCGATGAAGATCACTTGTCTAAATACTCCATTCATCCGGGCAGCAACAAAATGTACCAAGATTTGAAAAAGGAATTTTGGTGGACACGGATGAAGCGGGAGGCAGCTAAGTACGTATCCGAGTGCGATACGTGTAGATGAGTGAAAGCTGATCTATGAAGAAATCAGGGCTGCTGCAACCCCTGAAGATCATGGCATGGAAATGGGAATATGTGAGCATGGATTTCATTGTGGGATTGCCCCTGACTTCCAACAAGCATGACTCCATTTGGGTAATCGTTGATCGGCAAGACGGCTCACTCCATCCCGGTGCATACACATTACAATGCCGGCAAGTACGCGGAGCTGTACATAGCGAAGATTCTATGCTTATATGGGGTACCCAAGACCATCGTCTCAGACCGAGGTGCATTGTTTGTATCTCGCTTTTGGGAGCAGTTGCACGCTGCGTTGGGTACCAAGCTGATTAGGAGCTCCACCTACCACCCTCAAACAGATGGCCAAACAGAGAGGGTGAATCAGATTCTGGAAGACATTTTGAGAGCATGTGCCATCCACCACGGTAGGAACTGGGATGATCACCTACCGTTGGCGGAATTCTCATGCAACAACGGCTATCAGGCGAGTATCAAGATGGCATCCTACGAAGCTCTCTACGGTCGCAAATGCCGCACCCCATTAAACTGGAGCGAGTCCGGTGAAAGGGTCACATTCGGGGTTGATGTGGTGAACGACGCCAAAGTGCGTGTTCGGACGATTCAATGAAACTTTAAGGCCGCTCAATCCCGGCAAAAGAGCTACACTGATAAGAGGCATAGACCGTTGCACTTTGACGTTGGTGAACACGTGTACCTCCGTGTGTCTCCGATGAAAGGCGTGCACCGGTTCGGTGTGAAGGGGAAGCTCGCTCCCCGTTTCATTGGACCCTATGCTATCACCGAGAAGTGTGGACCAGCGGCGTATAGACTGGAGCTACCGGCATCCCTTGCTGGTGTCCATGACGTTTTCCATGTTTCGCAACTGCGAAAATGTTTAAAGCATACAGCTGCTGTTCCTACCGAAGACATCGGCGAGCTGAAACCGGATTTAACATATGATGAGTATCCGGTGGCAATTCTTGATGAGAAAGCTCGGACCACGCGTAGCCGAACGTTGTGGTTCTAAAAAATACTCTGGAGCAACCACACCGCCGAAGAAGCGACGTGGGAGAGCGAGGAATTCCTTCGCTCAAATTACCCGGAGTTCATGGCGTCTCAACACGGGTAAGTTCCTATTACATCGCTGTCTCTTCTTTTGTAATCTTGGGACGAGATTCCTTTAAGGGGGGAGGGATGTAAAAGCCCAAGATAAGGGACTTGCAAAAACGTTCATCACCTCACAACACCACAGTTTTTGTTGTGGATATCTTGTGAAAAATGGTGAAGAGCAAGTAACCTCTATCAAAAGAGTGATTAGAGGGGATAGCCTTCACTTTCACAAAGTAGGATTTATACACATGAACATGAGAGGTTGAGCTGACCCCTAGGACTTAAAAAGTTTGGGGAAGGTTCAAGTCAAGTTTCATGCAAACCCAACACTTTTTGAGGCAAGTTTGGAGGCATTTGAAAAAGAGGCCAATTTGAATGTAAATTCAAATTGCAGCAACTTTCATCACTCACATTCAAAAGTTAGTTTCATATTCAAACTCAGCATATTTTCCTGAGTTATCCCACCAATTTTCAGTCCCATTGGACTTCATCTTGTCGGGAACCAAATTTGTAACAATTCAAATTGAGTTTGAACTTTCAAATTCAAATATGAAGGGAATGTGGCTAAACCAGTTTGAAGTTGATGAATTCAAATTCTTCCTCTGAATTGGTGGCTAAGTTTCCTTTTCAAGTCTGAGTAGGTGGGATATTTGCACAACAGAGAGGATTAGGGGGGAGAAGAGGGCCCACTAGTCAGTTAGACTTCGGGTCAAAGGAAACACCGGGCGAGCTCGGTTTACAGGGCCTCTGCAGCGCTCGACACCAAGCCATTCGAGCGGCCACCTCGCCCCACCTTGCACGCTGGCGACCATCTTACCGGCAACGCTGCCTCGGCCTGATCTTTACCCTGGGAGCCAACCGCAGCACGTCGCCCTCCTCATTTGATCGCGCGCTCGCTGTTTCTCTCACACCCGAACAGAACCGGAGCTCACCGCCGCGCCCTCTTTTTCCTGATTGCTGGCACCAACCGAGCCTCGGTTGCTCGTGGCAGCAGAGCTGAAAAGCAGCGCCCGTGCATGCTCTACCACGCCAGCCCCACAACACCGAAGCTCCTAGCTTGTGGCGCGCGCAATTCAGCAACTGGCGCCGAGGAACAGAGCTCACCGGCGGGAAACCGAGGACGGCCCCCGTGGACAGCACGCCACGGCCGTTTTCACCAGCATTCCTCAACACGAAAAAGGTGAGCGATGATCCCTAGCTCGTGTTGCTGCAAACCACATAGCAAAAGATCCACTGAGTAGGGAGAACTTCTGAAGTTCCAAAAACTTGGTCCATACGGGTAGGGGTCGGTCTACCCCAAAATTCTAGCGGCACCGTCCACCCAAGCTCGGGCGAGTTTGCACACAGCCTCTACACCTCTTGGAGATCATCCTCGAAGAAGAACCAAGCGAAAACACCTAGGATCGACCGAGTTAGAGCTAATTTTCGTGCCGCCATGAAGAAATCGTCTCGGGTCACTGTGGAGCTCTATGCTGCCAGCCTTTCCACGAGGTTTGGCGCCCATTTCCGACATTCCCAAGCTGCCACGGTACTCTCAGAGCAATCCCGACCGTTTTGATGCAGTGTAGGCGATTTCCGAGCTCACCGGAACCCTAGCGGCCACTGCCGTCGCCGCGCACCTATTTCCGGCGATCTATGGCCGCCGGCGACACCTCAGACGAGTTCAGCGCCATGAATTACGGGAGGGCGGCGAGTCTGAGGTCGGGAGGCGACCAGGAAAGCCATTCCGGCGACGCTCGCCGGAGGGCGCCGCCGCGGGCCCCTGTTTGGCGCGAGGAAGGGGAAGACCTGCCGGGTGGGGCCCCTTGGCAGACATTTGAACATTTTGGAATTTTCAGTTTTAGTTGAAACTTTAGAGAGCCACAACTTGGTGTAGGAGAATCCAAAAATTGTGAAAAATTTTTTGCTAGATTTCTCTAATAGAGTAAAATCCAAATATGAAACCCAATTAGTATGAAACCCATTATTTAATTCTGAAAATTCTTTAAAGCTTTTTAGCAAACGAATTTTTGAGGGAGTTTCGTTCATCCAAAAATCCTCAAATTTTTCCAGAATATTCTTTAGGATGTTAGTTAACCCCTGTAAAAGTTTCAGACCATTTGGAGTTGATTTGATCAGGGCAATTTAGATTTGAAGGTGCTGTGTTCAATTGAATACAGAAACATTTTCAGAGAATTTCCAAAACTTGAAAATTCAATTCTGGACAAATCTTAGCTCCAAAAATACTAGTAAAATTCATGAAAACGCTATGAGCTATAATTGAAATTTTAGTTCACTAAGTTTGGCATGAACAGGGGTGTTATCCCAGAATTAATTCTTCTTTGCTTATTTTCTAAGAAAATTATTCTGAACAAACCACTCAATGAAAAGTGCTAATTTTTGGTCCAGAGGTTTTTATTGTGACAAGGAACTCACACAAAAATTCTCAGCTCAATTGGAGCTCTGGATCAACCCTGTTCTATTTAACCACTTGAGGTGCTCAATTTAGAAGAGGGGGAAAACCACTTAGCACTTAATCATGTGCTTAGGTCCAAACCCAAACCACTAGCCCCAGTTTCATTTTAAATTCTTAAACAGAGTTCCAGTTGTAACTGAAGGTTGTACCTATTTGTACAGTTCAGTTGGTTTTTCCCATGTAATATATTGTGTCCTTATGACGTGTGCTGTCGGGTGTCGGATCGTGCGGCACCACCCTCTGCGATCCTGGATGAGCGGACCCCGGTCCGCCACACTTAATTGCTTAGAGAATTGTTCTGAAAAAACAACTCAATGAAAAGTGCTAATTTTTTGGTCCAGATGACTTCATTGTGACAAGGGACTCACATGAAAATTTTTATCTCCATTGGAGCTCTGGATCAACACTGCCTTGTGTAACCTCTTAAGGTGATCAACACCCAAGTGGAGATAGTACTCAACACTTGATTATAGTGCTTAAACCGAACCTAAACCACTAGCACCGGTGTCATTTTAAATTCTTAAACAGAGTTCCAGTTTTTAAACTGTGATTAGATCTTATTAGCAAAAGCTTTCAATTAAATAAATATGCACATTCATATCGTGTAGCATCTACGTGAGAATGTATGACGGAATTGAAGTGAAGATCAAGAAGGAAGGATAGCGAGTGATCAAGCCCCAAGTGATCTTCACTAACTGATTGTAATCTTAGTCACCTGCAAAACATGCAAGCCCTGGTTTGCATTTGAACAGTTTTATAAAGCATTTCCATTTCTAGAGATCATAGCTTTGAATTATTTGATTGCATTAAGTCTAGTTGATATTGAAAACCCCAGTTGCATGACCAGAAATACCTAAGATAGAAAGGGTAGAATAGAACCTCCTCGAGTGGATTTGGCTACGCTAAATGTTAGTAGGAAAGGTCCGGTAGAAGTCGAGTAGTTGGAAGCTACCCGCGAGTTTAGGGCTGGTTTACTCAGAACGGGTCAAAATATGAAATGATGAGGAAAGTTCACACATAAGAAATGGAGACCGGGCAGGGAGGTTTAGATGCAGCAGGCTGCGGACCATGCATGCATAGCCCTGCCTGTGTCGGTTAAGGCCCATCCGTGCTTGGCCCTGTTGAACAAGTTTGAGTTGTGTGCCGGGCACAAACTGTCTATATGGGACTTCTAGAACCAGGACAGTAGCAAAACCTCTCTGGACCTTTCTGTTTTAAAGCCATAACTTTCTCTAGAAAAACCCTTAAGAAGCCTATGATACACCTTTGGAAAGGGTATGAAATGTGCAACGTTGTTGTAGTTTAAAGTTTGTTCAGGTTCTTATTGTATTTGCATATACAACTGTGACAAAATCAGCCACATACAAAGGAGATGCTGGCAAATTTTATCCAGGAATTCTGTCAACTTTGGGAAAATCATAACTTTTAATCCAGAGACGATCTGGAGGCATATCAGTACTCGTTGAAAGTATACTGAAGTTAAATTTACCTTTGGTATTCAACTTGAGTTATGAAAATACTTTTAACTAGATCAAAATCTGGGGATAATGCATAAAGGTCTGTTCTGTACAGATAGACTGGTTAGCTATGCCTACTAAGGAGTTGTGTAAACATGGATTTGGTTACTGCTTTCATAAAGTTTTGACATATTCATGTTTTCATTAGTATCACATACTGCTGAGTTCATGTTTAACTCATCTCGAATACATTTTTGCAGTATGGTTCGTACTCGCTCTAGGAGTAAGGACGGGAGTTCTCTTCAAGGCGGTGATGCTTCTATTCCACCGTCGGAACCACCATCCACGGGGTGGATGGATCTTCTGACTCGAGTCGTCGAGTCTAACCAAGAGAACACTAGGCTACTCCAAGAAGCAACTCAAGAAAACACACGCTTACTCCAAAGCTTGGTACAACAAGGCGTACTCCAGAACATGCAACAAGTCGTTCCACCTCGGAACGCTTATCTGGATTTCTTGGCGACTCAACCACCAATCTTCACTGAAGCCACTGAACCTGTGGAAGCAGATCAATGGCTTCGTGTCATGGAGTCAAAATTCGGAGTATTTGAGTGTGACGAAGTGCAAAAGACGAGGTTTGCCGCTCAACATCTCCATGGAGCTGCTGGAAATTGGTGGGTTTAACATCTCGCCACCATTCCGGAGGACCATCAAGTGACATGGAGTGAGTTTAGTGAAGCCTTTCGTACTCGTCACATACCACTAGGTATTGTGAAGGCAAAGTGGGAGGAATTTTTGGACTTGAAGCAAGGGGACATGAGTGTCCTTGAGTATATCAGAAGGTTTAACCTTTTGGTCCAATATGCTCCCAAATATGTGACGGAAGAAGAGGCATGGTGTAACTTATTCTTCCATGGCCTGAGAGCCATATTACAGGAGAAGTTGTCCATAAACAATAACGGCAGTTACAGCGACATGGTCGATGCGGCTCTCATACAAGAGAATCCGACACTTGAGTGGCAAGCTGAGAAAAGAAAAATGAGTGAGATCGAGCAGGCCAGCACAAGATATGTGCCTCAGAAGTAACATTTGGTGTATCAAACGCCATCCAGTGAAAGATGGAGGCCACCTGTGTGATCAACTCCTCAGAGGTTGATTGCTGGTCAAGTTCCACAACTTGCACCACCTCCACAGCAGCAGCATCAGACGGTGGTTTGTTCTCCATCGCTGCATCCATGTGTACCTAGCATCCAACCACAAGTCGACGAAGAACCGGAGAGACATCCGTCTTTCACTTTTTGGCGTATGGGCCATTATGCTAGGCATTGTCCGGAGGGAACTCAAGGCTGCGGGTCATCATATTTACAACAATACGACCCATACCTCAATCTGCAGAAAGGAGGTAAGATAAGGGGCAACATTCACTATACCGTGATTGATGATGTTCCGGCAGGAGAAGTCGCTTTAGCAGGGATGTTTTCTCTGAATCAGCTACCGGTGTTAATTCTATTTGATTCCGGTGCCACACATAACTTCATTAGCCACTCTTTTGTGGCTCAACATCAGCTCCAAACAGTTTAGACAAAGAGGCAATACCTCATATCTTCGCCCGGGGGAAGCAGTACCGCAAGCGAGATTGTCTCCCGAGCACCTCTTTGTTTGGGGGGTAGAATATACCCTACGACTCTCATTATTCTTGAGGGTCTGAAGATCGACATCATTTTGGGTATGTCGTGGTTGAATTACCGCAAGGCGGTTCTTAACATCAGCTCTAGGACCGTTGAGCTCAACTCCCCACAGCACGGTCTTCAAATATTAATTCTTGACGCCAAATGGAAACAAATTGCAACAGTGAACCACACGGAAGCTGTAAAGATAGAGGATATTCTGGTGGTACGTGAGTATCCGGATGTGTTTCCCGATGATTTACCGGGCATGCCGCCCGAGCGAGACGTTGAGTTCAAGATTGAACTTATACCGGGAACTACACCGATATCACGAAGGCCGTATAAGATGGCACCCAATGAACTGGCAGAATTGAAGACGCGGCTGAATGACCTAATGAGCGAGGGCTTTATACGACCGAGTTCGTCACCTTGGGGTTGTTCAGTGTTGTTTGTCAAGAAGAAGGACGAAACACTACGGCTTTGTGTTGATTATCGTCCTTTGAACGCTGTTACCATAAAGAACAAGTATCCACTACCTCGCATTGATATGCTCTTCGATCAATTAGTGGGTGCGAAGGTATTCTCGAAGATGGATCTTCGGTCCGGATATCATCAAATTAAAATCCGGGCAGAGGATATTCCGAAGACGGCATTCTCAACGAGATACGGGCTATATGAGTATCTCGTTATGTCTTTTGGTTTGACCAACGCCCCGGCACACTTTATGTACCTGATGAATTCAGTGTTCATGCCAGAGTTGGATAAATTTGTCGTGGTCTTTATCGATGATATCTTGGTGTACTCCAAGTCAGAGAAAGAACATGTTGAACATCTGCATATTGTGCTACAGAGATTGCGAGATCATCAGATCTATGCAAAATTCAGCAAGTGTTAATTCTGGATTAATCAAGTACCGTTTCTCGGACACATTATTTCAGCGAAGGGCATCGCTGTAGATCCGAGTAAGATTATCCAAGTACAGAAATGGGAGTCACCAAAGTCACTGCATGAAATCCATAGCTTCCTCGGTTTAGCGGGTTATTACCGGAGGTTCATTCTGGGTTTCTCCAAGATCGCTAAGCCGATGACGGAATTATTAAAAAAGAATACAAGGTTTGTATGGGATGCTGTGTGTGAACAAGCCTTCAAGACTCTAGTGAAGCATCTCACAACAGCCCCAGTTCTTTCTCAGCCGGATACGACGAAGCCATTCGATGTTTATTGCGATGCATCTGGCATCGGTCTTGGCTGCGTGCTGATGCAGGAAGGACGAGTGGTCGCTTATGGATCTCGTCAACTCAGAAATCACGAGCAGCATTATCCCACTCATGATCTTGAGTTAGCTTCCGTGGTCTTTGCCTTGAAGATGTGGAGGCATTACTTGCTCGGAAATCATGTACACATCTACACCGACAACAAGAACTTGAAGTACATCTTCACTCAGAAAGAATTGAACATGAGGCAACGAACATGGCTAGAGCTCATTAAAGATTATGAACTTGAGATTCATTATCATCCAGGAAAGGCGAATGTGATCGCCGATGCGCTCAGTCGTAAGGCGCATATCCATCACCTGACTATTGCTGAAATGGATGATGAAGAACCAAGCCTCCTTGTCATCCCGTATGGAGCTCTGTATAATCTCGCTCTCATTCCTACCATCCGAGAGGAGATCATTGAAGCTCAATGAAAAGACAAGGGCATGTCTCACATACGACGAAGAATAGACAACGGAGAAATGAAATGCTTCCGGAAATACGATGAAGGTACTTTGTGGTTCAACGACCGGATTGTAATGCCCCGGGATATGGGACTACGGAAGAAAATTTTGGATGAAGCTCATTTGTCCAAATTTTCTATGTATCCGGGCAGCAATAAAATGTACCAAGATCTCCGGAAGAAGTTTTGGTGGACACATATGAAACGTGAAGTTGCAAAGTACGTTTCAGAATGTGATACATGTCGAAGAGTCAAGGCCGACCATGTGAAGAAGTCGGGCCTGTTGCAGCCATTGCAAGTACCGGCATGGAAATGGGGAAGACTTGAGTATGGACTTCATCGTCGGGTTTCCGATGACCTCCCACAACCATGATTCGATTTGGGTAATCATTGACCGGTTAACCAAATCAGCACGCTTCATCCTGGTGCATACAAGATATAACGCAAAGCAGTATGCGGAGTTGTACATAGAACGGATCTTGTGCTTACATGGAGTTCCCCATACCATTGTGTCAGATAGAGGATCGCTGTTCGTAGCCCGTTTCTGGGAGCAGCTACACGCATCCTTGGGGACCAAATTGATTAGAAGCTCCATGTATCACCCTCAAACCGATCGGCAAACTGAGAGGGTGAATCAAATACTGGAAGATATGCTAGGAGCATGTGCCATCCATCATGGTAAGAGCTGATATGATCACTTACCGTTGGCGGAGTTCTCATACAACAACGGTTATGAGACGAGCATCAAAATGGCACCCTATGAAGCTCTCTATTGAATTGGTGCGAGTCCGGTGAACGAGTAACGTTCGGAGTTGATCTTGTCAATGAAGCCGAAGAAAGAGTTCGGATAATACAAGAGGACCTCAAAGCTGTCCAATCTCATCAAAAGAGCTATGCGGATCAGAGGAGTCGACCGCTGCATTTCGATATCGGAGAGCACAAGTATCTTCGTAAGTCTCCGATGAAAGGGACTCATCGGTTCGGTGTCAAGGGGAAACTTACTCCCCAATTCATCGGTCCGTTTGCCACACGGAGAAGTGCGGGACTGTAGCCTACCGGCTGGAACTACCGGCAAGCCCTGCCGGTATTCATGACATATTTCACGTCTCCCAGCTGCGTAAGTGTCTCAAGTTTACCGCTGCTGTCCGCACCGAAGACATCGACGAGTTGAAGCTAGATCTCACCTATGTCGAGCAACCTATTCAGATTATTGACGAAAAGACCTGGATCACCGAAACCGGACTTTGAAATTTTACAAAGTCCTGTGGAGTAATCATACCCCGGAAGAGGTGACGTGGGAAAGTGAATATTACATCCACAAGAACTATCCGGAACTTTTGTCATATACTTTGTAATTACCCTCCCGTCTCGTTCTTATTTTGTAATCTCGGGACGAGATTCCTTTTAAGGGGGAGGAATGTAAAGGTACCAAAAATATGAATACAAAGAAACTCGTGTTTGCAAAAGTTGGTTTCATATGTATGAAAAATGGGACTTGTTAAAACATTTTCCACATCTGATAACGCACATGAGAGCTCTCTTCACACAAGTTCTAGTAATTGTTTGAAAACTTGGAACCCAAGAGGGGTCTAAAACCAAGATGGGAAGTTCCCATATGAGTGAGAAAGCTAAAGTCAGATTTGGAGCAAATTTGTTCAAACAAAAATTCAAATGAGAAAAACAAAATGAATTTCAAAACTGTTGTGCTAAAAATCTCATTTGCAGCAGCCCAATTAAAAATAAGATTTCATATTTGTTTTCCTTAGGTCCAAATTAGGGTGTATGCAAAGTTTCATGATTTGTTGAAATGTTTTGCAACTCATTTTCCAAAATGGACTTTAAATTGCAAAGAATTCAAACACCCATTTGAATTCGTATGAAACTTGCCCAATTGTCCAAATGCACCTCACATTTGAATTTCTATAATTAAATTCCATTATATTCAAACTTTGGGAGATATTTTAGAGGATAAGAAGGAGCTGTGCTGGGACCCAAATGTCATTGAGGGAGTGAAATTGGAAAAGATCTTCAGAGAGCAGAGTACACAGTCTCTGTTTGCTCTCTCTTTAGTCGGTTCACGAGTCAGACCGAGGCACAGCGCGGGCGACACCGAGGGCAACCGAGACACCTCCTCCTCGATTCTCATCACGCTGGAGAGCTGCCTGGGCGCTTCTACCCCAACGCCGTGCTTCCTTTCGCCCTTATCACTGAGACATCGCAGCTCCTTTCCTCCTCGCGCGAGAATCCGACCTTAGCTGCCGACGTTCGTTCGATCGCTCGGTCACACCATAGCCCGCATGAAAACTTCGTCTGAGCAGCCAACCAACACCACAGATCCTTCCATGACCTCCTCACACCGTTTCCACCTGAGCTCAGCCTCCAAAAACCGAGAACACCGAGTTCCCGCGGCGGCCGAAAGAAACCGCCACGGACGGCTCTCGTGGACAGCCTCACCCGAAGCTTTTCATGGGCAAACAAGTGCACCTATGGACACGCAAGAACTCCCTACAGCTCACCTCCGAGGCTTGAGCCAAAAGGTGGATCATCGACGGCAAATTTTGCAAAGTTCTTCCGGCCGGTGTAATCGGACCCGCGGGTAAGAAAGTTCTAAATTCGTGATCGATACATGATTAGAGCTCTGCAAATTGCACTCACATGACCTAGACATACTTAGCAACAATTACTCTTTGGAAACATAGCATGAAACACACTGTCCCGGCGTATTTCCAGTCTTTCCGACGATGGCTATGGCAAGAAGGTTCGGGCACACGATGAACCCTTGTTTGGATTCTTTCCCGAGCCCGTGTGCGACCGTGCCGAGCTTATCCATTCCTCACTGGTGCTGTAGGATCTTTCCAGGGACTTTTGGCGGTCTAGCTCTTCGGACCGATGTCGCCATACTTATACCGAGCCGCCGCGCTGTCGTGAGTTACTTTGGAGGCTCTGCCGGCTCGGGGAGATCGCACCAGCGTGTTCCTCGAGTTGAATTAGGCACTTGCAGTGATTGGCAGCTCGGGAGGTGGCTGGAGCATCGAAAACCGGCGTGCTCCTGCGGGCTCGGCGGCGATATCGCGCAGGGGCGGGAGGTAGACGAAGGAACTACCGGTCACACTTGTCAGTCACGCGGCAAACAGCGTTTAGATCTTCTGTGGGCTCGGTTCAACTGTGGCAATGCGGGAAATATTCCTGTGGCCCCATGTGGCTTATTCCAGTGAGCGACACGTGTGTTCCCCGGACCCACAGTCAGATTTAAATTTTTCCACGATTTATTCAAATCCCAGATTTTTCCCCAAACTTTAGAAGAGCATAACTTTTGCTAGGAAACTACAAATTTAGTGATTCAAATTGGGTTAGAATCAGATTGACAAAATCTATCCAAATATGCAACCCAATTTGTATGAAAGTCATTATTTAGTTATGGAAAATGCTTTAAAGCTTTTCAGATAAAGAATTTTAGAGGGAGTTTGGTTTATCCAAAAATCCTCAAATTTTGCCAGAATATTCCTAAGGGTGTTCTTAGACCGCTGTAAAAGTGTCAGATCATTTGGAGTTGATTTGATTAGGAGAATTCAGATTGTAAGTTGCTATGTTCAAGTGAATACAGAAACTTTTTCAGAGAATTTCCAAAACTTGGAAATTCAATTCTGGGCAATTCTTAGCTCCAAAAATCCTAGTAAAATTCATGCAGGCTCTGTGAACTATAATTGAAATTGTGTTCACTAATTTGGACATGAACATGGGTGTTACCTCAGAATTAATTCCTCTTTGCTTAATTGCTTAGAGAATTGTTCTGAATAAACCACTCAATGAAAAAGTGCTGATTTTTGGTCCAGATGACTTTATTGTGACAAGGGACTCACATGAAAATTTTCAGCTCCATTGGAGCTCTAGATCACCACTGTCTTGTGTAACCTCTTAAGGTGATCAACTCCCAAGTGGAGATAGCACTCAACACTTGATTATAGTGCTTAAACCCAACCTAAACCTCTAGCACCAGTGTCATTTTAAATTATTAAACAGAGTACCAGTTTTTAAACTGTGATTAGATCTTATTAGCAAAACTTTACAATTAAATACATATGCACATTCATATCGTGTAGCATCTACGTGAGAACATATGACGGAATTGAAGTGAAGATCAAGAAGGAAGGAAAGCGAGTGATCAAGCCCCAAGTGATCTTCACTAACTGATTGTAATCTTAGTCACCTGCACAAAAGGCAAGCCCTGGTTTGCATTTGAACAGTTTTATAAAGCATTTCCATTTCTAGAGATCATAGCTTTGAATTATTTGATTGCATTAAGTCTAGTTGATATTGAAAACCCCAGTTGCATGACCAGAAATACCTAAGAGAGAAAGGGTAGAATAGAACCTCCTCGAGTGGATTTGGCTACGCTAAATGTTAGTAGGAAAGTTCCAGTAGAAGTCGAGTAGTTAGAAGCTACCCGCGAGTTTAGGGCTTGTTTACTCGGAATGGGTCAAAATATGAAATGATGAGGAAAGTTCACACATAAGAAATGGAGACGGGCAGGGAGGTTTAGATGCAGCAGGCTGCAGACCATGCGTGCATAGCCCTGCCTATGTCGGTTAAGGCCCATCCGTGCTTGGCCCTGTTGGACAAGTTGGAGTTGTGTACCGGGCACATATTGTCTATATGGGACCCTAGAAACCGATGTACCTCATGAGATCCACATTGGAAATTTTCTAACTGCCTTAGGCTTTCGGCGTCAGGGTAGCAGGAGGTAACTCGCTCAAGAACATACCACTGCGGGTATGTACCTTGAGGGAGCTTGCGGACTCGGGGCGTTAGACCGCGTCCTGTGTGGAAGATCTTGGGAAAGGTGGCCGCGTACAACGTCAGTCGAGGTTGCTGCCGGCAACTCGGAGTACGGGTGTATGTGTCGTGTAGTCCGGGCATGTACTGATTTGAATCACCGTCACTCGCGGTTATATGAGCATACTTGCCCACTGCATCTTGATGTAGTAATAACTGAAACAGTTTTCTTTTGAACTTGATAAGTCTGTGATGTAACTTGTATTGCAACCATGATTGAATTTGAGATAGGCTCATTAAACTTTACTTTCACCTTGTGCAAGGAGCATCGCAACAAAGCGTTTCTTGTTTGATTGTGGAGTTGCGATGCTGTTCGGCTCAAGGTCTGCACAATGAGGCTTAAAATCTGAAAGTTAAGGATCAACTTTAGGCGAGTCCTTTATGCAAATCTAGCTAACCCAATTGCAACCGTCGTGCATGTAGAGTTTCTTGTTTAGGAGAGACGGATCAGTCTTGCTGAGCCTATGTGCTCACGCTTGCTATATGAGTGGTTTTGCAGGTTACATCGATGCTAAGAAGAAGGTTGTCCGGTGAGACTTAGAGACTTCCGAGTTGTGTAACACATGGAGAACCCAGCCGCTGCAATGTCTTCGTGTTGCTAGCGAGAGGAGTCCGCGGGCTGGACCTCTTATCGGGTGCTCTTTAGTTATTCGACGTGAGCTGTTATTAGACTTCTGCTATAGTTACTTGATGTAAACTATTTGAAAACAAAAACTTGTAAGCTTCCGCTATTGTTTTGTGTAATACATGGTTCCTTATATGTGTGCTGCTAGGTGCCGCACAACACGGCACCACCCAATGCGATTCCCGGGCGAGTGGCACGTCCCCATGACTGAAGGGTGGCGTCGGGCCCTGTCACATCACGGCTTTGCAACAGCAAGTACAGGCCTTGACCCAGCAGAATGAGGTCTTAACTCAAGAGCGTGATGACGCTATTGAGGAAGAGCAGGGCGGGGAAGAGGACTACAATTAGGCCATGGATGAGGTGCATGCGTTGCAAGACCTTGTGCCTCCGGTAGTGGGCCTACCGATGGTAGGTGCCGTACCCGTGGTTTTGGGTATCCCGGCGATGTGGGAACCTGAACCAGAAGAGGAGGTCATGGACCCTGAGCTACCAGCAGAAGTAGCGAAGAAGGACGCCCCGCAGGAGGTCGAGTTCTACTCCGAGTAGTGAGTTTACCATTGCCATGTAGGGCAGCGAGGGTGGTGTGTAGAAACTTTTGTAGTCGGTGACATGTCGTGTAGACAGTAGTATGTGTATAGGTAGTGAATACATGAGCACGACTTCTCAGTGATCCGAGAATAATGTATCTTGTATAAAGTTTATGCTTTATCAATATATGTGAATGTTGTGCAAGTTTATTCATGTGTCACTGCAATACTTACTATTTCTATGGAATTTTAAGAATGACATGTGCTGATTGTTGCTGTTTTGAATTTCAGAATGACTCGCACTCGTGCCAACCCTGAGATTGGTGGGTCCAGTCAGGGGGAGAGGCCTCCCAACAGCCTCCCGAGACTTCCTCAGGACCACAGCAACAGCAACAACCTCCACCGCTACCGCCAACGGTCACATTGGTCGACATCGTTGCGGCCATGGCAGGTTCACATCAGAAGCACACGGAGTTGCTTCAAACTCTAATTGCGAATACGTCTCGACCAGAGAGGCGTCAAGACCGAGAGGAGCACCAACAAAGCTCCTACTCTGACTTTCTGGCTACTCATCCCCCGGTATTCTGAAGGGCGGATGAACCCCTCAATGCGGACATCTGGCTCCGCATGATGGAGATGAAGTTCGGGCTGCTCCAAGTTACTGAGCAGCGGAAGACTCAGTTCGCGGCCCAGCAGCTTCAAGGGTCCGTGTCACACCCGGTTTTTCCGAAGAACAACCAAGTGAATAACACATGTATGCCAGGATCATTTTCTCATACATGTGATGACAAATAGTGAAGCATCATTTATTACATGCCAGGTGTCTAATATAATTAAGTCGTACATAGCAAATGTCTCGATGGACAATAATAAGTTCATCACAAGTAAATAAACTAGCAGCGGAATATTATTCTTTAGGGCTCCATCACAGGCGTTGCCCGGGGCCTCCATGAACCTAGAAACCTTCTTCGGGTCCAAAGTCTTGGTCATTATACACCACCTCATTGTCTTGACCTGAGCAGCAATATAAACCAACAAATATGCAAGGTTGAGTACCAAGGGTACTCAGCAAGTGTGGAAAATTATATCATGCATGGCTAGAACAAGGAGAGGTTGAACTCATGGTTAAAGCACTATGCAATTAATTCCTATCACCTTAGCTTTTTAAGCACCTACATTACTACATAGATGAAATGGTCCCAAGCTCCCATACCCTCATCATAATCAAATAACCATAACATCATTTCCAATGTTAAGCTCCCCGCTTAACATTCACAACTTCCAAAACCATCAATCCTCTAATCATGAATAAGTCCAAGCCGCTCTTGACCGTGAGCACGGCTGTCATGACAGTTTTGACTCTGCAGAGTTTGTACCACTGTACCCACATGTAGTGATTTCATCCCCGTTGCCGGGTGGACTAAAAGAACCTCCATTATGCCAGTGGCCACGAACTACATTCACACTTCCCAGGTGTGTAGCCAGGAGATCACTACGAAGCCTTTACAAAGGGATTCCCGACGAGCGTGAGCCCACTGAGGTTTCACCCCAAACAGCATACAAGAGGCTCCAACCCCGCTGCAGTGGCCCCCTCTTGAGCCTTGCGGTTCATATGGTAGTCCAGCTGACACCTATTCCCCGCACCATCCAACACACCCATACTACGCCGGGGATACACCTAATTAATTGGCCAAGCTGCCCCATCTCAGCATGTGGTTGGCACTGTAAAGCCAGGTTACATGCTCCATGAACCGGTCCATAGGATCCAGGCAAGTACTAAACACAAACCCGAGTCTCGTGCACCCAGCACACAACCAAAACATCCAACTTGCCTTGATCCCTACCTCTACATAACTCACAATATCTCATTCAAGAGTATGATAATATAAACTGATAATCTCATATCCCAAATATCCCATTCTAAGCATGGCTAAGCATATGCATGTAAATAAATGACATAATAAATAAATCCCAACCCAAGCTGCAAGGAAACAAGGTAATGCAATTCTAGGGAAACATCCTAACATGGGTGTGGCGGACCGGAATCCGCTCATCCAGGATCGCAGAGGGTGGTGCCGCGCGATGCGACACCCGACAGCACACGTCATAAGAACATAATATATTACATGGGAAACAACTGAAACTGTACAAACAAGTACAAACTTCAGATACAACTATTGTTCTATTACACAGCGGAAGACTACACTATACAACTCACGCCCGCCTATTTAGCAAAAGTCGGTTGCCCAGCCCTAGGGCAACCCACACTAGCTGCACGTCTCAGCTCAGCGCGGCGTGTACGGCTCCCACTCAGCCGTGGACCCCGACGGAGGGTAACCCTCGCCGGTGGACTCGTACTCCGAGTCCGTGGGTGGCTCCTCACCTGAAAAACACTTAAGCAGCAACCGTGAGCACGAAGGCTCAGCAAGGCTTAACCGACTCACCTAAGCATGAAACTCTACATGAGGTATACCAAGACATAGGTTGGTAGCATTTCAGCAAAACGACACGCCTACAAGTTCATCCTTAGTTCATCTTTTAGCAACAAGTTAACAGTTCATGAAATCTGAAATTTAGTAAGCAGTATTTGGTGGCACACATGTAGCAATACAATTATATCAACCAGCAATATTGAATCAACATGTTTCATTCATTAATCTACGTTACGACGCAGTGAACAAGCAGTACTCGTCACCGCGAGGGACGGCGAATCGACTCGATATACACCTGCAGGGAAAACCCAAAGAGCACGTCACGTACGCCCACCCGTGGAGCTGCACAGCACGCTCACTCGATGTCGTACGGGACAACCTTTCACCCAACAGCCCAAACGTCGAACCGGTCGCACCGAAACGAGCAGGAGGTTCCCCACACGGAGCATCTCTCTATGCCCGTTGGCAGATTTCCACCTTGCTGCCCTCAACCTACACCTATAAATCGGTGTGCTATGCCTCGACGCCCGGAGGTTTAGGCTACATCGGTTTATCGGGGCCCATATATCCGATATGCCTTCGGTACGTTCAATACTTGTTCAGCAGGGCCGCACACGGATCGGTCCTCAATCGACACGGACAGGGCTGCGCACACAAGACTCTCTCTTGCTGCGCCCTAGCCCCTGCCTAGTCTCATTTTCATTACTAAAGTGATCTCACATCACTCAACCGAACCCGTGTGTCCCCATCCTATCTCGCGAGTAGATTCCAACTACTCGACTTGTACCGAAGTCCTATGACTCATTAAGCATAGCCTGTCTACTCGAGGTCCTTGACACTACCCTCACTCTTTTAGGAACCTTTGGTTATGCAAGTGGGGTTTCATTCACCCTA
Organism: Neostapfia colusana; assembly: GCA_030760725.1. NCBI lineage: Eukaryota > Viridiplantae > Streptophyta > Magnoliopsida > Poales > Poaceae > Neostapfia > Neostapfia colusana. The sequence continues at coordinate 105,808,159 of JASWHV010000003.1, forward strand.
GACCTAATGCACATACATACTTCATATGACACATGTAAACAAAGTAAGATTTATAAAAGGGTTAATGCAAACCGGGGCTTGCCTTGTTGCTGCTGGTCAGGAGTTAGTTCTTCGTCCGGAAGGAGGAAGTCCAGCACTTCCGGAGTCTCTTCTTCAACGGCTACACGTTAATGAAATACTATATGTTAATTTAGATGCAAATGTGAGTTTTAGAGTAAAACTTCTACTATTGGTTCTAATAATCAGCCTCTAACACCTGGAACTTTGTTTAAGAATTTAAATATGAACTAGTGTTGGTGGTTTGGCTTGGACTTAGTCACATGGTTAAATGCTAAGTGGTTTTCCCCTTTTCCATTTTAATCCCTTAAGTGGGTAAACAGGACAGGGGTGATCTAGAGCTCCAATAGAGCTGAGAATTTTTGTGTGAGTTCCTTGTCACAAGAAAACTCTCTGGACCAAACATTAGCACTTTTCATGGAGTGGTTTGCCCAGAATAATTCTCTTGGCAAATCAGCAAGGAAGAATTAATTCTGAGGTAATACCCCTGTTCATGCTCAACTTAATGAACTACAATTTCTATTCTAGCTCATAGAGTTTGCATGAATTTTCCTAGCATTTTTGGAGTCAAGGTTTGCCCAGAATTGAATTTCCAAGTTTTGGAAATTCTCTGAAAATGTTTCTGCATTCAAATGAACACAGCACCTTCCAATTTGAATTGCTCTGACCAATTCAACTCCAAATGGTCTGAAACTTTTGCAGGGGTTTACTAATGTCCTAAAGAACATTCTGCCAAAATTTGGGAATTTTTGGATGAACCAAACTCCCTCTAAAATTCTTTTGCTGAAAAGCTTTAAAGAATTTTCCAGAATTAATTAATGGGTTTCATACAAATTGGGTTGTATCTCTGGACAGAGCTAGGCAAGATGAATCCAACCCAATTTGAATCACTAAATTTGGAGCTTCCTAGCAAAAGTTATGGGGTTCTAAAGTTTGCACTAAAACTGGAAATTCCAGAAATGTTTAAATCCTGCGGGTGGGTCCACGTACACGTGTCGACCGCTGGATCCGAGCCACACGGGGCCACAGACTCCTTCCCGCGCGGCCGCACTGGATCCCGGACCACAGAGAATCCCACCCCTTTATTTCCAGCCGCTGACGCGTGGGGCCTACCCCTTCGTCCTCCTCCGGCCACCCGCGCGACCCCGCCGCCAAGCTCGCCGGAGCTCTCGCCGGAGACGGGTTCCGGTCATCGGAGCTTGCTGAATCTCGCCGCCAGTGCCTATCTCGGCCTGAGGAACACGGTGGTGCCCTCCCCAGAACTTGACAACCACCGGAACAGTGCTCCCAACGGCAACAGCGGCCGGGAGCTCACCGGCGACGTCTAACTCGGCATCCCACGCACCTTTTTCGATGCGGTTTGCTCGGGGAGCTCCGCTGACACCTGCTGGTCACGGACATGGACACCGATCCTCGTGAAAACGGCGGTAACTATGACCTCACCGGCGACCTAGGCCGGATATCGGCTGTGCTTCAGAAAACTTCAAGGAACCGTCAACCTAGCCCACGGTTTTTACTGGTTTTTGATCCTAGGTGGTCGTGGCCGTGTATAGAGCGTGTGCATGACTCGGTTTGCCCAGTGATGAGCTAACCCCCACGAATTTTGGGATTTTGTGGGAGCTCGGTCTCAAGACACCCGAAGCTTTCCCGGCGAAATACTCCCTCGACAGCCCATGAAATGAAGAACGGTAGGGACTAGAAGAGTCAGCACCTTAAGGCGGTCCTTTCTTGTATGGCTCGTCGGGCACGAGCGCGCCTGTGCTGGCCGGACGCCGGCGATCAGAAAGGGCGGCGTTTCTGTGCTCGCGCGGAAACGAGGAAGGAACTCGGTAGGGGGGGGGTTCTCGTTTGGAAAGCAGGAGGAAGGCGGCGTGGGCTGTGCGCTGGCCTTTAAGCCGCGGTTTGGCACTGTGAGGTGGCCGATCGCTGCCTCGGTGGCTCGCCGCCGTTCACTGTCTTGCGCGCGAAGTCGGGGTCGGCTGCAGCAACCGACTGCCCCTCCATTGTGCCACTGACCTGTGGGCCTCCCCCTTTCTCCTTTTCCCCTAATATTTCTTTTCTGTTTTTGTTAATTATCCCACCAGCTACTCACAATTTAATGTGAGACTTAGCTCCCAAGTCTTTGTTTGAATTTGAATTCTCAAATTCAAACTTTGTTTGGTCAAGTTTGCTTCATATTCAAACTGAAATTCAAATTCAGTTTTGAATTCTAGCAAATTTAACTCTTGACAAGATGAGCTCCAATGGGGCTGGAAATTGGTGGGTTTACTCAGAAAAATGTGCTGAGTGTAGATATGGAGCTAACTTTTGAATTTGGATGATGAAAGTTGCTGCAATTTGAATTTACACTCAAATTGGCCTCTTTTTGAAATAACTCAAAAGTGCCTCAAAAAGTGTTGAATTTGCATGAGCTTTGGACTGAACCTTCCCAAGACTTTTTAAATTCTAGGGGTGAGCTCAACCTCTCATGTTTAAGTGTAGAAACCCTACTTTGTGAAAGTGAAGGCTTTCCCTTCTACTCACTCCTTTGAGGGAGGTCACTTGCTCTTCACAATATTTCACAATCTTCCCACAACAAAACTGTTGTGTTGTGAGGTGCATAAAATTTTTTACAAGTCCCTTTTCTTGGGCTTTTACATCCCTCCCCCCTTAAAAGAATCTCGTCCCGAGATTACAAAAGAAGAGATAGCGATGTAATAGGGACTTACCCGTGTTGAGAAGCCATGAACTCCGGGTAATTTGAGCGAAGGAACTCCTCGCTCTCCCACGTTGCTTCCTCGGCGGTGTGGTTACTCCAGAGTATTTTGTAGAACCATAACGTTCTGCTACGCGTGGTCCTGGCTTTCTCATCAAGAATTCCCACCGGATATTCATCATATGTTAAATCCGGTTTCAGCTCGCCGATGTCTTCGGTAGGAACAGCAGTTGTATGCTTCAAGCATTTCCGCAGTTGCGAAACATGGAAAATATCATGGATACCAGTCAGAGATGCCGGTAACTCCAATCGATACGCTGCTGGTCCACACTTCTCGGTGATAGCGTAGGGTCCAATGAAACGGGGAGCGAGCTTTCCCTTCACACCGAATCGGTGCACGCCCTTCATTGGAGACACGCGGAGGTACACGTGTTCCCCAACGTCAAAGTGCAACGGCCTACGCCTCTTATCAGCGTAGCTCTTCTGTCGGGATTGAGCGGCCTTCAAATTGGCTTGAATTATCCGAACGCGCTCCTCGGCGTCGTTCACCACATCAACCCCGAATGTGACCCTTTCACCGGACTCGCACCAATTTAATGGGGTGCGGCATTTACGACCATAGAGAGCTTCGTAAGGTGCCATTTTGATACTCGCCTGATAACCGTTGTTGTACGAGAATTCCGCCAAGGGTAGGTGATCATCCCAGTTCCTACCATGGTGGATGGCACATGCTCTCAACATGTCCTCCAGGACTTGATTCACCCTTTCTGTCTGACCATCGGTCTGAGGGTGATAGGCGGAGCTCCTGATTAACTTAGTACCCAATGCAGCGTGTAGCTGCTCCCAAAAGCGAGATACAAATAATGCACCTCGATCTGAGACAATGGTCTTGGGTACCCCGTATAGGCATAGAATCTTCGCTATGTATAGCTCCGCATATTTGCCGGCATTGTAACGTGTATTCACCGGAATGAAATGAGCCGTCTTGGTTAACCGATCAACGATTACCCATATGGAATCATGCTTGTTGGCTGTTAGGGGTAATCCCACAATGAAATCCATGCTCACATCTTCCCATTTCCATGCCGGGATCTTCAGGGGTTGCAACAGCCCTGATTTCTTCATGTGATCAGCTTTCACTCGTCTACACGTATCACACTCGGATACGTACTTAGCTACCTCCCGCTTCATCCGCGTCCACCAAAATTTCTTTTTCAAATCTTGGTACATTTTGTTGCTGCCCGGATGAATGGAGTATTTGGACAAGTGAGCTTCATCGAGGATCTTTTTCCTCAACTTCATATCTCGGGGTACGACTATGCGGTCATTGAACCACAGCGTCCCCTCATCATCTTTCCGGAAACATTTAATCTCTCCATTGTCTATCCGTCTCCGGAGATGTGCCATGCCTTTATCCGTTTTCTGAGCTGCAATGATGTCCTCCCTAATAGTAGGGATGAGGGCAAGGTTGTACAGCGATCCATAAGGAACCAAGTATAAACTTGGCTCTTCCTCCTCCACCGGTGTAATGGTGAGGTGATGGACATGCGATTTCCGACTCAGCGCGTCGGCAACCACATTCGCCTTGCCGGGGTGGTAATGGATCTCAATCTCATAATCTTTGATCAGTTCTAACCACCTCCTCTGCCTCATGTTCAGCTCCTTCTGGGTGAAAATGTATTTCAAGCTCTTGTGGTCGGTGTAGAGATGCACCAAGTTCCCCAGGAGATAGTGCCTCCACATTTTCAGCGCCAACACCACGGCAGCAAGTTCAAGATCGTGAGTCGGGTAGTGCTGCTCATGGTTCCGAAGTTGGCGTGAGCCATAAGCGACCACACGTCCTTCCTGCATCAACACGCAGCCGAGTCCAATACCGGACGCGTCACAATACACGTCGAAGGGCTTTGTTGTATCCGGCTGAGCTAATACCGGGGCTGTTGTGAGATGCTTCAGCAGTGTTCGGAACGCTCCTTCACACGCCGTGTTCCAAACATATTTTGTCCCTTTCTTCAGCAACTCTGTCATCGGCTTAGCGAGCTTTGAGAAACTTGGGATGAATCTCCAATAGTATCCCGCTAACCCGAGGAAGCTTCTGACTTCATGGACTGAAGTGGGAGCTTTCCATTTCAACACTTGCTCGATTTTACTTGGGTCAACCGCAATGCCTTCAGCTGAGATGATATGTCCCAAGAATGGCACTTGGCTGATCCAAAATTCGCATTTGCTGAACTTAGCATAGAGTTTGTGGTCTCGCAATCGTTGAAGAACGATCCGCAAGTGTTCGGCATGTTCAGCTTCGGTCTTGGAGTAAACCAAGATGTCGTCGATGAACACTACCACGAACTTGTCCAGCTCCGGCATGAACACCGAGTTCATGAGATACATGAAATGGGCTGGAGCATTTGTGAGACCAAAGGACATGACGAGATATTCGTATAAGCCGTATCTCGTCGAGAACGCCGTCTTCGGGATATCCTCCGCCCGGATCTTGATTTGGTGATATCCAGAGCGAAGGTCCATCTTTGAGAATACACTTGCCCCCACAAGTTGATCAAACAAGATGTCAATACGGGGCAGTGGGTACTTATTCTTGATTGTGACGGCGTTGAGCGGCCGGTAATCCACACACAGCCTCAGGGTCTCATCCTTTTTCTTCACGAATAGCGCCGAGCATCCCCAAGGCGAGGAACTCGGCCTAATGAAACCCTTGCTCAACAGATCATTGAGCTGTTCTTTCAGTTCCGCCAGCTCATTTGGAGCCATCTTGTATGGTCTCCGTGATATGGGCGTAGTCCCGGGTGCAAGTTCAATCTTGAACTCGACATCCCGCTCAGGTGGCATGCCCGGAAGATCATCCGGGAACACATCGGGATACTCCCGGACTACGGGGATGTCTTCTAACTTGAGAACTTCAGCATTATTAATTGCTAAAACTTCCCGGACTGGCGTGTCTAACACCATGGAATGCGGACGGTGAAATGGAGAATTTAAGTGAACCGTCCGTGTCCGAGTCTCTAGGACAGCGCCATGGTATTGCAGCCATGACATCCCTAAGATTGCATCAATCTTTTGTCCCATAAGGATTATCAAGGTGGTGGGATATAGTTTCCCACCTAAGCACAAAGGTGCCTTTGGAATCATCATATTAGCTGAAATCTTCCCTCCCGGTGAGCAGATCATATAAGTGCAGTCGGTTGGGAAGACTTGCAATTGATGTTTAGCCACATAGGATGCACTTATAAAGCTGTGGGTTGCACCCGAATCAAATAATATGACTATGGCTTGATGGTTGAGAGTAAACGTACCCGCCAGCACGTTGTCTCCCTCTGGGGCGTCCTCATTGTCGAGGTTGCGGACGCCTCCAGTCCGCTGACTAACCTTCTTCACCGGAGGTCGGCCTCGAGCACCGCCCTGGAGTTGGGCTTGCCCGCTGCTCTGCTGCCCCTGGGGACAGTCCTTCGCAAAGTGGCCCGCTTGGCCACACGTGAAGCAGGTGAAACGGGGCGGTCCCCCGCTGATCGGTGGACGAAAACCTGGGGCGCGTTGTGGCGGTGGAAACGCCCGGGGTACCGTCTGCTGCTGCTGCTGTCTTGGTGGTGGCATCGGCGGACGGAACGGAGGTGCTTGAAAGGGACGTCCCCCGAACCGTTGCGGTCGCGCCGGTGGTTGCCACTGCTGCCCGGATGGTGTCCGATACACCATACGGTACTTCTGGGGAGCGCCACTCCCACCGCTGCTAGGTGGAGCGCTACGCTTCCTCTGCTCAGCTGCTAACTCCCGCTGAGCGTCCTCTTGCATGATGGCGGCATTGACTAGATCGTTGAATGTGCCGCGGTTCCATTGTACGAGGTGGGTCTTCATTTCGGGTTGTAACCCCCGATAGAAGTGCTCCCTCTTCTTCTCCTCCGTGGAGATGTAGTCTGACGCATACTGCGCCAGATGGTTGAAGGCACGGGAGTAGTCGTGGGCACTCCTCCCGCCCTGCTTCAGTTCCAAAAATTCTTGGAACTTTCTCTTCATGATCCCGGGAGGAATGTGATAGGCGCGGAACGCCTCCCGGAACTCTTGCCATTCCACGGCAAGACCAGCCGGACGTGAGGCGACATAATTCGCCCACCACGCACCAGCAGCACCGTGGAGCTGCTGTGCTGCGAACAGCGTCTTCTGCCGCTCCGTACACTGGAGCAGCCCGAACTTGGACTCGATAGTCCGCAGCCAGTTGTCCGCCTCCAGTGGTTCTTCAGCTTCGGTGAACACTGGAGGGTGCGTACTCATGAAATCCGAGTACGACACTTCGCGGGGCTCACGAGGCCCTCGCTCTTGACGTCCTCCCGCCTGGGACGTATTCTGCACGATCGTGCGGAGCAGGTCGGTCTGCTCCTCACGACCTCCCACCAATGCCGCTATCACATCCGCTAGAGTAAGCGGAGGCGGCGGTGGTGGCTGCTGCTGCGGGGTGCTGTCGTAGGCCGGTGGCTGGGAGTCATCGCCTCCACCTTGGCTAGAGCCACCAACCTCGTGCGTGGTCCTAGTACGAACCATCTGCAACCATACGACATTAACCATCAGTTCCGCAACATTTTGCATGCAGTCCAATAGAACTGGGCGTAAAAACATTATGACAACCAAACGTGCGAAATATCTCGTAAGTAGATAATGTAATAACTTTGCACAAGCTACACCATTACCAGACCAAACACAAGTTAGTTTAATCCAACTTGATGAACCCCCTCTTTGGAAGCTCACCATAACTGGGTTTGGTCTCTACGAGACATTAGTATCGCCCTTAGGGTACAACACCCTCTCCAATGAGTTCAACTGTCATTCTTCCGTCAGAATGACCAGTTGCTACCTATTCCAAGTTTTGATCTGGTTCTGGGCATTTTCATGACTCAAGTTGAATAACAAAGTTAAAGTTAACTTTAGTATCTTTCCAACGAGTATGCATTTGCCCCCAGATCAGATTTGGCTAAAAAGTTATGCTAATTCAAAGTCAGCAGAATTTCTGGAAGAATTTTTAACAGCACCTCCCTTGGAAGTGGCTGTCTTCAACCCTAATTCTCCCTAATTTCTGTGCTGAAACTTCAGAAACTTTGAATTGCAAAGATGTCACACATCTTCTACTCTTTCTAAGCGTGTATTATATGACAATTTTAGATTTTTCTACTGGGAGTTATATTTGAAAAACATATCAGTTCAGAGGATGTTTTACTCTGCCCTGGTTCTGGACAGTTACATTCCTCTGGGATTTCAGCCATCTTAAGGCGAGTTTCAGCTCTGGAAGTCTACAACAAAGTTGTAGAGTACTTGAATACCTTTCCAGAGCTATATAGCACACCTCCCTGGGCTAAAAGACCTGTGAGTTATGCCCTGTTGAAGATCAGCAAACATGCTGCCCAAAACAGAGCACTCTGTTTTTCAGTCTCTTTTGGAACTACACTCATCACCATCCCATTCTCTTACCCAACCAGGGTCCTAACTGTTGAACCTATAGATTTTAATTCTTTGTCATCATTATACTCATGCATATGCCTACAATGCCTCGGTACTACGTCCCTTACAAAAGAAAATCCTAACCGGTTCATACCGGTATATACGTCTCAAGTGTGGCACTAAACGGTCTCTCGCACACGTTTTCTACACGGATACATACGTGGTTAGTACCTGCAGAAAACCACACAATAATGGTGCACTCAATGGTTATTCATTTCAGGCAGTTCCATATTTGAAAGTAAATACAAACGCCCGTATCATTTCCATACGGCCGTCCTTGAGCTAAGTCACGTCTCAAGGCACGTGATCGTGTTTCAACACCACACGACGGGGAACCCGAGTATGTCATGAACGGGTCGTCACGGTTGGGAATGTTATCAACCCAACAGATACCACCTACTGCCCTGCAGGGCACGCCGATGGCAAGCGCTGCGTATGTCCTCCTGGGCTATTTCCAGACGAACACACTTTCGCGTTACTGACCACGCGATGGGGTCTCCACTTACTTGCCTAATGCACGCTAGGGATCAGCGTTTCATATGAACTCAGGGACATGAAGAGTCCAAAAGGTTCATATTAACGTCTCACACCAAGCTGTGAGATCAATCCCTGAACCTCGTTCCTCGTCAGGGAGAGCTAACCGAAATTGAACCGCTTTCGGTGGCGTTCCTTACCATACTTACCAGAGCGTAGGTGCGTCGTTACATAATTGAAATTCAGAATTATAACACATAAGTTAGTCTTTGCCACTTTAAGTAACTATGCTAATATAGTCCTTACTTGGGCAACTACCGAATCCTCACCGTATACCTAAGTTTTTCCCATAATGCAGTCCTTTAGTACTGTGCTATCCCCACTGCAGCTCTGATACCAGGCTGTGGCGGACCGGAATCCGCTCATCCAGGATCGCAGAGGGTGGTGCCGCGCGATGCGACACCCGACAGCACACGTCATAAGAACATAATATATTACATGGGAAACAACTGAAACTGTACAAACAAGTACAAACTTCAGATACAACTATTGTTCTATTACACAGCGGAAGACTACACTATACAACTCACGCCCGCCTATTTAGCAAAAGTCGGTTGCCCAGCCCTAGGGCAACCCACACTAGCTGCACGTCTCAGCTCAGCGCGGCGTGTACGGCTCCCACTCAGCCGTGGACCCCGACGGAGGGTAACCCTCGCCGGTGGACTCGTACTCCGAGTCCGTGGGTGGCTCCTCACCTGAAAAACACTTAAGCAGCAACCGTGAGCACGAAGGCTCAGCAAGGCTTAACCGACTCACCTAAGCATGAAACTCTACATGAGGTATACCAAGACATAGGTTGGTAGCATTTCAGCAAAACGACACGCCTACAAGTTCATCCTTAGTTCATCTTTTAGCAACAAGTTAACAGTTCATGAAATCTGAAATTTAGTAAGCAGTATTTGGTGGCACACATGTAGCAATACAATTATATCAACCAGCAATATTGAATCAACATGTTTCATTCATTAATCTACGTTACGACGCAGTGAACAAGCAGTACTCGTCACCGCGAGGGACGGCGAATCGACTCGATATACACCTGCAGGGAAAACCCAAAGAGCACGTCACGTACGCCCACCCGTGGAGCTGCACAGCACGCTCACTCGATGTCGTACGGGACAACCTTTCACCCAACAGCCCAAACGTCGAACCGGTCGCACCGAAACGAGCAGGAGGTTCCCCACACGGAGCATCTCTCTATGCCCGTTGGCAGATTTCCACCTTGCTGCCCTCAACCTACACCTATAAATCGGTGTGCTATGCCTCGACGCCCGGAGGTTTAGGCTACATCGGTTTATCGGGGCCCATATATCCGATATGCCTTCGGTACGTTCAATACTTGTTCAGCAGGGCCGCACACGGATCGGTCCTCAATCGACACGGACAGGGCTGCGCACACAAGACTCTCTCTTGCTGCGCCCTAGCCCCTGCCTAGTCTCATTTTCATTACTAAAGTGATCTCACATCACTCAACCGAACCCGTGTGTCCCCATCCTATCTCGCGAGTAGATTCCAACTACTCGACTTGTACCGAAGTCCTATGACTCATTAAGCATAGCCTGTCTACTCGAGGTCCTTGACACTACCCTCACTCTTTTAGGAACCTTTGGTTATGCAAGTGGGGTTTCATTCACCCTAGACCTAATGCACATACATACTTCATATGACACATGTAAACAAAGTAAGATTTATAAAAGGGTTAATGCAAACCGGGGCTTGCCTTGTTGCTGCTGGTCAGGAGTTAGTTCTTCGTCCGGAAGGAGGAAGTCCAGCACTTCCGGAGTCTCTTCTTCAACGGCTACACGTTAATGAAATACTATATGTTAATTTAGATGCAAATGTGAGTTTTAGAGTAAAACTTCTACTATTGGTTCTAATAATCAGCCTCTAACACCTGGAACTTTGTTTAAGAATTTAAATATGAACTAGTGTTGGTGGTTTGGCTTGGACTTAGTCACATGGTTAAATGCTAAGTGGTTTTCCCCTTTTCCATTTTAATCCCTTAAGTGGGTAAACAGGACAGGGGTGATCTAGAGCTCCAATAGAGCTGAGAATTTTTGTGTGAGTTCCTTGTCACAAGAAAACTCTCTGGACCAAACATTAGCACTTTTCATGGAGTGGTTTGCCCAGAATAATTCTCTTGGCAAATCAGCAAGGAAGAATTAATTCTGAGGTAATACCCCTGTTCATGCTCAACTTAATGAACTACAATTTCTATTCTAGCTCATAGAGTTTGCATGAATTTTCCTAGCATTTTTGGAGTCAAGGTTTGCCCAGAATTGAATTTCCAAGTTTTGGAAATTCTCTGAAAATGTTTCTGCATTCAAATGAACACAGCACCTTCCAATTTGAATTGCTCTGACCAATTCAACTCCAAATGGTCTGAAACTTTTGCAGGGGTTTACTAATGTCCTAAAGAACATTCTGCCAAAATTTGGGAATTTTTGGATGAACCAAACTCCCTCTAAAATTCTTTTGCTGAAAAGCTTTAAAGAATTTTCCAGAATTAATTAATGGGTTTCATACAAATTGGGTTGTATCTCTGGACAGAGCTAGGCAAGATGAATCCAACCCAATTTGAATCACTAAATTTGGAGCTTCCTAGCAAAAGTTATGGGGTTCTAAAGTTTGCACTAAAACTGGAAATTCCAGAAATGTTTAAATCCTGCGGGTGGGTCCACGTACACGTGTCGACCGCTGGATCCGAGCCACACGGGGCCACAGACTCCTTCCCGCGTGGCCGCACTGGATCCCGGACCACAGAGAATCCCACCCCTTTATTTCCAGCCGCTGACGCGTGGGGCCTACCCCTTCGTCCTCCTCCGGCCACCCGCGCGACCCCGCCGCCAAGCTCGCCGGAGCTCTCGCCGGAGACGGGTTCCGGTCATCGGAGCTTGCTGAATCTCGCCGCCAGTGCCTATCTCGGCCTGAGGAACACGGTGGTGCCCTCCCCAGAACTTGACAACCACCGGAACAGTGCTCCCAACGGCAACAGCGGCCGGGAGCTCACCGGCGACGTCTAACTCGGCATCCCACGCACCTTTTTCGATGCGGTTTGCTCGGGGAGCTCCGCTGACACCTGCTGGTCACGGACATGGACACCGATCCTCGTGAAAACGGCGGTAACTATGACCTCACCGGCGACCTAGGCCGGATATCGGCTGTGCTTCAGAAAACTTCAAGGAACCGTCAACCTAGCCCACGGTTTTTACTGGTTTTTGATCCTAGGTGGTCGTGGCCGTGTATAGAGCGTGTGCATGACTCGGTTTGCCCAGTGATGAGCTAACCCCCACGAATTTTGGGATTTTGTGGGAGCTCGGTCTCAAGACACCCGAAGCTTTCCCGGCGAAATACTCCCTCGACAGCCCATGAAATGAAGAACGGTAGGGACTAGAAGAGTCAGCACCTTAAGGCGGTCCTTTCTTGTATGGCTCGTCGGGCACGAGCGCGCCTGTGCTGGCCGGACGCCGGCGATCAGAAAGGGCGGCGTTTCTGTGCTCGCGCGGAAACGAGGAAGGAACTCGGTAGGGGGGGGTTCTCGTTTGGAAAGCAGGAGGAAGGCGGCGTGGGCTGTGCGCTGGCCTTTAAGCCGCGGTTTGGCACTGTGAGGTGGCCGATCGCTGCCTCGGTGGCTCGCCGCCGTTCACTGTCTTGCGCGCGAAGTCGGGGTCGGCTGCAGCAACCGACTGCCCCTCCATTGTGCCACTGACCTGTGGGCCTCCCCCTTTCTCCTTTTCCCCTAATATTTCTTTTCTGTTTTTGTTAATTATCCCACCAGCTACTCACAATTTAATGTGAGACTTAGCTCCCAAGTCTTTGTTTGAATTTGAATTCTCAAATTCAAACTTTGTTTGGTCAAGTTTGCTTCATATTCAAACTGAAATTCAAATTCAGTTTTGAATTCTAGCAAATTTAACTCTTGACAAGATGAGCTCCAATGGGGCTGGAAATTGGTGGGTTTACTCAGAAAAATGTGCTGAGTGTAGATATGGAGCTAACTTTTGAATTTGGATGATGAAAGTTGCTGCAATTTGAATTTACACTCAAATTGGCCTCTTTTTGAAATAACTCAAAAGTGCCTCAAAAAGTGTTGAATTTGCATGAGCTTTGGACTGAACCTTCCCAAGACTTTTTAAATTCTAGGGGTGAGCTCAACCTCTCATGTTTAAGTGTAGAAACCCTACTTTGTGAAAGTGAAGGCTTTCCCTTCTACTCACTCCTTTGAGGGAGGTCACTTGCTCTTCACAATATTTCACAATCTTCCCACAACAAAACTGTTGTGTTGTGAGGTGCATAAAATTTTTTACAAGTCCCTTTTCTTGGGCTTTTACAATGGGTTTCATATTTTCAATTGACAATGCAAATAATTCTAGCTACACATCCTAGCATAGGATCAAAGTGGTCAAGGACACTTGCCTCCTTCTTGCTGCTCTTGAAATGTGTAGTCCTGGTCTTCGAAAGGAATAACTTGCTCTTGAGCAGGTTCTACATCATACCATCACACATAGCAAAAGAAAAACAACAATCATAAGACATAGTTCACACTTCTACTTTATACAAACCACACATTCACATTTATGAAAGTCCTTCATCATTATATGTGTGGTGGTTACTTTATGTGTGTTGAGTTGTGGCTTGCATTCACTTTTAATCATGTGTATATGATTCCTACTTTTGTGTTCACATTTATACTTACATACTATATATATGAGTTTCCAATAAATTTCTTATATTCAACAACTACACCCTTTCACTACCAAATATGTATGAAAAGTATTTTTCTTCTCCATATGTACCTTCATAATTTCTACCAACCCTAAACTGAACTCTTTGGATTTTTAAAAACTCCATTTATCATTTACTAGTTGCTATATTTTCAGATTTATATTCCTATGCATAATTGTGTACTTTATTATGAAATTAGTAATACTCATCATCTAAACAGAATAGTTTCTGGTCCTAAATAATTTAATAACATATTTTGACCTTTGCCTCTGATGTAAACTATTTCATAGTTATTTTCCCTATTTTCTAAAACTATTTATTACTTAAAAATGTGTCCCTAATTGTGAATAATAAATTAAACAGATTCAATTCAGTCCAAAATATGTTTTTATCTCACTCCAAAATTTCCTAAACACTGAGAAAGTCTTTAACTTAATTTTGACAATATGTTTGTCCCACTTTTAATTTTTAAACACTAGTTACATATTCAATTTTCTAAATTAAATACTAAACAGGGCTAAAATGATGAACTCACCCCATTACAGGGTCTATAATATTATTTTCAGAATTTCCAGGGGTCTAGCTACACTTATCAGAGGTGTTTTTCCTAATTTTTATTATGTCCAGGGGCTAAAACTGATTTTTAAATGAATTTACATGATTTTCTGGAGTTCCAGGGGCTAGATCTGAAGTTTCCGGGGCTAGCTCTTATTTCCCGAGAACCCCAGGGGGTAGCACGTAAGAATTCCAGTCTTTATAACGCGGGGCTGACGTGGACCGTCCGATTTTAAACCGACGGCTGAAATTATAACATCGAACCGTTACGCGGGGATTTAAACCCTACCGTGCGATTTAAAATAAACGGCGCACAAGCGGCCACGTCGCTCTGATCGAGCGAGGGCGGCGCTGCCGGCGGCGCACGGTGGCGGGAAGCGGCGATCTCGCCGGAAACTTTCGGATCCTCGAGAATTCTGCCTAGAACTGTGATCTTATGGCATAGATCGGTAGAGGGGAGGTCGGGGATCTCACCTCGGGGGTTTTCTTGAGCTCGGAGGTCCTGGAAGGTGATCGGCGGCGATGTCCGAGGCAAAACCACGGCGAAGCTCGTCGGCGCTGTGTTTACACCGCAAGCCACCGAGTTTTCTGCACCTGCAAGGTTCCCCGGAGGCGGTGGATCAAGACCAGCGAGTTAGATCGGAGTTTCCGAGCTTAGATCGGCCAGAATTCACCGGAGAAGTCTCGGTTCTCACCGGAGTAAAAATCGGCGATCGCGTGGGAAAAACAGAACGGGGCCGGGGTTTTTATAGAAGGGGGAAGGCGGCGAGGTGGTTTAGATCATGTCTGTTTCCTCCTCGAGCGAAAATCGGCTGTGATCCGCAGCAGTTCCGATCGGTTTGGATTCGGTGAGAGAGAGTCCGGCGCGCCGCGAGGTGGAAGACGAAGCCCGGGTGGGTCCCGCCTGTCAGCGTGAGAAAACGCAGGCGCGCGGCTGCGGGCTGGCGCGGGTAAGTTGGGCCGGCTGGTGGGTTTCGGCCCACTGGCCGGTTTTTTTTCTGTTTTCTCTTTTTTCTTTTTCCATTTCTTTTCTGATTTGAGTTTAATTTGAATTCCAGTTTGAATTTGGATTTTTGCAAAACATGCAACACGTCCAAAAAATTTTAAATTCCCCTCTTAACATGATTTAGTGTTTTGAATCAAAATTTTGGGGTGTTACAGCTCTACCCCCCTTAAAAGAAATCTCGTCCTCGAGATTGGTGTTTCTAAGAAAACAATTCCGGAAATTGTGCCTTGAGCTCATCTTCCCGTTCCCAGGTGGCTTCCTCTTCTGAGTGATGCTTCCACTGCACCTTGCACATCCGGATTCTTTTATTTCTGGTGAGGCGTTCCATTGTCTCCAAAATCTTGTATGGTTGCTCGGCATAAGACAAATCCTCAGCTACATCCACTTCATTCATGGGTAACACCTCTTCAGGCGTCCTCGGACATTTCTTGAGTTGTGACACATGGAATACATCGTGCACATCCGATAGATGAACCGGTAACTCTAGTTGATATGCCACTTCGCCTTTCCTTTCCAAAATTTGAAAGGGTCCGATGTATCGAGGTGACAACTTCCCTTTCACCTTGAACCGACGAAGTCCTCTGATAGGGGACACCTTGAGATAAACATAGTCTCCCACGTTGAAAACGAGCTCTCTTCTTCGTACATCGGCATAGCTCTTTTGGCGTGTCTGTGCTATCCTCAAGTTGTTGCGAATCTTCCTCACCTTCGCCTCGGCTTCTTGTAGCACTTCTGGACCAAACACTTTACTTTCTCCTGTTTGGTTCCAAAATAGGGGAGTTCTGCACTTCCTTCCATACAAAGCTTCAAACGGTGACATCTTCATACTAGCTTGATAGCTGTTGTAATAGGAAAACTCCGCATACGGTAAGTTCTTGTCCCAACTCCTATTGTTTTTGAGTGCGCATGCCCTTAACATATCTTCAAGGATCTGATTGGTTCTCTCCGTCTGCCCGTCAGTTTGGGGATGATAGGCAGAGCTGAAGTTCAGATGGGTTCCCATGGTTTCATGCAACTTCTGCCAAAACCTCGAGGTGAACTGTGTCCCTCGTTCCGACACTATCTTCTTTGGCACTCCATGGTAACACACGATCCTTGACATGTACAATTCTGCCAATTTGGATCCGCTGTAGCTTTCTTTCATGGGGATGAAATGAGCTACCTTGGTTAGCCTATCAATGATGACCCATATTGAATCATACCCGGATTGGGTCCTAGGCAATCCCACGACAAAATCCATGCTGATTTCTTCCCATTTCCATTCAGGCACTTTGAGTGGTTGCAATAATCCCGCGGGTCGTTGATGTTCTGCTTTCACCAACTGACATGTGTCACATAGGGCAACATGTTCCGCGACATCTCGCTTCATGCCATACCACCAATACCTGCTCTTGAGGTCCTGGTACATCTTCGTACTCCCAGGATGAATGGAATAGTCGGAATCGTGAGCCTCCTTCAAAATTAATTCACGGAGCTCCTTTACTTCTGGCACACAGATCCTTTTCCCGTGCCACACCGTACCTTGTTCATCCTCTCTGAAACCTTGAGCTTTATTTTCCTTGATGAGTTGCCTGATTTCCTGTATCTTCTCATCATTCTTTTGGCCCTCGCGTATGTCTCGCTCGAGTGTGGAGTCCACTTCCATGGCGATGGCTTCACTACTATTTACTAGACATAGATTAAACCTTATAACCTCGTCCTTCAATTCTGCAGGCATGTCCTTCAAGCTCAACTTATTGACCTGCACTTTCCGACTCAAAGCATCGGCCACGACGTTTGCTTTCCCAGGATGATAGTTGATGCCCACATCAAAGTCATTGATTAACTCTAGCCATCTCCTTTGTCTGAGGTTGAGGTCTGGCTGTGTGAATATGTACTTCAAACTCTTATGATCCGTATATATCTCTGTCCTCTTCCCCATCAAATAGTGCCGCCAAATTTTCAACGCGTGTACCACTGCGGCTAGTTCTAGGTCATGTGTAGGATAGTTCTTCTCGTGCTTCCGAAGCTGCCGGGATGCATATGCCACGACATGTCCTTCTTGCATGAGAACACATCCCAACCCATTTCCAGAGGCATCGCAGTACACTGTGAAATTCTTCTGCACATCTGGCATAACCAACACTGGGGCTGTTGTCAATCTCTTCTTTAGCTCCTGAAAGCTCGTCTCGCACTGTGGCGTCCAGGTGAATGTGATTCCCTTCTCCAACAGTTTGGTGAGAGGTCTCGAGATCTTGGAGAATCCCTCAATAAACCGTCGATAGTATCCAGCCAATCCCAAAAAGCATCGAACTTCCCCGACATTTTCAAGGGTCTTCCACTTCTGTATATCCTCGATTTTGGCGGGATCTACGGAGATTCCTCCCTCCGAGATTATATGTCCTAAAAAGGGAACTCTCTTCAGCCAAAACTCACACTTGCTCAACTTGGCATATAGTTGGTGTTCTCTCAGCCTCTGCAACACCAACCTTAGATGTTTCTCATGTTCCTCTTCATCTTTGGAGAAGACGAGAATGTCATCTATGAAAACCACCACAAATCTGTCCAGATATTCCATGAATACCTTGTTCATGAGATACATGAAGTATGCCGGGGCATTGGTTAGCCCGAAAGGCATGACAGTGTATTCATACAGTCCGTACCGAGATACGAAAGCTGTCTTGGGAATATCCGATTGCCTTATCTTGAGTTGGTGGTATCCCGACCTGAGATCAATTTTCGAGAACACACAAGCTCCCCTCAACTGATCAAACAAGTCTTCAATGCGAGACAATGGGTACTTGTTCTTGATGGTTACCTCATTCAAAGCACGGTAATCCACGCATAACCTTTGGGTTCCGTCTTTCTTGGGCACAAATATCACCGGAGCTCCCCATGGTGAGGAACTAGGACGAATATACCCCTTCTCCGTCAATTCTCTCAAATGATCCTTGAGTTCTTCTAGCTGCTTGGAGTCCATCCGATAAGGTCTCTTGTATATTGGGGCTGTTCCAGGCACTAGCTCAATTGCAAATTCCACTTCACGATCGGGAGGCATACCTGGCAACTCCTCCGGAAAAACATCTGGATATTCCCTGATGGTCTTGACTTCCTCGACTTTCACCTCAACTTGATTTAATTTAATGTCCCTCCTTGGCTCGTGTATTCTTATGAACTTTACTCTTGTGCCACTAGGGTGAGTTAGTTCCACCGTTCTGGTCAAACAATGAATGATTCCTTTATGTTTGGTCAACCAATCCATACCCAAAATAATATCTATCCCTTGTGAATCTATCACTATGAGGTTAGCAGTAAATACTACCCCGTTAATGTCTAGGTTCACTTTGGGACACACTTGTCTTGTCCTTATTTCTCCACCTGGAGAGTTTACAGCTAGCATATGGTTCATTTGTGTGGTTGCTAGGTCATGCTTCTTAACAAACCCTTGAGCAATGAACGAGTGGGTAGCACCAGAATCAAACAGCAGAGTTGCAAGGTGTAAATTGGCAGGAAACTTACCAACTACCACGTCGGGTGCCTCTTGTGCTTCCTCCATAGTGACGTCGTTCACCCGTCCTCTCATTACATTCTGCTGTTGTGGCGGCGCAGACTTCTTCTTTGGGCATTATGGGCGTAGTGCCCCACTTCACCACAGCTAAAACATTGCACCCCAATCTTAGATGCCTGGCCTTTGTTGTCTTGGGGTTGGTTTGGGGGTCCTTGCACTGCGGGTCGAGGTGGATATGCGGGGCGAGGCTGCTGCACAAACTGACGTTGCGGCTGTGCTGGTGCTGCGGAAGGCCTGTAGTTTGGGTTGTACCCTCTTGGTGCTGAATAGGGTACCGCAGCACGGCTCGTCTTCCCCGTAGGTTGCTGCATCATACGTGGGCGGGTGTTGCTCCCTGAGGCTTGATGTGACCACCCGGCCTTCCTCTTATTCTCATTTTCCAGGGCCTTTAGCTTCCTTTCTACCACAAATGCTCTGTCCATCATCTTTTGGAAGCTTTCATACTCATTTGAGGACATTGCACACTGCATCTCTGCGGTAAGCCCTTCCATGAAACAATCTTGTTTCTGCTCATCAGTCTCCATGTCTCGTGGGGCATAACGGGATAGTTGAGTAAATTTAGTGAGGTATTCCCTCACCGTCATGTTTCCCTGCTGCAGTCCCAAAAACTCCTTCCTCTTGTTTTTGAGTTCACCTCTTGGGATGTAATGGTTGCGGAAGCTACGCTTGAACTCTTCCCAAGTGATGTTCTCAGGGTCATGATGGGCGGCCACGTAGGCGGTCCACCAATCAGCAGCAGGTCCATGCAATTGATGAGAGGCAAACAGCACCCTCTCATACCCTTGGCATTGTATAATCCTCATCTTACTTTCAATGGTCTTCAGCCAATCATCTGCCTCCAGAGGTTCAGCAGCACTTGCAAACTTTGGAGGTTGAGTTCCTAGAAACTCACTCAACCTCGGTTGGTGTGGTGCAGCTTGTGGAGGTGGAACTTGATGCAAGTTGGCCACCACTTGAGTCAAGTTCTGGATGAGCTGATTCTGATTCTCCAGCATTTGGTG
Organism: Neostapfia colusana; assembly: GCA_030760725.1. Taxonomy (NCBI): domain Eukaryota; kingdom Viridiplantae; phylum Streptophyta; class Magnoliopsida; order Poales; family Poaceae; genus Neostapfia; species Neostapfia colusana. The sequence continues at coordinate 105,827,772 of JASWHV010000003.1, forward strand.
GAGGGGATCAACTCCTTCACGGCGACCACCCCGGTCCTGGCCACCAGAAAGATGAGGGTTGCATGCCTCATCGTTGTGGTTGGCGGGGTTGGCAGCACGTCCTTTTCCTCTTCCGGCCATCTGGCAAAATCAACCAATGTTAATTTGAAAGCATTTAGTATCATCTTACTACTTTCATTTTGTTTGTACTTTGAAGTGTTGAGGCTTTGTTATACTTTTACGAGGGTTCATATCTCACACCAAATAAATGCACTATTATTTCATGTGGGTTCACACACCAAAGCAAAACAATCTGAAGACGAGGCTGTGGACAATTGCTCATGGCTTCCACAACTCACGTCACACACTAAGCATTAACACACCATTAACTTAACGTAACGACTTGACTATTCGACATCTTGCTAACTAAGGGAAGGACTCTACACTACTCGTTTTCTTGAGCTGGCTCCTCAGGATTTTCCTCATCATTGCGGCTGCCTTCTGACTCTGCTTTGGGTGGGGAGGCTGCTGGTGGAGAAGTGCAACGACGCCTGATCGCTCGGCGATTCGGGGAGTCAGGAGTCCATGTATCATTCGCGGTGACACACAGTTCATTCCCATCTCCTCTTTCCCTCGCCTTTAAGCAGGCTCGCAGCAACGCCTCCGTTTCATTCAGGGTGTCCCGGACATCCTGAAGCTCTTGTTGACACTCCTGCAGTCGAGTGCTGAGCATAGCAGCATCCTCCAAGCACAAGTCCATGTGCTCATGGGAAGTCCCTTGCTGCACTGGCAGGTATTTGTACTCCGTGGTACCACTCTCACGTTGGAGGACATACATGTACTCAGTTTTGTCCAAGTGGCGACGATAGATGTGACTCTGGCAGGTGATGGCCTCCCAGGTGACATCTTTCTCCGCATCGACCTGTGTTGCCCGACAAGCTGGAGAGTGGTGAATCTTAAGCAGCTGATTTTCGTGTATAATCCTCATCTCTGAGCTCCATTCTTCCCTCTTCTCACGGATGGTCCTGGTGGAGTTATAGTGGATAATTAGCTTGCCCTTATTGCCGGCGGCTTCGAGCATACGCCGAAGACGGCGCAATAAGCCTCCTACTGCCAATCCGTAGGAAAGGTACGTCACCGGACGGCTCTCCTCTCTTTCGGCAAGGGCTACTACGGGAACTCTCCCTCCTGTGGACTTGCGAGCGGTGCGAATCATGCGAACCATCTAAAACAAAAAGAATTTAAAATTAGGTTAGATAAACTCTCAAACAAAAATCCTATTTTGAATGAAAGTTGGGGTAAGATGAAGAAAATGACTCCTTAAATAACACTTTTTAACCCACACCTTGGAAAATAGTTTTTAAGAAAATAGGGCCCTTAAATACGTCCATTTCTACCTAGGTCCACGTTCCTACGGGCAACCATGGCTCTGATACCACCTCTGTCACACCCGGTTTTTCCGAAGAACAACCAAGTGAATAACACATGTATGCCAGGATCATTTTCTCATACATGTGATGACAAATAGTGAAGCATCATTTATTACAAGCCAGATGTCTAATATAATTAAGTCATACATAGCAAATGTCTCGATGGACAATAATAAGTTCATCACAAGTAAATAAACTAGCAGCGGAATATTATTCTTTAGGGCTCCATCACAGGCTTTGCCCGGGGTCTCCATGAACCTAGAAACCTTCTTCGGGTCCAAAGTCTTGGTCATTATACACCACCTCATTGTCTTGACCTGAGCAGCAATATAAACCAACAAATATGCAAGGTTGAGTACCAAGGGTACTCAGCAAGTGTGGAAAATTATATCATGCATGGCTAGAACAAGGAGAGGTTGAACTCATGGTTAAAGCACTATGCAATTAATTCCTATCACCTTAGCTTTTTAAGCACCTACATTACTACATAGATGAAATGGTCCCAAGCTCCCATACCCTCATCATAATCAAATAACCATAACATCATTTCCAATGTTATGCTCCCCGCTTAACATTCACAACTTCCAAAACCATCAATCCTCTAATCATGAATAAGTCCAAGCCGCTCTTGACCGTGAGCACGGCTGTCATGACAGTTTTGACTCTGCAGAGTTTGTACCACTGTACCCACATGTAGTGATTTCATCCCCCGTTGCCGGGTGGACTAAAAGAACCTCCATTATGCCAGTGGCCACGAACCACATTCACACTTCCCAGGTGTGTAGCCAGGAGATCACTACGAAGCCTTTACAAAGGGATTCCCGACGAGCATGGGCCCACTGAGGTTTCACCCCTAACAGCATACAAGAGGCTCCAACCCCGCTGCAGTGGCCCCCTCTTGAGCCTTGCGGTTCATATGGTAGTCCAGCTGACACCTATTCCGCGCACCATCCAACACACCCATACTACGCCGGGGATACACCTAATTAATTGGCCAAGCTGCCCCATCTCAGCATGTGGTTGGCACTGTAAAGCTAGGTTACATGCTCCATGAACCGGTCCATAGGATCCAGGCAAGTACTAAACACAAACCCGAGTCTCGTGCACCCAGCACACAACCAAAACATCCAACTTGCCTTGATCCCTACCTCTACATAACTCACAATATCTCATTCAAGAGTATGATAATATAAACTGATAATCTCATATCCCAAATATCCCATTCTAAGCATGGCTAAGCATATGCATGTAAATAAATGACATAATAAATAAATCCCAACCCAAGCTACAAGGAAACAAGGTAATGCAATTCTAGGGAAACATCCTAACATGGGTTTCATATTTTCAATTGACAATGCAAATAATTCTAGCTACACATCCTAGCATAGGATCAAAGTGGTCAAGGACACTTGCCTCCTTCTTGCTGCTCTTGAAATGGGTAGTCCTGGTCTTCGAAAGGAATAACTTGCTCTTGAGCAGGTTCTACATCATACCATCACACATAGCAAAAGAAAAACAACAATCATAAGACATAGTTCACACTTCTACTTTATACAAACCACACATTCACATTTATGAAAGTCCTTCATCATTATATGTGTGGTGGTTACTTTATGTGTGTTGAGTTGTGGCTTGCATTCACTTTTAATCATGTGTATATGATTCCTACTTTTGTGTTAACATTTATACTTACATACTATATATATGAGTTTCCAATAAATTTCTTATATTCAACTACTACACCCTTTCACTACCAAATATGTATGAAAAGTATTTTTCTTCTCCATATGTACCTTCATAATTTATACCAACCCTAAACTGAACTCTTTGGATTTTTAAAAACTCCATTTATCATTTACTAGTTGCTATATTTTCAGATTTATATTCCTATGCATAATTGTGTACTTTATTATGAAATTAGTAATACTCATCATCTAAACAGAATAGTTTCTGGTCCTAAATAATTTAATAACATATTTTGACCTTTGCCTCTGATGTAAACTATTTCATAATTATTTTCCCTATTTTCTAAAACTATTTATTACTTAAAAATGTGTCCCTAATTGTGAATAATAAATTAAACAGATTCAATTCAGTCCAAAATATGTTTTTATCTCACTCCAAAATTTCCTAAACACTGAGAAAGTCTTTAACTTAATTTTGACAATATGTTTGTCCCACTTTTAATTTTTAAACACTAGTTACATATTCAATTTTCTAAATTAAATACTAAACAGGGCTAAAATGATGAACTCACCCCATTACAGGGTCTATAATATTATTTTCAGAATTTCCAGGGGTCTAGCTACACTTATCAGATGTGTTTTTCCTAATTTTTATTAAGTCCAGGGGCTAAAACTGATTTTTAAATGCATTTACATGATTTTCTGGAGTTCCAGGGGCTAGATCTGAAGTTTCCGGGGCTAGCTCTTATTTCCCGAGAACCCCAGGGGGTAGCACGTAAGAATTCCAGTCTTTATAACGCGGGGCTGACGTGGACCGTCCGATTTTAAACCGACGGCTGAGATTATAACATCGAACCGGTACGCGGGGATTTAAACCCTACCGTGCGATTTAAAATAAACGGCGCACAAGCGGCCACGTCGCTCTGATCGAGCGCGGGCGGCGCTGCCGGCGGCGCACGGCGGCGGGAAGCGGCGATCTCACCGGAAACTTTCGGATCCTCGAGAATTCTGCCTAGAACTGTGATCTTATGGCATAGATCGGTAGAGGGGAGGTCGGGGATCTCACCTCGGGGGTTTTCTTGAGCTCGGAGGTCCTGGAAGGTGATCGGCAGCGAGGTCCGAGGCAAAACCACGGCGAAGCTCGTCGGCGCTGTGTTTACACCGCAAGCCACCGAGTTTTCTGCACCTGCATGGTTCCCCGGAGGCGGTGGATCAAGACCAGCGAGTTAGATCGGAGTTTCCGAGCTTAGATCGGCCAGAATTCACCGGAGAAGTCTCGGTTCTCACCGGAGTAAAAATCGGCGATCGCGTGGGAAAAACAGAACGGGGCCGGGGTTTTTATAGACGGGGGAAGGCGGCGAGGTGGTTTAGATCATGTCTGTTTCCTCCTCGAGCGAAAATCGGCTGTGATCCGCAGCAGTTCCGATCGGTTTGGATTCGGTGAGAGAGAGTCCAGCGCGGCGCGAGGTGGAAGACGAAGCCCGGGTGGGTCCCGCCTGTCAGCGTGAGAAAACGCGGGCGCGCGGCTGCGGGCTGGCGCGGGTATGTTGGGCCGGCTGGTGGGTTTCAGCCCACTGGCCAGTTTTTTTCTGTTTTCTCTTTTTTCTTTTTCCATTTCTTTTCTGATTTGAGTTTAATTTGAATTCCAGTTTGAATTTGGATTTTTGCAAAACATGCAACACGTCCAAAAATTTTTAAATTCCCCTCTTAACATGATTTAGTGTTTTGAATCAAAATTTTGGGGTGTTACACTCCGCGAGCGCTTGGTGGGCAAACTTTTGTGCCTTTCAACCCACCAAGCAAGTACTGACCTGGGCTGATTTCCGGACGGCATTCATTGCCTATCACATACCACTGGGTTTGATGAAAAGGAAGGCGCAGGAGTTCCTTCGCCTGCAGCAAGGCAGCAGGAACGCGCTGGAGTATTCCAGGGCGTTCAACGATCTTGTGCTCTATGTTTCATATCACGCCGATACCGACGAGAAGCGGCGGGATCACTTTTACCAGGGGCTTAATCCACTCCTGAAGGACAAGCTGGCGATGTTCAATCGTGGCAGCCTCAATTATATTATTGATGCTGTGATTGTTCAAGAGGACTCCGGTAAGGAGTTAGCGATGGCAGAGAAGAAGCGAAGCGTGCCGCAGAGCAGTGGAGAGGGAGGTGGTCCTCCCCAAAAGTACCGGATGGTGTATCGCTCACCATCGGGTCCATGCTGGCAACCACTGCAGCGACCGATGCAATTTCACAGTCGGCCGTATTCTCCACCAGCGTTCCGGCCGGCATTACCAGCACTACCTCCGCAGCAACAACAGAAGTAACGGGCGATTACGCGTGCATTTGCACCTCAGCAGCACATGCCGGGCTTTCGTCCTCCAAGAACGGGCCAGCCGTCAACCACATGCTACAAATGCGGTCTCCAAGGACACTTCGCCAACAACTGCCCGGAGTGGGAAGGTGGCGGAGTGGCGCCACAGTTTCCGGGGAGGAATCAGCCCCGGAACCCTATTAATGCGCGGCGGGCAAATCCAAAGCCCGGCACCGTCCACCAACTCGCTATAGAGGACGTGCCGGAGGGGGGGCCAATCCTTGCGGGTATGTTCCAACTCCACCAGCATCCCGTGACAGTGTTATTTGATTCAGGCGCCACACATAGTTTCATTAGCCAAGCTTTTATTGCTAAATACAGCTTGCAAATAATACCCACCAAGTGTCCTTACGTGATTTGTTTACCGAGTGGGAAAATTTCAGCAAGCATGATGGTTTTGAAACCGCCATTATGCTTAGATGGTAGAGTATACCCTACGTCTCTCATAGCTTTAAAGGGACAAAATGTCGATGTCATCCTAGGGATGTCGTGGGTAACCCGCCACGGCGCTATTTTAGACACCATCCTCCGAGTCGTGCATTTGCCCTCAGAAATGCACGACTCTCACTCATTATTCCTGGACAGTCAAGAAATAAATCTTCCAAGTGTATACCAATCCACCACCATCAGACTGGAAGACTTTCCAGTAGTCCGTGAGTTCCCAGACGTGTTCCCGGATGATTTGTCGGGGATGCCGCCCAACCGAGAGGTGGAGTCCAAGATTGAACTTGCACCGGGAACTATGCCAATACCCGAAGGCCATACAAGATGGCGCCAAATGAATTTGTGGAATTGAAAACAAAGATGACGGACCTGCTGGAGAAGGGGTTTATTAGGCCGAGCTCCTTGCCATGGGGCTGTTCGGCATTATTTATGAAGAAGAAGGATGAAATGTTGTGGCTTTGCGTGGACTATCATCCACTAAACACCGTAACTATCAAGAACAAGTACCCGTTGCCACGGATCGACATGTTGGTTGATTAGTTGGTCGAAGCAAAGATCTTTTCCAAGATGGACTTAAGATCGGGGTACCACCAGATTAAGATACGGGCTGAGGATATACCGAAGACGGCTTTCTCGACGAGGTACGGACTTTATGAGTACCTGGTCATGTCCTTTGGCCTCACCAACGCTCCAGCTCATTTCATGTACTTGATGAATTCAGTATTCATGCCGGAGCTGGACAAGTTTGTCATGGTCTTCATCGACGACATATTGGTATATTCCAAGTCGGTGGAAGAACACGTGAAACATCTGCGTATAGTCTTGCAAAGGCTGCGGAATCACAAGCTATAAGCAAAATTCAGCAAGTGCGAATTCTGGATATCACAAGTGCCTTTTCTCGGGCATATTATCTCAGCGGAGGGCATCGCTGTAGACCCGAGTAAGATCACACAAGTGCTGAATTGGAAGTCCCCGATAACTGTTCACGAGGTACGGAGTTTCCTCGGACTCACGGGATATATTATCGGAGGTTCATTCCGAACTTCTCGAAGGTTGACAAGCCTATGACCGAGCTGCTGAAGAAGGCTACCAGATATGTTTGGAGTCCAGCATGTGAAGCACCTAACATCAGCACCAGTTTTGGCGCAGCCAGACACAACAAAACCGTTCGATGTGTACTGCGATGCATCCGGCATTGGGCTCGGATGTGTGCTGATGCATGACCTAAGGGTGGTCGCATATGGATCATGGCAGCTCAGGAGCCATGAGAAAAATTATCAAACTCACGACTTAGAGCTCGCTGCCATGGTACTCGCACTCAAAATGTGGAGGCACTACATACTCGGTAACCTCGTGCATTTATATACTGACCACAAGAGTCTCGAGTACATATTCACTCAGAAAGAGCTCAACATGAGGCAGCGAAGATGGTTGGAGTGGATAAAGGATTACGAAATAGAGATCCATTATCATCCCGACAAGGTAAACATAGTGGCGGATGCACTGAGTCGCAAGTCACACGTTAATAATTTGACCATTACACTGTTGAAGAGAGGGAGCAACCATTGCATGTGCTTCCACACGGAGCTCTCTACAACCTATCTCTTATCCCCACCATCCGTAAAGAGGTAGCAGCTGCTCAGAAACACGACAAGGGCATGTCACATTTGCAGAGACGTGTAGATGGGGAGCTGAAGTGTTTCCGGAAAGACGGAGACGGCGTCCTATGGTTGAAGGACCGGATCGTCGTACCCCTCAACCCGGAGTTATGAAAGAAAATCTTTGATGAGGCTCACCTGTCAAAGGTTTATATTCACCCCGGCAGCAATAAGATGTATCAAGAGCTCAGAAGCAAGTTTTGGTGGACACGGATGAAGTGGGAGATCGCAAAGTACGTGTCCGAGTGTGATACATGCCGGAGGGTGAAAGCGGACCACATGAAGAAACCGGGACTATTACAACCACTTGGAGTTCCTACCTGGAAATGGGAGGATGTGAGCATGTGAACGTAAAAGCCGCCCAATCCCGACAAAAACAGTATGGGGACCGGAGAAGACGTCCTTTACAAATCAAAGTCGGGGATCACGTGTATCTACGCGTGTCTCCAATGAAGGGCGTGAACAGATTCGGGGTGAGAGGAAAAGTGGCACCCCGATTCATCGGTCCGTTGCACATTACAGAAAGATGTGGATCAGTTGCATACCGGCTGGAATTATCAGCGACAGTCTCCGGTGTGCACGACTTCTTTCACATTTCTCAGCTGAGGAAGTGCCTCAAGCTTTCAACCACCGTTCAGCTAGGAGATATCGAAGAACTTAAATCGAATCTCACTTATCAGGAGGAACCGGTTCAGATAATTGATGAAAAGGTCCGAACCACACGCAACTATACGTTGTGGTTCTACAAGATTCTATTGAGTAATCACTCCGTAGATGAGGCGACATGGGAGAGTGAAGGCTTTCTTCGCACTAACTACCCTGACTTTTTAACGTCGCACATACGGTAATTTTCCACCGTCCTCTCTCTCATTTTCACCTTATAATCTCGGGACGAGATTCTTTTAAGTGGGGAGGAATGTAAGGGCCCATGTTTTACACATACTTAAAGGTGTTCATCACACCACACCCACCTCATTTGAGGAGATCTTATGAACATCTTTGAAGAGCATGTAAACACCATCAAGAAAGTCATTAGAGGAGAAACTCACAAAATGCAAAAGTGGTATTTCCCACATGCAGCACATAAGGGCTGAGCACATGTTTAACTCATAAACTTGGGTAGGAATTCTCATGCCAAATTTTACCCAAATCCAAAAGCTTTTGAGGTATCTTTGGGTATAATTAGAAAATGGCTAGTTTAACTTAAATTCAAATTCAAACTCCTTTCACCCCATGAATTCAAAAGTGGGTTGCACATTTACACTCAGCACATTTTTGTGAGCTCACACACCAATTCTCACTCTATTTGGAGTTGATCTTGACATGAGGTATTTTGGGAAAATTCAAACTGAAATTAAATTTCAGTTTGCCATTTGAATCCAAATACAATCAAACAATTTCACAATTTGAATTCTACCAATTTCAAATGGGCATTTGGTGGATTACTCAAATTGCAAAGGGTATTAGGGTCCCAAAATTAAGAGCAGTAGGAAAAATTCAAGTTTGTGGGACAAAAATTGCAGCTGGGACCCACTGTCAGTCACTCTGAACAGAGGAACCGCCTCAGCTCGGGTCTTCTTCGCATGGGAGAGCGCCAGCGCGCCGGCCGATACGTTCCCGATGGGAATTCGGTGCCAGCTCCTGCCGTTCGACGTGTGACCTGCCCTTATCACTCCACGAACTGCCAAAGTCGATCTTACTCACATCTATCGCGCGCCCACTCGCTCTCTGCTCTGCTCCCGTGAAGAACACCGCCACCGCCCGCGCTCTCGGTGTTTTTCTCACCACAGTCAGTTGATCATCGACTGCTCGAGTTTCACACCGTAAGCATAAGCGCCCAGGCGTGCTCTAGATACTCTCCTTGCCGTACCAAAGTTTGGTAGCTCCAGGTGATCACAGTTCGATGAACACCGATGAGTTACCGAGGCTTGCGGTGGCGATCGTTTCAGTTCACCCTGGACAGGACGCCACGGTCACTTTAACCTCTTCTTTACTACACAAGAAAGGTGAGTTAGCTTCTCTATGTTGTGTAGCTTCTCTCCGTTTAGCAAATGATCCACCGTATAGCTGGAACTTTCCAATTTCCCAAATCCTAGTACAAAACACCCGAGCTCGGTTATAAGCCATATTCGGTTCACATGTACCACCAAAAGCCGAGCTCGTTTGCAAGTAGCTTGTACATCCCCTAGCGCCTCTAATCGAAGAAAAACCGAGGAAAATCATTGAGAATTGGATTGGAGAGGGCAGTTCTTCGGGCTGCCATGGAAAAAGGTCTGGGCTCACCGTGGAGCTCGGTGTTGCCGGCCGTTTCACCGAGGTGGGCTGCCATTTCCAGTTTCCTTATTGTTCCCTGGTGCTATAGAACCAAAAACCCGATGCTTCGGTGAAGGATAGAGCCTAACCAACCTCGCCGCAACCCTAGCGGGTTCTGTCACCGGTGCGCACGTGTTTCCGGCCATCGCCGGCGGCCGGCAAGCCCACAGATGAGTTCAGGAGGTCGGAAAATGGAGACGCGGCGAGTTTCGGCCTGAGAGGTGGATGGGAACTCAGTTCCGGCGAGTCTCGCTGAATACCGCTGCTGGCGGGCGCGTTTGGCGCGAGGAAGAAGAAGCCGGGGCGCATGGGACCCACCGGTAGGGATTTAAACATTTCCCGATTTTTAGTTTCTAGTTCAAATTTCAAACCCTTATAACTTTAGCTAGGGAACTTCAAATCGAGTGAACCAAATTTTGTTGGATTCAGCCCTCTGAGTACTTTCCAACAAATCAAGTTTCACGTCATGAAAACTTTTATTTCTCCAGAATTAATTCTTCAAAATTTAAACTGTTTAGAATTTTAACTGGAGAAACCTTTGGTGAAAAATTCTGAAATTTGGCCAGGATGTTCATCACAGTATCCCTGAGCTACCAAAAAAATGTCAGATCCATTAGAACCCTCTAAAAATCTAGTTTCCAGAAAGTCATGGCTTGCTCCATGAAAATCCTTAGAACACCCTAAGAGCTCCAATTAAGGGTGAATACCCATTTATTTGTGGAGGGCACAAATTAGCTTTGCTGCAAATGAAACTTGGCCAAGTTTCTGTGTAGGTTGTATCCAAACCACAGTAAAAAATTCAGAGTCATTGGCACTGTCTAGCTATAGTTATAGACTTCACAATATTATCCTTAAATTCAAATGCATTTAAATTGACACGTATACATATTTATATTGTGTAGTCGCTAAGGTTGAAGAGGAGCTGGAGGTGTTGGATTTCATCACCCTGGAGGAACAGCTAGCTTACGACCAGCAGCAGCAAGGCAAGCTCCAGTTTGCATTAGCCTTTTTATAAACTTTATTGTTTCAAGAACTTACATTGAGTATCCACTTTACTCATGCATTAGAATCTTGTTTGAAAACCCAACTGCAGAGCCAAGAAAACCCTGGTTTTGGGCTTAGGTTTTTAAACCTCGAGTAGTCACCGCAATGCTAAGATAGGGTAGAATTCGGTACAAGTTGAGTAGTTGGAACTGCTCGCGAGAATAGTCTAGGGGCACACCACTCGGTTAGAGATAGCAAATGGAACACATGTAGTTGTAGTTTAGAGCGAATTAAAGTTACTTTTAACCTTGGGCAGAGCACATGAGAGAAATTTGTTTCTTGTTTGATTGCGGCTCTCTTATGTATCTTAGCACGAGGTTCTTCCACAATTTGGGCTAAAATTTTAAAGTAAGGTACAACTATTTAGGCGTTTCCTTTGCAACTTATATTCCCATTTACTCTATAATCCAGCATGTAGAAGTTTCATGTATAGGAAAGACAGGTGAGTCTTGCTGATCCATCGTGCTCACTGCTTGTGTTTGAAGCTTTTGCAGGGTGTTATGAGGAGGAGACTACCGAGGAGGAGACGGACCCCCAAAAGGGCAAACCCGTCGAATGGGAGTCATGCACGCTGTCGTGTTAGTGTGTGTGCGTGCTAGTGGGAACACGTTCACGGGCTGAACGTGAACTCTTTTTCTTAGTCTACGCCGTGAGTGTAGACTCGACTTATTTTTTTGTAAACATGTTCAAAAACAGTTCATTGTAATAAAACTTTTGCTTCCGCTTTGTACCTTTTATGTGTGTTATTCGGTGCTGTGCAACGCAGCATCCCTCAGCGTGATCCGGGCTAGTCGAGGCCGTCGGGCCCATGCAAGAACTCAACCTCTAACCTCTGTGTAACTTCAGCATTGTTTCAGCTGAAAACAGAGGACTCTGTCCTTAATATCCTATAAGTTGAAAACTCGCTTACTTTGAATATCCTGATTAAGAGAAGGAATTAAATCAATGTTTTAGTGCTCTGGATTAACACCTTCAAGTTTTACAATGGTGTTGATCATTTAGTGGACTGTGACATCGAAGCGTCACCCAGTTCATGCCGGTACTGCGTTCCTCACAAACAAAACCTATACTGGATTTAGCCGGCTTGATTAATTTAGTGGCACTAAACGTCTCTCGCACACGTGTGCTACTCTTCTATCGATTCGTGGTTAGACTACCTACAAATAAACCACACAATCATCAGGTTTGGCAGCACACTGAACCCAGTCTCAATACAGTTCATACAACCGTCCTAATCACTCGCACGGTTGTTCTCAAACCAATCACGCCTTAAGCTACGTGTTCACATTACTAACCACGTGACGGGCCTCCCATACTTGCCCGTAGCACGCCAGAGAAGGGTGTTGCTCTAATACCCCCAAACGACATGAAGAGTCATAGAGGATACTAAAGCTGGCCAGGTTACCTGCCACCCGTGAGGCTCCACCCTTAAGCTTGTGCGCAATGGTGGACAGCGTTTACATGCACCCTCAAGACATATGAAGTCCCGAGATGCATGATTTTTCCGACATAAAGAATTAGGTTAGTGTTGCCACTTGCTATACACTAATAACATCCTTATATGGGCTACTAACTCGTTCCTCACTGATTTTTTGAAAAAATTAACCTTTTTAAGTGTGCTAAACCTCAACGAAGCTCTGATACCATGCTGCGAGGACCCGACGGTCTCGACTAGCCCGAATCATGCTGAGGGGTGCTGCGTTGCACAGTACCGGATAACACACGTAAAAGGTACAAAGCGGAAGCAAAAGTTTTATTACATAAAATTGTTTATGAACATGTTTACAACAAAATACGTCGAGTCTACACTCAAAGGCACAGACTAAGCAAAAGAGTTCACGTTCAGCCCGTGAACGTGTTCCCACTAGCACACACGCACACTAACACGGTGGCATGCACGGCTCCCACTCGACGGTGTTGCCCTCTTGGGGGTCCTTCTCCTCCTCGGGAGCCTCCTCCTCATAGCACCTTGCAAACGCTTCAAACAGAAGCAGTGAGCACGATGGCTCAGCAAGACTAACCCGTCTTACCTACACATGGAACCCTACATGCTGGGTTTGCAGTATAAAGTAGGAATGTGTATTGCAAAAAGCATGCCTAATTAGTTGGACCTTACTTTCAAGTTTTAGCAATCAGTTGTTGGAGAACCTCGTGCTAAAACACATAAGAGAGCCGCAATCAAACAAGAAACACATTTCTCTCATGTGCGTTGCCCAAGGTTAAAAAGAACTTTAATTAGCTCTAAACTACAGAAAGTCATTAACAGACAAAGTATAGCTTTCAATCAGCAACCTTTTAACAGGACACTAGCCTGTTCTTTCTACGTCATGGTACAGTGAACATGTGGTACTCACTGACCGCGAGGGACGGTGATTATAATCATTTTACACCTGCAGGGTTACCCAAATAACCCGTCACGTACGCCCATACTCGATGTTGCCTACAGCAACCACCACGGACGTCGTACGCAACCACCTTTCATCTGTAAGCCAAGTGTTGAACCGGTCCTATCGTCCCAAGCAAGTGGTCTCTGCACGGCGCATCTGCAGTGCCTGCCAGCCGATTTACACCTCATGCTGTCAACCTACCCTCTGGACAACAAGCAATACCTCAACAGATCGCTACCTGTATTACATCGGTTTCCCGGCATATATCCGGTAGGTCTTCGGTACTGTTCTAGCTTGTTCTACAGGTACGCACATGGCTCGGTCCTCAATCGACACAAGCGTAGCTATGGCACCCAGTCCTCAAAGTCCTGCTGCCCTTACTCTCCGCTCGGTCTCATTTTTCTTGCCATGTGTTCCATTTGCTATCTCTAACCGAGTTGTGTAGCCTATTCTCGCGAGCAGATCCAACTACTCGACTTGTACCGAATCTTACACTAATTTAGCATTGCAGTGGCTACCTAGGTTTAAAAATCTAACCCCAAAACCCTGGTTCTCTTGGCTATGCAATTGGGTTTTGAAACAAGACTCTATTGCACAATTGAAATGGATACTCAATGTAAGTTCTCAAAACAATAAAGTTTATGAAACGTTTATGCAAACCGGAGCTTGCCTTGCTGCTGATCGTAAGCTAGCTGTTCCTCCAGAGTGATGAAATCTAACACCTCTGGCTCCTCTTCGATCTTAGCGACTACACAATATAACATATAATCGTGTCAATTTAAATGCATTTGATTGAATTTGATATTGTAAAGGCTATAAGTATAGCTAGACAGGTCTAATGACTCTGATATTTTTACTGTGGTTTGGATACAACCTAAACAGAGACTTGGCCAAATTTCATTTGAAGCTAAGCTTATTTGAGCCCTGCACACATAAAGGTGTATTTGGCCCTAATTGGAGCTCTTAAGGTGTTCTAAGGATTTTCATGGAGCAAGCCATGAATTTCTATAAACTAGATTTTCAGAGGGTTCTAATGGAATTGATTTCATCAAATTTGTAGATTCCTAGCAAAAGATATGAGCTAAACAAGTTCAGAGAAAATCTGAAAATGTTTGTGGACATTTTTTCTCTGGACCAGTTTTATTAATCACACCATTAGGTGGATCAAATGAGCTCTAATGGATCTGAAATTTTTATGGCAGCTCAGGGATATTATAAGGAACATCCTGGACAAATTTCAGAATTTTCCACTAAATGATTCTCCAGTTAAAATTCGAAACACTTTAATATTAAAGAAATAATTCTGGAGAAATAAAGGTTTTCATAGAGTTAAACTTAATTTGTTGGAAGGTACTCAGAGAGCTGAATCCAACAAAATTTGGTTCACTCAATTTCGAGTTTCCTAGCCAAAGTTATGTGGGTTTGAAGTTTGAACTAGAAACCGAAATTCGGGAATTGTTTAAATCCCTGCCCGTGGGTCCCACGTGTCCAGCTTTCTTCCACCTCGCGCCAAAACGCACCCGACGGCGGCGTCTCCAGCGAGGTTCGCTGGAACCGAGTTCCTGGCCACCTCTCCAGCCAAAACTTGCGGTCTCCATGTTATCTGTCACGCTGAAGTCGTCTCTAAGGTCGCCGGCGGCCGGCGATGCCCGGAAACATGCGCGCACCGGCGACAGCGGAACCTAGGGTTCCGAAGGTCGGTCTCGCGCTAGACGGCACCAAAATGGTCAGAAATTGCTCGGAGAGCACTGTGGAAGCTCGAGAATGATGAAAATGCACCCCCCTTCTGATGAAACGGTCCGCAACACCGAGCTCCACGGTGACCCGAGGCCGTTTCCCCATGGCGGCACGAAAAACAGTGATAACTCGGGTATTTCTGTATCTTTTTGCTCGGTTCTTCTTCAGGTAGGGGAGCTAGGGAGTGTACAAGCTACGTGCAAGTCAGCTCGGGTGTTGATTAATAGTGTAACTCGAATTCGAGTCTCAACGGAGCTCGGTCATTCTACACTAGGGTTGGGGAAAAAGCAAAATTCTCGCTCTAGGGTTGATCATTTGTCAAAAGGCTTTCAGATACACCTTCTAAGCATGCCAACACACCATTCTTGTATAGGTAGGTGGAGGCGAGGGTGGCCGTAGCGTGCTGTCCACGGGAGCCGGTTTCGGTTCAGCCGGGGTACCTCGGAAGTTCGACGCTGTTCTTCAATTTGTGGCCAACAGCAGCCAGCAGCACCGGAGTGGAGGAGGTAGCACGCAAGCGCATGCTGTGGCGATCGTTTTTGCTGTAGGGAGCTTGATCACCCAAGGCTCGGTTGCGGTGTGCGATTGGGCGACACCGAGAGCGGGCGATGGCGGTGTTCTTCACAGGAGCAGAACAGAGAGCGAGTAGGCGCGCGAGAGAAGTGACGAACTCTACTTGGGCTCCTCGTGGAGTGATAAGGGTGGCTGGCACGTCGAGAGCAGGAGCTGGCGCCGGGATTTGGCGTGGTGGTGCCCGCTGCTGCCGCCCGACAAACAGAGAACCGGCTCTTCAGTCGGTTTGCTCGAGTGAGAGGCTGACAGGAGGGCCCCACTTCTAAATTTTAACCTCAAAACTTCAATTCCTATGTGACAGACCAAAATCCGTACATTCCAGGATCACAGAGGGTGGTGCCGCATGATGCGACACCCGACAGCACACACGATAAGGCAACATAGTATTACATAGAAAACATACTGAATTTGTACACAAGTAGCGCAATCTTCAGTTATAACTCCTGTACAGAGACTACTACAGCGTAAGGTATTTATACAACTCACGCCAACACCTAACTAGCAAAAGTTGGTTGTCCGGCCCTACGGACAACACACACTAGCTCCACTCAGCCTCAACACGGCGTGTACGGCTCCCACACAGCCGTAGTCTCCGACGGAGGGTAGCCCTCGCCGGGGGACTCGTACTCCGAGTCTATGGGGTACTCCTCACCTGCAAGCACTCATAGCAGCAATCGTGAGCACGATGGCTGAGCAAGTCTTAACTGATTCTCCTACACATGAATCTCTACATGCAAGTCATAACAAAGGTAGGATGGCAATTTGCAGCAAAGGACACGCCTACAAGTTCATCCTTAATTTATCTTTTAGCCACAAGTTATTCATGAATCTGAAATTTTTTGAGCAATATTTGGTGGCACACATGTAGCAATATAAGTTATTCATATCAACAGTATTGAATCACAACATTCCTTATTTTAACCTACGTCATGACTCAGTGACCAAGTGGTACTCATTACCGTGAGGGATGGCGAAATCGACTCGATATACACCTGCAGGGATACCCGAATAGCACGTCACGTACGCCCATCCTCGGAGCTGCACAGCATGCTCACTCGATGTTGTACGGAACAACCTTTCACCAAACAGCCCAAACATCGAACCGGTCGCACCGAAACGGACAGGAGGTTCCCTACACGGAGCATCTCTCTATGCCCGTTAGCGGATTTCCACCTTGCTGCCATCAACCTACACCTATAAATCGGTGCATTATGCCTCGATGCCCGGAGGTATAGGTTGTTACATCAGTTTATCGTATCCCATATATCTTATATGCCTTCGGTACATTCAAACTTGATCAGCGTGGGCCGCACATGGATCGGTCCTCAATCGACACAGACAGGGCTACACACACAAGACTTCCTCTTGTTGCGTCCTAGCCCCTTCCTAGTCTCATTTTTCTTACTAAAGTTGTCTCACATCTCTAACCAATCCCATGTGTGATGGACCCTATACTCGCGAGTAGATTCCAACTACTCGGCTTGTACCAAAGTCTATAAACATTAATCAAAGCATATTCTACTCGAGGACTTAGACACTACCCTCACTCTATTTGGAATAATCTGGTTATGCATGTGGAGTGTCAATCATCCTACACCTAATACACATACATACTTCAAGCTAAATGAGTATAAAGCAAAAATTGATAAAACTTGTTAAATGCAAACCGGGGCTTGCCTTGTTGCTGCTGGTCAGGGGTTAGCGTCTCCTCCGCAGTATCATGTCCAAAATCTCCAGGGTCTCCTCACGTTCAACGACTACACGTAATCAATTTAACGATATGTCAATTTAAATGCAAATGTGTTGAATTTAGCATATAAAGACTATAACTCAAGATATACATCCCATTTGGCTCTGAAATTTTTACTGTTGCTTGTTAAGAACCTAACCAGAGACTTGACCGAATTTCATTTTAATCCAAGCTCATTTGAGCTCTGCACAAATAAAAGTCTAAATGGTCATTACTAGAGCTTTTATGGGTTTCCAGCGATTTTCATGGATCAAAACATTAGTTTCTGGAGACTAGAGTTTGAAATGGTTCTAAAGACGTTGGTTTCATTTAATTTGAAGAATCCTAGAGAAAGTTATGCCCTAATCAAGATTTGAGAAAATTCTGAAAATGTTTCTGTACATTTTTCTATTTTCTCAGGGCAGTTCAATTAATCACACCATTATGGGGACTAATGAAACTGGATGGATCTGAAATTTTTCCTGTGACTCAAGGATTTTCAAATGAACATCCTAGCCAATTTTCAGAATTTTCCATAAAGGAAATCTCCAGATAAAATTCCCAACAGTTCAAAGTTTAGGGAATTAATGCTGGAAAATTATTAAGTTTCATGAACTGAAACTTGTTTTGCTGGATAGTACTAGGAGAGCTGAATCCAACAAAATCTGGTTCACTCAATTTGGACAATCCTAGCAAAAGTTATGAATTTCTAAAGTTTGGGCTGATTCCTGAATTATTTTCCTAAAGAAAATCCCTTCCCTCGCCTAAACAGAGACTGACAGCGGGGCCTGCGTGTTCATTTTAAACAAAACCGCGCACGCTTAGCTCTGCGGCTGATGCGTGGGACCCGGGACTTCGTCTTCCTCGCAACGCCGCCGCCCCGAGCCGCCGGAGCTCTGGCGAGGTCGTGTTACCGGTAACCTAGCTCGCTGGCGACAGTGAAACTTGCTACCCCCACCCAACATCGTACGCTGAAAACGATGGACACCTCGCTGCCACCAGCTAACTGCCGTAGCTCGCCGGCGATGAGCGCTATGCCACTGCACCTCTTCGGCACCGTGTTCCAGTCACTCTGGCCACCCTTTTCACGCGCTAATCGCGTCACCACATTCATGGCAACCTCAGGAAGCTCGGCATTCACTAGGTTTGGTCCCGAAAGGCTGGAAAACCGGACCTCACCGGTTACCCCCGCATCCGCCAAACTGCTCCTCAGTGAACCTAGGGTTCCGGCGGGTTTTTTCTTGCCGGTTTTTTATCGAGGTGGGGCGCAAGACTCTCTAGAGGCAATTTCTAAACCCTGTTTGGCTTTCCCCGTGATGGTTGGCTCGAATTGCTCCTAGACCTAATCGGGTCCCGAATACAGCTCCCGATTCTAAACCGTGAAATTCTTTGCGTACAAGGGACGAACCTAAGAGCGGTTTACGCTGTGATCTCAAGAGCAAGCTGGCGCACAACTTTGCTACGGCCGGCGACATCGGAGAACGATTGTAGCTTGGGTTGAACGGGCTCGAAAACTGGGTGGATAGGCGGCGTGTTGCGTAAATGACCGAAAAAGAAGCTCGCCGGCCGACACCGTCCCTTTTATAGCCAACTGAGGTCATTGGAGGGTGCAACACCTGTTGAGCCACCTCCCACGCCAAAGCAGGAGCTGACCGGCGCCGCTCGGTGGACTTCGACGCGAAGTCACGGCGCTCACTCCCACTGAGCTCGTGAACACACCGAGGAAACTGTGTTCAGTCGGTTTAGAGCCCTGTGTGGCTGACAGGGGGGCCCACAGCTCCAAATTGTCCTCAAAAATTGAATTCCTACTGCTCTTAAATAATGTGACCCCCTTGTCCTTGGTAATTTGATCAAACCACATTTTTGGGCCTCTGAATTTGAATGATTCAAATTATGATTGAGTTTGAATGAATTTAAGCACATGTGGGGTTGAAATTCGAATTGGATTTGAATTTGCTCAAAATAGCTCCCGACAAGATGAACTCCAATGAGTATCAAAATTGGTGGACTAACTCAGAAAAATGTGCTGAGTTTGAATATGAAGCCAACTTTTGAATCCAAGTGATGAAAGTGGCTGAAATTTGAATTTGCATTCAAATTAGCCCTTTTTGCAATTGTATTCAAAAGTGCCTCAAAATGGTTTGGATTTGCATGAAACTGGTCTGAGCATTCCGAGGAAGGTTTAGAGACTAATGGAAAGCGCAGCCCCTTATGTGTACATGTGTGAAATCCTAGTTCTAAATTTTGTGAGTTTTCCTCTAATTATCCTGTTGATGGTGATTACTTGTGTGACACCCGGTTCCGAAAATAGAACCAAGTGAATGCATATGTGTGCCCAAGCTGTTCATCACACATACACATGTAATCCGAATTCAGAATATAACCACGAATAAATAGTGTTTAAGTACTTTATTACAATGACTCAATGTCTCACTCATGAATATCTAACTTATTCTAGCAGCGGAATGTAAAATCCCCAAAAAATGGTAGCAAGAATTTTCATATCATGTACACTTAGGAAAAATGAGGGGAATTAAAACTTTGAATTATAATTGTGTAAGTTCAAAGTGAGGATTCAAACTTCCCAAAAACTACCAAACATGGAGATCTAAATTCATAACATGGATCTTCATAGCCTAAATATTCACCCTTCCAAATTTCAGCTCATTTGGATGAGTTTCAATATTTGTTTGGGATTAATAGGAGAAGCCCTCTAATCTGAATTTCAAATTCGGTTTCAAATTCCAATCACCTCAATTTGCCAATTTGGTTCCACAAATGTGTTCTCCACATTTGAATTAACAGCCATGCCAACAATCAAAAATTTTGGGCCTGGTTTGCTATGTTTTTGGAGCAAGACAAAGGGGAGAATTCAAATTCATTTCAAATTCAAATGATCAAATACAATTCAAATTATACACCAGAATTCAAACCATTTGAATTCAGTAAATTCAAACCTTAACTTTGGGGTGAAGTAAGGCCTTTAATTCTGAGTTGCTGGATGAAAAATATCAGAGAAAAATTTGACTAAAAGAGGGGGAGGTGGGACCCAACAGTCAGCCTCACAAATCTGTTTTTCCCTCCCTACCTCTGTTCCCGGGTGATCACAGGGCGCCAGCTCTCGGTTAAACCCGTCGCCCGACGTTTCCACCAAGCCACCGAGCTGCTTCGCTCCCAACGTCGGTTCACGCGAGTGCTGATCGAGCGGCGGCCGAGTGCTTGTTAAATCCTATCCCCGCTGCCCCGAGGACTCCACCGTTTCTGCTCGAGCAAGCCACAGGGAAAAACACCGACCTCACGTAGCTCACTCGGTTTCCCCTCGCTGATCAACCTCCGGCCACTTTAGCGCCTAGCTGAGCTGACCATAGAGTGCGCCGACCTCCACTGGACGTCGTCCGCACCTCCATGGCTCGTGCCCGGCCTTCTCCGACCGGTTGCAACCAGTTTTCCTCCGGAGAAGCAGAGCCGACGCCGCACCTTGCAGTTTCACGTCATCCGACCGCCTCCGACCTCCCCAGTGCAAGTAAAACCACCCAGAGGTGCGTCACGAAGTCTAGTTTCTCATACCGAGGTCCTTTGGTACTTTACAACGGAGCCGCCTCACCGTCGCCGATGAGTTACCCGGCATTTCCATGCGTCAAAACCTTGCCCAGCTGCGTGGCTGTGATCTGAGGGTGGTGTACCACAAAACCGTAGGGAAAATGGTGGAGAAAAGAGCGAGAACATGGCGCGCCACGGTCGGGTCCGGCGTGCGCACGCGGGGGACTGTCGGGAGGTTGAAGAAACGTCTGACAGTGGCCCCCCCTCTGAGTCTCTGTGTAGATTTTAAACAGAGAATTATTCAAGTTTGAAAAAATCCATAACTTTGTGTAGACAACTCCAAAAAGGGTGAAACCAATTTTGTTTGAATCCTTAGGCAGAGTACTTCACAGAGGAACAATTTCTTGCTATGAAAATACCCAGAAATTTATGTAGAATTGTTTTCTGTAAATCCTTTAGGGATTTATTACAGGAGAAATTCTTTATGAAATATTCCCAAATTTGGGCAGCTAGTCCTTTTCATAGTAACTGATCTCCAGTAAAAAATTGAGCTTCATTGGAGTTATTTTTCTAGGTCAAATTGTCTTCCAAAATTCAGCCTTTATCTGAAAATTCAAATTTAAACAGAAACTATTTCAGAACTCCTGTTCAACTTCAAAAATTCATATATCTCGGTTGGTAGCTCCAAAAATGGTGAAACAAATTTAGTTAGAACCATGGAGACTTACCCTACTCGGATCTTCCACTACTAGCTATGTCAAAGCTCCTGATCTAGGCTCAAAAATTCAGATAAACCTTGTACTTGTAGGAATTTTGGAGACTACATTGTGCATGGACAATTCTCCAAATTTTTCTCAGATCATCCTTAGAGAGTCTAGTAACCACTGTAAAAATCCCAAAGCCAATTAAGGATCCTAAATAGCAGTAGCTAGGAATAGAAGTTCAATTCTTATAAGTACTTAACACTTATACATATATTTTGCTACATCTCATTTAGTGACCGAAGTTGAGGACGCACCGGAGCCGTTGGACGTCCTCCCACCAGAAGTTGACTTCCCATCTAACTCGCAACCAGGCAAGCCCCGGTTTGCATTTAAGTACTTTTGCAAATTCTTTATTTGTATCACTTATGTCTAGGGTGAATGTTTGCATTAGAGTTAGGATGATTGAAACCCCAATTGCATAACCTTTTAAATCCTATGGAGAGTTGGGTAGTGTACAGACTCGACGAGTAGAGAATGCCGTGCTAATATGCTTAGGATCTCGGTAGAAGTCGAGTAGTTGGAATCTACTCGCGAGGTAAGGCTTTATCACACGGTTTGGTCAGAATAGAAAATGGCTTAAGAGTGGAGAAAGTGAGACCCAGTAGGGGGGATAGGAAGCAGTGAGCGGAGGTCTCACGTGCGTAGCCCTGTTGGTGTCGGTTGAGGACCGAGTCGTGTGCGGGCCTGCTGAACAAGTATCAAACAGTACCAGATGGCATACTGACATAAGCAGGAAACTGATGTAATTGGTTAACCTGGGTGTCGAGGCTTACCCAGCCGTAAATAGGAGTGGGTTGAGGGTAGCAAGTTGTAAATCTGCCGGTGGGCATAGTCACACTCCACGCGGGGACCTCCTGCCCATTACGGATGGACCGGTTTGACATTTGGGTTGCCTTTGAAAGGTTGTTGCATACAACAGAGTAGGAAGGGGTGTGGAATCACACTTCTGAAAGTGGGTGTATGCAACGTGTTGTCCGGGTGTCTCCTGATTGCAATCACCTTCCCTCGTGGTTATTTGAGTACCGCTTGTTCACTGTTCTATGACGTAGTAAGAAGTGAAGTAAGCCAGTTGAATGATAATATGCTGTGATGATAGCTTAATGTTTTGGAAACCATGTCTGCTGTAGAAGTAGAGCTAATTAAGTTTACTTTCTGATTTGGGCATTACCACATCGGAGGAAAGCGTTTCTTGTTTGATTGTGGACTTCCGATGTGAGGGCTGCCTAAGGCACATGAATCTGCTGCCATAAAACTGAATGTAAGGATCAACTTATAGGTGTGTCTTTGACGCAAAGTCCTTTTTTCTATCTTACATATCCCTGCATGTAGAGTTCCATGCCTAGGCTAGACGGTTAAGCCTTGTTGAGCCATCGTGCTCACGGTTGCAATATTTGAGTTGTGTGCAGGTGAGAGTTATGAGGAGGGATCCGAGGATGAGGTGATGCCCCTGTCGGGGTACACAGCCGAGCAGGAGCCCTGCACGCCGCCGTGAATCTCCAGTTCCATGCTGCTAATGTGTAGCGTCCCCGGGCTGGACGGTTGCACTTTTGCATAGTTAGGATGAGAGGCTACTTATGTAAATTACTTCTGCTGTTAATTAAGTTTTGTAAAAGACTTCCGCTGTTTTATATCAAATAAAAAGTTGTATGTTGTTCTTTATTCTTTTCGGGTGTTCTGTTGGGTGCCGCATCGCATGGCACCACCCTATGCGATCCTGGAGTGGGCGAACCACGGGGTGGTCCCCACACGGAAGACTCTAAATGACAGTGGAAAGTGACTAAAACAGCAGGCTCCAACTTCAACTCCACAGGCATGTTGACGGTTGTGCGCACGCCTAGTACTCCACATGTTCCTCGAAGTACTCCTCTCCTGTAGCTGATGTATATGTGGGAATACAAGGGTGAGTACATGTCGTACTCAGCAACTGCGGGAAAAGTATGACATGTAGCTTACAACAAGGTAGGCAATAAAAAGATTCATTGCCGCAAGCAAATTTTATTTCACAAACATGGTAAAAACAGCAACTATTTCTAGGAGAGTTTAATCAAATCATAACCAAGTATTTCATCAACATTCCTTCATCATAATTCACCATTTATCAATTCTCAACCAGCCATTAATCTTTCTCAAGTTCATCTTATACTCATAAATATTCATAACCATCTCATATTCATATAACCGAAACCAAACTCATTTTCATGACTCAAAACAGTTCCAAAACCAATCCCAATGACCATACCATAACCATAACCTGAATAAACATCCCAAGTTTTCGCCTCTAATCATGGAAGTTGGCTAGGTGTGTGTGACCGGAAGCATGGCTATCATAATTTTTTTACACTCTGCAGAGGTGTCACCACTTTGCCAACAAGTTTGTGATTTTGTCACCCGTCGGCGACTAGAAAGAACCACTATTATACCAGTACACAACCGTCGGTGTATGGCCAAGAGATCACAAAATAGCCTTTACAAAGGGGTTACTAGGATGTACGGAGCCACTGAGGTTTCACCAGCAGGCTCGAATCTCCATTCTTCCACCCACGGGCCCCCCTCTTGTGCCATGCAGTTCCCAGGAAGTCCCTCTCGGCTCCCATTCCCTGCACCATCCAATGGTCCATAACAAGCTAGCAACAAACCTAATTAGTCAGCTAAACCGCACCCATATTTGGCATTGTGGTGGCACTGTTTTCGTGGCATGTGCTCGCATGAACCGGTCCTTAGATCTACGGCAAGCAAACCACCATCTCATTCAACAACATACACAAAACAAGCTTGCCTAGATCTCCCTGATTCCATGCTCATTAACACCATCAAGTTCTCATCATCATTATTCATATGAGTGCAGTAGCTAACCATGTCTTAATTCAGCTTCACGTATCGCGTAAATTAAGCGAAGCAAAAAGGAAAAACGACCATACCCGACTCATCAACTTTCTCAGCAACAAGGATGGTTAACAAAACTAGTAAGCTCCTATAAAAGGGTGTCCCATAAAGTTGACTCAAGCATACGAGTTTTCGAAAACAAAACAGTTTCAAAACATGGGATAATTATGGTCAAGGGGCACTTGCCTTGCTCTCGTGGCTCGTGTTGCTCAAGCGTCTCAAAGTCTTGGTGTTGTAATTCCTCGTATATGGCCTCTTGAGCTTGTCCTTCTACTCATGACCACGCACATACAAGATTTACAACAATCAATCAGCATGTACAAACTTTACTCAAGATGCAATAGGGTAGATGAATGCAAATCCTATAGTGCAGTTTTATTAAACCAGTTTGTACGTGTTCTTGCATGTTTTAATGGGCTTTTATGGGGTTTTATGATGAAAAAGGGTGTATGGATCAAGTGTGGACGTGGTGATGATATTGACACAAGATCTAGATCAATTCCACCGTCAAAAATCGATCAAAACATGATCTGTCCATACGCAAAAGTTTTTGCTTGAAGGGGGCGATGAAAACGGATGCGTAGAAACAGCGGCGACGTCGTAAGATGGGTAATGAAGACCTACCTCACTTCCTCCTTGTGGCAGGGCCTTTCCCCTAGCAACGTCAGCAGCGAGGGATTTTTCCGTGGAGAATTATGGCTAGGGCAGAACGTCGGGCTTCTTCTCCAGCGATGACGAGGCGTGACGGAGCTCGATGGCGGCCACGGCAAGGGGGGAACTCGGCGACTTGGCAGCAAGGAAGGGGACTTGGCAGCAGGGTGGACGACCAAAAGAGAGAGGTGTGTGGCCAGGGGTTGGGGGTTATATTTATAAGGGGGGAAACAGAGTACTAGGGGTGGAAACAAAGAGTCCTAGAAGAATGGGACTCAACCAAAGAGTCCTAGGGGTGGAAACAAAGAGTCCTAGAGGTAGCGGAATCAACCAAAGAGTCCTAGGGGTAGGGGACAAAGAGTCCTAGAGGTGGGGGACTTAACCAAAGAGTCCTAAAGGTGGGGGACTTAACCAAAGAGTCCTAGAGGTGGGGGACTTCACCAAAGAGTCCTAGAGGTGGGGGACTAGGGCTCCCCCCTCAAGGGCTGCAGCCAAGGGGTCTCCCCCCTAATTTGGTGCGGCCAATATGGGGGAAAATTCCCCCAAATGTGGGGGAAACTACCCCTAGGGGAATTTGGGAAAATCAGGAAAAATTGGGAAGAATTTGGGATTTTCTTGGAAGGGGGGAAATTTTAGGAAAATTGGGGTGGCTCGATTGGGCTATTTTATCTTCATTACTCTCCATTTCTATGTTCCTTTCTCCATTTCTATATTCCCTTTTTCCATTTCTATATTCCCTTCTCCATTTGTATGGTTCTTTCTTCATTTCTATGGTTCTTTCTCCTTTTCTGCTTCTTTTCAAATGCTTCTCTACATGAAAAATGTATGCAATGCATGGTAGTGAAATTTGAGGGTGTTACAAACCTACCCCCCTTAAAATGAATCTCGCCCTCGAGATTCAATAGAGTGGAGAAAAGATGAGGGAATTCATCCTTGAGATCTTCCTCACATTCCCATGTAGTTTCGGCTTCCGTGTGATGGCTCCATTGTACCTTGCACCAACGGATCACTTTATTCCTCGTGACCCTTTCCTTTACATCCAAGATTTTGACGGGGTGTTCTGCATAAGTCTGGTCCTCTTGATGCTCTAGCTCATCCATCGGTACTTGTTCTTCCGGTACTCTTAGACACTTCTTGAGCTGGGATACCTGAAATACGTTGTGCATGTCAGAGAGGTGCTTTGGCAGCTCTAGTTGATAGGCTACCTCTCCTTGCTTGCCCAAAATCTTGAATGGCCCAATGTAGCAAGGTGCTAACTTGCCTTTGACATTGAACCGTCGTTGGCCTTGGATAGGCGACACCTTAAGATACACGAAGTCTCCAACTTTGATGGTCAATCTTCTTTGCCTATTGTCCGCATAACCCTTTTGACGTGACTGAGTGGCCTTCATGTTTTCACATATCGTTTGGACTTGCTTTCAGCGTCTTGCAGCACTTCGGGTCCGAATACTTGGCTTTCTCCGGTCTCATTCCAGAACAGCAGCGTTCTACACCGTCTACCATACAATGCTTCGAAAGGTGACATCTTCAATCTGGCTTGGTAACTGTTGTTGTACGAGAATTCAGCATACGGCAAGCTCTCATCCCAACTACGCCCATGTTTCAAGGCGCAAGCACTCATCATGTATTCCAAAATCTGATTTTTCCTCTTTGTTTGCCTGTCGGTTTGCGGGTGATATGCGGAGCTGAAATTCATCCGTGTACCCATGGCTTCATGCAGCTTCCTCCAGAACATAGAGGTAAATTGAGAACCTCGATCTGAAACTATCCTCTTCGTGTAAAATCCCCAAAAGTGGTAGCAAGAAAATTCAGCTCATGTACACTTATGAAAAATGAGGGGAATTAAAACCTTGAAGTATAATAAGTGTGAGTTCAAAGTGAGGGTTTAGACTTCCCAAAACTTCCAAACATGGAGATCTAAATGCACAACTTGTATCTTCATAGTCCAAATATTCAACCTTCCAAATTTCAGCTCATTTGGAGGAGTTTTAATATTTGTTTGGGATTAAAAGGAGAAGCCCTCTAATCTGAATTTCAAATTCAGTTTCAAATTCCAATTCCCTCAATTTGAAAATTTGGTTTCACAAATGTGTTCTCCACCTTTGAATGAGCAGCCATGCCAAAAATTGGAAATTTTGGAGCTGGTTTGCTATATTTTTGAGGCAATACAAAGTGGAGAATTCAAACTCCTTTTCAAATTCAAATGATCAAACCCCATTCAGATTCTACACCAGAATTCAAACCATTTGAATTCTGCAAATTCAAACTATGACTTGGGGTTGAAGTCAATTCTTTAATGTTGAGTTGCTGGTGAGAAAATATCAGAAAAAGTTGATTAAACAAAGAGGGGAGGTGGGGCCCATTTGTCAGCCACCCACTGGAGTTGCCGCCTCAGCCGACGGCGGTCGAACAGCGGGAGCGCGCCAGCTCCCGGTTGAACCCGCGCCGGAGGGAGAGCCCGTTCCACCTCCTGCTGCCTCGGTGGCTCGGTTGGATCACAGCAAAGGGTGCGCCGGAGCTGTTTTCCTTCTTCCCCTGCTATAACTCGCGCCCCCGCCGTTTCCTTTCGTCCAGAACACCGCCGCCGTTCCTTCCGATCACACCACAGCCTCCAAGCTCGATTGCTCAAGCGCTCCACAGCAAAGAGCATCGCCTGGACGTGCTCTAGCCCTTGCCAAAGCCCCTTCGAGGTTTGCCGGTCCGAACTGCTCGAGAAACGCGGATTGGCGCCAAAGCTTCAAGGTGCCCGGACCTCGCCGTTTCGACTCTCCGTCGACAGCAGCAACCGGCCACCCTCTCCCCCGACTTCCTATACAAGAAAGGTGCGTGGACATGTCCTGGTCATGTAGCCGGAGGCCGTTTAGCGTTTGCTAGGACCGATGGCAAGAATTTCACCGTTTCCCCAAACGGTACACCGACGGGTAGTGCGCGGTCTAACCAAAAATTCGTTGTGCTCGGGGTAGCTCCGCGCTATATGAGCTTAGAGTAGCTCCAGCACATGCTTGCGCATCTTCCCGAAGTCCTAGCAGCTCAAACGATCAAGTAGAGATGCCAGGTACCGAGTTTTTGTCGCCACCGGAGTTTTGCGGGCTCGGGTCGCCGGTGAGGTCCCCTCTCCGGTGGGTTTCAGGGAGAGCGAGCTATGGTTCGAGGATGTCCATGGGACACTGGTGCTTTTGGAGCAAACCCTAGCCCGAATGATCCACTGTTAAGGGAGAGCAAGGTCGCCGAAGTAAGCTTCGACATGGTCGCCGGTGCAAGCACCTTTCCGGCCGTTGTCATCGGCTTCCGACCCCACCATCGTGTTCAGCACGGTGTAGAACTCACAGGCGGCGAGTTTGACAAAGTTCGGACCACAGGAACCCTGTCCCGGCGAGCCTCGCCGGCGTGCGCCGCCGCGGAAGGCGCGGGCAGCGCGAGGAAGACGAAGGAGGGCCGGTCCCACCGGTCAGCCTCCGGGTTCGCGCGAGGATCGGTTTGTGGCACCGGATCTGGTGCGGCTGCGCGGGAATAACCCCGTTGCCCCCGGTGTTGCCGAAATATGACTGGTCCGAAACTAAACAGTGGGCCCAGCCCAATTATTTGAAGTTTCTATTAGAGAAATAATTCCAGGAATTAGCTGATCTTTACAAGGCCATAACTTTATGTAGAAAACTCCAAAAAGAGTGAGACCAATTTTGTTGGGTTCCTCATGAGGAGTACTTCACAGAGAAACCAAATTTTGACTATGAAAATGCCCAGGAATTTCTGTAGAATTGTTTTTAGTAAATCATTTAGGGATTTATTACAGGAGCAATTCTTTATGAAATATTCCCAAATTTGGGTAGCAAATCCTCTTCATAGATACTGATCTCCAGTAAAAATTTGGGCTTCATTGGAGGTCATTTTCTAGGTCAAATTACCTTCTCAAGTTCAGCCTTTATTTGAAAATTCAAATTTAAACAGAAGCTTTTTCAGAACTCCTGTCCAAACTTCAAAAATTCATATCTCTCTGATGGTAGCTCCAAAAATGGTGAAACAAATTTTGTTAGAACCATGGAGAGTTACCCTAATCAGATCTTCCACTATTAGCTATGTCAAAGCTCCTGATTTGGGCTCAAAATTCAGAGAAGCATTGTACTTGTAGGAATTTTAAATACTACATTATGCAATGACATGTCTCCAAATTTGGCTCAAATCATACTTAGAGAGTCTAGTATCCACTGTAAAATTCCCAAAGCCAATTAAGGATTTTAAATAGCAGTAGCTATGAGTAGAAGTCCAATTATTATAAATCCTTAATACTTATACATGTATTTTATTACATTTCATAATAGTGACCGAAGTTGAGGACGCACCGGAGCCCTTGGACGTCCTCCCACCTGAAGCTAACTTCCCGTTTGACTCGCAACCAGGCAAGCCCCGGTTTGCACTTAAGTACCTTTTATAAAGTTTTCCATTTGTATCACTTATGTCTAGGTTGAAATGTATGCATTAGAGTTAGGGTGATTGAAACCCCACTTGCATAGCCTTTTAAATCCTATGGAGGGTTGGGTAGTTTACAAACTCGACGAGTAGAGAATGCCATGCTAATGTATAGGATCCCGGTAGAAGACGAGTAGTTGGAAGCTACTCGCGAGATAGTACTTATCACACGGGAAGAAAAGAGGTAGATAATGGCTTAAGTTATGAAAATGAGACCCAGCAGGGGGGATAGGAAGCAGTGAGCAGAGGTCTCACGTGCGTAGCCCTGTTGGTGTCGGTTGAGGACCGTCCGTGTGCGGCCCTGCTGGACAAGTATCGAACAGTAACGGATGCATACTGGCATATGGGAAGCAGGAAACCGATGTAATTGGTTAACCTGGGTGTCGAGGCTTACCCAACCGTAAATAGGAGTGGGTTGAGGGTAGCAAGGTGTAAATCTGCCGGTGGGCACAGTCACGCTCCACGCGGGGACCTCCTACCCGTTACGGATGGACCGGTTCGGCATTTGGGTTGCCTTTGAAAGGTTGTTGCATACAACAGAGTAGGAAGGGGTGTGGAATCACGCTTCTGAAAGTGGGTGTATGTGACGTGTTATCCGGGTGTGTCTTGATTGCAATCACCGTCCCTCGCGGTTATTTGAGTACCCGCTTGTTCACTGTGTTGTGACGTAGTAAGAAATGAAATAAGCCAACTGAAAATGCTGTATTGATCTTAATGTCTTGAATACCTTGATTGCTGTAGATATAGAGCTAATTAAGTTTATATTCCACTTTGGGCATCTCCACATCGGGGGAAAGCGTTTCTTGTTTGATTGTGGACTTCCGATGTGAGGGCTGCCTAAGGCACATGAATCTGCTGCTATAAAACTGAAAGTAAGGACCAACTTATAGGCGTGTCTTTATTGCAAAATCCTTTCCTATCTTACATATCCTTGCACGTAGAGTTCCATGCCTAGGGTTGACGGTTAAGACTTGCTGAGCCTTCGTGCTCACGGTTGCAATATTTGAGCTGTGTGCAGGTGAGAGTTATGAGGAAGGTTCCGAGGACGAGATGATGCCCCCGTCGGGGTACATGGCCGAGCTGGAGCCCTGCACGCCGCCGTGATCTCCGGTTCCATGCTGCTAGTGTGTAGCGTCCCCGGGCTGGACGGCTACACTTTTGCATAGCTAGGATGAGAGGCTGTATATGTATATTACTTCCACTGTATAGTTATATTTTATAAAAAGACTTCCGCTGTTTTACATCAAATAAAAGTTTGTATGTTATCCTTTATTCTTTTCGTGTGTGCTGTTGGGTGCCGCATCGTACGGCACCACCCTATGCGATCCTGGAGTGGGTGAACCACGGGGTGGTCCCCACACTTCGGAACTCCATGGCGACACACGATTTGCTCCATATATAGCTCGGCTAGTTTTGTGACGGTGTACTTGGTTCTAACAGGAAGGAAATGGGCTGTTTTTTCAATCGGTCCATGATAACCCAAATGGAGTCGCAGCCAGACTGAGTACGTGGCAATCTGACAATGAAATCCATTCTGATGTCTTCCCACTTCCACTCGGGTACTTTTAATGGCTGCAACAATCCAGCGGGGCTTTGATGTTCAACCTTCACTTGTTGGCACGTGTCGCATAGGGCAACATATTCAGCAATATCCCTTTTCATACCATCCCACCAATAGAATGTTTTCAGGTCCTTGTACATCTTTGTACAGCAGGGGTGTATGGAATAATGTGAGTCATGTGCCTCCTTTAGTATCGTGTTGCGGATGTGCTTCACGTTAGGCACACAAATCCTTTTCCCTAACCAAAGCGTACCATTCTCGTCTTCCTTTAAATCCTTTTCTATGCCTTGTCAGATTCTTTACTTGATTTCCTCATCTGTTGCTTGGCCATCTCGTATCTCTTGTTCCAGCTTTGAGTTCAGTTCTATCACCTCCATCTCGTTCAAGAATCTGAGATGCAACCGTTCAAACTTCCTACGCAGCTTGGGTGGCAGCTCCGGAACGGTGAGTTGATGACATGCTCCTTTTCGGCTCAACGCATCAGCTACTACATTGGCCTTTCCGGGTCGATAGTTGATTACAACATCATAATCCTTGATGAGTTCCAACCATTGACGTTGCCACAAATTCAGATCCGTTTGTGTGAATATATATTTGAGGCTTTTGTTACCCGTATAGATCTCACATCGGTGGCCAAGGATATAACGTCTCCAAATCTTCAAGGCATGTACCACGGCTGCAAGTTCGAAGTCGTGTGTGGGGTAATTCAGCTCATGTTTCTTTACTTGTCTCGATGCATAGGTGTCACACCTGGTTTTTTCGAAGAACAACCAAGTGAATATCACATGTATGCCAGGATCATTTTCTCATACATGTGATGACAAATAGTGAAGCATCATTTATTACAAGCCAGGTGTCGAATATAAATAAGTCTTACATAGCAATGTCTCGATGGACAATAATAAGTTCATCACAAGTAAAAAAACTAGCAGCGGAATATTATTCTTGAGGGCTCCGTCACAGGCTTTGCCCGGGGGACTCCATGAACCTAGAAACCTTCTTCGGGTCCAAAGTCTTGACCATTAAACACCACATCATTCTCTTGACCTGAGCAGCAAAATAAACCAACAAATATGCAAGTTTGAGTACCATTGGTACTCAGCAAGTGTGGGAAAGTTATGTCATGCATGGCTAAAGCAAGGAGAGATTGAACTCAGGGTTAAAGCACTACGCAATTAATACCTATCACCTTAGCTTATTAAGCACCTACATTACTACACAGGTAAAATGGTCCCAATTTCCCATCCCACCATCATAATTAAATAACCATAACATCATTTCCAATGTTAAGCTCCCCGCTTAACATTCACACCCTCCAAGGCCATCATACTCTAATCATGAATAAGTCCAAGCCACTCTTGACCGTGAGCACGGCTGTCATGACAGTTTTGACTCTGCAGAGTTTGTACCACTGTACCCACATGTAGTGATTTCATCCCCCGTTGCCGGATGGACTAAAAGAACCTCCATTATGCCAGTGGCTGCGAACCACATTCACACTTCCCAGGTGTGTAGCCAGGAGATCACTACGAAGCCTTTACAAAGGGATTCCCGACGAGCGTGGGCCCACTGAGGTTTCACCCCTAACAGCATACAAGAGGCTCCAACCCCGCTGCAGTGACCCCCTCTTGAGCCTTGCGGTTCATATGGTAGTCCAGCTGACACCTATTCCCAGCACCATCCAACACACCCATACTACGCCGGGGATACACCTAATTAATTGGCCAAGCTGCCCCATCTCAGCATGTGGTTGGCACAGTAAAGCCAGGTTACATGCTCCATGAACCGGTCCTTAGGATCCAGGCAAGTACTAAACACAAACCCGAGTCTCGTGCACCCAGCACCAACCAAAACATCCAACTTGCCTTGATCCCTACGTCTACATAACTCATAATATCTCATTCAAGAGTAAAGTAAACAAGTTGATGATATCATATCCCACTTATCCAATTCTAAGCATGGCTAAGCATAAGTAATATGGATGAATGACAAAATAGAACAAAATCCCATCCCAAGCTACAAGAAAAACAAGGTAATGCAATTCTAGGGAAACTTCCTAGCATGGGTTTCATATTTAAATTGACAATGCAAATAATTCTATCTACATATCCTAGCATAGGATCAAAGTGGTCAAGGACACTTGCCTTCTTCCTGCTGCTCTTGGAATGGGTAGTCCTGATCTTGGAAAGGAAAAACTTGCTCTGGAGCAGGTTCTACTCATACCATCACACATAGCAAAAGAAAACAACAATCCATAAGACATAGTTCACACTTGCACTTCATACAAACCACACATTCACATTTATGAAAGTCATTCACATTTCTATGTGTTGTGGTTACTCTATGTGTGTTGATTTTGGGCTTACATGCACTTTTAAACATGTGCATATGATTTCTACTTTTGTATTCATATTTATGTTTGGATACTATATATGAATTTCCAATTTAAATGAATTCCTTATATTCAATTGATACACATTTTAGCTACCAAGTATGCATGGAAAGTATTCTCCTACTCCAAATGTGTCTTCAGACCTTCTACCAATCCTAAACTGAATTCTTTGGATTTTGGGAACTTCATTTATCCTTTTATAGTTATGCATACCTACTTTCCTATATTTTAAGATTTAATTTCTATACCTAATTGTGAATTTCATTATAAAAATAGTAAGACACCTCATCTAAACAGAATAGGTTTTGGGTCTAAAATGTTAAATAATATATTTTTGAACTTCTCCTCTGATTTAAACTATTTTACATTTATTTTACTAATTTTCAGAATTATTCTTTACTTAAAAATGTGTCCCTATAACTAATAAATGTGAATAATTAACTAGACAGATTCATTTCAGCCAAAAATCTATTTTTATCTCACTCCAAAGTTTTCCATGTACCAGGAAAGTTTTTAATTTGAATTGACAATATGTTTGTCCCATCTTTTAAATTTTAAATACTAACCACATATTCAAATTCCTAAATTTAATATCAAATAGGGTTAAAAAGGTAAACTCACCCCACTACAGTGTCTATTATATTATTTTAAGAATTTTCAGGGGTATAACTACACATAACAGAGGGGTTTTCCTAATTTTTATTAAGTCCAGGGGCTAAAACTGATTTTTAAATGAATTTACATGATTTTCTGAAGTTCCAGGGGCTAGATCAGAAGTTTCTGGGGCTAGCTCGTATTTTCCGAGAACCCCAGGGGGTAGCACGTAAGAATCCCGGCCTTTATAACGCGGGGCTGACGTGGACCGTCCGATTTAAAAGAGACGGCTGAGATTATAACGTCGAACCGGTACGCGGGGATTTAAATTCTACCGTGCGATTTAAAATAGACGGCGCACAAGCGGCCACGTCGCTCTGATCGAGCGCGGGCGGCGCGGCCCGGCGGCGCGCGGCGGCGGGAGGCGGCGATCTCGCCGGAAAACTTCGGATCTTCGTCAATTCTTCCTAAAACTGGGATTTCATGGCATAGATCGGTAGAGGGGAGGTCGGGGATCTCACCTCGGGGGTTTTCTTGAGCTCGGAGATCCTGGAAAGCGGTCGGCGACGAGGTCCGAGGTGAATTTACGGCGAGGCTCGTCGGCGCTGTGTTTGAGCCGCAAACCACCGAGTTTTCTGCACCTGCGCGGTTCCCCGGAGGCGGTGGATCAAGACCAGCGAGTTAGATCAGAATTCCCGAGCGAAGATCAAGCAGAATTTGCCGGAGAAACCCGGGTTCTCACCGGAGAGAAAAACGGCGGATCACGGGGGAAAGACGGGGAGATGCCGTGGTTTTTATAGACGGGGGAGGGCGGCGGGTTTGTTTAGATCGAGCTGAGTCTTCTGGGACCGGGAGTCGGGCGGAAATCCGGTCGGTTAAGATCGCGCGCGCGCGGGGAACAGTCCGGGGTCAGCGCGATCGGGAGGTCGGGGATGACAGGTGGGTCCCGCCTATCTGTGAGAGGGAAACGGGCGCGCGGTTTGCGGGCAGGCGCGGGATTTGGGTGGGCCGGCTGGTGGGTTTCGGCCCACTGGCCGGGAAGGTTTGTTTTTTTCTTTTTCTTTTTCTTTTTCATTTCTGTTTTGAGTTTAATTTGAATTCCATTTTGAATTTGAATTTTTGCAACACATGCAATACGTCCAAAATTTTTTAAATTCCCCTCTTAACAGGATTTTGGGGTGTTACAGCTCTACCCCCCTTAAAAGAAATCTCGTCCTCGAGATTGGTGGTTCTAAGAAAACAATTCCGGAAATTGTGCCTTAGGCTCATCTTCTCGCTCCCAGGTTGCTTCCTCTTCCTAGTGATGCTTCCACTGCACCTTGCACATCCGGATTCTTTTATTTCTTGTGAGGCGTTCCATTGTTTCCAAAATCTTGGATGGTTGCTCGACATAAGACAAATCCTCAGCTACGTCAACCTCATTCATGGGTAACACCTCTTCAGGCATTCTCAGACATTTCTTGAGCTGTGACACATGGAATACATCGTGCACATCCGATAGGCGAGCCGGTAATTCTAGTTGATACGCCACTTCGCCTTTCCTCTCTAGAACTTGAAAGGGTCCGATGTATCGAGGTGACAACTTCCCTTTCACCTTGAACCGACGAAGTCCTCGGATAGCGGACACCTTGAGATAGACATAGTCTCCCACGTTGAAAACGAGCTCTCTTCTCCGTACATCGGCATAGCTCTTTTGTCGTGTCTGTGCTATCCTCAAGTTGTTGCGAATTTCCCTCACTTTCGCCTCGGCTTCTTGTAGTACTTCAGGACCAAACACTTTACTTTCCCCCGTTTGGTTCCAAAATAGGGGAGTTCTGCACTTCCTCCCATACAAAGCTTCGAACGGTGACATCTTCATACTAGCCTGATAGATGTTGTTATAGGAGAATTCCGCATACGGTAAGTTCTTGTCCCAACTCCGATTGTTTTTTACTGCACATGCCCTCAGCATATCCTCAAGAATCTGATTGGTTCTTTCTGTCTGCCCATCAGTTTGGGGATGATAGGAAGAACTAAAGTTCAGATGGGTTGCCATGGTTTAGTGCAACTTCTGCCAGAATCTCGAGGTGAACTGTGTCCCTCGATCCGACACTATCTTCTTCGGCACTCCATGGTAACACACAATCCTTGACATGTACAACTCCGCCAATTTGGATCCGCTGTAGCTTTCCTTCACGGGGATGAAGTGAGCTACCTTGGTTAGCCTGTCGATGATGACCCATATTGAATCATATCCTGATTGGGTCCTAGGCAATCCCACTATGAAATCCATGCCGATTTCTTCCCATTTCCATTCAGGCACTTTGAGTGGTTGCAATAATCCCGTGGGTCGTTGATGTTCTACTTTTACCAACTGACATGTGTCACATAGGGCAACATGTTCCGCGACATCTCGCTTCATGCCGTACCACCAATACCTTCTCTTGAGATCCTGGTACATCTTCGTACTCCCAGGATGAATGGAATAGTCGGAATCGTGAGCCTCCTTCAAAATCAATTCACGGATCTCCTTTACTTCAGGCACATAGATTCTTTTCCCGTGCCACACCGTACCTTGTTCATCCTCTCTGAAACCAGGAGCTTTATTTTCCTTGATGAGTTGTCTGATTTCTTGTATCTTCTCATCATTCTTTTGACCCTCGCGTATGTCTCGCTCTAGTGTGGAGTCCACTTCCATGGCGATGGCCTCGCCACTATTCACCAGGCATAGATTGAGTCTTATAATCTCGTCCTTCAACTCTGCAGGCATGTCCTTCAAGCTCAACTTATTGACCTGCACTTTCCGACTTAAAGCATCTGCCATGACGTTTGCTTTCCCAGGATGATAGTTGATGCCCACATCAAAGTCATTGATTAGCTCTAACCATCTCCTTTGTCTGAGGTTGAGATCTGGCTGTGTGAAAATGTACTTTAAACTCTTATGATCCGTATATATCTCTGTCCTCTTCCCCATCAAGTAGTGCCGCCAAATTTTCAACGCGTGTACCACTGCGGCTAGTTCTAGGTCATGTGTATGATAGTTCTTCTCATGCTTCCGGAGCTGCCGGGATGCATAAGCCACGACATGCCCTTCTTGCATGAGAACACATCCCAACCCGTTTCCAGAGGCATCGCAGTACACCGTAAAGTTCTTCTGCATATCTGGCATAACTAGCACTGTGGCTGTTGTCAATCTTTTCTTTAACTCCTGAAAACTCGTCTCGCACTGCGGCGTCCATGTGAATGTGACTCCCTTCTCCAACAGTTTGGTGAGGGGTCTCGAGATCTTAGAGAATCCCTCAATAAACCGTCGATAGTATCCAGCCAATCCCAATAAACTTCGAACTTCCCCGACATTTTCAGTGGTCTTCCACTTCTGTATATCCTCGATTTTGGCGGGATCTACGGAGATTCCTCCCTCCGAGATTATATGTCCTAAGAAGGGAACTCTCTTCAGCCAAAACTCACACTTGCTCAACTTGGCATATAGTTGGTGTTCTCTCAGCTTCTGCAACACCAACCTTAGATGTTTCTCATGTTCCTCTTCATCCTTGGAGAAGACGAGAATGCCATCTATGAAAACCACCACAAATTTGTCCAGATATTCCATGAATACCTTGTTCATGAGATACATGAAGTATGCCGGGGCATTAGTTAGCCCGAAAGGCATGACGGTGTATTCATACAATCCGTACCGAGATACGAAAGCTGTCTTTGGAATATCGGCTTGCCTTATCTTAAGTTGGTGGTATCCTGACCTGAGATCAATTTTCGAGAACACACAAGCTCCCCTCAACTGATCAAACAAGTCTTCAATGCGGGGTAATGGGTACTTGTTCTTGATGGTTACTTCATTCAAGGCACGGTAGTCTACGCACAACCTTTGGGTTCCGTCCTTCTTGGGCACAAATATCACTAGAGCTCCCCATGGTGAGGAACTAGGACGAATATACCCCTTCTCCGTCAGTTCTCTCAAATGATCCTTGAGTTCTCCCAGCTGCTTGGAGTCCATCCGATAAGGTCTCTTGTATATCGGAGCTGTTCAAGGCACTAGCTCAATCGCGAATTCCACTTCACGATCGGGAGGCATACCTGGCAACTCCTCTGGAAAAACATCTGGATATTCCATGATGATCCTGATCTCTTCCACCTTCACCTCGACTTGATTTAACTTAATGTCCCTCCTGGGCTCTTGTATTGTTATGAACTTTACTCTTGTGCCACTAGGGTGAGTTAGTTCCACCGTTCTGGTCGAACAATGGATGATTCCCTTATGTTTGGTCAACCAATCCATACCCAAAATAATATCTATCCCTTGTGAATCTATCACTACGAGGTTAGCAGTAAATACTACCCCATTAATGTATAGGTTCACCTTGGGACACACTTGTCTTGTCCTTATTTCTCCACCTGGAGAGTTTACGGCTAGCATATGGTTCATTTGTGTTGTTGCTAGATCATGCTTCTTAACAAACCCTTGGCCAATGAACGAGTGGGTAGCACCAGAATCAAACAACAGGGTTGCAATGTGTAAATTGGCAGGAAACTTACCAACTACCACGTCGGGTGCCTCTTGCGCCTCCTCCATGGTGACGTGGTTCACCCATCCTCTCATTACATTCTGCTGTTGCGGCTGCGCGGGCTTCTTCTTTGGGCACTTATGGGTGTAGTGCCCCACCTCACCACAGTTAAAACATTGCACCCCAACCTTAGGTGCCTGGTCTTTGTTATCTTGGGGTTGGTTTGGGGGTCCTTGCACTGCTGGTCGAGGTTGATATGTAGGGCGAGGCTGCTGTACGAACTGACGTTGTGGCTGTATTGGTGCTGCCGGAGGCCTGTAGTTCGGGTTGTACCCTCTTGGTGCTGAGTAGGGTACCGCAGCACGGTTCGTCTGCCCTGCGGGTTGCTGCATCAGACGTGGGCGGGTGTTGCTCCCTGAGGCTTGATGTGACCACCCGGCCTTCCTATTGTTCTCATTTTCCAAGGCCTTCAGCTTCCTTTCTACCACAAACGCTCTGTCCACCATCTTTTGGAAGCTTTCATACTCGTTGGAGGACATTGCACACTGCATTTCTGCGGTAAGTCCTTCCACGAAACAATCCTGTATCTGCTCATCAGTCTCTATGTCCCGTGGGGCATAACGGGAGAGTTGAGTAAATTTAGTGAGGTATTCCCTCACAGTCATGTTACCTTACTGCAACCCCAAGAACTCCTTCCTCTTGTTTTTGAGTTCACCCCTTGGTATGTAATGGTTGCGGAAGCTATGCTTGAACTCTTCATAAGTGATGTTCTCAGGGTCATGATGGGCGGCCACGTAGGCGGTCCACCAATCAGCAGAAGGTCCATGCAATTGATGAGGGGCAAACAACACCCTCTCATACCCTTGGCACTATATGATCCTCATCTTGCTCTCAATGGTCTTTAGCCAATCATCTGCCTCTAGAGGTTCAGCAGCACTTGCAAACTTTGGAGGTTGAGTTCCTATAAACTCACTCAACCTTGGTTGGCGTGGTGCAGCTTGTGGAGGTGGAACTTGATGCAAGTTGGCCACCACTTGAGTCAAGTTCTGGGTGAGCTGATTTTGATTCTCAAGCATTTGGTGGAGGGGATCAACTCCTTCACGGCGTCCACCCCTGTCTTGGCCTCCAGAAAGATGAGGGTTGCAGGCCTCATCGTTGTTGTTGGCAGGGTTGGCAGCACGACCTTTTCCTCTTCTGGCCATCTAGCATGATCAACCAAATGTTAATTGAAAGCATTACGTATTATCTTACTACTTTCACTTGTTTGTACTTTGAAGTGTTGAGGCTTTGTTATACTTTTCTGAGGGTTCATGTCTCACACAAAAATAAATGAACTATTATTTCATGTGGGTTCACACACCAAAGCAAAACAATCTGAAGACGAGGCTGTGGACAATTGCTCATGGCTTCCACAACTCATGTCACACACCAAGCATTAACACACCATTAACTAAGATAACGACTCGACTACTCGACATCCTGCTAAACTAAGGGAAGGACTCTACACTACTCGTATCACTGAGCTGGCTCCTCGGGATCTTCCTCATTATTGCGGCTGCCTTCTAACTCTGCTTTGGGTGGGGAGGCTGCTGGTGGAGAAGTGTGACGACGCCTGATCGCCTGGCGATCTGGGGAGTCAGGAGTCCATGTATCATCCACGGTGACACACAGTTCATTCTCATCTCCTCTTTCTCTCGCCCTCAAACAGGCTCGAAGCAACGCCTCGGTTTCCTTCAGGGTGTCCCAAACATCCTGAAGCTCCTGCTGACACTCCTGCAGTCGAGTGCTGAGCATAGCAGCATCCTCCAAGCACAGGTCCATGTGCTCATGGGAAGTCCCTTGCTGCACTGGCAGGTACTTATACTCCGTTGTACCACTCTCGCGCTGGAGGACATACATGTACTCAGTTCTGTCTAGGTGTCGACGATAGATGTGACTCTGGCAGGTGATTGCCTCCGAGGTAACATCCTTCTCCTCATCGACCTGTGTCGCTCGACAAGCTGGAGAGCGGTGGATCTTGAGCTACTGATTTTCGTGGATAATCCTCATCTCTGAACTCCATTCTTCCCTCTTCTCACGGATGGTCCTGGTGGAGCTATAGTGTATGATTAGCTTGCCCGTATTGCCGGCGGCTTGGAGCATACGTCGAAGACGGCGCAACAAGCCTCCTACTGCCAATCCGTAGGAAAGGTACGTCACCGGACGGCTCTCCTCTCTTTGGGCAAGGGCAACTACGGGAACTCTCCCTCCTGTGGACTTGCGAGCGGTGTGAATCATGCGAACCATCTAAAACAAAAAGCATTTAAACTTAGGTTAGATAAACTTTTAAACAAAAATCCTATTTTGAATAAAAGTTGGGTAAGATGAATAAAGTGACTCATTAAATAACACTTTTCAACACACACCTTGTAAAATAGTTTTTAATAAAATAGGGCCCTTAAATACGTCCATCTCTACCTAGGTCCACGTTCCTACGGGCAACCTTGGCTCTGATGCCACTTCTGTCACACCCGGTTTTTCCGAAGAACAACCAAGTGAATATCACATGTATGCCAGGATCATTTTCTCATACATGTGATGACAAATAGTGAAGCATCATTTATTACAAGCCAGGTGTCGAATATAAATAAGTCTTACATAGCAAATGTCTCGATGGACAATAATAAGTTCATCACAAGTAAATAAACTAGCAGCGGAATATTATTCTTGAGGGCTCCGTCACAGGCGTTGCCCGGGGGACTCCATGAACCTAGAAACCTTATTCGGGTCCAAAGTCTTGA
Source organism: Neostapfia colusana (assembly GCA_030760725.1). Taxonomy (NCBI): domain Eukaryota; kingdom Viridiplantae; phylum Streptophyta; class Magnoliopsida; order Poales; family Poaceae; genus Neostapfia; species Neostapfia colusana. The sequence continues at coordinate 105,869,245 of JASWHV010000003.1, forward strand.
CCATTAAACACCACATCATTCTCTTGACCTGAGCAGCAATATAAACCAACAAATATGCAAGTTTGAGTACCATTGGTACTCAGCAAGTGCGGGAAAGTTATGTCATGCATGGCTAAAGCAAGGAGAGATTGAACTCAGGGTTAAAGCACTACGCAATTAATACCTATCACCTTAGCTTATTAAGCACCTACATTACTACACAGGTGAAATGGTCCCAATTTCCCATCCCATCATCATAATCAAATAACCATAACATCATTTCCAATGTTAAGCTCCCCGCTTAACATTCACACCCTCCAAGGCCATCATACTCTAATCATGAATAAGTCCAAGCCGCTCTTGACCGTGAGCACGGCTGTCATGATAGTTTTGAATCTGCAGAGTTTGTAACACTGTACCCACATGTAGTGATTTCATCCCCCGTTGCCAGGTGGACTAAAAGAACCTCCATTATGCCAGTGGCTATGAACAACATTCACACTTCCCAGGTGTGTAGCCAGGAGATCACTACGAAGCCTTTACAAAGGGATTCCCGACGAGCATGGGCCCACTGAGGTTTCACCCCTAACAGCATACAAGAGGCTCCAACCCCACTGCAGTGGCCCCCTCTTGAGCCTTGCGGTTCATATGGTAGTCCAGCTGACACCTATTCCCCGCACCATCCAACACACCCATACTACGTTGGGCATACACCTAATTCTTTGGCCAATCTGCCTCATCTCAGCATGCGGTTGGCACGGTAAAGCCAGGTTACATGCTCCATGAACCGGTCCTTAGGATCCAGGCAAGTACTAAACACAAACCCGAGTCTCGTGCACCCAACACCAACCAAAACATCCAACTTGCTTTGATCCCTACCTCTACATAACTCATAATATCTCATTCAAGAGTAAAGTAAACAAGTTGATGATATCATATCCCACTTATCCCATTCTAAGCATGGCTAAGCATAAGTAATATGAATGAATGACAAAATAGAACAAAATCCCATCCCAAGCTACAAGCAAACAAGGTAATGCAATTCTAGGGAAACTTCCTAGCATGGGTTTCATATTTCAATTGACAATGCAAATAATTCTATCTACATATCGTAGCATAGGATCAAAGTGGTCAAGGACACTTGCCTTCTTCCTGCTGCTCTTGGAATGGGTAGTCCTGATCATGGAAAGGAAAAACTTGCTCTGGAGCAGGTTCTACTCATACCATCACACATAGCAAAAGAAAACAACAATCCATAAGACATAGTTCACACTTCCACTTCATACAAACCACACATTCACATTTATGAAGGTCATTCACATTTCTATGTGTTGTGGTTACTCTATGTGCGTTGATTTTGGGCTTACATGCACTTTTAAACATGTGCATATGATTTCTACTTTTGTATTCATATTTATGTTTGTATACTATATATGAATTTCCAATTTAAATGAATTCCTTATATTCAATTGATACACATTTTAGCTACCAAGTATGCATGGAAAGTTTTCTCCTACTCCAAATGTGTCTTCAGACCTTCTACCAATCCTAAACTTAATTCTTTGGATTTTGGGAACTTCATTTATCCTTTTATAGTTATGTATACCTACTTTGCTATATTTTAAGATTTAATTTCTATACCTAAATGTGAATTTTATTATGAAAATAGTAAGACACCTCATCTAAACAGAATAGGTTTTGGGTCTAAAATGTTAAATAATATATTTTTGAACTTCTCCTCTGATGTAAACTATTTTACATTTATTTTAGTAATTTTCAGAATTATTCTCTACTTAAAAATGTGTCCCTATGACTAATAAATGTGAATAATTAACTAGACAAATTCATTTCAGCCAAAACTCTATTTTTATCTCACTCCAAAGTTTTCCATGTACTAGGAAAGTTTTTAATTTGAATTGACAATATGTTTGTCCCATCTTTTAAATTTTAAATACTAACCACATATTCAAATTCCTAAATTTAATATAAAATAGGGTTAAAAAGGTAAATTCACCCCACTACAGGGTCTATTATATTATTTTAAGAATTTCCAGGGGTCTAACTACACATAACAGAGGGGTTTTCCTAATTTTTATTAAGTCCAGGGGCTAAAACTTATTTTTAAATGAATTTACATGATTTTCTGAAGTTCCAGGGGCTAGATCAGAAGTTTCCGGGGCTAGCTCGTATTTTCCGAGAACCCCAGGGGGTAGCACGTAAGAATCCCAGCCTTTATAACGCGGGGCTGACGTGGACCGTCCGATTTAAAACAGACGGCTGAGATTATAACGTCGAACCGGTACGCGGGGATTTAAATTCTACCGTGCGATTTAAAATAGACGGCGCACAAGTGGCCACGTCGCTCTGATCGAGCGCGGGCGGCGCTGCCTGGCGGCGCGCTGCGGCGGGAGGCGGCGATCTCGCCAGAAAACTTCGGATCTTCGTCAATTCTTCCTAAAACTGGGATTTCATGGCATAGATCGGTAGAGGGGAGGTCGGGGATCTCACCTCGGGGGTTTTCTTGAGCTCGGAGGTCCTGAAAAGCGGTCGGCGACGAGGTCCGAGGTGAATTCACGGCGAGGCTCGTCGACGCTGTGTTTGAGCCGCAAACCACCGAGTTTTCTGCACCTGCACGGTTCCCCGGAGGCGGTGGATCAAGACCAGTGAGTTAGATCAGAATTCCCGAGCGAAGATCGAGCAGAATTTGCCGGAGAAACCCGAGTTCTCACCGGAGAGAAAAACGGCGGATTGTGGGGGAAAAACGGGGAGATGCCAGGGGTTTTATAGACGGGGGAGGGCGGCGGGTTTGTTTAGATCGATCTGGAGTCTTCTGGGACCGGGAGTCTGGCGGAACCCCGGTCGGTTAAGATTGCACGCGCGCGGGGAACAGTCCGGGGTCGGCGCGATCGGGAGGTCGGGGATGACAGGCGGGCCCCGCCTGTCTGTGAGATGGAAACGGGCGCGCGGTTTGCGGGCTGGCGCGGGGTTCGGGTCGGCCGGCTGGTGGGTTTCGGCCCACTGGCCGGGAAGGTTTGTTTTTTCTTTTTCTTTTTCTTTTTCATTTCTGTTTTGAGTTTAATTTGAATTCCAGTTTGAATTTGAATTTTCGCAACACATGCAATACGTCCAAAAATTTTTAAATTATCTTCTTAACAGGATTTTGGGGTGTTACAATAGGCAACCGCTTGTCCTCCTTGCATAAGCACACATCCAAGCCCTTGTCTTGATGCGTCACAATATATATCTCTTCTTTAGCTCCTCAAATCATTCTTGATACGCTGGTGTCCACTGAAATGCTTTCCCTTTCATCAACAACTCCATCATAGGCTTCGCTGTTTTGGAGAAATCCTTGATGAACCGGCAGTAGTATCCAGCCATCCCAAGGAAACTCCGAATATCCCTCATATTCTACGGTTGGTTCCACTTCAGAACATCAACCACTTTTCCGGGATGAACCGATACTCCTCCCTCGAAGATGATGTGGCCTAGGAACTATATCTCCTTTAGCCAAAACTGACACTTGCTTAACTTGGCATACAATTGATGCTCTCACAGTTTCTGCAATGTTAACCTCAAGTGTTCCACGTGTTCTTCCTCACTCTTTGAATACACCATGATATCATCGATGAAAACCACGACGAACTTGCCCAATTACTCCATGAAGACCTTATTAATGAGGTACATTAAGTATGCAGGTGCATTCGTCAACCCAAAAGACATAACGGTATACTCATATGAACCATACCGTGTTCAGAATGCAGTATTGGGTATGTCGGAGGGCTTAATCTTCAGCTGGAAGTATCCCGACCGAAGATTAATCTTGGAGAAAACTCGGGAACCATTCATTTGATCGAATAAGTCCTCTATTCGTGGCAGCGGGTACTTATTCTTGATCGTCACTTCGTTGAGAGACCTATAGTCCACACACATCCTTTGGGTTCCATCTTTCTTGTCCACGAAGAGCACGGGGGCTCCCCACGGTGACGAGCTTGGGCGTATAAAACCCTTATCTAGCTACTCCTGAATTTATTTCTTGAGCTCCACTAATTCATTAGCAGGCATCCTATATGGCCTCTCCACTATTGGTGCAGTTCCGAGTACTAAATCAATGGCAAATTCAATGTCCCGGTCAGGTGGCATACCTAGAAGTTCTTCCGGGAACACATCTGAATATTCTTGAACTACAGGAATTATTTCCAACGTCGCTTCGTCGATGTGGTTCAGCACCGCTTTTCGGTTGTAGGTTGGGCTGCCTCGAACTCAATACGAGTACCGTGCTCAGTCAACTGCACGATTCTCTCAGCACATTGAATCACTCCATTGTGCTTGCTTAACCAATCCACTCCAAGTATTATGTCAATCCCTTGGGAATCCAAGACGATAAGGTTGCGAGAAAGTCTACCCCCCCTTATTTTAATGGTTACTCTCTAAATAGAATCAGAATTGAAAGAAGAAATTTCCTAACTATATGCATCAAGGTGTATGAACTAAGCAACTTCTTTTTATTAATATCAGCCTATATGAGGATGTGAACAAGTGCCGAAGCATCTCACATCTCTCCACTATGTGTGGATGTGGACATCCACCAAAGCGTCCCACAACTTACATCAGCACACAAACCAAGAAATCATCACAAAAATTTCAGCACACCACTCTTATTCAAGCTACTACGATCTAAACGTTCCTATTACAGCTTTATTCAATGGATTCCTAAACTTAATCATGAGAACCGGTGCTGTTATCGCCGTTTGACAGGGGTGGTCCATACATCGGTGCACGCCATGGTGAATCGGCAGTCCATGTAGGGATAGATGACGCTGTTGCTCCATTTGTTCCCGCGTTGGCACGAGTCTCCTCTTGTTTCTCCAGCAAATACATCTTCCTGCGGAGGTAACGGATGTCTTCTTGTGCACTTGCATAGCGGTTTCCTAACTCCACGAGCAACCTCTGAGACTTGTCAGCAGCTTGTGGGTTGGAAAGAGCTCCTCCATGGGGTCCAATGATCTCCCTTGTACCACTCTTCCGATACGGGTGCAGCTCAAAAGTAGTGTTCTCTAGCTGCTCACGGAAGGCGTAGCACAGTCGGATGAGTGCATCCCATGCAGCATCATCGATAGCTTCTGCCCTTGTAGCTCTCCATGTGGGTGCGAAGTGCCGAGTGACAACCCTACCGTTAGATAGGATGGTTACTTCAGCCTTCCACTCTTCATGTCCGTGACAAGGGACTTTCTTGAGAAGATATTCCGGGTAAGGCTGCAGCAATCCAGAAATTCTTTGAGCTCCTTGGATATGTGTTCTCCTTCCATTCCGTCGGACCGGAATTCTTGAACTGAACGGTTGGCCCGTTCATCACCTTCATTCTCGGCCTCAGCAGGGGTGGCTATTCCTCAGATTCATCTCCCCCCGACATAGCTTCATTAGGATCCACGGGGTGTAAGCCCACGTGAAAGTCCTCCTGAGGTACGTACCAATGCCATTCTTGTAGATCATTTTCCATGTCATCTTCGAATGGTTCCACCTCTTCCGGATCCTCTTCCTCATGCAGAGAGATATTGACATCATGTTCATCATGAGGTTCCATCTTCACCTCCTCCCAATATGGTCCATCGGACATCTCAATGGGGTTAAGTGCACTCCCAAGTGGTGGTGGAGGAGTCCTTATGCGTGCTGTGCTCCTAATCACCGGCATCTATAAATAAGACATGAGAAACTTTAGAGAATAAGAAAATAGCTACAGAACTTCATAAGCTATGAAGTAAGAAAGCAAAAGTGTTGCTGTCCAAAAGAAGATAAAAAAAGAGGGGCTGAAAACAGCACTTTGCGGTGGCTGAATTGACAAGTAAAGCGCAGCAGGAAGCAATTTTCGTAAATAATATTTTGGAGGGGTGTGCCTATGTGTTTTAGAGTGTCCATTCTACCTAGGCTTGCGTCCTACGGTCAACATGGATCTGGTACCAATTTCTGACACCCGGTTCCGAAAATAGAACCATGTAAATGCATATGTGTGCCCAGGATGTTCATCACACATACACATATAATCCACAAACTGAATTCAGAATATAACCACGAATAAATAGTGTTTAAGTACTTTTTTACAATGACTCAGTGTCTCACTCATGAATATCTAACTTATTCTAGCAGAGGAAGACTCTAAACGACAGCGGAAAGTGACTAAAACAGCAGGCTCCAACTTTAACTCCACAGGCATGTTGACGGTAGTGCGCACGCCTAGTACTCCACATGTTCCTCGAAGTACTCTTCTCCTGTAGCTGATGTATATGTGGGAATGCAAGGGTGAGTACATGTCATACTCAGCAAGTGCGGGAAAAGTATGACATGCAGCTTACAACAAGGTAGGCAATTAAAAGGTTCATTGCAGCAAGCAAATTTTATTTCACAAACATGGTAAAAACAGAAACTATTTCTAGGTGACTTTAATCCCATCATAACCAAGTATTTCATCAACATTCCTTCATTATAATTCACCATTTATCAATTCTCATCCAGCCATTAATATTTCTCAAGTTCATCTCATACTCATAAATATTCATAACCATCTCATATTCATATTACCGAAACCAAACTCATTTTCATGACTCAAAACAGTCCCAAAACCAATCCCAATGACCATACAATAACCATAACCTGAATAAATATCCCAAGTTTTGTCATCTAATCATGGAAGATGGCCAGGTGCTTGTGACAGGAAGCACGGCTATCATGATAATTTTACACTCTGCAGAGGTAGCACCACTTTACCCACAAGTTTGTGATTTTATCACCCTCAGCGACTAGAAGGAACCTCCATTATACCAGTATACAACCGTCGGTGTAGGGCCAAGAGATCACAAAATAGCATTTACAAAGGGGCTACTAGGATGTACAGACCCACTGAGATTTCACTGGCAGGCTCGAATCTCCATTCTCCCACCCACGGGCCCCCTCTTGTGCCATGCAGTTCCCAGGGCAGTCCCTCTCGACTCTCATTCCCCGCACCGTCCAACGGTCCATAACAATCTAGCAACAAACCTAATTAGTCAGCTAAGCCGCACCCATATTTGGCCTTGTGGTGGCACTGTTTTCCTGCCATGTGCTCGCATGAACCAGTCCTTAGATCTACAGCAAGCAAAGCACCATCTCATTCAGCATCATCCACGAACCAAGATTGCCTAGATCTCCCCGATACCATACTCATTTACATCATTAAGTTCTCATCATTATTCATATGAGTGCAGTAGCTAACCATGTCTTAATTCAACTTCACGTATCCCATAAATTAAGCGAAGCAAAAAGGAAAAACAACCATACCCGACTCATCAACTTTCCCGGCGACAAGGATGGTTAACAAAACTAGTAAACTCCTATAAAAAGGGTGTCCCATAAAGTTGACTCAAGCATACGAGTCTTTGAAAACAAAACAGTTTCAAGACATGGGATCAATATGGTCAAGGGGCACTTGCCTTGCTCCTGAGGCTCGTGTTGCTCAAGCATCTCAATGTCTTGGTGCTGTAGTTCCTCGTAGACGGACTCTTGAACTTGTACTTCTACTCACGACCATGCACATACAAGATTTACAGCAATCAATCATCATGCACAAACTTTACTCAAGATACAATAGGGTAGATGAATGCAAATCCTATAGTGCAGTTTTATTAAACCAGTTTGTACGTGTTCTTGCATGTTTTAATGGGCTTTCATGGGGATTTATGATGAACAAGGGTGTAGGGATCAAGTGTGGACGTGTTGATGATCTTGACACGAGATCTAGATCAGTTCCACCGTCAAAAATCGAGCAAAACACGATCTGTCTATACGCAAAAAATTTTGCTCGAAGGGGGTAAAGAAAACGGATGTGTAGAAACAGCGGCGACGTCGTAAGATGGGTAATCAAGACCTACCTCACTTCCTCCTTGTGGCAGGGCCTTTCTCCTAGCAACGGCAGCAGTGGGGGGTATTCCGTGGAGAATTATGGCTAGGACAGAACGTCGGGCTTCTTCTCCGGCGACGGCGATGCGTGACGGGGCTCGAAGGCGGCCAAATTCCGACAAGGGAGGAACTCAGCGAGTTGGCAGCAAGGAAGGGGGCTTGGCAGCAGGGGGGACGACCAAAAGAGAGAGGGGTGCGGCCAGGGGGTGGGGATTATATTTATAAGGGGGAAAAAAGAGTCCTAGGGATGGAAACAAAAAGTCCTAGAAGAATGGGACTCAACCAAAGAGTCCTAGCGGTGGAAACAAAGAGTACTAGAGGTAGGGGACTCAACCAAAGAGTCGTAGGGGTGGGGAACAAAGAGTCCTAGAGGTGGGGACTTAACCAAAGAGTCCTAAATGTGGGGGACTTAACCAAAGAGTCCTAGAGGTGGGGGACTTCACCAAAGAGTCCTAGAGGTGGGGGACTAGGGCTCCCCCCTCAAGGGATGCAGCCAAGGGGTCTCCCCCCTAATTTGGTGCGGCCAATTTGGCGGAAAATTCCCCCCAAATGTGGGGGAAATTCCCGCTAGGGGAATTTGGAAAAATCAGGAAAAATTGGGTAGAATTTGGAAATTTTTGGGAAGGGGAAATTTGGGAAAATTGGGGTGGCTCAATTGGGCTATTTTATCTTCATTACTCTCCATATCTATGTTCCTTTCTCCATTTCTATATTCCCTTTTTCCATTTATATATTCCCTTCTCCATTTCTATGGTTCTTTCTTCATTTCTATGGTTCTTTCTCCATTTCTACTTCTTTTCAAATGCCTCTCTACATGAAAAATGTATGCAATGCATGGTAGTGAAATTTTAGGGTGTTACAACTTGTTCTTCAGATGTGTTCAATAGCTATTCACAAAATGAGCTGGTTTGTGGTGATATGAAGAACACTAGCAAGTAAAATCTTGGGCTTTTACATCCTACTGCTCTTAATTTTGGGGACCTTAATACCCTTGTCCATTTAAATAATTCACCAAATGTCCATTTGGATTTGAATGATTTAAGGTGTGAAGTGTTTGAAATGAATTTACAGCACATATGAAGTTTGAAATTCAAATTTGGTTTGAATTTGCTTAAATTAGCTCATGTCAAGATCAACTCCAAATGGAGTGAAAATTGGTGTGTGAGCTCACAAAAATGTGCTGGGTGTGAATATGAATTCCACTTTTGAATTCATGTTATGAAAGGAGTTTGAATTTGAATTTAAGTTTAAACTAGCCTATTTCTAATTGTACCCAAAAATACCTCAAAAGGTTTTGGATTTGGGTGAAATTTGGCATAAGCATTCCTAACCAAGTTTATGAGTTTTTCACATGCTCAGCCCCTATATGATGCATGTGGGAAATACCACTTTTGCACTTTGTGAGTTTATGTCCTAATGAATATCTTGATGGTGGTTACTTGCTCTTCAAATGTGTTCATATGATTTCCTCAAATGAGGTAAATATGGTGCGATGAACACTTTTAGCAAATGAAAATCTTGGGTGTGGCGGTCCGGAACCTGCTCATCCAGGATCTCAGAGGGTGGTGCCGCACGATGCGACACCCGACAGCACACATCATAAGGAAACATTGTATTACATAGAAAACCAACTGAACTGTACAAAGTAGTACAATACTTCAGTTACAAAATAGTGTTTATATTACAGAAGCGGAAACAAAATTTGTACAACTCACATGTGTATTGGCATGAGTAGAACCTTCCCCAGAGCAAGTTCTTCCCTTCCAAGACCAAGACTTTCCATTCTCAGAGCAGCAAGAAGAAGGCAAGTGTCCTTGACCACTTTGATCCTATACTAGTATGTGTAGATAGAATTATTTGCATTGTCAATTGAAATATGAAACCTATGCTAGGAAGTTTCCCTAGAATTGCATTACCTTGTTTCCTTGTAGCTTGGGTTGGGATTTATTTTATCATGTCATTTATTATTATGCTTAGCCATGCTTAGAATGGGATAATTGGATATGAGATCATCAATTTATTTACCTTACTCTTGAATGAGATATTATAAGTTATGTAGAAGTAGGGATTGAGGCAAGTTGGATGATTTGGTTGGTGCTGGGTGCACGAGACTCGGGTTTGTGTTTAGTACTTGCCTGGATCTTAAGGACCGGTTCATGGAGCATGTAACCTGGCTTTACCGTGCCAACCACATGCTGAGATGGGGCAGCTTGGCCAATTAATTAGGTGTATCCCCGGCGTAGTATGGGTGTGTTGGATGGTGCGGGGAGTAGGTGTCAGCTGGACTACCATATGAACCGCAAGGCTCAAGAGGGGGCCACTGCAGTGGGGTTGGAGCCTCTTGTATGCTGTTAGGGGTGAAACCTCAGTGGGCCCACACTCGTCGGGAATCCCTTTGTAAAGGCTTCGTAGTGATCTCCTGGCTACACACCTGGGAAGTGTGAATGTGGTTCATAGCCACTGGCATAATGGAGGTTCTTTTAGTCCACCCGGCAACGGGGGATGAAATCACTACATGTGGGTACAGTGGTGCAAACTCTGCAGAGTCAAAACTGTCATGACAGCCGTGCTCACGGTCAAGAGCGGCTTGGACTTATTCATGATTAGAGGATTGATGGCTTTGGAAGTTGAGGATGTTAAGCGGGGAGCTTAACATTGGTATTGATGTTATGGTTAATTGATTATGATGATGGGTTGGGAGATTGGGACCATTTCACCTGTGTAGTAATGTAGGTGCTTAATAAGCTAAGGTGGTAGGTAATAATTGCGTAGTGCTTTAACCATGATCTCAACCTCTCCTTGCTCTGGCCATGCATGACATAACCTTCCCCCACTTGCTGAGTACCAACGGTACTCAAACTTGCATATTTGTTGGTTTATATTGCTGCTCAGGTCAAGAGAATGATGTGGTGTTCAATAACCAAGACTTCAGACCCGAAGAAGGATTCTAGGTTCATGGAGTCCCCCGGGCAACTCCTGTGACGGAGCCCACAAGAATAATATTCCGCTGCTATTTTATTTACATGTTATGAACTTATTATCGTCCATCGAGACATATGCTATGTAAGACTTATCTATATTCGACACCTGGCTTGTAATAAATGATGCTTCACTATTTGTCATCACATGTATGACAAAATGATCCTGGCATACATGTGATATTCACTCGGTTGTTCTTTGGAGAAACCGGGTGTGACAGAAGTGGTATCAGAGTCAAGGTTGCCCGTAGGAATGTGGACCTAGGTAGAAATGGACGTATTTAAGGACCCTATTTTCTTAAAAACTATTTTACAAAGGTGTGGGTTGAAAAGTGTTATTTAATGGGGTCACCTTATTCATCATACCCCAACTTTTATTCAAAAATAGGATTTTTATTTAAAATCTTATCTAACTTAATTTTAAATGTTTTATGTTTTAGATGGTTCGCATGATCCGCACTACCCGCAAGTCCACCAGAGGGAGAGTTCCCATAGTTGCCCTTGCCCTGAGAGAGGAGAACCGTCCGGTGACGTATCTCTCCTATGGATTGGCAGTAGGAGGCTTGTTGCGCCGTCTTCGACGCATGCTCCAAGCCGCCGGCAATACGGGCAAGCTAATCATACACTACAGCTCCACCCGAACCATCCGTGAGAAGCGGGAAGAATGGAGTTCAGAAATTAGGATTATCCACGAAAATCAGCTGCTCAAGATCCACCGCTCTCCAGCTTGTTGAGCGACACAGGTCGATGCGGAGAAGGATGTCACCTGGGAGGCAATCACCTGCCAGAGTCACATCTATTGTCGCCACCTGGACAGGACTGAGTACATGTATGTCCTCCAGCGTGAGAGTGGTACAACGGAGTACAAGTACCCGCCAGTGCAGCAGGGGACTTCCCATGAGCACATGGACTTGTGCTTGGAGGATGCTGCTATGCTCAGCACTCGACTGCAGGAGTGTCAGCAGGAGCTTCAGGATGTACGTGACACCCTGAAGGAGACTGAGGCATTGCTTCGAGCTAGCTTGAGGGCGAGAGAAAGAGGAGATGGGAATGAACTGTGTGTCACCGTGAATGACACATGAATTCCTGACTCCCCAGACCGCCGGGCGAGCAGGCGCCGCCGCACTTCTCCACCAGCAGTTTCCCACCCAAAGCAGAATCAGAGGGCAGCCGCAATAATGAGGAAGACCCCGAGGAGCCAGCTCAGTGATACGAGTCGTGTAGAGTTCTTTCCCCTAGTTCAGCAGGTTATCGAGTAGTCGAGTCAATACCTTAGTTAATTGTGTGTTAATGTTTGGTGTGTGACGTGAGTTGTGGAAGCCATGGGCATTTGTCCACAACCTCGTCTTTAGGTTGCTTTGCTTTGATGTGTGAACCCCTATGAATTAAGAGTGCATTTATTTTCGTGTGAGTCGTGACGCCCAAAAGATCTATGTGAAAACTCCAGAAATTGTTTAAATATTAAGGCCTCAAAAGTTTAAATTTAAACAAGCAATTTGGGAAGTTAATACGTAATGATTTAAGTTAACACTTGGTTGACCAAACATAAAGGAATCGTCCATTGTTCGACAAGAATGGTGGAACTAACTCACCCTAGCGACACAAAAGTGAAGTTCATAGCCGTACAAGAACCTAGGAGGGACCTTAAACTCAATCAAGTTGAGGTGGAAGTGGAAGAGATAAGGATTATCCGGGAGTATCCAGATGTTTTTCCGGAGGAGCTGCCAGGTATGCCCCCCGATCGTGAAGTGGAATTCGCGATTGAGCTAGTGCCTGGAACAGCTTTGATATACAAGAGACCTTATCGGATGGACTCTAAACAGTTGGAAGAACTCAAGGAACATTTAAGAGAGTTGACAGAGAAGGGGTACATTCGTCATAGTTCCTCACCATGGGGAGCTCCACTGATATTTGTGCCCAAGAAGGACGGAACCCAAAGGTTATGCGTAGACTACCGTGCGTTGAATGAAGTAACCATCAAGAACAAGTACCCGTTACCCCGCATTGAAGACTTGTTTGATCAGTTGAGGGGAGCTTGTGTGTTCTCGAAAATTGATCTCAGGTCAGGATACCACCAACTTAAGATAAGGCAAACTGATATTCCAAAGACAGCTTTCGTATCTCGTTACAGACTGTATGAATACACCATCATGCCTTTCGGGCTAACTAATGCCCTGGCATACTTCATGTATCTTATGAACATGGTATTCATGGAATATCTGGACAAATTTGTGGTGGTTTTCATAGATGACATTCTTGTCTTCTCCAAAGATGAAGAAGAACATGAGAAACATCTAAGGTTGGTGTTGCAGAAGCTGAGAGAACACCAACTATATGCCAAGTTGAGCAAGTGTGAGTTTTGGCTGAAGAGAGTTTCCTTCTTAGGACATATAATCTCGGAGGGAGGAATCTCCGTAGATCCGGCCAAGATCGAGGATGTACAGAAGTGGAAGACCCCTGAGAATGTCGGGGAAGTTCGAAGCTTCTTAGGATTGGTTGGGTATTATCGACGGTTTATCGAGGGTTTCTTCAAGATTTCGAGACCCCTCACCAAATTGTTGGAGAAGGGAATCACATTCATATGGACGCCGCAGTGCGAGACGAGTTTCCAGGAACTGAAGAAAAGATTGACAACAGCCCCAGTGCTAGTTATGCCAGATATGCAGAAGAACTTTTCGGTGTACTGCGATGCCTCTGGAAACGGGTTGGGATGTGTTCTCATGCAAGAGGGGCATGTCGTGGCTCATGCATCCCGGCAGCTCCGGAAACACGAGAGGAACTATCCTACACATGACCTAGAACTAGCCGCAGTGGTACACGCATTGAAAATTTGGCGGCACTACTTGATGGGGAAGAGGACAGAGATATATATGGATCATAAAAGCTTAAAGTATATTTTCACACAGCCAGATCTCAACCTCAGACAAAGGAGATGGTTAGAGATGATCAACGACTTTGATGTGGGCATCAACTATCATCCTGGGAAAGCGAACGTCGTGACAGATGCTTTAAGCCGGAAGGTGCAGGTCAATAGGTTGAGCTTGAAGGACATGCCTACAGAATTGAAGGAAGAGGTTATAAAACTCAATCTATGTCTGGTGAATAGTGGTGAGGCCATCGCCATGGAAGTGGACTCCGCATTAGAGCAAGACATACGTGATGGTCAAAAGAATGATGAGAAGATACAAGAAATCAGAGAACTCATCAAGGATAACAAAGCCCCTGGTTTCAGAGAGGATGAACAAGGTACGGTGTGGCACGGGAAAAGAATCTGTGTGCCTGAAGTGAAAGAGATCCGTGAATTGATTTTGAAGGAGGCTCATGATTCCGACTATTCCATTCATCCTGGGAGTACGAAGATGTACCATGACCTCAAGAGCAGGTATTGGTGGTATGGCATGAAGCGAGATGTCGCGGAACATGTTGCCCTATGTGACACATGTCAGTTGGTGAAAGCAGAACATCAACGACCCACGGGATTATTGCAACCACTCAAAGTGCCTGAATGGAAATGGGAAGAAATCGGTATGGATTTCATAGTGGGACTACCCAGGACCCAATCAGGATATGATTCGATATGGGTCATCATCGATAGGCTAACCAAGGTAGCTCATTTCATCCCCGTGAAAGAAAGCTACAGTGGATCCAAATTGGCACAATTGTACAGGTCAAGGATCGTGTGTTTCCATGGAGTGCCAAAGAAGATAGTGTCAGATCGAGGGACACAGTTCACCTCAAGGTTCTAGCAGAAGTTACATGAAACCATGGGAACTCATCTGAATTTTAGCTCTGCCTATCATCCTCAGACTGACGGACAAACGGAAAGGACCAATCAGATCCTTGAGGACATGCTGAGAGCGTGTGCACTCAAAAACAATCGGAGTTGGGATAAGAACTTACCGTATGCGGAGTTCTCCTATAACAACAGCTATCAAGCTAGTATGAAGATGTCACCGTTTGAGGCTTTGTATGGGAGAAAGTGCAGAACTCCACTATTTTGGAACCAAGCCGGGGAAAGTAAAGTGTTTGGACCCGAGGTACTACAAGAAGCCGAGACGAAAGTGAGGGAAATTCACAAAAACTTGAGGATAGCACAGACACGACAAATGAGCTATGCCGATATACGGAGAAGAGAGCTCGTTTTCAACGTGGGGGACTATGTCTTCCTCAAGGTGTCCCCTATTTGAGGACTTTGTCGGTTCAAGGTGAAAGGGAAGTTATCACCACGATACATCAGACCATTTCAAGTTCTGGAGAGGAAAGGCGAAGTGGCATATCAACTAGAACTACCGTCTCGCCTATCGGATGTGCATGATGTATTCCATGTGTCACAGCTCAAGAAATGTCTAAGGACACCTGAAGAGATGTTACCCATGAATGAGGTTGACGTACGAGAGGATCTGTCTTATGCCGAGCAACCGTTCAAGACTTTGGAGACAATGGAACGCCTCACAAGAAATAAAAGAATCCGGATGTGCAAGGTGCAGTGGAAGCATCACTCGGATGAGGAAGCCACATGGGAGCGAGAAGACGAGCTTAAGGCACAGTTTCCGGAATTGTTTTCCTAGAACCACCAATCTCGAGGACGAGATTTCTTTTAAGGGGGGTAGAGCTGTAACACCCCAAAAATCTGTTAAGAGGGGAATTTAAAAATTTTTGGACGTATTGCATGTGGTGTAGAAATTCAAATTCAAATTGGAATTCAAATTCAAATCAAAATAGAAAAAAAAAGGAAAAAGAAAAAAAGAAAAAGAAAACCCCCCGGCCAGTGGGCCGAAACCCACCAGCCGGCCCACCATTCCCCCCCCCCCCCGCGCCCCTTTTCCTCTCACTGACACGCGGGGCCCGCCGTCATCTTCTTCCTCGCACGCGCTCGACCGACCCCAGGACTCCTCTCTCTCCCGAATCCAAACTACCCCCGGAAACTCGCGTACCCCAGCCAAATTCTGGTCCCGGACGACTCCAGCTCGATCCCAACAGACCGCCACCCTCCCTCGTCTATATAAACGCCGGCATTGCCCTGTTTTTTCCACCCCGATCGGCTGTTTTTCCTCCCGGTGAGAACCAGAGCTTCTCCAGCCGTTTTCTCTCGATCCTTGCTCGGATTTTCTGATCTAACGCACCGATCTTGTTCCACCGCCTCCGGGGAATCATGCAGGTGCAGAAAACTCGGTAGATTGCGCCCTAGACACAGCCCCGACGAGCATCACCGCTATTCCATCTCGGACCTCATCGCCGACTGCCTTCCAGGGCCTTCGAGCTCAAGAAAAAACCCGACGTGAGATCCCCGACCTCCCCTCTACCGATCTATGCCATGAAATCCCAGTTTTAGGAAGAATAGACGAAGATCCGAAGTTTTCCGGCGAGATCGCCGCCTCCCGCCGCCGCGCGCCGCCGGGCAGCGCGGGCTGGATCCAGCCAGGGCGACGTGGCCGCTTGTGCGCCGTCTATTTTAAATCGCACGGTGGACATAAAACCCCGGCGTACCGGTTCGACGTTATAATATCAGCCGTCAGTTTTAAATCAGACGGTCCACATCGGCCCCGCATTATAAAGGCCGGGATTCTTACGCACTACCCCCTGGGGATCTCGGAAAACACGAGCTAGCCCCGGAAACTTCTGATCTAGCCCCTGGAACATCAGAAATTCATGTAAATTCAATTAAAAATCAGTTTTAGCCCCTGCACTTAATAAAAATTAGCAAAACCCCTCTGTTATGCAGAGTTAGACACCTGGAAATTTGTAAAAGAATAAATTAGACCCTATAGTAGGGTGAACTTACCTTTTTGACCCTATATGGTATTAAGTTTAGAAAGTTGAATGTGTGACTAGGATTTAAATTTAAAAGGAAAGACAAACACATGTGCTAATTCAAGTTTAAACTCTACTAACACTTGGAAAACTTTAGAATGAACTAAAAATAAATTTTAGGCTGAAATGAAATCTGTTTGGGTGTTGTTCATATTTATTAGTTCTAGGAACACATTTTTAGGTTAATAAATAATTCTGAAAATTAGTAAAATAAATTTGAATTAGTTCACATCAGAGGAGAAGTTCAAAAACATATTATTTAATATATTAGATCAGAACCTATTCTGTTTAGATGTTATGCCCTACTATTTAATATTTAAAACTCACTTTTAGGCATAGAAAATAAATCTGGAAAATAAAGGAAAAATAGGTATGCATAATTAGAAAATGATAAATGAAGTCTCCAAATCCAAAGACTTTAGTTTGGGATGTGGTAGAAGGTTTAAAAACCCACTTGGAATAGGAAATTACCTTCCATGCAAACTTGGTAGCTAAAGAGTGTGTTAATTGAATATGAAGAATTTGTTTAGAATTGAAATTCATATATAGAGTGTGCAAATAAAAATCTGAATACAAAAGTTAAAAATCATATACATATGTTTAAAAGTGCATGTAGGCCAAAAATCAACACATGTAGAGTAATCCCAACGTTTAGAAATGTGAATGACTTTCATAGGTATGTATGTGTGTTTTGCATGAGTGAAAGTGTGAACTATGTCTTATGGATTGTGTTTTCTTTTGCTATGTGTATTGGCATGAGTAGAACCTGCCCCAGAGCAAGTTCTCCCCTTCCAAGACCAAGACTTTCCATTCTCAGAGCAGCAAGAAGAAGGCAAGTGTCCTTGACCACTTTGATCCTATACTAGGATGTGTAGATAGAATTATTTGCATTGTCAATTGAAATATGAAACCCATGCTAGGAAGTTTCCCTAGAATTGCATTATCTTGTTTCCTTGTAGCTTGGGTTGGGATTTATTTTATCATGTCATTTATTATTATGCTTAGCATGCTTAGAATGGGATAATTGGGATATGAGATCATCAATTTATTTACCTTACTCTTGAATGAGATATTATGAGTTATGTAGAGGTAGGGATTGAGGCAAGTTGGATGATTTGGTTGGTGTTGGGTGCACGAGACTCGGGTTTGTGTTTAGTACTTGCCTGGATCCTAAGGACCGGTTCATGGAGCATGTAACCTGGCTTTACCGTGCCAACCACATGCTGAGATGGGGCAGCTTTGCCAATTAATTAGGTGTATCCCCGGCGTAGTATGGGTGTGTTGGATGGTGCGGGGAGTAGGTGTCAGCTGGACTACCATATGAATCGCAAGGCTCAAGAGGGGGCCACTGCAGCGGGGTTGGAGCCTCTTGTATGCTGTTAGGGGTGAAACCTCAGTGGGCCCACGCTCATCGGGAATCCCTTTGTAAAGGCTTCGTAGTGATCTCCTGGCTACACACCTGGGAAGTGTGAATGTGGTTCGTAGCCACTGGCATAATGGAGGTTCTTTTAGTCGACCCGGCAACGGGGGATGAAATCACTACATGTGGGTACAGTGGTGCAAACTCTGCAGAGTCAAAACTGTCATGACAGCCGTGCTCATGGTCAAGAGCGGCTTGGACTTATTCATGATTAGAGGATTGATGGATTTGGAAGTTGAGGATGTTAAGCGGGGAGCTTAACATTGGTATTGATGTTATGGTTAATTGATTATGATGATGGGTTGGGAGATTGGGACCATTTCACCTGTGTAGTAATGTAGGTTCTTAATAAGCTAAGGTGGTAGGTAATAATTGCGTAGTGCTTTAACCATGATCTCAACCTCTCCTTGCTCTGGCCATGCATGACATAACCTTCCCCCACTTGCTGAGTACCAACGGTACTCAAACTTGCATATTTGTTGGTTTATATTGCTGCTCAGGTCAAGAGAATGATGTGGTGTTCAATGACCAAGACTTCAGACCCGAAGAAGGATTCTAGGTTCATGGAGTCCCCCGGGCAACTCCTGTGACGGAGCCCACAAGAATATTATTCCGCTGCTATTTTATTTACATGTTATGAACTTATTATCGTCCATCGAGACATATGCTATGTAAGACTTATTTATATTCGACACCTGGCTTGTAATAAATGATGCTTCACTATTTGTCATCACATGTATGAGAAAATGATCCTGACATACATGTGATATTCACTCGGTTGCTCTTCGGAGAAACCGGGTGTGACATCTGTACATCTTGTGCATCTCCAACTAATTTATCGAGTCGTAGACCAGGCTCAACAACAAAAGAATCCGGCAACTCTTCTTCTTGGTAAACAACATCAGCCTCATCAAGGTAACCAGTATTGTCTGGTGTATATAACCGCTCACGAGGATTCACCTTTTGTACAAGCCACCATGCTTTAAGCTTTTCGCATGGATATTGTAGATAGTACACTTGTTCAACTTGGTGTGCAAGGACAAAGGTGTCGTAGCCTCGTAGTCGGTCCTTGTGTTTGACTTCTACCATGCCAAATTGGTTTGTTGAGTTCCATTGTTATGATCAAACCAATCGCAGTCAAAGAAGACTACTTTAAGGTCTTTACTCCCGACAAAACAGAATTCTAGGTTTTTGTTTATGATCCCATAGAAATTAGTTTCACGTCCTTCGGCATCGGCGGCCCTCGTCACAACTCTGGTGTTAGATGTTGCCCTTAGAGGACGTTGAGCTTCAAATTGAGTTGAACAAAATCGGAACCCATTGACATCATATCGACCAAAGAGTTTAACTTTAATAGATCCGTTGGACAGTTGTTGCAAATCTTCAAGAACACCGGCTTGTGTCTTGCACTGTCCAACATATGAAGTAAGAAGACTATTTTATGCTATGAACATAATTACTAAGAGGAACAAGACAAGTAAAATGTTACATGATTTCGAAACCAGGTTTGGAAGTTAGGTCCTCCATTTACTCCATAATGTCGCATTGTTTGTATTTGCTTGCTCGTAGGTTGCTGCTTAGACTTCCAATTTTGTCGATCGAACTCACTAAATAAGGACAAAACAGAATTATTAGCATAAATGTATAACACACCACGCAAATTAGTATAGATGGTGAACAACCACTTACTGAAAAAAATTGTCCATCCCATCTATGTTAGCGTACATGTATAACAAAGCATCTATCTTTTCATCTGTTGAAGCATCATAGCTCGTGCCACTACCAACAGTGGTGCCTCTCGTTTGAAAAAGTGAGAGTTCGCTACAAGAGGTTGCTTCAGCCATATTGTACCGCAACACCGATGCATTAACATTGTGTTCTTCTGCAAAGTAGACACTTGAAAAATATCCTATCTCCTGAAGTGTAAATGCTTCGGCGATGCATCCTTCAACCCTTGCCTTATTACGAACCATCGGTTTCAGACATCTGAGTGCTCTTTCAATGT
Organism: Neostapfia colusana; assembly: GCA_030760725.1. Classification (NCBI taxonomy): domain Eukaryota; kingdom Viridiplantae; phylum Streptophyta; class Magnoliopsida; order Poales; family Poaceae; genus Neostapfia; species Neostapfia colusana. Next base: position 105,889,364 of record JASWHV010000003.1, read on the forward strand.
GGTACATCCACCTATATTGAACAGGGCGGCCTACTTTAGCTTGATATGGAAGATGAATTAGAAGGTGTTGCATTGGATTGAAGAACCCTGGAGGAAATATTTTTTCCATCTTACATAAAAGCACAGGTATCTCTTTTTCCAACTTATCCATCATCTCCCTTTTGATTTCTTTAGCACAAAGCTGTCTATAAAAATAGCTAAGCTCGGCTAACACCTTCCACACCTCATCGTCAAGATAGCCTCGAAACATAACCGGCAGAAGTCTTTCCATTATTATGTGATAATCATGACTCTTCAAACCAGTGAGATTTCCAGTCTTAACATTAATGGCTCTTCTCAGGCTAGCAGCATAACCGTCTGGGAACTTCAACTGTTTCAACCACTTGAAGACTTCTTTCTTTTATTTTGGTCGAAGGCAGAAAGAAGCTCGTGGTTTGCCACCAGCTTCAGAGAGCTCAAGACTTGGTCGGTTACAAACCTCTGCCAAGTCCTTCCGAGCTTTTATATTGTCTTTTGTTTTGCCCGTCATATCCAAGCACGTGCTTATGATGCATTCGCCCATGTTATGTTCCTGGTGCATGACATCAATGTTGGGCCTCAATGCTATGCGGAGGCGGTCCAAGTGGCGCATGGAGAATTGGTGACGAGCGGGGCCCGCTTCGTCTATGATACTTCCTCCTTTCTGAAATGACAGGCCGCATAACTACTGCCTAACGGCCCGCCTTTCTATTGTTATAGTGTTCTACTGGTTAGTGGGCCTGAAAAATGGACAGCCTAGCCGCTCTCGAGTTTCTGTGGGGAATTGGAGCCCAAGACACATGAGTCCTGTCAAGCTTGGACAAGAAGTGAGACTAGAACTTTTTTTGTTTTAATCAGTCCATCCAAGACTGAACATAAAAAAACGAGCAAATGCAAGAAGGAATTTGAAGGAAAAAAGATCACTTGATTATTCTTCCCCCCTTCTTTTCACCCCTTTTCTCTTTTTCGGTGCTGTTGCCAGAGTTGGTGCCGGATCTCTCGGCGGTTGATTTTACTTTCTCACATCACCGTTCTTCCTCTCCCTTGCAAGTAACTCAACCTCTCCGACAGCCACTTTAGAGCTTAGATGCCTGCCTACAAGGCTACAGCCCATCACTAACAAACCTACGTAACTAGTGCTCACTCAACAGCATAGCTAAGTAGCATGCATGGTGCGATTGTGCTCTCTTGCTACAGTAAAAACTATTGCTAGCTCAATAATGAGGTACAACCCTGGCTTAATTTGGAGCTAAGCTTAGCGTTTGGACCCCTCTAATGAACAAGCATGCATGAGACCTACCACCGCCCTTAGCATGTGCTGCACTTAAAGGGATTTTTTTGAACCCTAACAAATTTAGAACCTTGTGCCTAGTGTATAGGTTAATTAAGATCAACAAAATTTCATGGGGATGAGCTCAAAGCTTGGATAGAACTGTAACGCACTACACAGCTGCACAATTCTAAATATGCTGATTAGGTGGAGGGCACTGTGAAAGTGCATGTGTAACTGAATGTAGGAGGAAAAAATACTCACACACTTCCAGTAGTCCTTGCATCATGAATATTATCCTGCTATGTATGAACCGTGAAATTCATATACGCTGAAGTGCACCGAAAAGAAAAGGCGCTTACTCTTTCAACCAATCAAGGTGCAGATGCTGAACAAGCCTTGTGGAAAAGAGGAACTAGCTGTGGCTGTAACAGAAAACCGGCCAAGTGAAAGGCAAAGTACAGATACCAATAAAGTGGGCAAGCTTTTATCAGACCAAATGATCAGCAGTCCACCACAGTGCTCACTTTGTATCCCCCCTGCCTCACCCCAATGCCAATGTGACAGCTTAAAAGCATGGCATCTCCCTTCTAATCATAGCACTCACTCCTAGGGCTACTACAACCTTGGCTCTACCTGTTGATCGGTGACTGGTTGGTGCAAAGAGGGACCCATCCCAGGAAACTGAGGAGTACTTCGACATACTAATGCCCTAAGCTTGTCAATGATTCCAAAGGAGATATTGACTCCGTTGCATGCTTCCATTGTAGACTAGGACCCCCCCCCCCGAAAGAGGCGGATTGATGAACACCTGAACAAGAAGCAAAGTAGTTTGGTTCTCTAATCAAAACCTGTGCTAGTGCAACTATGTTCTTTTGAACGAAAGGGCCTAAAGGGGTATAGTGGGTCTTGATACATAAGCAATGAATTGGCCCCATAACGTATACTGCTTGCTGTACTGTTCCAATTTGACTGAATAAGATAGTATCATGTCTTCTCGAAACAAAATGACCACTATTTTCCTTATATTTTATGTATATGAAATATGATATTTCTTTAGTTAGTTCAAGTATTGTGCCATATATTATCTCGAATTCGAAAGGAAGTTTCAGCTACTATCAACCACAATTCATGTTGGTTATTTAATTTGTTGTTTTTTGTATATTTATGATCTCAAAATTATTGCGAGACTACTTTCTCAAGACAAGGCTACTTAAGCCTGAAGAACTGTTTATATTTAATGTTCGAGGCCCTGGAAGAAACACTATTTTTGTTAATGGAGTGTCATAATAGCCAATAACACAATAAATTTTAGTTGGACCTTTCATTAGATGAAACAACCAATTAAGACGTCCGTGCACAAAAACCATAGTTTGGTGTGTTTAATCGTGTCCTGGTTCCACTAGAGGATGCATGCCAAGTCATATGCTTGCCCAGAATTGGTATATGCTCCACGACCACATATATTATATTTATTATAGCATATTTGAGTCCTCTAGAAACACACAAGCTTACATATTTCGGCGCATAGTCAAGTTGAGGAGCCGGCCGGGGAGGGGGGGACAGGTGGCCGGCGGCTCGGCCAGAGGGGGGGGAGGGGCCTGTCCAGGGGGGGAGGGGGGAGGGGGCGGGACAGGGTCCGGCACGGCCGGAGGGGGGGAGGGGTCTGTCCAGGAGGGGGAGGGTGGAGGGGGCAGGACAGGGGCCAGCGCAGCCGGAGGGGGGAGCGGGGGAGGGGCCGGTCCAGTGGGGTAAGGCGGGAGGGGGCGAGACAGAGGCGGCCGGACGGCCGGCGGCCGTCGGCTTGGCCGCAGGGGGGAGTGGGGGAGGGGCCGGAGGGGGACGGGGGAGGGGCCGGAGAGGCCGGACGGTGGGAGGACGACAAGGCCGGCCGGCCGGTGGCCGGCGGCGCGGCCGGGGAGCGAGGAACTTGAGAGGGGTGCGGGGGAGAGGCCGGAGGGGGAGGGGGAGCAGTAGGGGGACTTACCTCGGGCCGGGGACGGGCGGGGCGGTGGCGGGGACGGCCGGCGGTGACAGGGACGGCCGGCGGCGATGGAGCAGAGGCGCGAGTTCGGAGGCGGCACACGCCGCCTCCCGGCTCGCGTACAGGGTATATGTGCCGTTATTGACGACGGTGCTTGGTGACCGTCGTCAATAAGTAGCTTATTGACGACGGTGATAGGTGACCGTCGTCTATAAGGAACTTATTGACGACGGTGCTAGGTCACCGTCATCAATAACTCCTCGGGTGGGCTTGGATTAAGTTAAAGATGACGGCCCCCGTCGTCAATAATTTATTGACGATGGTTCTCGTCTAGCCGTTGTCAATAACTACGTTATTGACGACGGCTTTATCTAGTCGTCATCAATAATATTAAAGACGGTGGCCCCATCATCAATAAATTTGGTCATCATCAATGATCGTTTTTCCTGTAGTGCATTGGAACTTTTCTAACCGTCTTAGGCTTTCGGCGTCAGGATAGCAGGAGGTAACTTGCTCAATAACATATCACTGCGGGTATGTACCTTGAGGGAGCTTGCTATTCGGGTCAGTTAGACCGCGTCCTGTGTGGAAAAACTTGGGAAAGGTGGCCGTGTACAACATCAGTTGAGGTTGCTGCCGGCAACTCGGAGTATGGGTGTACGTGCCGTGTAGTTTGGGCGTGTACTTATTCGAATCACCGTCGCTCACAGTCATATGAGCATACTTGCCCACTGTGTCTTGACGTAGTAAGAACTGAAATGGTTTACTTTGAATATTGATAAGGCTTATGATTTAACTTGTAATGGAACCATGCTTGCTGTAGAGATAGTGCTAATTAAAGTTTACTTCACTTTGTGCAAGAAGCATCGCAACAAAGCGTTTCTTGTTTGATTGTGGCATTGCGATGCTGTTCGGCTCAAGGTCTTTACAATGAGGCTTAAAATCTCAAAGTTAAGGATCAACTGTAGGAGAGTCCTTTATGCAAAGTTAGCTAACCCATTTCAATCCATTGTGCATGTAGAGTTTCTTGTTTAAGGGAGATGGATCAGTCTTGCTGAGCCTATGTGCTCACGTTTGGTATATGAGTGGTTTTGCAGGTTAACATCAACGATTATGAGAAGGTTTTCCGGTGAGACTCAGAGACATCCGAGTCGATTAACACATGGAGAAACCAGCCACTGCAATGTCTTTGTGTTGCTAGCGAGAGGAGTCTACGGGCTGGACCTCTTCTCAAGTGCTCATTAGTTATTCGAAGTGAGCTGTTTATAGTCTTCCGCTGTAGCTATTTGATGTAAATTATTTAAAAAGAACACTTGTAAGCTTCCGCTTTTGATTTATGTAATACATGTTTCCTTATATGTGTGCTGTTGGGTGCCGCATAACACAGCACCAACCAATGCGATTCCTGGGCGAGCGGCACGGCCCTGTGAACGAACGGGTGGCTGGGTCCCTCCAGCGTGGTATCAGAGCCAGGTTGGTAATAGCGCACGGAATAAGGATCGTATAACGACAAAATCTTAGGATACGATGAGGAAATGGTACCAGGCCCATATAAGGACTATTATATTAGCCTAATATGAAGGTGGCAACCTAACTTATGTGTTATGTCAGAAAATCATGCATCTACGGACATTCTATGTCTTGGGGGGTGTATGTAAGCGCCCTCCACCAGTGTGCACAAGCTGAAGGGTGGAGCCCCACGGGTGGCAGGTAACCCGGCCAGCTTTGGTATCCTCTACGACTCTTCATGTCGTTTGGGGTACTCGAGCAACGCCCTTCCCTGGCGTGCTACGGGCAAGTATGGGAGACCCCGTCACGTGGTTAGTAACGTGAACGCGTAGCTCAAGGCGTGTTTGGCTTGAGAACACCCGTGCGAGTGATGACGGACAGGTGCACGAAATGTATTGGACCGGGTTCAGTGTGCAGCCGAACCTGATGATAGTGTGTTATTTATGCAGGTTTAACCACGAAACCATAGTACGAGTATCCACACGTTCGCGAGTGACTGTTTTAGTGCCACCTATGATACGAACATTCCGGTATAATCCGGTTAGGAATTTCTTTTGTGAGGCAACATAGTACCGACATCTTTCTTACGGTGCATCGACGCCGTACTAAACTTAATAATTCTCTTCTCTATGAAGAAATGATTCATGAACTAACTTTCAACTAAAAATGTGAGTTTGAAATAAATAGTTACTGAACTCTTATTTTGAGCTAAGATTCAAAGGAGAGAATGACTAGGCTTCAAAGATTTCAAAAACAGAGTGCTCTGTTTCTAGCCGGAATTCTTGCTGGACTTTGACAGAGTATAACTCTGAGTAGCATTACACAATTAAGGTGTATGATACAGTTATGGAAATATTTTCAAGTGCTCTACAGCTTATTTGTAGACCTCCAGAGCAAAATCACACGTTAAATTGGTGGAAAGTCCTGTTGAAGGTAAACTGTACAGAACCAGGACAGTAGCAAAACCTCTCTGGACCTTTCTGTTTTTAAGCCATAACTTTCTGTAGAAAAATCCCTAAGGAGCCTATGATACATCGTTGGAAAGGTTATGAAATGTGTAAAATTTTTGTAAGTCAAAGTTTCTTAAAATTATAATTGTATTTGCATATACAAGTGTGATAAAAATATCCACATACAAAGGAGATGCTGGCAAATTTTATCCAGAAATTCTGTCGATTTTGGAAAAATCATAACTTTTGATCCAAAGATTATATGAAGGCATATAAATACTCGTTGGAAATATATTGAAGTTAACTTTGACTTTGGTATGTAACTTGAGTTATGAAAATTCTTTTAACAAGATCAAAATCTGGAGTTAGTGCATAAAGGTATGTTCTGTACAGATAGGCTAGTTAGCTATGTCTACTCTAAGGAGTTGTGTAAACATGGATTTTGTTACTGCTTTCATAAAGTTTTGACATTTCATGTTTTCATTAGCCTCACATACTTCTGATTTCATGTTTAACTCATGTAGAAATATATTTTGCAGTATGGTTCGTACTCGCTCTAGGAGCAAGGCCGGAAGTTCTTGCCGAGGCGGTGATGAATCTATTCCACCATTTGAACCACCATCCACGGGATGGATGGATCTTATGACTCGAGTTGTCGAGTCTAACCAGGAGAACACCAGGCTACTCCAAGAAGCAACGCAAGAGAACACATGCTTACTCCAAGCTTTGGTACAGCAAGGCGTACTCCAGAACACGCAACAAGTCGTTCCACCTCAGAACGCTTATCTGGATTTCTTGGTGACTCAACCGCCAATCTTTACTGAAGCTACCGAACCCGTGGAAGTGGATCAATGGATTCATGTCATGGAGTCTAAATTTGGAGTACTCGAGTGTGACAAATATCATAAGACATTGTTTGCCGCTCAACAACTTCATGGAGCCGCGGAGAACTGGTGGGTCGAACATTTTGCCACCATTCCGGAAGGCCATCAAGTAACATGGAGTGAGTTCTGTGAAGTATTTCGTACTCGTCACATACCAATAGGTATTATCAAGGCAAAGCGGGAGGAATTTTTGAGCTTGAAGCAAGGGGACATGAATGTCCTTGAGTATGTCAGAAGGTTTAACCTTTTGGATCAATATGCTCCCGAATATGTGGCGAAAGAAGAGGCACGGTGTGATTTATTCTTCCATGGCCTGAGTGCCATATTACAGGAAAAGTTGGCCGTGTTCAACAAAGGCAGTTACACCGACATGGTTGATGCGGCTCTCATCCAAGAGAAGCCGACACTCGAGTGGCAAGCTGAAAAAAGAAAAATGAGTCAGATCGAGCAGGCCAGCACAATTTACGTGCCTTAAAAGTACCGTTTGGTGTACCGAACGCCATCCGGTGATAGATGGAGGCCACCTGTATGATCAACTCCTAAGAGGCTGATTGCTGGTAAAGTACCCCAACTTGCACCACCTCCACAGCAGCAGCATCAGACGGTGGTTTGTGCTCCATCGCTGCAGCCATATGTACCTAGCATCCAACCGCAAGTCAATGAAGAACCGGAGAGACATCCTTGTTTAACTTGTTGGCGTATGGGCCATTATGCTAGGCACTGTCCGGAGGGAATTCAAGGCTGCAGGTCACCATATTTGCAATATTCCGACCCGTACCTAAATCTGCAGAGAAGAGGGCTGACAAGGGGCAGCATTCACTATACAGTGATTGATGATGTTCCGGAAGGAGAAGCCACTTTAGCGGGGATGTTTTCTCTGAATCAGCTACCGGTTTTAATTCTCTTTGATTCCTGTGCCACACACAACTTCATTAGCTAATCTTTCGTGGCTCAACATCAGCTCCAACCAGCTTATACAAAGAGGCAATACCTCATATCTTTGCCCGGGAGCAGCAGTACCACAAGTGAGATTGTCTCCCGAGCACCTCTATGTTTGGGGGTAGAATATACCCCACAACTCTCATTTTTCTTGAGGGTCTGAAGATCAACATCATTTTGGGGATGTCATGGTTGAATTACCACAAGGCGGTTCTTAACATCAGCTCTAGGACCGTTGAGCTCAACTCCCCACACCACGATCTTCATATATTATTGCTGGGTGCCAGTCGGCAGCAGATTGCAACATTGAACCACACGGAAATTGTGAAGATAGAGGACATTCCGGTGGTACGTGAATATCCGGATGTGTTTCCCAATAATTTACCGGGCATGCTGCCCAAACGGTACGTAGATTTCAAGATTGAACTTGCGCCGGGAACAACGCCGATATCACAAAGGCCGTACAAGGTGGCACTCAATGAACTGGCAGAATTGAAGGCACAGCTGAATGACCTAATGAGCAAGGGCTTTACACGACCGAGTTTGTCACCTTAGGGTTGTTCAGCGTTGTTTGTCAAGAAGAACGAAACACTACGGCTCTGTGTTGATTATCGTCCTCTTAATGCCGTTACCATCAAGAACAAGTATCCACTACCTCGCATTGATATGCTCTTCGATCAATTAGTGGGTGCTAAAGTATTCTCGAAGATGGATCTTCGGTCCGGATATCATCAGATTAAAATCCGGGCAGAAGATATTCCGAAGACGGCATTCTCAACGAGATTCGGGCTATATGAGTATCTCGTTATGTCTTTTGGGCTGACCAACGCCCCGGCACACTTTATGTACCTTATGAATTCAGTGTTCATGCCAGAGTTGGATAAATTCTTTGTGGTCTTCATCGACGATATCTTGGTGTACTCCAAGTCAGAGGAAGAACATGCTGAGCATCTGCATATTGTGCTACAAAAAGATTGCGAGATCATCATCTCTATGCAAAATTCAGCAAGTGTGAATTCTGGATTAATCAAGTACCTTTTCTCGGACACATTATTTCAGCGGAGGGCATTGCTGTTGATCCGAGTAAGATTATCCAAGTACAGAAATGGGAGTCACAAAAGTTTGTGCATGAAATCCGAAGCTTACTAAGTTTAGCGGGTTATTACCGGATATTTATTCCGGGCTTCTCCAAGATCGCTAAACCGATGACGGAATTATTGAAGAAGAATACCAGATTTGTTTGGGGTGTTGCATGTGAACAAGCTTTCAAGACTCTAGTGAAGCATCTCACAACAGCCCCAGTTCTTGCTCAGCCGGATACGACGAAGCGATTCGACGTTTATTGCGATGCATCTGGCGTCGGTCTTGGCTGCGTGCTGATGCAAGAAAGACGAGTGGTCGCTTATGGATCTCGTCAACTCAGAAACCATGAGCAGCATTATCCAACTCACGATTTTGAGTTAGCTGCCGTGGTCCTTTCTTTGAAGATGTGGAGGCATTACTTGCTCGGAAATCTTGTACACCTCTACACCGACCACAAGAGCTTGAAATACATCTTCACTCAGAAAGAATTTAACATGAGACAACGAAGATGGCTAGAGATCATTAAAGATTGTGAACTTGATATTCATTATCATCCGGGGAAGGCGAATGTGGTCGCCGATGCACTCAGTCATAGGGCGCATATCCACCACTTGACCATTGCTGAAATGGATGATGAAGAACCAAGCCTCCGTATTATTCCGTATGGAGCCCTCTATAATCTCGCTCTCGTTCCTACCATCCCTTCTCCATTTCTATGGTTCTTTCTCCATTTCTATTGTTCTTTCTCGATTTGTAGGGTTCTTTCTCCATTTTTACTTCTTTTCAAATGCTTCTCTACATGAAAAATGTATGCAGTGCGTGGCAGTTCGACTATGAAATCCATGCTGCTGTCTTCCCACTTCCACTCGGGTACTTTCAATGGCTGCAACAATCAGCGGGTCTTTGATGTTCGGCCTTCACTCGTCGGCATGTGTCGCATAAGGCAACATATTCAGCTATGTCCCTTTTCATACCATCCCACCAATAGCAAGTTTTCAGGTCCTTGTACATCTTTGTACAGCGAGGGTGTATGGAATAAGGTGAGTCATGTGCCTCCTTTAGTATCGTGTCGCGGATGTGCTTCACGTTAGGCACACAAATCCTTTTCCCTAACCAAAGCGTGGCTTTCTTGTCTTCCCTGAAATCCTTTTCTATGCTTTGTCGGATTCTTTCCTTGATTTCCTTGATTTCCTCATCCGTTGCTTGGCCATCTTGTATCTCTAGTTCCAGCGAGGAGTTCAGTTCTATCACCTCCATCTCGTTCAAGAGCCCGAGATGTAACCGTTCGAACTCCTTGTGCAGCTTGGGTGGCAGCTCCCGAACTGTGAGTTGGTGACATGCTCCCTTTTGGCTCAACGCATCAGCTACTACATTGGCCTTTCCGGGGTGATAGTTGATTCCAACGTCATAATCTTTGATGAGTTCCAACCATCGACGTTGCCTCAAATTCAGATTCGTTTGCGTGAATATATACTTGAGGCTTTTATGATCCGTATAGATTTCACATAGGTGGCCAAGGATATAATGCCTCCGAATCTTCAGGGCATGTACCACGGCTGCAAGTTCCAAGTCATGTGTGGGTTTATTCAGCTCATGTTTCTTTAGTTCTCTCGTGCATAGGCTACCACTTGTCCTCCTTGCATGAGCACACATCCAAGCCCTTGTCTTGATGCGTCACAATATATGTCGAAACTCTTGCTCACGTCCGGCAATACCGAAACCGGCGCTGTTGTTAATCTCTTCTTTAGTTCTTCAAAGCTGTCTTGACACGCTTGTGTCAACTGAAACAATTTCCCTTTCATCAGCAATTCGGTCATGGGCTTCGCTATTTTGGAGAAATCCTTGATGAACCGGCGGTAGTATCCAGCCATCCCAAGGAAACTCCGAATATCTCTCACATTCTGCGGTTGGTTCCACTTCAAAACATCTCCACCTTTTCCGGGATCAACCGATACTCCTCCTTCAGAGATAATGTGGCCTAGGAACGATATCTCCTTTAGCCAAAATTGACACTTGCTGAACTTGGCATCCAATTGATGCTCTCGCAGTTTTTTCAATGTTAACCTCAAGTGTTCTTCGTGTTCTTCCTCACACTTTGATTACACCATGATATCGTCGATAAAAACTACGACGAACTTGTCCAAGTACTCCATGAAGACTATATACATGAGGTACATAAAGTATCTGGGTGCATTCGTGTGACACCCTCGCCTCGGGTGTCAGCATATGTTCATGTTCTATGAAGAGGAAACATTCTAATGAAAAAAAAGAGGAACAGAGAGAATTATCAAAGGAATAGCCAATAAATCCCTCCAAGAGCGCCGAAGACAACTTACCACGGCCGCTGGCCACGTGGCGTGTTCGGAGCTCATCCCTGCAAGATGGGGAGAAGTTCGCCGCTGAAAGAGCTACGTGGCAGGTTCGGGGCTCGTCGCCACAAAGGGGAGAGGTCCGATCCTGTGGGACACGTGTTGCCCACGGAGCTAGCCTCTACAGAGGAAGCAAAGGCATTTCCGCAAGACACGTGTCATCCTCGGAGCTAGTCCTCGCGGAAATCAGAGGACCAATCGCGCAGGGTACGTGTCGATCTCGGAGCCCATCTCAGAGAAGTCCGGATCTATCGAACACGTGTCGCCACCGGAGCTTATCACCGGGGGGGGGGGGGGGTCTGTCGTTGCTGGACACGTGTCGACCTCGGGGCATGTTCCTGAGGAAGGAAGAGAGGGAAGACCGGCGCCAACACGTGGCATGCGCGGAGCTCACCTCCAAAGAAGGGGGAAGTCTCGCTCGTGACACGCGGCACAACCGGAGCTCGTCTCTGCGGACGAGGAGATACCAGGGCCCGGAGGACACGTGGAGCTTCCGGAGCTCATCATCACGGAGGTAAAGAGTTCTGGAGCAGGTTTTATGCGTAAAAAAATACCGGTACGCAACAGAAACCGATCTAAATTCCACGATGTTACTAAAGATAAGATGTTAGGATCCAACAAAGATCTGAATAAGACTCTTATTCGGGATACAATCAGATTAGGACTCTTCTCTTCCCGATTATAAATAGAACCCAAAACCTCTGGCCGAAACTACAAACTTCTCTTTCGACTCCTGAGCCGACGACTTAGAGCCCTAGCCCTAACTCGCCGAGCAAACCATCGCTGAAGCGCAACAAGGGAGATCATCGGAGAAGAACCGAGCGGTCTGAGGAGGACCTCGAAGTCAAGAAGAACGTGAGCTAGGACTTCAATATCATTGTGTTCATCTCTTTGCATCTGTTCTTCAATTCCTTTCGAACAGAAGCCTTCTCGTGGGCAGATCACTTGATGATCAGTTTGATCTAAAGACAAGATCATTGCCACGTCCACCTTTGATCCGAACACCCCTGTCCACACAAGGCCATGCAAAAGCACATACAGATCAATCTAATAAAACTAATCATGAGATAGCATGCATATGCATTATCGCATCTAGTTTAAGGTTTGTGCATAAATATTGATTGCTGTGAATCCTGTATGCACGTGATCCTACCTAGCAGGACAAGCTCAGGGAGCTGTCTACGACGAACTGCAGCAACCAGGTTTTGAGAAACAAGAACAACCGGAATCGCAAGAACAAGGCAAGTGCTCCTTGACCATATTGATCCTATGTTTTGGGTGAAACTATCTTGTTTTGCAAAAGGTGTGCGTACTGAGTTAAACGTGATGGGAAACCCTTTTTATAGGAGTTTACTAGTTTTGATTAAACCACCCTTGTCGCCTGGGAAGTTTATGAGTCGGGTATGGTTTTTGCTTTATGCTTCGCTGAGTCTATGGGATTGGGAAGCGAGATAGATGTGTCTAGATAACTGCACTCGTACTGATTATAAGTAAACTGATGAGGTTAATGAATATGGATCGGAGGGAGATCTAGGCAAGCCTGGGTTTGTGAATGAGGTAGCATGAGATGGTGGTTTTACTTGCCGTAGATCTAAGGACCGGTTCATGCATGCACATGCCAGGATAACAGTGCCACCACAAGGCCAAGTATGGGTGCGGCTTAGCTGAGTAATTAGGTAAGTTGCTAGAGTGTTATGGACTGTGGAAGGCGCGGGGAATGGGAGTCGAGTGAGGACTGCCCTGGGAACTGCATGGCACAAGAGGGGGCCCGTGGCTGGGAGAATTGGAGATTCTAGCCTGCCGGTGAAACCTTAGTGAGTCCATACATCTAGTAACCCCTTTGTAAAGGCTATTTTGTGATCTCTTGACCATACACCGACGGTTGTGTACTAGTATAATGGAGGTTCTGCAGTCGCCGACAGGTGACGAAATCAAAAACTTGTGGGTAAAGAGGTGCAAACTCTGCAGAGTCTAAAACTATCATGATAGCCGAGCTTACGGTCACGAGTGCCTGGCTAAACTGCCATGATTAGTTGGGATGGTTATGGGGAAGGTTCTTGGTTATGGATTTGGTTATGGTTTGGTTGTTGGGATTGTTGAGTCTGGGTGATGAGATGGTTGCATGACTGTTGGGATATGACATGAGATTGGTCTCGGTGTGAGACGAGGTTGATTTATGAGGTGGGATGGTAACAAATACGAGGAGGTATTCGTAAGTATGAATAAAGTATTGGTTAATGTTCGGATGGAACACAGGAAGTGATGGAGGTATGTTGGTAATTTAATACATGTTGGGATTACATCTAAACTTAAGTTGCTGTTTTATCATGGTTTTACAAATCTGCTTTTCTGCAAAGAAGCCTTTTATACCTATCTTGTTTATGAGCTGCATATCATGTGTTTTCCCGCACTTGCTGAGTACATCATTGTACTCAAAACTTGCATTATTATTTTCATCATCAGTAGCGGGAGAAGCCTACTATGAAGACCGAGTGGGGAATTACGGCGTGTGATCTGTTCTCAACCTTGCCTGTGGAGGGAGTAGAGATGGAGCCACTTCTGCTTAGATTTACTTCCGCATTAGCTAAATTGCTTCCGCTTTAGAATAAAGACTTCCGATGTGAGCATGAGTCCAAGACTCATGAGGTATTGTAATAAACTCTGTTATTCGTGGTTATATATATTCTGAATTCAGTTTGTGGAATATATGTATATGTGTGATGAACATCCTGGGCACACATATGCATTAGTTCTTGGTTCCGTGGTTTTTCTCACAGAATTGAGTGCGTCACATATTGGTATCAGAGCCACGGGTTGACAGTAGGTTACACGCCTAGATAGAAATCTTAGATTGATATTAGAGCCACGGGTTAACAGCAAACACCCCTAAATAGAAGTCATAGGTAGCTAAGCCACGCTGACCAAAGGAAGCATCCTAGGGTGAATAGCTTAGACTGGCCTTGAAAACACCTTGGTATAGGAAACCATCCTTGAATAGGAGCTGTATGAGCCCTTGCAATTATTGTGTGTGATTATGTGCTTAATGTGAGTTGTGGGACGTCTCAAAAACGTTGTCCATATCCATACATAAGAAGAAAGAGGTGTGAAATGCTTCGGCACTTGATCACATCCTTGTATGGGCTAATATATACAGTCTAACTCACCTTGATGCATATAGTTGAAGGGACTTACCTAACCTTCTAACCTTCTATTCTATTTCGTTCTCCCTCACAGATGGTGAGAGGAAACGCCAGCCGAAGGAACGTCCAGGAGGATGACCACGAGGATATTTCTGCTAACCCCGGAGCTGGTGAAAACCATCTGGAAAGGTTGATGGCCATGCAAAACCAGCTTATGCAAACCATGATCCAAACTTTGGGTCAGTTGCAGGCCAACCAAAACCCCGTTCCGGCACCACCGCCACCACCACCGCCGGCTCATAACAGGTTGGGAGAGTTCATGAGGACTCGACCATCCTCCTTTGCTCAAGCAAGCGATCCCATGGAGGCCGATGATTGGTTGAAATCCATGGAGAAGAAGCTCGCCATTGTTCAGTGCAACGACCGAGAGAAGGTTCTCTTCGCATCGCATCAACTTACGGGAGCCGCTGCTGACTGGTGGGATGCCTTGAGCAACGCCTATGCCAACCTGGAGACAATCACTTGGACTGAGTTCAAGGAAAGTTTCCGCTCTCACTACATCCCTGCTGGTGTAATGATGCTCAAGAGGTAGGAGTTTGAAGGTCTCCACCAAGAACAGAAGAGTGTGAACGAGTATCTCAACAAGTTCATACAACTGTCCCGGTACGCCCCCGAAGATGTCAACTCAGACCAGAGGAAGCAATACCTGTTCATGAGAGGGTTGAACAATGAGATCCAGGTTCAGCTCCTCAACAATGACTACGTAAGCTTCCAGAAGCTGGTTGACAAGGCTATTGTGGTTGAAAACAAAATCCGAGAGATCGAGCGAGAGTGCAAGAGGAAGATGCCATACCAGCCCCAAGAGAGCAACGTACGACCTTGGCACATGCCCCCTGCCCCGTAGTATGGATCGACCACTCCTGCGTACCGCCCTGGTCAGCCACCACAGCAACAATTCGTTGCACCGGCACCTCGTGTGCCCATGCCTCCAGCGCCCCGACCTAACAATGGCGCCCCTGTTCAAAACCCCCGCCCCAACGTACCTGCTGCCGTAGGCAACAGGGCATGCTTTGCATGCGGGGAAGTAGGCCACTTCGCTAACCAGTGCCCAAGGAGAGGCCCTGGACAGCAAGGTAACGTGCCCAAGCAGAACCAGCAACCAAACAGAGGGGACAACCAAGGGAAACATGGACCGCAGAACTATGCTCGTGGCCACGTGAACCATGTCACTGATGAAGAAGCACAACAGGCTGAGGACGTCGCAATTGGTATGTTCCTTGCCAACTCCAACCCAGCCACCATTTTATTTGATTCCGGAGCATCGCATTCCTTCATATCATCCAAATATGTTGCCAAACATCATCTACCCGTATCCCACTTAGAATGTGCTATGTTAGTTAATTCTCCCGGAGGAGAAATGAGGATTAATATAGTATGTCCTAGAGTAAGCCTTAAAATAAGGGGGGTAGACTTCCTTGCCAACCTTATTGTCTTGGACTCCCACAGGATTGACATCATACTCGGAATGGATTGGTTAAGCAAGCACAATGGAGTAATCCAATGTGCTGAAAGGAGTGTGCAGTTGACAAACGAACACGGTATTCATGTCAAGTTTGAATCAGACCAGCAAACAACCGAACGGGCAAATTTGAACCACGTCGAAGGAACAACATTGGATAGCATTCCAGTTGTTCAGGAATTTTTGGACGTGTTCCCGAAAGAGCTTCCAGGAATGCCACCTGATCGGGACATCGAGTTTACCATAGATTTGGTACCCGGAACTGCACCTATAGCTAAGAGACCATATAGGATGCCCGTCAACGAGCTAGTTGAACTCAAGAAGCAAATTCAAGAACAGTTGGAGAAGGGTTTTATCCGTCCAAGCTCGTCACCATGGGGAGCTCCGGTACTCTTCGTGGACAAGAAGGATGGAACCCAAAGAATGTGCGTGGACTACAGGTCTCTCAACGAGGTGACAATCAAGAATAAATACCCTCTGCCCCGTATAGAAGACCTGTTCGATCAAATGAAAGGAGCCCGAGTATTCTCTAAGATTGATCTTCAGTCGGGATATTTCCAGCTGAAGATTAAGCCCTCTGATATACCTAAAATAGCCTTTCGGACACGGTATGGTTCATATGAATATACCGTTATGTCTTTTGGATTGACGAATGCACCCGCATACTTCATGTACCTTATGAACAAGGTTTTCATGGAGTACTTGGACAAGTTCGTCGTGGTTTTCATCGACGACATTATGGTGTATTCAAAAAGTGAGGAGGAGCATGAAGAACATATGAGATTGACCCTGCAGAAGTTGCGTGGGCATCAATTGTATGCCAAACTCAACAAGTTTCAATTTTGGCTAAAGGAAATATCTTTCCTAGGCCACATTATCTCCAAGGAAGGGGTATCGGTTGATCCTGGAAAGGTGAGAGATGTTCTGAAGTGGGACCAACCGAAGAGCGTGAGGGATATTCGGAGTTTCCTTGGGATGGCAGGATACTATCGGCGCTTCATTAAAGACTTCTCTAGGATAGAAAAACCTATGATGGAGTTGCTAATGAAGGGAAAAATCTTTCAATGGACACAAGACTGCCAAGAAAGTTTTGAGGAACTCAAGAAAAGGCTAACCACAGCACCAGTTCTGGTATTGCCAGACGTAAGCAACAGCTTTGACATATATTGTGATGCATCCAGACAAGGGCTCGGGTGTGTACTCATGCAGGAAGGACAAGTGGTAGTCTATGCCTCACGACAATTAAAGAAGCACGAGCTTAACTATCCTACGCACGACTTGGAGCTAGCAGCAGTGGTGCATGCATTGAAGATTTGGAGACATTATATCCTTGGACATCGATGTGAGATCTATACGGATCATAAAAGCCTCAAGTACATATTTACACAAACAGACTTGAATTTGAGGCAAAGTCGATGGTTAGAACTCATCAAGGATTATGATGTGGGAATCAACTACCACCCCGGGAAGGCCAATGTAGTAGCGAACGCATTGAGCAGAAAGGGAGCATGTCACCAACTCACGGTTCGGGAGCTACCACCCGAACTACGGAAGGAGTTCGAACGGTTACACCTCGGATTTTTGAATAACGTGGAGATAATGGAGGTCCACTCCCCATTGGAGCAAGAAATAAGAGAGGGCCAAGCAATGGACGAGGAGATCAAGGAGATCAAGGAAAGAATCCGACAAGGAATAGAGAAGGATTTCAAGGAGGATGAAAAGGGTACGCTTTGGCTAGGAAAAAGGATTTGTGTGCCGAACATAAGACACCTCCGCGACATGATATTGAAGGAGGCACATGATTCACCCTATTCCATACATCCAGGAAGCACCAAAATGTACAAGGACTTGAAAACTTGTTATTGGTGGGATGGTATGAAGAGGGATATAGCCGAATACGTTGCCCTATGCGACACATGCCAACGGGTAAAGGCCGAACATCAAAAACCCGCTTGATTGTTGCAACCTTTGAGAATACCTGAATGGAAATGGGAGGACATCAGTATGGACTTCATCGTCGGATTACCACATACTCAGTCGGGATACGACTCCATCTGGGTCATTGTGGACCGATTGACGAAAACTGCCCATTTTCTTCCGGTAAAGACCAGTTATAACGTTGCACAATTGGCAGAGTTGTACATGGAGCAGATCGTGTGCTGTCACGGAGTTCCGAAGAGGATAGTCTCAGATCGAGGTTCTCACTTTACCTCTAGATTCTGAGGAAGCTGCAGAAAAACATGGGTACACAACTGGATTTTAGCTCCGCCTACCACCCACAAACAGATGGACAAACCGAAAGGACGAACCAAATTTTGGAGGACATGTTGAGAGCTTGCGCCTTGAAACATGGGCGTAGTTGGGATAGGATTTTACCGTATGCCAAGTTCTCCTATAACAACAGCTATCAAGCTAGCTTAAAGATGTCGCCTTTCGAAGCCTTATATGGTAGACGGTGTAGAACGCCACTATTCTGGAACGAGACTGGAGTGAACCAGGTGTTTGGACCCGAAGTACTACAAGAAGCCGAAAAGCAGGTCCAAACGATATGGGAGAACTTAAAGGCTGCCCAGTCAAGACAGAAAGGCTATGCGGACAATAGACGTAGGAAGTTGACCTTTGAAGTGGGAGACTTCGTATACTTTAAAGTATCGCCTATCCGAGGCCAACGACGCTTCAACGTCAAAGGCAAGCTAGCACCTCGCTACATCGGACCATTTAAGATTTTGGACAAGCGAGGAGAAGTAGCCTACCAACTAGAGCTCCCAAACCACCTCTCCGACGTACATGACGTGTTTCATGTATCCCAGCTCAAGAAGTGCTTGAGAGTGCCAGAGGAACAAGTGTCAATGGAGGAGCTTAAACTTCAAGAGGACCTGACTTACGCAGAACACCCTGTCCGAATCTTGGACGTAAAGGAAAGGGTCACCCGAAACAAGGTGATTTGATGGTGCAAGGTACAATGGAGCCATCACACCGAAGCTGAGGCCACATGGGAGCGTGAAGAGGATATCAAGGCGGAATTTCCCCATCTATTTCCTACTAACGAATCTCGAGGGCGAGATTCAATTTAAGGGGGGTAGATTTGTGACACCCTTGCCTCGGGTGTCAGCATATGTTCATGTTCTATGAAGAGGAAACATTCTAATGAAAAAAAAAGAGGAACAGAGAGAATTATCAAAGGAATAGCCAATAAAGCCCTCCGAGAGCGCCGAAGACAACTTACCATGGCCGCTGGCCACGTGGCGTGATCGGAGCTCATCCCTGCGAGATGGGGAGAAGTCCGCCGCTGAAAGAGCTACGTGGCAGGTTCGGGGCTCGTCGCCACAAAGGGGAGAGGTCCGATCCTGTGGGACACGTGTTGCCCACGGAGCTAGCCTCTGCAGAGGAAGCAAAGGCATTTCCGCAAGACATGTGTCATCCTCGGAGCTAGTCCTCACGGAAATCAGAGGACCAGTCGCGCAGGGTACGTGTCAATCTCGGAGCCCATCTCAGAGAAGTCCGGATCTATCGAACACGTGTCGCCACCGGAGCTTATCACCGGGGGGGGGGGGTCTGTCGTTGCTGGACACGTGTCGACCTCGGGGCATGTTCCTGAGGAAGGAAGAGAGGGAAGACCGGCGCCAACACGTGGCGTGCGCGGAGCTCACCTCCAAAGAAGGGGGAAGTCTCACTCGTGACACGCGGCACAACCGGAGCTCGTGTCTGCGGACGAGGAGATACCAGGCCCCGGAGGACACGTGGAGCTTCCGGAGCTCATCATCACGGAGGTAAAGAGTTCTGGAGCAGGTTTTACGCGTAAAAAAATACTGGTACGCAACAGAAACCGATCTAAATTCCACGATGTTACTAAAGATAAGATGTTAGGATCCAACAAAGATCTGAATAAGACTCTTATTTGGGATACAGTCAGATTAGGACTCTTCTCTTCCCGATTATAAATAGAACCCAAAACCTCTGGCCGAAACCACAAACTTCTCTTTCGACTCCTGAGCCAACGACTTAGAGCCCTAGCCCTAACTCGCCGAGCAAACCATCGCTGAAGCGCAACAAGGGAGATCATCGGAGAAGAACCGAGCGGTCTGAGGAGGACCTCGAAGTCAAGAAGAACGTGAGGTAGGACTTCAATATTATTGTGTTCATCTCTTTGCATCTGTTCTTCAATTCCTTTCGAACAGAAGCCTTCTCGTGGGCAGATCACTTGATGATCAGTTTGATCTAAAGACAAGATCATTGCCACGTCCACCTTTGATCCGAACACCCCTGTCCACACAAGGCCATGCAAAAGCACGTACAGATCAATCTAATAAAACTAATCATGAGATAGCATGCATATGCATCATCGCATCTAGTTTAAGGTTTGTGCATAAATATTGATTGTTGTGAATCCTGTATGCATGTGATCCTACCTAGCAGGACAAGCTCTGGGAGTTGTCTACGACGAACTGCAGCAACCAGGTTTTGAGAATCAAGAACAACCAGAATCGCAAGAACAAGGCAAGTTCTCCTTGACCATATTGAACCTATGTTTTGGGTGAAACTATCTTGTTTTGCAAAAGGTGTGCGTACTGAGTCAAACGTGATGGGAAACCCTTTTTATAGGAGTTTACTAGTATTGATTAAACCACCCTTGTCGCCTGGGAAGTTTATGAGTCGGGTATGGTTTTTGCTTTATGCTTCGCTGAGTCTATGGGATTGGGAAGCGAGATAGATGTGTCTAGCTAACTGCACTCGTACTGATAATAAGTAAACTGATGAGGTTAATGAATATGGATTGGAGGGAGATCTAGGCAAGCCTGGGTTTGTGAATGAGGTAGCATGATATGGTGGTTTTACTTGCCGTAGATCTAAGGACCGGTTCATGCATGCACATGCCAGGATAACAGTGCCACCACAAGGCCAAGTATGGGTGCGGCTTAGCTGAGTAATTAGGTAAGTTGCTAGAGTGTTATGGACTGTGGAAGGCGCGGAGAATGGGAGTCTAGTGAGGACTTCCCTGAGAACTGCATGGCACAAGAGGGGGCCCGTGGGTGGGAGAATTGGTGATTCTAGCCTGTCGGTGAAACCTTAGTGAGTCCATACATCTAGTAACCCCTTTGTAAAGGCTATTTTGTGATCTCTTGACCATACACCGACGGTTGTGTACTGGTATAATGGAGGTTCTGCAGTCGCCGACGGGTGACGAAATCACAAACTTGTGGGTAAAGAGGTGCAAACTCTGCAGAGTCTAAAACTATCATGATAGTCGAGCTTACGATCACGAGCGCCTGGCTAAACTGCCATGATTAGTTGGGATGGTTATGGGGAAGGTTCTTGGTTATGGATTTGGTTATGGTTTGGTTGTTGGGATTGTTGAGTCTGGGTGATGAGATGGTTGCATGACTGTTGGGATATGACATGAGATTGGTCTCGGTGTGAGATGAGGTTGATTTATGAGGTGAGATGGTAACGAATACGAGGAGGTATTCGTAAGTATGAATAAAGGATTGGTTAATGTTGGGATGGAACACAGGAAGTGATGGAGGTATGTTGGTAATTTAATACATGTTGGGATTACATCTAAAGTTAAGTTGCTGTTTTATCATGGTTTTACAAATCTGCTTTTCTGCAAATAAGCCTTTTATACCTATCTTGTTTATGAGCTGCATATCATGTGTTTTCCCGCACTTGCTGAGTACATCATTGTACTCAAAACTTGCATTATTATTTTCATCATCAGTAGCGGGAGAAGCCTACTATGAAGACCGAGTGGGGCATTACGGCGTGTGATCTGTTCTCAACCTTGCCTGTGGAGGGAGTAGAGACGGAGCCACTTCTGCTTAGATTTGCTTCCGCATTAGCTAAATTGCTTCCGCTTTAGAATAAAGACTTCCGCTGTGAGCATGAGTCCAATATTCATGAGGTATTGTAATAAACTCTGTTATTCGTGGTTATATATATTCTGAATTCAGTTTGTGGAATATATGTATATGTGTGATGAACATCCTGGGCACACATATGCATTAGTTCTTGGTTCCGTGGTTTTTCCCACAGAATTGAGGGTGTCACAATTCGTTAACCCAAAAGACATGACGGTATACTCATATGAACCATATCGTGTTCGAAATGCAGTCTTGGGTATATCGGAGGGCTTAATCTTCAGCTGGAAGTATCCCGACCGAAGATCAATCTTGGAGAAAATTCAGGCACCTTTCATTTGGTCGAACAGGTCCTCTATACGGGACAGCGGGTATTTATTCTTGATCGTCAACTCACTGAGACATCTATAACCCACACACATTCTTTGGGTCCCATCCTTCTTGTCTATGAAGAGCACGGGGGCTCCCCATGCTGATGAGCTTGGGCGTATAAAACCCTTTCCTAGCTGCTCCTGAATTTGCTTCTTGAGCTCCACTAGTTCATTAGCGGGCATCCTATACGGCCTCTTCGCTATAGGTGCAGTTCCAGGTACTAAATCTATGGCAAATTCAATGTCCCGGTCAGGTGGCATTCCTGGAAGTTCTTCCTTGAACACATCTCAATATTCTTGAACCACCGGAATGCTTTCCAATGTCGCTTCTTCGACGTGGTTCAGCACTGCCTTCTCAGTTACCGGTTGGGATGCCTCGAACTCAATACGAGTACCGTGCTCACTTGTCAGCTGCACGATCCTCTCAGCACATTGAATCACTCCGTTGTGCTTGCTTAGCCAATCCATTCCATGTATTATGTCAATCCCTTGGGAATCCAAGACAATAAGGTTCGCAAGAAAGTCTACCCCCCTTATATTAAGGTTTACTTATGGACATACTATATTTGTCCTCATCTCTCCACCGGGAGAATTAACCAACATAGTTTGTTTCATGCGTGATATTTGCAGGTTATACTTGGCAACATGCATGGATGCTATGAAGAAATGTGATGCTCCGGAATCCAATAAAACAGTGGCTGGGTTGGAGTTGGCAAGAAACATACCAATCATGACGTCCTCAGCTTGTTGTGCTTCCTCAGCGGAGACATGATTCACATTACCATGAGCATAGTTCTGCTGTATACGGTTACCTTGATTAGCTCCTCCATTCGGCCGTTGGTCCCGCATGGGTGCGTTGCTTGGCTGTCCAAGGCCTTTCTTCGGGCACTGACTTGCAAAGTGTCCTGAATTTGCTTCTTGAGCTCCACTAGTTCATTAGCGGGCATCCTATACGGCCTCTTCGCTATAGGTGCAGTTCCGGGTACTAAATCTATGGCAAATTCAATGTCCCGGTCAGGTGGCATCCCTGGAAGTTCTTCCTTGAACACATCTCAATATTCTTGAACCACCGGAATGCTTTCCAATGTCGCTTCTTCGACGTGTTTCAGCACTGCCTTCTCAGTTACCGGTTGGGCTGCCTCGAACTCAATACGAGTACCGTGCTCACTTGTCAGCTGCACGATCCTCTCAGCACATTGAATCACTCCGTTGTGCTTGCTTAGCCAATCCATTCCATGTATTATGTCAATCCCTTGGGAATCCAAGACAATAAGGTTGGCAAGAAAGTCTACCCCCCTTATATTAAGGTTTACTTATGGACATACTATATTTGTCCTCATCTCTCCACCGGGAGAATTAACCAACATAGTTTGTTTCATGCGTGATATTTGCAGGTTATACTTGGCAACATGCATGGATGCTATGAAGAAATGTGATGCTCCGGAATCAAATAAAACAGTGGCTGGGTTGGAGTTGGCAAGAAACATACCAATCATGACGTCCTCAGCTTGTTGTGCTTCCTCAGCGGAGACATAATTCACATTACCATGAGCATAGTTCTGCTGTCTACGGTTACCTTGATTAGCTCCTCCATTCGGCCGTTGGTTCCGCATGGGTGCGTTGCTTGGCTGTCCAAGGCCTTTCTTCGGGCACTGACTTGCAAAGTGTCCCGCCTCTCCGCATGAAAAACATGCTTTATTGCCCATAACAGCAGGAATGTTGGGACAAGGCTGGTTTTGAGCATAGGCGCCCATGTTGGGACAGGGCGCAGGAGGCAAAGGCATATGAGGTGCTTGCATAGCAGGACGTTGCTGCGGTGGCTGATTAGGGCGAGGTGGATTTGCAGGGCAGAAAGTAGAATCGGACGAGCCATAATGTGGTGTAGTTGGTGGCATGAAACGGGGACGTACATTGCTCCCATGTGGCGGCTGTCCCTGGTATGGCATCTTCCTCTTGCCCTCTTGCTCGATCTCACGGATCTTGCTCTCAACCACTATAGCTTTGTCAATGATCTTCTGGAAGTTTGCATAATCATTGTTAAGCAGCTGAACTTGGATCTCATTGTTCAATCCTCTCATGAACAAGTATTGCTTTCTTTGATCCGAGTTGACATCTTCTAGAGCATACCTTGATAGCTGCGTGAACTTGTTGAGGTATTCATTCACGCTCTTCCTTCCTTGGCAAAGACCTTCAAACTCTTGCCTTTCAAGCATCATGACTCCTGCAGGGACGTAATGAGAGCGGAAACTCTCCTTTAATTTAGCCCAAGTGATAGTCTCCTGGTTGACATGAGCATTGCAAAGAGTGTCCCACCAGTCAGCGGCTGCTCCCATAAGTTGGTGCAATACGAAGAGAACTTTCTCCCGATCATTGCACTGAACAATAGCAAGCTTCTTTTCCATGGACTTTAACCAATCATCAGCCTCCATGGGATCATTAGCTTGTGCAAAAGTAGGCGGCCTAGTCCTCATGAACTCTCCCAATCTGTTGTGAGCCGGCGGTGGTGGCGGTGGCGGCGGTGGGGGTGCAGGAACGGGGTTAGGATTGTTGTTGTTGTCGGCCTGCAGCTGTCCCAATGTTTGTATCATTGTTTGCATGAGCTGGTTCTGCATAGCCATCAACTGTTCAAGGTTGTTTGCATCAGCCCCGGGGTTAGCATTTTCAGGAACTTCAACATTGCCATCCTCATGTGGTTCATTGTTGCCACGAGCGTTCCTCCTTTGACGGTTGGAGTTTTCCCTCACCATCTGTGAGAGAGAGTAGAGTAGAATAGGAAATAGAAGTTTAGATTGATCCCCCAACTATATGCATCAAGGAACTCCTTTTATTAATTTCAGCCTATATGAGGATGTGAACATGTGCCGAAGCATCTCACATCTCTCCATATGTGTGGACGTGGACATTCGCCGAAGCATCCCACAACTCACACCAGCACACAAACACAAGCAATCATCATAAAACTTTCTGCACACCACTCCTATTTGACTTACTACAATCTAAACGTTCCTATCCCAGCTTATTCAATGGGAATCATAAACTTAATCGTGAGAACCGGTGCTGTTCTCGCCGTGTGACGGGGGTGGTCCATATATGGGCGCACGCCATGGTGAGTCAGCAGTCCATGTAGGGATAGATGACGCTGGTGCTCCATTTTCTCCCGCGTTGGCACGAGTCTCCTCCTGTTTTTCCAGCAAGTACAGCTTCTTGCGGAGGTAACGGATCTCTTCTTTGCGCTTGCATAGCGGTTTTTCTAACTCCACGAGCAACCTCTGAGACTTGTCAGCAGCTTGGGGGTTGGAAAGAGCTCCTCCATGGGGTCCAATGATCTCCCTTATACCACTCTTCCGATACGGGTGCAGCTCAAAAGTAGTGTTCTCAAGCTGCTCACGGAAAGCGTAGCACAGTCCGGTGAGTGCATCCCATGCAGCATCATCGATAGCTTCTGCCCTTGTAGCACTCCATGTGGGTGCGAAGTGCCGTGTGACAACCCTATCCTGCCATGGGACTTTCTTGAGAAGATATTCCGGGTATAAGCTGCAGCAATCCAGAAATTCTTTGAGCTCCTTGGATATGTGTCCTCCTTCCATTCCGTCGGACCGGAATTCTTGAACTGAACGGTTGGCCCGTTCATCACCTTCATTATTGGCCTCAGCAAGGGGTGGCTCCTCTTCGGATTCATCTCCTCCCGACATAGCTTCATGAGGCTCCACGGAGTGTAAGCCCACGTGAAAGTCCCCCTGAGATGCGTACCAACGTTCTTGTGGATCATCTTCCATGTTGTATTCAAATGGTTCCACCTATTCCGGGTCCTCTTCCTCATGCATAGAGCTATTGACTTCATCTTCATCATGAGGTTCCATCTTCACCTCCTCCCAATATGGTCCATCGGACACCTCAATGGGGTTAAGTGCACTCCCACGTGGTGGTGGACAAGTCCTTATGCGTGCTGTGATCCTAATCACCGGCATTTATAAATGAGAAACTTTAGAGAAGAAGAAAATAACTCCAAAGCTTCAAAATATATGAAGTAAGAAAATAAAAGTGTTGTTGTCCAAAAGAAGAGAAAAGGAGGGCTGAAAATAGCACTTTGCGGTGGCTGAATTGACAAGTAAAGTGCAGCAGCAAACAATTTTCCAAAATGGCAGTTTAGAGGAGTGTTCCTATGTGTTTCGAGTGTTCATTCTACCTAGGCTTGCGTCCTATGGTCAACGTGGCTCTGATACCAAATCTGTGACATCCGGTTCTGAAAATAGAACCAAGTGAATGCATATGTGTGCCTAGGATGTTCATCACACATACACACGTATTTCACAAACTGAATTCAGAATATAACCATGAATAAATAGTGTTTAAGTACTTTATTACAATGACTCAATGTCTCACTCATGAATATCTAACTTATTCTTGCAGTGCAAGTCTCTAAACGACAGCGGAAAGTGACTAAAACAGCAGGCTCCAACTTCAACTCCACATACATGTTGACGGTAGTTCGCATGCCTAGTAATCCACATGGTCCTCAAAGTACTCTTCTCCTGTAGCTGATGTATATGTGGTAATGCAAGGGTGAGTACATGTCGTACTCAACAAGTGCGGGAAAAGTATGACATGTAGCTTACAACAAGGTATGGAATAAAAAGGCTCATTGCAGCAAGCAAAATTTATTTCACAAACATGGTAAAAACAGCAACTATTTCTAGGTGAAATTTATCCCATCATAATCAAGTAATTCAGCAACATTATATCATCATAATTCACCATTTTTCAAGTCTCATCCATCCATTAATCTTTCTCAAGTTCATCTTATGCTCATAAATATTCATAACCATCTCATCTTCATATAACCAAAACCAAACTCATTGTCATGACTCAAAACAATGCCAAAACCAATCCCAATGACCATACCATAACCATACCGAATAAACTTCCCAAGTTTTGCCTCTAATCATGGAAGTTGGCCAGGTGCTTGTGACCGGAATCACGGCTATCATGATAGTTTTACGCTCTGCAGAGGTGGCACCACTTTACCCACAAGTTTGTGATTTTGCTACCCGTCGGCGACTAGAAGGAACCTCCATTATACCAGTACACAGCCGTTGGTGTATGGCCAAGAGATCACAAAATAGCCTTTACAAAGGGGTTACTAGATGTACGGACCCACTGAGGTTTCACCGGCAGGCTCGAATCTCCATTCTCCCACCCAGGGGCCCCCTCTTGTGCCATGCAGTTCCCAGGACAGTCCCTATCGACTCCCATTCCCCGCGCCATCCAACGGTCCATAACAAGCTAGCAACACACCGAATTAATCAGCTAAGCCGCACCCATACTTGGCCTTGTGGTGGCACTATTTTCCTGGCATATTCTCGTATGAACTGGTCCTTAGATCTATGGCAAGTAAACCACCATCTCATTCAGCAACATCCACGAACCAACCTTGCCTAGATCTCCCCGATTCCATGATCATAAACATCATCAAGTTATCATCATCTTTATTCTCATGAGTGCAGTAGCTAACCATGTTTTATTTCAGCTTCCCGTATCCCGTAAGTTAAGTGAAGCAAAAAGGAAAAATGACCATACCAGACTCATCAACTTTCCCGGCGACAAGGAAGGTTAACAAAACTAGTAAACTCTTAAAGGGTGTCCCATCAAGTTGACTCAAGCATACACGTTTTCGCAAACAAAACAGTTTCAAAATAATAGGATCAATATGGTCAAGGGGCACTTGCCTTGCTCCGTGGTTCGTGTTGCTCAAGCGTCTCGAAGTCTTGGTGTTGTAGTTCCTCGTAGACGGCCTATTGAGCTTTTCTTTCTACTTACGACCATGCACATACAAAATTTACAGCAATCAATCATCATGCACAAACTTTACTCAAGATGCAACGGGGTAGATGAATGCAAATCCTATAGTGCAGTTTTATTAAACCAGTTTGTACGTGTTCTTGCATGTTTTAATGGGCTTTACTGGGGTTTTATGATGAACAAGGGTGTAGGGATCAAGTGTGGACGTGGTGATGATCTTGACTTAAGATCTAGATCAATTCCACCGTCAAAAATCGATCAAAACGCGATCTGTCCACACGCAAAAGGTTCTGTTCAAAAGGAGCGAAGAAAACGGATGCGTAGAAACAGCGACGACGTCGTAAGATGGGTAACGAATATCTACCTAACTTCCTTCTTGTGGCAGGGCCTTTCTCCTAGCGACGGCAGCAGCGGGGGATTTTTCTATGGAAGATTAGGGTAGGACAGATCGTCGGGCTTCTTCTACGGCGACGGCGAGGCATGAGGGGCTCGTCGGCGGGTCTCGACGGCGGGGCTCGATGACGGGGATCGACGGCGGGGCTCGAAAGTGGGGCTCTTCGGTGGGTCTCGATGGCGGGGCTCGTCGGCGGAGCTCACCGGTGACAAAACTCCGGCAGGGGGGTGGCCAACTCGGCGACTTGGAGGGGGGGCTCCAACTCGGCGACTTGGGAGGGGAGAGGGGCTGCGGCCAAGGGGGGGCTCGGGGTTGTATTTATAAGGGGGAGAAAAGAGGAGTCCTACTCTAATTGGAACTCAACCAAGAGTCCTAGTCAATTTGGAAGTCAACCAAAGAGTCCTAGGGACTTTTTCCCCCTATAGGCTGCGGCTACATTGGGGATAAGTTTCTCCCAAATGTGGGGAAATTTTCCCTTTTGGGGGAATTGGGGAATTTGGAAATTTTGGGGGAAATTTGGGAATGGCTCATTTCAGCTATCTTATTTCCATTTCTCTTCATTTCTATGTTTCTTTTCCCATTTCTATATTCTCCTCTCCATTTCTATGTCCCTTTCTCCATTTCTATATTCCTTTCTCCATTTCTATGGTTCTTTCTCCATTTCTATGGTTCTTTCTCCATTTCTAGGGTTCTTTCTCCATTTCTACTTCTTTTCAAATGCTCCTCTACATGAAAAATGTATGCAATGCATGGTAATGAATTTGAGGGTGTTACAGCCTATGTGCTCACACTTGCTATATGAGTGGTTTTGCAGGTTAACATCGACGCTTATGAGAAGGTTGTCCGGTGAGACTCGGAGACTTCCGAGTCGTTTAACACATGAAGAAATCAGCCGCTGCAATGTCTTCATGTTGCTAGCAAGAGGAGTCCGCGGGCTGTACCTCTTTTCAAGTGCTCATTAGTCATTCGATGTGAGCTATTTATAGTCTTTCGCTGTAGCTATTTGATGTAAATTATTTACAAAGAACACTTGTAAGCTTCCGCTTTTGATTTATGTAATACATGTTTCCTTATATGTTTGCTGTTGGTGCCGCATAACAAGGCACCAACCAAATGCGATTCTTGGGCGAGCGGCACGGCCCCGTGGACGAACGGGTGGCCGGGTCCCTCTCAGGGATTTTCACGTGGTGGAGTGGTGGTCCTCAGTCCCTAACCCTACCCTTCATATTTATAGGCGTACTAATGGGCTTTTAGTGCGTAGGCCGTTAGTACCCTGAATGCTTATGGATCAAATATCCAACGGGCCTTTAACCCGAATTATTATGATTGCCTCTTGGGCATATCACCAACAATCTCCCACTTGCACTAGTGACAATCATCTAGCCAAGCTTTTCGATATTCCAACCCCTTAAGTGTGTGACCCGTTAGGTTCATGTGCAGTTGGTTGTAAATGGAAACCGTTTCCAACCCCAAGTTAGTAGAGGTACCTAGCAGGACATACTGACTCCCGAATGTACATAAAGATCATATCGGCCAAACCTAGATACATTCACATGCTAATCCCTTTGCCTCACGATACCAGTCAAGCTCAAGGCAAGATGTGTGCCATCCTTGTGATAGCTCGACCATTCACTCGATCGAATAGTGGATTCATTCTATGACTAACTTTTAATCATTGTGATTAAACTTTAATCACCTTGTCATGGCCATGCACTTCCAAATCTAACTATCTCGAGGGGCCCAGAGATATCTCTCCTATTATTAAGGAGGGACAAATCCCTTCTTGATCCACGCACATCCCATTCTATGTTTCATTATGTACCCGAAGACTACTTTTATGACTACCCGGTTACGGAGTAGCGTTTGGTAGTCTCAAAGTACACAACTACACATAGTGAGAAACAATGGTGATGTAAGGGCCTCAGTTTTTGACACACATTTGAAGTGTTCATCACCACACCACACACCTTATTTGAGGAAAGTTGATGAACACAAATGAAGAGCAAGTAACCACCATCAACATGCTCATTAGAGAACAAACTCACATATTGCAAAAGTGGTATTTCCCACATGTGATATAGAAGGGCTGGACATATGAAAACTCCTACACATTGCTAAGGATGTCCATGCCAAGTTTCACCCAAATTCAAAACCTTTTTGAGGTCATTTTGGGTATATCTAGAAAGAGGGCAGCTTGAAACCATATTCAAATTCAAACTGTTTTTACCCCATGAATTTAGAAGTGGGAGGCATATTCTTACTCAGCACATTTTTGTGAGCTCACACACCAATTTTCACTCCATTTGGAGTTGATCTTGACATGAGCTAAGTGGGACAAATTCAAACTTTATTTGAATTCAAAACTGAACTTGTGCTGAAATTCATTCAAACCAAACCCAATTTGAATTCTACTCAATTCAAATGGCTCATGGGTGAATAATTTGAATACCCAGGGTTATTTTGGGGCTCACTGTTTACAACAGTGATTAGGAGTGAATTTCAGAGGTTAAAACCCCGGGTGGGTCCCACATGTCAGCCACGGAGAAGAATCAACCGACTGAGACTTTTCTCACTCGGGTCGCCGAGCCGCTGCTGCGATCGCCACCGAGGGGAGCCGCCGCGCCAGCAGCTTCTTGGCCACGCGCGGGCGTGAGGCGGTTAAGCCTTCTTAAGGCGTTTTCCCCCCTCCTCGGCCGAAGCCTTGCCCGTTTCTTCCCCCGCAAGAACTCAGCGCCGGCAAACTCCTCCCACAGCTTGGAATCGATCGGAGAGCACCGATCACAGCCTTCCCGTCCCCTCTCGAGCCACGGCAAGGTACTAGGAACTCTTCTCCTTCCTCCCCGGTGCTAAAACTCAGCTGAAACCAATTGATCTCGACTATGCCGAAAGATCAAGTCGGTGACTTAAAACCGCCGCACTTCGGGCTCCTGTGGACAGCCCAACCGGGGCGTTGTCACGCCCGAGCCAAGGCACCCTTGGACGCGCTGGTGACCGGTGCTGCTCACCCCCGAGCCACAGCCCGAGTGTTTGCTCACCGGCGGCGAATTTCCAGTTTTCCCCTTTCTGTGTACAGAACGACCTTCGGGTGCGGTTCCGTCGAATTCGTTCTCTAGAAAGGAATAGAGGGCCTCAATCCGCTCTCACACAAACTAGACACGGTAACGCACAAGTTGCCTTCACCACCTTTGGCCGGAGACCCTCTGTACCCGGCGTAATTCGAGGTTTACCAACGGCGGAACAAACGGGAGGCATCGGGCGCACGGTGAGGACCTACATCGGGCCTTCCCCGAGCTGCCTCGAGCTCGTGTCGACCTTCCCTGAGGTCCACTGATGCTTCCCGACCGGTTCCTCGAGTAGTTGAGGTGCTAGGGGAGTCAGCCGACACGGCCAAAGTTTTTCTGAGGCGGCGGCTCGTCGCCGACCATGTACCAGCCGTTGTCATGACGAGCTGACCCCAGAATCCTGTTCCCTGAGTGAAAGTAGGCAGGGGCGGCCAAGATCGTGAAGTTTGGAGCTTTACAGAAGCTGCCGGCGAGCTCTCCGGCGAGGTCCCTCGGCGGCGGAGCGCGGGCGACGCGAGGTTGAAGAAGGGGGTGGACCCCAGCTGTCAGCGACCGATATTTTAAATCGGGATCGGGCTGCGGCCGGGATCAGGTGTGCTGGCGCGCAAAAACCTTGTGCGCCGCGGTGTACTGTCGCCTCGGCGCTCAACACGTGTCCCTGCGGGCCCCGGTAGATTTAAACTTTTCCCCCGATTTTCAGATTCCTTCCAAACTTCAAATCCTCATAACTTTGGCTAGGAAGCTCCAAATCGAGTGAACCAAATTTTGTTGGATTCAGCTCTCTGAGCACTTTTCATAAAATCAAGTTTCACTTTATGAAAATCCTTATTTCTCCATAATTAATTCCTCAAAATTTAAACTGTTTGGAATTTTAACTGGAGAATCCTTTGGAGAAAAATCCTGAAATTTTGCTGGGATGTTCACCAAAATATCCCTGAACTACCCTAAATATTTCAGATCCATTTGAGCTCATTTGATCCACCTAATGGTGTGATTAGTGAAACTGTTCCAGAGAAAATAGAAAATGTTCAGAAAACATTTTCAGAATTTTCTCTGAAATTGTTTAGCTCATATGTTTAGCTAGGAACATTCAAATTAAGTGAGACCAACTCCATTAGAACCCTCTTAAAATCTAGTTTTCAGAAAGTCATAATTTGTTCTATGAAAATCCTTAGAACAACCTAAGAGCCTTCAATTAAGGTCAAGGACATAATTAATTGTGGGGGGCTCAATTGAGCTTTGCTGCAACTAAAACTTGACCAAATCTCTGTTTAGGTTGTAACCCAGCCACAATAAAAGTTTCACAGTCATTGGGCTTGTCTAGTAAGAGTTATAAACTTCACAAGATTAAAAGTTAATACAACTACATTTAAATTAATACATGTATTGCTTCTATCATGTAGTCGCTAAGGTCGAGGAGGAACCCGAAGTCCTAGACTTCGTTACTCCGGAGGAACAGCTAGCCTACGACCAAGAGCAGCAAGGCAAGCTCCGGTTTGCATTAACCTTTTACAAATTTCCATTGTTTTGAGCACTTACTTGGTATTATGATTCCTTGCATTAGAGTCTTGTTTGGAAACCCAATTGCATAGCCAAGAAGACCATGGGTTGGATTTAGGATTGCAAACCCCGTTAGCTACTGCACTGCTAAGGTAGAGTAGGATTCGGTACAAGTCGAGTAGTTGGAACTACTCGCGAGCATAGGCTAGAGGCACTCGACTCGGGTAGTGATAGCACATGAAACACATGGCAAGAAAATGATACCAAGCGGAGAGTAAGGGCAGCAGGACTGTGGGGCATGTGTGCTATAGCTCCGCTTGTGTCGATTGAGGACCGAGCCATGTGCGGGCCTGTTGAACAAGCTAGAACAGTACTGAAGACCTACCGGCTATATGGGAACCGGGAAACTGATGTAACTCGGGTAGTTGGGTGTTGAGGCATAGCTGGTCGTTCAGAGGGTAGGTTGAGAGCTCGAGGTGTAAATCAGCTGGCGGCACTGAGATGCGCGTGCAGAGACCTCTTGCTCGGGATGATTGGACCGGTTCAACATTTGGCTAATGGGTGAAAGGTAGTTGCGTACGGCGTCCGTGATGGTTGCTGTAGGCAACATCGAGTACGGGCGTACGTGACGGGTTGTTCGGGTAACCCTGCAGGTGTAAATCGATTATAATCGCCGTCCCTCGCGGTCAGTGAGTACCACTTGTTCACTGTACCATGACGTAGAAAGAACAGGCTAGTCACATGATAAAATGTTGCTGATTGAATGATGGACATTGATTGTTAATGATATGGCGTAGATTAGAGCTAACTGAAGTTCTTTTCAAACTTTGGGCAAAGTACATGAGAGAAATGTGTTTCTTGTTTGATTGCGGCTCTCTCATGTACCTTAGCGTAAGGTTCTCCACAACCTGCTGCTAAAACTTGAAAGTAAGGTTCTACTAATTAGGCGAGTCCTTGCAAATGATATTTACCTCATGTAACCCACCACCCCTCATTTAGAAGTTCCATGTTTAGGTGAGACGGGTCAGACTTGCTGAGCCTTCGTGCTCACTGCTTGTGTTTGATGCTTTTGCAGGGTTCTATGAGGAAGGGACTCCCGGAGAGGAGACGGAACCCCAGGAGGGGAACCCCGTCGAGTGGGAGTCGTGCACGCCGCAGAGTTAGTGTGCGTGTGTGCTAGCAAGGACACGTTCAAGGGCTGAACGTGGACTTGATGCGTAGTCTACGCCCGTGAGTGTAGTCTGGAACTATTTTGATGTAAACATGTTCATAAACTTGTTTATGTAATAAAATTTCGCTTCCGCTTTGTACCTTTGACGTGTGTTATCCGGTGCCGTGCAACGCAGCACCCCTCAGCGTGATCCTGGCTCGACAAGACCTTTGGGGTCGTGTCAGCGTGGTATCAGAGCTCGCTTGAGGTTTAACACACTACAAATGTCATCTTTATCAAAAGTCTAGTGAGGAACGAGTTAGTAGCCCGTATAAGGATGTTATTAGCATATAGAAAGTGGCATACTAACCTATTTGTTTATGTCAGAAAATCGTGTATCTCGGGACGTTTATGTCTTGGGGGTACACGTAAGCGCTGTCCACCAGTGCGCACAAGCTGAAGGGTGGAGCCCTACGGGTGGCAGGTAACCCGACCCGCTCTGATATCCACTACGACTCTTCATGTCGTTTGGGGTATTCGAGCAACGTCTGTCCCTGGCGAGCGTGGTGCAATATGGGAGACCCCGTCATGTGGTCTGAAACGTGAACACGTAACTCAAGGCGTGTTTGGCTTGAGAACATCCGGGCGAGTGATGACGGCCGGGTGTACGAACTGTATGGATTCCGGGCTCCGTGTGCAGCCGAGTCTGATGATTGTTTGAGTTTCTGCAGGTAGTCTGACCACGAAACGGTAGACGTGTAGCATCCGTGTGCGAGTGACGTTTAGTGCCACTGAAATAACGAAGCCGGCTAAGTCCGGTTTAGGATTTTCTTTGTGAGGATGTAGTACCGACATAATCTGGTGACGCATCGACGTCACACCCCAACTAAATGAACAACTTCATGGTAAAAACTTGAAGGTTTTGATCCAGAGTAGTAAAACTTGATGTAACTCCTTCCGTTGAACAGGATATTCAAAGTTAACAAGTTTTCAACTTATAGGTTGTTAAGGACAGGGCCCTCTGTTTTCAGCTGAATT
The DNA here is from genome assembly GCA_030760725.1 of Neostapfia colusana. NCBI lineage: Eukaryota > Viridiplantae > Streptophyta > Magnoliopsida > Poales > Poaceae > Neostapfia > Neostapfia colusana. Next base: position 105,924,201 of record JASWHV010000003.1, read on the forward strand.
AAGGCTGGATTTAATCATGGGTTAGAGGTTGAGCTCTTTCGAGGTTGGGGTCATATGATACATTTCTGTAAATCTTTGGAAGAGCTTTACAACTTTTCTGTTAAGATCCAGAGGTGTTTCATCCCTTAACCAATCGAAAAAGCAGTAGAGTTGAAACTGTCCAGAAAACAGGGCAGAGCAAAGACTCTCTGTAAACTCTCTGTAAAATTAAGCATAACTTCCTGCATAAAAATCCAAAAATAGCAAATGAGGTAGTTATGGAAAGCTTATGAGATGAATTACAACTTTGTAACAGAAAGTTTTGTCAGATTAGGAACATAATTAACTGGGATTCTTGGATCAAAGCAGTACCTAAAGAAGGGAGGTGCTGTCCAATTTTCTCCAGAAATTATGTTAACTTTGACATCTCATAACTTTTGAACCAGGACAGATCTTAGGCCAAGCAAATACTTTCTGGAAAGCTATTGAAGTTATCTTTAACTTTGATGTTGAGCTCCAGAATTGGTTTTGCGTTTAGCATGGCCTAAATCAGGTCGAAATGGAAACTGGTCAGGGCTGTCATGTTGAACAGCAGATTAGCAGTCAAATTTACTTAAAAATTTGAACTATGTTTCCAAGTTTTATGGGTCCAATGACATGTCTTATGTTATAACTCATTGGTTTACTGTTTATATAAATATTTGACATTTCTCAAATATATTTTTACAGATGACAGCAGATAAACAGTTGGAGAACGGATGGGTGGTGTCCCACTGTTCTCAGTGTAGCGGCTACCCGGAAGCATTGTGGCAAATGCTCCAATATTTCAGGTACAACCAGATGCCACAGTACTTCGCCAAGGAAGAAGGCGAAGAGAGGAACAAGACGTGGACAATCCATGTTGAAGTCTCTGCAGGACCTACGCCACCCGGTTGGATGCCGTTCACCGTCACGGTGAGAGGAAGACAGCCGGAAGGTATGTGGCAAGTGGCAGCTCGTGACACCATGTCACGTTTCTGCCAACTACACGTGCGGGCTATGGGGGGCACTCCATACGCGCTCATTCTGGTGGAGGGACGGGCTCAGCATGTGTGGGAATAGAGGTACCTGGAGGCAACGGACCCGAGTTGCCCAAGGTATAACCCCACAGAGGCAAACCTCAGCCTCCAGATGAGGGCAGGAAACGCCGTGATGGACAGCCAAGCTGTTCATACGGAGCATCTCGCCACAAAGATCAAGGAGAGCACGAGCCATGGGGACCATTTCGAGAGTGCTCACAGCGCACTCCGCAATGTGCTCCTTCCGACGATCAAGCGACTGAATGAACAGCACAATCAGTTGCATTGTCTGAAGAAGGCAAAGAAGAAGAGCCGTGTCGACATCGCGGCGTTACAGGAACTGGTACAGAATCTGACCCAGCAGAACGAGGACCTTGCTCAAGAGCGAGACGACGCTATTGAGGAAGGCCAAGGCTGGGAAGATGACTACAAACAGGCTATGGACGAGGTGCATGCTTTGCAGGACCTCGTACCTCCGGTATTGGGCATACCGGTGGTCTTGGGTCTTCCGGCAATGGGAGAACCCGGGATGGGAGAAGAGGTGGTAGATCCAGAGCCACCAGCAGAGGTACCGGAGGAGGAAGACCCACAGGAGGTCGAGTTCTACTCCGAGTAGGGGGTTACAGTTGCCAAGTAGGGCAGCTAGGGTAGTGTAATCCAACTTTTGTAATCGGTGACATGTCGTGTAGACAGTAGCGTATGTATAGGTAGTGACGACATGAGCACAACTTCTCGGAGACCCGAGAAGAATGTATCTTGTATAAAGTTTATGCTTTATCAATATATGTGAATGTTGTGCAAATTAATCATGTGTCACTTCAATACCTACTGTTACATATGGAATTTTAAGTAAGACATGTGCTAATCGCTGCTGTTTTGAATTTCAGAATGACGCGTACTCGTGCCAACCCTGATGTTGGGGGTACTAGCCAAGGGGGAGAGGCCTCCCCACAGCCTCCCGAGGACTCCTCGGGACAACAGAAGCAGCAACAGCAACAGCAAACACCGCCACCGCCACTGCCAATGGTTACATTGGCCGACATCGTCGCGGCAATGGCGGGTTCACATCAGCAGCACACAGAGTTGCTGCAAACGCTTATCGCCAATACGTCTCGCCCAGAGAGACGTCAAGATCGTGAGGAGCGTCAACAGAGCTCCTACTCCGACTTCCTGGCGACTCATCCCCCAGTATTCTCAAGGGCGGATGAACCTCTTGACGCGGACAACTGGCTCCGCGCGATAGAGATGAAGTTCGGGCTGCTCCAGATAAGCGAGCAGCGCAAAACTCAGTTCGCGGTCCAGCAGCTCCAAGGATCCGCGAGTGCGTGGTGGGCCAACTTCTGTGCTTCACAGCCCACCGACCGAGTGATGACCTGGACGGAGTTCCGGACGGCCTTCAGGGTCTATCATATACCGCCAGGTTTGATAAAGAGGAAGACGCAGGAGTTTTTACACCTGCAACAAGGGAGCCGGAACGCGCTGGAATACTCCAGAGTGTTCAACGATCTCGCGCTCTACGCGTCGTATCACGCAGATACTGACGAGAAGCGGTGGGACCACTTTTACCAGGGGCTTAACCCGCTCCTGAAGGACAAGTTGGCGATGTTCAATCGCGGCAGCCTTAACGACATCATTGATGCTGCGATTGTTCAGGAGGACTCCGGCAAGGAGTTAGCGGCGGTGGAGAGAAAGCGAAGCGCGCCGCAGAGCAGCGGAGAAGGAGGCGGTCCTTCTCAGAAGTTTTGGATGGTGAATCGCCCACCATCAGGTCCACGCTGGCAGCCACCACAGCGGTCAATGCCGTTCTGCAGTCGGCCGTACTCTTCACCGGCATTCAGGCCGGCACTGCCAGTACCACCTCCGCAACAACAGCAGAAGCGGGCGATGCCGCGTGCTTATGCACCTCAGTAGCACATGCCGGGCTTTCGTTCCCCGAGCACTGCACCAGCAGCGGCCACATGTTACAAGTGTGGTCGTCCAGGACACTTCGCGAGCAGCTGCCCGGAGAGGCAAGGCGGCAGAGTGGCACCGCAGTTTCCGGGGAGGAATCAACCCCGGAACCCTACTAATGCGCGGCGGGCAAACCCTAGGCCCGGCACCGTCCACCAGCTTGCCATTGAGGACGTGCCGGAGGGCGAGCCAATCCTTGCGGGTATGTTCCAACTCCACCAGCATCCCGCTATAATGTTATTTGATTCAGGTGCCATGCATAGCTTCATTAGCCAAGATTTCATTGATAAGTATAGCTTGCAAATACTACCCACCGATAGTCCTTATGTGATCTGTTCACCGGGTGGTAAAATCTCAGCAAGCATGATGGTCCCAAAAGCGCCATTGTGCTCAGAGGGTAGAATTTACCCTACGTCTCTCATAATCCTAGAGGGACAAAAGGTCGATGTCACCTTAGGGATGTCGTGGCTAACCCGCCACGGCGCTGTTTTAGACACCGTCCTCCGAGTTGTGCACCTGAACTCAGAAGTGCACGAGTCTCACTCATTATTTCTGGACAGTCCAGAAATAAAACTTCCAAGTGTCTATCAAGCCACAACCACCAGATTGGAAGATATTCCAGTGGTCTGAGAGTTCCCTGATGTATTTCCGGACGATTTGCCGGGGACGCCACCCGATAGAGAGGTGGAGTTCAAGATTGAACTTGCACCGGGAACCATGCCAATATCCCGAAGGCCGTACAAGATGGCGCCCAAGGAATTGGCTGAACTGAAGACTCGGCTCACGGACCTTCTGGAGAAGGGTTTTATTAGGCCGAGCTCCTCGCCATGGGGCTGTTCGGCATTATTTGTAAAGAAGAAGGATGAGATGTTACGGCTTTGCGTGGACTATCGTCCATTAAATGCCGCAACCATCAAAAACAAGTACCCATTGCCACGGATCGACATGTTGTTTGATCAGTTGGTCGAAACAAAGATCTTTTCGAAGATGGATTTAAGATCCGGGTACCATCAGATTAAGATAAGGGCTGAGGACATTTCGAAGACAGCTTTTTCGACGAGGTACGGACTTTATGAGTACCTGGTCATGTCCTTTGGCCTCACCAATGCTCCAGCTCACTTCATGTACTTGATGAACTCGGTATTCATGCCGGAGCTGGACAAGTTTGTCGTGGTCTTCATCGACGACATCCTGGTATATTCCAAGTCAGAGGAAGATCACAAGAAACATCTGCGTATAGTCTTGCAACGGCTGCGGGATCACAAGTTATACGCAAAATTTAGCAAATGCGAGTTCTGGATATCGCAAGTGCCTTTCCTCGGGCATATCATCTCAGCGGAGGGTATCGCTGTAAACCCGAGCAAGATCACTCAAGTGCTGAATTGGAAATCCCCGAGAACTGTTCACGAGGTACGGAGTTTCCTCGGACTCGCGGGATATTATCGGAGATTCATTCCGAACTTCTCGAAGATTGCCAAGCCAATGACAGAGCTGCTGAAGAAGGCTACCAAATACGTTTGGAGTCCAGCATGTGAAGCAGCATTCAAGGCTTTAGTCAAGCATCTAACATCAGCACCGGTTTTGGCGCAGCCAGACACAACAAAACCGTTCGATGTGTACTGCGATGCATCCGGCATTGGGCTCGGATGTGTGCTGATGCAAGACCGAAGAGTGGTCGCGTATGGATCATGGCAGCTTAGAAACCATGAGCAAAATTATCCAACTCACGACTTGGAGCTCGCTGCCGTGGTACTTGCACTGAAAATGTGGAGGCACTACCTCTCGGTAACCTCGTACATTTATATACCGACCACAAAAGCCTCAAGTACATATTCACTCAGAAGGAGCTGAACATGAGGCAACGAAGATGGTTAGAACTAATAAAGGATTACGAAATAGAGATCCATTATCATCCGGGCAAGGCAAACGTAGTGGCAGATGCGCTGAGCTGCAAGTCACACGTCAACAATCTGACCATCACACCGTTGGAAGAGAGCGAACCACCACTACACGTGATTCCACACGGAGCTCTCTACAACCTAGTTTTGATCCCCACCATCCATGAAGAGATAGCAGCAGCCCAGAAGAATGACAAGGGCATGTCGCATTTGCGGAGACGTGTAGACAGTGGGGAGTTGAAATGTTTCTGGAAGGACGGAGACGGCGTCCTATGGTTCAAGGACCGGATCATCATACCCCGTAACCCGGAGTTACGGAAGAAAATCTTTGATGAGGCTCACTTGTCAAAGTTTTCTATTCACCCCGGTAGCAACAAGATGTATCAATAACTCAGAAGCAAGTTTTGGTGGACACGGATGAAGCGTGAGACTGCAAAATACGTGTCCGAGTGTGATACATGTCAAAGGGTGAAGGCAGACCATATGCGGAAACCGGGACTGCTGCAACCACTGGGCATTCCTGTCTGGAAGTGGGAGGATTTGAGCATGGACTTCATCGTCGGTTTACACACCACTCTTCAGAAGCATGATTCTGTGTGGGTGATCGTCGATCGGCTCACCAAAGTTGCCCATTTTATCCCGGTCAACACCAACTACAACGCCAAGAAGTACGCTGAACTGTACATCTCACGGATCCTATGCATGTACGGCGTACCCCGTACCATTATATCGGATCGGGGCACTTTATTTGTGTCCTGTTTTTGGGAGCAGCTGCACGCTGCCTTGGGGACGAAGCTGATCCGTAGTTTAGCATACCACCCGCAGACGGATAGGCAAACCGAGCGGGTAAATCAAATCTTAGAAGACATGCTACAAGCTTGCGCTATCAACCACGGCAAGAATTGGGATGATCACTTGCCGTTAGCCGAGTTCTCGTACAACAATGGGTACCAAGCCAGCATAAAGATGGCGCCCTACGAGGCGCTATATGGAAGGAAATGCCGCACACCATTGAACTGGTGTGAGTCTGGCGAAAGGGTTACCTTCGGGATTGACCTCGTCAACAACGTGGAAGAAAAGGTTCGACAGATTCAAGCAAACCTAAAAGCCGCTCAATCCCGTCAGAAACAGTATGCGGACCGGAGAAGGCGCCCATTACAATTCGAAGTTGGAGATCATGTATACCTACGGGTGTCTCCAATGAAGGGCGTAAACAGATTTGGGGTGAGAGGAAAGTTGGCACCCCGATTCATCGGTCCATTCCAGATTACCGAAAGATGTGGATCAGTGGCATACCGGCTGAAATTACCAGAAGCACTTTCCGGTGTGCACGACGTATTTCACATTGCCCAGCTGAGGAAGTGTCTTAAGCTATCAACTACCGTCCAGCTGGAAGATATTGAAGAACTGCAACCGGATCTCACCTATCGGGAGGAACCGGTGCAGATTATCGATGAAAAGGCCCGAACCACACGCAACCGTACGTTGTGGTTCCACAAGGTTCTATGGAGTAATCACTCCATGGACAAAGCGACATGGGAGAGCGAAGAATTCCTTCGCACTAACTACCCCGACTTTTTCACGTCACATGTCCGGTAATTTTCCACCATCCTCTCTCTCATTTTCACCTTATAATCTCGGGACGAGATTCTTTTAAGGGGGGAGGAATGTAAGAGCCTCAGTTTTTGACACACATTTGAAGTGTTCATCACCACACCACACACCTTATTTGAGGAAAGTTGATGAACACAAATGAAGAGCAAGTAACCACCATCAAGATGCTCATTAGAGAACAAACTCACATATTGCAAAAGTGGTATTTCCCACATGTGATATAGAAGGGCTGGACATATGAAAACTCCTACACATTGCTAAGGATGTCCATGCCAAGTTTCACCCAAATTCAAAACCTTTTTGAGGTCATTTTGGGTATAGCTAGAAAGAGGGCAGTTTGAAACCATATTCAAATTCAAACTGTTTTTACCCCATGAATTTAAAAGTGGGAGGCATATTCTTACTCAGCACATTTTTGTGAGCTCACACACCAATTCTCACTCCATTTGGAGTTGATCTTGACATGAGCTAAGTGGGACAAATTCAAACTTTATTTGAATTCAAAACTGAACTTGTGCTGAAATTCATTCAAACCAAACCCAATTTGAATTCTACTCATTTCAAATGGCTCATGGGTGAATAATTTGAATACCCAGGGTTATTTTGGGGCTCACTGTTTACAACAGTGATTAGGAGTGAATTTCAGAGGTTAAAACCCCGGGTGGGTCCCACATGTCAGCCACAGAGAAGAATCAACCGACTGAGACTTTTCTCACTCGGGTCGCCGAGCCGCCGCTGCGATCGCCACCGAGGGGAGCCGCCGCGCCAGCAGCTGCTTGGCCACACGCGGGCGTGAGGCGGTTCAGAGCCTTCTTAAGGCGTCTTCCCCCCTCCTCGGCCGAAGCCTCGCCCATTTCTTCCCCCGCAAGAACTCAGCGCCGGCAAACTCCTCCCACAGCTCGGAATCGATTGGAGAGCACCGATCACAGCCTTCCCGTCCCCTCTCGAGCCACGGCAAGGTACTAGGAACTCTTCTCTTTCATCCCCGTTGCTAAAACTCAGCTGAAACCAATTGATCTCGGCTATGCCGAAAGATCAAGTCGGTGACTTAAAACCGCCGCACTTCGGGCTCCTGTGGACAGCCCAACTGGAGCGTTGTCACGCCCGAGCCAAGGCACCCTTGGACGCGCTGGTGACCGGTGCTGCTCACCCCCGAGCCACAGCCCGAGTGTTTGCTCACAGGCGGCGAATTTCCAGTTTTCCCCTTTCTGTGTACAGAACAACCTTCGGGCGCGGTTCCGTCGAATTCGTACTCTAGAAAGGATTAGAGGGCCTCAATCCGCTCTCACACAAACTAGACACGGTAATGCACAAGTTGCCTTCACCACCTTTGGCCGGAGAACATCTGTACCCGGCGTAATTCGAGGTTTACCAATGGCGGAACAAACGGTAGGCATCGGGCGCACGGTGAGGACCTACTTCGGGCCTTCCCCGAGCTGCCTCAAGCTCATGTCGACCTTCCTGAGGTCCACTGATGCTTTCCGACCGGTTCCTCGAGTAGTTGAGGTGCTAGGGGAGTCAGCTGACACGGCCAAAGTTTTTCCGAGGCGGCGGCTCGTCGCCGACCATGTACCGGCCGTTGTCATGACGAGCTGACCCCAGAATCCTGTTCCCCGAGTGAAAGTAGGCAGGGGCGGCCAAGATCGTGAAGTTTGGAGCTTTACAGAAGCTGCCGGCGAGCTCTCCGGCGAGGTCCCTCGGCGGCGGAGCGCGGGCGACGCGAGGTTGAAGAAGGGGGTGGACCCCAGCTGTCAGCGACCGATATTTTAAATCGGGATTGGGCTGTGGCCGGGATCAGGTGTGCTGGCGCGCAAAAACCTTGTGGGCCGCGGTGTGCTGTCGCCTCGGCGCTCAACACGTGTCCCTGCGGGCCCCGGCAGATTTAAACTTTTCCCCCGATTTTCAGATTCCTTCCAAACTTCAAATCCTCATAACTTTGGCTAGGAAGCTCCAAATCGAGTGAACCAAATTTTGTTGGATTCAGCTATCTGAGCACTTTCCATCAAATGAAGTTTCACTTTATGAAAATCGTTATTTCTCCATAATTAATTCCTCAAAGTTTAAACTGTTTGGAATTTTAACTGGAGAATCCTTTGGAGAAAAATCCTGAAATTTTGCTGGGATGTTCACCAAAATATCCCAGAACTACCCTAAAAATTTCAGATCCATTTGAGCTCATTTGATCCACCTAATGGTGTGATTAGTGAAACTGTTCCAGCGAAAATAGAAAATGTTTAGAAAACATTTTCAGAATTTTCTCTGAAATTGTTTAGCTCATATGTTTAGCTAGGAACCTTCAAATTAAGTGAGACCAACTCCATTAGAACCCTCTGAAAATCTAGTTTTTCGAAAGTCATAATTTGTTCTATGAAAATCCTTAGAACACCCTAAGAGCCTTCAATTAAGGTCAAGGACATAATTAATTGTGGGGGGCTCAATTGAGCTTTGCTGCAACTAAAACTTGACCAAATCTCTGTTTAGGTTGTAACCCAGCCACAGTAAAAGTTTCACAGTCATTGGGCTTGTCTAGTAAGAGTTATAAACTTCACAAGATTAAAAGTTAATACAACTACATTTAAATTAATACATGTATTGCTTCTATCATGTAGTCGCTAAGGTCGAGGAGGAACCCGAAGTCCTAGACTTCGTTACTCCGGAGGAACAGCTAGCCTACGACCAAGAGCAGCAAGGCAAGCTCCGGTTTGCATTAACCTTTTACAAATTTCCATTGTTTTGAGCACTTACTTTGTATTATGATTCCTTGCATTAGAGTCTTGTTTGGAAACCCAATTGCATAGCAAAGAAGACCATGGGTTGGATTTAGTATTGCAAACCCCGTTAGCTACTGCACTGCTAAGGTAGAGTAGGATTCAGTACAAGTCGAGTAGTTGGAACTACTCGCGAGCATAGGCTAGAGGCACTCGACTCGGGTAGTGATAGCACATGAAACACATGGCAAGAAAATGAGACCAAGCGGAGAGTAAGGGAAGCAGGACTGTGGGGCCTGTGTGCTATAGCTCCGCTTGTGTCGATTGAGGACCGAGCCGTGTGCAGGCCTGTTGAACAAGCTAGAACAGTACCGAAGACCTACCGGCTATATGGGAACCGGGAAACTGATGTAACTCGGGTAGCTGGGTGTTGAGGCATAGCTGGTCGTTCAGAGGGTAGGTTGAGAGCTCGAGGTGTAAATCGGCTGGCGGCACTGAGATGCGCGTGCAGAGACCTCTTGCTCAGGACGATTGGACCGGTTCAACATTTGGCTAACGGGTGAAAGGTAGTTGCGTACGGCGTCCGTGATGGTTGCTGTAGGCAACATCGAGTACGGGCGTACGTGACGGGTTGTTCGGGTAACCCTGCAGGTGTAAATCGATTATAATCGCCGTCCCTCGCGGTCAGTGAGTACCACTTGTTCACTGTACCGTGACGTAGAAAGAACAGGCTAGTCACATGTTAAAATGTTGCTGATTGAATGATGGACATTGATTGTTAATGATATGATGTAGCTTAGAGCTAACTAAAGTTCTTTTCAAACTTTGGGCAAAGTACATGAGAGAAATGTGTTTCTTGTTTGATTGCGGCTCTCTCATGTACCTTAGCGTAAGGTTCTCCACAACCTGCTGCTAAAACTTGAAAGTAAGGTTCTACTAATTAGGCGAGTCCTTGCAAATGATATTTACCTCATGTAACCCACCACCCCTCATTTAGAAGTTCCATGTTTAGGTGAGACGGGTCAGACTTGCTGAGCGTTCATGCTCACTGCTCGTGTTTGAAGCTTTTGCAGGGTTCTATTAGGAAGGGACTCCCGAAGAGGAGACGGAACCCCAGGAGCGGAACCCCGTCGAGTGGGAGTCGTGCATGCCGCAGAGTTAGTGTGCGTGTGTGCTAGCAAGGACACGTTCAAGGGCTGAACGTGGACTTGATGCGTAGTCTACGCCCGTGAGTGTAGACTGGAACTATTTTGATGTAAACATGTTCATAAACTTGTTTATGTAATAAAATTTTGCTTCCGCTTTGTACCTTTGACGTGTGTTATCCGGTGCTGTGCAACGCAGCACCCCTCAGCGTGATCCTGGCTCGACAAGACCTTTGGGGTCGTGTCAGGTGATCTCAGGTCTAAGGATCTAGCAGGTGTATCACTCAAGACCAACTGATGGCACAAATGAAAATAACAATCCCAGCAGTTTCTCGGAGTGCGTCAATCTAGCACCATGTTCACTAATATGTGTTCACATTATTAATTTGATATCTCCATATCTATGACCCGTGAAACGTGATCATCAATTAATACATGTGCTAGTTTGTATGACATCATTATCTCATATAATGATATAGACTAGGGATTACTTAACATTATAAAACATAGAGTTTCACGAACAAGTCACATACTTGCTGATCAAAGTAAATAATGATTACTCATATAACAATTTATTTAATAGTACATAAACATAGTTATGACACAAGTCTCCCACTACACACTTTGATCACTGATATAAGTATCTTGTAGCACCCTCAAATTCATTACCATGCATTGCATACATTTTTCATGTAGAAAAGCAATGTAAAAGAAGTAGAAATGGAGAAGGAACTATAGAAATGGAGAAAAAGAACCATAGAACTGGAGAAAGAACCATAGAAATGGAGAAAAGAGCCATAGAAATGGATAATGGGACATAGACATGTGAGGGGAATATAGAAATGGAGAATGGGACATAGAAATGAAGAGGGGAATGTAGAAATGAAAAATGGGACATAGAAATGGAGAAGGGAATGTAGAAATGGAGAATGGGACATAGAAATGGAGAGGGGAATGTAGAATGGAACAAGGGACATAGAAATGGTGAGGAATGGAAAAAGATAGCTGAAATGAGCCATTCCAAATTTCCCCAAATTTTCCCCAAATTTTCCAAATTCCCCAATTCCACAAAATGGGAATTTTCCCCACATTTGGGGGGATAAAATCCCCAAGGCTGCCGCACCTAACTAAGAGGATAAGTTGGTTGAGCTCCAAATTAAGTAGGACTCTTGTTTGAGTTCCAATTGGAGTAGGACTCCTCTTTTTCCCCCTTATAAATATAACCCCCACCCCCTGGCCGCACCCCTCTCTATTTTGGACGTCCCCCCTGCTGCCAAGTCCCCTTCCTTGCTGCCAAGTCGCCAAGTTCCCTCCCTCGCTGGGATTTGGCCGCCGTCGCCGGAGAAGAACCCGATGATCTGTCCTACCAAAATTTTCCATAGAAAAATTCCCCGCTGCTGCTATTGCTAGGATAAAGGACCTACCACAAGGAGGAAGAGAGATAGGTCTCTATTACCCATCTTACGACGTCGTCGCTGTTTCTACGCATCTGTTTTCTTCGCCCCCTTCGAGCAGAAACTTTTACGTGTGGACAGATCGCGTTTGGATCGGTTTTTTATGGTGGAATTGATCTAGATATTCAGTCAAGATCATCACCACGTCCACACTTGATCCCTACACCCTTGTTCATCATAAAACCCCATGAAAGGCCATTAAAACATGCAAGAACATGTACAAACTGGATTAATAAATCAGCACCATAGGATTTGCATTCATCTACCCCATCCCCATGGCTGCTGCATCCAACTAAGGGGATAAGTTGGTTGAGTTCCAAATTGACTAGGACTCTTGTTTGAGTTTCAATTGGAGCATGACTCCTCTTTTCTCCCCCTTATAAATACAACCCCAGCCCCCCCCTTTTTGGCCGCAGCCTCCCCCTCCCCCTCCCCAAGTCGCCGACTTGGAGCCCCTCCCCCTCCAAGTCACCGAGTTGGCACCCCCCTGCCGGAGATTGGTCGCCGGTGAGCCCCGCCAACGAGCCCCGCCGTCAAGCCCCGCCGTCGAGCCTCGCCGGTGAGCCCAGCCGTCGAGCCCCGCTGTCGCAGGAGAAGAAGCCGATGATCTGTCATACCCTAATCTTCCATAGAAAAATTCCCCGCTGCTGCCATTGCTAGGAGGAAGTTAGGTAGGTCTTCATTACCCATCTTACGACGTCGCCGCTGTTTCTACGCATCCGTTTTCTTCGCCCCCTTCGAGCAGAAACTTTTACGTGTGTACAGATTGTGTTTTGATCGGTTTTTAACGGTGGAATTGATCTAGATCTTGAGTCAAGATCATCACCATGTCCACACTTGATCCGTACACCCTTGTTCATCATAAAACCCCATGAAAGCCCGTTAAAACATGCAAGAACACGTACAAGCTGGTTTAATAAAACAGCGCCATAGGATTTGCATTCATCCCTATTGCATCTTGAGTAAAGTTTGTGCATGATGATTGATTGCTGTAAATTTTGTATTTGCATGGTCTTGAGTACAAGGACAAGCTCAAGAGGCCATCTACGAGGAAATACAGCACCAAGACTTCGAGACGCTTGAGCAATAAGAACCACGGGAGCAAGGCAAGTGCACCTTGACCATATTGATCATGTTTCGAAACTGTTTTGTTTGCGAAAACACGTATGCTTGAGTAAACTTGATGGGACATCCTTTTATAGGAGTTTACTAGTTTTGTTAACCATCCTTGTCGCCGGGAAAGTTTATGAGTCGGGTATGGTCGATTTTCCTTTTTACTTCGCTTAATTTACGGGATACGGGAAGCTGAATTAAAACATGGTTCGCTACTGCACTCATGAGAATAAAGATGATGATAACTTGATGATGTTGATGAGCATGGAATCGGGGAGATCTAGGCAAGATTGGTTCGTGGATGTTGCTGAATGAGATGGTGGTTTCCTTGCCGTAGATCTAAGGACCGGTTCATGTCAGCACATGCCAGGAAAACAGTGCCACCACAAGGCCAAATATGGGTGCGGCTTAGCTGACTACTTAGGTGTGTTGCTAGCTTGTTATGGACCGTTGGATGGCGCAGGGAATGGGAGTCGAGAGGGACTGCCCTGGGAACTGCATGGCACAAGAGAGGGCCCGTGAGTGGGAGAATGGTGATTCGAGCTTGCCACTGTTTCTACGGATCCATTTTCTTCACCCCCTTCGAGCAGAAACTTTTACGTGTGGACAGATTGTGTTTTGATCGGTTTTTGATGGTGGAATTGATCTAGATCTTGAGTCAAGATCATCACCACGTCCACACTTGATCCGTACACCCTTGTTCATCATAAAAGACCATGAAAGCCCATTAAAACATGCAAGAACACGTACAAGCTGGTTTAATAAAACAGCACCATAGGATTTGCATTCATCCCTATTGCATCTTGAGAAAAGTTTGTGCATGATGATTGATTGCTGTAAATTTTGTATGTGCATGGTCATGAGTAGAAGGACAAGCTCAAGAGGTTATCTATGAGGAACTACAGCACTAAGACTTTGAGACGCTTGAGCAACAAGAACCACGGGAGCAAGGCAAGTGCCCCTTGACCATATTGATCCCATGTTTCAAAACTGTTTTGTTTGCGAAAACTTGTATGCTTGAGTCAACTTGATGGGGCATCCTTTTATAGGAGTTTACTAGTTTTGTTAACCATCCTTGTCGCCGGAAAAGTTGATGGGTCGGGTATGGTCGATTTTCCTTTTTGCTTCGTTTAATTTACGGGATACGGGAAGCTGAATTAAAACATGGTTCGCTACTGCACTCATGAGAATAAAGATGATGATAACTTGATGATGTTGATGAGCATGGAATCGGGAAGATCTAGACAAGATTGGTTCATGGATGTTGCTGAATGAGATGGTGGTTTACTTGTCGTAGATCTAAGGACCAGTTCATGCCAGCACATGCCAGGAAAACAGTGCCACTACAAGGCCAAATATGGGTGCGGCTTGGCTGACTAATTAGGTGTGTTGCTAGCTCGTTATGGACCGTTGGATGGCGTGGGGAATGGGAGTCGAGAGGGACTGCCCTGGGAACTGCATGGCACAAGAGGGGGCCCGTGGGTGGGAGAATGGTGATTCGAGCCCGCCGGTGAAACCTCAGTGGGTCCATACAACTAGTAGCCCCTTTGTAAAGGCTATTTTGTGATCTCTTGGCCATACACCGACGGTTGTGTACTGGTATAATGGAGGTTTTGCAGTCGCCGACGAGTGACGAAATCATGAACTTGTGGGTAAAGTGGTGCCACCTCTGCAGAATGTAAAACTATCATGATAGCCATGCTTCCGGTCACAAGCACCTGGCCAACTTCCATTATTAGAGGCAAAACTTGGGATGGATATTTGGGTATGGTCATTGGGATTGGTTTTGGGACTGTTTTGAGTCATAACAATGAGTTTGGTTTCGGTTATATGAATATGAGATGGTTATGAATATTTATGAGCATGAGATGAAATTGAGAAAGATTAATGGCTGGTTGAGACTTGATAAATGGTGAATTATGATGAAAGAGCGTTGCTGAATTACTTGATTATGATGGGATAAATTTCACCTAGAAATAGTTGCTGTTTTTACCATGTTTATGAAATAAAACTTGCTTGCTGCAATGAGCCTTTTTATTCCATACCTTGTTATAAGCTACATGTCATACTTTTCCCGCACTTGCTGAGTACGACATGTACTCACCCTTGCATTACCACATAAACATCAGCTACAGGAGATGAGTACTTCGAGGACCATGTGGAGTACTAGGCGTGCGAACTACCGTCAACATTCCTATGGAGTCGAAGACTGGAGTCTGCTGTTTAGTTATTTCCGCTGTCGTTTAGAGACTTCCGTTGCAAGAATAAGTTAGATATTCATGACTGAGACATTGAGTCATTGTAATAGAGTACTTAACACTATTTATTTGTGGTTACATTCTGAATTCAGTTTGTGGATTACATGTGTATGTGTGATGAACATCCTGGGCACACATATGCATTCACTTGGTTCTATTTTCAGAACCGGGTGTCATAGATTGGTATCAGAGCCACGTTGACCGTAGGACGCAAGCCTAGGTAGAATGGATACTCTAAAACACATAGTAACACCCCTCTAAACTGCTATTTTTGAAAATTGCTTGCTTGCTGCTGCACTTTACTTGTCAATTCAGCCACCGCAAAGTGCTATTTTCAGCCCCTCTTTTCTCTTCTTTTGGACAGCAACACTTTTGCTTTCTTGCTCCATAGCTTCTGAAGTTTTGGAGTTATTTCTTCCTTCTCTAAAGTTTCTCATGTCTTATTTATAGATGCCGGTGATCAGGAGCACGGCACGCATAAGTACTCGTCCACCATCACGTGGGAGTGCACTTAACCCCATTGAGGTGTCCGATGGACCATATTGGGAGGAGGTGAAGACGGAACCTCATGATGAAGAGGAAGTCAATAGCTCTATGCATGAGGAAGAAGACCCGGAAGAGGTGGAACCATTCGAAGACGATATGGAGGATGATCCACAAGAACGGCATTGGTACGCACCTCAGGAGGAGTTTCACGCGGGCTTACACCCCGTGGAGCCTCATAAAGCTATGACGGGAGGAGATGAACCCGAGGAGAAGCAACCCCATTCTGAGACTGATAATGAAGGTGATGAACGGGCCAACCGTTCAGTTCAAGAATTTCGGTCCGACGAAATAGAAGGGGGACACCTATCCAAGGAGCTCAAAGAATTTTTGGATTGCTGCAGCTTATACCCAGAATATCTTCTCAAGAAAGTCCCTCGTCTCGGACATGAAGAGTGGAAGGCTGAAGTAACAATCCTATCTAACGGTAGGATTGCCACCCGGCACTTCACACCCACATGGAGAGCTACAAGGGCAGAAGATATCGATGATGCTGCATGGGAAGCACTCACCGGACTGTGCTACACCTTCCATGAGCAGCTTGAGGACACAACTTTTGAGCTGCACCCGTATCTGAAGAGTGGTACAATGGGAGATCAATGGACCCCATGTAACAGCTCTTTCCAACCCACAAGCTGCTGACAAGTCTCAAAGGTTGCTAGTGGAGTTAGGAAACCGCTACGCAAGCGCACAAGAAGAGATCTGTTACCTCCGCAAGAAGTTGTATTCGCTGGAGAAACAAGAGAAGACTCGTGCCAACGCGGGAGCAAATGGAGCACCAGCGTCATCTAACCCTACATGGACTGCCGACTCACCATGGCGTGCGCCCATGTATGGACCACCCCCGTCACAGGGCGACAACAGCACTGGTTCTCACAATTAAGTTTAGGTTTCCGTTATATAAAGCTGTAATAGGAACGTTAAGATCGTAGTAGCTTGAATAAGAGTGGTGTGCTGAATTTTTGTGATGATAGCTTGTGTTTGTGTGCTGATGTGAGTTGTGGGACGCTTCGGCGAATGTCCACATCCACACATAGTGGAGAGATGTGAGACGCTTCGGCATGTGTTCACATCCTCATATAGTCTGAAATTAATAAAAGAAGATACTTAGTTCAAACACCTTGATGCATATAGTTGGGGGATCGATCTAAATTTCTAATATCTACTCTACTCCACTCTCTCTCACAGATGGTGAGGGAAAACGCCAACCGCCAAAGAAGGAACGCTCGTGGCAACAATGAACCACAAGAGGATGGTAATGTTGAAGCTCCTGAAAATGCTAACCCCAGGGATGATGCAAGCAACCTTGAACAGTTGATGGCTATGCAGAACCAGCTCATGCAAACTATGATACAAACGTTGGGTCAGCTGTAGGCCAACAACAACAACAATCCTAACCTCGTTCCTGCACCCCCCACCACCGCCACCACTGATGGCTCACAACAGATTGGGAGAGTTCATGAGGACTAGGCCGCCTACTTTTGCACAAGCTAATGATCCCATGGAGGCTGATGATTGGTTAAAGTCCATGGAAAAGAAGCTTGCTATTGTTCAGTGCAATGATCAGGAGAAAGTTCTCTTCGCATCGCACCAACTTATGGGAGCAGCCATTGACTAGTGGGACGCTCTTTGCAATGCTCATGTCAACCAGGAGACTATCACTTGGGCTGAATTCAAGGAGAGTTTCCGCTCTCATTACGTCCCTGCTGGAGTCATGTTGCTTAAAAGGCAAGAGCTTGAAGGTCTCCGCCAAGGAAGGAAGAGCGTGAATGAATACCTCAACAAGTTCACGCAGCTGTCAAGGTATGCTCTAGAAGATGTCAACTCGGATCAAAAAGCAATACTTGTTCATGAGAGGATTGAACAATGAGATCCAAGTTCAGCTTCTCAAAAATGATTATGCAAATTTCTAGAAGCTCGTTGACAAAACTATAGTGGTTGAGAGCAAGATCCATGAGATCGAGCAAGAGGGCAAGAGGAAGATGCCATACCAAGGACAGCCACAAGGGAGCAATGTACGTCCCCATTTCATGCCACCAGCTGTACAACATTATGGCTCGTCCGCTTCTACTTTCTGCCCTGCAAATCCACCTCACCCTAATCAGCCACCGTAGCAGCGTCCTGTTATGCAAGCACCTCGTATGCCTTTGCCTCCTGCATCCTGTCCCAACATGGGCGCCTATGCCCAAAACCAGCCTCGCCCCAACGTCCATGCTGTTATGGGCAACAAAGCATGTTTTTCATGCGGAGAGGCAGGACACTTTGCAAGCCAGTGCCCTAAGAAAGGCCTTGGACAGCCGAGCAACGCACCCAAGCAGAACCCACGGACGAATGGAGGAGCTAATCAAGGTAACCGTGGACAGCAGAAGTATGCTCGTGGCAATGTGAACCATGTCTCCGCTGAGGAAGCACAACAAGCTGAGGACTTCGTGATTGGTATGTTTCTTGCCAACTCCAACCCAGCCACTATTTTATTTGATTCCGGAGCATCACATTCATTCGTATCATCCAAGTATGTTGCCAAGTATAACCTGCCCATATCACACATGAAACAATCTATGTTGGTTAATACTCCCAGTGGAGAGATGAGGACTAATATAGTATGTCCAAAAGTAAACCTTAAAATAAGGGGGGTAGACTTTCTTACCAACCTTATTGTCTTGGATTCCCAAGGAATTGACATAATACTTGGAATGGATTGGCTAAGCAAGCACAACAGAGTGATTCAATGTGCTGAGAGGATCGTGCAGTTGACAAGTGAGCACGGTACTCGTATTGAGTTCGAGGAAGCCCAACCGGAAACCGAGAAAGGCAGCGCTGAACCACGTCGAAGAAGCGACATTGGAAAGCATTCCGGTGGTTCAAGAATATTCAGATGTGTTGCCGAAAGAACTTCCAGGTATGCCACATGACCGGGACATTGAATTTGCCATAGATTTAGTACCCGGAACTGCACCTATAGCGAAGAGGTCGTATAGGATGCCCGCTAATGAACTAGTGGAGCTCAAGAAGCAAATTCAAGAGCAGCTAGAAAAGGGCTTTATACGCCCAAGCTCGTCACCATGGGGAGACCCCGTGCTCTTCGTAGACAAGAAGTATGGGATCCAAAGGATGTGTGTGGATTATAAGTCTCTCAATGAGGTGACGATCAAGAATAAATACCCGCTGCCCTGTATAGAGGACCTGTTCGACCAAATGAAAGGTGCCCGAGTTTTCTCCAAGATTGATCTTCGGCCGGGATACTTCCAGCTGAAGATTAAGCCCTCCGATATACCCAATACTTCATTTCGAACAGGGTATGGTTCGTATGAGTATACCATTATGTCTTTTGGGTTAACGAATGCACCCGCATACTTTATGTACCTTATGAATAAGGTCCTCATGGAGTACTTAGACATGTTCGTCGTGGTATTTATCGACAATATCGTGGTGTATTCAAAGAGCGAGGAGGAACACGAAGAACACTTGAGGTTAACATTGCAGAAACTGCGAGAGCATCAATCGTATGCCAAGTTCAGCAAGTGTCAATTTTGGCTAAGGAGATATCGTTCCTAGGCCACATTATCTCCGAAGGAGGAGTATCGGTTGATCCCAGAAAAGTGGGAGATGTTTTTAAGTGGAACCAACCGCAGAATGTGAGAGATATTTAGAGTTTCCTTGGGATGGCTGGATATTACCGCCGGTTCATCAAGGATTTCCCCAAAATAGCGAAGCCTATGACTGAATTGCTAATGAAGGGGAAAGCATTTCAGTGGACACCAGCGTGTCAAGAAAGCTTTGAGGAGCTAAAGAAGAGATTAACCACAGCACCGGTTTCGGTATTGCCGGATGTAAGCAAGAGCTTCGACATATATTGTGACGCATCAAGACAAGGGCTTGGATGTATGCTTATGCAAGGAGGACAAGTGGTAGCCTATGCATCCAGACAACTAAAGAAACATGAGCTGAATTACCAAACACATGATTTGGAACTTGCAGCCGTGATACATGCCTTGAAGATTTGGAGGCATTATATCCTTGGCCACCGATGTGAGATCTATACGGATCACAAAAGCCTCAAGTATATATTCATGCAAACGGATCTGAATTTGTGGCAACGTCGATAGTTGGAACTCATCAAGGATTATGATGTTGGAATCAACTATCACCCCGGAAAGGCCAATGTAGTAGCTGATGCGTTGAGCCGAAAGGGAGCATGTCACCAACTCACGGTTCGGGAGCTGCCACCCGAGCTGCGCAAGGAGTTCGAAGGGTTACATCTCGCGTTCTTGAACGAGATGGAGGTGATAGAACTGAACTCCTCGCTGGAACAAGAGATACGAGATGGCCAAGCAACGGATGAGGAAATCAAGGAAATCAAGGAAAGAATCCGACAAGGCATAGAAAAGGATTTCAAGAAAGACGAGAAAGGCACGCTTTGGTTAGGGAAAAGGATTTGTGTGCCTAACGTGAAGCACATCCGTGACACGATATTAAAGGAGGCACATGACTCACCTTATTCCATACATCCCGGTTGTACAAAGATGTACAAGGACCTGAAAATTTGCTATTGGTGGGATGGTATGAAAAGGAACATAGCTGAATATGTTGCCTTCTGCGACACGTGCCAATGAGTGAAGGCCAAACATAAAAAACTCGCTGGATTGTTGCAGCCACTGAAAGTACCCGAGTGGAAGTGGGAAGACATCAGCATGGATTTCATAGTCGGACTGCCACGGGTTACGACTCTATTTGGGTTATTGTGGACCGGTTGATGAAAACATCCCATTTCCTTATTGTTAGAACCACGGACCGCATCGCACAACTAGCTGAGCTGTATATGGAGCAAATCGTGTGTTGCCATGTAGTTCCGAAGAGGATAGTTTCAGATCAGGGTTCTCAATTTACCTCTAGGTTCTGGAAGAAGCTGCATGAAGCCATGGGTACATGACTGAATTTCAGCTCCGCTTATCACCCGCAAATCGACGGGCAAACTAAGAGGACAAATCAAATTTTGGAAGACATGTTGAGAGCTTGCGCCTTGAAATATGGGCGTAATTGGGATAGGAGCTTGCCGTATGCTGAATTTCCATACAACAATAGCTACCAAGCCAGCTTCAAGATGTCACATTTCGAAGCATTGTATGGTAGACGGTGTAGAACGCTGCTATTCTGGAATGAGACCAGAGAAAGCCAAGTATTTGGACCCGAAGTGCTGCAAGACGCCGAAAAACAAGTCCAAACGATACGAGAAAACTTAAAGGATGCTCAGTCACGACAAAAAGGTTATGCGGATAATAGGCGAAGAAGATTGACCTTCGAAGTGGGAGACTTCGTGTATCTGAAAGTACCGCCTATCCGAGGCCAACGACGGTTCAACGTCAAAGGCAAGTTAGCACCTCTCTATGTCGGGCAATTCAAGATTTTGGGCAAGTGAGGAGAGGTAGCCTATCAACTAGAGCTGCTAACGCACCTCTCCGACGTGCACGACGTGTTTCACGTATCCCAACTCAAGAAGTGCTTGAGAGTACCGGAAGAACAAGTACTAATGGATGAGCTCGAGCTTCAGGAGGATCTGACCTACGCGGAGCACCCCGTCAAAATTTTGGACGTGAAGGATAGAGTCACGAGGAACAAAGTGATCCGTTGGTGCAAGGTACAATGGGGCCATCACACGGAAGCCAAAACCACATGGGAGCGTGAGGAAGATCTCAGGGCAGAATTCCCTCATCTATTCTCCACTCTATCGAATCTCGAGGGCGTGATTCAGTTTAAGGGGGTAGGTTTGTAGCACTCTCAAATTCATTACCATGCATTCAATACATTTTTCATGTAGAAAAGCATTGGAAAAGAAGTAGAAATGGAGAAGGAACTATAGAAATGGAGAAAAACACTAGAAATGGAGAAGGAACTATAGAAATGGAGAAAGAACCATAGAAATGGAAAAAAGAACCATAGAAATGGAGAATGGGACATAGAAATAGAGGGGAATATAGAAATGGAGAATGGGACATAGAAATGGAGAGGGGAATGTAGAAATGGAGAATGGGACATAGGAATGGAGAGGGGAATGTAGAAATGGAGAATGGGGCATAGAAATGTAGAGGAGAATGTATAAATGGAACAAGGGACATAGAAATGGTGAGGAATGAAAAAGATAGCTGAAATGAGTCATTCCCAAATTTCCCCAAATTTTCCCCAAAATTTCCGAATTCCCCAATTTCACAAAAGGGGAATTTTCCCCACATTTGGGGGATTAAATCCCCATGGCTGTCGCACCCAACTAAGGGGATAATTTGGTTGAGTTCCAAATTGACTAGGACTCTTGTTTGAGTTCCAATTGGAGTAGGACTCCTCTTTTCTCTCCCTTATAAATACAACCCCAGCCCCCTCCTTTTGGCCGCAGCCTCCCCCTCCCCCTCCCCAAGTTGCCGACTTGGAGCCCCTCCCCCTCCAAGTCACCGAGTTGGCACCCCCCTGCCGGAGTTTGGTCGCCGGTGAGCCCTGCTGACGAGCCCCGCTGTCGAACCCCATCGTCGAGCCTCGCCGGTGAGCCCCGCCGTCGAGCCCCGTCATCACCGGAGAAGAAGCCGACGATCTGTCCTACCCTAATCTTCCATAAAAAATTCCCTGCTGCTGCCATTGCTAGAAGGAAGTGAGGTAGGTCTTCATTACCCATCTTACGACGTCGCCGCTGTTTCTACGGATCCATTTTCTTCACCCCCTTCGAGCAGAAACTTTTACGTGTGGACAGATTGTGTTTTGATCGGTTTTTGACGGTGGAATTGATCTAGATCTTGAGTCAAGATCATCACCACGTCCACACTTGATCCGTACACCCTTGTTCATCATAAAACCCCATGAAAGCCCGTTAAAACATGCAAGAACACGTACAAGCTGGTTTAATAAAACAGCACCATAGGATTTGCATTCATCCCTATTGCATCTTGAGTAAAGTTTGTGAATGATGATTGATTGCTGTAAATTTTGTATTTGCATGGTCTTGAGTACAAGGACAAGCTCAAGAGGCCATCTACGAGGAACTACAGCACCAAGACTTTGAGACGCTTGAGCAATAAGAACCACGGGAGCAAGGCAAGTGCACCTTGACCATATTGATCATGTTTCGAAACTGTTTTGTTTGCGAAAACTCGTATGCTTGAGTAAACTTGATGGGACATCCTTTTATAGGAGTTTACTAGTTTTGTTAACTATCCTTGTTGCTGGGAAAGTTTATGAGTCGGGTATGGTCGATTTTCCTTTTTGCTTCGCTTAATTTATGGGATACGGGAAGCTGAATTAAAACATGGTTCGCTACTGCACTCATGAGAATAAAGATGATGATAACTTGATGATGTTGATGAGCATGGAATCGGGGAGATCTAGGCAAGATTGTTTCGTGGATGTTGCTGAATGAGATGGTGGTTTACTTGCCGTAGATCTAAGGACTGGTTCATGTCAGCACATGCCAGGAAAACAGTGCCACCACAAGGCCAAATATGGGTGGGGCTTAGCTGACTACTTAGATGTGTTGCTAGCTTGTTATGGACCGTTGGATGGCGCAGGGAATGGGAGTCGAGAGGGACTGCCCTGGGAACTGCATGGCACAAGAGAGGGCCCGTGGGTGGGAGAATGGTGATTCGAGCTTGCCGGTGAAACCTCAGTGGGTCCATACATCTAGTAGCCCCTTTGTAAAGGCAATTTTGTGATCTCTTGGCCATACACCGACGGTTGTGTACTGGTATAATGGAGGTTTTGCAGTGTAACACCCCAAACCTGCTAAAGAGGGGAGTTTAAAATTTTTTGGACGTATTGCATGTGGTGCAGAAATTCAAATTCAAACTGGAATTCAAATTCAAATCAAAACAGAAAAGAAAACAAAAAAGAAAAAGAAAAACCCCAACCGGCCAGTGGGCCGAAACCTGCCAGCCGGCCCACTACCTCCCCGCGCCAGCCCAAACCCGCGTCCCTCTCTTCCTCTCACTGACACGCGGGGCCCGCGTGTCATCCCTCACCTCACATGCGCCCGCCCGACCCCGGACTCTTCCCTCGCGCCCGATCAAAACAAACCCCGGAACCCACGCGCCCAGCCCCGATTTCCGGTCCCGGATGCCCCCAACTCGATCTCAACAGACTGCCGCCCTCCCTCGCCTATTTAAACGCCGACAATCGCCTTGTCCCCCCCCCCCCCCGATCGGTCGTTTTTCTCTCCGGTGAGAACCGAAGTTTCTACAGCCGATTTCCGTCGATCCTTGCTCAAATTTCCTGATCTAACGTGCTGATCACGTTCCACCGAAGACGTGTCTTGCGCCCCAACCACCACTCCGACGTGCACCGAAGACCATCGCCGTTGAAGCTCGCCGCCGACCGACTTCCAGTGCCTCCGAGTGCAGGAAAACCCCTCGGTGAGCATCCCCTACCCCTCCGCAGCCGATCCATGCAAAAAGATGTGAGTTCTAACGTGTAGCGGCAAAAGCCGAGGCTGCACCGGCGAGATCGCCACCCCCGGCCGCCGCGCGCGGGCTGGTTCCGGCCAGGGCGACGTGGCCCCTTGAGGGCCGTCTATTTTAAATCGTACGGTAGAAATAAACCCACGCGTACCGGTTCGGCGATCTAATCTGAGCCGTCTGTTTTAAATCGGACGGTCCACGTCAGCCCCGTGTTATAAAGGCTGGGATTCTTACGCGCTACCCCCTCGGGATCTCGGAAAACACGAGCTAGCCCTAGAAACTTCTGATCTAGCCCCTGGAACTTCAGAAATTCGTGTAAATTCATTTTAAAATTAGTTTTAGCCCCTGGACTTAATAAAAATTAGGAAAACCCCTCTGTTATGTGTAGTTAGACCCCTGGAAATTTATGAAATAGTAAATTAGACCCTGCAGTAGGGTGGATTTACCTTTTTGACCCTATATGATATTAAATTCAGAAGTTTGAATATGTGATTAGGATTTAAATCTAAAAGGTGAGGCAAACACATGTGCAAACTCAAATTTAAACTCTCCTAGCACTTGGAAAACTTTAGAATGAGTTAAAAATAGATTTTAGGCTGAAATGAAATCTTCCTAAGTGTTGTTCATATTTATTAGTTCTAGAAACACATTTTTAGGCTAGGAAATAATTCTAAAAACTGATAAAATAAATTTAAATTAGTTCACATCAGAGGAGAAGTTCAAAAATATATTATTTAATATTTTAGATCAGAACCTATTCTGTTTAGATGATATGTCCTACTATTTAATATTAAAACTCACTTTTAGGCATAGAAAATAAATCTGAAAAATATAGGAAAATAGGTATGCATAATTAGAAAATGATAAATGAAGTCTCCAAACCCAAAAACTTCAGTTTAGGATTTGGTAGAAGATCTGAAAACCTATTTGGAGTAGAAAATTACCTTTCATGCAAACTTGGTAGCTATGAAGTGTATTAATTGAATATAAAAAATTTGTTCAAATTAGAAATTCATATATAGTGTGCAAACAGAAATCTGAATACAAAAGTTAGAAATCATATACATATGTTTAAAAGTGCATGTAGGCCAAAAATCAACACATGTAGAGTAACCACAACACTTAGAAACGTGAATGACTTTCATAGGTATGTATGTGTGGTTTGTATGAAGTGAAAGTGTGAACTATGTCTTATGGTTGTTGTTTTATTTTGCTATGTGTATTGGCATGAGTAGAACCTGCCCCAGAGCAAATTCTCCCCTTCCAAGACCAAGACTTTCCATTCCCAGAGCAGCAGGAACAAGGCAAGTGTCCTTGACCACTTTGATCCTATAATAGGATGTGTAGATAGAATTATTTGCATTGTCAATTGAAATATGAAACCCATGCTAGAAAGTTTCCCTAGAATTGCATTACCTTGTTTCCTTTTAGCTTGGGTTGGGATCTATTTTATCATGTCATATATTTATATGCTTATGCTTAGCCATGCTTAGAATGGGATAAGTGGGATATGAGATCATCAACTTATTTACCTTACTCTTGAATGAGATATTATGAGTTATGTAGAGGTAGGGATCGAGGCAAGTTGGATGATTTGGTTGGTGCTGTGTGCACGAGACTCGGGTTTGTGTTTAGTACTTGCCTGGATCCTAAGGACCAGTTCATGGAGCATGTAACCTGGCTTTACCGTGCCAACCACATGCTGAGATGGGGCAGCTTGGCCAATTAATTAGGTGTATCCCCAGCGTAGTATGGGTGTGTTGGATGGTGCGGGGAATATGTGTCAGCTGGACTACCATATGATCCGCAAGGCACAAGAGGGGGCCACTGCAGCGGGGTTGGAGCCTCTTGTATGCTGTTAGGGGTGAAACCTCAGTGGGCCCACGCTCGTCGGGAATCTCTTTGCAAAAGCCTCGTAGTGATCTTCTGGCTACACACCTGGGAAGTGTGAACGTGGTTCGCGGCCACTGCCATAATGGAGGTTCTTTTAGTCCACCCGGCAACGGGGGATGAAATCACTACATGTGGGTACAGTGGTGCAAACTCTGCAGAGTCAAAACTGTCATGACAGCCATGCTCATGGTCAAGAGCGGCTTGGACTTATTCATGATTAGAGGATGATGGATTGGGAAGTTGAGGATGTTAAGCGGGAAGCTTAACATTTGAGTTGAGACTATGTGTACTTGATATTGATGATGGGTTGAGGGATTGGGACCATTTCACCTGTGTAGTAATGTAGGTGCTTAATAAGCTAAGGTGATAGGTATTAATTGCGTAGTGCTTTAACCATGAGTTCAACCTCTCCTTGCTCTAGCCATGCATGACATAACTTTCCCACACTTGCTGAGTACCCACGGTACTCAAACTTGCTTTTCTGTTGGTTTATATTGCTGCTCAGGTCAAGAGAATGATGTGGTGTTTAATGACCAAGACTTTGGTCCCGAGGAAGGATTCTAGGTTCACGGAGTCCACCGGGCAACGCCTGTGACGGAGCCCACAAGATTTATATTCCGCTGCTGTTTTATTTACATATTCTGAAGTTATTACCATCCATCGAGACGTATGCTATGTAAGACTTATTTATATTCGACACCTGGCTTGTAATAAATGATGCTTCACTATTTGTCATCACATGTATGAGAGAATGGTCCTGGCATACATGTGGCATTCACTCGGTTGATCTTCGGAGGAACCGGGTGTGACATGCAGTCGCCGATGGGTGACAAAATCACGAACTTGTGTGTAAAGTGGTGCCACCTCTGCAGAGTGTAAAACTATCATGATAACCATGCTTCCGGTCACAAGAACCTGGCCAACTTCCATGATTAGAGGCCAAAATTGGGGTGGATATTTGGATATGGTCATTGGGATTGGTTTTGGGACTGTTTTGAGTCATAACAATGAGTTTGGTTTCGGTTTTATGAATATGAGATGGTTATGAATATTTATGAGCATGAGATGAACTTGAGAAAGATTAATGGCTGGTTGAGACTTGATAAATAGTGAATTATGATGAGAGAATGTTGTTGAATTACTTGATTATGATGGTATAAATTTCACCTAAAATGGTTGCTGTTTTTACCATGTTTATGAAATAAAACTTGCTTGTTGCAATGAGCCTTTTTATTCCATACCTTGTTGTAAGCTACATGTAATACTTTTCCCGCACTTGCTGAGTACGACATGTACTCACCCTTGCATTACCACATAAACATCAGCTACAGGAGATGAGTACTTCGAGGACCATGTGGAGTACTAGGCGTGCGAACTACCGTCAACATGCCTGTGGAGTTGAAGACTGGAGCCTGCTGTTTAGTTATTTCCGCTGTCGTTTAGAGACTTCTGCTGCAAGAATAAGTTTGATATTCATGAGTGAGACATTGAGTCATTGTAATAAAGTACTTAACACTATTTATTCATGGTTATATTCTGAATTCAGTTTGTGGATTACATGTGTATGTGTGATGAACATCCTGGACACACATATGCATTCAATTGGTTCTATTTTCGGAACCGGGTGTCACATATCTAGTACCCATAGATCTCGTGTGCGCCTCATGCTTTGATTGTGGAAGAGGCTTTGTCAACGAATCTACAACATTCAAATCCGTGTGCACCTTGCATATCTTCATATCACCTCGGTCGATGATCTCTCAAATGAGGTGATAGCGTCGTAGTATGTGTTTGGATATTTTGTGTGATCTAGGCTCCTTTGCCTGTGCAATGGCTCCACTATTGTCACAATAGAGATCCACAAGACCGAACGCAATTGGAACAACACCCAGCTCAAAAACAAATTTTGTGATCCAAACAGCTTCCTTTGCTGCTTCAGAAGCTGCAATATACCTTGCCTCTGTCGTTGAGTCTGCTACTGTATCTTGCTTGGAACTTTTCCAGCTCACTGCCCCTCCATTGAGGCAGAATACAAAACCGGATTGCGATTTAGAATCATCCTTATCAGTTTGGAAGCTAGCATCGGTGTAACCTTTTACAACGAGCTCTTCTTCACCTCCAAACACTAAGAACGCATCCTTAGTTCTTCTCAAGTACTTAAGGGTGTTTTTTGACAACGGTCCAATGAGTTTCCCCATAATCTGATTGATATCTGCTCGTGATGCTTAGAGCATAGGATACATCTGCGCGTGTACATAGCATGTCATACATGATGGATCCAATAGCCGAAGCATAAGGAATCGCTTTAAACCTTCTTTGCTCATCAAGTGTCAAAGGACACTGCTTAGAGTGATGCCATGTGACATTGGCAAGAAACCTTTCTCAGAATCTGGCATATTGAACCGATTCAATATTTTGCCAATATATGTATCTTGGCTTAATCCAATTAGCCTTTTAAATCTATCTCTATAGATCTTTATGCCCAAATTGTACGCTGTCTCTCCTAAATCCTTCATTGAGAAACTTTTTTTTAATGAGGATTTAACATCATGAAGCATTGAAACGTTATTTCTGATCAATAAAATGTCATCTGCATATAGGACCAGAAATAGAAGTGCCCTCCCACTAAACTTATTGTAAATACAAGGTTCTTCTATGTTCTTGATGAAACCAAACCCTTTGACAACTTCATCAAAATGTACATTCCAACTCCGAGATGCTTGCTTCAATCCATAGATAGACTTTTGAAATTTGCATATTTTACTAGCATTTTTAGGATCAACAAAACCCTCAGGTATTATCATGTACACATTCTCAGTCAGACTTCCATTAAGAATGGCTGTTTTGACATCCATTTGCCATATTTCATAATCAAAATATGCAGCAATTGCTAGGAGAATCCGAACAAACTTTAGCATTGCGACGGATGAGAAAGTTTTATCATAATCAATACCTTGAATTTGTTTGAAACCTTTTGCCACCAATCGCGCTTTTTAGATGTGAACATTTCCATCTATGTTAGTCTTTTTCTTGAAAATCCATTTACAATTGATAGGTCTCACACCTTCAATTGGATCAACCAAGATCCAAACTTGATTTTCGTGCATGGATTCAATTTTGAATTCCATGCCTCCAAGCTATTTCTCAGAGTCGGGTCCCTTCATTGCTTCTTTATAGGCCGTAGGCTCATTATTGTCCAACAATACCATGTCATGCTGCTCCGTGGTTAGAAGCGTTAACTTTTCAGTTGCACGACGTGCCCTTGTAGACCTTCGTGGGGCTGGTGTTTCATCAACTGGTTGCACAACATCTTGTACATCTTGTATAGGATCAGAGGGTGCTGAAACATTTTTAGGTATTTCTTGAATTTCTTGTGAGAGAAACTCTTTCTCCAAGAAGACACTATTGCGCGCGGTAAACACTTTACCCTTTGTTTTATTATAAAAATAATATCCTTTAGTTTCCATAGGATATCCCACAAAGAAACATCTGTCTGATTGGTATTGAGTTTGTCTGACTTCAAACGTTTGACATAAGCATCACACCCCCAAACTTTGAGGAAAGAAAATCCGGGACGTTTCTCAGTCCACATCTCATGTGTGTGTTTTCTCAACAGACTTAGTTGGGATTCTATTTAGTGTAAATGCAGCAGTTTTAAGAGCATAACCCCAAAAGGATAGTGGAAGATCTGCTCGGCTCATCATCGACCTAACCATGAATAAAAAGACTTGTTCCTCCGCTCGGACACCCCATTCCATTGAGGCGTTCCAGGTGGAGTCAACTGTGGAACTATTCCACATTGTTTAAAATTATCATGAAATTCATGGCTCAAATACTCACCCCCACATCAGATCGTAGAAGTTTAATTGTCTTGCCCAATTGATTATGTACTTCATTCTGAAATTTTTTGAACTTTTCAAAGGATTCGGACTTATGCCTCATTAGATAGACATATTCGTATCTACTAAAGTCATCGGTAAACATGATGAAGTACTGAAAACCACCTCTGGCTATTGAACTCATTGGTCCACATACATCGGTATGTATGAGTCGCAACAAGTCACTCACCCTCTCACTCTAACCAGTGAAGGGTGATTTGGTCATCTTCCCAAACAAACAATACTCACATGTGTCAAGTGATTCAAAATCAAATGAGCTTAGTAAACCATCTTTATTGAGTTTTTCAATGCGTTTCTCATTTATATGACCTAAGCGATAATGCCAAATGAAAGTGGGATTTAGATCATTTCGTCGAGCCTTTTTAATATTAATGTTACAGACAGTTTTATCCTCAAGATCAAAAACATATAATCCATTCACCAATGGATATTTGGCATAGAAAATATTATTGTAATAAATAGAACAACATTTGTTCTTTATTACAATCTCATAACCATCAACTTCTTCTAAACATGAAGAAGAGATAATGTTATTTCTCAAAGTAGGAATGCAATAACAATTATTCAATTCCAAAACCAATCCTGAGGGTAATGACAAGTGGTAGATCCCAACAGCTATGACCGCAACCTTTGCTCCATTTCCGACACGAACATCCAACTCGACTTTTGCAAATCTTCTAGTCTCACTTAGATCCTGCAATGATTTGCAAGTGTGAATCATAGATCCGGTATCAAATACCCATGATTCACTAGAAGATAATGCAATATTAATTTATATAACATTTATACCTGAAGCGGAAGTCTCACTTCCCTTCTTCTTGTTCAGATCCTCCAAGTACTTCTTGTAGTTCTTTGACCAATGCCCCTTAGCATGACAAGTATTCATCATTAGGAGAAGGGCCAGATTTGCCATTTGGCTTAGACTTTAAGCCTGAGGGCCCATCGGGAACCTTTCCCTTGCCTTTGCCTTTAGGATGCGTCACAGGCTTCCTCTTTTAATTCTCCTTTTGAACCATCATCACATGAGTGATGTTTATTTTAATGCTTTCTTCGGCTGTTTTAAGCATCCCATGTAATTCAGCTAACGTTTTCTCCATGCCATTCATTTGAAAATTCAATATAAATGGCTCATATCACGGTGGGAGCGACTCGAGAGAACAACGTCAATAGCTAGGTCATCCTTGAGTTCAGAACCAAATTTGCCCAAAGTCTCAATATAACCAATCATTTTGATTACAGTAGGGCTGATTGGGCTACCCTCCGCCAGCTTGCATGAGAACAAGGACTTTGAGATGTTGTATCTCTCATCCCTAGCTTGGTTCTCAAACATTTCACGCAGTCCCTCAATCATAGAATAAGCATCCTATGCTCATAATGTTTCTGCAGATCAGGGGACATAGTGGCGAGCATGAGGCAGTTTACGTTAAGTGCATCATCACAGTGCTTCTGATAAGCTCTACGTGTTGCAGCAGTTGCATCATCTGAGAGGTCATTGGGGTACGGTTGTTGAAGAACGTACTATGTTTTCTCTTGCCTAAGAACAATTCTCACGTTGCGATACCAATCGATAAAGTTAGCTCCATTGAGATTTTCCATTTCAAGCACAAATCGCAAATTGAAATCGGAATTGTTACTAGCAGACATGATCTACAATAGAAAATAAATACGCAAGGTTTCAGCACTATGTTATGTACCAATCTTCCAATAACATTTTAATAAAAGACACCATCACTATATGAGTGTCGTCTTCCATCTAACTTCATATAGTGGTCCAAGATCCATATTCACTAATTTCTAGTGAGCTTTAGCTTCACTGCTAGAAAATTAGTGACATAGGTAAACAACAATTGTTAATCATATATCTATATGACTCTTGTTTGTTGGGTGACATCCAATGCCCCGGCTTCCAACTCTATGCCATAAAACCCAAAACCGTTTTTATAGCTTTGTTGAGTAGACCAACACTATGCATGTGAATTTCCAACATTTACCCTATGCATTATGATAGATGATGATACATAGCTTTGGAAAACCTACCACACAACGATCAAAACAACATAGGTGCAGCTATTGGTAAATGGCATCAAATACTCAACTTTTACGAGTGAAGCTGTTCTATCATAACAAAACATCCACCATATGAAAATCATGGTTAGAATAGAATAAAAATTACAAGCATATGATCATATCACAATGTGAATAGTATGGCCTTTAGAATCATAGTGGCTTCCAATGATATGGTTCCATCATGATCTAAGCTGCTGTGTCTCCCTTTTTATGGTGATCACCATCTCCACCATGCTTGAAGACATCTCCATGAATATAAAAGGAGCTAATACAACTAATAGCTATCAAATAAATTACAGGAGAGATCAAGCATCACAGGTCGACACGCTAGTCGTTATACAATCATATGACAATCTCAACCCGGTGTGTTAATTTTGCAACACGCAGTCTTCATGAGTATTACACACAAATCATCATATCATAATAAGGCCATACCATTCACATCATTCCCTGCAAAAACGAGTTAATTATAGAACGTTTTCTAGCGTGAAATGATATTATGTAATCGCTATAGCAGACAGCAACGACGGATTAATCAAATCAACCAAACGGAATTACATAGATCGCATCTATGAAATCACTATAAAAATCTCATCGGATTGATCAAACCAACCCGAATCTGAGCCATTTAGAATGTCTCGATTTTCAATGTGACTGGTTATTTATGAGAAGATTGCGACTCATGACCGTGGTATGTTGGCTCAATCTGTTAGCTATGTATGCGATAAGTCCCGATGGTGATTCCAGACGATAGGGATAGATCACACACACAGCATAGAAAGAGCACGAACTGACTCTTTAGTCATATACGATCGCAATCTACTCTAACCAGTTCCAATCCCCAAAACTATGCAATAAAAATTCATATATGCAGCTACTACTATAACAAGCTTCATCTCAGGCGGTTTAATATTCCGCCTATGAATATTGCTCCGCCTGTGAAAACTCTTTATCACGGCGGTTTGTAGGACGATCTGCCTGTGAAAACTCTTTATCACAGGCGGTTCGCAAGACGATCCGTCTGTGAAAACTCTTTATCACAGGCGGTTTGCAAGATGATCCACCTGTGGAAACTCTTTATCACAGTCGGTTCTTCACTAGTAGATCACGTCTACTAACAAGATCCAGACCAAAAACTACATAAGTCGGCTCTGATACCACTGTAGGTATATCGGCAATCCGCTACTCTAGCAATTCTATGGCGTCATCTAAGAAACATGCGAGTACAGAGGTCATAGATATTTACCACTAGACGTGCAACGCAGCGGAACATAGACGTGCGTCGGTGTAAGGGAAGCAGACTACCACTTTCGTCTCTTCCACGTCCTCGTCACAGTAGCAGGTAGACAATCACGTTCGTCGTGGGTAATTAGCGAAGTAGTAGCAGCAGCGCCTCCACGGAGGCCACACGTACGGGGAGGAACGCCGTGTGCCGGTGTGCTAGCATCGCGCGTGCAGCTAGGGTCTCGACGTGAGGCCTGCAAGGGGTGGCGGCTAGGGCTTTTCACGTGGTGGAATGGTGGTCCTCAGCCCCTAACCCCACCCTTCGTATTTATATGCGTACTAATGGGCATTTAGGTCATAGACTCTTTAGTACCCTGAATGCTTATCGATCAAATATCCAACAGGCCTTTGACCCGAATTGTTATGATTGCCTCTTGGGCATATCACCAACTGTTGAAATTTTAATCACTTAGTAATATAGTTTGCTAATTAAACCTAATGATTATGATTAATGCATAGTGCTTAACTTGAGTTAGTCTTTCCTTGCTTTTAGCCTTCAT
This sequence comes from Neostapfia colusana, assembly GCA_030760725.1. Lineage (NCBI taxonomy): Eukaryota > Viridiplantae > Streptophyta > Magnoliopsida > Poales > Poaceae > Neostapfia > Neostapfia colusana. The sequence goes on from JASWHV010000003.1 coordinate 105,957,993, forward strand.
ACAATTTTTTTCTATACTTGCTGAGTACCATTGATACTCAAATTTGCTTTTATTGGACTTTAATTGCTGCTCAGATTATAATGAAGATATAGAGTACAAAGAAGAGGAATTCAATCCAGAGAAGTTGTACTAAGTTGACGAAACTCCCGGGCAACGCTTGTGAAGGAGCAACACATATTAAATCCGCCGTTTGATATTTTTATTGTATTTATTGGACGTATATATAAGATTATTACATGTTGTATTTAGCTTTTAATGTAAGGATGATATTTCACTTTTATCGGCACATGTATGATTAATCTGATCTTAGCATACATATGATATATATGTTTGGTTATTCTTTATGGAGAACCGGACTGTCGAACTCACGCAAAAATCAGTTTATCATAATTGAACAAAGTACACAAAAGCAAGATACAGAACACAGCAATTGCTCCACGAGCTGGCAACAGTAGCCTATGCCATCAGGCAGTAGCAGGAACCAGTGCTGCTGGAACCTGAGACGGCGGCGCGTTGCCGAGCTCCCTGAGCGTGGCGACGATCTGCAGCATGTTCGGCCGCTTCGATGGGAAGTCGTCCACGCACAGCAGAGCAAGCTCAAGGAACCTTGCTACCTCCCTCTCCTCGCCATCCACGGCAGCGTCGACAAGCTCCGGGTCGACCACCTCCTTGCCGGCGCCCTCCCTGACCTTCATCTTGACCCATCCGACGAGGTTGGTGTCGCCGAAGTCCTCCTTGTCCGTTGGCCTTCTCCCCGTGAGGAGCTCCAGCAGCACGACACCGAGGGAGTAGACGTCGCCCTTGGCAGTGCACCGGAAGCTCTGGTAGTACTCCGGCGGCACGTACCCCGGCGTTCCCGCCAGCGTGCTGACGCTGAGGTGCGTGTCAAGCGCGCTGATGAGCCGCGCCATGCCGAAGTCGGCGACACGGGCCTCCATGTCGCCGTCGAGGAGAACGTTGCTGGACTTCATGTCTCGGTGGATGATGTGCGGGATGCAGTTGTGGTGCAGGAAGCAGAGCCCCTTGGCGGCGCCGCGCGCGACCCGCTTCCGGCGCTGCCACGGCAGGCTTATGGCGCGGCCGTGGAGCGCATCCTCCAGGCTGCCGTGGCTCATGTACTCGTACACCAGCAGCCGCTCCTCGCCGATCTTACAGTAGCCCAGCAGCGGCACCAGGTTCCGGTGATTGATCTTGCCCAACGTCTCCATCTCTGCCGTGAACTCGCGGTCGCCCTGGTTGCTCAGGTGGATCAGCTTCTTGATGGCCACGCACGACCCGTCCTTGAGCGTTGCCTTGAACACCTCCCCGAACCCGCCAGAACCTATTAGGCTGCCGTTGGAGAACCCGTTCGTCGCCTCGATCAGCTGTGTGAAGGTCAGACGGCGGAGCTGCCGCTGGAAGGTGGCCACGTTGATGCTCAGTGCCTCCTCCGCCTTGCCCAGCTTCCACGTCGTCGCGGTCCGCATCCCGTCCTGCAGGCTGCTCAGCATCATGACCTCACGCGCCTCCTTCCGTCGAGCGCGCACCACCACGAAGCACGCCACCGTCAGGGCGCACGCCAGGCCGGCGGCGACCAGGACGGCCAGGATCCCGCTCCCCATGGTGCGCCTGTCATTTGAACGGCTGCTGTCGGGCTCTGCGAGGACGGACGCGGTCGCCCTTGGCGGCAGCCCGCACGGTAGAAGCGGCATGCCGCACAGGCCCGGGTTGCCAGCGTACTGGCTTGCCGGCAGCGTGCTCAGCTGCCCGGGCTGCGGGATCTCGCCGGTGAGGTTGTTGTCCGACACATCTATCTGCACCAGGAACGAGAGGTTGGAAAAGGAAAAGGGGATGCCACCATTCAGCCGGTTGTGCGACACGTCGAACACGCCGAGGTTGCGGAGCCGGCCCAGCGACGCAGGGATCTCGCCGGTCAGGTTGTTCCGCGCCAGGTCCAGCACCTGGAGCACCGCCATGTCGCCGAACTCCTCCGGGATGCCACCAGAGAGCGCATTGTACGACAGGTCGAGGTACTCAAGCGTCTGGTACCTTGTCCACCCGCTGACAGCCGCGCCGGAGTAGAGCCGTGTAAAGTCGCAGCTCTTGAGCGTCGGCACCTGGAGCAGCCTGTCCGGCCGGATGCCGGCGAACTCCAGCAGACCACCGACGCCCTTGCACGAGTTCCCGACGTTCCTCACGAACGCTAGCGTGTTGCCAGACAAAATCCCGCTCATTGGGGTCGACCAGAGCTGCCGGCCGAGCCGCCGAGGGATCTCGCCGGAAAGTCGGTTGCTGTTGAGGTCCAGCCACATCAGGCTGCTGCAGTTGCCGAGCTCCTTGGGGATGACGCCCTCAAGGCTGTTGTTCCCAAGCTGCAATACAGCGAGCCGGGTCAGCCGCCCGAACTCCGGGCGGATCGTGCCAGTGAGCCGGTTGCTAGTGAACGACACCCACTCGAGACCGGTGCAGTTTAACAGGTCGGCGGGGATGTCGCCGCCGATGAAGTTGTTGTTGAGGATCAACGTGCGGAGGCGCCGGCATTGCCCCAGCTCCGCCGGGATACGGCCTTCCAGGCCGTTGAACCACATCAGCAGCTGCTCGAGTTGGTGAAGCCGGCCGAGATCCGGCGGGATCGCGCCGCGAAGATAGTTTATGCTGAAGTCGATTACCCTCAGCCGCGAGCAGTTGGCCAGCCCGGCCGGGATAGTGCCGGTGAGGAGGTTGTCTGGGAGCCGAAGTTCCTCCATCGCCTCACCGGGTGAGCAGAGCTCCGCCGGCAGCGCGCCCGAGATCTTGTTGCTGCTGAGATCGGCGACCCTGAGGCTCGTACATGACGAGATTGTGCTAGGCAGCGTTCCATTGATGAAGTTGTTGCTGAGCAGCAGCTCCTCGAGCGACGTCAAGTTGCCCAGCACTGTGGCCAGGATGGTACCGGACAGCTTGTTGTTGGCGGCGTCGAGCAGCCAGAGATCGTGGCACGACGAAAGGGACTCCGGGATCGCTCCCGAGATGTTGTTGCTCGACACCTTGAGAACCTGCAGTGAGGAGCACGTGTCCCCGATGTTGTCTGGGATTCGGCCGGTGAGCTGGTTCGAAGAGACGTCGAACACCTGGAGGCTGCCGATGCCGGCTATCGATTCTGGTATCGCCCCAGTGAAGCCGTTGTACGACAGGTTCAGCTTCTTGAGCCCTGTGCACCTCGAAAGCGCCGGCGGGATTGCGCCGGCCAAAAGGTTAGCGGACAGGTCGAGCGCAGTAAGCTTCTCGGCGAACGACGAGCCGGAGATGTCCCCGGACAAGTTGTTGCCGGACACGTCAAACGACTGAATGCTTGACGCGCCGGAGAGGAGCATCTCTGGGAACGCGCCGGTGAGGTTGTTCCGCGCTAGGCTGACGTCGGTGAGATTTGGATAGCGTGTGAGCAGATCTCCGGGGAGGTTTCCGGAGAGGCCGCCGTAGGAGAAGTCGAGCGTCTGCAGCGCGCGGGGGAGGCTGACGAGGTCGGCGGCGTCCCCGTAGAGCGCGCCATTGCCGGACAAGTTGATGTGGCAAAGCGCGTAGACGGTGGACAGCACGGCGAACGATGCGCGGCCCTCAAGGTCACAGCCGGCGAGGTCGAGCCTCGTCACCCTCCCCTCGCCGTTGCACGACACACCATACCAGCTGCAAAAATCGCCACTCTGACTCGGCTGCCAAGATGCGAGAACACCTCTGGGGTCTTTCTGGATAGACGCCTTGAACCACAGGAGCGCCTGTGCGTCGGTCTCCCCCGCCGCCGCTACCGGTGTAACCACCAACGTCGAGAATGATGAGAACGCTAGAATTGAGGAGAGGAGGAGCAAGCGGCTGATCATGTCGTCCATTGGCATGGCACCGTGTGTCAGGGAGACAGTGAGGAGGGAGACGGACTAAAGCAGATCGGGTCGGTTGATTTGTGGTTAGTGGTAATAAAGGTTATGCAGCCGGGGAAAAAGGCTGATAAAGATGGTGTAATTGCAGCTTTTGAGGGATAAAGATGGCTTTTGAGAGGGATTATATATATTGTTGGGCAAAACAATTATGGATGCTTCGTGCGCCAAAGGGGTTCTCGAAATGATTCTGATTTCTGCATACATTTTGTTCATTCCAAGGTTGCGTTGCTTTGGGATCAACGGGGAGCGATCATGGCGGCAAAAGGAAGGGCCCTGTGTGCTGCATGCACTTGTGACAGTGAAAAGCAGTCAGTGGTCCTAAGCAAGAAGGGGAGCATCAATTGCCTCCCCTACTACTGGCATTGGAGGAGATCATGCCCCTTATGCTCCTCTAATTATGAATGAACTTCGGACAGCATGTAAGCTTACCTATTATTTTCTTATTCAAGTGAACAGAGACGCTCGCTTTAATCGTTATATGTGTATTTTTGTATCTGAGTTTATTATCAAAGTCAATATTTGTGGTAAGCCGGGCCACTATATACTTTTTTGTTCTTAATTTTGGATATGAAAAAGATTTCAAGTTAATTCTTTACACATGCATTGATGACACGGAGAAGTAGAGAAAATGACATCAATAAATAAGATATTGAGCTAGCGATGGTGTCATGGCATTTGCTCCCCATTTTTCTCGTACCTTCCTAAAAGGAAATTCGAACATTAGACAAATCTCTCACCTCCTCAAACCAATACATTTGTCAGCAAGACATTGAGATTTCAACATTTTCCGGCATCGTGGTCATGCCACTCATATCATTTCACACGTACGTTCGGTAGTAATGCACCTAGGTGCCTACATGCAGGGAGGGTGAGATGCAACAGTGATGTTTGCATATATTGTCTGCGAAGCTATAACAATCCGCGTGGACATGCATTGCCTATAATATTATATTTATTATTATGTCCCTAAATTAGTGCCAAAATAGGATTCTTGTCTCCCTGAGTGCTGCAAGGTCATTTTCGCACTTTTGCGCCGCACGTGTAATCATAATTATGGCCAGAGGCATTAGTGTTGGCACATATGTTTTTGTTTATTTTGAGTTACAAACTTTAACACGATCTGTATGGCGAGAATCGGCGATGTGGAATAACATTGTTAACATAGATAACCATCGTTTAATGTGTGTTTCTGGCCCACTATCAAATGGGCTAATCTTAGCACTATGTGGGTTGTCATTTTGGTGATGCTTCTAGATGCCATGTAATGTGATACGCCATTGGCATTCCAAAATAATACAAGAGAACACGCTCCCGACAAAATACATACACCAGGACCATAAGGATATATACTAGCAATATCAAATTTAAAAGTACGGTTCATTAATAATTTTAAAGTGTTCAATCAATTTATGAAAAAGAATCGCACATACAGTTTTCCACACACCTAACTGGGCCTAAAAGTAATTTTCAAATTATTGTTCTTGTTCAATTTGAAGATACAATGATATTTGTAGTTAGTGCTGGAATATTAGAGTTGCCTGTGCCCACTGCGTCCAGACCCCTGCAAGATTAAAAATCGGAGATGCATACATTTAAACAATTCTTGGGGCTTCATAAGTTGTGACTGGAAAGTTGAAGAAAGATGACGAGATGACAGAGAAGAAACCAAACCAGCAGGAGACCAAAAAGCAGATAGCAGGCAAATGGAAATATTCATGTTGGCGGAAAAAAATTCACAGCATACCGTGTTGCAAACTGAATCTTGTGCATCACTGACCGGATGCGTGACACCTGTCCTCTCACCAATCTTAAAGCAAATCGAAGAAGTAACCGAAACCAGCCCCTCGGCTCGGCTCGGCTCTGCTCTGCTCTGCTCTGAAGAAACGGCACGGCATGGCGTTCCCTCTGCGCAGGCAGCAGTTCATCTAGGGTTATCGTCCTCTCCGCCTCCTGGTCTTCGGCTTGTGATATCCGTTCCAGCGATCCTCCTGCTGATCGTAGTGGCACTGGAGTGCTACCTCTTCGGTCCGAACCCCGGCCCGCGCAGAAGCGCGGCGCTGCAGCAGTTCGAGCTGCCGGCTCCGCCGACGCTGATGCTCAAGTAGCACGGCCGCCTTCATTTCTTAATCTGTTCTCCAGCGGGTACATACGCTGTGTTAGTCCATGCTCTGCTGGTTTTCTGCTTTCTTTCTGTATTAGCTGTGCAAATTTTCCTTCTTTCTTGCACGATTGAATGTCAATACTCAAGAGTCAGTGCTCTGCTTGATCCAACTGATCGCTGACTCTTAGAGGCCCTCTGTTAAAATCATCGTCGCCGCCACGCAAGTCCTTTTGTTGTTGCAGTAGCAGTAGTTGCAGTAGGAAAGAAATGCTGCTGTTGTGAAAGATTGTCTTGGCTGTGTATATCAGGGCCTTCCAGGGCACATCTTGTAATGTTTCTAGATGGAAGATCAATCTGTATGACATAATCGTAACTTGAGCTTCCTCTCAAATGTTATTTTTTTTTAGGGGAAACCAATCAATGATCTTTGTATAACTGACATATAATTGTGGCGAAGATGCAGAAAAATCTTCCATTAGTGGTCTGCTAAAAGCTCCCGAGGTTGCATCAACGGTACATAATCTATGTTGCTTGTCACGTTGTCCACAGATTAATGGGGAAAGGTAGACCACTAACGGCACAAGGTTTGGGCTGCTAGCTGTGTAACATTCTGAAGCTGAACAACGGGAATAATAGTTGTCGATAGACTATTAAAGCAAAAGAAACATTAATTAGACTAATGAAATGTCAGAGATATAATGCACGAGCGATGAGGCGATTAATTACCTGCCAAGGTCCAAATTTCCAGAGAAATAATAAGAAAATACATGCAGAAACACTGCCAATTCTGTGAGCACACATTATTCGCCGAGTGGCAAAGCAATAGAAAATCTTCCGAGTAAACAAAAACACACTTTGTATGTCTTTCTAACTATGCCTTGTTAAGACTACACGTTCTGAGTATATAATAGATGCATCGTGTATAAGAATCAAATCATAAAGGAAAAAATGCTCCTGGATCCATAAAACTGCAACGACAGTTATTCCATAAATGGCGTCAGACTTCGTCCGTGAAAACTCATGCAGGGCGGTGCAGAGCTCCTAGGCCTTCTCCCTGGACAGCGCCTCGCTGGGCTCCTTCTCGACCACCCTCTTCCTCGCAGTGCTCCTTGCCGATTGGCGCAGTTCACTAGCGCGGTCTCGCTGGGCTCCTCCTCGGTCTCCCTGGGCAGCGCCTCCTTGGCTTCTCGGTCTCGCCGTTGCCGATGGCGTGGTCCACCAGCATGGCATCGAGCTAAAGACCAGGAGGCGAAGAGGACGATAATCCTAGACGACCTGCGCAGAGAGAACGCTATTCCGTGCCGTTTATTCAGAGCAGAGCAGAGCCGAGCCGAGCCGAGGGGCTGGTTTCGGTTACTTCTTCGATTTGCTTTAAGATTGGTGAGAGGATAGGTGTCACGCATCCGGTCAGTGATGCACAAGATTTAGTTTCCAATACGGATGCCGAGAATTTTTTCCCATGATGGCGTCCTTCTCCGCATGCATGATGTGTGCATTCATCCCATCTTCTCCAGGTAGCAAATAAACTACAATATGTCATTAATTAATGCATTCCGGGTAAGAAATTGAAGCAGTCAATTATTTTATGTTGAAATTTAGAAGAATAATTACGATGCTTTTGAAATTGATAAAGCTTTACTATTTTTTCCACCATACATTATCGATATACATGTGTTCATTGCTCTATATGTTACCAAAAGATAAAAGATTCACTTTGCTTTACCTCGCCAGCTTTGGTCAAACAACGTTAACATAATTCCCTTTTTGCAAAGTTACCTTTTGCCACAAGAGGTTGGTTCCTCCGTTTCTTCATCTTTTTAGCTTGCTAGCTTGGCATCTCAAAAAAGTGAAAAATTCCTTTCATTTGTTACGGCGCCCTGACGGAGTTCCGAACCCCGACCTCCGGGGTAAGCGACGATCTTTCCCCTCGGCGCCCAGACGAAGGGCAGACCAAGAGGAGAAGGGTCGAGCCTGAGCTCGGAAAAGGATGAAGCAGGTGCCCTTCAATGTGGAGCAGACGTTGCCCTCATCAAGTGGGGGCACTCGAATGCCTCCTCTAATGTGCACATTTGTGAAATCCTAAGATTTCAACACATGTAGTTTAGCTCATGAACACTTAGTAAAAATGAGAGAAATTAAAAAAATTTACATACAATGATGTGAGACCAAAGGTGGGGATAAAAACATTAACATAGCAGCTAAAAATCTTCATATGATATCACATTTCAATTCGTTAGGTTCAAACTAGGCAGACTGCTAAATGTACCTAAATTTGGGGCTAAATGGTTTAGTTCAAAATAGAGTATGGTTGACTAGAGTCCCTCACTAAACTTTTGAATTCTACTCACAACATTGCCAAACATAAAGACCTGATTTCACAATTAGGTTTTCCATAGTCTAAAATGTATACCTGCCAAATTTTATTGAATTTTGACTAGGTTTGCTAATTGTTTGGATGAGGTAAAGTGGGAATCCAAATTTAAATTCAAAACATCAGATTTCCAATTCAACTTCATCCAAATTCAAATTTAATTACACCATTGGATTCCTCATATTCAGTTTAGCCGACATGAAACTTTTTACCATTTGTGGAGTCCGTTTACTATTTTAAACTGAATGTACAAAGTCGATAAGAGGGAGGTGGGACCCACATGTCAGATTGTGAGTGTTCTATTTTTCTTTCTCCCCCTCCCATGCGCTCGGCACCAAGGCTCGTCGGCTCTCTTACCCGAGCGGTGAAGCACACACTCAGGCACCTCAGTGGAAAAATGAGTTTAATGCAACCTCATCTCTACGGCTACACATCCCGTCCCTGTGGAACCGAGGGCTGAGTCATCAGTTATTTCCACCGCGATGCAGGAGGTGGCGAGCAGCAGTAAACGCGGTGTGATCCACCCCACACCACACTATTTAACCCCCTCTCGAAAGGTGAAAGACTCTTTCGCTCTCTGCTCTCCACGCCCACCGCAACCAAGCTCTCACTGCCGTCGCCTCGGGCCTCCGACACCCCGGAGATCCAGCCACTCTCGCGCCTCGCTCCCAAAAGAGAAAAGGTGCGCCAGAGATCACTCATGCTCATGGTGAAAGCCGTTCTTCGTTTCATCCCTAGGATGCAAAGTATTTTCCATTTTTCCCTCGGTATGTTCATTTGAATCGAGTGGGTTTTGAGGTGAAATTCACCTCACACGATCCTTTAGTGATCGTGCACGTCTAAGGACATGATCTAAACATCCATAGGGAGCTGTAGGAAAAAGTAGATCAAGTTTTGCCCAAGAAACCAAGGAGTTCACCGTGTTTTTTCCTCCAGCGGAGAAAACCTTTCGGTTCACCGGTGAACTCTAGGTTCTGGCCGTTTTCATCGGCTTCTTGGTTCATTTTAGTGTTCCACATGATCCGGCGATGCTATAGGAGAAAGACCCGATCGAAAAGAGGCCTTCTCGAGCTAGAACATCATCGCTGGTGAGATTTGAGCCACTGTTGCTGTGGTCAGCCATGTTCCGGCCATCACCGGCATGGACTGAGCTCACCAGCGTGCTCAGCGTGCAAAGTTAGGAACTGTCGGCGAGTTTGGAATATCCGGATGGCCGGAAACGCCTCAGCAGCGAGCTCGCCGTAGTGAGCAGCAGCGGAGAGGTCGGGCGTCGGGAGGTAGTAGACGACCCGGCTGGTCCCGCGTGTCAGTGACTATTCTTATCAGTTGTGGATGGGATCCAACATGGCAGCACCAGACCTCTCCTCAGCGGGGAGGCCAGGTCTAGAATCGAAGGACACGTGGCTGCCCCGGAGCTCACTTCAGCGTGGAGGCCAGGTCCGGAACCGGAGGACACATGGCAGCCCTGGAGCTCAACTCAGAAGGGAGGCTAGGTCCGAAGCCGGAGGACACGTGGCAGCTTCGAAAGCTCTTATTAGCAGAGTAGCAAGGTCCGAAGCCGGAGAACACGTGGCAGCTCCGGAGCTCTCAAGTTTGAGGGAAAACATTGAAAATTCATATCTTTCAGTAGGATTGTCCAAAATACCTCATCTAAATTTTTTTAGAATCCTTGTGACAAGTACTTTCTGCCAATAACATTTCATTGTATGAAAGTTTCTGGATTTTGCTTATTAATTCCTTTAATTTAAATCTTTAGGAATTAATTACAGTAGATCCCATATTATAAAAAAATCCCAAATTTGGCCAGAACCTCCTTGATAATATCTTTGACTATCAGGCCAAATTTCAGCTTCAGTGGCCATTGCTAAGTAGGGTAGATAATAACATTTTGCCCTATGTCCTTGAAAATACCCAAAAGCAATTCCAGAAATTGTTAGCAACTTATAAGAGCCATATCTTTCTGTAGATAGCTTAGAAAATTGTGAAACCAATTTTGTTAGACTCCTCATGACTTGTACAGTATGAGTATCATACTTTGCTACATGTCAAAGCCCCAAAAATTTCTCTGAAAATGCAGAGAAGATTAAAGCTCTAAGGAATTACGATGAACACATACTTAAGAAATAAATCATGAAACTTGGCTAGCACATCAGTGATGATCCATTTTAGCTACCACAAAAATCTAAGGGTCATTAGAGTCATTTATCAATACATGTCATATCACATATGAATTTCATTCATATAAGTAATACAAACTATTGCATTTGTTCATATCGTTTAGTTTCTGAACTCGAGGAAACTCCGGAGCCACCGCAAGTCGTCCTCCGGAGACTGACTGGGAAACGAGCAGCAACAAGGCAAGCCACGGTTTACATTTAACAAGCTCTTATAAATTTTCCTTTACATATGAGTAATAGTTATAGAATGTGCATTAGGTTAAGGTGATTTAAACCCCAATGGCATGACCAAATAATCCTTTTTCTGCATGGGTAGCTTAGTATGCTGTCGTGTAGACTCTTTCTAGTCTTAAAGTCATAGAAAGGATTCGGTAGAAATCGAGTAGTTGGAATCTACTCGTGAGAGAGAGAATAGGGCACACAAATGATCTCAAAACTTGTCCCACTCAATTTATAATGAGACAGGGAAGAGATGTAGGGTGTAACAAGACGTGAAGGTCTTATGTGCGTAGCTCTGCTTATGTCGATCAAGGACTGTCTGTGTGCAGTCCTGCTGGGCAAGTATGAACTGTACCGGTAGCATACTGGATATATGGGTCCCAGGAAACTGATGTAACTTGGTTAACTTGGTCGTTGAGGCATTGATCGCCGTCTTAAAGGTGTTGATTGAGTGCAGCAAGGTGTAAATCCGCTAACGGGCTTCATCTAGGACGCTTGCTCCGTGTAGGGACCTCCAGCTCGGGATGGTAGGACCAGTTAAATGATTGAATGTCCTCGTGAAAGGTGGTCGTGTACGGAAGAAAGAGAGAATGCTTCGGGCAGTTCTAGTATGGGCGTACATGTCGTGTATTACCGGGTGTCTCTTGATTGCAATCACCGTACCGCACGGTTATTTGAGTACTGCTTGCTCACTGCGCTATGACGTAGTAAGAAAGAGTAGTTGGAGTAGGAGTAACCTCGATAATATGAGTTTATATTGCATTTCTACCTTGTGTGAAGTAAGATTAGTGCAAACTAAATTTAAGTTCATTTCCCCTAAGGTAAGGAACATCCGGATGAAGTGTTTCTTGTTTGATTGTGAATTCACGATGTTGTGTAGCACTATGGTTCAAATCTGGACTAAAAGTGAAGTTAAGAACCTACGGTTTAGGCAAGTTGTTTATGCAAACCTTTCTTGCCTATGTTAGAAATATTTACTCATGTAGAGTTTCATGTTTAGGATGAGTCGGTTAAGACTTGCTGAGCCTTTCTACTCACGGTTTGCTATATAAGTTGTTGGTGCCTGTGATGGGCAATCAATGGCCTCGTCTGACAAAGGGATTGACTTTGCGGCCACACCCCCATCAGGATATACGGCTGAATGGGAGCCCTGCATGCCGCCTTGAGGAGCTGCTGCTAGAGTGAACAGTCTGAGGGCTGGACTGATCATTATTTTGCATACTGTATAGGGAGGGTGTGACTAGAGACAAGACTTCCGTTGTAGACATGTTTAAAATATAATATATTTCTGCTTCAACTTGTTGGTTCAAACTTATGTTATGTAATATTAATGTATTTTGCAATGTTATCCTAAACGGTAAACAGTAGACAGTCGGTGGAGGTCTGTTTACCGTTTAGCCTGTCTAAACGGTGTTTAGACGGATTAAACGGTTTGTACTGTAGCTACACTGTTGCAGCAAGTAAAATATATAACTTTAATCTATAAGTCCCTGTCTTCACAACTAAAGTACATAACTTGCAATAAATCACATGGAGGTCATTTAGATAAATTAGAACCCCATACTCGTATTGAGTTTCAGCTGTCCTGCTACTCTCAAACATGAAAATCTAGCAAGTTATAAAATAAAAGGCTAATAAAAGTTGCAACTCACATGTGCCATATGTATACTCTATGTTCCTGATATGATGCGCGGGGAGACTGAGCTGCGTGTGCCGCGCAGGGACTCGGGTGCACGGGTTTGAAGTATGTGGCAGGGAGATGGTGGGAGAGGGCGATCAAGCTGCGCGTGGGCGGTGGTTGATGGCGGGCTACTTCGGTTGTGAGCCAAGGGGGCGGGGGCATACCTGGTGGCAGCGGATCGACGACAGATCGAATACTTTAACAGACCCGTGTCGGCTTAATCAATAGGAGTCTTCGACCGCATGCAGTTTAATGGGCTCAAAAAAACTGGTTCTAACATTTTCACTTCGCCTAAACGTATCAAAACGCGTTTAAACATGAATGGAAACCGTTTTGTTTAATCCGTTTACACCGTTTAAACGGTCGTTGACCCGTTTAAATGGTCAACCGTTTAAATGTCCGTTTAGGGCCTAAACTACACAGTAAGTGTTTGTTTACCATTTAAACACGTTTAAATGGCCGTTTAATACCGTTTAGGATAACACTGGTCTTTTGAAGTGTGTTGTTGGGTGTCGCATTGCACGACACCAATCAATACGATTTCTGAAATGTCGGAACCCCAGGTCCTCACATCATGGTATTAGAGCCACATTGAGAATAACGCACTTGAAAAGTGTCATATTGTTAAAAAATTAGTCTTACTGTGAGGTAACGGTAGTAAGCCCGCATAAGGAGTACCATTAGCATAGTTATTAAGGTGGCAAAACTAGCTTAAGTGTTATAATTCAGTATTTTAATTCAGTAACGATGCACCTACGTAGAGGTAAGAGTGGTAAGGAACGCTATCGAAAGCGGATCAATTTCGGTTAGCTCCCTCATGCGAGGAAAGTAGCATGAGATGTCCCGTTCAGCAATGAATGGAAAGTGAATATGTTTTCTAAGACTCTTTTCATGTCTTAGAGACATATGAACTGCACTAGCCTCTAGTGCGCAAACCCAGGGGCAAGAGGAGGAGACCCCATCGTGTGGTTTGTAACACGAAATATGTTCTCTAGGACTCTTCATGTCATATGAGGAATATGAAAACGCTGGTCCACCAGTGTGCTTAATTGCAAAGGTGCGGAGCGCCCTTTCGGGTGGTGAATAACCCGATCATGTATCCCGAGACATGGCTTAACTCGAGGAAGAACCTGTAAAATCCCCACTTTGAGCATTGCAAGCTTCCCTGTAGAATGTAAATCAGCAGGGCCAAATCTTTCTATGTTAGGTTTCAAATTTAAAATTTTGCTACATGGAATAAAGGAAAGACTACTGTAAAGCAAATTTAGCCAAAAGAAAATAAATCACATAATTCAATTGGAGCACAAGAGAGGATTAACTCCACTATAATCAAATTCAGGTTGTTGGAATTTGCTGCAGACATTGAATTTGAATTAGGAAGCTAATGTTGTCTGCGGAGAAACTACTTGTGGGCCCCACCCGCCATTGAAACAAAGCAATCCTTGAGGTCTCTCTTCTGTGTGGGCTTGACACCGAGCAGCATGCAGCCCCCGCGGCTGTCAGGGAGATGCCGGTGTGCCTACTTCCCAGGATGGCAGTGCAATCAATTTCATCTGCTAGCTGATAAGTATCGTGGTGCACAACTGAAGTCTTCCTTCCCTGCTCGCACGCTCAACCCAAAGGAACACAGTTCACCCGCTCCTCTGCTACCTTCGGCGCTTGGCCCTTCCGCAACCTTTGGCGCCCGGCTGAGCAGCCCAGCAGCTGCACCAACCTGTCCTCGACGTCCTTGACACATCTCCAAGGGTTTCCCGGCTTCCTCCGAGCTGCGCTACAGTGTGTTCCCTTCCTCGGTTCAGAACCAAGGCGCCCTCACGGTTCTTCATCGTGCGGCCATCTCGCAGGATCTTCTGCCCGATCAACCGTGCACTAAGGTTAGCAACGAGATCTAGTGCATACTTACGGACCCCTCTTGCCCTTTTTCAACACCAGGTGAGCCGGAATTTTGAGTTTTTGTGACGGTGGTAGTGTAGAACCATTAGAATTCAAATGGGAAATTCGTCGCGCGTGCTTGATCATCCTTAATTCTGTTCAAGCCATACCATCTAGAGGTATGGACGATCACACCTACCAAAACCATGGGAAAATAGTTCACCCTTCGAGCTTGGCGACGTGATCTCGTCGCCACCCGCCCAAACACGTTGGGTCACCATCGAACCCTGTTTTCCCATCGGCTGCTGCTTGATTTGGGTGTAGCTTCAGGTTCTACGTACCCTAGTGGTTCTTTACGGCAATTTCTTTCATCGTGTTAGGATCCAGGTTGTGCATTCACCATCGGCGCCGAGCTACAATCCGCCGCCACCGCCGTGGGCCCCTTTTCCTGCGAATTCGTGCTCCGAGATGTTGCCCGGCGGCTGCGCCATGATCTAAGGAGCACGTGGATGAAGATTTTGTTGAGAACGAGCCAGTGCTGGCGAAGAACGAGGTGCGCCACCGCCTCATTCCGGTGCGGGCCGTGCCCTAGTCGGGAGGAAGAAAATGATTCTGCCATGAGGGATCCACTGTCAGCGCTGAGCGGTTTTCTTTTAGCAAAATAAATCTAGAAAATTCCTAAGGTTCGAGAGTCCATAACTTTTTGTACGAAGCTCCAAAAGTAGTGAAACAAATTTTTCTGAAATCCTCATAAAGAGTACTTTGCAGAGGAGCAAATTACTTGCTATAAAAATGCCCAATAGTTTCTGTAGAAGCCTTTTTCTTATTCCTTTAGGGAGTAATTCCAGGAATAATTCTCTATGAAACATTCCCAGCTTTGGTCAGAAAATCTTTCTCCTATTTCCTGATCTCCAGTAAAAATCTTAGTATCTTTGGAGCTGAGTAAGGTGGCTTAATTAGTATGTTTCCTCAGGGTTAAATAAATCAGCTGAAAAACAACAGAATTAAATTTCAGAAAATAGATTAAGCTTCAACATCAATTCTGGCCAGCAGAAAGCTTAGAAAATTTGAAAACAAACTTTCCTGAAACCCTTAAGTCCATACCTATCAGAATTTCATATTCTTCAATATAGCAAAGTCTGATTAAGTACCTATAACCCATTTTACTATTAAATCTGCCAAGAATTATTGTGGCCTATTCCTTCATCAGAAAATTCTGAAAATTTTATCCTACTCCTATAATGAATTTATAAAGCTCCTGTAAAAATTTCAACTACAGAATCATCTGTCTTTATATATTTTGGTTCTGTAGTTTTATATAACTTTAATTCATATTGTGACGCATTGCATTATTGATCATTGCGATAGAAGAACTTCTCGAGAAGACTTCGGAAGCTACTGACTTGATTATATTGACAGAAACACTTGTTGGGATCAACAACAAGGCAAGCCCCGGTTTGCAAAAAAAAATTTACAAGTTTATCTTTGTATACACTTTATATTTTCTAGAATTGGTATTTTGCCTTAAGTCTAGTTTGTATGACACTCCACATGAATGACCCGATAAATCACCGGAGTATTGGTTAGATTAGGATTTCACTTAATTGTAATTGCTAGGATAAAGTTGAAAAAAATTGGATTAAAAAGGCATAACTCGAGTAGGCGGTTTCCTACTCATGAACAGTGATTAAGAGGTACCAATCGAAGGATTTGGGATTGATCAACATAATTGGGGGAATGGAGACCGGGCAAGATGGATAGAATGCTCAAGGACGTGGTCCTGTGGGCATAGTTCCGGCTTGTGTCGATTGAGGACCATTCTCGTGTGCGTGTGGGAACTCGGTCCCGCACTTCTAGGAATCAAATTGGTTGGTGTCGTGCGATGCGGCATCTAACAGCACACATAGTAAAGACATCATATTACATAAATCAAGCTCTGAATTTACAAATTTTTCATCAGTAAACTAATTTACATCAAAATACACTACAGCGGAAGACTACATACAACTCAGGTATCATCTCTATACTAAGCAAAAGAGAAGACGTCCAGCCCGCGGACTCTTCTCACTAGCATCATGAAGACATGTAACGACGGAGTGGTTTTCCCTGTGAGTAAACAACTTGGATAGTTTCGAGTCTCACCAGACAACCTCATCATAAGCATATATGCCAATACATGCAAAACTACTAATATAGCAAGTGTGAGCACAAAGGCTCAGCAAGACTTAACCGTTTCCTCTAAACATGAAACTCTATATGCTGGAAACATTAAACATGGCAGCTGAAATTATCATAAAAGACTTGCCTACAATTGATTCTTGATTTTCGGATTTTTAGCATCAATTTAAAGCCTTGAACTGAGAAGTATCATAACTCCACAATCAAACATGAAACGCTTCATCACGATGCTTCTTGCACAAGGTGAAATAAACTTTAATAGCACTATCTCTAATCCATACATGGTTGCAATACAATTTATGAAGCAAGAAGTATCAATTCGCAGTAATTCACTTCACTTGTTACTACGTCAAGACTCAGTGTCCAAGTATGCTCAAATATCTATTGCGACGGTGATTCAAATCAAAAGATGTCTGGACTGTACGACACGTACACCCATTCCCGAGATGCGAAAGCACAATCGACCAATGTTGCACGCAGCCACCTTTCCCAAGTTCATTCACATCGGTCACGGTCCCATCGACCCAAACAGCAAGCACCCTCAAGGTACACCTCCGCTGTGAAATGTTCTTGAGTGAGTTACCGCCTGCTGTACTAACGCCGGAAGCCTAAGCCGATCAGAAAAGTTCCAATATGGATCTCACAAGGTACATCGGTTTCCTGGGTCCCATATAACCGGTGTGCACCCAGTACATAACTCAAACTTTTTCAACATGGGCAAGTACGGACGGGTCTTAATCGACACAGGAAGGGCTACGCATGAACAGACCTCGTCCTTCTGCTCTCTACATCCCTGCCCGGTCTCCATTTCTCATTAGTGAATTTTCCTCACGGTTCACTCATAAATCCATACCGACACGAATCCAAGTCCTAGTCTCGCGAGTAAAGTACAGACCTATCATAATATCATATTCTTCAATATAACAAGTCTGATTAAGTTCCAATAACCCATTTTAGTGTTAAAGCTGCAAAAAATTATTGTGGCCTATTCCTTCATCAAAAAAGGAACTAAGTGTTCTTCCTAATTGTTGTTTATTAAACTAAGAAAGGTATACAGGAAAGGGATGATCATTGCTCTAATTGAGCTGAAAATTTTCATATGAGTTCTTTGTGACAAGAAAGGATTCTGGACCAAAATTCAGGAATTTTCATTGAGTAGTTCATCCAGAAAAATTCACTAAGCAGTTAAGCTAAAAATAATTATTTCTGTAGTAATTTGCATTTTTATGCAAAATCAATTGAACTAAAATTTCAATCAGAGCTCATAGGACATGCATGAATTTTCGTAGGAATTTTGTAGTTAAGTATTGGTTAGAAATAATTTTACAAAGATTTTTTCTGAAAATATTTCTGGACCTAATTGAGTACAGTAGTTTGTGCTCTGAAATTTTCTACACAAATCAACTCCAAATGAGCCGAAACATTTCTAGAATTTCAATAACATTCTAAAGAGTATCCTGGTAAATTTTGGGGATTTTTGGATGAACCAAACTCTCTCAATAATTCTTTTACTGAAAATTTTCAAAGAATTATCCAGAAAATATTATTGACTTTCAAACCAATTGGATTGCAAATTTGGATAGATCTTTCCAAACTGAATATAACCCAATGTGAATAACTAAATTTGGAGTTTCCTACAAAAGTTATGAATTTCTAAATTTGGAGCTGAAACTAAAATTTTATTTCAATGGGAAATCATTTAAACCGAGGCTAGGCCCACGTGTTTAAATTGGACCAATCATATGCGAGAACACACGGGGCCACAGGATTTAACTCCTGTAGCCGCTGTTGAACCACATACACTGAAGATCTGGTCGGTTTTATTCTCCCACTGACGAGAGGGGCCCGCTTGGTCTTCTTTCTCCTCGCGCCCCCGCGCTCCCCCTTGGCCAACCTCACCAGAGAGCTCGCCGGGACGGGGTTCCCGTGCTACAAGCTTCACAAAACTTGCCGCCTGTACATATTTTCACACGGTGAATATGTTGCCGGCCTTAACTCTAACAGAAGATGACCGAAGAAAGGCGTGTGACGACGACATGTGGCAGCTCTCTAGAATCATAGACTAGCCCCACATACCAACACTTGTATTTTCTGCACATTTTGTCCTCACTCGTGCGCACCCGGGAAGACTTCCCGGTCGATCACCCATCCCTAAATTTCTCCGGGCCAAGCATGCTTAACCCCGGAGTCCTTTGCAGGTGGGCTTCCGGAAAAGAAGGTATACACCTTGATGGTATGAGTATTCTATCAATCCTATTAAGCCGAGAGCCAGGATATCACACAATCCACCCCCCTAGAAGACCGACGCCCCCGTCGGTCAACGCCAAGACAGGAACGTCCCCTCTTAGCCACGTTCATACGTTCAGTACTAGCATGCGCATACCCTATGTCCTGTTAGCAGCATATGTACCATACCGTGTCCCACACAGAGGACCCACGCGTCATACATACGTACCCACGTCTCTGACCTGTACGGTACCGTATCCTTCTCCCTGACCCGTACGCACCCGTGAAACTGCGAGGGTCAACTCTGATACCATTTGTGGCAGCTCTCTAGGATCATAGACTAGCCCCACATACCAACACTTGTCTTTTCTGCGTATTTTTTCCTCACTCGTGCGCGCCCGGGAAGACTTCCCGGTCGGTCACACATCCCCAAATTTCTCCGGGCCAAGCACGCTTAACCCCAGAGTCCTTTGCAGGTGGGCTTCCGTAAAAGAAGGTATACCTTGATGGTATGATTATTCTATCAACCCTGTTAAGCCGGGAGCCAGGATATCACACGACAGTGGTCTCGGCGACTCCGAAGAGTGTGAACTCCCTCGTTGATCGCTGAAAATCTACACGGATTGGTCCTACGGAATCACCATGACCTAGGAAGCATGGAACAAGACCCTGATCTTGCTGGAAATGGCAGCAAGTAGGAGCTCACCGTGTGACCTAGGTCAAAATTCGGTGGAAAACAGAAAACTCGAAGAACATGTTGCTCAATGGTTTTCCATGGTTCTTGGTCCTAGTGACTCGTAAGGACGTCTAGAAGGTGTTCTCTAAGTTGTACTATGATTGGTTTAACGTGTAGCAAGAATTTCAGGGTAGATTAACCGCAGTTCATATCGCATGTCGACGGGAAAAATCAAATTTCGGCGAGGACAAACTACAGCATGCTTCCTTGGTTGCGGGGAAGGAAGAAGGATTCTGTAAGGGCCCAAGCTTTTCACGTTCTAAAAGTGTTCATGACACCCACACCTCACCTCATTTGTGGTAATCACTTGAACACATTTGAAGAGCAAGTAACCACCGTAAATAGATTTATTAGAAGATGAACTCACAAAATGCAAAAGTGGTATTTCCCACATGCATCATAAGGGGCTGAGTACATAATTAATTCCAAAACATTGTTAGGATTGCAATGCCAAACTTCACTCAAATCCAAAACCTTTTGAGGTACTTTTGGGTACAACCCTTAAAAGGCTAGTTTGAAATTAAATTCAAATTCAAACATCTTTCATCCAATGAATTCAAAAGAGAGATTCATATTCACACTCAGCACATTTTTATGAGCTCACACACCAAACTTCACTCCATTTGGAGTTGATCTTGACATGAGCTAAATGGAGCAAATTCAAACCAAATTTGAATTTCAACTTCATATGTTCTGCAAATTCATTCCAAACCTTTCACACTTTGATTCATTCAAATTCAAACGGCATTTGGTGAATTGATTAACATTCCATGGGTATTAGGGTCACTAATAATCAGAGCAGTAGGAATTCAATTTTTGAGGACAATTTGGAGAGGTGGGGCCCTCCTGTCAGCCACACAAGTGTTCTAACCGACTGAATACTCTTTGCTCTGTTTCTCGGGCCGAGGCAGCGAGCGCCACCGAGGGAAAATGTCGGCCACCTCCTGCTTCGCTCGGATGCACAGGAAGCCAGCTTCTCGACACTCTTATCCCCCCTCGGCGTATCCAGTTTGCTCACGAACAGAAACCCCGACGTTTCCTTCCTCCCTCACGCCGAGCTCAGCCGAACACTTGCCGTCGTCTCGGTCTCGACCGTGAGCTGTCTATTCACCTGCAAACCAAGTCCCCTCAGTAGCAAAACGGCATCGTGGGTTCTTGAAAAATATGCTCGACGCGCCGTTGGCCAGTGATCAGACTTTCTCGAGCAGATCCGAGCGTTTTTGCGGCAACCCGAGAGCTGCCGCCGTTCGGTGCTCCCGTGGACAGCTCGACTCAGAGCCTTTCATGGCCAAGAAAAGACCGCCAGAGACACGCTAGGAATTCATGCTGATCACCTCCAAACCTCAGACTTAGTGGTTGATCGCTGACGACAAATTTTGGCTTTTTCTTCCAATCGGTGCAAATCGACCCGTGGGTAAGGAGCAGCCGAATTCTCACCCAACTTTCGTGTATAGTTCACCAAATTAAGCACACAAGATCTGGACTAGGTAGGCAACAATTCTTCTTCACAACCATAGCATGAAACCACATGTAGCCGGACCATTTTCAGTTTGTCCGATCGGCAACAATGGCGGAGGGCTCGAGCGCATGGTGACAACCAGGTTGGGGCTGTTTCCGAGCTAGCCGACATACATGACGAGCTTTCCTAGCACCCAATGGTGCTGTAGAGCAGTTTTCCCAAGCTTTTGGCAGGCTAGAATGGCCAGTCATCGGCGCCGAAGTCGTACCGAGGCCGCCGCACGTCGCCGGCCTACTTCCGCCCGCCGGCAGCTGTAGCTCACACCACAAATGGATTCTCCGTCCTTAAAAACCCCCAGGCGGCGAGTTTGGTCGCGGGAGGCGACCGGTAACCTCAGTTCAGGCGAACTCACCCGCATGTGCCCCTGCTTGGGTCCGTATGGCACGAAGAAGGAGATGACCAGTGGGTGGGACCCACTGGCAGGGTTTTAAACTTTTCCTCGATTTCAGTTTTGAGTTCAAACTTCAAACACGCATAACTTTTGCTAGAAGTGTCCAAATCGAGTGAACAAATTTTTTTTGGATTCAGCTCTCTGAGTACTTTCCAGCAAAACAAGTTTCACTCCATGAAAACTTGTATTTCTCCAGAATTAATTCTCCAAAATTTAAAGTGTTGGGAATTTTAACTGGATATTTCTTTGGTGGAAAATTCTGAAATTTTGCCAGGATGTTCCTTGTAATATCCCTGAGCCACCATAACAATTTCAGATCCATCCGAGGTATTTAGTCCACCAAATGATGTGATTAAGGAAACTGGTCCAGAGAAAAATAAAAACATCCAGAAACATTTTTCAGTTTTTCTCTGAACTTGTTTAGCTCATATCTTTTCTAGGATGCTCCAAATTATATGAAATCAATTCCATTAGAACCCTACGAAAATATAGTTTCCATAAAGTCATGGCCTAAAAAAAAAGAAAGGGCAGCCAGGTGCATGTAGCCCCCGCTTGCGCAGGATCCGGAGAAAGGTCCGACCCACTTGGGTCTTTTGTACGCAGCCTTTCCCTGCATTTCTGCAAGAGGCTGTTTCCAGGACTCAAACCCGTGACCTCATGGTCACAAGGCAACAGCTTTACCACTGCGCCAAGGCCCCCCTTCCATAAAGTCATGGCTTGCTCCGTGAAAATCCTTAGAACACCATAAGAGCTCTAATTATGGCCAAATACACATTTATTTGTGCAGGGCTCAAATGAGCTTTTTCTCAAATTAAATTTGGCCAAGTCCCTGTTTAGGTATTCTCCAAACCACAGTAAAAATTTCAGAGTCAATAGGACTGCCTAGCTATACTTATAGCCTTCACATTATCAAATTCATCTTAATTGCATTTAAATTTACATGCATCTTATGTTTATATCGTGTAGTCGCTAAACTTGAAGAAGATCCGGAGGTTCTAGACTTCGTTACTCCGGAAGAACAGTTAGCCCATGACCAGCAGTAAGGCAAGCTCCAGTTTGCATTAACCCATTTACAAAGTCTTATGTTTTGATCACTTCCTTTATGTATTTCTACAATTGCGCATTAGAGTCTTGTTTGGAAACCCAAATGCATATCCAAGAGAACCAGAGGTTTTGGGCTTAGGTTTTAAACCTCGAGTAGCCACTGCAATGCTAAAATGGTATAGGATTCCGTACAAGTCGAGTAGTTGGAACTACTCGCGAGAATAGGCTAGATGCACACTACTCTGTTAGAGATAGACAATGAATCACATGGCAAGAAAATGAGACCGAACGGAGAGTAAGGGCAGCAAGACTTTGGGGCCTGGGTGCCACAGCTCTGCTTGTGTTGATTGAGGACCGAGCTGTGTGCGGACCTGTTGAACAAGCTAGAACAGTATCGAAGACCTACCAGATATATGGGAACCGGGAAACCGATGTAATTCGGGTAGCGATCTGTTGACGCATTGTTTGTCGTCCAGAGGGTAGGTTAGGAGCAGTGAGGTGTAAATTGGCTAGTGGGAACTGCGAATGCTCCGTGTAGAGACCTCCTGCTCGGGACGATAGGACCAGTTCAACACTTGGCTAACGGATGAAAGGTGGTTGCGTACGACGTCCGTGGTGGTTGCTGTAGGCAACATCGAGTACGAGCATACGTGACGGGTTATTCGGGTTACCCTGCAGGTTTAAATCGATTATAATCGCCGTCCCTCGTGGTCAGTGAGTACCACTTGTTCACTGTACCTTGTCGTAGAAAGAACAGGATAGTGTCATGTTAAAGATTGCTGGTTGAAAGCTTTACATTGTTTGTTAATGAAATGATTTAGTTTAGAGCCAATTAAAGTTCTTTTCAACCTTAGGCAAAGCAAATAAGAGAAATGTGTTTCTTGTTTGATTGCGGCTTTCTTATGTGTCTCGGCACAAGGTTCCCCATTAACTTGTGGCTAAAACCTGAAAGTAAGAGTCAACTAATTAGGCGTGTCTTTTGCAACATACTTTCCTATTATATACTGCAAACCCAACATGTAGAGTTTCATGTGTAGGTGAGATGGGTCAGTCTTGCTGAGCCATCATGCTCACTGCTTTTGTTTGAAGCGTTTGCAGGATGCCATGAGGAGGAGGCTACCGAGGAGGAGACGAACCCCGAAGAGGGAACCACCGTCGAGTGGGAGCCGTGCATGCCGCCATGTTAGTGTGCGTGTGTGCTAGTGAGGACACGTTCACGGGCTGAACGTGAACTCTTTTGCTTAGTCTACACTCGCGAGTGTAGAATTAACGTTATTTTGATGTAACTATTTTCATAAAGAAGTTTCTATAATAAAACTTTCGCTTCCGCTTTATGCGTTTTATGTGTGTTATCCGGTGTTGTGCAACGCAGCACCCCTCAGCGAGATCCTGACTTGTTGGGACCGTCGGGTCCTCACAGATTCTAGGCAAACCTTTTGGCACCTTAAAACTTGAGGTAAGAAGGATTCTTGGGGCCGTGTGATGAAGCTTTGTAGTGGCGGCTCGACAGGGGGCTGGGAACAAAAACCGAGCTTGGCGCCACGGTCCTGTGGAGATGGCGTCAAGGGTTTGCTTCGGGGACGACGAGGGAGGCACGGCGCAGTCAGGGACAAGCTCATCTAGGCGAGCAACCAGCCAAGATGGCCGGGTGATGTTTCTCCGGTTTTGCGTACGGTGGCGGAGGTAGAACGTGCGCGCATGGAGGAAACAGCAAGGGAGAGGCGCGAGGCAGCTGAGAACAACGAGTTGCCGAGCGTTGTGGCCAGACGGGAATATTTTATTGAGCGCAGCTGAGGCGGTTCGATGTGTAATCAGCCGGGAAACATCGAGCACGTGCTGGCGCCGCATGCAGATGCTGTCGAGTGCTCATCGGAGGAAAAACAGAGCCCGGTGCTTCTTCACTGGTAGCTGGGTCCCACAATTCATCCCCCCCCTCATTCCCTAAAAGCTCTCAAATTTTGCCGGTGATCCAAATCAAATTTGTAGAGTTCAATTCTGGAATTCGTTTCAACATTCCACAAAGTTTTGTCCAAATTAAAATTTGAATTTGAATTCCAATGCAATTCAATGCCCTCTTTGAAATACTTAATAAAGCATCTCCAAAATTATCAAACTTTGCATTCTTATTACTTGGGACCTGAGGAAGTCAAATATCGTACTATATTTTTAAATTGGCTGCTGCAAATTGGAAATTTGAACCAACAGTGTGCATTCTCCTTTTTGTGATGACCACCTTTGAATTCAAGTGAACAGTTTCATTTAATTGCATAACATGCTTTGATCACTTGTGGTAATGATCCGCATCCCAAGTTCAGTTTACAAAGTAGAGAACATGTGGGATAAGCCCCACTTGACAAGTTTGATTTTTTACCGGATGCATACTGGACATATGGGACCTAGGAAACCGGTGTAACTTGTTAACCTGAGTGTCAAGGCAATCCCCACCATCCTATGCTAATAGCTGAAAGGAGAGAGAAGTGGTCACTACGATGGTTTGCCGTAGGTGGGGCTTACTCTGGGTCAGTGGGACCGGTTCGACATTTGGGTGTCTTGTGGAAGGTTGCCACATACGACGTTGACGGGATTGGTTGATCACCTTTCTCATACGGGCGTATGTGTCGTGTCATCCGGGTGTTGTCGATTCGAATCACCATCGCTCGCGGCAGTGAGCATACTTGTACACTGAGTCGTGACGTAGTCATAACTGGGGAATGGTTAAATATGCTTGGTGATTAATCCTCATATTTGCAAATGATGGATGATAAGTACAATTCACTAAATTTACTTTCTACCTTGGGCTAGTGGCAATGGGATGAAGTGTTTCTTGTTTGATTGTGGAGTCTTGACGTTGCTGGTGCAAGGCATGTATTGGTCTACTATAGCTCTCACTAAATTTACATTCTCATCGGGAAAGTGGCATCGAGATGTAGCTTGTTCGAGGTTATAAGATCTGCTTAAAAACTGGAAGTAAGGACTCTCTGTTAGCTCAAGTTTATCGTTTATGCAAACTTCTATATTCAGCCTTCTATTTCCAGCATTTAGAGTTTCATGTTTACTGTTACGGTCAAGTCTTGCTGAGCATAAGCTCACAGTTTGTTGATCCGTTGTTTTGCTGGTGATGTTGCATATGGCAACGTTAGGGAGGAAGGGTGTGTTAGATATTTAGGCATTTTCCGGTACATTTTAATTCCAAAAGTAATAAACATAATCATGATATAATTGAAAATAAGTAATATTATGGCTTCATAAGGATTGTTCGTGTTCACGCTTAATCTGTATAGGAACAGAAAGAACACAACAAAAGAACTTGAGAGCGTCAGGTTGTACCCTGAGGCAGGACCAGTGCCGGAGGCACCGGCGGCGCCGTTCCCAACAGTTGACATGTTGAGCTGCTTGAAATAGTCGATCGTTAGTTGAGGCAGGAAGACTGGAAGCAGTGAAGTCCCACGAACGTCCTTCACCAGGAAGTACTCGTTCGTACAAGCGAGCAGTCGCGCAGAGTTGCACTTCCCAAAAACTTGATCATCCGCCTACCCGTGCAAGTATCGCAGCTAGACGAGGTTTCGGAGGCCTGCTCTCGCAAGTTCTGTGTGCCCAGAGATTTGCGATGGGAATGCAGAATGCGCAGCGATAGTAGTGAAGTGTGTGTTCCAGGGTGAATGAGGAGCGCCTTATATAGGCTGAGGCATACTGAATCAGCTTTATTGCGCGAGATTAATTCTCTGTTTTAATACGTCAGTTATTAGTAACGTCTGTTTTAATACGTCGGTTACTAATAATGTCTGTATTTAATTCACCGTCATAATTGAGTTAATTCAATTCTCAGAAACGGTAAAAATATTTAACTCAGCGCAATAAGAATGATGCAGCAATTTCTCCACACACGCACACGCCGCTCGTCGCAAGTCACAAGTCACGCGATTTTCTCACGCGAAAATGCTCGTGACGCGTGCGCGTCGCGCACGGCACGGCTCGGCGCGCGTGTGTCACTCCCTTACCTTCTTTCCAACTTCTCAAATAGAGAGGAATAGTCCACCTATTTAAGTTGGTCAGAATCCTCTTCAACTACCCATGTGGGACTAAATAGTTTAGCCACAAAGCATTAATGTGGGCCTTAAAATTAATAGGATTAATTTGAGAAATCAATGGGCCCTGCCCAAATTATTCCAACAATCCCCACCAATTTTGAGACACACAAAATGCGCTCAATTTCACTACTGTTTTGTTATACCAGAGTTTCGATGGAGATTGTTAAGTTGAACATCCATCTAGAGCAAAGGCTACACTTTGTCTTCAACTGATCAATGGACTATGCCTTGAATTGACAGTCTTTTGCAGACAAGTTTTACCCAAGGACTTTTCTGGTACTAGGCTGCTAAGGCATCCCCGCGGTTTGGAGCATATAAGTCATACTCCATGCCTTTCATGAGCATCTAGAGACTACCCAAATCTCATAGACTACGACTAATAGTCGAACTCATATAGGTGTAATTCTTATAAGATGTTCTGTAGGACAACATCTTTGCTTAATTAAGCCACACGAATCACATTAAGTCAAAAGCCAACCTGCCGTACAGTTTGAAGAGAAATGCATTTTCACAGGAATGAGCCTTATTCAAAGGTTCTCTTCTCTCAGCCAGCCATGACTTGTTTCAATGTCCTAATTCATGGGATCTCCGATCACATAAGACATGTTGCCGCCATGGCTTGACTCACTAAATGGGTCTCAAGCCCAATTCCTTGGATGCATTGTCGATCACAGATCGTGAAAGACCCTTTGTAAATTGATCTGCCAGATTTTCAGCCGTTGGGATATAATCCAAGGCTATCACTCCGGAGCTTCTCAATTTTCTGACAGATTTTAACCGCCTCTTTACATGCCTAGATGACTTCATGTTGTCCTTTGAACTGTTCACTTTAGTAATCACAGTCTCATTATCACAGTTCATTAAGATAGCCGGTATCGTTTTTTCAACCATCGGCAGATCCATCAGGAGTTCACGAAGCCACTCAGCCTCAACTGTGACAGTATCTAATGCTGTTAGTTCTGCTTCCATAGTTGACCTCGTTAAGATGGTTTGCTTGCAAGACTTCCAGGAAACAGCGCCACCTCCGAGCGTGAACACATATCCGCTCGTGACTTTTATCTCATCAACATCAGAGATCCAATTAGAATCACTATAACCCTCAAGAACCTTCGGGTTCCCAGAATAGTATATCCCGTAGTTCGCTGTGCCTTTTAGATAGCACATTACTCTCTCAAGAGCCCGCCAATGATCATCTCCTGGGTTTGAAACAAACCTGCTAAGTTTGCTCACGGCAAATGAGATGTCAGGCCTTGTAGCGCTAGCTAAATACATAAGGGAACCAATGATTTGAGAGTATCTCAACTAATCTCTCATTATCCTTTTATTTTTCTTCAAAATCATACTAGCATCATAAGGTGTTGGAGCAGGTTTACAATCGCTATAACCAAAGCGACGTAAAACCTTTTCCACATAATAGGACAGTAGAAGTTTAACCCCACCATCACCTTCTTCACTAGTTTTATGTTAAGGATAACATCAGCCTCTCCCAAATCCTTCATCTCAAAGTTTTGAGACAAAAACTCTTTGACTTCCTTAATCACATTAAGGCTTGTCCCAAATATAAGTATGTCATCAACATACAAGCACAATATTACTCCTTCACCCCCACCAAAGTGATAGTACACACATTTGTCAGCTTCGTTCACAACAAAACCAACAGATGTGAGAGTTTTGTCAAACTTCTCATGCCATTGCTTAGGTGCTTGCTTCAAGCCATATAAAGATTTCAATAATTTACACACCATTCTTTCTTGACCTTTTACTGCAAAACCATCTGGCTGATCCATATAGATCTCCTCCTCCAACTCTCCATTTAGGAAAGCTGTCTTAACGTCCATCTGATGAACGAGAAGACCATATGAGGTTGCCAAAGAAAGCAGCACTCGAATAGTGGTCAGTCGGGCAACGGGTGAGTAAGTGTCAAAGAAATCTTCTCCTTCTTTCTGATTATAGCCCTTAGATACAAGCCTCGCCTTGTACTTTTCGATTGTACCATCAGGCCTAAGCTTTTTCTTGAACACCCACTTGCACCCAATGGGTTTGCACCCATAAGGTCTACTAACAACCTCCCACGTTCCATTACGCATAATTGAATCCATCTCACTCTTGATTGCTTCCTTCCAGTAGTCCGCATCAAGAGATGAATATGCCTCTTCAATGGTTCTAGGAGTATCATCCACAAGGTACACAATGAAATCATCACCAAAGGACTTTGCAGTCCTTTGTCTCTTGCTCTTTTTAGAAATTTCATTGTCACCGCGTAGATTTCCCACAAGAGTTTGTTCATTGTGTTCTATCATATCAGTAGGCTCGTCATTTACACGGGATTTTTGACTAGTACTACAATGATCCTCTCGCATAGAAAAGATATCCTCAAAAAATGTAGCATCTCTGGACTCCATAATTGTACCAACATGCATGTCGGGTACTCCAGATTTTACTATTAAAAATCTATAACCAATGCTGTGGAAGGCATAATCAATAAAAATACAATCAACAGTTTTAGGGCCGAGTTTACGCTTTTTATTGATTGGCACACTTACTTTTGCCAAACAACCCCAAGTACGCAAATATGAGAGATTTACTCTTTTCTTTTCCCTTTCCTCGAATGGAGTGATCTCTTTATTCTTTATAGGAACACGATTTAGTACATGACATGCTGTCAATATAGCTTCACCCCACCACTCCTTGGAAAGTCCCGATGTATCTAACATGGCGTTAACCAGATCAGTTAGAGTACGGTTCTTTCTTTCGGCTACCCCATTTGATTGAGGTGATTAGGGAGACGTCCTCTCATGAATTATTCCGTGTTCCTCACAGAACAAAGTGAATAAATTTGAAAAGTATTCTCCACCACGATCAGTCCTTATATGTTTGATCTTTCTCTCAAGTTGGTTTTCTACCTCAGCTTTATAGATTTTAAAATAATGTAATGCTTCATCCTTTGATTTTAATAAATATATGTAGCAGAACCTAGTACAATCATCAATTAAGGTCATGAAATATTTTTTACTACCTTCTGTTAATTCACCATTCATTTCGCACAAATCGGAATGAATTAGTTCTAATGGTGCCAATTCTCTCGCCTCTGCAACCTTGTGAGGTTTGCGAGGTTGTTTTGTTTCCACACAAAAATGACACTTAGAACCTTTGACTATGGCAAATTTTGGAATTAAACTCAAGTTTGCTAGCCGTGCCGTACAACCAAAATTAATATGACAAAGTCGTGAATGCCAGACATTAGACTCATCAATGACATTGTTCACAACGTTATTACAATTTTCTGACAAGGATAAGCGGAACAAGCCTCCGCTTTCATAACCTTTACCAACAAAGTTCCCATACTTAGAAAGTACACATTTATTGGATTCAAAGACTAATTTAAAACCGTCTCTACAAAGTAGAGAGCCGCTGACTAAATTCTTTTTGATGGTTATAACATGTTGCACGTTCTTCAATCGCACGGTCTTTCCCGAAGTAAGCTTCAGATTGACCGTACCAACTCCAAGAACACGCGCATGTGACCCGTTTCCCATCAACAAGGAGACAGTCCCTTGTCACACCCGGTTTTTCCGAAGAACAACCAAGTGAATATCACATGTATGCCAGGATCATTTTCTCATACATGTGATGACAAATAGTGAAGCATCATTTATTACAAGCCAGGTGTCGAATATGAATAAGTCTTACATAGCAAATGTCTCGATGGACAATAATAAGTTCATCACAAGTAAATAAACTAGCAGCGGAATATTATTCTTGAGGGCTCCGTCACAGGCGTTGCCCGGGGGTCTCCATGAACCTAGAAACCTTCTTCGGGTCCAAAGTCTTGGTCATTATACACCACCTCATTATCTTGACCTGAGCAGCAATATAAACCAACAAAATATGCAAGGTTGAGTACCAATGGTACTCAGCAAGTGTGGGAAAATTATATCATGCATGCCTAGAACAAGGAGAGGTTGAACTCATGGTTAAAGCACTACGCAATTAATACCTATCACCTTAGCTTATTAAGCACCTACATTACTACACAGGTGAAATGGTCCCAATCTCCCATCCCATCATCATAATCCAATAACCATAACATCATTTCCAATGTTAAGCTCCCCGCTTAACTTCCAAAACCATCAATCCTCTAATCATGAATAAGTCCAAGCCGCTCTTGATCGTGAGCACGGCTGTCATGACAGTTTTGACTCTGCAGAGTTTGCACCACTGTACCCACATGTAGTGATTTCATCCCCCGTTGCCGTGTGGACTAAAAGAACCTCCATTATGCCAGTGGCTACGAAACACATTCACACTTCCCAGGTGTGTAGCCAGGAGATCACTACGAAGCCTTTACAAAGGGATTCCCGACGAGCGTGGGCCCACTGAGGTTTCACCCCTAACAACATACAAGAGGCTCCAACCCCGCTGCAGTGGCCCCCTCTTGAGCCTTGCGGTTCATATGGTAGTCCAGCTGACACCTACTCCCTGCACCATCCAACACACCCATACTACGCCGGGGATACACCTAATTAATTGGCCAAGCTGCCCCATCTCAGCATGTGGTTGGCACTGTAAAGCCAGGTTACATTCTCCATGAACCTGTCCTTAGGATCCAGGCAAGTACTAAACACAAACCCGAGTCTCGTGCACCCAGCACACAACCAAAACATCCAACTTGCCTTGATCCCTACCTCTAAATAACTCACAATATCTCATTTTAGAGTATGGTAAAATAAACTGATGATCTCATATCCCAAATATCCCATTCTAAGCATGGCTAAGCATATGCATAATAATAAATGACATGATAAAATAAATCCCAACCCAAACTACAAGGAAAACAAGGTAATGCAATTCTAGGGAAACTTCCTAGCATGGGTTTCATATTTCATTTGACAATGCAAATAATTCTATCTACACATCCTAGTATAGGATCAAAGTGGTCAAGGACACTTGCCTCCTTCCTGCTGCTCTTGAAATGGGTAGTCCTGATCTTGGAATGGAATAACTTGCTCTTGAGCAGGTTCTACATCATACCATCACAAATAGCAAAAGAAAAACAACAATCCATAAGACATAGTTCACACTTCCACTTCATACAAACCACACATTTATATTTATGAAAGTCATTCACCATTATATGTGTTGTGGTTACTCTATGTGTGTTGATTTGTGGCTTGCATGCATTTTTAATCATGTGTATATGATTCCTCCTACTTTTGTGTTCACATTTATACTTACATACTATATATATGAGTTTCCAATTTAAATAAATTCCTTATATTCAATTACTACACCTTTTAGCTACCAAGTACCAAGTATGCATGAAAGGTATTTTCCTTCTTCATAAGTGTCTTCAGAATTTCTACCAACCCTAAACTGAATTCTTTGGATTTTAGAACTCCATTTATCATTTACTAGTTGCTATATTTTCAGATTTATTTCCTATGCCTAAATGTGAACTTTATTATGCAATAACAAGACACATCATCTAAACAGAATAGGTTCTGATCTAAAATATTTACTAATATATTTTTGACCTTTTCCTCTGATGTAAACTATTTTACAATTATTTTCCCTATTTTCCAGAACTATTCTTTACTTAAAAATGTGTCCCTAAATGTGAATAATAAATTAAACAGATTCATTTCAGCCCAAAATATATTTTTATCTCACTCCAAAGTTTTCTAAATACTGAGAAAGTTTTTAATTTAATGTTGACAATATGTTTGTCCCACTTTTTAAATTTTAAACACTAGCCACATATTTAATTTCCTAAATTAAATATTAAACAGGGCTAAAAAGGTAAACTCACCCCACTACAGGGTCTATAATATTATTTTAACAATTTTCAGGGGTCTAGCTATACATAACAGAGGAGTTTTTCCTAATTTTTATTAAGTCCAGGGGCTAAAACTGATTTTTAAATGAATTTACATGATTTTCTGAAGTTCTAGGGGCTATATCAGAAGTTTCCGGGGCTAGCTCTTATTTCCCGAGAACCCTAGGGGGTAGCACGTAAGATTTCCAGTCTTTATAACGCGGGGCTGACGTGGACCGTCTGATTTTAAACCGACGGCTGAGATTATAACGTCGAACCGGTACGCGGGGATTTAAACCCTACCGTGCGATTTAAAATAAACGGCGCACAAGCGGCCACGTCGCTCTGATCGAACGCGGGCGGCGCTGCCGGCGGCGCACGGCGGCGGGAAGCGGCGATCTCGTCGGAGACTTTCGGATCTTCGAGAATTCTTCCTAGAACTGTGATTTTATGGCATAGATCGGTGGAGGGGAGGTCGGGGATCTCACCTCGAGGGTTTTCTTGAACTCGGAGGTCCTGGAAGGTGATCGTCGACGAGGTCCGAGGTGAAACCACGGCGAGGCTCGTCGGCGCTGTGTTTACACCGCAAGTCACCGAGTTTTCTGCACCTGCAAGGTTCCCCGGAGGCGGTGGATCAAGACCAGCGAGCTAGATCGGAATTTCCGAGCTTAGATCGGCCAGAATTTGCCGGAGAAGTCTCAGTTCTCACCGGAGGAAAATCGGCGGATCGCGTGGGAAAAACAGAACGAGGCCGGGGTTTTTATAGACGGGGGAGGGCGGTGGTTTTGTTTAGATCGAGTGGGAGTCCTCCGGAACCAGAATTCGGCCGGAAATCCGGTCGGTTGCGATCGCGCGCGCGCGCGGGTGAACAGTCCGAGTTTCGGACGATCGGGGGTTAGGGATGACATGTGGGTCCCACCTGTCTGAGAGAGAGAGCGCGGGCGCGCGGCTGCGGGCTGGCACGGGGCAGGGTGGGCCGGCTGGTGGGTTTCGGCCCACTGGCCGGTTTTTTCTGTTTTCCTTTTTCTTTTTCTATTTCTTTTTTGTTTTGAGTTTAATTTGAATTCCAGTTTGAATTTAAATTATTGCAAAACATGCAACACGTCCAAAAAATTTTAAATTCCCCTCTTAACATGATTTAGGGTCTTAACAAGATTTTTGGGGTGTTACAGCTCTACCCCCCTTAAAAGAAATCTCGTCCTCGAGATTGGTGGTTCTAAGAAAACAATTCCGGAAATTGTGCCTTGAGCTCATCTTCCCACTCCCAGGTGGCTTCCTCTTCTGAGTGATGCTTCCACTGCACCTTGCACATCCGGATTCTTTTATTTCTGGTGCGGCATTCCATTGTCTCCAAAATCTTTTATGGTTGCTCGGCATAAGACAAATCCTCAGCTACGTCCACTTCATTCATGGGTAACACCTCCTCAGGCGTTCTCAGGCATTTCTTGAGTTGTGACACATGGAACACATCGTGCACATCCGATAGAAGAGTCGGTAACTCTAGTTGATACGCCACTTCGCCTTTCCTTTCTAGAACTTGAAAGGGTCCAATGTATCGAGGTGACAACTTCCCTTTCACCTTGAACCGACGAAGTCCTCTGATAGGGGACACCTTGAGATAGACATAGTCTCCCACGTTGAAAACGAGCTCTCTTCTTCGTACATCGGCATAGCTCTTTTGGCGTGTCTGTGCTATCATCAAATTGTTGCGAATTTCCCTCACCTTCGCCTCAACTTCTTGTAGTACTTCTGGACCAAACACTTCACTTTCCCCCGTTTGGTTCCAAAATAGGGGAGTTCTGCACTTCCTCCCGTACAAGGCTTCAAACGATGACATCTTCATACTAGCTTGATAGCTGTTGTTATAGGAAAACTCCGCATACGGTAAGTTCTTGTCGCAACTCCTATTGTTTTTTGAGTGCACATGCCCTCCGCATATCTTCAAGGATCTGGTTGGTTCTCTTCGTCTGCCCGTCGGTTGCTGCATCAGACGTGGGCGGGTGTTGCTCCCTGAGGCTTGATGTGACCACCCGGCCTTCCTCTTATTCTCATTTTCCAAGGCCTTTAGCTTCCTTTCTACCACAAACGCTCTGTCCACCATCTTTTGGAAGCTTTCATACTCATTTGAGGACATTGCACACTGCATTTCTGCGGTAAGTCCTTCCACGAAACAATCTTGTTTCTGCTCATCAGTCTCTATGTCCCGTGGGGCATAATGGGATAGTTGAGTGAATTTAGTGAGGTATTCCCTCACCGTCATGTTTCCCTGCTGCAGTTCCAAAAACTCCTTCCTCTTGTTTTTGAGTTCACCTCTTGGGATGTAATGGTTGCGGAAGCTACGCTTGAACTCTTGCCAAGTGATGTTCTCAGGGTCATGATGGGCAGCCACGTAGGCGGTCCACCAATCAGCAGCAGGTCCATGCAATTGATGAGAGGCAAACAGCACCCTCTCATACCCTTGGCACTGTATGATCCTCATCTTACTTTCAATGGTCTTCAGCCAATCATCTGCCTCCAGAGGTTCAGCAGCACTTGCAAACTTTGGAGGTTGAGTTCCTAGAAACTCACTCAACCTTGGTTGGCGTGGTGCAGCTTGTGGAGGTGGAACTTGATGCAAGTTGGCCACCACTTGAGTCAAGTTCTGGATGAGCTGATTTTGATTCTCCAGCATTTGGTGGAGGGGATCAACTCCTTCACGGCGACCACCCCGGTCCTGGCCTCCAAAAAGATGAGGGTTGCATGCCTCATCGTTGTTGTTGGCGGGGCTGGCAGCACGTCCTTTTCCTCTTCCGGCCATCTGGCAGAATCAACCAATGTTAATTTGAAAGCATTTAGTATCATCTTACTACTTTCATTTGTTTGTATTTTGAAGTGTTGAGGCTTTGTTATACTTTTCTGAGGGTTCGTTTCTCACACAAAAATAAATGCAATATTATGTCATGTGGGTTCTCACACCAAAGCAAAACAATCTAAAGACGAGGCTGTGGACAATTGCTCATGGCTTCCACAACTCACGTCACACACCAAGCATTAACACACCATTAACTTAACTTAACGACTCGACTATTTGACATCTTGCTAACTAAGGGAAGGACTCTACACTACTCGTTTTCTTGAGCTGGCTCCTCGGGATCTTCCTCATCATTTCGGCTTCCTTCTGACTCTGCTTTGGGTGGGGAGGCTACTGGTGGAGAAGTGCGACGACACCTGATCGCTCGGCGATCTGGGGAGTCAGGAGTCCATGTATCATTCATGGTGACACACAGTTCATTCCCATCTCCTCTTTCTCTCGCGCTCAAGCAGGCTCGCAGCAACGCCTCGGTTTCCTTCAGAGTGTCCCGAACATCCTGAAGCTCTTGCTGACACTCCTGCAGTCGAGTGCTGAGCATAGCAGCATCCTCCAAGCACAAGTCCATGTGCTCATGGGAAGTCCCTTGCTGCACTGGCGGGTACTTGTACTCTGTGGTACCACTCTCACGCTGGAGGACATACATGTACTCAGTCCTGTCCAGGTGGCGACGATAGATGTGACTCTGGCAGGTGATGGCCTCCCAGGTGACATCCTTCTCCGCATCAACCTGTGTTGCTCTACAAGCTGGAGAGCGGTGGATCTTAAGCAGCCGATTTTCGTGTATAATCCTCATCTCTGAGCTCCATTCTTCCCTCTTCTCACGGATGGTCCTGGTGGAGTTATAGTGGATGATTAGCTTGCCCGTATTGCCGGCGGCTTCGAGCATACGTCGAAGACGGCGCAACAAGCCTCCTACTGCCAATCCGTAGGAAAGGTACGTCACTGGACGGCTCTCCTCTCTTTGGGTAAGGGCAAATACGGGAACTCTCCGTCCTGTGGACTTGCGAGCGATGCGAATCATGCGAACCATCTAAAACAGAAAACATTTAAACTTAGGTTAGATAAACTTTTAAACAAAAATTCTATTTTGAATGAAAGTTAGGGTAAGATGAAGAAAGTGACTCCATTAAATAACATTTTTCAACACACACCTTGTAAAATAGTTTTTAAGAAAATTGGGCCCTTAAATACGTCCATTTCTACCTAGGTCCACGTTCCTACGAGCAACCTTGGCTCTGATACCACTTCTTGTCACACCCCGTTTTTCCGAAGAACAACCAAGTGAATATCACATGTATGCCAGGATCATTTTCTCATACATGTGATGAAAAATAGTGTAGCATCATTTATTACAAGCCAGGTGTCGAATATGAATAAGTCTTACATAGCAAATGTCTCGATGGACAATAATAAGTTCATCACAAGTAAATAAACTAGCAGCGGAATATTATTCTTGAGGGCTCCATCACAGGCGTTGCCCGGGGGTCTCCATGAACCTAGAAACCTTCTTCGGATCCAAAGTCTTGGTCATTATACACCACCTCATTATCTTGACCTGAGCAGCAATATAAACCAACAAAATATGCAAGGTTGAGTACCAATGGTACTCAGCAAGTGTGGGAAAATTATATCATGTATGGCTAGAACAAGGAGAGGTTGAACTCATGGTTAAAGCACTACGCAATTAATACCTATCACCTTAGCTTATTAAGCACCTACATTACTACACAGGTGAAATGGTCCCAATCTCCCATGCCATCATCATAATCCAATAACCATAACATCATTTACAATGTTAAGCTCCCCGCTTAACTTCCAAAACCATCAATCCTCTAATGATGAATAAGTCCAAGCCGCTCTTGACCGTGAGCACGGCTGTCATGACAGTTTTGACTCTGCAGAGTTTGCACCACTGTACCCACATGTAGTGATTTCATCCCCCGTTGCCGGGTGGACTAAAAGAACCTCCATTATGCCAGTGGCTACGAACCACATTCACACTTCCCAGGTGTGTAGCCAGAAGATCACTACGAATCCTTTATAAAGGGATTCCCGACGAGCGTGGGCCCACTGAGGTTTCACCCCTAACAGCATACAAGAGGCTCCAACCCCACTGCAGTGGCCCCTCTTGAGCCTTGCGGTTCATATGGTAGTCCAGCTGACACCTACTCCCCGCACCATCCAACACACCCATACTACGTTGGGGATACACCTAATTAATTGGCCAAGCTGCCCCATCTCAGCATGTGGTTGGCACTGTAAAGCCAGGTTACATGCTCCATGAACCGGTCCTTAGGATCCAGGCAAGTACTAAACACAAACCCGAGTCTCGTGCACCCAGCACACAGCCAAAACATCCAACTTGCCTTGATTCCTACCTCTAAATAACTCACAATATCTCATTCAAGAGTATGGTAAAATAAACTGATGATCTCATATCCCAAATATCCCATTCTAAGCATGGCTAAGCATATGCATAATAATAAATGACATGATAAAATAAACCCCAACCCAAGCTACAAGGAAAACAAGGTAATGCAATTCTAGGGAAACTTCCTAGCATGTGTTTCATATTTCATTTGACAATGCAAATAATTCTATCTACACATCCTAGTATAGGATCAAAGTGGTCAAGGACACTTGCCTCCTTCCTGCTGCTCTTGAAATGGGTAGTCCTGATCTTGGAAAGGAATAACTTGCTCTTGAGCAGGTTCTACATCATACCATCACAAATAGCAAAAGAAAAACAACAATCCATAAGACATAGTTCACACTTCCACTTCATACAAACCACACATTTATATTTATGAAAGTCATTCACCATTATATGTGTTGTGGTTACTCTATGTGTGTTGATTTGTGGCTTGCATGCATTTTTAATCATGTGTATATGATTCCTACTTTTGTCTTCACATTTATACTTACATACTATATATATGAGTTTCCAATTTAAATAAATTACTTATATTCAATTACTACACCTTTTAGCTACCAAGTATGCATGAAAGGTATTTTCCTTCTTCATAAGTGTCTTCAGAATTTCTACCAACCCTAAACTGAATTCTTTGGATTTTAGAACTCCATTTATCATTTACTAGTTGCTATATTTTCAGATTTATTTCCTATGCCTAAATGTGAACTTTATTATGAAAATAACAAGACACATCATCTAAACAGAATAGGTTCTGATCTAAAATATTTACTAATATATTTTTGACCTTTTCCTCTGATGTAAACTATTTTACAATTATTTTCCCTATTTTCCAGAACTATTCTTTACTTAAAAATGCATCCCTAAATGTGAATAATAAATTAAACAGATCCATTTCAGCCCAAAATATATTTTTATCTCACTCCAAAGTTTTCTAAATACTGAGAAAGTTTTTAATTTAATGTTGACAATATGTTTGTCCCACTTTTTAAATTTTAAACACTAGCCACATATTCAATTTCCTAAATTAAATATTAAACAGGGCTAAAAAGGTAAACTCACCCCACTACAGGGTCTATAATATTATTTTAACAATTTTCAGGGGTCTAGCTATACATAACAGAGGAGTTTTTCCTAATTTTTATTAAGTCCAGGGGCTAAAACTGATTTTTAAATGAATTTACATGATTTTCTGAAGTTCCAGGAGTTAGATCAGAAGTTTCCGGGGCTAGATCTTATTTTCTGAGAACCCCAGAGGGTAGCACGTAAGATTTCCAGTCTTTATAACGTGGGGCTGACGTGAAAATCCGACGGCTGAGATTATAACATCGAACCGGTACGCGGGGATTTAAACCCTACCGTGCGATTTAAAATAAACGGCGCACAAGCGGCCACGTCGCTCTGATCGAACGCGGGCGGCGTTGCCGGCGGCGCACGGCGGCGGGAAGCGGCGATCTCGTCGGAGACTTTCAGATCTTCGAGAATTCTTCCTAGAACTGTGATTTTATGGCATAGATCGGTGGAGGGGAGGTCGGGGATCTCACCTCGGGGGTTTTCTTGAACTCGGAGGTCCTGGAAGTGATCGGCGACGAGGTCCGAGGTGAAACCACGGCGAGGCTCGTCGGCGCTGTGTTTACACCGCAAGTCACCGAGTTTTCTGCACCTGCAAGGTTCCCCGGAGGCGGTGGATCAAGACCAGCGAGTTAGATCGGAATTTCCGAGCTTAGATCGGCCAGAATTCGCCGGAGAAGTCTCGGTTCTCACCGGAGGAAAATCGGCGGATCGCGTGGGAAAAACAGAACGAGGCCAGGGTTTTTATAGACGGGGGAGGGCGGTGGGTTTGTTTAGATCGAGTGGGAGTCCTCCGGAACCAGAATTCGGCCGGAAATCCGGTCGGTTGCGATCGCGCGCGCGCGGGTGAACAGTCCGAGTTTCGGATGATCGGGGGTTAGGGATGACAGGTGGGTCCTACCTGTCTGAGAGAGAGAGCGCGGACGCGCGGCTGCGGGCTGGCACGGGGCAGGGTGGGCCGGCTGGTGGGTTTCGGCCCACTGGCCGGTTTTTTTCTGTTTTCCTTTTTCTTTTTCTATTTCTTTTCTGTTTTGAGTTTAATTTGAATGCCAGTTTGAATTTAAATTGTTGCAAAACATGCAACACGTCCAAAAATTTTTAAATTCCCCTCTTAACATGATTTAGGGTCTTAACAAGATTTTTGAGGTGTTACATCCCTCCGACCTGATAAGATGAAAATAATGATATCAGCACACACATGGATATTGGCACCGGTATCAATCCACCACTCAGGTGAATGACAAACTGAAAGAATTGTAGGTAATATGTTACCATACCTCGACGTTCCTGCAGTTTCGCCAATAACCATATTTGCTGATTTTTTATTGCCTTTCCACTTGCGGTTCTCACATTCACTGGCAAAATGACCAGGATCGCCGCAAACAAAGCAATTTCCCTTCATCTTCTTCTTAAAAGTGGTTGTCTATTTAGTCTTTGTAGTGTTCTCCTGTTTGTTCTTCTTCTTCTTGTTGTGGGATTTATTAGAGTTATTCTTCTTTACTACATTGACACTAGAAGTCTCAACAACCCCCTTTCCACGAGTGTCTTTTGCCCTCGCCTTCTCTTCAACATACAAAGAGCCAATAAGATCAGCGATGTTGAACTCTTTTCTCTTATATTTTAGAGAAGTGGCAAAATCCGTCCAGGTAGGTGGCAGCTTGGCAATAATGCCCCCGGCCACAAACTTGCCGGGTAACACACACTTGAAACCTTCGAGTTCTTTTTCTAGTGACTGAATTTCATGAGCCTGTTCCACTATAGAACGGTCATCGACCATCTTATAGTCATAGAACTGTTCCATGACATACAGTTCACTCCCAGCATCAGAAACACCATATTTAGTCTCAAGCGCATCCCACAATTCCTTGCCAGAGGTCGCAGTGAGATAGAAATCAACTAAGTTTTCTGCAAGAACACTGATCACCGCGCCTCTAAAGAGGTTATCGGCTGCCATGAAAGCTTGCTCCTCCTCAGGAGTAAACTGTTCAGGCTTTCCATTCGCAACATGAATGATGTTCATAGCAGTTAACCAGAGAATCATCCTATCACGCCACCGTTTGTAATTTGATCCGTCAAAAGCATTTGGTTTGAGCGCAGCAGCAAAACTAGTGACCGAAAGCCTATCACAACCATCAAGTTTTTGGATTGTTAGATATTTAGGCATTTTTCGGTACATTTTAATTCCAAAAGTAATAAACATAATCATGATATATTTGAAAATAAGTAATATTATGGCTTCATAAGGATTGTTCGTGTTCACGCTTAATCTGTATAGGAACAGAAAGAACACAACAAAAGAACTTGAGAGCGTCAGGTTGTACCCTGAGGCAGGACCTGTGCC
Organism: Neostapfia colusana; assembly: GCA_030760725.1. Classification (NCBI taxonomy): domain Eukaryota; kingdom Viridiplantae; phylum Streptophyta; class Magnoliopsida; order Poales; family Poaceae; genus Neostapfia; species Neostapfia colusana. Next base: position 105,998,995 of record JASWHV010000003.1, read on the forward strand.
GGAGGCACCGGCGGTGCCGTTCCCAATAATTGACATGTTGAGCTGCTTGAAGTAGTCGATCATTAGTTGAGGCAGGAAGACTGGAAGCAGTGAAGTCCCACGAACGTCCTTCACCAGGAAGTACTCGTTCGTACAAGCGAGTAGTCGCGCAGAGTTGCACTTCCTAAAAACTTGATCGTCCGCCTACCCGTGCAAGTATCGCAGCTAGACGAGGTTTCGGAGGCCTGCTCTCGCAAGTTCTGTGCGCGCAGAGATTTGCGATGGGAATGCAGAATGCGCAGCGATAGTAGTGAAGTGTGTGTTCCAGGGTGAATGAGGAACGCCTTATATAGGCTGAGGCATACTGAATCAACTTTATTGTGCAAGATTAATTCTCTGTTTTAATACGTCAGTTATTAGTAACGTCTGTTTTAATACGTCGGTTACTAATAATGTCTGTATTTAATTCACCGTCATAATTGAGTTAATTCAATTCTCAGAAACGGTAAAAATATTTAACTCAGCGCAATAAGAATGATGCAGCAATTTCTCCACACACGCACACACACACGCACACGCCGCTCGTCGCAAGTCACAAGTCACGCGATATTCTCACGCGAAAATGCGCGTGACGCGTGCGCGTCGTGCACGGCACGGCTCGGCGTGCGTGTGTCACTCCCTTACCTTCTTTCCAACTTCTCAAATAGAGAGGAATAGTCCACCTATTTAAGTTGGTCAGAATCCTCTTCAACTACCCATGTGGGACTAAATAGTTTAGCCACAAAGCATTAATGTGGGCCTTAAAATTAATAGGATTAATTTGGGAAATCAATGGGCCCTGCCCAAATTATTCCAACAGGGTGATCCGAGTGGCGCAGCACCCAATGAGGGGTGTGAGTCTTACATGGAACCCTGCAGGCCGCCATGGTTTTATGTGTTGCTGGTGTGGAGCATCTGCAGGCTGGATGGCTTCACTTTTGCTTAGCTTAGGCTATAGTTCATGAGTGTATTCTTATCTTTCCGCTGCAATGTACGACTGTACATTAATTTTAAAATATAACAATAATATGTATTAAAGACATATGTTGTGGTGCATGTATTCTTTTCGGTCATGCGCTCTTAGGTGTCGCATCGCACGACACCACCCAATGCGATTCTTGGAATGTCGGGACGGTGGTCCCCATAGACTGGTATCAGAGCTGCGTTGGGAATAGCGCACCTGAAAGAACACGTATTTTCAAAAATTTTGAGTCTACAAGTAAGGATGCGGTACTAGGCTCACATAAGGACTACTATGAGCATAAGTTATGTAAGGTGGCAAAATAACTTGTTATTATATTCTGTAACGACGTACCCCGACCAGGTAAGAGGTAATGTACGCTACCAAAAGCGGATCAATTTTGGTTAGCTCCTCTGAGGAGGAAAGTGGTTTATGGAAGAGATCTCACAGCTTGGTGTGAGACGTTAATATGATAACACTTGCACTCTTCATGATCCTGAGCTCATATGCAGCGCTTGTCCCTGGCGTGCATTAGGCATGAAAGTGGAAACCCCATCGTATGGTCGGTAACGCAACAGTGTGTTCTTCTAGAATTATCTTAGGAGGACATACGCGGCCCTCGCCATCGGCGTGCCTTTGTGGGCAGTAGGTGGTATCCATCAGGTTGATAAAATTCCTGACCGTGTCTACTTGTACATGCTCTATTCGAGTCCCTTGTCGTGTGGTGTGGATACACCATCGCATCCCTATAGATGTTCCTTACTTGGGGACGGCCCGTACATGGGGTGTTTGTCTTTCATACAGATATATTATTGTGACTGTTTAGATAGGAGCCTGTGCGGGCAGTGCAGTACGGTAACATAATCAGTGCTTTACAATTGGGTGTCTTCTCCAGGTACACTAACCATGTATCCATATTACAAGTAGAATAAGTTTGCAAGTGAACAATTTGAGTGCCATCAATAGAACGTATATGCCGGATGTAATCCGAAGAGGATTTTCTAATTTTGTGAGAAACATAGTACCGGCATTATCATGAAAAATGCATCAACACCTCGCTCATGTCATAAACTTGAAGATTCTGCAAAATTTAAATGAAGATAGTTCAAATCAATGGGCTAAAACTTTTTTAAGAACCAACTAAAGAGTATGTGAGTATAGAGAGACCCAAAACAGGGTCCCCTGTTTTGGCATTGTTTCTGCTGAAACCTGCACAAGGTGTTACTCATTGTAGAAAATACCAATGGTAGTGTGTGTGATATAGTTATGGAAAGGTGGAGAAGTTCTCTAAAAGTTTTCTTTAAACCTCCAGGACAGAAACACAATTAAAGTTGGTCAAAAACCTTAGAAATCAAAACTGATACAAATGGGTAGAACCTGAAACCGAGTCGCTGTATTTCCACCATAACTTTAAAGGGCATACCCAGTGCTGAAAGCTTCCACACGTTGTGGCGTCTGGGGAAGGGAATTTCTAGGCAGCCTTCCCCTTGCTTATTTTGCAAGGAGGCTGATTCGAACCCAGGACCTCCAGGACACAAGTGGAGAGACTCTACCACTGCGCCAGGCCTGCCCTTCATTTCCACCATAACTTTCTATAGAAAAATCTCTAAGGGTACTGTGATACATTTTTGGAAAGGCCATGATATATTATACAACATTGTAATTGTAGGATGGAAAAGCATGTGAAAAGCTACCAGAGGGGGGTGAATGGTAGATTTAAACTTTTTGGCGGAAGCAACAAAAACCCTCCTCGGCAGAAAATCGATCTGTTGAAGAAACTGTGTATGCGAATGATCTAAATGTGTTCAACCATGACAAAAGTGGTATATATTATAGATAATCAAGTCACGAAGACACGACAACAAGAACCGTGGAAATCCGTCAAGAAAAACTCAAGTTATGATTGAAAGATCAAATGAGGGTCAATCTGTTCTACTCGAGTAAAAAACAGATCTACAACACTGCAAAGAAACTCGTGTATATCAGAAACAACAAATCCAATAACCGTGAACTTTTTACAGATGATATATAACAAAGTTTTCAAGACAACCCAAAAAGAATCACGTAAATTGGATCTGTACAACGTGAGTTACGATCAAAACACCGAAGCACTGTCGTGTGTCCAGAAACTCGACGAGAAAGACTTGACAAAAAACAAGTCGGACGAACAAGGCACAAAAGCTCCTCTAAATTATGAATTTTATTGATCAAAACATAATAGGAACAGCCCAAGGTCGTCTTCTTACGAGCTATGGCCTCCCTTGCTTATATAACCAGCCCGGAGGCCAACCCAATTCAATCTAGGACTCTAATCCTACTCAGTTTATGAATCGAAACTTTCCATAACTGCTCAAGACTCTTCTATACGCAGATAGAAGCAATCTTAAGACTTCCAAACACCTTAGAAACGTATCCCACATTCCTAAAACAACTCAACTTCGTGTCCCACACGAAATCCTATCATAACCAACTCAAATCTTTCTATATTTGAGCCATAACCAACTCAGCCGCAGCTTGAGTCCATAATCTAGCCGGTTGGACCTTTCCTACCAATTCTTTACGCCCACATCTCTTCATCACGCCTTGGAACCATGTTTCCACGTCCATTCACTCCTTGCACACATGCAAACACCTTCCAATGACGTCCACGATACCTTCATATGCATTGTTCTTGATCCAAACATGTTGCGCGACCTCCCGATCAACTCAACCACAATTCCTCCCGAACTTGGTTGTTGAACCTCATCTTCTCCCTAAGACTAGTTCAATGGATCCCGTCACCAGCCATATCTTGAACTCAAGCAACACCTGCACATGAATAAACGACCAATACTTTTGAGCACAAGTCCGCGACTTGACTCATGTTAGTTCCGAAAACCACAACACCTTACGTGAACACCTCACATAAGTATGTTACAAACCATAGCAAAATGTTAACCACCGTAAACAGCCATAACACTTCAAAAACCAAGTAAAAGAATACTAAGCAAACTTTCCATAGATGTAAAGCAAGTTTGAAACATTTGCATGGTAAAAACAGAACCATTGCGATTTAGCTCTGGACCTTGCCAAAGCTAACCTGACCTTGAGCCGGAGCTTACCAAAACTAGCAGAACCTAGCACCGGAACTGACCTGTCGGTACCCTCAATATGGGGTACCCCCGCGCACAGGGGAAATCACCTAAGGACTTTGCCCCCTCCGCAGGGGCAAGCTCCGAAAGCCCCACGTGTCCTGCGGGGCCGGACCTCCCTCTCCTCAAAGGAGGGCTCCGGGCCCGCCACGTGGCCGGTAGAGCCGGACCTCCCTTCTCCGCAGGGAGAGCTCCAAAGGCTCCACGTGTCAAGCGAGGCCGGACCTCCCTCTCCTCAGAGGAGAGCTCTGGACCCGCCACGTGGCCAGCAGAGCCGGACCTCCCCCCCTCCGCGGGGAGAGCTCCAAAGGCTCCACGCGTCCAGCGGGGCCGGACCTCCCTCTCCTCAGAGGAGAGCTCCGGGCCCGCCACGTGGCCAGCAGAGCCGGACCTCCCCCCTCCGCGGGGAGAGCTCCGAAGGCTCCACGTGTCCAGCGGGGCCAGACCTCTCTCTCCTCAGAGGAGAGCTCCGGGCCCGCCACGTGGCTAGCAGAACAGCGCTACCTGCCCCCGCGCGGTAGGCAGCAAGAGTAAAGACGTGCCATACCTTGTCCGTACAAGGTATTCAAGACCCGCGCCTTCCCAAGACGCGTAGACGCGGAGAACGCCACTGTCAGGTGCCGTTGTGCCCAGTCACATCACAGTGAAGACTGGCACGCCGGGTCAGAAGCTGTACACCAATAAAAACAGTGACAAAACATCCCCTGCCGCCCCTGCCGTCATCAACTGCTACGCCTAGCTTGCGGCGTGGGCAGGGCGGCAAGACGAAGACTCAGAAGCCCTCACCAAAGATAGCTACCGACGTAACTGCAGGATACAGTAGATGGCAGGCAATCTCCCCGGAACCACCTGTTGGGTCCCGGGCCCACCTTGTAAGCCGCCCGAGCCTTGGACTATAAAAGGCTCGGGTAGGCAACATTGCAAGGGGTTCAGCTGTACGCTACCTTGCAGTAGACATTTTAGCACTCAGCTCATCCTCAAGCTCAGGACTCCGGTTCTGAGCACCAAGCAATACAACAAGTACCTCTTCTCACCGTGGACGTACGGTATTACGCTCTGGCGGCCCGAACCACGTAAAAAACCCCCGTGTTCATCCTTTTCCTTCGTCCAACTACGCTTAAGCTCTCCGTGGGGGACTAGCCCCTCCGAAAAAGAACCTCCGCGGGCTGCCAAGTGCAGGCCCAGGGGAAGTGTCGACAGCTACACTTCAACATTTGGCACGCCAGGTAGGGGCTTTTCCCTCGCGCGACGAGCTTACGCCGACGAAGATGACGAAGCTTCCTTCAGCGGCAAGCTATCTTCGCCCACGTTCCCGTCGAACGGTGACCAGCAAGGCTTACGTCTCGACGCACTCAAGGAGGAGTGCGTCGGGACAAGCTGGAAGCCAGCAGCCGACTCTGGCAACACGGACTCCAGCAAGCCCAAGATCTGCTGCAGCGCCAAGTGTCTCCCATGGGAGCGCACTAGCTGCAGCACGAGCGCTTCTACGCAATCCACCTGCTGGGGACGCGCCTCAGGCAGCGACCAAGCAGTGGATTCGCGACGTAGACCGTCTCGTCGTTGCCGCCGCCAACCCTCAGCTTCGGCGGGGACGATGTCCCAGTCAACCCGATGTGTCGCTGTCACGCACGCCAGCAGTTGACGGGCAGACGGCAGACTCCCGCTCCACAAGGCTCCCATCGACAGACCTGAGATCGGAGCTGGAACGACGTCACCTGGGCGAAGATGCCCGCGTGGCCATTGAGCGACAGTGAGAAAGGCATCGCAACCAAGAGGCCAGCGACAACATGTCGACCGCCTCGACCCAGCCTGGGCCGCAGACGTTCGCTACGCGATCTCTGCCCCAGGCATATGCCACGCAGCATATGCCTCAGCCATATACCCTGCAAATGGCGCCCCCAGTTTATGGCACACCTTTTCCCATGCTGGGGTACATGGTGCCAACAGCGGACCAAGCATTCGCGGCACCGACACCTGCAGCAACAGGAGCAGGGTATGCAGCTTTGGCGCCGCACCTTCGCTTCGCGAAGTGGCCACGCAAGTTCCGGCCACACCTGCCAGAGAAGTACGATGGCAGCGTCAACCCGGTGGAGTTCCTCCAAATCTACTCCACCGCCATCCTTGCTGCAGGAGGGGATGAGGCCGTCATGGCCAACTACTTCCCCATCGCTTTGACCGTCCCAGCACGGTCTTCGCTCATGAATCTCCCCAGGGTTCCATAACCTCCTGGGGAGAGCTCTGCCGGCAGTTTACTGCAAACTTCGGCAGCTCCTACACCCGGCCTGGCATGAAACTCGACCTCCATGCCATCCAACAACAACCTGGGGAGTCGCTGCACTCCTTCATCCAGCGGTTCTCCCAGGTACGGAACACCATCCCCCATATCCAAAATGCTTCTGTGGTGGTGGCGTTCCGACAGGGTGTAAGGGACAAGAAGATGCTCGAGAAGCTCGCCACCAGACAAGTGCGCGACGTCTCGGAGCTCTTCAGCCTGGCGGACAAGTGCGCCAGGGCAGCAGAAGGGCGCAACTGGCACTCACAGCCAGCCTCCGAAGCCGGAGGACAGCCTGGATCTTGCGCTGTTTCCCATGGAAGCAGCAGGAAGATCAAGAACAAGGGCAGTGGCAAGATGAAGCCACCGACCGCAGCTCCCGTTGCTGCAGCAGCAGCACCCAGTGGAGCTCGGGGGCCAGGCCCCGACAAGAGGCCGCGACAGTCACCAGCCCCAGATGGTGACCACGGCGAGCCGTGCCCCGTGCACAACACCAGAAGCCACTCTGCTGCTGAGTGCCAGGAAATCCTGAAGCTCGTGGAACGCTTCCGCAAGGGGAAGCAACCGCGTGTGGACGCCCCTCCCTTCCGTCAGAGGGAGGGCAAGCAGAAGGTCGACGCCCGCGACAACATCGACCAGCAGATGGAGTTCCAGGAGCCCCAGCACGCCGTAAAGGCGGTGCACAACCACGAGGGCTCCAGCTCCAGCGACGACGAGCGCCGGAAGGCGCTCTACGTCATCTACGGCGGGTCCCCTGACCCCTCGTCTCGGAGTGCAGTCAAGACTCTGCGCCGAGCAGTGGCGTCGGTGGCTCCTGTCCCAAGCACAGCACCGCACCTCAAGTGAATGGGGACCCCCATCAGCTTCGACGCCACCGACTGCCCCAAGAACATGGCTGGGGCCGGGCAGCTACCGCTCTTGGTAGCTCCCACCATCGCCAACATGAAGATGTACCAAGTTCTGGTAGATGGCTGGGCCGGCCTGAACCTCATCAGCCGCGCAGCTTTCCAGAAGCTGCAAATCCCGATGGCCAAGCTCACCCCCTCGAACCCGTTCTCAGGGGTAGGGCCGGGACAAGTCGTCCCCTACGGAAAAATCAGCCTTCCTGTCACCTTCGGGGCACCGGATATCTACCGGACAGAATACATTCTGTTCGATGTGGCGGAGACCGACCTCCCCTTCAACGCCATCATCGGCAGGCCAGCCCTGTACCGGTTCATGGCGGTAGCCCACTATGGATACCTCGTCTTAAAGATGCCTACACAAACTGGAGTCCTCAAGATCCGTGGAGATCGCACTGCTGCAGTGTCAGCCTTGGAGAAGCTCCAAGCACTTGCAGCAGCCCGAGCACCAGCCCCTGGCGGTGCAGAACCGGGCCAGCTCCACCCGAGCGCACGCAACCGTGCCTCGGCCCCACCTCCCGGGGGCTGCCCTGGCCCTGTCAACCTCTTGTCGGCCTGAGCCAATGGAGAAAGTCATCCCGGGTCCCCCAGGGAGAAGCCGCGCAGGACCAGCTCCGGCGCAAAGACATCAACCTCGTCGACGAGGCTCGATTACAAGCAACGCTCCACAACGCCCAGTACCGGCAGGCACTCCGGCGCTACCACCAAAGGACCGTGCGTATCCGGGAGCTCAAAGAAGGCGACCTGGTGCCGCGGCACATACTTTCTCACGAAGGGACCGACAAACTCTCCCCCAGCTGGGAAGGTCACTTCCGAGTCACAAAAGTTTGCCGCCCCGGGTACGTACGCCTTTCCACCAAGGATGGTGATCCGCTCCCGAACCCTTAGAACATGGAACACCTCCGTAAGTTCTATTCCTAGAGCATTGGTAGCACAGGTCTTTTCTTTTCTGTAATGGATCCTATAGAGTCTAGGAACAGCGCTCGGAGCAACTAAGTCCCAGGGGACGGTCCAGGACTACATCCAGCTTGGCCTGGTTCTGACCCTAAGCGCGTAGGATCTTGCTTCCCCTCATAATGGGGTGGTCATTGCCTCCATGTTTAGCCTGCCTTCCTCCTATGGGCATTTATACAGGAAGAATCCTGTTCTACCACGCTCTTACTTATGTGTTCATTTAAATTACGCATTAATTTTTATGATCACTTTCACATCAACCCAGTGTATGCTCATCATACACTTAGCTCTCTCTTCCCACTCTCATCCCTAGTCGGCATTTGCTATCCTACCGAAGACGGTCGCGCTTGAGATACCTGCCGATGGCAAGGGGGCCTCTCGGGCCTCCCCCAGTCAGGTGTTGCGATGCTAGTTGGTCACCTCCAGGGAAAGCCTGCACTGTGCATGGGGGGTCCAGGGTGCGTAGCCTGCTTTGCCTGGTTCTGACCCAAAGCATGCGCGCCCTGCCCTTTGGAGGTCCAGGGGAGTACAGTCTGCTTTGCCTAGTTCCGTACCAAAAGCCTGTGCACTTTGCCTCCCCAGCGTTACGGTCCAGTACTAGGGGCCGGACGATCGTACCCTGACCTCGGAGGGAGCCGGACCCCCGGTGCCGGGCGCACTGAATTGCCCAAGCCCCGTATACCGGACCTGGACCGTAAGCCAAATAAGACTATGAGATAGGGAGGGGAGAGCCCACAAGGAAAATTACGGTTCCCTTGCGTGCAGGACCTCTTGGCCTTAGCTCCCCCGCAGGAGTATGGTAGGTATGCCCAAACCATTGGCCACACCTACTAGGGGGCCACTACGGGGACCGCGCGAAGAGAGAACGGAGCTCCTGACTAATCCAACGCAAGAAAAGAGGATCCGGACCTCATCACCTTCGCAGGGGTGGGTTCTGAAGGCCCCACGTGTCTGGCGGGGCCGGGGCCCCCCTCTCCTTAGAGGATAGCTCCGGGTCCGCCACATGGCCGGCAGAGACGGACCTCGCCCCCTCTGCAGGGGCGAGCTCCGAAGGCTCCACGTGTCCTGCGGGACCGGACCTCCCTCTCCTTAGAGGAGAGCTCCGGGCCCACCATGTGGCCAGCAGAGCTGGAACTTCTCCCGTCCTCATGGGGCGAGCTCCGGAGACCCATTGAGTCCTCGAGTCAGCAAGGACCTAAGGAAGGTGTCTGTGCAAAGCTTCAAGATCGGTGAAGGACCTCCCAGAGTCCTTGCGGAGCTAAGGACTCAGGCAGGCCAAGCCATGAAGAAGATAAAAGAACACAGACACAAAAAAACAACAAGAGTCTTTTCATTCATCAAGGCTCCATGAGATGGACTACAGACTCAACAAAAACAAAAAAGAAAATATACAAGGCCTTCCGGCCGCGGGGGCGACTGCCTAGGAGTCCTCGGACTCCCGCCCGAACCTGGAGGCTATGAGGGCGGCCGCGTCCCCGACTTCGACCCTGGCAGCTTCCTCCCGCTCGACGATGGGGCCCAGTCTTACTGGCTCCAGAGAGAGGGAGGGATCCCGGCTCCAGAAGCATGCCAGCACGTGCATGGAGACCTCCTTCGCCAAGCCCCGTCCCTCTGACTCAATCTCGTCGGCGATCACGGCTTCGAGCCTGTCCAGCTTGGCACTGATGGACTCGAGCGCCGGGATCGCCTTGGCCACCACCTGCGCCGGAGCCCCCGTCCTCACGGGGCTGAAGCCGAGGGGTACCAGGGCGGACCCCGCCTGGCCAACGAAGTTCCAGACTGCCTGGGCCTCGACGGACCACGAAGCCTAGAGCTTCGCCACCTCTTGGCGGGCTGCCAACAGGGCGTCGAGTCCCTCCTCAGAGAATCTCTTCTCCTTGGCTGCCAGAGAGCCCTCCCAAAGCTGGAGATCCTGGGTGAGCCGCTCCAACTCCGATGCCCGGAAGTCGGCCTCCAACTCACAATACGGCACCGCCTAGCGCTCTCGGGAGACCTGCTCCTCCCTCTCAGCAAGAGCTGCCTCCCAAAGCTCCATCTCTCCGACCCGGGCCTTCAAGCCGCCCTCACCGGCCTCCAGCTTCTCGGCGACCTTCTTCTCCTCGGTCACCATGGCACGCTCCCGATCCGCAACGGTGCACTCACGACGCGCCAGCTGCAGCCGTAGCTCCTCCAGAGCATCGGAGTGTGCCTGGGCCCTGACATGGGCCTCGCGGGTCTCTTGGTGGAGCTGCCGGGTCTCGGAGTCCAGGCGGTCGATGGCCCTCTTCTGAAGGTCAAGGAGCGCCTCCATGGCATCGAGCCTCGACCGCCTCGAGTCGAGCTCCGCCCTAACTTCCTGAGTCCGCTGCTTCATGTGGTGCCCCCAGCTGAGGAGGCGGTTCCTATCCCTTGCCAGCACCTCCAGCTCTCGCTCCAGGGCGGCCTGGACCTACCGGACGCTCGCCTGGGCAAGCTCCAAGGCGTCCACCAGGGGCAGCGGGGCGGCAGAGGCTGAAGCCGCGCCCTCGGCCTCCTCCATCACGTCGTCATCCGGTGGAGGAGATGCCGGCATCTCGGCGACCGGGATGAGGCGCCGGTCTGGAGAAGCCAGAGGGCCTGCAGCTGCTCCTGCAGCTCCTCCTCCCACCTCAGCTCCGGAGGGTCGGACGCTATCAGCCGGCCCCGCCAAGCCCTCAACAACTGCCGGCTTCCGAGCTGGCAAAGGGGGACGAACGGGTGCTGCTGCCGCCGCCACAGGAGTTGATCCCACCGGCGCAGAAGAAACCTGCACCGACTTGGGGGCCAGCGAAGACACCGCAGCTTCCGGACGCTGCGGCGTAGATCTCCCGCCAACCGGAGATGGCTGGGGAACAGAGTCGTTCCCGGCACCTGATGAGTCCCTGCAAGCATGGGAAGCTCTCGGGTTAAGGAAGGAAGAAAAGAACACAAGTTCTGGAACCCGGTAAGAGCAACACTTACCGAGAGACACGAACACTCCAACGAGCATGGAGCCTCGACGTTCGAGCTGGGGTAGAGCCGCCGGAGCCTGCCGCCACCACCGGGGCTTGAGCCACAGGCACCCGGACCGATGGGACAGGGGGTACTCCCGGAGCCCCCCTAGGAGGCGGAGCAGTAGGAATCCCGTCGGCCACATGTCCTGCTCGTCGTTCCAGCCCCAGAAGCCCGGGGCACCTGTATCCCTGGACGAATCCCAGCACTGCCCCCTCTGGCGCCACCGCCTGCCGAGCCTACAGCCGGAACGTTCATCGCCCGGGGCGCCTAAGCCCTCGGCCCGCCCCCGGGCGGTGCAGCGCCGGCGTCCCTCCTCGGAGCTCTTTCGCCTGAGGAAGAAGGATGGGACGCCCGGGGCCCTTCGGACCGCCGCTGTCCGAGGGGAGTCCCGTCAGAATGGAAGGCCCGAGGCCTCTTGGGGTCACCGCCCGACGAACTGACACCTCTAGAAGGAGGGCGTGAAGGTACCCTGGTCCCCTGGCTAGGCGCGAATGACACCGTCGGAGGGGACCGGGCACGTTTCTTCTCTGGCAAACTGGAGCCGGCTCCCTGCCCTTCCCCCTGTCGGCAGTCCGTGCTCTGTCGGCCTTCGGAGGCAGGTTGGAAGCCATGGGCGACGGAGGCGCAAGAACTTGGGGGCTAAGAAGGCTTGAGCGCTCAGAGGACTCTGGAGGGCTCAGGCGTGGGGAAGTGCGAAGGGAAGCCTGCGATGCAGATGAGATCCCCTTTTAAACTTCCCATACACGATTCAAAGCGATTCGAAACTCTTAGAATACACTGCTTGGGACGACTGCTTCAGCTCCAAGACCTGGAGTCGATGACAAGTAGGCCCAGGCCATCCTGTGGAAGCGGTAGACCAAGAGGTCAGACCCCAGGCGGAGAACCCAACGATTCCCAAAAAGGCGCTGCAGCGTGTAGAAGTGGCAGCCTTGGGAACCGCCACAGTAAAAGCAATAATCAAGCAGGGCTCACGCCCCCACGATCCCACAACTGTTCGTGCTCCAGCTACGGTCAAAGCGGGTCTTCGAGAAGGTGCGCAAAGTAGAAGAGACGGGGGCCCCACCTCGGGCTCGTTATCTCCCCCGAGATGGGCCTGGGGGCCACTGTCGGTACCCTCAATATGGGGTACCCCCCGCGCACAGGGGAAATCACTTAAGGACTTTGCCCCCTCCGCAGGGACAAGCTCCGAAAGCCCCACGTGTCCTGCGGGGCCGGACTTCCCTCTCTTCAGAGGAGGGCTCCGGGGCCGCCACGTGGCCGGCAGAGCCGGACCTCCCTTCTCCGCAGGGAGAGCTCTGAAGGCTCCACATGTCCAGCGGGGCCGGACCTCCCTCTCCTTAGAGAAGAGCTCCGGGCCCGCCATGTGGCCAGCAGAGACGGACCTCCCACCCTCCGCGGGGAGAGCCCCGAAGGCTCCACGTGTCCAGCGGGGCCGGACCTCCCTCTCCTCAGAGGAGAGCTCCGGGCCCGCCATGTGGCCAGCAGAGCAGTACCTCCCCCCTCCGCGGGGAGAGCTCCGAAGGCTCCACGTGTCCAGCGAGGCCGGACCTCCCTCTCCTCAGAGGAGAGCTTCGGGTCCACCACGTGGCCAGCAGAACAGCGCTACCTGCCCCCGCGCGGTAGGCAGCAAGAGTAAAGACGCGCCATACCTTGTCCTTACAAGGTATTCAAGACCCGCGCCTTCCCAAGACGCGGAGACGCGGAGCACGCCATTGTCAGGTGCCGTTGTGCCCAGTCACATCACAGTGAAGACTTGCACGCCAGGTCAGAAGCTGTACACCAATAAACATAGCGACAAGACATCCTCTGCCGTCATCAACTGCTACGCCTAGCTTGCAGCGTGGGCAGGGTGGCAAGCCGAAGACTCAGAAGCCCTCGCAAGAGACAGCTACTGGCATAACTGCAGGATACGGTAGATGGCATGCAATCTCCCCGGGACCAACTGTCGGGTCCCGGGCCCACCTTGTAAGCCGCTCGAGCCTTGGACTATAAAAGGCTCGGGTAGGCAACGTTGCAAGGGGTTCAGCAGTACGCCACCTTGCAGTAGACATTTTAGCACTCAGCTCATACTCAAGCTCAGGACTCCGGTTCTTATGTAACACCCCAAAACATGTTAAGAGGGGAATTTAAAAAATTTTGGACGTATTGCATGTGGTGCAGAAATTCAAATTCAATTTGGAATTCAAATTCAAATCAAAACCAAAAAATAAATGGAAAAAGAAAAAGAAAAACAGAAAACCCCAGCCAGTGGGCCGAAACCCACCAGCCGGCCCACCATACCCCCGCGCCAGCCCGCAGCCGCGCGGCCCTTTTCCCTCTCACTGACACACGGGGCCCGCCGTCATCTTCTTCCTCGCGCGCGATCGGCTGACCCCGGGACACCTCTCTCTCCCGAATCAAAACTACCCCCTGAAAACCGCGTCCCCCAGCCGAATTCTGGTCCCGGAAGACTCAAACTCGATCACAACCGACACACCGCCCTCCCCCGTCTATATAAACACCAGCGTCGCCCCGCTTTCCCCACCCGATCAGCTGTTTTTCCTCCCGGTGAGAACCGAAGCTCCGATCACCGTTTTCTCTCGATCTTTGCTCGGGTTTTCTGATCTAACACGCCGATCCTGTTCCACCGCCTCCGGGGAATCACGCAGGTGCAGAAAACTCGGTAGATTTCACCCCAGACACAGCGCCGACGAGCATCGCCGCGATTCCATCTCGGACCTCGTCGCCGACCGCCTTCCAGGGCCTCCGAGCTCAAGAAAAACCCCGAGGTGAGATCCCCGACCTCCCCTCTACCGATCTATGCCATGAAATCCCAGTTTTAGGAGGTATAGACGAAGACCCGAAGTTCTCCGGCGAGATCGCCGCCTCCTGCCGCCGCGCGCCGCCGGGCAGCGCGGGCTGGCTCCGGCCAGGGTGACGTGACCGCTTGTGCGCCGTCTATTTTAAATCGCACGGTAGAATTAAAACCCGCGCGTACTGGTTCGGCGATCTAATCTGAGCCGTCTGTTTTAAATCGGACGGTCCACATCAGCCCCGCATTATAAAGGCCGGGATTCTTACGCGCTACCCCCTGGTGATCTCGGAAAATACGAGCTAGCCCCGGAAATTTCTGAGCTAGCCCCTAGAACTTCAGAAATTCATGTAAATTCAATTAAAAATCAGTTTTAGCCCCTGGACTTAATAAAAATTAGCAAAACCCCTCTGTTATGCATATTTAGACCCCTGGAAATTAGTAAAATAATAAATTAGACCCTATAGTAGGGTGAACTTTCCTTTTTGACCCTATATGGTATTAAGTTTAGAAATTTGAATGTGTGACTAGGATTTAAATTTAAAAGGAAAAACAAACACATGTGCTAATTCAAGTTTAAACTCTACTAACACTTGGAAAACTTTAGAATGAACTAAAAATAAATTTTAGGCTGAAATGAAATCTGTTTGGGTGTTGTTCATATTTATTAGTTCTAGGAACACATTTTTAGGTTAATAAATAATTCTGAAAATTGGTAAAATAAATTTAAATTAGTTCACATCAGAGGAGAAGTTCAAAAACATATTATTTAATATATTAGATCAGAACCTATTCTGTTTAGATGTTATGCCCTACTATTTAATATTTAAAACTCACTTTTAGGCATAGAAAATAAATCTGGAAAATAAAGGAAAAATAGGTATGCATAATTAGAAAATGATAAATGAAGTCTCCAAATCCAAAGACTTCAGTTTGGGTCGTGGTAGAAGGTTTGAAAACCACTTGGAATAGGAAATTACCTTCCATGCAAACTTGGTAGCTAAAGAGTGTGTTAATTGAATATAAAGAATTTGTTTAGAATTGAAATTCATATATATAGTGTGCAAAAAAAATCTGAATACAAAAGTTAGAAATCATATACATATGTTTAAAAGTGCATGTAGGCCAAAAATCAACACATGTAGAGTAACCCCAACACTTAGAAATGTGAATGACTTTCATAGAGGTATGTATGTGTGTTTTGCATGAAGTGAAAGTGTGAACTATGTCTTATGGATTGTGTTTTCTTTTGATATGTGTATTGGCATGAGTAGAACCTGCCCCAGAGCAAGTTCTCCCTTTCCAAGACCAAGACTTTCCATTCTCAGAGCAGCAAGAAGAAGGCAAGTGTCCTTGACCACTTTGATCCTATACTGGGATGTGTAGACAGAATTATTTGCATTGTCAATTGAAATATGAAACCCATGCTAGCAAGTTTCCCTAGAATTGCATTACCTTGTTTCCTTGTAGCTTGGGTTGGGATTTATTTTATCATGTCATTTATTACTATGCTTATCCATGCTTAGAATGGGATAATTGGGATATGAGATCATCAATTTATTTACCTTACTCTTGAATGAGATATTAGGAGTTATGTAGAGGTAGGGATTGAGGCAAGTTGGATGATTTGGTTGGTGCTGGGTGCACGAGACTCGGGTTTTTGTTTGGTACTTGCCTGGATCCTAAGGACCGGTTCATGGAGCATGTAACCTGGCTTTACCGTGACAACCACATGCTGAGATGGGGCAGCTTGGCCAATTAATTAGGTATATCCCCGGCGTAGTATGGGTGTGTTGGATGGTGCGGGGAATAGGTGTCAGCTGGACTACCATATGAACCGCAAGGCTCAAGAGGGGGCCACTGCAGCGGGGTTGGAGCCTCTTATATGCTATTAGGGATGAAACCTCAGTGGGCCCACGCTCGTCGGGAATCCCTTTGTAAAGGCTTCGTAGTGATCTCCTGGCTACACACTTGGGAAGTGTGAATGTGGTTCGTGGCCACTGGCATAATGGAGGTTCTTTTAGTCCACCCGGCAATAGGGGATGAAATCACTACATGTGGGTACAGTGGTGCAAACTCTGCAGAGTCAAAACTGTCATGACAGCCGTGCTCACGGTCAAGAGCGGCTTGGACTTATTCATGATTAGAAGATGATGACCTTGGAGGTTGTGGATGTTAAGCGGGGAGTTTAACATTGGAAATGATGTTATGGTTATTTGATTATGATGATGGGATGGGAGATTGGGACCATTTCACGTGTGTAGTAATGTAGGTGCTTAATAAGCTAAGGTGGTAGGCAATAATTGCGTAGCGCTTTAACCATGAGTTCAACCTCTCCTTGTTCTAGCCATGCATGACATAACCTTCCCCCACTTGCTGAGTACCAACGGTACTCAAACTTGCATATTTGTTGGTTTATATTGCTGCTCTGGTCAAGAGAATGATGTGGTGTTCAATGACCAAGACTACGGACCCGAAGAAGGATTTTAGGTTCATGGAGTCCCCCGGGCAACTCCTGTGATGGAGCCCACAAGAATAATATTCCGCTGCAATTTTATTTACATGTTATGAACTTATTATCGTCCATCGAGACATATGTTATGTAAGACTTATTTATATTCGACACCTGGCATATAATAAATGATGCTTCACTATTTGTCATCACATGTATGAGAAAATGATCCTGGCATACATGTGATCTTCACTCGGTAGTTCTTCGGAGAAACCGGGTGTGACAGAAGTGGTATCAGAGTCAAGGTTGCCCGTAGGAACATGGACCTATGTAGAAATGGACGTATTTAAGGACCCTATTTTCCTAAAAACTATTTTACAAAGGTGTGGGTTGAAAAGTGTTATTTAATGGGGTCACTTTATTCATCTTACCCCAACTTTTATTCAAAATAGGATTTTTGTTTAAAATCTTATCTAACTTAATTTTAAATGCTTTATGTTTTAGATGGTTCGCATGATCCGCACCGCCCGCAAGTCCACCGGAGGGAGAGTTCCTGTAGTTGCCCTTGCCCTGAGAGAGGAGAACCGTCCGGTGACGTATCTCTCCAACGGATTGGCAGTAGGAGGCTTGTTGCGCCGGCAATACGGGCAAGCTAATCATACACTACAGCTCCACCCAAACCATCCGTGAGAAGCGGGAAGAATGGAGTTCAGAAATGAGGATTATCCACGAAAATCAGCTGCTCAAGATCCACCGCTCTCCAGCTTGTCGAGCGACACAGGTCGATGCGGAGAAGGATGTCACCTGGGAGGCAATCACCTGCCAGAGTCACATCTATCGTCGCCACCTGGACAGGACTGAGTACATGTATGTCCTCCAGCGTGAGAGTGGTACAACGGAGTACAAGTACCCGCCAGTGCAGCAGGGGACTTCCCATGAGCACATGGACCTGTGCTTGGAGGATGCTGCTATGCTCAGCACTCGACTGCAGGAGTGCCAGCAGGAGCTTCAGGATGTTCGTGACACCCTGAAGGAGACTGAGGCGTTGCTTCGAGCCAGTTTGAGGGCGAGAGAAAGAGGAGATGGGAATGAACTGTGTGTCACCGTGAATGACACATGGACTCCTGACTCCCCAGACCGCCGGGCGAGCAGGCGTCGCCTCACTTCTCCACCAGCAGCTTCCCCACCCAAAGCGGAGTCAGAGGGCAGCCGCAATAATGAGGAAGACCCCGAGGAGCCAGCTCAGTGATACGAGTCATGTAGAGTCCTTTCCCATAGTTCAGCAGGTTATCGAGTAGGCGAGTCAATACCTTAGTTAATGGTGTGTTAATGTTTGATGTGTGACGTGAGTTGTGGAAGCCATGGGCATTTGTCCACAACCTCGTCTTCAGGTTGTTTTGGTTTGATGTGTGAACCCCTATGAATTAAGAGTGCATTTATTTTCGCGTGAGACGTGAAGTCCTCAGAAAATAAATATAATAAGGCCTCAAAATTTTAAGTTTAAACAAGCAAATTGGGATGTTAACACTTAATGCTTTAAATTGACATTTGGTTGATCATGATATATGGCCGGAAGAGGAAAGGGTCGTGGTGCCAACCCCGCCAACAACAACGATGAGGCCGGCAACCCTCATCTTTCTGGAGGACAAGACAGGGGTGGTCGCCGTGAAGGAGTTGATCCCATCCACCAAAATGCTTGAAAATCAAAATCAGCTCATCCAGAGCCTAACTCAAGTGGTGGCCAACTTGCACCAACCTCCACCTCCACAAGCTGCACCACGCCAACCAAGGTTGAGTGAGTTTCTAGGGACTCAACCTCCAAAGTTTGCAAGTGCTGCTGAACCTCTGGAGGCAGATGACTGGCTAAAGACCATTGAGAGCAAGATGAGGATCATACAATGCCAAGGGTATGAGAGGGTGCTGTTTGCCTCTCACCAATTGCATGGACCTGCTGCTGATTGGTGGACCGCTTACGTGGCAGCCCATCATGACCCTGAGAACGTCACTTGGGAAGAGTTCAAGCGTAGTTTCCGCAACCATTACATACCAAGGGGTGAACTCAAAAACAAGAGAAAGGAGTTCTTGGGGCTGCAGCAAGGAAACATGACGGTGAGGGAATACCTCACTAAATTCACGCAACTATCCCGTTATGCACCACGGGACATAGAGACTGATGAGCAGAAACAGGACTGCTTTGTGGAAGGACTTACAGCGGAAATGCAGTGTGCAATGTCCTCCAACGAGTACGAAATCTTCCAAAAGATGGTGGACAAAGCATTTGTGGTGGAGAGGAAGCTGAAGGCCTTGGAAAATGAAAACAAGAGGAAGGCGGGATGGTCACACCAAGCCTTGGGAAGCAACACACGCCCACGTCTGATGCAGCAACCCGCAGGGCAGACGAGCCGTGCTGCGGTACCCTACTCAGTACCGAGAGGGTACAACCCGAACTTCAGGCCTCCATCAGCACCAGCACAGCCACAACGTCAGTTTGTACAGCAGCCTCGGCCTACATATCAACCTCGACCAGCAGTAAAAGGACCCGCAAACCAACCCCAAGACAACAAAGGCCAGGCACCTAAGGTTGGGGTACAATGCCTTAACTGTGGTGAAGTGGGGCACTACGTCCATAAGTGCCCAAAGAAGAAGCCCGTGCAGCCGCAACAGCAGAACGTGATGCGAGGACGGGTGAACCACGTGACCATGGAGGAGGCGCAAGAGGCACCTGACGTGGTAGTTGGTAAGTTTCCTGCCAACTTACACATTGCAACCCTGTTGTTTGATTCTGGTGCTACCCACTCGTTTATTGCTCAAGGGTTTGTTAGGAAGCATGATCTAGCAACCACACAAATGAACCATATGCTAGCAGTAAACTCTCCAGGTGGAGAAATAAGGACAAGACAAGTGTGTCCCAAGGTGAATCTAGACATTAATGGGGTAGTATTTACTACCAACCTCATAGTGATAGATTCCCAAGGGATAGATATTATTTTGGGTATGGATTGGTTGACCAAACATAAAGGAATCATCCATTGTTCAACAAGAACGGTGGAACTAACTCACCCTAGTGGCACAAGAGCAAAGTTCATAACCATACAAGAGCCTAGGAGGGACATTCAACTCAATCAAGTTGAGGTGGAAGTGGAGGAGATCAGGATCATCAGGGAATATCCAGATGTTTTTCCGGAGGAGTTGCCAAGTATGCCCCCCGATCGTGAAGTGGAATTCGCGATTGAGCTAGTGCCTGGAACAGCCGCGATATACAAGAGACCCTATCGGATGGACTCTAAACAGCTGGAAGAACTCAAGGAACATTTAAGAGAGTTGACAGAGAAGGGGTACATTCGTCCTAGTCCCTCACCATGGGGAGCTCCAGTGATATTTGTGCCCAAGAAGGACGGAACCCAAAGGTTATGCGTAGACTACCGTGCGTTGAATGAAGTAACCATCAAGAACAAGTACCCATTACCCCACATTGAAGACTTGTTTGATCAGTTGAGGGGAGCTTGTGTATTCTCGAAAATTGATCTCAGGTCGGGATACCACCAACTTAACATAAGGCAAACTGATATTCCAAAGACAGCTTTCGTATCTCGGTACGGACTGTATGAATACACCGTCATGCCTTTCGGGCTAACTAATGCCCCGGCATACTTCATGTATCTCATGAACAAGGTATTCATGGAATATCTGGACAAATTTGTGGTGGTTTTCATTGATGACATTCTCGTCTTTTCCAAAGATGAAGAAGAACATGAGAGGCATTTAAGGTTGGTGTTGCAAAAACTAAGAGAACACCAACTATATGCCAAGCTGAGCAAGTGTGAATTCTGGTTGAAGAGAGTTCCCTTCTTAGGACATATAATCTCGGAGGGAGGAATCTCCGTAGACCCCGCCAAGATCAAGGATGTATAGAAGTGGAAGACCCCTGAGAACGTTGGGGAAGTTCGAAGCTTCTTGGGATTGGCTGGGTATTATCGACGGTTTATTGAGGGATTCTCCAAGATCTCGATACCCCTCACCAAACTGTTGGAGAAAGGAATCACATTCACATGGACGCCGCAGTGCGAGATGAGTTTTCAAGAGCTAAAGAAAAGATTGACAATAACCCCAGTGCTAGTTATGCCAGATATGCAGAAGAACTTTTCGGTGTACTGCGATGCCTCTGGAAACGGGTTGGG
Organism: Neostapfia colusana; assembly: GCA_030760725.1. Classification (NCBI taxonomy): domain Eukaryota; kingdom Viridiplantae; phylum Streptophyta; class Magnoliopsida; order Poales; family Poaceae; genus Neostapfia; species Neostapfia colusana. The sequence continues at coordinate 106,019,645 of JASWHV010000003.1, forward strand.
ATGTGTTCTCATGCAAGAGGGGCATGTCGTGGCTTATGCGTCCCGGCAGCTCCGAAAACACGAGAAGAACTATCCTACACATGACCTAGAATTAGCCGCAGTGGTACACGCGTTGAAGATTTGGCGGCACTACTTGATGGGGAAGAGGACAGAGATATATACGGATCATAAGAGCTTAAAGTACATTTTCACACAGCCAGATCTCAACCTCAGACAAAGGAGATGGTTAGAGCTAATCAACGACTTTGATGTGGGCATCAACTATCATCCTGGGAAAGCGAATGTCGTGGCAGATGCTTTAAGCCGGAAAGTGCAGGTCAATAGGTTGAGCTTGAAGGACATGCCTGCAGAATTGAAGGACGATGTTATAAGACTCAATCTATGCCTGGTGAACAGTGGTGAGGTCATCGCCTTGGAAGTGGACTCCACATTAGAGCAAGACATACGCGATGGTCAAAAGAATGATGAGAAGATACAAGAAATCCGACAACTCATCAAGGATAATAGAGCCCCTGGTTTCAGAGAGGATGAACAAGGTACGGTGTGGCACGGGAAAAGAATCTGTGTGCCTGAAGTGAAGGAGATCCGTGAATTGATTTTGAAGGAGGCTCATGATTCCGACTATTCCATTCATCCTGGGAGTACGAAGATGTACCATGACCTCAAGAGCAGGTATTGGTGGTATGGCATGAAGCGAGATGTCGCGGAACATGTTGCCCTATGTGACACCTATCAGTTGGTGAAAGCAGAACATCAACGACCCGTAGGATTATTGCAACCACTCAAAGTGCCTGAATGGAAATGGGAAGAAATCGGTATGGATTTCATAGTGGGACTACCTAGGACCCATTCAGGATATGATTCGATATGGGTCATCATCGACAGGATAACCAAGGTAGCTCATTTCATTCCCGTAAAAGAAAGCTACAGCGGATCCAAATTGGCGGAGTTGTACAAGTCAAGGATCGTGTCTTACCATGGAGTGCCAAAGAAGATAGTGTCAGATCGAGGGACACAGTTCACCTCAAGGTTCTGGCAGAAGTTACATGAAACCATGGGAACTCATCTGAATTTTAGCTCTGCCTATCATCCTCAGACTGACGGACAAACGGAAAGGACCAATCAGATTCTTGAGGACATGCTGAGAGTGTGTGCACTCAAAAACAATCGGAGTTGGGATAAGAACTTACCGTATGCGGAGTTCTCCTATAACAACAGCTATCAGGCTAGTATGAAGATGTAACCGTTTGAGGCTTTGTATGGGAGAAAGTGCAGAACTCCACTATTTTGGAACCAAACAGGGGAAAGTACAGTGTTTGGGCCCGAGGTACTACCAGAAGCCGAGGCGAAAGTGAGGGAAATCCACAACAACTTGAGAATAGCACAGACACGACAAAAGAGCTATGCCGATGTACGAAGAAGAGAGCTTGTTTTCAACGTGCGGGACTATGTCAACCTCAAGGTGTCCCCTATCCGAGGACTATGTCGTTTCAAGGTGAAAGGGAAGTTATCACCTCGATACATCGGACCCTTTCAAGTTCTGGAGAGGGAAGGTGAAGTGGCATATCAATTAGAACTGCCGGCTCGCCTATCAGATGTGCATGACGTGTTCCATGTGTCACAGCTCAAGAAATGTCTGAGGATGCCTGAAGAGATGTTACCCATGAATGAGGTTGACGTAGCTGAGGATCTGTCTTATGCCGAGCAACCATTCAAGATTTTGGAGACAATGGAACGCCTCACAAGAAATAAAAGAATTCGGATGTGCAAGGTGCAGTAGAAGCATCACTCGGAAGAGGAAGCCACATGGGAGCGAGAAGACGAGCTTAAGGCACAGTTTCCGGAATTGTTTTCCTAGAACCACCAATCTCGAAGACGAGATTTCTTTTAAGGGGGGTAGAGCTGTAACACCGCAAAACCTGTTAAGAGGGGAATTTAAAAATTTTTGGACGTATTGCATGTGGTGCAGAAATTCAAATTCAACTTGGAATTCAAATTCAAATCAAAACCAGAAAAGAAATGGAAAAAGAAAAAGAAAAACAGAAAACCCCGGCCAGTGGGCCGAAACCCACCAGTCGGCCCACCATACCCCCGCGCCAGCCCGCAGCCGCGCGCCCCTTTTCCCTCTCACTGACACGCGGGGCTCGCCGTCATCTTCTTCCTCGCGCGCGATCGGCCGACCCTGGGACACCTCTCTCTCCCGAATCAAAACTACCCCCTGAAAACCGCGTCCCCCAGCCGAATTCTGGTCCCGGAAGACTCAAACTCGATCACAACCGATAAACCGCCCTCCCCCGTCTATATAAACGCCGGCGTCGCCCCGTTTTCCCCACCCGATCAGCTGTTTTTCCTCCCGGTGAGAACCGAAGCTCCGATCACCGTTTTCTCTCGATCTTTGCTCGGGTTTTCTGATCTAACACGCCGATCCTGTTCCACCGCCTCCGGGGAATCACGCAGGTGCAGAAAACTCGGTAGATTTCGCCCCAGACACAGCGCCGACGAGCATCGCCGCGATTCCATCTCGGTCCTCATCGCCGACCGCCTTCCAGGGCCTTCGAGCTCAAGAAAAACCCCGAGGTGAGATCCCCGACCTCCCCTCTTCTGATCTATGCCATGAAATCCCAGTTCTAGGAGGTATAGACGAAGATCTGAAGTTCTCCAGCGAGATCGCCGCCTCCCGCCGCCGCGCGCCGCCGGGCAGCGCGGGCTGGCTCCGGCCAGGGCGACGTGGCCGCTTGTGCGCCGTCTATTTTAAATCGCACGGTAGAATTAAAACCCACGCGTACCGGTTCGACGATCTAATCTGAGCCGTCTGTTTTAAATCGGACGGTCCACATCAGCCCCGAATTATAAAGGCCAGGATTCTTACGCGCTACCCCCTGGTGATCTCGGAAAATACGAGCTAGCCCCGGAAACTTCTGATCTAGCCCCTGGAACTTCAGAAATTCATGTAAATTCAATTAAAAATCAGTTTTAGCCCCCTGGACTTAATAAAAATTAGCAAAACCCTTCTGTTATGCATATTTAGACCCCTGGAAATTTGTAAAATAATAAATTAGACCCTATAGTAGGATGGACTTACCTTTTTGACCCTATATGGTATTAAGTTTAGAAATTTGAATGTGTGACTAGGATTTAAATTTAAAAGGAAAAATAAACACATGTGCTAATTCAAGTTTAAACTCTACTAACACTTGGAAAACTTTAGAATGAACTAAAAATAAATTTTAGGCTAAAATGAAATCTGTTTGGTTGTTGTTCATATTTACTAGTTCTAGGAACACATTTTTAGGTTAATAAATAATTCTGAAAATTGGTAAAATAAATTTAAATTAGTTCACATCAGAGGAGAAGGTCAAAAACATATTATTTAATATATTAGATCAGAACCTATTCTGTTTAGATGTTATGCCCTACTATTTAATATTTAAAACTCATTTTTAGGCATAGAAAATAAATCTGGAAAATAAAGGAAAAATAGGTATTCATAATTAGAAAATGATAAATGAAGTCTCCAAATCCAAAGACTCCAGTTTGGGATGTGGTAGAAGGTTTAAAAACCACTTGGAATAGGAAATTACCTTCCATGCAAACTTGGTAGCTAAAGAGTGTCTTAATTGAATATAAAGAATTTGTTTAGAATTGAAATTCATATATATAGTGTGCAAATAAAAATCTGAATACAAAAGTTAGAAATCATATACATATGTTTAAAAGTGCATGTAGGCCAAAAATCAACACATGTAGAGTAACCCCAACACTTAGAAATGTGAATGACTTTCATAGAGGTATGTATGTGTGTTTTGCATGAAGTGAAAGTGTGAACTATGTCTTATGGATTGTGTTTTCTTTTGATATGTGTATTGTCATGAGTAGAACCTGCCCCAGAGCAAGTTCTCCCTTTCCAAGACCAAGACTTTCCATTCTCAGAGCAACAAGAAGAAGGCAAGTGTCCTTGACCACTTTGATCCTATACTAGGATGTGTAGATAGAATTATTTGCATTGTCAATTGAAATATGAAACCCATGCTAGGAAGTTTCCCTAGAATTGCATTACCTTATTTCCTTGTAGCTTGGGTTGGGATTTATTTTATCATGTCATTTATTACTATGCTTAGCCATGCTTAGAATGGGATAATTGGGATATGAGATCATCAATTTATTTACCTTACTCTTGAATGAGATATTATGAGTTATGTAGAGGTAGGGATTGAGGCAAGTTGGATGATTTGGTTGGTGCTGGGTGCAGGAGTCTCGGGTTTGTGTTTGGTACTTGCCTGGATCCTAAGGACCGATTCATGGAGCATGTAACCTGGCTTTACCGTGCCAACCACATGCTGAGATGGGGCAGCTTGGCCAATTAATTAGGTGTATCCCCGGCGTAGTATGGTGTGTTGGATGGTGCGGGGAATAGGTGTCAGCTGGACTACCATATGAACTGCAAGGCTCAAGAGGGGGCCACTTAAGCGGGGTTGGAGCCTCTTGTATGCTGTTAGGGGTGAAACCTCAGTGGGCCCACGCTCGTCGGGAATCCCTTTGTAAAGGCTTCGTAGTGATCTCCTGGCTACACACCTGGGAAGTGTGAATGTGGTTCGTGGCCACTGGCATAATGGAGGTTCTTTTAGTCCACCCGGCAACGGGGGATGTAATCACTACATGTGGGTACAGTGGTGCAAACTCTGCAGAGTCAAAACTGTCATGACAGCCGCGCTCACGGTCAAGAGCGGCTTGGACTTACTCATGATTAGAAGATGATGACCTTGGATGTTGTGGATGTTAAGCGGGGAGCTTAACATTGGAAATGATGTTATGGTTATTTGATTATGATGATGGGATGGGAGATTGGGACCATTTCACCTGTGTAGTAATGTAGGTGCTTAATAAGCTAAGGTGGTAGGTAATAATTGCGTAGCGCTTTAAGCATGTGTTCAACCTCTCCTTGTTCTAGCCATGCATGACATAACTTTCCCCCACTTACTGAGTACCAACGGTACTCAAACTTGCATATTTGTTGGTTTATATTGCTGCTCAAGTCAAGAGAATGATGTGGTGTTCAATGACCAAGACATCGGACCCGAAGAAGGATTTTAGGTTCATGGAGTCCCCCGGGCAACTCCTGTGACGGAGCCCAAAGAATAATATTCCGCTGCAATTTTATTTACATGTTATGAACTTATTATCGTCCATCGAGACATATGTTATGTAAGACTTATTTATATTCGACACCTGGCATGTAATAAATGATGCTTCACTATTTGTCATCACATGTATGAGAAAATGACCCTAGCATACATGTGATATTCACTCGGTGGTTCTTCGGAGAAACTGCCAATCCGTAGAAAAGATACGTCACCGGACGGTTCTCCTCTCTCAGGGCAAGGGCAACTACGGGAACTCTCCCTCCGGTGGACTTGCGGGTGGTGCGGATCATGCGAACCATCTAAAACATAAAGCATTTAAAATTAAGTTAGATAAGATTTTAAACAAAAATCCTATTTTGAATAAAAGTTGGGGTAAGATAAATAAAGTGACCCCATTAAATAACACTTTTCAACCCACACCTTTGTAAAATAGTTTTTAGGAAAATAGGGTCCTTAAATACGTCCATTTCTACCTAGGTCCATGTTCCTACGGGCAACCTTGGCTCTGATACCACTTCTGTCACACCCAGTTTCTCCGAAGAACAACCGAGTGAATATCACATGTATGCCAGGATCATTTTCTCATACATGTGATGACAAATAGTGAAGCATCATTTATTACAAGCCAGGTGTCGAATATAAATATGTCTTACAAAGCATGCGTCTCGATGGACGATAATAAGTTCATAATATGTAAATAAAATAGCAGCGGAAATATTATTCTTGTGGGCTCCGTCACAGGCGTTGCCCGGGGGACTGCATGAACCTAAAATCCTTCTTCGGGTCCGAAGTCTTGGTCATTGAACACCACATCATTCTCTTGACCTGAGCAGTAATATAAACCAACAAATATGCAAGTTTGAGTATCGTTGGTACTCAGCAAGTGGGGGAAGGTTATGTCATGCATGGCTAGAACAAGGAGAGGTTGAACTCATGGTTAAAGCACTACGCAATTAATACCTATCACCTTAGCTATTAAGAACCTACATTACTACATACGTGAAATGGTACCAATCTCCCAACCCATCATCATAATCAAATAACCATAACATCATTTCCAATGTTAAGCTCCCCGCTTAACATCCTCAACTTCCAAAGCCATCCATCCTCTAATCATGAATAAGTCCAAGCCGCTCTTGACCGTGAGCACGGCTGTCATGACAGTTTTGACTCTGCAGAGTTTGCACCACTGTACCCACAATTAGTGATTTCATCCCCGTTGCCAGGTGGACTAAAAGAACCTCCAATATGCTAGTGGCTACGAACCACATTCACACTTCCTAGGTGTGTAGCCAGGAGATCACTACAAAGCCTTTACAAAGGGATTCTCGACGAGCATGGGCCCACTGAGGTTTCACCCCTAACAGCATACAAGAGGCTCCAACCCCGCTGCAGTGGCCCCCTCTTGAGCCTTGCGGTTCATATGGTAGTCCAGCTGACACCTATTCCCTGCACCATCCAACACACCCATACTACGCCGGGGATACACCTAATTAATTGGCCAAGCTGCCCCATCTCAGCATGTGGTTGGCTTGGTAAAGCCAGGTTACATGCTCCATGAACCGGTCCTTAGGATCCAGGCAAGTACTAAACACAAACCCGAGTCTCGTGCACCCAGCACCAACCAAATCATCCAACTTGCCTCGATCCCTACCTCTACATAACTCATAATATCTCACTCAAGAGTAAGGTAAACAAATTGATGATCTCATATCCCAATTATCCCATTCTAAGCATGGCTAAGCATAAGTAATATGAATGAATGACATAATGAAACAAATCCCAACCCAAGCTGCAAGGCAACAAGATAATGTAATTCTAGGGAAACCTCCTAGCATGGGTTTCATATTTCAATTGACAATGCAAATAATTCTACCTACACATCCTAGTAAAGGATCAAAGTGGTCAAGGACACTTGCCTTCTTCTTGCTGCTCTGAGAATGGAAAGTCTTGGTCTTGGAATGGAGAACTTGCTCTGGGGCAGGTTCTACTCATGCCAATACACATAGCAAAAGAAAACACAATCCATAAGACCTAGTTCACACTTTCACTTCATGCAAAACACACATACATACCTATGAAAGTCATTCACATTTCTAAGTGTTGGGGGTTACTCTACATGTGTTGATTTTTGGCCTACATGCACTTTTAAACATATGTATATGATTTCTAACTTTTGTATTCAGATTTTTGACCAAGTTTGCATGGAAGGTATTTTCCTACTCCAAATGGGTTTTTAAACTTTCCACCAAATCCCAAACTGAAATCTTTGGATTTGGAGACTTCATTTATCATTTTCTAATTATGCATACCTATCTTTCCTTTATTTTCCAGATTTATTTTCTATGCCTAAAAGTGAGTTTTAAATATTAAATAGTAGGGCATATCATCTAAACTGAATAGGTTCTGATCTAATATATTAAATAATATGTTTTTTTACTTCTCCTCTGATGTGAACTAATTTAAATTTATTTTTCCCATTTTCAGAATTTTTTATTTACCTAAAAATGTGTTCCTAGAACAAATAAATATGAACCACACCCAAACAGATTTCATTTCAGCCTAAAATTTATTTTTAGTTCATTCTAAAGGTTTCCAAGTGTTAGTAGAGATTAAACTTGAATTAGCACTTGTGTTTGTCTTTCCTTTTAAATTTAAATCCTAGTCACACATTCAACTTTCTAAATTTAATACCATATAGGGTCAAAAAGGTAAATTCACCCTACTACAGGGTCTAATTTATTATTTAAGAATTTCCAGGGGCCTAACTATGCATAACAGAGGGGTTTTGCTAATTTATATTAAGTCCAGGGGCTAAAACTGATTTTTAATTGAATTTACATGAATTTCTGAAGTTCCAGGGGCTAGATTAGAAGTTTCCGGGGCTAGCTCGTATTTTCCGAGATCACCAGGGGGTAGCGCGTAAGAATTTCGGCCTTTATAATGCGGGGCTGATGTGGACCGTCCGATTTAAAACAGACGGCTCAGATTAGATCGCCGAACCGGTACGCGCGGGTGTTAATTCTACCGTGCGATTTAAAATAGACGGCGCACAAGCGGCCACGTCGCCCTGGCCGGAGCCAGCCCGCGCTGCCCGGCGGCGCGCGGCAGCGGGAGGCGGCGATCTCGCCGGAGAACTTCGGATCTTCGTCTATACCTCCTAAAACTGGGATTTCATGGCATAGATCGGTAGAGGGGAGGTCGGGGATCTCACCTCGGGGTTTTTCTTGAGCTCGGAGGCCCTGGAAGACGGTCGGCGACGAGGTCCGAGATGGAATTGCGGCGATGCTCGTCGGCGCTGTGTCTGGGGCGAAATCTACCGAGTTTTCTGCACCTGCGTGATTCCCCGGAGGCGGTGGAACAGGATCGGCGTGTTAGATCAGAAAACCCGAGCAAAGATCGAGAGAAAACGGTGATCGGAGCTTCGGTTCTCAGCGGGAGGAAAAACAGCTGATCGGGTGGGGAAAACGGGGCGACGCCGGCGTTTATATAGACGAGGGAGGGCGGTGTGTCGGTTGTGATCGAGTTTGAGTCTTCCGGGACCAGAATTCGGCTGGGGGACGCGGTTTTCAGGGGGTAGTTTTGATTCGGGAGAGAGAGGTGTCCCGGGGTCAGCCGATCGCGCGCGAGGAAGAAGATGACGGCGGGCCCCGCGTGTCAGTGAGAGGGAAAAGGGGCGCGCGGCTGCGGGCTGGCGCGGGGGTATGGTGGGCTGGCTGGTGGGTTTCGGCCCACTGGCCAGGGGTTTTGTTTTTTTTCTTTTTCTTTTCTGTTTTGATTTGAATTTGAATTCCAATTTGAATTTAAATTTCTGCACCACATGCAATACGTCCAAAAATTTTTAAATTCCCCTCTTAATAGGTTTTGAGCACCAAGCAATACAACGAGCACCTCTGCTCATCGTGGACGTAGGGTATTATGCTCCGGCGGCCCGAACCACGTAAAAAACCCCCGTGTTCATCCTTTTCCTTCGTCCAACTACGCTTAAGCTCTCCGTGGGGGACTAGCCCCTCCGAAAAAGAACCTCCACGTACTGCCTAGTGCAGGCCCGGGGAAGTGTCAACAGCTACACTTCGACATTACCAAAGCTAGCCGGACCTACTGTCGGAGGTAACCAAACACATGTCAGACCTAGCCATAGCAAGTCGGACCTTACGTCGGATCTTGTCGGAGCTCGGACCTAGGGTCGGACCTTGATAAAAAGAGTGTTATGGAAGAATTCAAAACTTTTATCATCATAGCCAATGTATTCAGCACGCATCGGTCTCACAATCTCCCCCTTGATGAATACATTGGCAACACCACTTAAAATCCAAACATTGGCTTATTCACATGAAAAGTTTTGAAAACAATAAAATGAGAAAGAAATTTCAAAACAAAAATTTCTCCCCCTATACATATTTCTCCCCCTTTGTAAATCAGAAATAAAATGAGAAAAAACAAAAATTCTCTCCCTGAGAAGAATCATATCAAAACACTTGTGAATCGTGCAATGTATGATCAATTTCTCCCCCTTTGACAATGTATTCAGCAAGGTTCAAAAGAGAAATTTTAATTTTTATGAGCACATTTATAACATATACATATAAAACAAAGCTCATCCAAGCCATATTATCAAGTAACTTACACTATCACATCAATGAGATACATAAAGTAGTGTAAGCCATGCTAGAGATCAAGTGTAATTTTCAATTTAAGCAAGTCATGATGTCACAAACTTAACTACGTCAAGACCTGAAAGCATGGCACATCAGCCTTATTCAAAGAATAAATTCAGATCATATGACATTTTGCAAGAGATTATATGCCACATCAGCCTTATTCTAACCAACCAAGCCAAGCCTATGTCTTTTGACAATCATAATCTTAAGGACATGGTTTTAGTCATACACAACTTCTTCCAAGTTCATATCTAAGTGCAACGATAAGCCATCTCAAAAGAAGAAGTGCGATGCATGCATATTCTCTTGATCTTTTTCTCAATTTTTCATTTGAACATAAAAGCTCATCATGTGAATAGTTGATTGATTATTTTTTAATTATTAAAAGCACTTGTGAGCACGCAACAAGTTTAAAACAGCAAGAAAGTTCGATCATGACCAGATTTAGTGTAAATAAATATTCCAATTACTAGTCATGGTAAAAACTACAAAATGTATAACATGAGTAATGTAGTAAGAACTCTCAGCATATAAAAGAAATCACAAAGTCATATATGTATAAAATACTATGCTCATATTGTTTTAAATTCAGATTCACACATAGACTTCCCAAGTTTCAAAACTCCCCCTCAATTTAAGCCATGAGGATGCATAACCCCTATTTCACTACGAATGAAACAAAAACGAGTGAAATCCAAAGGTTTTGTAAAAATGTCAGCCAATTGTTGTTGGGTATCTACATGGTGAAGCACAATGTTTCCTATTTCAACATTATCACGGAAAAAGTGATACCTAATGTTAATGTGCTTTGTTCTCGAATGTTGCACGGGGTTTTTAGCAACGCAAATAGCACTAGTGTTACCACAAAATAGTGGAACACTATCTAGATTAACCCCATAGTACTTAAGTGTTTGAACAATCCAAAGAATTTGTGAGCAAACGCTAGCAGCAGCTACATATTCAGATTCGGCTGTGGATTGTGCAACTAAATTTTGTTTTCTAGAGGACCAAGCAACAAGTGCATTACCGAGAAAATGACAAGCACCCGAAGTACTTCTCCTATCAATTCTACAACCACCAAAATCAGCATCCGAAAAAGCTTTCAAAGTAATGGTTGAGGAAGAAGGAAGAAAAATCCCAAATTCTTGAGTTCCATGTAAGTACCTGAGAATTCTTTTGACGGCTTGACGATGTGAAGCACGTGGGGAAGCTTGAAATCGTGCACAAAGACATACCCTGAATTGTATGTCCAGTCTTGATGCCGTGAGGTACAAAAGTGATCAAATTATACTTCTATATTCTTTTTGAACCACGGGTTCCCCATCTCCATCAAGTTCAAGTGTCATTGCTGTACCCATTGGTGTCCGAAGAGACTTGCTATTGTCCATGTTGAAGCACTTAAGAAGGTCTCTTGTGTACTTTGTTTGATGCACAAAAGTACCCTCCTTGGTTTGCTTGATTTGCAGCCCCAAAAAGTATGTGAGTTCTCCCATCATAGTCATCTCAAATTCTGAACTCATCATAGCTGAAAATTTGGACACAAGATCATGAGAAGAACAACCAAAGTATAATATCATCCACATACACTTGAACGAATAATGAGTCATTGCCATGCTTAAGCATAAAAAGAGTTTTATCAACCTTGCCCACGGTAAATCCCTTTTTCAAGTAAGAATGTTTTTAACCTATCATACCATGCTCTAGGGGCTTGTTTAAGACCATACAAGGCTTTGGACAGTTTGTAAACATGATTAGGAAAATTTGGATTTTCAAAACCCGGTGGTTGCTTGACATAAACCTCCTCATATAAGTAGCCATTAAGAAAAGCACTTTTAACATCCATTTGATATAACTTGAAACCTTTAGATGCAGCAAATGCTAACAAAATTCTTATGGCTTCTAATCTAGCAACAGGAGCAAAAGTTTCATCAAAATCTAGTCCTTCAACTTGTGTGAAACCTTGAGCAACCAACCTAGCCTTATTCCTAACCACAACCCCATCCTCACTTTGTTTATTTTTAAACACCCATTTAGTTCTGATTAGAGTGTGACCTTGAGGTGGAGGTACAAGTTTCCAAACATTTTTTCTTTCAAAATTTTCTAACTATTCTTGCATGGCAAAAATCCAAGATTCATTAGTGAGTGCGTGTGATATATCTTTGGGTTCCAAAGAAGCAACAAATGCAGAATGAGTGTGAGAGTTTGGATCACAAAACCTGGACCATGTGACTCATTCGTGCAAGCTTCCAATCATTTGTTGTGGAGGATGACTTTTGAGGACCCGGAGGGGAGTAGACAATTCACAAGCTCCTTCTTCTTCATGTTCATCACAAATTGAAGAACTTGTGACTTGAGGACGATCTAGACCAGCAATGGTGGTCGTCGGTGCTGATTGTGAATCACAATCAGGAGCTGGAACAATGTCATTAGCTCCTGAATTTTTGGGCAGCAGCATCACTTCTTCATCTTCTTTGATGAAAATACTCTTCCCCTGCGGATATGGGTCTGGTCCTGCAATATTAGAGCTAGTACCTGGGCTAGCTTATCAAAAGAAACCTCACAAGTCTCCACAATTTTGTTAGTGTCATGTAAAAGCACACGGTAACCTCTAGTATGATATGGGTAACCAAGAAACATGCCACCAACGGATCTAGGTTCAAATTTATCAAGATTACCATGTTTCTTAACAAAGCATTTGCAACCAAAGACCTGAAAGTGTGTGACACTAGGCCTATGTCCAAACTGAAGTTCATATGGTGTTTTACCTAGCTTAGCACGCAAGAAAACATGATTTGAGACATAACAAGCAGATGCAATTGCATCAGCCCAAAATTTTCTAGGAGTTTGATATTCATCAAGCATAGTCCTAGCTATCTCAACTAAGGATCTGTTCTTTCTCTCTACAACACCATTTTGTTGAGTACATATGGTGAAGAAAATTGATGATCTATTCCATTTTCAGCACAAAAGTGATCAAACGATTGATTTTTAAATTCTGTTCTGTTATCACTTCTAATTGCTTTTAAAGATCCTGGGTGATCAATTGATAATCTAAGAAATAAGGTTCTAAAGTGACTAAAAGTTTCATTCTTAGATGCCATAAAATAAACCCAAGATATCTAGAATAGTCATCAACAATCACAAGAACATACCATTTAGCTCCGAAGGATTGAACACATGAAGGTCCTACGGTGTCAAGGTGCAAAAGTTGACCCGGTTCAGTTGTCACGGTCATTATGAGAGGAGCATGTGAACCCGCAACCATCTTAGTATGTCTACAAGAAGAGAACACAATTTCTTTGTCCTCTTTAAGCTTAGGTAGCCCACGTATGCGATCAAGAGCACTGACACGTGTGAGAAGATCAAAGCCTACGTGACCAAGTCTACAATACCAAAAAATATAAGTCTTTTAAATCATTAGCAACTAGACATCTATGCTTAGAGGATGACATATCAAAATCAGCTTTAAAAACTCTTCCAAACCGAGACATATTAAAAATGAGCACACTATTTGAATCTACAACCTTGCAACACTTTTTAGTGAAAATAATTTCCAGATTTTCATCTAGCAATTGTGAAACAGAAAGCAAGTCGTATTTCAAATTTTTAACAAGTGCCACATCTTTTAAAGTGTAGTGATTATTTACTTTAACTGAACCCTTAGCAATTGTAGGAGTTGAAGAATTATCGGCAAAGTAACATTTTCTACATGTGACAAAAAGAGAGGGAGGAGAACCATTTTTTGTTACCGGTTAAGTGTCGTGAGCATCCTGAATGCACAATCCAAATGTTCTCCTTCCTCAAGCGTGTAACCTACATAGAAGTACAATACGTCGATGACTCGATACTAGGGTTAGTCAAAAGGCATTTAGGAATCCAGTACTGAGTCACACGACGTCCAGCAGAAGTAACACGCAAAGGCTGAGATAAAAAGGTAGGTTTATGAGCCAAAGTTTGAGGATTTTTGTACCCAACTACTGACCTACGAGGTGTTACATGAGTAGTACTAAAACCAGTAGGTCCGGAAGCAAACTTTGCATGTTTTTGACTCATTACAGCAGGTTGCATATTCCTAACATTCGGTTCAGCACACGCAACAGGTTTTACACAGTTGTTATGTGATCTAGCAATCATTCTTTCCTTTTTCTGTTGCTTAGCTAGTCTATAACAAAAATCTATGACATGACCATATCTACCACAGTAGGTACAATGAAATTTAACTTTATGTTAATGTCTAGATGAGCATACAACATGTTTATCTGAAATCGAATAAGACAACACTCCTGCAGATTTAAAAACCACTTCTTTTTGTTTAGGAACTGTTTTAATAAAACCACTTCCTACTGACTTTAAAATTTTAGGTGGATGTGCTTTAGCATGAGCATGGGAATCAAAACCTAAATCAGTTTTATCATTGCAAGATTAAGAAGAATTCAACAGCAAGTTCAGATTCTTATTCCCATTATAAAACCACTCCAGTGTCCTATTCATGTCATCAAGTTTCTTAGACAAGTCTAGGCAGTTTTGACATGAAGTTTTTCCTTTTAGTTTGCAATTGGAACAATACTTAACTTCATGAGAATGTAAAGCATTGTTCAATATAGAAATTTCATTCATAGCATCTTGTAGTTTCTTATTAATATCATCACAAGTAGAACAATGCAAATCAAATGTAGAACAACAAGCATCTTTCAAATTTTTATCATTAAGTGCAGCAAGCTCTCTGTTCTTTTCAATCTCTAACTCAAGTTTATCAAGTGTGGAGGTATGTGCACTTCTTAGAGAGGACAATTGCTCATATATTAAATCACATGAGGAACAAGAATCATCACTAGGAATCAAAGCTTTCAAACGATTAATTTCAGATTCTAGTGACTCAATTTTAACAGAATTGTCCCTAAGCTTTTTGTCCTTTTTCTTAACTATAACAGTGGCACGAGAAATAACAGCACACATTTCTTCGCAAGTAGGACATACCTCTTCATTGTCGCTGTTGTGTTCTGCCTCCTCCATACTTAACTTGACTTGCCCGCCATGACGCATAAGTTTGCCAAATCATCTTCATCTTCGTCACTCCGATGTCCACATTGCTTGATCCAAGTTCTTGAAGTGCGGATATAAAACTATTTACCAATTGGCGTCCTATAAAACCCTTCTTCTTTTTCTTATCGTTTGCAGAGGAGTGCTTCGTCCTAGTTTGCTTTTCATCACGGGAAGTAGGACCTGAAAGGTTAGAGCAATCCATACGAAAATGTCATGTCTTACCACACTAGAAGCATCGTTGCGGTCCGGTACTTCTTCTCCTTCTAGTTCTCACATTTTGCAATGCTTTTGAGAACCGAGTAGAGATGAGTGCAAGTTCTTCCTCTAGAAACTCTTCAATCTGTTCAAGGGTTAGAGAGGACAACAAAGAAAGTGTACCACAAGATGAAGATTGACTAGAGCTAGGCATGTCACGTTGTGAAACAAATGCAAGAGACTTGTTGGGGTGCTTACGTGATATTATGTCAATTTCATGAGTTTTTAACTTAGAATATAGCACATCTAATGTAAGTGTACTCATGACAGTAGATTCATGAATAAATGTAACTTTCATCTCCCAAATTTACATGTTTAATGCACTTAGTAATTGCCTAGCATTTTAAGCATCTGAAAAATTAACGTTGACACTACGCAAGTTGCTGAGAATTTTATTGAAGCGAGCAAAGAGGTCATTGATTGACTCACCGGGTTGCATCTCGAAGCGCATGTATTCTTTCTTGAACATGTGTTGTCTTGGCTCCTTGATCTTGTTGGATCCTTCGTGGTAGTCACAAAGTGCTTTCCACACATCGTATACAGATCGGAGGTGTGCAACACGGTCGAAGTCACTCTGAGTTAATCCTTGTATGATCAAGTTCCGTGCTTTGTTGTTGTTGTCGACATTCCTCATGTTCATAGCCGTGACTTGATCGTTTGGCGGCATGTCATAAGGCTTGTACACTTATTCCCATATTGCGAAGCCTTGTGCCTGGATGAAAGCCTCCATACTTGCCTTCGAAACCTGAAAATCAATGCCACTGAACACACAAGGTTTTGCGGAGTATTTCTCCATGATGATTAGTCAAAACACGTGCAAATCAAAAATATTAGAGCACCATGGCTCTGATACCAATTGTAGGATCGAAGAGCACGTGAAAAGCTACCAGAGAGGGGGGGTGAATGGTAGATTTAAACTTCTTAGCGGAAAAACTGGTATGCGACTGATCTAAATGTGTTCAACCGTGTATGCGACTGATCTAAATGTGTTCAACTGTGAAAAGACTGGTATATATTATAGAGAAACAAGTCACAAAGACACAACAACATGAATCATGAAAATACGTCAAGAAAAACTCAAGTTATGTTCGAAAGATCAAACGAGGGTCAATCTGTTCTACTCGAGTAAAAACAAGATCTGCAATACTGCAAAAAACTCGTGTAGATCAGAAAATACAAATCCAATGACCATGAAATTTTCACAGATGATATATAATCAAGTTGTGAAGACAACCCAAAAAGAATCACGTCAATTGGATCTGTAAAACTCGAGTTATGATCAAAACACCGAAGCACTCTCGTGCTGTCCAGAAACTCGAAGAGAAAGACTATACAAAAAACAAGTCGAACGAACAAGGCACAAAAGCTCCTCTAAATTAAGAATTTTATTGATCAAAACATAAGAGGAACAGACCAAGGTCGTCTTCTTACTAGCTCTGGCCTCCCTTGCTTATATAACCAGCCCGGAGGCCAACCCAATCCAAACTAGGATTCCAATCCTACTCAGTTTCTGAATCGAAACTTTCCATAACTGCTCAAGACTCTTCTATACGCAGATAGAAGCAATCCTAAGACTTCCAAAAACCTTAGGAACGTATCTCACATTCCTAAAACAACTCAACTTCGTGTCCTACATGAAATCTTATCATGACAAACTCAAATCTTTCCATATTTGAGCCATAATCGATCCAGCCGCAGCCTGAGTCCTTAATCCAGCCGGTTGGACCATTCCTACCAATTCTTTACGTCCACATCTCTTCATCACGCCTTGGAACCATGTTGCCACATCCATGCACTCCTTGCACACGTGCAAACACCTTCCAATGACATCCATGATACCTTCATATGCTTTGTTCTTGATCCAAACATGCTGCGCGACCTCCCGATAAACTCAACCATAATTCCTCCCGAACTTGGTTGTTGAACCTCATCTTCTCCTAAGACTAGTTCAATGGATCCCGTCACCAGCCATATCTACAACTCAAGCAATACCTGCACATGAATAAACAACCAATACTTTCGAGCACAAGTCCATGATTTGACTCACGTTAGTTCCGAAAACCACAACAGCTTACGTGAACACCTCACATAAGCATGTTGCAAACCATAGCAAAATGTTAACCACCATAAACAGCCATAACACTTCAAAAACTTAGTAAAAGAATACTAAGAAAACTTTCCATAGATGTAAAGCAAGTTCGAAACATTTGCATGGTAAAAACAAAACCATTGCGATTTAGCTCCGGACCTTGCCAAAGCTAACATGACCTTGAGCCAGAGCTTACCAAAGCTAGCAGAACCTAGCACCGGAACTTACCAAAGCTAGTCGGACCTACCGCCGGAGCTGACCAAACACATGTCGGACTGAATGTAGCCTAGAGGGGGGGGTGAATAGGCTTTTTGATGCTTTGTTGATCCCTGAAACACTTGGTAGGTTTATCAAATACAGAGAAATCGACTAGTCCGGTAGAGTGCGGACTAGTCCGTTAGAGTGCGGACTAGTCCGTTTTCTACACAGAGAAAAATCGGACTAGTCCGGTACTGTGCAGACTAGTCCGGTATGCGTGGACTAGAGAGATCAAAGTTGATCAATACTTTCACTTCTAGTACTTTATGCAGCGGAAATTAATTTGATACTTAGATGTATTGCAAAAGTGATACAATGAATGACAAAGATCAACTTTGGTTTCAATGCTTCACTGTAAATTTCACAAGATTAATTAAACACTAGAATATGATGAACAATGAATGAACAAGAGTAGAAGACAAGTGTTTATCCCGAGGTTCGATTCCATAAAGGAAATCTACGTCCCCGTTGAGGAGTCCACTAAGGACCGGGTTTTCACCAACCCTACCCTCATCGAATCGCCACGGAGGCCGATTCTCTTCCACTAATCATAAAGAGCAAATAAATTGTTTAAGGGGCCTTCTCACAAGTTGAGGGCTCCCCTAGAATTACAATGAATGAACGCAACCAAACACACTCAAAAGATGAACAATGAACGAACAAGAGTGTGCGAGAGATCAAACCCAAGAGCTCAAGATGTGTAGAATAATTCTTTCCTTTGATCAATTGCTAATCCCCAAAGAATTGATCCTTTTTGGGTTAGAATGTGTGGAGAGATGTGAATTTTGTGCTTTTCGGAGGTGTGACGGCACAGGGGGTCGAAGAGTTATGTTGGTATGGCCGTACACCTCCTTTTATAGTAGGGTTTCCAATGGTTACGTTTGGGTTTGCGATGTCCGGACTAGTCCGTGGTTGACTCCGGACTAGTCCGGTGTGCGGTGTGTGGAAAACCCTAAGTGTTATGAGATACCGGACTAGTCCGTAATAGTGCGTACTAGTATGTTGTCTATCCAGAGACAAAATTGCACTAGTCCGGCTGATATCGGACTAGTCTGTTTTCTGGTCAGAAAGAAAATCGGACTAGTCCGGTTGATATCGGACTAGTCCGCACATGCTGATTTTGTGCAGTTAGTGTGATTTCTTTCACTTGAGCTTTTGGGGTGTGTTTCTCCAACACACTCTATACTAAGTAATTTAATCTTTTCAGCTCCTGAGCTCTTATTAATTTGGATCCTCCTTCTCCTTTCTTTTTGCGCTTTCTTCCTAATTTCTTTTAAGAACCTGCGCTCATCTTAACAATTTTGTTAGGGTCTCATTTGTTTATCATAAATCAACCAAAACCCACAGGGGATGCCTAGATGCACTTTCAATCTCCCCCTTTTTGGTGATTGATGACAACCAATTGAGATCACACAAATATAATAAGAAAAGTTCAGATTTTCATAAAGTGTGCACATATGAGTTTTGAGCAAAATAGGCAATGAAGACATAAGACATATGTGCACTCTTTATGGTGGGGTGCAGAACTATGTGTGTGAGCAATAATTTTGATGTGAATATCATAATGAGCATAATCATAACATCATCAAGAGTCTCAATCCTACATAGCAGTTTTAAACATACATCATTAATCAAAAGCATAACATAGTTATCATTTCACATCACATGTCCAAAAGCATAATGATAGCAAAATAGCATAAGTCTTACAAAAGCATAATGACGGCATAAGTCTTACAACAGCATAATGATAGAATAGGTCTTACAAAAGCTCATTTCTTAAGCTAGGACATAAAAAAGAAGAGCTTACGACAAGCCTATGACCTAAGACTCCCCCTCAATCTCTCCCCCTTTGGCATCAAGTCAGCAAAAAGAAGGAGAGGAGGGATCTACTTGTCATCGTCGGCTCACTCCTCGCTGTTTGTCCTTTCTTCATCTTCATCATCAGGCTGAGGACGAGGAGGAGAAGAGGAACCACTCGTCATGCCAAAGTAGGCAAGCTCTGATGAAGAGAGAGGAGAAAGCTCTGTGAAGTCAGATGCAGAGTCCTCCGAGATGACTGGAGATCCAATGGGCTCAATCTCCAGTTTTTGGCATATAGCTTTGACATTTGCCTTGATATATCTCATTTCTTCTTTTCTTGCCTTGTTCATCTTATGAAGCTTCACCTCAGTTTTTTGGCAAGAACTAAAAATAGCAGTAAAAAACTTCTTAATCCCACTAGGCGACCCTTTGTGAGGAGGGGCCCTAGTCTTGGATGGAGGCCTTTCATCTTCTCAAGCTCTCTTTGGAGGTTCTTCGGGTGATCCAGGTGAGGGGGCAGCTGGGAGGGAGACCTGAGGAGGCTTCTGAGGCCTTAGAGCAGTGTGCTCCACATCCTTCACAAACTCAATTCATGTGACTATCTCAATCATGAACATCAAGTATGGTGCATAGCCACATGAGCGGTTTGGTGTGTAGGATATGTTTACCATTCCAAATGTAATAGAAGATATCAAATCTTCTCCTCCTGCTGATTACTTTCATCAAGGTTCTTAAGTAACCTTTAACACTCCCTGCATCTCCATCCTTCGGAGCTATGGTCTTCCGGAGCACTCTGTTGAGAACAATGAAGAAGGGCTTCAAGTTCTTGGTGGAGGGAGGATTATATGGGAGTCGAGTATCATAGAGGAACTCCATCCTGTCCTTCTCCACAACACCGAAATTGTGAATCACAATCTCATCATTGCTAGTGTCCTCAAGATGTAGCAGTCTGGCAAACTCAATATAAGAAATTGTGTACTTGGATCCATGTGTCATCCAAGTCACTTTGTCTTCTCCATCATGGGCAAAGTGGAAAGTTGCATAGAACTGGGCAATGATCTCATCATTCCAGTTGTATCTGAAGGAGAGCAAGTCCTTGAGACCATGTCTCTCTGCAGCCTCTATAACCTCCTCAAAGGCTTCACAGCCCTTCCTTTCAAAATATGTCTAGTCGATCCATTGGCTGCGGACCACTGGAGTCTTCATTTGGAGGTAAACTGAACTGTAGTAGTCCGAGTGAAAGTTGCTCCAAAATCTTTTGTCTGCTGCCTTTTTGCTAGAGCTATAGGCATCAACCTTCCTCAGGTTCCATGCCACATCACTCCCCTTGCCATTGAACTTCTGCTCCGAGGGATCCCTAATTCCCTGCCTTGGAGATATCTTCTTGAGGGGACCAATCGGGCCGGAACCAAGCCCCTTTCCCTTGCCCTTGGTTTGGCGTTGAGCCGCCGAGCTAGAACCAGCCACATTTGCTTTTGAAGCTGGTCTCTTGATTGTAACCTTTCGACGAAGCCTAGGTGGGGTGAGCGAAGGCTCGGCAGCATGATCTTGTCTCCTTTTGGAGCGAGACTCTGGAAGATGAGACATCACATCTTGATCCATCTCGGCTTCAAAGTCAGAGAGATTCTCACTCGATCCCGGCATGATTTCTGACAAGGAAGATATAAAGGATATGAATAATCAAGGATAACAAGGGATTGCATTGAGTTGACATAAGATAGGATTCTGATCAGGGCATACCGGACTAGTCCGGTGTTCAGGGTTGGACTAGTCCAGAGTACCGGACTTGTCCGCCCTAAGAACGGACTAGTCCATTATGAGGCTGCTCAAGCCCTAACTTGTCAAAATTTGAGGTTATTCAATGCAAATATGATCTAGGGTACATGGAATACATCAATATAGCATGCATTGACTAGAAGGGCTAATCTAATTGAGCAAAAGCAAGGAAAATCGAAGGTTCTAGGGTTTGGAGTGAAGTTTACCAAATCCTCCGATTCGAGGCGTTGAAGGAGTTCTTGATCGGGACTAGTCCGGGGTCTTTGATCCCTTTGCAGTGGGGATCGATTCCCATGGAAGTTTGGGTGGTTTTGATGGAGAACATGCAAATCCACCTTGGTAGCACTTGAGTGAGGAGAGAGAGAGTGGGAAGGGTTGTGAGGATGAAGAATATTAGGTTTGAGCCGGCCTTAGGGTTATGGAGTCGAAATATCGGACTAGTCCGGTCCATATCAGACTGGTCCGTTTATTAGTCAGAGAGAAAATCGGACTAGTCTGTGGTTGTCCGGACTAGTCCGGACTATCGGACCTAGTGCGGACTAGTCCGGGGTGACTACTGACTAGTCCGTGGTCCCTTGTACAGAAGTATACAAAACATATATATATATATATATATATATTCAAAGGTTTCTATTAAGGAATAAGGGACAAAGGCACATAGATATTCTTGATGAATATGATCAGTAAACATACAACAATCAAGCTATGACCATGATTCACCAAGATCAAGTAACTAACATAGTTTTTAGGAGAAAAATAGAGAGAGATGATTTTTCAACATAATTAGCATGATTTTGAGGATGGCATACATGTATGCAAGTTTTCAAGCCACGTTTCGAGCATCAAGGATATTTAGTTCATTTCAGAGCTCACAAAAGCGTTTTTCATCAAGTAGCTTAGTAAAGATATCGGCTAGTTGTTTTTCAGTATTGACATGGGAAATGGCTATGTCTCCTTTCATTGAGTGATCTCTCAAAAAATGATGCCGAATATCTATGTGTTTGGTTCTAGAGTGCTCAACAGGGTTATGGGCAGTTTTAATTGCACTCTCATTGTCACAAAGGAGTGGAATACAGCTCATATTGTAACCGTAATCCCTTAGAGTTTGTCGCATGCAAAGGAGTTGTGCACAGCAACTCCCGGCTGCAACATACTCCGCTCCGGCCGTGGATAAGGCAATGGAATTTTGTTTCTTGGAGGACCAAGAAACTAAGGATCTACCAAGGAATTGGCAAGTACCGGAAGTACTTTTCTATCTAACTTGCATCCGTCATAATCTGCATCGGAGTATCCAATGAGATTGAATTTTGAACCTTTGGGATACCAAAGGCCTAGGTTGGGTGTATGAACTAAATATCTCAGATCCTTTTAACGAATGTGAAATGACATTCCTTAGGATTGGCTTGAAACCTTGCACACAAACATACACTCAACATGATATCGGGCCTAGATGCACATAAATAAAGTAAGGAGCCAATCATGGAACGATATACCTTTTGATCCACATTTGGTCCATCTTCATTGAGATCCAAGTGTCTATTTATCGCCATGGGAGTCTTTATGGGCTTTGCTTTGTCCATTCCAAACTTCTTGAGAATGTCTTGAGTGTACTTTGTTTGGCTTATGAACATCCTGCCCTTTTGTTGCTTCACTTGGAATCCCAAAAAGTATCTCAACACTCCCATCATGGACATCTCGAATCTATCTGTCATAATCTTACTAAATTCTTGACAAAAGGATTTGTTAGTTGAACCAAATATAATATCGTCAACATAGATTTGGCAAATGAAGAGATCATCGTCAAAGTGTTTAGTGAACAAGGTGTAATCAACTTTTCCAATTTTGAAGTCATTTTCAATCAAAAAATCTCTAAGGCACTCATACCAAGCTCTAGGAGCTTGTTTGAGGCCATAGAGAGCCTTACGTAGTTTGAACACATAGTCGGGGTGCTCTTGATCTTCAAAACCGAGTGGTTGCTCCACGTACACCTCCTCCTTGATCAGTCCATTGAAAAAGGCGCTTTTCACGTCCATTTGATAAAGCTTGAAATCATGGTGAGTAGCATATGCGAGTAGTATACGAATTGATTCAAGCCTAGCTACGGGAGCAAAAGTCTCGTCGGAATCCAAACCTTCGACTTGTGAGTACTCTTTTACCACAAGTCGTGCCTTGTTCCTTGTCACCACTCCATGTTCGTCTTTCTTGTTGCGGAAGACCCATTTAGTGCCGACGACGTTGGACTTGGGTCTTTCAACAAGCTCCCACACTTCGTTCCTTTTGAAGTTGTTCAATTCTTCTTGCATCTCCATCACCCAATCTGGATCTTTTAATGCATCTTCAACCTCCCTTTCGGATGTCACCGATTATGTTGTCGACGGGGGGATCTCTTTGGATGCTTTGGTGTATTCTTGGATGTGGCACTTGTGGTCTTGAGTCTTCATTATCATCTTCTTCTCCCCCTAGATAGTTGTCCTCATTGATGTTTTGATCTTCTTTATTTTCTTGAGGTTGATATTGTATGGAAGCTCCCCCTTGATCATTTTCCTCCACCTGTGGTTCATTTTCTTCATTCGCATTTGAAGGTGGCACTTGTGGTCGAACATCGCCCAATGTCATCCTTCTCAATGCTTGACATGGAGCTTCTTCTTGATCTAGCACACACTGATCAACTTGCTCTTCTTGAGAGCCGTTAGTTTCATCGAACACTACGTCACGTGCTACTTCAACAAGTCCGGAGATTTTGTTGAAGACACGATAAGCGTAGGAGTTTGAATCATAGCCATGTAAGAAACCTTCATCGGACTTCGAAGCAAACTTCGAAGTCCTTGGCTTATTGTTTAAAATATAACATTTTGAACCAAAAACTCGAAAACATGAATTATTTGGTTTGTTACCCATGAGTAGTTCATATGAAGTTTTCTTGAGCAACCAATTAAGATATAGTCGGTTTATGGCGTGACAAGCGGTGTTATGTACAAAAGATTATAATCCAAGGAGTCAACGTGTAAAACATGAGAGAGAGTATGTTGTGATGAAATTGCAATTTTACCAGTACCAAGCACTTTTCCTTGACTATTATCACCAAAGTAAATGCCTTCGCTTGGATTTTCATTTTCTTCACATTCCATGAACATTCTTCTTTCTCCGGTCATGTGATTGGTGCATCCACTATCTAGCACCCATTTTGCTCCACCGGATGAATAAGTCTGCAAAAAATAAATTATGCCCTGGTCTTAGGTACCCAAGCTTGCTTGGGTCCTTTGAGGTTAGTCACAAGTGACTTGGGCACCCACACATGAGACTTGGTATCCCCATGGCGTGGCCCAACATATTTAGCATAAACTCTTCCAAGATTACTTTTCATAAGTACATATGAAGCATCAAAAGTTCTAAATAGAAGTTGTTGTTCATATGTGTTCACAGTGTTAGATTTATCAACATTATTAAGTTTTCTAACTTGAGAAGGGTTTCCCTTGATATAGGCAATGCAACCCTTGTTATTCTTGTGGGTTCTAGCGTTTTGCTTTTCACCATTAGAATATCCAATGCCATATTTGACATTAGGAGGTCTTGTGACCAAGTATGCACTGCATGCATACTTGATCTTCTCCTTGTCAAATATGCCACTTTGATAAGATTGCTTGTCCCTTGTCAAGTTTGACTTTTTCTTCAAGTTAGTGTCACTTTTTGCACAAGCACAAGTAATACTAGTTTCAGACTTTATGTGTTGAGAAGGTGAGCTAGAAGTTGATGAAGAACCATTTTGCTTGAGTGACTCAACTTGTACCTCAAGGATCTCGTTAACTTTAGTTAAGTTAGCAAGTTCATCCTGTGGTGATTGTTGATAAGATTCTTCAGTCGATTGTACATATCTTGTGGTGATTCATCTTCTTCTATCGTGAATCT
Source organism: Neostapfia colusana (assembly GCA_030760725.1). Classification (NCBI taxonomy): domain Eukaryota; kingdom Viridiplantae; phylum Streptophyta; class Magnoliopsida; order Poales; family Poaceae; genus Neostapfia; species Neostapfia colusana. The sequence continues at coordinate 106,044,574 of JASWHV010000003.1, forward strand.
TCCCAATTCACCTTCAATCATTTCTATCTTTGCTTCGCGTACGTGACGATCACCTTCATGTGCAGTTTGTAGTGTGTGCCGTATCTCCTTGACAATTTCGAGTCCATCCACCTTGGTGAACTCGTCTCGGCTCAGTGATGACGTGATCACAGCTGCAGCTTGAGCATTCCGATGAATGGCTTGTTCTTGGCTTGGGGTCAGCTCTTCATCATCATCCGGGATATGTATCCTTGTACACACTATATGCCACAAACTTGGGTTAAGTGATATAAGGTGCATTTTCATGTTTTGTCTCCACATTGAATAGTCATTGCCATAAAAGTAAGGTGCTTTCCCTAGGGTAATTGACAAGTATTGATTATTGTTAGAATTCAAACGCTCATAATCAAAAGGATATCGAGAGTAGTCTGTGTGACTACCCCCTTTCTTTTTCTTTTCATCATCGGTGTTCTTCTTCCCTTTTGGGGAGATTGCCTTCTTCCGTAGAAGAGCCTTGAGTTGGAGCACCTCCTCAACATCTTCCTCACTGTCCTGAATGGCGTCGAGTAGCTTCTTTAGCTTTTGAGTCCTTTCATCATTACTCTTTTCATCGTCGATCTTCTTGTGTACATCTTTGATGTCCGACATAGTCTCTTCGAGTGGGGAGTCTCTTTTGAGGAGTTTGGCTCTGATACCAATTGAATGTAGCCTAGAGAAGGGTGAATAGGCTTTTCGATGCTTTGTTGACCCCTGAAACATTTGGTAGGTTTACCAAATACAGGGAAATCGGACTAGTCCGGTAGAATGCGTACTAGTCCGTTTTCTACACAGAAAATCGGACTAGTCCGTTACTGTGCGGACTAGTCCAGTATGCGTGGACTAGAGAGATGAAAGTTGATCAATATTTTAACTTCTAGTACTTCATGCAGCAGAAATTAATTTGATACTTAGATGTATTGCAAAAGTGAGACAATGAATGACAGAGATCAACTTTGGTTTCAATGCTTCCCTGTAAATTTGACAAGATTAATTAAACACTAGAATATGATGAACAACGAATGAACAAGAGTAGGAGACAAGTGTTTATCCCGAGGTTCGATTCAATGAAGGAAATCTACGTCCCCGTTGAGGAGTCCACTAAGGACCGGGTTTTCACCAACCCTACCCTCGTCGAATCACCACGGAGGCTGATTCTCTTCCACTAATCACAAAGGGCAAATAAATCATTCAAGGGGCCTTCTTACAAGTTGAGGGCTCCCCAAGAATTACAATGAATGAACACAACCAAACACACTCAAAAGATGAACAATTAACGAACAAGAGTGTGCGAGAGATCAAACCCAAGAGCTCAAGATGTGTAGAACAAGTCTCTCCTTTTATCAATTGCTAATCTCCAAAGAATTGATCCTTTTTGGGTTAGAATGTGTGGAGAGATGTGAATTTTGGACTCTTGGGAGGTGTGACGGCGCAGGGGGTCGAAGAGTTATGTTGGTATGGCCATACACCTCCTTTTATTTTAGGGTTTCCAATGGTTACGTTAGGGTTTGCGATGTCCGTACTAGTCCGTGGTTGACTCCGGACTAGTCCGGTGTGCGGTGTGTGGAAAACCCTAAGTGTTATGAGATACCGGACTAGTCCGTAATAGTGCGGACTAGTCCATTGTCTATCCAGAGACAAAATCGGACTAGTCCGGCTGATATCGGACTAGTCTGTTTTCTGGTCAGAAAGAAAATCGGACTAGTCCGTTTTCTGGTCAGAAAGAAAATCGCACTAGTCCGGTTGATATCGGACTAGTCCGCACATGCTGATTTTGTGCAGTTAATGTGATTTCTTTCACTTGAGCTCTTGGGGTGTGTTTCTTCAACACACTCTATACTAAGTAATTTAATCTTTTCAGCTCCTGAGCTCTTATTAATTTGGATCCTCCTTCTCCTTTCTTTTTGCGCTTTCTTCCTAATTTCTTTTAAGAACCTGCGCTCATCTCAACAATTTTGTTAGGGTCTCATTTATTTGTCATAAATCAACCAAAACCCACAAGGGATGCCTAGATGCACTTTCACGGACCTAGCCATAGGAAGTCAGACCTTACGTCGGATCTTGTCGGAGCTCGGACCTAGAGTCGGACCATGACAAAAAGAGTGTTTTGGCAGAATTCAAAACTTTTATCGTCATAGCCATTGTATTGAGCACACATAGGTCTCACAGTAATTAAATGTTTTGCCAAAACTGGAGCAGAATTAATTGGAATTGTATATTAAAACTAGGTACTTCTGGGGAGGTGCTGTCAAAATCCATCCAGAAATTCTGTTAACTTTCAACCATCATATCTTTTGATCTAGAAATGCAAAGTGGTCATTTAAATACATTTTTCGAAAGATTGGGAAGTTGTTTACAATGTTTCCATTCAATCTCAGGGCAGAATCCTCCTGTAAGTGTGTGAAATTCGCAGTACAAGTTAAACTGTCTAGAATACCAAAAGTCTGTGCATAGTTTCTGTAAAAGTCCCAAAAAACGTGAATGCAAAGAAACGGATGTTTGAACATCATTTGGTTTCAAGTTTGTAAAAATTGGGACTTGTTTAAATTTTTCCACATGTGATGACACGCATGAGTGTCCCACCACTCTAGCCTAGGATAAAATGAGTATTTGGGGGACAAAGTTAAGAAAAAAAACCCATGTGTAAGCTCTCATGTGCAAGGAGGAATAAAAATTCAGAGTTTGAACTCAAATTGTTCAATTCAAATTTCAAATGAGGGCAACAAATAGGAATGCAAACTGTTGTGCTCAAAACCTCATTTGCAGTAGCCAAAACCAAAATAAGATTTCATATTTGAATTCCTTAGGTCCAAATTAGGGTGTAGGCAAAGTTTCATGAATTTTGGAAATATTTCCTACCCATTTGTCAAATGGACTTTAAATTGCATAGGAATTCAAATGTGAAATTGGATGAAACTTGTCCAAATCTTCAAATTCAGATTGGGTTCAAACTTTCCCACAATTGAAGGGAGTAATTTTCCAATTTTGAGAAAAATTGAGGGGATAAGGGGGACAGTGGGGCCCACATGTTAATGGGCAAAAAGTGTGACTTGCACCCTAAGAAATTTTTCTCAGTGTCCACTGAAAGCAACCGACTAGCCTCTGTTCAGACTCGAACAGGCCGAGGATGGAGCGCGTGCCACCGGGGGAGGGGGGGAGTTGCCGCCACCTCCTGCTGCTGTGACATTCTGGCGACCAGCTCCCGCCCTTATCCGCTCACGGGGTGCTATTGCCGCTCACAAACCGCCACACCGAAGCTCCAGTGCTCCCTCGCGCTGGACTGAGCAGAGACCGCCGCCGCCACCTCGGGTTCCCTCGGGAGCTGGCTGTACTCACTCGAACAGAGCCCGGTGAAGAGAAAAATGGCACCCTGTGATCGTCTACTACCTCTTGGATGCACCACCGAGCGTGCTAAGCCCTCCCTCTGCCGAGCACACCGATACCTAGTGGTGGCCGAGAGAAACCAACGGAGAGGTCTCACGTGGACAGATCTACAGAGAGCTTCTCATAACCGAGCAAGAGCATTCTCGGACGTGCTAGGACTCGGTGATGCTCACCTACGAAGCTGAAGCCATGACATGGACAACAGAGCGCGAATTCGAGAAAATTTCTCCGGCAGGCATAAACCAACCTTCCGGTACGGCACTCTCAAATTCGATCTCAATTTTCGTTCTTAGTTCTCCAAATCTTGCACACAGGACCGAAAGTAATCGGCGACCATTTGCTCTTCACAACCCTAGCTTGGAAACGCACGTATATCGCACAAATTCTAGGTTTTCCGATCTCAAACATGGAGGGGGTCTCGGGTGCACGGTGAAACCCCATTTGCTGCTGTTCCCGAGCAGTTTCAAGGCTATGTCGAGCTTCCTCATGGTTCACTGATTCTTTAGCACCGTTTCACCGAGCTTTTGGCGGGCTAGGTCGGCCGGCCGACGCTGCCGCAGGTGTACTGAGCCGCCTCACCGTCGCTAGCCACAGTAGGGGTCTTGCCGGCTCGGGGAAGACTCACCATCGTGCTCCAGGGACGGGTTAGGCCCTGGCGGCGAGCAGGGACTCGGGAGGAGGTCGGGAGATCGATTGCCGCGGAGCTCCGGTGAGGAGGCGGCGCGGGCGCGGGAACTGAACCGAGGTGGAAGAAGGGTTCGACGGGCTCCCGCTGTCAGTGACCGCGGATTAAAAACCTGATCTGCTATGGCTCGGGATCCACTGTGGCTGCGCACCGGAACCGTGTAGCCCCATATGTTCTCGGATTTCATTGGCTGAGAATTAAAACGTGGGCCCAAGTCCATTTTCAATAGCAAAACCATTCCAGTTTTAGCTCCAACTTTGAAAATTCATAACTTTGTGTAGGAAACTCCAAATTGATTGATTCAAATTGGGTTGGATTAATTTTGCAAAGAGCTATCCAAATATGAACCCCAATTTGTATGAAAGTCAATAATAAATTCTGGACAATTCTTTGAACATTTTCTGAAAAAGAACTATTGAGGGAGTTTGGTTCATCCAAAAATCCTCAAATTTTGCCAGAATATTATTTAGGACATTATTGAACTTTCAGCAAAATTTCAGTTCATTTGGAGTTAATTTGAGTAGGAATTTCCAGAGTGCAATTTGCTGTGCTCAAAATGGTCCAGAAACTTTTTCAGAAAATGGTTTTCCTTTGTAAAATCAGTTCTGGACAATCCTTAGATTCAAAAATCATAGGAAAATTCGGACATGTTCAATGGTATATACTTGAAAGGGTAGTTCATTTGATTAGGCATGAAAATACACATGACTCCAGAATTAATTCCTTGTAGCATATCTGATTATAAAATTATTCTGGAAGAACTACTCAAGTAAAAGGTCTGAATTTTGTACCAAAGTACTTTATTGTGACCAGGAACTCATATGTAAAGTTTCAGATCAAGTGGGGCCTTAGAACTCTCTGTATTAGGTTTCCATTCTTATGTATAGGAGAATTACACAGGAAATCTTGAAATAATTATGAGGGGCACAGTTTCTACTCACTATAGCTTCAATTTGGCAATCTAAGTCATTGGGTAGTGTATGACTTCCTGTAAAAGTTTTGGAGTCAATGGAGTTCCTAATCTTCAGTTCCATCCAAATCTTTCAGCCACCTCATATTTCTATTATGTAACATAGACCGTTAGGACTTAAGTTCCTAGGGAAGATGAAGTTAACCTTTAAGTTTCCTTGCACAACAGAGGAAAAACATCACTTCTTAGCACTCTCACACCATCCTCTGTTATTAACAAGTTAAGTTTTAAATTATCTAGTTGCATTATGAAAACTATACATATACCTTTCGATAGTGCTTACGACGAAGGCGGTCGACGACAGAGTCGACAGAGTGAATTATGGAAGTGAATCAGTTGATCAAGCCCCAAGGGAGAGAAGACTAATTGAATTATATTGTATGGACCAGCAGCAACAAGGCAAGCCCCGGTTTGCATTAACGCGTTTTATAAAGTTTTGCTTTATGTATACTTAGCATGAGTTATGGTTGTGCATTAAGTGTAGGATGGATGAAACCCAAGTGCATAGCCAGATTATTCCCACAAGAGTGAGGGTAGTGTCTAAGTCCTCGAGTAGTCAGGCTGTCCTTAAGGTTCAAAGAACTTCAGTACAAGTCGAGTAGTTGGAATCTACTCGCGAGTATAGGTGTCGGGACACACGGGATTTGTTCGAGTGATGTGAGATCACTTTAGTAAGAAAATGAGACTAGGAAGGGGCTAGGGTGCAGCAAGAGGAAGTCTTGTGGGCACAGCCCTGTCCGCGTCAATTGAGGACCGATCCGTGTGCGGCCTTGCTGAACAAGTATTGAACGTACCGAAGGCATATCGGATATATGGGCCCCGATAAACCAATGTAACCTATACCTCCGGGCGTTGAGGCATAACGCACCGATTTATAGGTGTAGGTTGAGGGAAGCAAGGTGGAAATCCGCTAACAGACATAGAGAGATGCTCCGTGTAGAGAACCTCCTGCCCGTTTGGGTGCAACCGGTTCGATGTTTGGGCTGTTTAGTGAAAGGTGGTCCCGTACGACATCGTGTCAGCGTGCTGTGCAGCTCCACGGGTGGGCGCACGTGACGTGCTCTTCGGGTATCTCTGCAGGTGTATATCGAGTCGATTCGCCGTCCCTCCCGGTGATGAGTACCGCTTGTTCACTGCGTCATGACGTAGATAAATTATGGAATGTTGTGATTTAGTTCTGCTGATATGTATAAATTGTATTGCTACATGTGTGCCACCAAATATCGCTTATTAAATTTCAGATTCATGAACTGTTAACTTGTGGCTAAAAGATGAAATAAGGATGAACTTGTAGGCATGTCCGTTTGCTGCGAATTACCATCCCATCTTTGTTATGAACTGCATGTAGAGTTTCATGCATAGGTGAGTCGGTTAAGTCTTGTTGAACCATCATGCTCACGGTTGCTGCTATAAGTGTTTCTCAGGTGATGACTACCCCACGGACTTGAGTTACGAGTTCACCGGCGAGGGCTACCCTCCGTCGGGGACAACGGCTGAGTGGGAGCCGTACACGCCGCGCTGAGCTGAGGAGTGCAGCTAGTGTGGGTTGCCCATAGGGTTGGGCAACTAACTTTTGCTATATAGATGGGCGTGAGTTGTATAAACTTAGCTTCCGTTGTTGTAACCTCAATACTTAGTTTGTAACTGAAGTCTTGTACTACTTTATACATTTCAGTTGGTTTTCTATGTAATACAATGTTGTCCTCATGATGTGTGCTGTCGGGTGTCGCATCGTGCGGCACCACCCTCTCTCATCCTGGGCATGCGGATTCCGATCCGCCACAGTTTACGTACAGATTGGATTTTGCTTATAACTTCGTGTACAAAAATCGTAAAATGTGAAACCTTAAATTTTTTTAAATCTCATGAATCGTGCTTCAACTTTGTAATTATGAGTTTGGTTCATATATGTTCGTAACTGTATAGAAAAGTTGACCCAAAGTGAGCACTTACCAGGGAGGTGCTGCTGAAATTCTTCCGGGATTTCTGTCAACTTTAGAAGCTCATAACTTACAATATTTAACTTATCTCGGGCCAAAAAAATACTTTCTGGAAAGTTACTAAAGTTCTCCTCAACTTTGGTATTTAACCCAAGCTATGAAACTGTTGTTTTGACAACAGAAATCTAGTTTGTTTGAGGACTGGTCAATCTGAGGCAGAATGACCCTAACTGTGACTATTCCAGTTATTCCTTAAACCATTGTTGTTAGATGGACCTAGTTTGCACGTAGATCATTTTTCTTACATGTCAAGACTACTTTGTTTATGGAATAAGTCAAGTGATAGTGTTAAGCTGATAGTGAACTCTTGCAGTGCAGAATGGTGCGAACTCGTTCCACGTGTGAAGTGGGTGGTTCCAGTGGTCATGGTGGTGATGACTCTCCACATCCGGACCAGCGTGCTCCGCAACAGAAGCAGCCACCAGGACCTATGAAAGTGCATCTAGGCATCTCTTGTGGGTTTTGGTTGATTTATGAAAAACAAATGAGACCCTAACAAAATCGTTGAGATGAGCGCAGGTTTTTAAAGAAATTAGGAAGAAAGCGCAAAAAGAAAGGAGAATGAGATCTAAAATGATAAGAGCTCAGGAGCTGAAAAGATTAGATTGCTTAGTATGGAGTGTGTTGGAGACACACACCCCAAGAGCTCAAGTGAAAGAAATCACAATACCTGCACAAAAATAAGCATGTGCGGATTAGTCCGATATCAACCGGACTAGTCCGATTTCTCTCTGACTAGAAAACGGAGTAGTCCGATATGGACCGGATTAGTCTGATTTGTCTCTTGAGTAGACAACGGACTAGTCCGCACTCTTACGGACTAGTCCGGTATCTCACAACACTTAGGGTTTTCCACACGCCGCACACCGGACTAGTCCGGATTCCACCATGGACTAGTCCGGACATCGCAAACCCTAACAGTAACCTTTGGAAACCCTAGTATAAATAGAGGTGTACGACCATACTACAACCACCCTTGACCCCTTCCGCCATCACACCTTCCAAGAGCCCAAAATTCACATCTCTCCACACATTCGAACCCTAAAAGGATCAAATCTTTGATGATTAGCAATTGATCAAAGGAGAGACTTGTTCTACACATCTTGAGCTCTTGGGTTTGATCTCTCGCACACTGTTGTTCATTTATTGTACATCTTTTGAGTGTGCTTGGTGGTATTCATTCATTGTAATTCTTGGGGAGCCCTCAACTTGTGAGAAGGCCCCTTGAACGATTTATTTTCCTTTTGTGATTAGTGGAAGAGAATCGGTCTCCGTGGCGATTCGACGAGGGTAGGGTTAGTGAAGACCCGGTCCTTCGTGGACTCCTCAACGGGCAGTAGATTTCCTTCGTGGAATCGAACCTCGGGATAAAATCTTGTCTCTTGCTCTTGTGTTTTATTGTTCATCATATTCTAGGGTTTACTTAATCTTGTTTAATTCACGTTGAAACATTGAAACTAAAGTTGATCTCTGTCATTCATTGTTTCACTGTTGTAATCCATCTAAGTTCCCAATTCATTTCTGCTGCATAGGGTGCTAGAAGTGAAAATATTAATCAACCTTGATCTTTCTAGTCCACGCATACCGGACTAGTCCGCACAGTACCGGACTAGTCCGCACAGTACCGGACTAGTCCGATTTCCCTGTATTTGATAAATCTATTAAGTGTTTCAGGGATTAACAAAGAATCGAAAAGCCTATTCACCCCCTCTAGGCTACATTTAATTGGTATCAGAGCCAAACTCTTCAAAAGAGACTCACCGCTCGAAGAGACGATGTCGGACATCAAGGATGTACACAAGAAGATCGACGATGAAAAGGGTGATGATGACAGGACTCAAAAGCTAAAGAAGCTACTCGACGCCATTCAAGATAGTGAGTACGATGATGAGGAGGTGCTCCAACTCAAGGCTCTTCTATGGAAGAAGGCACTCTCCCCAAAAGGGAAGAAGAAGATCGATGATGAAAAGACGAAGAAAGGGGGTAGTCACACAAACTACTCCCGATATCCTTTTGACTATAAACGTTTGAATTCTAATAATAGTCATTATTTATCAATTTCTCTAGGGAAAGCACCTTACTTTGATGGCAATGACTATTCAATGTGGAGACAAAACATGAAAATGCACCTTATATCTCTTAACCCAAGTTCGTGGCATATAGCGTGTACAGGGATAGATATCCTGGATGATGATGAAGAGCTGACTCCAAGCCAAGAACAAGCCGTTCATCGGAATGCTCAAGGTGTATCTGTGATCACGTCATCACTGAGACGAGACAAGTTCACCAAGGTGGATGGACTCGAAATTGCCAAGGAGATATGGGGCACACTACAAACCGCACATGAAGGTGACAGTCATGTACGCGAAGCCAAGATAGAAATGATTGAAGGTGAATTGGGAAGATTCACGATAGAAGAAGATGAATCACCACAAGATATGTACAATCGACTGAAGAATCTTATCAACAAAGTCCAAGCTTATGGCAGCAAAAAGTGGAATGATCATGAGGTCGTGAAGTTGATTCTCAGAGCATTCATACCTCGCAACGTGACTCTTTGCTCTATGATTAGAGAAAGCCCCGGGTATCGGAAAATGACCCCAGATGAACTTTTTGGCAAGATCATCAACTTTGAAATGATGGAGAAGCAAGCCAAGCATGTCAAAGAAATTGCCGATCTCACCTCGGCAAAGAAGAAATGAGTTTCTTTGAAGTCAACTTGTAAACCCGTATCAAAAGAAGCTCGAGAAGCTCATGGAGAAGATGACAGCGATGATGAAAGTAGTGATATCGATGAAGAAGACATGATCTTGTTCATAAAGAAGTTCAAGAAAATGATGAGAAGAAGAAAGGGTAGCAGCTCAAACGAAGGAAGACAAAGGGACAAACAAAGACCCAAGATGAGATGGGCGTGCTACAACTGCGGAGAATATGATCACTTCATAGTAGATTGTCCATATGAAGAAAATAAGAGGAAGACTAAAGACAACAAGACTCAACCAAAGAAAATGTTCAAGAAGAAGAAGCAATATGGCCAAGCACATCTATGGAAGGAGTGGGACTCCAATGATGAATCCTCATCCAAAGAAGAAGAGGAGATGGCCACCATAGCCATAAAGAAGACTACCAAGAAATCCACTCTCTTCCCAACCATGGGCGCATGGAAGGACACCGACAACACTTGTCTAACGGCAAAGGAAGGTAAAAGAAAGGTAACAACTAAATCTTCCTTCTCGCATTCTTTTACTAGTGATAGTGATAATTCTAGTGAGGATGATAGCAGTGATGAAAATGAATATATGCTTAGGGGTTTAGACAAAAAGACAGCTGCTAAGATGAAATTTCTATTTGATAAGCTTGTTGATATGGAGAAGTTAGTCAATTGTCAGGAATATATGATCATCTCCCAAAAGGAGGAATATCTTGAGATTTAAAAGCTTTTTGAACTTGAAAAGGAGCGAAGTAAATCACTAGAACTTGAGTTAGCTTCAAGCAAGGAAGCTTGCTTGAAGTTAAAAGACTCAAACGCCACCATCAAGGATGAACTTGCTAACTTAACCAAAGTTAACATGATCCTTGAGGTACAAGTTGAGTCACTCAAGCAAAGTGGTTCTTCATCCACTTCAAGTTCACCTTCTCAACATATAAAATCTGAAACTAGTATTACTTGTGCTTGTGCCAAAAGTGGCACTAACTTGAAGGAAAAGCCAAACTCGACAAAGGACAAGCAATCTTCTCAAAGTGGCATATTTGACAAGGAGAAGATCAAGTATGCACGCAGTGCATACTCGGTCACAAGACCTCCTAATGTCAAATATGGCATTGGATATTCTTATGGTGAAAAGCAAAACGCTAGAAGCCACAAGAATAACAAGGATTGAAATGCCTTTGTCAAGGGAAACTCTTCTCAAGTTAGAAAACTCAATAATGTTGATAAATTTAACACTGTGAACACATATGAACAACAACTTCTATTTAGAACTTTTGATGCTTCATATGTACTTATGAAAAGTAATCTTGGAAGAGTTTATGCTAAATATGTTGGGCCACGCCATGGGAACACCAAGTCTCATGTGTGGGTGCCCAAATCACTTGTGACTAATCCTTTTGTAGACTTATTCATCCGGTGGAGCAAAATGGGTGCTAGATAGTGGATGCACCAATCACATGACCGGAGATAGAAGAATGTCCGTGGAATACGAAGAAAATGAAGATCCAAGCGAAGGCAATTACTTTGGTGATAATAGTCAAGGAAGAGTGCTTGGTACCGGTAAAATTGCAATTTCATCACAACATACTTTCTCTCATGTTTTACACGTTGACTCCTTGGATTATAACCTTTTGTCCATATCTCAATTATGTGAAAAGGGTTATCATTGTTTATTCACTAATGAGGGTGTGATTGTCTCTAGAAGGAGTGATAACTCAATTACATTCAAGGGTGTGTTAAAGGGAAAACTTTATCTAGTTGACTTCAACAAAGATAAAGCCGAACTTGACACATGCTTGATTGCAAAGACCAACATGGGTTGGCTGTGGCATAGACGGCGAGCATATGTTGGTATGGGGAATCTTCAAAAACTCCTTAAAGGCGATCACATCCGAGGTTTAAAGGATGTTGTTTTTGAGAAAGACAAGCCTTGTAGAGCGTGCCAAGTAGGGAAGCAAGTAGGAGCACCCCATCCCGCGAAGAATGTCATCACTACAACAAGACCGCTCGAGCTCCTCCACATGGATCTATTCGGTCCAATTGCTTACATAAGCATCCACGGTAATAAATACGGTACAGTCATTGTTGATGATTTTTCACGCTTCACGTGGGTTTTCTTTTTGCATGATAAGACAGAAACTCAAGGAACCCTCAAGAAGTTTATCAAGCATGCCCAAAATGAATTCTCATTGAAGATCAAGAACATACGAAGTGACAATGGGATAGAATTCAAGAACACCCAAGTTGAGGAGTATCTAGACGAAGAAGGGATAAAGCACGAATTTTCAGCACCATATACTCCTCAACAAAACGGAGTAGCCGAAAGGAAGAACAGAACTCTCATTGAGATGACGAGGACAATGCTCGATGAATACAAGACTTCGGACAGGTTTTGGGCTGAAGCGGTTAACAACGCTTGTCACGCCATAAACCGACTATATCTTCATCGGTTGCTCAAGAAAACTTCATATGAACTACTCAACGGTAACAAGCCAAATATTTCATATTTTCGAGTTTTTGGTTCAAAATGTTATATTGTAAACAAGAATCCAAGGGCTTCGAAGTTTGCTTTGAAGTCCGATGAAGGTTTCTTACTTGGCTATGATTCGAACTCCTACACTTATCGTGTCCTCAACAAAACCTCCGGACTTGTTGAAGTAGCACGTGACGTAGTGGTCGATGAAACTAACGACTCTCAAGAAGAGCAAGTTGATCAATGTGTGCTAGATCAAGAAGAAGCTCCATGTGAAGCATTGATAAGAATGGCATTGGGTGATGTTCGACCACAAGTGCCACCTTCAAATGTGAATGAAGAAAATGAACCACAGGTGGAGGAAAATGATCACGGGGAGCTTCCATACAAGATCAACCTCAAGAAAATCAAGAAGATCAAAACATCAATGAGGGAAACTATCCAGGGGGAGAAGAATATGATAATGAAGATTCAAGACCACAAGTGCCACATCCAAGAGTACACCAAAGCATCCAAAGAGATCACCCCGTCAACAACATAATCGGTGACATCCAAAAGGGAGTAATAACTCGATATCACATAACTAATTTTTGTGAACACTATTCTTTTGTATCTTCTTTGGAACCATACAGGGTTGAGGATGCATTAAAAGATCTGGATTAGGTGATGGCGATGCGAGAAGAATTGAACAACTTCAAAAGGAACGAAGTGTGGAAGCTTGTTGAAAGACCCAAGTCCAACGTCGTCGGCACTAAATGGGTCTTCCGCAACAAGCAAGACGAACATGGAGTGGTAACAAGGAACAAGGCATGACTTGTGGAAAAAGGGTACTCACAAGTCGAAGGTTTGGATTTTGATGGCACTTTTGCTCCCGTAGCTAGGCTTGAATCGATTAGTATATTACTTGCATATGCTACTCACCATGATTTCAAGCTTTATCAAATGGACGTTAAAAGCGTCTTTCTCAACGGACCGATCAAGGAGGAGGTGTACATGGAGCAACCACCCAGTTTTGAAGATCAAGAGTACCCCGACTATGTGTTCAAACTGCGTAAGGCTCTCTATGGCCTCAAACAAGCTCCAAGAGCTTGGTATGAGTGCCTTAGAGATTTTTTGATTGAAAATGACTTCATGACTGGAAAAGCTGATTACACATTGTTTACTAAACACTTTGATGATGATCTCTTCATTTGCCAAATCTATCTTGACGATATTATATTTGGTTCAACTAACAAATCCTTCTGTCAAGAATTTAGTAAGATTATGACAGATAAATTCGAGATGTCCATGATGGGAGAGTTGAGCTACTTTGTGGGATTCCAAGTGAAGCAACAAAAGGACGGGACATTCATAAGCCAAAAAAAGTACACTCAAGACATTCTCAAGAAGTTTGGAATGGACAAAGCAAAGCCCATAAAGACTCCCACGGCGACAAATGGACACTTGGATTTCAATGAAGACGGACCAAATGTGGATCAAAAGGTATATCGTTCCATGATTGGCTCCTTACTTTATTTATGTGCATCTAGGTCTGATATCATGGTGAGTGTATGTTTGTGTGCATGGTTTCAAGCCAATCCTAAGGAATGTCATTTGACAGCCGTTAAAAGGATCTTGAGATATTTAGTTCATACACCCAACCTAGCTCTTTGGTATCCCAAAGGTTCAAAATTCAATCTCATTGGATACTCCGATGCAGATTATGCCGGATGCAAGGCAGATAGAAAAAGTACTTCCGGTACTTGCCAATTCCAAGGTAGATCCTTAGTTTCTTGGTCCTCCAAGAAACAAAATTCAATTGCCTTATCCACGGCCGAAGCGGAGTATGTTGTAGCCGGGCGGTGTTGTGCACAACTCCTTTGGATGCGACAAACTCTAAGGGATTACGGTTACGATATGAGCCGTCTTCCACTCCTTTGTGACAATGAGAGTGCAATTAAAATTGCCCATAGCCCTGTTGAGCACTCTAGAACCAAACACATAGATATCCGGCATCATTTTTTGAGAGATCACTCAATGAAAGGAGACATAGCCATTTCTCATGTCAACACTGAAAAAAAAACTAGCCGATATCTTTACCAAGCCACTTGATAAAAAACGCTTTTGTGAGCTCCAAAATGAACTAAATATCCTTGATGCTCGAAACGTGGCTTGAAAACTTGCATACTTGTATGCCATCCTCAAAATCATGTTAATTGTGTTGAAATATCATCTCTCTCTATTTTTCTCCTAAAAACTATGTTAGTTACGTGATCTTGATGAATTATGGTTATAGCTTGATTGTTGTATGTTTACTGATCATATTCATCAAGAATATCTGTGTGTCTTTGTCCCCTATTCCTTATTAGGAACCATTGAATACATATATATAAGTGTTTTGTACTTTTCTGTACAAGGGACCACGGACTAGTCCGTGGTCACCCCGGACAAGTCCGCACATTGCAGACTAGTCCGCACTTGGTCCGGTAGTCCGGACTAGTTCGGTTCGACCACGGACTAGTCCGATATTTCGACTCCATAACCTTAGGGCCGGCTCAGACCTAATCTCCTTCAACCTCACAACTTCTCCAACGTTCTCTCTCCTCATTCAAGTTCTCCCAAGGCGGATTTGCGAGTTCTCCATCAAATCCACTCAAATCTCCGTGGGAATCGATCTCCACTCCAAGGGGATTGAAGACCCTGGACAAGTCCGCATCAAGAACTCCTTCAACGCCTCGAATCAAAGGATTTGGCAAATTTGTCTCCAAACCCTATAACCTTCGATTTTCCTTGTTTTTGCTCAATTAGCTTAGCTCCTCCAGTCAATACATTCTCTATTGATGTATTCCATGTACCCTAGATCATATTTGCATTGAATAACCTCAAATTTCGACAAGTTAGGGTTTGAGCAGCCTCATGATGGTACTCCGGACTAGTCCGACCCTGAACACCGGACAAGTCCGGTATGCCCTGATCAAAACCTTAGCTTGTATCAATTCAATGCAATCCCTTGTCATCCTTGCTTATTCATATCCTTTATATCTTCCTTGTCATAATCATGTCGGGATCGAATGAGAATATCTCTGACTTTGAAGCCGAGATGGATCAAGATGTGATGTATCGTATTCCGGAGTCTCGCTCCAACAAGAGACAAGAGCGTGCTGCCGAGACTTCGCCCACCCCACCTAGGGTGCGTCGAAAGGTTACAGTCAAGAGACCAGCTTCAAAAGCAAATATGGCTGGTTCTATCTCGACGGCTCAACGCCAAACAAGGGCAAGGGAAAGGGACTTGCTTCCGGCCCGATTGGTCCCCTTAAGACGACAGCTCCAAGACAGAGGAATAGGGATCCCTCGGAGGAGAAGTTCAATGGCAAGGGGAGTGATGTGGCATGGAAGCTGAGGAAGATTGACACCTATAGCACTAGCAAAAGGGCAGTTGGCATGAGATTTTGGAGCAACTTTCACTCGGACTACTCCAAATGAAGACTCCAGTGGTCTGCAGCCAATGGATCGACTGGACATATTTTGAAAGGAAGAGCTGTGAAGCCTTTGAGGAGGTAATAGAGGCTGCAGAGAGACACGGACTCATGGACTTGCTCTCCTTCAGATACAAATGGAATGATGAGATCATCGCCCAGTTTTTTGCAACTTGCCACTTTGCCAACGATGAAGAAGAGAGAGTAACTTGGATGACACATGGATCCAAGTACACAATTTCCTATGTTGAGTTTGCCAAACTGCTGCACCTTGAGGACACCGGCAGTAGTGAGATTGTGATTCACGATCTTGGTCTTGTGGAGAAGGACAAGATGGAATTCCTCTATGATACTCGACTCTCATACAATCCTCCCTCGACCAAGAACATGAAGCCCTTCTTCATTGTTCTCAACAGAGTGCTCCGGAAGACCATTGCTCCAAAGGATGGAGATGCCGGGAGTGTCCAAGGTTACTTGAGAACCTTGATGAAAGTAATCAGCGGAAGGAGAAAATTCGATATCTTTGATTGCATTTGGAATGACATGGTGAACATATCCTGCACACCAAACCGTTCCTGTGGCTATGCACCATACTTGATGTTCATGATTGAAAAAGTCACAGGAATTGAGTTTGTGAAGGATGTGGAGCACACTGCTCTAAGGCCTCAGAAGCCTCCTAAAGCCTCTCTCCCAGCTGCTCCCTCACCTGGCTCACCTGAAGAACATCCGGAGAGAGCTCAAGAAGATGCAAGGCTTTCATCCAAGACTAGGGCCCCTCCTCACAAAGGGTCCCCTAGTGGGATTATGAAGTATTTGGATGCTATCTTTGGTTCTTGCCGCAAAACTGAGGTGAAGCTCCATAAGATGAACAAGGCAAGAAAAGAAGAAATGAGATACATGAAGGCCAATGTCAAAGCAATATGCCAAAAACTGGACATTGAGGCCATTGGATCTCCAGTCATCTCAGAGGACTCTGCATCTGACTTCACAGAGCTTCCTCCTCTCTCTCCATCAGAGCGTGCCTACTTTGGCTCCCGGGGCACGACGAGTTGTTCTTCTCCTCCACCTCCTCACCCTGATGATGAAGACGAAGAAAGGACCGACAACGAGGAGTGAGCCGGCGACGACAAGTAGATCCCTCCTCTACTTCCTTTTGGTGCCTCGATGCCAAAGGGGGAGAGGTTGAGGGGGAGTCTTAGGTCGTAGGTTCTTCTTTTTGTGTCCTAGTTTAAGAAGTGGGCTTTTGTAAGACTTATGCTATCATTATGCTTTTGGACATGTGCTGTGAAATGATGACTATGTTATGCTTATGATTAATGTAATATGTTTAAAACTGCTATGTAGGCTTGAGACTCTTGATGATATTATGATTATGCTTATTATGATATTCACATCAAAAATATTGCTCACACACATAGTTTTGCACCCCACCATAAAGAGTGCACATATGTCTTATGTCTACATTGCCTATTTTGCTCAAAGATCATATGTGCACACTTTATGAAAATCTGAATTTTTATCATATTTGTGTGATCTCAATTGGTTGTCATCAATCACCAAAAAGGGGGAGATTGAAAGTGCATCTAGGCATCCCTTGTGGGTTTTGGTTGATTTATGACAAACAAATGAGACCCTAACAAAATCATTGAGATGAGCGCAGGTTTTTAAAGAAATTAGGAAGAAAGCGCAAAAAGAAAGGAGAATGAGGATCTAGAATGATAAGAGCTCAGGAGCTGAAAAGATTAGATTACTTAGTATGGAGTGTGTCGGAGAAACACACCCAAGAGCTCAAGTGAAAGAAATCACACTAACTGCACAAAAATCAGCATGTGCGGATTAGTCCGATATCAACTGGACTAGTTTGATTTCGTTCTGACTAGAAAACAGACTAGTCTGATATGGACCGGACTAGTCCGATTTGTCTCTGAGTAGACAACGGACTAGTCCACACTCTTACAGACTAGTCTGATATCTCACAACACTTAGGGTTTTCCACACGCCGCACACTAGACTAGTCCAGAGTCCACCACGGACTAGTCTGGACATCGCAAACCCTAACGGTAACCTTCAGAAACCCTAGTATAAATAGAGGTGTACGGCCATACTACAACCACCCTCAACCCCCTACGCGGTCACACCTTCCAAGAGCCCAATATTCACATCTCTCCACACATTTTAACCCTAAATGGATCAAATCTTTCAGGAGTAGCAATTGATCAAAGGAGAGACTTGTTCTACACATCTTGAGCTCTTGGGTTTGATCTCTCGCACACTCTTGTTCATTTATTGTACATCTTTTGAGTGTGCTTGGTAGTATTCATTCATTGTACTTCTTGGGGAGCCCTCAACTTGTGAGAAGGCCCCTTGAACGATTTATTTGCCCTTTGTGATTAGTGGAAGAGAATCGGCCTCCGTGGCGATTCAACGAGGGTAGGGTTGGTGAAGACCCGGTCCTTCGTGGACTCCTCAATGGGGACATAGATTTCCTTCTTGGAATCGAACCTCGGGATAAAATCTTATCTCTTGCTCTTGTGTTTTATTGTTCATCTTATTCTAGGGTTTACTTAATCTTGTGTAATTCACGTTGAAACATTGAAACTAAAGTTGATCTCTGTCATTCATTGTTTTACTGTTGCAATACTCTTAAGTTCCCAATTAATTTCCGCTGCATAGGGTACTAGAAGTGAAAATATTGATCAACCTTGATCTTTCTAGTCCACGCATACCGGACTAGTCCGCACAGTACCAGACTAGTCCGATTTCCCTGTATTTGATAAATCTATTAAGTGTTTCAGGGATTAACAAAGAATCGAAAAGCCTATTCACCCCCTCTAGGCTACATTCAACCTCCACCTACGTTCATGATGGTGGACGTTATGGCTGCCATGTCTGGTGCAAGAAATATGCAAAACCGACTTGCTCCGCACCCTTGTGCTAAATACATCCCGGCAAGGGGACGTCAAGACAAAGGCTCTCGCCAACCTCAACTGAGCTCATACATTGAGTTCTTGGCGACTCAACCACCGGTCTTCACGGAGGCCGAGGAACCTCTGGTGACGGACAGCTGGATCCGCACCATCAAGTCTAAGTTTGGGTTGCTCCAATGCACCGAACATCAGAAAGCACTGTACGTGGCGCAACAACTCCACGGTTCCGCCAGTGTATGGTGGGCGAATCAACTCGTGTCCTTACCAGCTGGACATCAGATCACGTGGATGGAATTTCGGAAGGCATTCCTTGCTTATCATGTTCCTTCCAGAATAATCTAGAGGAAGCTCGAGGAGTTTCTAGTCTTAAAACAAGGAGGGAGGGATGCTCACAAGCATTAGAAAGTGTTCAATCAATTGGCACAGTATGCGCCTGACTACAGGAACACGGAGGCACGAAAATGCGAATGGTTCTTTCGCAGCCTCAATGCCAAGATAAAGGAAAAACTGATCTTGGCAAATCAGAGTAACTTCAACGAGTTAATGAGTCCTTCCATCATGGTTGAAGATGCTCACCGTGAAGTTCAGGCAGAGAAAAGAAAGAGTAGTATACCACCGGACAACAGCAAGACTACTCCTCAGAAATACCGGATGGTAGATAGTACATTGAGCGGTCAGCTGATGCAGCAGGCTATACGACCTCCGCAATATGCGGGTCGTTCATCTCAATGTTCTGAATTTGGACAGCAGCAACATTCTGTTCCTCACGCATTCGTGCAACAACAGAATGCACCCCGTTTCCGTACTCGGAGTGACAGAGAACCGGCAAAAAAACCGTACTTCACCTGCGGTCATTTGGGTCACATTAGCAAGAAGTGTACAGAAAGGAAACGACACAGCAGAAATACACCAGAGCAGGGTACAAATCAATCCCATGCTCAGCTCATGAAAACAGCACCAAAGTCCAAATGCCTCTACCATACAGCTATAGAGGATGTGCCGGAAGGTGAAACTGTGCTAGCGGGTATGTTCACACTCAATGAAGTACCCGTAGTAGTTCTATTCGACTCTGGAGCCACACATAATTTCATCAGCAGATCATTGGTGAGCAAATCTAAGCTCCCCACCACTACACAAAAGGATCAGTACCTTATCAGCTCACCCGGTGGAAACATAGCTGCTAATGAAGTAGTGGTCAAAGCACCCCTGTGCTTAGGTGGGAAATTATACCCTACAACCCTTATTGTGTTATAAGGGCAGCAGATCGATGTAATATTAGGATGGCATGGATGAACTACCATGGGGCTATTCTTGACATCGGTCCACGGATTGTTCGATTGGACTCTCCGTTCTAAGGTCTTCATACACTCATACTTGAAGATGTGGATTCTGAAATTGCAGCAGTGTACCACAATGTGGCCATGAAACTGGAAGACATTACAGTTGTCCGTGAGTACCCAGATGTGTTTCCAGACGATCTTCCATGGATGCCGCCTGAACGAGACGTGGTATTCAAGATTGAGTTAGCCCAGGGAACCACACCGATATCTCGGACCGTACAAAATGTCTCTGAATGAATTATCTGAACTGAAAGAGCAGCTAAAAGACTTAATGGAAAAGGATTCATCAGGACAAGCTCATCACCATGGGGCTACTCGGCCCTCTTTGTCAAGAAAAAGGATGAATCGCTGCGGGTATGTGTAGACTATCAGCCGCTGAATGCGTGACGATCAAGAATAAATATCCACTGCCACGTATCAATATATTGTTTGATCAATTAGTGGGTGCCAGAGTATTCTCCAAGATGGACTTGAGGTCAGGTTATCATCAGATAAAGATCAGAGTGGAGGATATACCAAAAACAACATTTTCGACTAGATACGGGCTCTATGAGTATCTAGTCATGTCTTTTGGTCTGACGAATGAACCAGCGCACTTCATGTACCTCATGAATTCCGTATTCATGTCAGAGTTGGATTAATTCGTCGTTGTATTCATCGATAACATTCTCGTATACTCCAAATCAGAGGAAGATCACGCTAAACATCTCCACATTGTGCTCCAACGATTGCGAGAACATAAGCTGTATGCCAAATTCAGAAAGTGTGAATTCTGGATCAGCAAGGTACCATTCTTAGGCCACATTATCTCAGCGAAAAGTGTGGCCATAGATCCAACAAAAGTGGTGCAAGTATTAAAGTGGGAGTCTCCGACATCCGTTCATCAAGTCTGCAGTTTTCTAGGACTAGCGGGCTACTACCGGAGATTTATTCCCAGCTTCTCGAAGATTGCTAAGCCAATGACCAAATTATTGAAGAAGAGCGGCACATATGTATGGACTAAGGCCTGTGAAGAGGCATTTCAAACTCTGAAGAAACATCTCAAAACAGCATCGGTTCTAGCTCAACCGGATACGACTAAGCCGTTCAATGTTTATTTTGATGCATCAGGCATTGGGCTTGGCTGCGTGTTAATGCAAGATAGACGAGTGATAACGTATGGATCACGTCAACTACGCAACCACGAGCAGCCCGTGTTAAAAATTTCGAGGCACTACTTACTCATAAATTTAGTGCACCTCTATACAGATCATAAAATCCTCAAGTACATATTCACTAAGAAGGAAATCAATATGAGGCAGCAGAGATGGTTGGAGTTAACCAAGGATTATGAAATTGAGATCCATTACCATCCGGGAAAAGCTAACATGGTGGCCGATGCACTCAATCACAAGTCTCACGTAAATAACTAGTCAGTCATTCTGGATGAGGAAAAAGAACCAAGTTTGAGAGTGGTTTTGTATGGAGCGTTGTATAATCTTGCTCTTGTACCTACCATTCGAGAGGAGATTGTACGAGTCAAAAGAGAGATCAAGAAATGCGGAATATCTGGGCGAGGATCAAGGATGAGAAGATGAAATGTTTCCAAGAAGATGATCAAGGTGTTCTATGGTTTAACAACCGAATTGTGGTACCCCAGAATATGAAGCTAAGGAAAAAATCTTGGATGAATCTCATATGTCCATGTACTCGATACATCCAGGAACCAATAAGATGTATGAAGACCTGAAGACAAAATTTTGGTGGACTCGGATGAAGCGAGAAATGACTTAGTATGTATCCGAGTGTGATACATGTTGGCGAGTCAAAGCCGACCACATAAAGAAAGCGGGAATGCTGCAACCATTAAGTATTCTTGCATGGAAATGGGACATCAGCATGGACTTTATTGTCGGTCTGCCTCTCACGTTAAGAAAGCATGACTCCATTTGGGTGATTGTTGGTCGACTAACAAAATCAGCCCACTTCATCCTAGTGAATACGGGATTTCATACTAACCAATATGCAAAGTTATACTTCTCAAGAATCGTGTGCTTACATGGAGTCCCCAAAACCATCTTATCTGACCAAGGGTCTATATTTGTTGCTCGTTTCTAGGAGGAAATTACATGAATCTCTGGGAACCAAGTTAATTAGAAGCTCAACATACCATCCTCAGACCGACGGTCAAACTTAAAGGGTGAATTAAATTCTATAAGATATGCTGAGGGCATGTGCCATAGATCATGAAAATAATTGGGATGACCATTTGCCATTACTGAAATTGTCCTACAATAATGGTTATCAATCAAGTATTAAAATGGCAACATACGAAGCGCTCTATGGAAGAAAATGCCGCACACCAATCAATTGGTGTGAATCCGGCGAGAGAGTGACTTTCGGCATTGATCTTGTTAAAGAAGCCAAAGAGCATGTCAAGCTTATTCAAGGAAATCTCAAAGCCGCTCAATATCGCCAGAAAAGTTATGCAGACAAGCGAACTTGCACTTTGAAATCGAAGATCAAGTCTATCTCCGAGTATCCCCGATGAAAAGAATTCACGATTCGGGGTGAAGGGAAAGCTAGCTCCTCGTTTCGTTGGTCCGTGTCTCATTACGGAAAGGTGTGGACCGGTAGCGTACCGTTTGAAGCTACCCCACACCATTGTCGGGCATACACGACATCTTTCATGTCCCACAACTGAGGAAATGTTTGAAGTAACCGATGGAGGTACTCTCGGGAGGCAGGGAAACATTGCAACCGGATCTCACGTACATCGAGAAACCAGTACAAATCATCGATGAAAAGACTCGTGAAATAAGGAGTCGATCATTGCTGTCTTACAAAGTTTTATGGAATAACCACACCGACGACGAGGCTACGTGGGAATGTGAGGATTTTCTTTGGATGAATTGCCCGGAACTGTTGTGGAACTATAACCGGTAACATTCTTCTCCATCTCGTTCTTTTACTAATCTCGGGACGAGATTCTTTTAAGGAGGGAGGATTGTAAAATCCCCATGAGCATTGCTAGCTTCTCTGTAGAATTTAAATACACAGGGTCAAATCTTTCTAAGTTAGGTTTCAAATTTGAAATTTTTCTACATGGAATAAAGGAAAGACTACTGTAAAGCAAATTTAGCAAAAAGGAAATAAATCACAGATTCAATTGGAGCACAAGAGAGGATTAACTTCACCATAATCAAATTCAGCTTGTTGGAATTTGCTGCAAACTTTGAGTTTGAATTAGGAAGCTACTGTTGTTTTGGGTTGAATGTGCTTGTGGGGCCCACCTGTAAAAGTCCCAAAAATGTGTATGAATAAAAACTAAGGTTTGTGTTCATATGTGTGTGGATATATGGGACCCAGTAAACCGATGTACCTCGGGAAGCTGTCGTTGGGACTTTTCGGGTCGCCTCAGGCGGATGGCCGGTGTGCAGTATGTGGGGAATATTCTCATGACATCTCACGTCGGAAGGTGCACCATGAGAGTAGCTACTGTACGGGGCGACTTGATCGATTCAGCGGGGGTGAAACGGGGGAAAGGCTGCCACGTACGACGTCAGTGATGGTTGTTGTAGGCAACATCGAGTACGGGCGTACGTGTCGTGTAGTCCGGGTGTTATTGATTCGAATCACCGTCGCTCGTGGAATGGACCGAGCATACTTGTTCTCACAGTCGTGACGTAGTAAGAACTTGCATGAGAAAGGAACTAATCATATTGATGTGAAGTATTATACTAGCGTTGTATTGGATCTTGATGAATAGGCTAGTGCAAACTCGATTCTTTCATGCCATGAGCAAATTACATCGGGGGAAAACGTTTCTTGTTTGATTGTGGACTCCCGATGTGGCGTGCCCAGGGTTACTTAAAATGCTGTAATTAATACCTGAAAGTAAGGATTCACTTTTAGGCGAGTTTAATTATGCTTATGCCATCCTATGTTAGGTTCATAACCTCACTTAGAGTTTCATGTTTAGGGTGACGGTTAAGTCTTGCTGAGCGTTATGCTCACGGATGCTATCCGAGTTGTTTTGCAGGTAATTGACTCGATGCTTATGAGAAGGGGTGCCGATGAGACTCAGGAACCCCCGAGTGCTTACTCAAAGAGCATCCCCGCCGCTGCAGAGTGTCTTCGTGTTGCTATT
Organism: Neostapfia colusana; assembly: GCA_030760725.1. Lineage (NCBI taxonomy): Eukaryota > Viridiplantae > Streptophyta > Magnoliopsida > Poales > Poaceae > Neostapfia > Neostapfia colusana. Next base: position 106,068,662 of record JASWHV010000003.1, read on the forward strand.
AAGAAACGTCCGCGGGCTGGACTGTTTCTTTGTTGCTAGATTAGATATGAGTCGTGAGAGTGATAGTCTTCCGCTGTAGTTTACTCTGATATAACTATTTGTAAAACATTCTTGTACGCTTCCGCTAAACTATTTATGTAATATGATGTGTGTTCATCGACCCGTGTGCTGTTGGGTGCCGCATAACACGGCACCACCCGATGAGGTTCTGTGGTCCCTCTCAGCTGGTATCAGAGCTGCGTTGGGAACAGAGCACGGATTGAGCATCATATTATGTCAAAAACTTAGGATACGGTGAGTTAACTGTACTAGGCCCACATAAGGGCTATTATTAGCATAATATGAAGGTGGCAACCTAACTTATTTGTTATGTCGGAAAACCGTGCATCTCGGGACGTCTATGTCTTGGGGGGTGCACGTATGCGATGTCCACCAGTGCGCACAAGCTGAAGGGTGGAGCCTCACGGGTGGCAGGTAACCGACTCGTTTTAGTATCCTCTACGACTCTTCATGTCGCTTGGGGTATTCGAGCAACGTCTTTCCCTGGCGTGCGTGGTGCAATTTGGGAGACCCCGTCACGTGGTCAGTAACGTGAACACGTAGCTCAAGGCGTGTTTGGCTTGAGAACACCTGGGCGAGTGATGACGGCCGGGTGTACAAACTGTTATGGATACCGGGTTCGGTGTGCTGCCGGATCTGATGATTGAGTGTGGCTTATGTAGGTGCTAACCACGAAAACCTTAGTGCATGTAAAACACGTTTGCGAGTGACCATTTTAGTGCCACCTAAGGATACGTATATGCCGGTGTAATCCGGCTAGGTTTTTCTTTGGTGAGGCGACGTAGTACCGTCATATGTCTTACGGTGCATCGTCACCGTACTACACTGGATAGTATTCTTACCTATGAAGAAATCATTCATGACTAACTTCCAAACTAAAAATGGATGTGATAAAGAACATATTAGTTACTGAGCTCTTCATTTGAACTAAGTTTCAAAGAAGAGACTTGTTAGGCTTCTTTTGATCTCAAAGACAGAGTGCTCTGTTCAGACAGAAATTTTTCTGGTCTTTAACAGAGCGTAACTCTGATTAGCTTGACCCAATGGAGGTGTTGGATACAGTTCTGGAAAGGTTATTAAGTGCTCTACAACGTTTCTGTAGAACTCCAGAGCCAAATCCGAAACCAACTTGGTTGAATGTCCAGATGAATGCAAACTGTTCAGAAAACAGAGCAGCTGCAAATTTCTCTGGATGTTGCTGTAAATTAGCCGTCACAATCTGTAGAAAAATTTCTAAGGGTCATACGATACACCGTTGGAAAGGTGGGGAAATTTGCAACAATTTTGTAGTTCATAGTTTGTTCAGAATTTTATCCCATTTGTATGTAAAACTGTGATGAAAACAGCCACATACAAAGGAGGTGCTGGCAAAATTTATCCAGAAATTCTGTCAACTTTGAACGATCATAACTTCTGATTAAGGGATGATCCAGAGGCATGTGAGTACTCGTTGAAAATATACTAAAGTTAACTTTAACTTTGGTATTCAACTTGAGTTATGAAAATGCTGGTAACTGGATCCAAATCTGGGTTAAGTACAGAAAGGTCGATTCTGTACAGAATAGAGGGATTGTTCTATTTTTGGCTTTAGAAAGATGTGTAAACATGAAGTATTGTTATGCTTTCATAAAGTTTTAGCATGTTCATGTTTTACATACTTTCACATACTTCTAGATCAAATTTTGACTCCCCTCAAAATTATGCTTTTGCAGTATGGTGCGTACTCATTCTCCGAGTAGGACTGAAGGTTCTCGCCGAGACGGTGATGACTCAACTCCACCAGGGGCACCGCCATCAACGGTATGGGCGGATGTCATGGCTCAGATGGTCGAGTCAAGTCAAGAGAACACCAGACTACTCCAAGCCTTGGTACAACAGGGCTTACTCCAACACGCGCAACAGGACGTTCCACCTCGGAACGCCTATTTGGACTTCTTGGCGACACAACCGCCAATTTTCACGGAAGCCAATGAACCAGTGGAAGCTGATTAGTGGTTTCGAGTTATGGAGTCCAAGTTTGGAGTGTTTGTAACACCCCAAAATCCTGTTAAGAGGGGAATTTAAAATTTTTTGGACGTATTGCATGGGCTGCAGAAATTCAAATTTAGTTGGAATTCAAATTCAAATTCAAACCAGAAAAGAAATGGAAAAAGAAAAAGAAAAACAGAAAAAAACCGGCCAGTGGGCCGAAACCCACCAGCCGGCCTACCCCACCCCGCGCCAGCCCGTAGCCGCGCGCCCTGTTCCCTTTCTCGCTGACATGTGGGGCCCGCCATCCTTCTTCCTCCTCGCGCCCGCGCTTGGCCGGCCGGGACTCTTCTCTCCTCCAAATCAAAACCGCCCCGGATACTCGCGTATCCCAGCTGAATTTCGGTTCTGGACGACGCAAACTCGATCACAACCGAACGCCGCCCTTCCCCGGCTATATAAACATCAGCATCTTCCCGATTTTCACCCACGATCAGCCGTTTTTCCTTCCGGTGAGAACCCGAGTTTCTCCGGCCAATTTCGCTCGATCTTCGCTTGGGATTTCTGATCTAACGCGCTGATCTTGATCCACCGCCTCCGGGGAATCACGCAGGTGCAGAAAACTCGGGGGTTTGCGCTTCAAAAACAGTGCCGACGAGCCTCGCCGTGAATTAACCTCGGACCTCGTCGCCGACCGCTTTCCAGGACCTCCGAGCTCAAGAAAACCCCCGAGGTGAGATCCCCGACCACCCCTCCACCGATCTAAGCTATGAAATCCCAGTTTTAGGAAGAATTGACGAAGATCCGAAGCTCTCCGGCAAGATCGTCGCCTTCCGCCGCCGCGCGCCACCGGGCAGCGCCGGCCGCGCTCGATCAGAGCGACGTGGCCGCTTGTGCGCCGTCTATTTTAAATCGCACGGTAGAATTTAAATCCCCGCATACCGGTTCGGCGTTATAATCTCAGCCGTTTGTTTTAAATCGGACGGTCCACGTCAGCCCCGCATTATAAAGGCCGGGATTCTTACGCGCTACCCCCTGGGGTTCTCGGAAAATACGAGCTAGCCCCAAAAACTTCTGATCTAGCCCCTGGAATTTCAAAAATTCATGTAAATTCAATTAAAAATCAGTTTTAGCCCCCTGGACTAAATAAAAATTAGCAATAACCCTCTGTTATGTGTAGTTAGACCCCTGGAAATTTATAAAATAATATAATATACCCTTTGATGGGGTAAGTTTGCCTTTTTAATCTTATATAATATTAAATTTAGGAATTTGACTATGTAAATAAGATTTAAATTTAAAAAGGGTGAGGCACACACATTGTAAATTCAAACTTAAACTCTACTAACAATTGGGAAGCTTTAGAATGAGCTAAAAATAAATTTTAGGCTGAAATGAAATCTGTTTGGGTGTGTTCATGTTTATTAGATATAGAAACATATTTTTAGGCTAGGAAATAATTCTGAAAATTGGTAAAATAAATGTAAAATAGTTCACATCAGAGGAGAAGTTCAAAAATATATTATGTAATATTTTAGGTCAGAACCTATTCTGTTTAGGTGATGTGTCTTATTATTTTCATAATAAAGTTCACAACTAGGTATAGAAAGTAAATCTTAAAATATAGGAAAATAGGTATACATAACTAGAAAATGATAAATGGAATCTACAAAATCCAATGATTTCAGTTTAGCAGTTGGTAGAAGGTCTGAAAACACATTTGGAGTAGGAAAATACCTTCCATGCATACTTGGTAGCTAAAATGTGTATCAATTGAATATAAGAAATTTATTTAAATTGGAAATTCATATATAGTATGCAAACATAAATATGAATACAAAAGTAGAAATCATATGCACATGTTTAAAAGTGCATGTAAGCCCAAAATCAACACATATAGAGTAACCACAACACATAGAAATGTGAATGGTTTTCATAAATGTGAATGCGTGGTTTGTATGAAGTGGAAGTGTGAACTATGTCTTATGTATTGTTGTTTTCTTTGCTATGTGTGATGGTATGAGTAGAACCTGCTCCAGAGCAAGTTTTTCCCTTCCAAGAACAAGACTTTCCATTCCGAGAGCAGCAGGAAGAAGGCAAGTGTCCTCGACCACTTTGATCCTATACTAGGATGTGTAGGTAGAATTATTTGCATTGTCAATTGAAATATGAAACCCATGCTAGGAAGTTTCCCTAGAATTGCATTACCTTGTTTCCTTGTAGCTTGGTTTGGGATTTATTTTATCATGTCATTTATTTATATGCTTATGCTTAGCCATGCTTAGAATGGGATAATTGGGATATGAGATCATCAGTTTATTTACCATACTCTTGAATGAGATGTTATGAGATTATGTAGAGGTAGGTATCAAGGCAAGTTGGATGATTTAGTTGGTGCTGGGTGCACGAGACTCAGGTTTGTGTTTAGTACTTGCCTGGATCCTAAGGACCGGTTCATGGAGCATGTAACCTGGCTTTACCGTGCCAACCACATGCTGAGATGGGGCAGCTTGGCCAATTAATTAGGTGTATCCCCGGCGTAGTATGGGTGTGTTGGATGGTGCGGGGAATAGGTTTCAGCTGGACTACCATAGGAACCGCAAGGCTCAAGAGGGGGCCACTGCAGCGGGGTTGGAGCCTCTTGTATGCTGTGAGGGGTGAAACCTTAGTGGGCCCACGCTCGTTGGGAATCCCTTTGTAAAGGCTTCGTAGTGATCTCCTGGCTACACACCTGGTAAGTGTGAATGTGGTTCGTAGCCACTGGCATAATGGAGGTTCTTTTAGTCCACCCGGCAACGGGGGATGAAATCACTACATGTGGGTACAGTGGTGCAAACTCTGCAGGGTCAAAACTGTCATGACAGCCATGCTCACGGTCAAGAGCGGCTTGGACTTATTCATGATTAGAGGATTGATGGCTTTGGAAGATTGAGGATGTTAAGCGGGGAGCTTAACATTGGAAATGATGTTATGGTTATTTGATTATGATGATGGGTTGGGAGATTAGGACCATTTCACCTATGTAGTAATGTAGGTGCTTAATAAGCTAAGGTGGTAGGCAACAATTGCGTAGTGCTTTAACCCTGAGTTCAACCTCTTCTTGTTCTAGCCATGCATGACATAACTTTCCCACACTTGCTGAGTACCATCAGTACTCAACTTTACATATTTGTTGGTTTATATTGCTGCTCAGGTCAAGATAATGAAGTGGAGTTTAATGATCAAGACTTTGGACCTGAAGGAGGTTTCTAGGTTCATGGAGTCCCCCCGGGCAACGCCTGTGACGGAGCCCACAAGAATAATATTCCGCTGCTATTTTATTTACATGTTATGAACTTATTATTGTCCATTGAGACATATGCTATGTAAGACTTATTTATATTCGACACCTGGCTTGTAATAAATGATGCTTCACTATTTGTCATCACATGTATGAGAAAATGATCCTGACATATATGTGATATTCACTCGGTTGTTCTTCGGAAAAACCGGGTGTGACAGAAGTGGTATCAGAGCCAAGGGTGCCCGTAGGAACGTGGACCTAGGTAGAAATGGACGTATTTAAGGACCCTATTTTCTTAAAAACTATTTTACAAGGTGTGGGTTGAAAAGTGTTATTTAATGGGGTCACTTTCTTCATCTTACCCCAACTTTTATTCAAAATAGGATTTTTGTTTAAAATTTTATCTAACTTAAGTTTAAATGCTTTATGTTTTAGATGGTTCGCATGATTCGCACCGCTCACAAGTCCACAGGAGGGAGAGTTCCCGTAGTTGCCCTTGCCCAAAGAGAGGAGAGCCGTCCGGTGACGTACCTTTGGCAGTAGGAGGCTTGTTGCGCCGTCTTCGACGCATGCTCCAAGCCGCCGGCAATACGGGCAAGCTAATCATACACTATAGCTCCACCCGGACCATCCGTGAGAAGAGGGAAGAATGGAGTTCAGAGATGAGGATTATCCACGAAAATCAGCTGCTTAAGATACACCGCTCTCCGGCTTGTCGAGCGACACAGGTCGATGCGGAGAAGGATGTCACCTGGGAGGCCATCACCTGCCAGAGTCACATCTACCGTCGCCACCTAGACAGGACTGAGTACATGTATGTCCTCCAGCGTGAGAGTGGTACGACGGAGTACAAGTACCCACCAGTGCAGCAGGGGACTTCCTATGAGCACATGGACTTGTGCTTGGAGGATGCTGCTATGCTCAGCACTCGACTGCAGGAGTGTCAGCAGGAGCTTAAGGATGTTCGTGACACCCTGAAGGAAACCGAGGCGTTACTTCGAGCTTGCTTGAGGGCGAGAGAAAGAGGAGATGGGAATGACCTGTGTGTCACCGTAAATGATACATGGACTCTTGACTCCCCAGATCGCCGGGCGATCAGGCGTCGTCGCACTTCTCCACCAGCAGCCTCCCCACCCAAAGCAGAGTCAGAAGGCAGTCTCAATAATGAGGAAGATCCCGAGTAGCCAGCTCAGTGATACGAGTAGTGTAGAGTCCTTTCCTTAGTTTAGCAGGATGTTGAGTAGTCGAGTCGTTACCCTAGTTAATGGAGTGTTAATGGTTGGTGTGTGACGTGAGTTGTGGAAGCCATGAGCAATTATCCACAGCCTCGTCTTCAGGTTGTTTTGCTTTGGTGTGTGAACCCACATGAAATAATAGTGCATTTATTTTTGTGTGAGACATGAACCCTCAGAAAGTATAAATACAACAAAGCCTCAACACTTCAAAGTAAAAACAAGTGAAAGTAGTAAGATAATACGTAATGCTTTAAATTGACATTTGGTTGATCATGATAGATGGCCGGAAGAGGAAAGGGTCGTGCTGCCAACCCCGCCAACAACAACGATGAGGCCTGCAACCCTCATCTTTCTGGAGGCCAAGACAGGGGTGGTCGCCGTGAAGGAGTTGATCCCATCCACCAAATGCTTGAGAATCAAAATCAGCTCATCCAGAACTTGACTCAAGTGGTGGCTAACTTGCACCAAGCTCCACCGCCACAAGCTGCACCACGCCAACCAAGGTTAAGTGAGTTTCTAGGAACTCAACCTCCAAAGTTTGCAAGTGCTGCTGAACCTCTGGAGGCAGATGATTGGCTAAAGACCATTGAGAGCAAGATGAGGATTATACAATGCCAAGGGTATGAGAGGGTGCTGTTTGACTCTCACCAATTGCATGGACCTGCTGCTGATTGGTGGACTGCTTACGTGGCCGCCCATCATGACCCTGAGAACATCACTTGGGAAGAGTTCAAGCGTAGCTTCCGCAACCATAACATACCAAGGGGTGAACTCAAAAACAAGAGGAAGGAGTTCTTGGGATTACAGCAAGGAAACATGACTGTGAGGGAATACCTCACTAAATTCACTCAACTATCCCGTTATGCCCCGCGGGACATAGAGACTGATGAGCAGAAACAGGATTGTTTCGTGGAAGGACTTACCGCAGAAATGCAGTGTGCAATGTCCTCCAACGAGTATGAAAGCTTCCAAAAGATGGTGGAAAGAGCATTTGTTGTAGAAAGGAAGCTGAAGGCCTTGGAAAATGAGAACAAGAGGAAGGCGGGATGGTCACACCAAGCCTCGGGTAGCAACACCCGCCCACGTCTGATGCAGCAACCCGCAGGGCAGATGAGCCGAGCTGCGGTACCCTACTCAGCACCGAGAGCGTACAACCCGAACTTCAGGCCTCCGTCCGCACCAACGCAGCCACAACGTCAGTTTGTACAGCAACCTCGCCCCGCATATCAACCTCGACCAGCAGTACAAGGACCCCCGAACCAACCCCAAGACAACAAAGGCCAGGCACCTAAGGTCGGGGTGCAATGCTTTAACTGTGGTGAAGTGGGGCACTACGCCCATAAGTGCCCAAAGAAGAAGCCCGTGCAGTCGCAACAGCAAAATGTAATGCGAGGAAGGGTGAACCACGTCACCATGGAGGAGGCGCAAGAGGCACCCGACATGATAGTTGGTAAGTTTCCTGCCAATTTACACATTGCAACCCTGCTGTTTGATTCTACTGCTACCCACTCGTTCATTGCCCAAGGGTTTGTTAAGAAGCATGACCTAGCAACAACACAAATGAACCATATGCTAGCAGTAAACTCTCCAGGTGGAGAAATAAGGACAAGACAAGTGTGTCCCAAGGTGAATCTAGACATTAATGGGGTGGTATTTACTGCCAACCTCATAGTGATAGATTCACAAGGGATAGATATTATTTTGGGCATGGATTGGTTGACCAAACATAAGGGAATCATCCATTGTTCGACCAGAACAGTGGAACTAACTCACCCTAGTGGCACAAGAGTAAAGTTCATAAAAATACAAGAGCCTAGGAGGGACATTAAAATAAATCAAGTTGAGGTGAAAGTGGAGGAGATCAGGATTATCAGGGAATATCCAGATGTTTTTCCGGAGGAGTTGCCAGGTATGCCTCCCGATCGTGAAGTGGAATTCGCGATTGAGCTAGTGCCTGGAACAGCTCCGATATACAAGAGACCTTATCGGATGGATTCCAAGCAGCTGGGAGAACTCAAGGATCATTTAAGAGAATTGACGGAGAGGTTTATATTCGTCCTAGTTCCTCACCATGGGGAGCTCCAGTGATATTTGTGCCCAATAAGGACGGAACCCAAAGGTTATGCATAGACTACCGTGCCTTGAATGAAGTAACCATCAATAACAAGTACCCACTACCCCGCATTGAAGACTTGTTCGATCAGTTGAAGGGAGCTTGTGTGTTCTCGAAAATTGATCTCAGGTCGGGATACCACCAACTTAAGATAAGGCAAACTGATATTCCCAAGACAGCTTTCGTATCTCGGTACGGACTGTATGAATACACCGTCATTCCTTTCGGGCTAACTAATGCCCTGGCATACTTCATGTATCTCATGAACAAGGTATCCATGGAATATCTGGACAAATTTGTGGTGGTTTTTATTGATGACATTCTTGTCTTCTCCAAAGATGAAGAGGAACATGAGAAACATCTAAGGTTGGTGTTGCAGAAGCTGAGAGAACACCAACTATATGCCAAGTTGAGCAAGTGTGAGTTTTGGCCGAAGAGAGTTCCCTTCTTAGGACATATAATCTCGGAGGGAGGAATCTCCGTAGATCCAGCCAAGATCGAGGATATACAGAAGTGGAAGACCCCTGAGAATGTCGGGGACGTTCGAAGCTTCTTGGGATTGGCTGGATACTATCGATGGTTTATTGAGGGATTCTCCAAGATTTCGAGACCCCTTACCAAACTGTTGGAGAAGGGAATTATATTCACATGGACGCCGCAGTGCGAGACGAGTTTTCAGGAGTTAAAGAAAAGATTGGCAACAGCCCCAGTGCTAGTTATGCCAGATATGCAGAAGAACTTTTTGGTGTACTATGATGCCTCTGGAAACGGGTTGGGATGTGTTCTCATGCAAGAAGGGCATGTCGTGGCTTATGCATCCCGGCAGCTCCGGAAGCACGAGAAGAACTATCCTACACATGACCTAGAACTAGCCGCAGTGGTACACGCGTTGAAAATATGGTGGCACTACTTGATGGGGAAGAGGACAGAGATATATACGGATCATAAGAGTTTAAAGTACATTTTCACCCAGCCAGATCTCAACCTCAGACAAAGGAGATGGTTAGAGCTAATCAATGACTTTGATGTGGGCATCAACTATCATCCTAGAAAAGCAAACGTCGTGGTAGATGCTTTAAGTCGGAAAGTGCAGGTCAATAAGTTGAGCTTGAAGGACATGCCTGCCAAATTGAAGGACGAGGTTATAAGGCTCAATCTATGCCTGGTGAATAGTGGTGAAGCCATCGCCATGGAAGTGGACTCCACATTAGAGCAAGACATACGCGATGGTCAAAAGAATGATGAGAAGATACAAGAAATCCGACAACTCATCAAGGATAATAGAGCCCCTGGTTTCAGAGAGGATGAAAAAGGTACGGTGTGGCACGGGAAAAGAATCTGTGTGCCTGAAGTGAAGGAGATCCGCGAATTGATTTTGAAGGAGGCTCACGATTCCGACTATTCCATTCATCCTGGGAGTACGAAGATGTACCAGGACCTCAAGAGCAGGTATTGGTGGTATGGCATGAAGCGAGATGTCGCGGAACATGTTGCCCTATGTGACACATGTCAGTTGGTGAAAGCAGAACATCAACGACCCGCGGGATTATTGCAACCACTCAAAGTGCCTGAATGGAAATGGGAAGAAATGGGTATGGATTTCATAGTGGGACTACCCAGGACCCAATCAGGATATGATTCGATATGGGTCATCATCGACAGGCTAACCAAGGTAGCTCATTTCATCCCTGTGAAAGAAAGCTACAGCGGATCCAAATTGGCAGAGTTGTACATGTTAAGGATTGTGTGTTACCATGGAGTACCAAAGAAGATAGTGTCAGATCGAGGGACACAGTTCACCTCAAGGTTCTGGCAGAAGCTGCATGAAACCATGGGAACCCATCTGAACTTTAGTTCTGCCTATCATCCCCAAACTGACGGGCAGACGGAAAGAACCAATCAGATCTTTGAGGATATGCTGAGAGCGTGTGCACTCAAAAACAATCAGAGTTGGGATAAGAACTTACCGTATGCGGAGTTCTCCTATAACAACCGCTATCAGGGTAGTATGAAGATGTCACCGTTTGAAGCTTTGTACGGGAGGAAGTGTAGAACTCCACTATTTTGGAACCAAACAGGGGAAAGCAAAGTGTTTGGACCCGAGGTACTACAAGAAGCCGAGGCGAAAGTGAGGGAAATTCGCAACAACTTGAGGATAGCACAGACACGACAAAAGAGCTATGCCGATGTAAGAAGAAGAGAGCTCGTTTTCAACGTGGGAGACTATGTCTATCTCAAGGTGTCCCCTATCCGAGGACTTCGTCGGTTCAAGGTGAAAGGGAAATTATCACCTCGATACATCGGACCCTTTCAAGTTCTGGAGAGGAAAGGTAGAGTGGCGTATCAATTAAAATTACCAGCTTGCCTATCGGATGTGCATGACGTATTTCATGTGTCCCAGCTCAAGAAATGTCTGAGAACACCTGAAGAGGTGTTACCCATGAACGAGGTTGACGTAGCTGAGGATTTGTCTTATGCCGAGCAACCATCCAAGATTTTGGAGACAATAGAACGCCTCACAAGAAATAAAAGAATCCGGACGTGCAAGGTGCAGAGGAAGCATCACTCGGAAGAGGAGGCCACATGGGAGCGAGAAAACGAATTTAAGGCACAGTTTCCGGAATTGTTTTCTTAGAACCACCAATCTCGAGGACGAGATTTCTTTTAAGGGGGGTAGAGCTGTAACACCCCAAAATCCTGTTAAGAGGGGAATTATAATTTTTTGGACGTATTGCATGGGCTGCAGAAATCCAAATTTAGTTGGATTTCAAATTCAAATTCAAACCAGAAAAGAAATGGAAAAAGAAAAAGAAAAATAGAAAAAAACTGGCCAGTGGACCGAAACCCACCAGCCGGCCCACCCCACCCCGCGCCAGCCCGCAGCTGCGCGCCCCGTTCCCTTTCTCGCTGACATGTAGGGCCCGCCATCCTTCTTCCTCCTCGCGCCCGCGCTCGGCTGGCCGGGACTCTTCTCTCTTTCGAATCAAAACCGCCCGGGATACTCGCGTATCCCAGCCGAATTTCGGTTCTGGACGACGCAAACTCGATCACAACCGAACGCCGCCCTTCCCCGGCTATATAAACATCGGCATCTTCCCGATATTTACCCACGATCAGCCGTTTTTCCTTCCGGCGAGAACCTGAGTTTCTCCGGCCAATTTCGCTCGATCTTCGCTTGGCATTTCTGATCTAACGCGCTGATCTTGATTCACCACCTCCGGGGAATCACGCAGGTGCAGAAACTCGGGGGTTTGCGCTTCAAATACAGCGCCGACGAGCCTCGCCGTGAATTCACCTCGGACCTCGTCGCCGACCGCTTTCCAGGACCTCCGAGCTCAAGAAAACCCCCGAGGTGAGATCCCCGACCTCCCCTCCACCGATCTAAGCTATGAAATCCCAGTTTTAGGAAGAATTGACGAAGATCCGAAGCTCTCCGGTGAGATCGTCGCCTTCCGCCGCCACGCGCCGCTGGGCAGCGCCTCCCGCGCTCGATCAGAGCGACGTGGCCGCTTGTGCGCCGTCTATTTTAAATCGCACGGTAGAATTTAAATCCCCGCGTACCGGTTCGGCGTTATAATCTCAGCCGTCTGTTTTAAATCGGATGGTCCACGTCAGACCCGCATTATAAAGGCCGGGATTCTTACGCGCTACCCCCTGGGGTTCTCAGAAAATATGAGCTAGCCTCAGAAACTTCTGATCTAGCCCCTAGAACTTCAGAAATTCATGTAAATTCAATTAAAAATCAGTTTTAGCCCCCTGGACTAAATAAAAATTAGCAATAACCCTCTGTTATGTGTAGTTAGACCCCTGGAAATTTACAAAATAATATAATAGACCCTTTGATGGGGTAAGTTTGCCTTTTTAATCTTATATAATATTAAATTTAGGAATTTGACTATGTAATTGAGATTTAAATTTAAAAAGGGTGAGGCACACATTGTAAATTCAAACTTAAACTCTACTAACAATTGGGAAGCTTTAGAATGAGCTAAAAATAAATTTTAGGCTGAAATGAAATCTGTTTGGGTGTGTTCATGTTTATTAGATATAGAAACACATTTTAGGCTAGGAAATAATTCTGAAAATTGGTAAAATAAATGTAAAATAGTTCACATCAGAGGAGAAGTTCAAAAATATATTATTTAATATTTTAGGTCAGAACCTATTCTGTTTAGATGATGTGTCTTATTATTTTCATAATAAAGTTCACAACTAGGTATAGAAAGTAAATCTTAAAATATAGGAAAATAGGTATACATAACTAGAAAATGATAAATGAAATCTCCAAAATCAAAAGATTTCAGTTTAGGAGTTGGTAGAAGGTCTGAAAACACATTTGGAGTAGGAAAATACCTTCCATGCATACTTGGTAGCTAAAATGTGTATCAATTGAATATAAGGAATTTATTTAAATTGGAAATTCATATATAGTATGCAAACATAAATATGAATACAAAAGTAGAAATCATATGCACATGTTTAAAAGTGCATGTAAGCCCAAAATCAACACATATAGAGTAACCACAACACATAGAAATGTGAATGGTTTTCATAAATGTGAATGTGTAGTTTGTATGAAGTGGAAGTGTGAACTATGTCTTATGGATTGTTGTTTTCTTTGCTATGTGTGATGGTATGAGTAGAACCTGCTCCAGAGCAAGTTTTTCCCTTCCAAGAACAAGACTTTCCATTCCCAGAGCAGCAGGAAGAAGGCAAGTGTCCTTGACCACTTTGATCCTATACTAGGATGTGTAGGTAGAATTATTTGCATTGTCAATTGAAATATGAAACCCATGCTAGGAAGTTTCCCTAGAATTGCATTACCTTGTTTCCTTGTAGCTTGGGTTGGGATTTATTTTATCATGTCATTTATTTATATGCTTATGCTTAGCCATGCTTAGAATGGGATAATTGGGATATGAGATCATCAGTTTATTTACCATACTCTTGAATGTGATGTTATGAGATTATGTAGAGGTAGGGATAAAGGCAAGTTGGATGATTTGGTTGGTGCTGGGTGCACGAGACTCGGGTTTGTGTTTAGTACTTGCCTGGATCCTAAGGACCGGTTCATGGAGCATGTAACGTGGCTTTACCGTGCCAACCACATGCTGAGATGGGGCAGCTTGGCCAATTAATTAGGTGTATCCCCGGCGTAGTATGGGTGTGTTGGATGGTGCGGGGAATAGGTGTCAGCTGGGCTACCATATGAACCGCAAGGCTCAAGAGGAGGCCACTGCAGCAGGGTTGGAGCCTCTTGTATGCTGTTAGGGGTGAAACCTCAGTGGGCCCACGCTCATTGGGAATCCCTTTGTAAAGGCTTCGTAGTGATCTCCTGGCTACACACCTGGGAAGTGTCAATGTTGTTCGTAGCCACTGGCATAATGGAGGTTCTTTTAGTCCACCCGGGAACGGGGGATGAAATCACTACATGTGGGTACAGTGGTGCAAACTCTGCAGAGTCAAAACTGTCATGACAGCCGTGCTCACGGTCAAGAGCGGCTTGGACTTATTCATGATTAGAGGATTGATGGCTTTGGAAGATTGAGGATGTTAAGCGGGGAGCTTAACATTGGAAATGATGTTATGGTTATTTGATTATGATGGTGGGTTGGGAGATTGGGATCATTTCACCTATGTAGTAATGTAGGTGCTTAATAAGATAAGGTGGTAGGCAACAATTGCGTAGTGCTTTAACCCTGAGTTCAACCTCTTCTTGCTCTAGCCATGCATGACATAACTTTCCCACACTTGCTGAGTACCATCGGTACTCAACCTTGCATATTTGTTGGTTTATATTGCTGCTCAGGTCAAGATAATGAAGTGGTGTTTAATGATCAAGACTTTGGACCTGAAGGAGGTTTCTAGATTCATGGAGTCCCCCCGGGCAACGCCTGTGGTGGAACCCACAAGAATAATATTCTGCTGTTATTTTATTTATATGTTATGAACTTATTATTGTCCATCGAGACATATGCTATGTAAGACTTATTTATATTCGACACCTGACTTGTAATAAATGATGTTTCACTATTTGCCATCACATGTATGAGAAAATGATCCTGGCATACATGTGATATTCACTCGGTTGTTCTTCGGAAAAACCGGGTGTGACAGTGTTTGAGTGCGATGAGTATCAGAAGACATTATTTGCAGCTCAACAGCTCCATGGAGCCACCGGAAATTGGTGGTTCGCTTATCTTGCCACCGTTCCGAAAGGCCATCAAGTGGAATGGACGGAATTTCGTGAAGCATTCCGTGCTCGTCACATTCCTATGGGTTTTATTAAGGCCCAACAGCAAGAATTCAGGAACCTGAAGCAGGGAGACATGAGTGTCCTCGATTATGTCAGACGATTCAATCTTCTGGCACAATATGCTCCTGCTTATGCGACGAGCGAAGCTGCAATGTGTGACTATTTTTACTATGGCTTGAGTGCCATACTAAAAGAGAAGCTAGCTTTGTTCAATCAAGGCAGTTACACCGAGTAGATCAGTGCTGCTCTGCTGCAGGAACAAGCGACACTTGAGTGTCAAGCAGAGAAGAGGGACCGGGAGGATGTGAGTATGGACTTCATCGTCGGATTACCGCTCACATCCAGGAAGCATGACTCAATATGGGTGATCGTCGACCGGTTGACGAAGTTGGCTCATTTCATACCGGTGAACACTCATTATCGAGCAAAGCAATATGCGGAATTATTCATGTCCAGAATTATTTGCTCACATGGTGTCCCGAAGACCATCATTTCAGATCGAGGTGCGCTGTTTGTTGCTCGTTTTTGGGAGCAGCTGCATGCCTCGTTGGGCACCAAATTGATCAGGAGCTCCGCATATCACCCTCAAACTGATGGACAAACTGAGAGGGTGAATCAAGTGCTCGAGGACATGTTGAGAGCGTGTGCCATCCGCCACGGTAGGAATTGGGACGATCACCTACCGCTGGCGGAGTTTTCATACAACAACGGTTATCAAGCGAGTATTAAAATGGCACCGTATGAAGCTCTCTACGGCCGGAAGTGTCGCACACCGCTGAATTGCTGTGAGTCCGGCGAAAGAGTTCTGTTTGGGATTGATCTTGTCAACGAAGCCGAAGACCAAGTTCGGTTGATAAAAGAGAACTTAAAGGCTGCACAATCCCGGCAGAAGAGCTACGCTGATCAACGGCGTAGGCCTTTGCATTTTGACGTTGGAAAGCATGTGTACCTTCGGGTATCTCCGATGAAGGGAATTCACCGGTTCGGTGTAAAGGGGAAACTCGCTCCCCGTTTTATTGGTCCATTTGCTATCACAGAGAAGTGCGGACCCGTAGCCTACCAGCTGGAATTACCGGCAAGTTTAGCGGGTGTTCATGATGTATTTCATGTATCACAGCTGCGGAAGTGCCTCAAATTCACCGCTGCTGTTCGCACTGAGGACATCGACGAACTGAAACCGGACCTGACCTACACCGAACGACCGGATCAGATTTTGGATGAAAAGACACGGGTAACCCGGAACCGGACGATCCAATTTTTCAAAGTACTGTGGAATAATCACACCGCGGAAGAGGCGACGTGGGAAAGTGAAGATTACCTCCGCACCAACTATCCGGAATTTTTAGCTTTGTACAGTTTGTAATTACCTCTCCCGTCTCGTTCCTCTTTTGTAATCTCAGGACGAGATTCTTTTAAGGGGGGGGGGGGAATGTAAAAGTCCCAAAAATGTGTATGAATAAAAACTAAGGTTTGTGTTCATATGTGTGTGGCGAAGACATGAAAAATGGGACTTGCTAAAACTTTTTCTTCATGCAAGGTAATACATGGATGAACATCCAACATGAGGTTCACCTTTTTATTTAAAAGTGTTGAACCAATAAGGAGTCAAATACCTATTTGCATGTAAGTTTAAAATTCAGATTTGAAATTTAAAGTTCACACATATGGTGACCCAAAAACTTTGAATTAACATGCAGCCATATAGTTGAGTTTTTAGGGAAAAGGTTATCACCACCTTTTCATTTGTAGGGTGGGCTCAAAAAGAAGGGTAAGAGAAACATTTGTAAATTCTAGCCAAATTCAAATTGGTCATACCAATTCAAACTAAATTTGGAGAATTCAAATTTCTAAACCACATTTTAAAACTCAGAATTGTGGGAAATAAGAGGATCAGCTTGAGAAGATATTTGGGGAGGAAATGTGGAGTGGGACCCACATGTCATAGAGCTAAAGGAGGAGCCTTGCACCCTAAGTCTTAGCCTCAGTGGGAGATTTCCCCGAACAGCTCATGGGAGCCACCGAGGTGCTTACCGGCGCCACCTCCTGCTGCCTTCCCCCATGCGCTGACCACCGAGGCGGTGCCCTCGTGCTGATCCCTGTGCTCACGTCCCCTCAGCCGAGCAAAAGGCTCAGTGGTGCTTCCCCCCTCGCGAGCGCACGAACGGCAGCCGTTCTCCCCCCCTTCACTCTCGGTCCAATCGGAAGATCGGCAAAACCACCGGGCCTCATCCTCCCCCGAGCTGCTAAACACTCCCACGAGCTCAACCTCCACCTCCCTGAACCACGAGCAAGTGAGCTGCAGCCTCCGGTGCCCGAGAACGACCGCCGCCGCGGCGACCGAGTTCAAGAAGGTGATCGGGCGCTCATGGACAGCCCTGCACAGGGGGTTTCACGGCCGAGCAATCACACCTACGGACACGCACGGGTGCGGTGCTGCTCTCAGCCGAAGCTCAAGCCGTGCCGTGAGCTGTCGATGGCGAATTTTGAGGTTTTGCTCTGGCGACCGCATCCCGAGCTTCCGGTATGATTCTTTCAAATTCTTGCCCTCTGATCCTCCTTAAGTCATCAAATTTGGCACATAGACGCTGGATTAGCCGGCGGTCATTTCTCCTTTAGGATCCAGCGCATGAAAACGCCTCAGCACGACGGAATTCGAGCTCGACTAGAGGTGTTCATGGCGGACCCATTCGATCGCACGGCGACAACCTATTTACAGCCACTCCCGAGCAATTTTTAGGTCGTGCCGATCTTCCTAGAGCTGCGCTGGTGCTGTAGGGCGCGTCGGCACAGGTTTTGGCGGGCTGGATACCCCAGGCAACGCTGCCGAACTACCACAGGGGCAGTTACACGTCGCCGGCCATGTTCCGGT
Source organism: Neostapfia colusana (assembly GCA_030760725.1). Taxonomy (NCBI): domain Eukaryota; kingdom Viridiplantae; phylum Streptophyta; class Magnoliopsida; order Poales; family Poaceae; genus Neostapfia; species Neostapfia colusana. The sequence goes on from JASWHV010000003.1 coordinate 106,086,446, forward strand.
CGTTGGCAGCCCTAGCAAACCCCACAGCCGTGTTCCACGGTGTCACAAACTCCCTGGCGGCGAGTTTCAGCTCAGGCGGTGGCCGGAAACGGCGAGCCGGCGAGCTCCGGCGTCGGGCCGGCGAGGGGCAGCGCGGGCGCGAGCGAGGGAGCCGGAGGAAGAAGACGAAGCATGGGCCCCGCCTGTCAGCAGCTCAAATTTTAAACCCGAGATCGGGTGTGGCCGGGATCCTGTGTGTTGGCGCGCAGAGACGCTGTGGCCCGGTGTGGCTTCGCTTCTATTGGCTGGAATTCAAAACAGTGGGTCCAGCCGGATTTTCAATAGGAAAATAATTCCAGACTTAGCTCAATCTTTAGAAATTCATATCTCCCTGTAGAAAACTCCAATTTGAGTGATTCCAATTGGGTTGGATTCATCTCTCTGAGTTCTATCCAAATATGAACTCAGATTTGTATGAAAGTCAATATTATATTCTGGAAAATTCTTTGAAGGTTTTCTGAAAAAGAATTATTGAGGGAGTTTGGGTTGTCCAACAATCCCCAAATTGTGCCAGAATATTCTTTAACATATTGTTGACCTACTAGCAAATTTTCAGCGCATTTGAAGATCATTTGAGTAGGATTTTGCTAAATGCAAACTACTGTATTCATAAGAGTCCAGAAACATTTTCAGAAAATGTTTCCCACTTCTAAAATCTGTTCTGAGCAATCAACGCTCCAAAAATCATAGAAAAATTTAGGCAAGCTCTCTGGGACATACTTGGAATTGTAGTTCACTTAGTTGGGCATGAAAATGCACATTACTACAGAATTAGTTCTGTTGAGTACAAATGCTTAAAGAATTGTTCTGGGAGAACTACCCATGTAAAAGGGATGAATGTTGTACCAGATGACTCCCATGTGATCAAGAACTCACATGTAAATTATCAGCCCAAGATGAGTCCTGGAACTCACTGTTCTTATTCTCCAAACTTGTGTATATGTGGGAATACATAAGAGATATTGTGAGAATTGGGGAGGACACAATATGACTCCACATTAGCTGCAATTAGGCAAGCTAAATCCTTAGGTAGTATAGAACCTGCTGTAAAAGTTTTGAGGCCATTGGAGTTCTTGTTCTTCAGTTGCACTCAAATCTTTTCAGCTTGTCTATTATGATCATTAGGAAAAATGATTAGTGTATAGCTAAGGCCTTAAGGTCAAGTTAGTTTATTTCTGTTCTTTGCACAACAGAGGCAAACCAAGCCATGCTTGGCTTTTCCACACAACCTCTGTTCTTAAGAAAGTAATTCTATAACTTCTTTCCATTACATTCCATGAAACATATGCATATGCATTTCAATAGGAACCACAACGAAGGGGACTCAAAGGAGTGATTCATCGAAGTGGATCAAGCTCCGGAGAGTCAAGGGTGGATCTGCAAGGACACTAACTGTTATATACGACTACCCTGCAAAACAGGCAAGCTCCGGTTTGCATTTAACAGCTATTAAGTTTTGATTTTGTACTCACTTTCGGTCAAGATATGAACTGTGCATTAGGTCTAGTGATTGATACTCCTCTTGCATAACCAAATGATCCATGGAGTATTGGGTAGGTGTCTTTCACCGTGTAGAACTGCCATGCTTAAGTACGGTTCGGTAGAAGTCGAGTGTTGAGATGCTACTCGCAGTTTCAGGAACAACAGGGGCATACGGGATTGGTTCATAAATGATGTAGCAAGTTAAAGTTGAGACCGAAAGGTTGTAGGGGCAGCAGGACATAGGGGCCTGGGTGCTGTAGACCTGTCCGTGTCGGTCAAGGACCGATCCGTATGCGGCCCTGTTGAACAAGTTTAAGTTGTGTACCGGACTCATGCTGGATATATGGGACCCAGTAAACCGATGTACCTCGGGAAGCTGTCGTTGGGACTTTTCGGGTCGCCTCAGGCGGACGGCCGGTGTGCAGTATGTGGGGAATATTCTCATGACATCTCACGTCGGAAGGTGCACCATGAGAGCAGCTACTGTACAGGGCGACTTGATCGATACAGCGGGGGTGAAACGGGGGAAAGGCTGCCACGTACGACGTCAGTGATGGTTGTTGTAGGCAACGTCGAGTACGGGCGTACGTGTCGTGTAGTCTGGGTGTTATTGATTCGAATCACCGTCGCTCGTGGAATGGACCGAGCATACTTGTTCTCACAGTCGTGACGTAGTAAGAACTTGCATGAGAAAGGAACTAATCATATGTGAAGTATTATACTAGCGTTGTATTGGATCTTGATGAATAGGCTAGTGCAAACTCGATTCTTTCATGCCATGAGCAAATTACATCGGGGGAAAATGTTTCTTGTTTGATTGTGGACTCCTGATGTGGCGTTCCCAGGGTTACTTAAAATGCTGCAATTAATACATGAAAGTAAGGATTCACTTTTAGGTGAGTTTAATTATGCTTATGCCATCCTATGTTAGGTTCATAACCTTACTTAGAGTTTCATGTTTAGGGTCACGGTTAAGTCTTGCTGAGCGTTATGCTCACGGATGCTATCCGAGTTGTTTTGCAGGTAATTGACTCAATGCTTATGAGAAGGGGTGCCGATGAGACTCGGGAACCCCCGAGTGCTTACTCAAAAGCATCCTCGCCGCTGCAGAGTGTCTTCATGTTGCTAGTAAGAAACTTCCGCGGGCTGGACTGTTTCTTTGTTGCTAGATTAGATATGAGTCGTGAGAGTGATATCTTCCGCTGTAGTTTACTCTGATATAACTATTTGTAAAATATTCTTGTACGCTTCCGCTAAACTATTTATGTAATATGATGTGTGTTCATCGACCCGAGTGCTGTTGGGTGCCGCATAACACGGCACCACCCGACGAGGTCCTGTGGTCCCTCTCACCACCCGTCATTGAAACAGAGCAAGGCTCGAGGTTCCTCTTCTGTCTGGGCTTGACACCGAGCGGCATGCAGCCACCGCGGCTGCCAGGGAGCGGCCGCTGTGCCTGCTTCCCAGGATGGCGGTGCAATGCATTTTATCTGCTAGCCGATAAGTGTCGTGGTGCACAACCGAAGTCTTCCTTCCCTGCTCGCACACTCAACCCGAAGGAAAACAGTTCAACCGCTCCTCTGCTGTCTTCGGCGCTTGGCCCTTCCACAACTTTTGGCGCCCAGCTGAGCAGCCCAGCAGCTGCGCCAACCTTTCCTCGACGTCCTTGACACATCACCAAGGGTTTCCTGGCTTCCTCCGAGCTGCGCCACGGTGTGTTCCACTCCTCAGTTCAGAACCAAGGCGCCCTCACGGTTCTTCATCGTGCGGCCATCTCGCAGCTTCTTCTGCCCGATCAACTGCGCTCTAAGGTTAGCAACAAGGTCTAGTGCATCCTTCTGGACCCCCTTGCTCTCTCTTGACGCCGGTGATCTGGAATTTTGAGTTTATGTAATGGTGGTACTGTAGAACCGTTATAACTCAAATGGGACATTCGTCGTGCGTGCTTGATCATCCTTAACTCCATTCAAGCCATAGCAACTAGAGGTCTGGATGATCACACAGACCAAAACCACTAGAGGTCTGCTCAATCTGTGTGTAGATTCAGGTTCTACGCACCCTAGTGGTTCTTTATTGCAATTTCTTTCATCGTGTTAGGCTCCGAGTTTGTGTTCACCATTGGCACCAAGCTACAATCCGCCACCGCTGTCGTTAGACTCTTCTCCGGCGAATTCGTGCTCCAAGATGTTGCCCGGCGGCTGCGCCATGATCTGAGGAGCACGTGGGTGAATATTCCGTTGAGAATGAGCCAGTGCCGGCTAAAAACGAGGTGCACCAACGTCGTGGTCCGGTGCGCGCCGTGCCCTAGTCGGGAGGAAGAAGATGATTCTGCCATGCGGGACCCACTGTCAGCACTGAGGGGGTTTCTTTTAGCAAAATAAATCCAGAAAATTGCTAAGGTTTGGGAGTCCATTACTTTTTGTAGAAAGCTCCAAAAGTAGTGAAACAAATTTTGCTGGAATCCTAATAAAGAGTACTTCGCAGAGGAGCGAATTACTTGCTATGAAAAATGCCCAGTCATTTCTGTATAAGCCTTTTTACTTATTCTTTAGGGATTAATTCCAGGAATAATTCTCTATGAAACATTCCCAGCTTTGGTCAGAAAGTATTAGTATTTCTGGAGCCGATTAAGGTGGCTTAACTAGTAGGTTTTCTCAGGGTTAAATATATCAGCTGAAAATCAAGAGAATTAAATTCCAGAAAATAGATTAAGCTTCAACAATCAATTCTGGCCAGCAGAAAGCTTAGAAAATTTTGAAAACAAACATTCCTGGAACCCTTAATTCCATACCTATCAGAATCATATTCTTCATGTAACAAAGTCTGATTAAGTTCCTATAACGCATTTTAGTGTTAAAGCTGCCAAGAATTATTGTGGCCTATTCCTTCATCAGAAAATTCTGAAAATTTTATCCTACTCCTATCATGAATTTAGAAAGCTCCTGTAAAAATTTCAACCACAGAATCATCTGTATTCATATAATTTGGTTCTGTAGTTTTATATAACATTAATTCATATTGTGACGCATTGCATTATTGATCATTGCGATAGAAGAACTTCTCGAGAAGACTTCGGAGGCCACTGACTTAATTATATTGAAAGAAACACTAGTTGGGATCCACAACAAGAAAAGCCCCGGTTTGCATAAAAAATTTACAAGTTTATCTCTGTATACACTCTATATTGTCTAGAATTGGTATTTGCATTAAGTCTAGATTGTATGACACTCCACATGCATGTCCCAATAAAACTCTGGAGTATTGGTTACATTAGGATTTCACTTAATTGTAATTTCTAGGATAAAGTTGAGAAAAATTGGATTAAAAAGGCATTCGAGTAGGTGGTTTCCTACTCGTGAACAATGATTAAGAGGTATCAATCGGAGGATTTGGGATTGATCCACTTAATTGTGGAATGGAGATCGGGCAAGATGGATAGAATGCTCAAGGACGTGGTCCTGTTGGTATAGTTCCGGCCTGTGTCGACTGAGGACTGTTCTCACATGCTTGTGGGGACCCGGTCTCGCACTTTACAGGAATCGCATTGGGTGGTGCTGTGCAATGTGGCACCCAACAGCACACATAGTAAAGGCATGATATTTCATAAATCAAGCTCTGAGTTTACAAAGTTTTCATGAGTAAACTAATTTACATCGAAATACACTACAGTGGAAGACTAGATACAACTCATGTATCATCTCTATACTAAGCAAAAGAGAAGACGTCCAGCCTGCGGACTCTTCTCACTAGCATCATGAAGACATATCACAACGGCGTGGTTTTCCCTGTGAGTAAATAACTCGGATAGTTGTGAGTCTCCCCGGACAACCTCATCATAAGCATATATATTAATACCTGCAAAACTACTATTATAGCAAGCGTGAGTGCAAAGGCTCAGCAAGAAATAACCGTTTCTTATAAACATGAAACTCTATATGCCGGAAACATTAAACATGGCAGCTGAAATTTGCATAAAAGACTCGCCTACAATTGATCCTTGATTTTCAGATTTCTTAGCATCAATTTAAAGCCTTGAGCCGAGCAGCGTTGTAACTCCACAATTAAACATGAAACGCTTCATCACAATGCTTCTTGCACAAGGTGAAATAAACTTTAATTGGCACTATCTCTACTCCATACATGGTTGCAATATAATTTATGAAGCAAGAAGTATCAATTCACAGTAATTCACATCACTTGTTACTACGTCAAGATTCAGTGTCCAAGTACGCTCAAATATCCTTGAACGGCGGTGATTCGAATCAAAAGACGCTCGGACTGCACGACACGTACACCCATTCCCGAGTTGCGAAAGCACACTCGACCAATGTTGCACGCAGCCACCTTTCCCAAGTTCATCCACATCGGTCATGGTCCCATCGACCCGGACAGCAAGCTCCCTCAAGGTGCACCTCCGCCGAGAGATGTTCTTGAGCGAGTTACCTCCTGCTGTACTAACGCCGTAAGCCTAAGCCGATTGGAAAAGTTTCGTTATGGATCTCACAAGGTACATCGGTTTCCCTGGTCCCATATAACCAGTATGCACCCGGTACACAACTCAAACTTTTCCAACAAGGCAAAGTACGTATGGGCCTTAATCGACACAGGCAGGGCTATGCACGCTCGGACCTCATCCTGCTGCTCTCTACATCCCTGCCCGGTCTCCATTTCTCATTAGTGAATTTTCCTCACGGTTCACTCATAAATCCATACCGACACGAATCCATGTCCTAGTCTCGTGAGTAAAGTCCAGACCTATCATAATAACAAATTCTTCAATATAACAAAGTCTGATTATGTTCCTATAACACATTTTAGTGTTAAAGCTGCCAATAATTATTGTGGTTTATTCCTTCATCAAAAAATTCTGAAAATTTTATCTTACTATTATCATGAATTTAGAAAGCTCCTGTAAAAATTTCAACCACAGAATCATCTGTCTTCATATACTTTGGCTCTGTAGTTTTATATAACATTAATTCATATTGTGACGCATTGCATTATTGATCATTGCATAGAAGAACTTCTTTAGAAGACTTCGGAGGCCACTGACTTGATTATATTGACAAAAACACTAGTTGGGATCAACAACAAGGCAAGCCCCAGTTTGCATAAAAAATTTACAAGTTTTTGTATACACTTTATATTGTCTAAAGTTGGTATTTTGCATCAAGTCTAGATTGTATGACACTCCACATGCATGACCTAATAAATCCATGGAGTATTGGTTAGATTAGGATTTCACTTAATTGTACCTGATATGATAAAGTTGAGAAAAATTCGATTAAAAAGGCATAACTCGAGTAGGCGGTTTCCTATTCATGAACAGTGATTAAGAGGGATCAATCAGAGGATTTGGGATTGATCCACTTAATTGGGGAATGGAGAGTGGGAAGGATGGATAGAATGCTTAAGGATGTGGTCCTGTGTGGCATAGTTCCGGCCTGTATCAATAGAGGACCGTCCTCGTGTGCGGCCCCGCTGGACAAGTTTGATCTTGTACCGGATGCATACTGGACATATGGGACCCAGGAAACCGATGTAACTTGTTAACCTAAGTGTAGAGGCAATGCCCATCGTCCTATGCCGATAGCTGAAAGGAGAGAGAAGTGGCCACTACGATGGTTTGTCATAGGTGGGGCTTACTCCGGGTTGGTGGGAACGGTTTGACATTTGGGTGTCTTGCGAAAGGTTGCCACACAAGACGTTGACAGGATTGGTTGATCACCTTTCTCATATGGGCGTATGTGTCATGTCATCCGAGTGTTCTCGATTCGAATCACCGTCGCTCGCGGTAGTGAGCATACTTGTACACTGAGTCATGAAGTAGTAATAACTGGGGAAATGGTTAAATATGCTTGGTGATTAATCCTCATATTGCAAATGATGGATAATAAGTACAATTCACTAAGTTAACTTTTTACCTTGGGCTAGTGGCAATGAGATGAAGCGTTTCTTGTTTGATTATGGAGTCTCGATGTTGCTGGTGCAAGTCATGTATTGGTCTACTATAGCTCTAACTAAATTTACATTTCTCTTCTGGCAAGTGGCATCGAGATGAAGTGTTTCTTGTTTGATTGTGGAGTCGCGATGTAGCTTGTACGAGGCTTATAAGATCTGCTTAAAAACTGGAAGTAAGGACTCTCGTTTAGCTCATGTTTATCGTTTATGCAAACTTATATATTCAGGCCTCTACTTCAAGCATTTAAAGTTTCATGTTTAGGGTTATGGTTAAGTCTTGCTGAGCATAAGCTCACGATTTGTTGATCCGTTGTTTTGCAGGTGACGTTGCATATGGCAATGTTAGGGAGCAAGGGTGATACGAGTGGGGCAGCACCCAATGAGGGGTGTGAGTCTTACTTGGACCCTGCACGCCGCCGTGGTTTTGTGTGTTGCTAGTATGGAGCATCCGCCGGATGGATGGCTTCACTTTTGCTTAGCATATGCTATAGTTCGTGAGTGTATTCTTATCTTTCCGCTGCAATGTATGACTGTACATTAAGTGTAAAATATAACAATTATATGTATTAAATACATATGCTGTTGTGCATGTGTTCTTTTCAGTCATGTGCTGTTAGGTGTCGCATCGCACGACATCACCCCATGCGATTCCTAGAATGTCGGGACGGTCGTCCCCACGGAACCGTATGGCAATGATACGGGGCGTATGTATTTACATTCTTTATGGACCTTCCTGAAATGCTAAACCTTTGAGTGCATCATTGTTTTGTGATATTCTGCAGGTACTGACCGCGTTAGCGTATTGTGTTTAGAACACGTTTGTGACTGGCGATTTAGTGCCACCATATAACACGTATATGCCGGTGTAATCCGGTTAGGAAACGTAGTACCGACATAATGACTTGTTGCATAAACCAAATGGATTAAGGGTGTTTATCCAAATGAAATCAAGGGAAAAACTTTAGTTATTCAGCCTCTTTCTCGAACTAAGTATCAAAAAGAAGCATAAGGACTTGATGAAATTCCTAGGATCGCCTCCCCTGTTATGGCAGACAAATTTCTGGAGTTTAACAGGGTGTACCTTTTGATAAGATTCACCAATGTAGGTTTGTGATACATGTCTGGAATTTTTTTGAAGGACCCTACAACTTTTCTATAGAGCTCCAGAGCAGAATCACAAACTAAGTCAGTGAAAATCCCAGATGAGTGCAAACTGTCCAAAAACAGGGCAGAGCAAAAACCTCTCTGCAATTTTTTTCCATCATAGCTCTTAGGAATATTTTTCTAAGGGTCATATGATATAGCATTGGAAAGCTTATGAGATACGTTACAACTTTGTAACTCAAAGTTTCTCCAAATTTGGAGCAGAAGTGTGTGGAAAATGAAGATCAAATTAGCCTCTTGAAAAAAGAAGTGCTGCTTAAATTTTCCACATTTCTGATAACTTGGAAATGTCATAACTTTTGATCCAGAATTGATCTTGATGCAAATAATACTCGTTGAAAACATATTGAAGTTAACTTTAACTTTGATGTTCAATGTCATTACATTTCCTACTTTTGCAATGCATCAGATTTCCTATGGTGGCTCATGTGGAAATTTTGTTGTGGCTGCAGCATGACTCGCACACGTTCCAGGAACGACATTGGTAGGACGAGTCAGGGAGAGAGATCCCAGCAGCATGAGTGAGAGACAACACAGCAGCAGCAGCCACCGCCTCCACCTCAGATTACGTTGGCGGATGTGCTCGCTGCTATGACGAGTTCGCGCGATGAGCAGACCAACCTGCTGCACGCGCTCGTGCAAAATACGTCCCATCAAGGGGGACGTCAAGATGGAGGTTATCGCCAGCCTCCGACTAGATCGTACTCAGATTTCTTGGTGAGGCATCCACCGGTCTTCACGGAGGCAGATGAACCCCTCGAGGCGGAATTGGCTCCACACCATCGAGGCTAAGTCCGGACTGCTACAATGCTCCAAACACCAGAAGGCGCTGTATGCAGCGCAACAGCTTCACGGATCCACCAGCACTTGGTGGGTGAACCACATCGCCCTGCTATCGGCAGGTTATGCCCTAACGTGGACAGAATTACGGGAGGCGTTTCACGCCTACCACATACCTCCCGGTATCATGAAGATGAAGCTCTAGGAATTTATGGAGCTGAGACAAGGAGGGAGGAGTGCTCATGAGTACTCCCGGGCATTCAATAATATGGTGCAATATGCATCGGTTTATATAAACACGGAGGACAAGAAGCGCGAGAGATTCTACCGAGGTCTTAACCCCAAAATGAAGGACAAACTTGCACAGTTCAACCGCGGCACCTTCAACGATATGGTCGATACCGCCATAGTGCAGGAGAATGCTGCCTGTGAATTGGCCACGGAGAAGCGTAAGAGGAGTGCCCCACAGGGCAGCGGTATCCCCAAAAATACTGTATGGTGTATCGCTCACCCTCCGGTCAGATGTGGCAACCACCCGCGCGACAGCCGATGTTCCATGGTCGGCAATTCATAGCGCCTATCTTCCGACCACCTCTGCCACAACAACAAAGGGAGTTTCCACGTGCACTTCAACCTCCACAGCGTGCACCTGGATTCCGTCCCCAAATCAGCGGGGGACCGACCAACTACACATGTTTCACATGTGGCCGGGCCGGTCATTTCTCACGGGAGTGCCCAGAGAAGCAGAATGGCAGCAGGCAAGTTATGCACCAAGGTGCAAATCAGCCCCGGGGTCAACCTAAGAAACCAGCCCCATAACCTAGCAACGTCCGCCATCTTGCTATCGAGGATATGCTGGAAGGTGAACCCATACTCGTGAGTACATTCATTCTCCACAACCACCCGCATTGAAATAATTTTATTCCGGTGCTACACATAATTTCATAAGCAAATCATATGTTAGCAAGTATCAACTTCCATTGCTACCTACAAAAAGTTCATACTTGATTTGCTCACCAGGTGGGAACATAGCTTCTCATACTATGGTCCCAAAAGCACCAATTGATTCAGGTGGAGAGATATGCCCCGCCTCTATTTTTTCCCTAGAAGACCAAAATATAGATATCAACTTAGGGATGTCATGGTTATATCGCCATGATGTAATTCTCAACATTGGTGTCCGAACCATTCATCTCAACTCTTCCATTCATGGTCCCCATATATTAGTTCTTGAAACCAATGTTCTGGAAAAGACAACGGCATACCATGGTGAAGCTGTTAAGTTGGAAGAGATACCAGTGGTTTATGAATATCCGGATGTATTTCCCGATGATCTACGAGGCATGCCACACGAACGGGATGTGGAGTTCAAGATTGAACTTGCACCAAGTACTACACCAATATCTCGGAGACCGTATAAAATGGCTCCGAATGAGCTTGGAGAATTGAAAGAGCAGCTGAATGACCTTACGAGGAAGAGATTCATTCGACCAAGTTCATCTCCATGGGGATGTTCGGTGCTGTTCGTAAAGAAGAAGGACGAAACTCTTAGGTTATGCGTAGACTATCGTCCTCTCAATGCCGTTACTATCAAGAACAACTATCCACTACCTTGCATCGACATTTTATTCGACCAACTAGTGGGTGCTAAGGTATTCTCCAAGATGGACCTTCGGTCCGGATATCATCAGATTAAAATCCGGGCAGAAGATGTACCAAAGATGGCCTTTTTGACGAGATACGACTTATATGAGTTTCATGTCATTTCCTTTTGTCACCAATGCGACAGCTCACTTCATGTATCTCATGAATTCGGTATTCATGCCAGAGTTGGACAAGTTCGTTGTGGTCTTCATCGATGACATTTTGGTATATTCCAAGTCTGAGGAAGAACATGCCAAAATTTACATATCGTGCTTCAACGATTAAGATATCATAAGCTTTATGCCAAGTTCAAAAAATGCGAGTTTTGGATCAAGCAAGTGCAAATTTTGGGGCATATTATATCAGCAGAGGGTATTGCTGTGGATCCAAAAAATCGAGCAAGTGCTGAAATGGAAATCCCCCGAATCTGTCCACAAAGTCCGCAACTTCTTGGGTTTAGCTGGATGCTATCGGAGATTCATTCCGAGCATTTTAAATATAGCTAAACCAATGACAGAATTACTGAAGAAGAGGATTAAATATGTTTGGAATGCAGCATATGAAGAAGCCTTCAAAACATTAGTGAAGGATCTCACAACAGCCCCAATTCTAGCTCAACCGGATACAACGAAGCCATTCCACGTATATTGTGATGCATCAGGTATTGGACTTGGCTGCATATTGATGCAAGACGGTCTTGTGGTCGCATATAGATCATGGCAACTCAAGAATCATGAGCAGCATTATCCCACTCATGATCTTGAGCTCGCAGCGGTGGTCCTTGCATTGAAGATGTGGAGACATTATGAGACGGCTCCACGCCGCCCGTTCAGTCACGGGGATGTGGCACTCGCCCGGGAATCGCATTGGGTGGTGCCGTGTTGTGCGGCACCCAACAGCACACATATAAGGAGCAAAGTATTACATAAACCAATAGCGGAAGCTTACAAGTTTTTTTTTGTAAATAGTTTACATCAAGTTACTACAGCGGAAGTCTATAAACAACTCATGTCGAATAACTAAAGAGCACTCGAGATGAAGTCCAGCCCGCGGACTCCTCTCGCTAGCAATACAAAGACAACAGCAGCGGCTGGGTTCTCCATGTGTTATATGACTCAGAAGTCTCTGAGTCTCACCGGACAACCTTCTTCTTAGCATCGATGTTAACCTGCAAAACCACTCATATAGCAAGCGTGAGCACATAGGCTCAGCAAGACTGATCCGTCTCTCCTAAGCAAGAAACTGTACATGCACGACGGTTGCAATTGGGTTATCTAGAGTTGCATAAAGGACTCCCCTAAAGTTGATCCTTAACTTTCAGATTTTTAAGCCTCATTGTGCAGACCTTGAGGCGAACAGCATCGCAACTCCACAATCAAACAAGAAACGCTTTGTTGCGATGCTCCTTGCACAAGGTGAAAGTAAAGTTTAATGAGCCTATCTCTAATTCAATCATGGTTGCAATACAAGTTACATTACAGCCTTATCAAGTTCAAAAGAAAACTGCTTCAATTGTTACTACGTCAAGACGCAGTGGGCAAGTATGCTCATATGACCGCGTGCGACGGTGATTCGAATCAGTACACGCCCGGACTACACGACACATACACCCGTACTCCCTAGATCTTCCACATTGGACGCAGTCTAACTGCCCCGAGTCCGCAAGCTCCATCAAGGTACATACCCGCAGTGGTATGTTCTTGAGCGAGTTACATCCTGCTACCTTGATGCCGAAATCCTAAGACAGTTAGAAAAGTTCCACTATGGATCTCCCAAGGTACATCGGTTTCCTGGGGTCTCATATAGCCAGTATGTGCCCGGTACACAACTCAAACTTGTCCAACAGGGCCAAGCACAGACGAGCCTTAACCGACATAGCCAGGGCTATGCACGCACGGTCCGCAGCCTGCTGCATCTAAACCTCCCTGCCCGGTCTCCATTTCTTATGTGTGAACTTTCCTCATCATTTCTAATTTTAACCCGTTCCGAGTAAACCAGCCCTAAACTCACGAGTAGCTTGCAACTACTCGACTTCTACCGGACCTTTCCTACTAACATTTAGTGTAGCCAAATCCACTCGAGGAGATTCTATTCTACCCTTTCTCTCCTAGGTATTTCTGGTCATGCAACTGGGGTTTTCAATTTCAACTAGACGTAATGCAATCAAACAATTCAAGCTATGATCTCTAGAAATAGAAATGCTTTATAAAACTGTTCAAATGCAAACCGGGGCTTGCCTGTTTTGCAGATGACTAAGAATACAATCAGTTAGTGACGATCACTTGGAGCTTGATCACTTGCTTTCCTCCCTCCTTGATCTTAACTCCAATCCCTTCACACGTGCTCATGTAGAGGCTACACGGTATGATCATGCATATGTAATTAATTGAAAAGATTTTTCTAACAAGATCTAATGACAGTTTAAAAACTGGAACTCTGTTTAAGAATTTAAAATGACACTGGTGCTAGTGGTTTGGGTTGGGTTTAAAAACTATGATCAAACGTTGAGTGCTTTTCCCACTTAACTGTTGATCACCTTAAGAGGTTACACATTACAGTGGTGATCCAGAGCCCCAATGGATCTGAAAATTTTCATGTGAGTTCATTGTCACAAGAAAGTCATCTAGACCAAAAATTAGCACTTTTCATTGAGTGGTTTATTCAGAACAATTATTTAAGTAATTAAGCATAGAGGGATTTTTTCTGAGGTAACACCCATGTTCATGTCAAACTTAGTGAACTATAATTTCAATTATAGCTCATAGAGCTTGCATGAATTTTCCTAGGATTTTGGAGCTAAGAATTGCCTAGAACTGAATTTCCAAGTTTTGGAAATTCTCTGAAAATGTTTCTGTATTCATTTGAACACAGTAACTTAAAATCTGAATTCTCCTGATCAAATCAACTCCAAATGAGCTGAACCTTTTACAGGAGACTAATATCACCCTAAAGAATATTCTGGCAAAATTTGAGGATTTTTGGATGAACTAAACTCCCTCTAAAATTCTTTTGCTGAAAAGATTTAAAGAATTTTCCAGAATTAAATAAAGACTTTCATACAAATTTGGTTGCATATTTGGATAGAGTTTGTCGATCTGAATCTAACCCAATTTGAAGCACTAAATTGGGAGTTTCCTAGCAAAAGTTATGCTCTTCTAAAATTTGGGGAAAATCTGGGATTTGAATTAATCGTGGAAAAGTTTAAATCTGTCAGTGGGTCCAGGGAACACACGTGTCACGCACTGAAATAAGCCACATGGGGCTACAGAGCCGTTTCCCGCGTTGCCACAGTTAATCTGGCGCCGCAGAAGATCTGGTCAAACTGTTTCTGTGTGACTGACGCGTGGGGTCGGCAGCACCTTCATCTACCTCCTGCCCCCGGGCGATATCGCCGCCGGGCTCGCCGGAGCAACCCCGAACTCGGTCGTCCGGCCACCTACGACGCTCAAACTCGCCGCTAAGCCCTAGTTTCGTGCGAGGAACATGCTGGTGCAGTCCTCTCGAGCCAGCAGAGCCCCAAAGGTAGCCCGCGACGGCTCGGTGGAACTCCGACGATTTCGCCCCGATGAGCTAGCCCGCCGAAAGCTCCCTGGAAAGGTCCTACAGCACCAGTGAGGGCTGAAGAAGCTCGGCCTGGCCACACCTGGGCTCAGGAACGGCTCCAAACTGGGGTTCATCGTGAGCCCGAACTGTCCCGCCATAGCCGCCGTCGGGAAGATCAAAAATACGCTGTGCACAGTGTGTGTCATGCTAGGTTTCAACAGGGGAATTGTTGCTAAGAAAGGCTAGGTCATGTGAGTGCAATTTGCAGCGCTCTAAACAATTATAGCGTGAGGATTTGAAGGATTCTTACCCGCTGGTCCGTCTACACCGACCGGAGAGGAAGTCTGAAATTAGTTGGCAAGAAGCAACGACTAGGGCTGAGCTTCGGATGGAAGCTAAAGGGAGCTCTTGCGCGTCAAAGGGTCCTCTTACTTGGTCGTGAAAACCTCTCTGTAGGGCTGCCCACAAGAGCACCTCATCGTCGTTGCTTACGGCCGCCGCGGAAACTGGGCGTTCTCGGTTTGGGGAGGCCGAACTCACGTAAGGATGGTGCGAGGACAGTGTGGGAAAGTCCGTGGGGCCGTTTTGCTGACCAGCTGAGGCCTGCACCCGAGCTTTTGGTGTGGCAGATCGATCGAGAGCACAGCGGCAGCGGCTCGGTTGTTATCAGTGGGAGGACGAAAGAACAGCGGTTGTCTCGGTGCTTTGAGTGCGCTGAGGTGATGAGGATGGGGGAAGCAGCTCGCCAGCGCCCACTGATCAAGGAGGAGGCAGGAGCTGCTCGGTGTCGACCGGTGGCGCACGGCGAGGAGTCACGGTCTGCCCGAGTGAACCGCCTGAAGAGCAAAAACAGAGACCACTCTCTCTGAGATCTTTTTGCAAATTGAATTGTCTCATTGACATGTGGGTCCCACAGCTCAGTGCCTCCTTATCCTCTAAAATATCTCCCAGATTTTGAATCTAAAGGAATTCAATTGTGGGAGTCCAAATCTGATATGCATTTGGATAATTGGGCAAGTTTCATCCGAATTCAAATAGGTATTTGAATTCTTTGTTATTTAAAGTCCATTTTGGAAAATGAGTTGCAAAACATTTCAATAATTCATGAAACCTTGCATACCCCCTAATTTGGACCTAAGGAACTCAAATATGCAATCTGATTTTTATTTTGGCTGCTGCAAATGAGATTTGTAGCACATCAGTTTTGAAATTCATAGTGTTGCTCTCATTTGAATATTGAGTTGAACAAATTTGTTCCAAATCTGACTTTAGCTTTTCTTCCCCATATGGGAACTTCCCATCTTGGTTTTAGACCCCTTTTGGGTTCCAAGTTTTCAAACAAACATTTGAACTTGTGTGAAGAAAGCCCTCATGTGGGTTATCATATGTGGAAAAGTTTTAACAAGTCCCAAATTTCATACATATGAAACCAACTTTTGCAAACAAGAGTTTCTTTGTATTCACATTTTTGGGACCTTTACACATTACTTACTAGAGAACCTAGTACATCTCTACACAGACCAAAAGAGTTTGAAGTACATATTCACTTAGAAAGAGTTGAATATGTGACAACGGAGATAGTTAGTAATAAGCAAGAACTATGAGATTGAGATTCATTATCATCCGGGTAAGGCAAATGTGGTTGCCGATGCATTGAGCCGAAAATCTCATATTCATAACCTAACCATCATGCCGAGGAGAAGGAAGAACCATGTCTTTACTTGTTTCCATATGGAGCTTTACATAATCTTGCTCTCGTACCCACATTAAGAGAGGAGATTATTGTGAGGGCCCGGACCCGATCATGGGGCCGTGCCGGTCGCCCGGGAACCGCATTGGGTGGTGCCGTGTGATGCGGCACCCAACAGCACACATAAAAAGCATCATATTACATAAATCAAGCGGAATCTTACAAAGTATGAATTTTACAAATACTTCTCAAAATAACCTACAGCGGAAGATTGATACAACTCACGTCACATATCTATGCTAAGCAACAGAGAAGACATCCAGCTCGCGGACCCTTCTCACTAGAGACATGATCACAATGGCAGCAGCGGGGTTTGCATGAGTTCACCACTCGGAGAGTTCCGAGTCTCAGCGGGCAACAGTACTTATCAGCGTAGTGTTATTACCTGCAAAACAACTCATGCAGTATCCGTGAGCATAAAGCTCAGCAAGACTTACCGTCAACCCTAGTCATGGAACTCTAGATGCCTAAAATAGAGGGCTGAATAAAGAAGTTTGCACAAACAATGAACTAGAGCTAAAGGAGAGATCTAACTTCAAGTTTTAAAGCAGCTTTTATAGCCCTCGGACAATTTACATCGAGACTCCATAATCAAACAAGAAACGCTTCATTTCGATGCCACTTACCTGAGGAGAAAATAAATTTAGTGCGCTACCCTAGACCCATACGTACCTTGCGCCATCAACGCCGAGACTCCACAATCACACGAGAAACGCTTTGTCTCGATGCCACTAGACCAAGGTAGAAAGTAAATTTAGTGATGGTGTTGATTATCCCTGTGACACCCTCATTTCGGGATCTGCATTCATTCGTGTTTCATGTAGAAAAATATTCTTAAATTAAGTTGAAACCGAGAAAGAATCACAAAGATAGACAAAAAGGAGCCAAATCCAGTTCGCAGAGAATGCTGTAGACAATTTCTGCGGCTGATGGCCACGTGGCGTGTTCGGAGCTCATCTCCACAAAGGGAGAGAGGTCCGCCGCTAAACTGGCTACATGGCAGGCTCGGGGCTCATCCCCGCAAAGGGGGAGAGGTACGACCTCCGTGGGACACGTGTTTCCCCCGGAACTAGCCTCTGTGGAAGAGAGAGGACCAGCCGCGTGGGACACGTGTTGCTCTCGGAGCACACCTCCGGGGGGTCCGGTACTATCGGACACGTGTCACCTCCGGAGCCCACCTCCGGGAGGTTCCTTACTGTTGGACAGGTGTCAACCTCGGAGCTCGCCTCCGAGAAGAAAGGAAGTCTGGCGCTGTTAGAACACGTGGCACTACCGGAGCTTACCTCCGAAGAGAGGGGGAGGTTCAGAACTGACACATTGCATTCGCGGAGCTCGCCTCTATTGAGAGGGGAGGTCCCGCCCTACTAGACACGTGGCGCACGCGAAGCTCATCTCTGGAAAGAGAGGAGGTCCTGCCCGCCAGGACGCGTGGCGCACGCGGAGCTCGCCTCAGAGGAAGAGGGAGGTCTCGCCCGCCTGACACGCGGCACAACCGGAGCTCGCCTCTACGGAAAAGGGAGCCCAGGTTCCCGCAGGACACGTGGACCTTCCGGAGCTCATCGCCGCGAGGGTGATGAGATTTGAAGCAGTTTTTGCTTCTGTACGCGTGGGAATACCGGTACAGGAGGAAACCGACACAAATTCCACATTGCTACCGCACCAAATTAACTAAAGATAAGTTGTTAAGATTCAAAAACAATCTGAATAGGACTCTTATTCGAATTCTGATCAGAGGAGGACTCTTCGTTTCCTCTTATAAATAGAACCAAAAACTTTTGGCCGCAACCACGAACTTCTTTTCCACCTCCTGAGCCGACAACTTAGAGCCCTAGCCCCAAACTCGCCGAGCTAAACCAACCGCCGGCGAGACCATCGACGAGCCTGGAACACAATTGACATCGCCAGAGGAGAGCCGACGATCTGTTCTTAGGAAGGACCTGAAGGAACGTAAGGTAGGTCTCCAATACCACCTTACGACATCATCGCATTTTCTTTGCATCTGTTCTTCGATCCTTTTGAACAGAAGCTTTTTCATGGACAAATCACGTGTTGATAGGTTTGATCTAAAGACAAGATCATCGACACGTCCACATTTGATCCGAACACCTTTGTTCATCGTAAAACCTATGCAAACATGCATATGCATCGTTGCATCTTAAAGTAGAGTTTGTGCATGATGATTGATTGCTATGAATCTTGTACGCGAGTGATCGTGTATAGAAGGACAAGCTCAGAGAGCTGTTTACGAAGGATTTCAGCACTAGGAATTCGAGATCCCAGAACAACAGGAAACGCAAGAACAAGGCAAGTGCCCCTTGACCATATTGATCCCATATTTTTGAAAAACTGTTTTGTTTGCGAAAAGGCGTGTGTGCTTGAGTCAATATGATGGGAAACCCCTTCATATGAGTTTACTAGTTTTGTTAGCCACCCTTGTCACCGGGACAGTTAATGAGACGGGTATGGTTTTTTACTTTTTGCTTCGCTGAGTCCATGGGATATGGGAAACGAGATAGATGTGTCTAGCTAACTGCACTCGTATGAATAATGTTAATGAGAAGCTGATGTTGTTAATGAACATGAATCGGAGGGAGATCTAGGCAAGCCTGGGTTTGTGAATGAGGTAGCATGAGATGGTGGTTACTTTCCATAGATCTAAGGACCGGTTCATGCAAGCCATGACAGGATAACAGTACCACCACAAGGCCAAGTATGGGTGCGGCTTAGCTGAGTAATTAGGTAAGTTGCTAGATTGTTATGGACCGTGGAAGGCGTGGGGAATGGAAGTCGAGTGAGGACTGCCCTGGGAACTGCATGGCATAAGAGGGAGCCTGTGGGTGGGAGAATTGGAGATTCTAGCCTGCCGGTGAAACCTTAGTGAGTCCATACATCTAGTAGCCCCTTTGTAAAGGCTATTATGTAATCTCTTGGCCATACACCGACGGTTGTGTACTGGTATAATGGAGGTTCTGCAGTCGCCGATGGGTGACGAACTCACAAACTTGTGGGTAAAGTGGTACAAACTCTGCAGAGTCTAAAACTATCATGATAGCCGAGCTTACGGTAACGAGCGCCTGGACAACTCACATGATTAGATGGGATGGTTATTGGGAGGTTATGGTTTTTTGTTATGGTTTGGTTTTGGTTTGGTTTTTGGGACTGTTGAGTCCGGGTAATGAGATTGGTTGCATGACTGTTGAGTCATGGCAACGAGATTTGGTCTCGGAATGAGACAGAATTGAATGGTAGCGAATACGAGATGGTATTCTTGAGATGGTAGCGAATACGAGATGGTATTCGTGAGACGGTAGTGAATACGAGATGGTATTCATGAGCAAAGTTGACTAATGTCGGGTTGAGACATGGAAACGGATGAATCATCATGGAGGTTTGTAAATGTTTAAATACATGATGGGATTACATTCACTTTAAGCTAAGTTGCTGTTTTTATCATGTTTTAAGAAATAAACTTTGCTTTCTGCAATGAGTTTATACCTGCCTTGTTGTGAGCTACATATCATATTTTTCCGCACATGCTGAGTACATCATTGTACTCAAACTTGCATTATTATTTCATCATCAGCAACAGAAGAAGAATAATATGAAGATCAAGTCGAGTATTATGCGTGTAATCTGTCCTCAACCTTGCCTGTGGGGATGGAATAGAGATGGCGCCGCTGCTGCTGCTTAGATCGCTTCCACACTAGTTAGAATAAGACTTCCTCTGCTTAGATTAAGACTTCCACTTTTAGAATGAGTCCAAGACTCATATTGTAATAAACCCTATTATTCATGGTAATATATATTTTGAATTCAGTTTGTGGATGATATGTGTATGTGTGATGAACATCCTGGGTACACATATGCATCAGTTCCAGGTTCCGTGGTTTTCCACAGAACCGGGGTGTCACAATCCCTCATCTCAAACATGAGGAATACTCATGAAGCATTTTAACTTTTCTCAGTTTCTTACTACGTCACGACGCAGAGAACAAGTATGCTCACTACCGCGAGTGACGGTGATTCGAATAAAAAATACCCAGCTTACATGACACATACGCCCGTCCGAGACCGGTGAGCAACCGATCCCCTCAACGTCGTATGTGGCAACCTTTCACACGACACCCAAATATCGAACCGGTCCCGCCAACTTGGATTAAGTTGCACTACGGCAAACCCTCATAGAGCCGACTTCTCTATCCTTTCAGCATCTGCATAAGACAGTGGTGATTGCCTCAACACCTAGGTTAACATGTTACATTGGTTTCCTGGGTCCTATATAGCCAGTATGCATCCGGTACACAACTCAAACTTGTCCCACAGGGCCACACACTAGAACGGGCCTTAATCGACTCAGATAGGGACTAGGTTCACAGGACCACGTCCTTGATCCTTCCATCCATACTGCCTGGTCTCCATTCCCAACTATGAGGATCAATTCCCATCTCTTCCGATTGATCACCCTTAATCCCGGTTCACGAGTAGGAAACAGCCTACTCGAGTTTTGCCTCTTTTAATCCACTTTTGTCAACTTGAGATCAGCAGTTATAATTAAGTGAAAACTATTCTAAATAAAACTCCAGGGTTTTTCTGGTTCATGCAGGTGGAGTGTCATACCATCTAGACTTAATGCAATAGCCGAAATGCTAGACATTATAAAGTGAATACAAATGAAAACATGTAAATTTTGATGAAAACCGGGGCTTGCCTGTTTTGCAGGGTAGTAGTGTATATAAGAAGTTAGTGATCCTTGCTGATCAATCCCTTGATCCTCCGGAGTTTGATCCACTTCAATGAATCACTCCTTCGAATCCCCTTCGTTGAGATTCCTATTGAAATGTATATCCACAATTTTTATATTGCAATGGAAAGAATTTAAAGATTGGATTTCTTAAGAACAGAGGCGGTGTGGAAATGCTAGAAGGGCTTTGTTTGCCTCTGTTGTGCAAAGGAATATGAATGAACTGAATTTGTCTTAGTGTTTTAGTTATACAATAACTAACTTTCCTAATGAACATAAGAGGTGAGCTGGAATGATTTGGGCCTAACTTAAGGTCCTGAGCTCCAAAGACTTCGAACAATGTAATTTTTACAGGGAGTTCTAAGCATCAAATTGAGCTTATAATTTACATGTGAGTTCCTGGTCACATTAAAGTAATTTGATCCAAAATTCAGACCTTTTACCTGGGTAGTTCCTCCATAACAATTCCTTAAGCATTTCTACTCAAAAGAATTAATGCTGAAGTAATGTGCATTTTCATGCCCAATCAAGTGAACTAAAATTTCAACTATGTCTCAGAGAGCTTGCCTAAATTTTACTATAATTTTTGGAGCTATGATTTGCCTAGAATGGATTTTAACAGTGGGCAACATTTTTTGAAAATATTTCTGAACCCTTATGAACACAGCAGCTTGTATTAAGAAAACTCCTACTTAAATCATCTTCAAATGAGCTGAAAATTTGCAAGAATGTCAACAATATGCTAAAGAATATTCTGGCCAAATTTGAGGAGTTTTGGATGAACCAAACACCCTCAAACTTTTTTCAGAAAAATTTCAAAGAATTTTATAGATTTTAATATTGACTTCCATAAAATTGGGGTTCACATTTGGATATATCTTTGCAAAATGAATCCAATCCAATTTGAATTACTATTTGGAGGTTCCTACACAAAGACATAATTTTCCAAAGTTGGAACACAATCTGGAATTAATTTGCTATTGGAAAATTGACTAGGCCCACTATTTTAAACTCCAGCCACTCAGATCCGAGCCACACCGGGCCACGGGGTTCCCACCTGCACAGCCACAGTTGATCAGAGCCACAGCTGATCAAAAGTTTAAAATAAAGTCGCTGACAGCTGGGTCCTACCCTTTCTCCTACCTCCCGCTCACCCCTTCGCGCGCGCCGCCTGCTCTCGCCGGACCGGCGTTGCCGGCCACCGCTTAAACGGAAACTCGCCGCTAGAGGGTTTTGGACGTTGGGGAGCACGATGGTGGCGCTTGCTCGGGCTGACGATGACCGGAAATGGATCGGCGACGTGCGGCTGCCTCGGGAGCACTTCGGCACCATCGGCCGGCCTCTCTAGCTCGCCAAACGATCGACCAACTAACTCTACAGCACCAGTGAGTGATAGTCTATCTCGGCAAGGCCTCAACATTGTAACACCCTCAAATTCATTACCATGCATTGCATACATTTTTCATGTAGAGAAGCAATTGAAAAGAGATAGAAATGGAGAAAGAACCATAGAAATGGAGAAAGAACCATAGAAATGGAGAAGGGAATATAGAAATGGAGAAAGGGACATAGAAATGGAGAGGGGAATATAGAAATAGGAAAAGGGACAAAGAAATGGAGAGAAATAGAAATAAGATAGCTGAAATGAGCCATTCCAAAATTTCCCCCAAAATTTCCAAATTCCCCAATTCCCTGAAAAGGAGAATTTTCCCAACATTTGGGGGAAATTTATCTCCAATGTAGCCGCAGCCTATAGGGGGAAATATCCCAAGGACTCTTTGGTTGAGTTCCAAATTGACTAGGACTCTTGGTTGAGTTCCAATTGGAGTAGGACTCCTATTTTCTCCCCCTTATAAATACAACCCCCAGCCCCCCCCCTTGGCCGCAACCCCTCCCCCCTCCCAAGTCAACGAGTTGGAGCCCTCCCCTCCAAGTCGCCGAGTTGCCCCCCCCCTGCCGGAGTTTGGTCGCCCGTGAGCCCCGCCAGTGAGCATCGCCGACGAGCCCCATCGTCGAGCCCCGTCATCGAGCCCCCGCCGTCAAGCCCCGCCGTCGAGCCCCGTCGTAGAGCCCCATCATTGAAACCCGCTGACGAGCCCCGTCACGCCTAACCGTCGCCGGAAAAGAAGCCCAACGATCTGTCCTACCCTAATCTTCCATAGAAAAAATCCCCCGCTGCTGCCGTTTCTAGGAGAAAGGCCCTGCCACAAGAAGGAAGTGTGGTAGATCTTCATTACCCATTGTACAACGTCGCCGCTGCTTCTACGCATCCGTTTTCTTCACCCCTTTCGAACAGAAACTTTTGCATGTAGACAGATCGCGTTTTGATCGATTTGACGGTGGAACTGATCTAGATCTTGAGTCAAGATCATTTCCACGTCCACACTTGATCCCTACACCCTCGCTCATCATAAAACTCCATGAAAGCCCATTAAACATGCAAGAACACATACAAACTGGTTTTATAAAACTGTACTATAGGATTTGCATTCATCTACCCCATTGCATCTTGAGTAAAGTTTGTGCATGATGATTGATTGCTGTAAATTTTGTATATGCGTGGCCGTAAGTAGAAGGACAAGCTCAACAGGCCGTCTACGAGGAATTACAGCACCAAGACTTCGAGACGCTTGAGCAATACGTACCACGGGAGCAAGGAAAGTGCCCCTTGACCATATTGATCCTACGTTTATTTGAAACTGTTTTGTTTGCGAGAACGTGTATGCTTGAGTCAACTTGATGGGACACCCTTTTTTAGGAGTTTACTAGTTTTGTTAACCCTGCTTGTCACCGGGAAAGTTGATGAGTCGGGTATGGTTGTTTTTCCTTTTTGCTTCGCTTAACTTACGGGATACGGGAAGATGAAATAAAACATGGTTAGCTACTGCACTCATGAGAATAAAGATGCTGATGAGCATGGAGTCGGGGAGATCCAGGCAAGATTGGTTCATGGATGTTGCTGAATGAGATGGTGGTTTACTTGCCGTAGATCTAAGGACCGGTTCATGCGAGAATATGCCAGGGAAACAGTGCCACCACAAGGCCAAATATGGGTGCGGCTTAGCTGATTAATTAGGTTTGTTTCTAGCTTGTTATGGACCGTTGGATGGCGTGGGGAATGGGAGTCGAGAGGGACTGCGCTGGGAACTGCATGGCACAAGAGGGGGCCCGAGGGTGGGGGAATGGAGATTTGAGCCTGCCGATGAAACCTCAGTGGGTCCGTACATCTAGTAGCCCCTTTGTAAAGGCTATTTTGTGATCTCTTGCCCATACACCGACAGTTGTGTACTGGTATAATGGAGGTTCTCTAGGCGCCGACAGGTGACGAAATCACGAACTTGTGGTGCCACCTCTGCAGACTGTAAAACTATCATGATAGCCGTGCTTCCAGTCACAAGCACCTGGCCAACTTCCATGATTAGAGGAAAAACTTGGGATGTTTATTTGGGATGGTTGTGGTATGGTCATTGGGAATTGGTTTTGGGATTGTTTTGAGTCGTAACAACGAGTTTGGTTTCAGTTATATGAATATGAGATGGTTATGAATATTTATGAGTATGAGATTAACTTGAGAAAGATTATTGGCTGGTTGAGACTTGATAAATGGTGATTTATGATGAAAGAATGTTGCTGGTTTACTTGGTTATATTGGGATTTAATTCATCTAGACTTAGTTGCTGTTTTACCATGTTTGTGAAACAAAATTTGCTTGCTGCAATGAGCCTTTTTATTCCATAACTTGTTGTAAGCTACATGTCATACTTTTACCGCACTAGCTGAGTACGACATGTACTCACCCTTGCATTCCCACATATACATCAGCTACAGGAGAAGAGTATTTCGAGGAACATGTGGAGTACTAGGCGTGCGCACTACCGTCAACATGCCTGTGGAGTTGAAGTTGGAACCTGCTGTCTTAGTTATTTCCGCTGTTGTTTGGAGACTTCCGCTGCAAGAATAAGTGAGATGTTCATGAGTGATACATTGAGTCATTGTAATAAAGTACTTAAACACGATTTATTCGTAGTTATATTCTGAATTCAGTTTGTGGATTACATGTGTATGTGTGATGAACATCCTGGGCACACATATGCATTCACTTGGTTTTATTTTTAAGAACCGGGTGTCACAGATTGGTATCAGAGCCACGTTGACCGTAGGATGCAAGGCTAGGTGGAATGGACACTCTAAAACACATAGGCACACCCCTCTAAACTGTTATTTTCAAAAATTGCTTGCTGCTGCACTTTATTTGTCAATTTAGCCACCGCGAAGTGCTATTTTCAGCCCCTCTTTTTCTCTTCTTTGGACAGCAACACTTTTGCTTTCTTGCTTCACAGCTTCTGAAATTTTGGAGTTATTTATTTCTTCTCTGAAGATTCTCATGTCCTATTTATAGATGCCGGTGATCAGGAGCACAACACGCATAAGGACTCGTCCACCACCATTTGGGAGTGCACTTAACCCCATTGAGGTGTCTGATGGACCATATTGGGAGGAGGTGAATATGGAACCTCATGATGAAGAGGAAGTCAATAGCTCTATGCATGAGGAAGAAGATCCGGAAGAGTGGAACCATTCAAAGACGACATGGAAGATGATCCACGAGAACAGCATTGGTACACACCTCAGGAGGAATTTCATGCGGGCTTACACCCCGTGAAGCCTCATGAAGCTATGTCGGGAAGAGATGAATCTGAAGAGGAGCCACCCCTTGATGAGTCCAAAAATGAAGGTGATGAATGGGCTAACCATTCAGTTCAAGAATTCTGGTCCGACGGAATAGAAGGAGGACATATATCCAAGGAGCTCAAAGAATTTCTCGATTGCTGCATTCTACACCCGGAATATCTTCTCAAGAAAGTCCCTCGTCTCAGACATGAAGAGTAGAAGGCTAAAGTAACTATCCTATCTAACGGTAAGGTTGTCACCTGGCACTTCGCACCCACATGGAGAGCTACAAGGGAAGAAGCTATCGATGATGCTGCATGGGATGCACTCACCGGACTGTGCTACGCCTTCCGTGAGCAGCTTAAGGACACCACTTTTGAGCTGCACCCGTATCGGAAGAGTGGTACAAGGGAGATCATTGGACCCCATATAGGAGCTCTTTCCAACCCACCAGCTGCTGACAAGTCTCAGAGGTTGCTCGTGGAGTTAGGAAACCGCTACGCAAGCGCACAAGAAGAGATCCGTTACCTCCGCAAGAAGCTGTATTTGCTGGAGAAAACAAGAGGTGACTCATGCCAACGAGGGAACAAATGGAGCACCAGCGTCATCCATCCCTACATGTACAGACGACTCACCATGGCGTGCGCCCATGTATGGACCACCCCCGTCACACGGCGAGGACAGCACCGGTTCTCACGATTAAGTTTAGGTTTCTATTGAATAAAGTTGTAATAGGAACGTTTAGATCGCCGTGAGTCAAATAAGAACAGTGTGTTGAAATTTTTTTGATGATTGCTTGTTTTGTGTGCTGATGTGAGTTGTCGGACCCTTCGGCGAATGTCCACATCCACACATAGTGGAGAGATGAAATGCTTCGGCACGTGTTCACATCCTCATATAGGCTGAAATTAATAATAGAAGATACTTAGTTCATACACCTTGATTCCCATAGTTGGGGGGATCAATCTAAACTTCTACCTTCTACTCTACTCTACTCTCTCTCACAGATGGTGAGGGAAAACTCCAACTTTCAAAGGAGGAACGCTCGTGGCAACAATGAACCACAGGAGGATGGCAATGTTAAAGTTCCTGAAAATGCTAACCCCGGGGCTGGTGCAAGCAACCTTGAACGGTTGATGTCTATGCAAAACCAGCTCATGCAAACGATGATACAAACGTTGGGTCAGCTACAGGCCAACAACAACAATAATCCTAACACCGTTCCTGCACCCCCACCGCCGCCACATCCACCACCGCCGGCCCACAAAAGATTGGGAGAGTTCATGAGGACTAGGCCGCCTACTTTTGCACTAGCCAATGATCCCATGGAGGCTGATGATTGGCTAAAGTCCACGGAAAAGAAGCTTGCTATTGTTCAGTGCAATGATTGGGAGAAAGTTCTCTTCGCATCGCACCAACTTATGGGAGCAGCCGCTGACTGGTGGGGCGCTCTTTGCAATGCTCATGTCAACCAGGAGACCATCACTTGGGCTGAATTCAAGGAGAGTTTCCGCTCTCATTACGTCACTGCTGGAGTCATGATGCTTAAAAGGCAAGAGTTTGAAGGTATCCACCAAGGAAGGAAGAGCGTGAATGAATACCTAAACAAGTTCACGCAGCTTTCAAGGTATGCTCCAGAAGATGTCAACTCAGATCAAAGAAAGCAATACTATTTCATGAGAGGATTGAACAATGTGATCCAAGTTCAGCTGCTCAACAATGATTATGCAAATTTTCAGAAGCTCGTTGATAAATCTATAGTGGTTGAGAGCAAGATCCGTGAGATCGAGCAAGAGGGCAAGAAGAAGATGCCATACCAAGGACAGCCACAAGGGAGCAATGTACGTCCCCGTTTCATGCCACCAGCTGCACCACACTATGACTCGTCCGCTTCTACTTTCCGCCCTGCAAATCCGCCTCGCCCTAATCAGCCACCGCAGCAACGCCCTATTATGCAAGCACCCCGTATGCCTTTGCCTCCTGCGCCCAGTCCCAACATGGGCGCCTATGCTCAAAACCAACCTCGCCCCAACATTCCTGGTGCTATGGGCAACAAAGCATATTTTTTATACGGAGAGGCGGGACACTTTGCAAGTCAGTGCCCAAACAAAGGCCTTGGACAGCTGAGCAACGCACCCAAGCAGAACCCACGGCCGAATGGAGGAGCTAATCAAGGTAACCGTGGACAGCAGAACTATGCTCGTGGCAACGTGAATCATGTCTCCGCTGAGGAAGCACAACAAGCTGAGTACGTTGTGATTGGTATGTTTCTTGCCAACTCCATCCCAGCCACTGTTTTATTTGATTCTGGAGCATCACATTCATTCATAGCATCCAAGTATGTTGCCAAGTATAACCTTCCCATACCACACATGAAACAAACTATGTTGGTTAATTCTCCCGGTGGAGAGATGAGAACTAATATAGTAGGTCCAAAAGTAAACCTTAAAATAAGGGGGGTAGACTTTCTTGCCAACCTTATTGTCTTGGATTCCCAAGGGATTGACATAATACTTGGAATGGATTGGCTAAGAAAGCACAACGGAGTGATTCAATGTGCTGAGAGGATCGTGCAGCTGACAAGTGAGCACGGTACTCGTATTGAGTTCGAGGCAGCCTAACCGGCAACTGAGAAGGCAGTGCTGAACCACTTCAAAGAAGCGACATTGGAAAGCATTTCTGTGGTTTAAGAATATTCAGATGCGTTCCCGGAAGAACTTCCAGGTATACCACCTGACCGGGACATTGAATTTGCTATTGATTTGGTACAAGGAACTGCACCTATAGCGAAGAGGCCGTATAGGATGCCCGCTAATGAACTAGTGGAGCTCAAGAGGCAAATTCAGGAGCAGCTAGAAAAGGGTTTTATACGCCCAAGCTCGTCACCATGGGGAGTCTGTCACACCCGGTTTCTCCGAAGAAATCCGAGTGAATATCACATGTATGCCAGGATCATTTTCTCATACATGTGATGACAAATAGTGAAGCATCATTTATTACAAGCCAGGTGTCGAATATAAATAAGTCTTACATAGCATATGTCTCGATGGATAATAATAAGATCATAACATGTAAATAAAATAGCAGCGGAATATTATTCTTGTGGGCTCCGTCACAGGCGTTGCCCGGAGGACTCCATGAACCTAGAATCGTTCTTCGGGTCCGAAGTCTTGGTCATTAAATACCACATCATTCTCCTGACCTGAGCAGCAATATAATCCAACAAATATGCAAGGTTGAGTACCATTGGTACTCAACAAGTGTGGGAAAGTTATGTCATGCATGGCTATAACAAGGAGAGGTTGAACTCATGGTTAAAGCACTACGCAATTAATACCTATCACCTTAGCTTAATAAGCACCTACATTACTACACAGGTGAAATGGTCCCAATCTCCCATCCCATCATCATAATCAAATAACCATAACATCATTTCCAATGTTAAGCTCCCCGCTTAACATCCACAACATCCAAAGTCATCATCCTCTAATCATGAATAAGTCCAAGCCGCTCTTGACCGTGAGCACGACTGTCATGACAGTTTTGACTCTGCAGAGTTTGCACCACTGTACCCACATGTAGTGATTTCATCCCCCGTTGCCGGGTGGACTAAAAGAACCTCCATTATGCCAGTGGCCACGAACCACATTCACACTTCCCAGGTGCGTAGCCAGGAGATCACTACGAAGCCTTTACAATGGGATTCCCAACGAGCATGGGCCCACTGAGGTTTCACCCCTAACAGCATACAAGAGGATCCAACCCCACTGCAGTGGCCCCCTCTTGAGCCTTGCGGTTCATATGGTAGTCCAGCTGACACCTATTCCCCGCACCATCCAACACACCCATACTACGCCGGGGAATACACCTAATTAATTGGCCAAGCTGCCCCATCTCAGCATGTGGTTGGCACGGTAAAGCCAGGTTACATGCTCCATGAACCGGTCCTTAGGATCCAGGCAAGTACTAAACACAAACCCGAGTCTCGTGCACCCAGCACCAACCAAATCATCCAACTTGCCTCGATCCCTACCTCTACGTAACTCATAATATCTCATTCAAGAGTAAGGTAAATAAATTGATGATCGCATATCCCAATTTTCAGATTCTAAGCATGGCTAAGAATAAGCACGATAATAAATGACATGATAAAATGAATCCCAACCCAAGCTACAAGGAAACAAGATAATGCAATTCTAGGGAAACTTCCAAGCATGGGTTTCATATTTCAATTTACAATGCAAATAATTCTATCTACACATCCTAGTATAGGATCAAAGTGGTCAAGGACACTTGCCTTCTTCTTGCTGCTCTGGGAATGTATAGTCCTGATCTTGGAAGGGAAGAACTTGCTCTGGGGCAGGTTCTACTCATGCCAACACATATAGAAAAAAGAAAACAACAATCCATAAGACATAGTTCACACTTTCACTCCACACATACATACATATGATAGTTATTCACCTTTCTAAGTGTTGTGGTTACTCTAGATATGTTGATTTTTAGCCTACGAGCACTTTTAAACATATGTATATTATTTCTAACTTTTGTTATCAGATTTCTGTTTGCACACTATATATGAATTTCCAATTTAAACAAATTCTTTAACACACTCTTTAGCTACCAAGTTTGCATGGAAGATAATTTCCTACCTCAAATGGGTTTTCAGATCTTCTACCAAATCCTAAACTGAAGTCTTTGGATTTGGAGACTTTATTTATCATTTTCTAGTTATGCATACCTATTTTCCTATATTTTCCAGATTTATTTCCTATGCCTAAAAGTGAGTTTTAATATTAAATAGTAGGGCATATCATCTAAACAGAATAGGTTTTGATCTAAAATACTAAATAATATATTTTGGAACTTCTCCTCTGATGTGAACTAATTTAAATTTACTTTACCAATTTTCAGAATTATTTCCTACTAAAAATGTGTCCCAATAACTAATAAATGTGAACAATCAATTAAACAGATTTATTTCAGCTTAAAATCTTCTTATAACTCATTCTAAAGTTTTCTAAGTGCTAGGAGAGTTTAAATTTGAATTTACAATATGTTTGTCTCACCTTTTAAATTTTAAATCCTAATCACATCTTCAAATTCTTAAATTTAATATCATATAGGGTTAAAAAGGTAAACTCACCCCACTACAGGGTCTATTATATTATTTCATAAATTTCCAGGGGTCTAACTACACATAACAGAGGGGTTTTCCTAACTTTTATTAAGTCCAGGGGCTAAAACTGATTTTTAAATGAATTTACATGAATTTCTGAAGTTCCAGAGGCTAGATCAGAAGTTTCCGGGGCTAGCTCGTATTTTCCGAGATCCCCAGGTGGTAGCGCGTAAGAATCCCAGCCTTTATAATGCGGGGCCAACGTGGACCGCCCGATTTAAAACAGACGGCTGAGATTATAACGTCGAACCGGTACGCGGGGGTTTCAGTTCTACCGTGCGATTTAAAATAGACGGCGCACAAGCGGCCACGTCGCCCTGGCCGTGCGCGGGCGGCGCTGCCCGGCGGCGCGCGGCGGCGGGAGGCGGCGATCTCGTCGGAAAACTTCGGATCTTCATCTATTCTTCCTAAAACTGGGATTTCATGGCATAGATCGGTAGAGGGGAGGTCGGGGATCTCACCTCGGGGTTTTTCTTGAGCTCGGAGGTCCTGGAAGGCGGTCGGCGATGAGGTCAGAGATGGAATCACTGCGGTGCTCATCGGAGCTGTGCCTAGAGCGCAAACCACTGAGTTTTCTGCACCTGCATGATTCCCCGGAGGCGGTGGAACAAGCTTGGCGCGTTAGATCAGAAATCCCGAGCGAAGATCAAGAGAAAACGACGCGGAGAAGCTCTGGTTCTCAACGGGAGGAAAAACAGCCGATCGTGGGAAAAAAACAGGGCGATGCCGGTGTTTTTATAGACGAGGGAGGGCGGCGTGTTTGTTTAGATCGAGCTGGAGTCGTCCGGGACCGGGAGTCGGGCTGGGGACGCGGAATTCCGGGTTAGTTGCGATCGGGCGCGCACGGAAGAGTCCGGCGGTTGGCGCGAGCCGGAGGTCAGGGATGACACATGGGCCCCGCGTGTCAGTGAGAGGGAAAGGGGGGGCGTGCGGCTGCGGGCTGGCACGGGGGTGGGTGGGCCGGCTGGTGGGTTTTGGCCCACTGGCCGGGGGTTTTGTTTTTTTCTTTTTCTTTTTCTTTTCAGTTTTGAGTTGAATTTGAATTCCAATTTGAATTTGAATTTCTGCACCACATGCAATACGTCCAAAAATTTTTAAATTCCCCTCTTAACAGGTTTTGGCGTGTTACAACTCTACCCCCCTTAAAAGAAATCTCGTCCTCGAGATTGGTGGTTCTAGGAAAACAATTTCGGAAACTGTGCCTTAAGCTCGTCTTCTCGCTTCCACTGCACCTTGCACATCCAGATTTTTTTATTTCTTGTGAGGCGGTCCATTGTCTCCAAAATCTTGAATGGTTGCTCGACATAAGACAGATCCTCAGCTACGTCAACCTCGTTCATAGGTAACATCTCTTCAGGCGTCCTCAGACATTTCTTGAGCTGTGACACATGGAATACATCGTGCACATCTAATAGGCGAGCCGGTAATTCTAGTTGATATGCCACTTCGCCTTTCCTCTCTAGAACTTGAAAGGGTCCGATGTATCGAGGTGATAACTTCCCTTTCACCTTGAACCGACGAAGTCCTCGAATAGGGGACACCTTGAGGTAGACATAGTCCCCCACGTTGAAAACTAGCTCTCTTCTCCGTACATCGGCATAGCTCTTTTGTCGTGTTCGTGCAATCCTTAGGTTGTTGCGGATTTCCCTCACTTTCGCCTCGGCATCTTGCAGTACCTCAGGTCCAAACACTTTACTTTCCTCGGCTTGGTTCCAGAATAGTGGGGTTCTGCACTTTCTCCCATACAAAGCTTCAAACGGTGACATCTTCATACTATCCTGATAGCTATTGTTATAGGAGAACTCCGCATACGGTAAGTTCTTATCCCAACTCCGATTGTTTTTGAGTGCACACGCTCTCATCATGTCCTCAAGGATCTGATTGGTTCTTTCCGTCTGTCCGTCAGTCTGGAGATGATAGGCAGAACTAAAATTCAAATGAGTTCCCATGGTTTCATGCAACTTCTGCCAGAACCTTGAGGTGAACTGTGTCCCTCGATCTGACACTATCTTCTTTGGCACTCCTTTGAAACACACGATCCTTGACATGTATAGTTCTGCCAATTTGGATCCGCTATAGCTTTCTTTCACAGGGATGAAATGAGCTACCTTGGTTAGCCTGTCGATGATGACCCATATCGAATCATATCCTGATTGGGTCCTAGGCAATCCCACTATGAAATCCATACCGATATCTTCCCATTTCCATTCCGGCACTTTGAGTGGTTGCAATAATCCCGCGGGTCGTTGATGTTCCGCTTTCACCAATTGACATGTGTCACATAGGGCAACATGTTCCGCGACATCTCGCTTCATGCCATACCACCAATACCTGCTCTTGAGGTCATGGTACATCTTCGTACCCCCAGGATGAATGGAACAGTCAGAATCATGAGCCTCCTTCAAAATCAATTCACGGATCTCCTTCACTTCAGGCACACAGAATCTTTTCCCATTCCACACCGTACCTTGTTCATCCTCTCTAAACCCAGGGGCTTTATTTTCCTTGATGAGTTCTCTAATCTCTTGTATCTTCTCGTCATTCTTCTGACCATTGCGGATGTCTTTCTCTAATGTGGAGTCCACTTCCATGGCGATGGCCTCACCACTATTCACCAGACATAGATTGAGTTTTATAACATCTTACTTCAATTCTGTAGGCATGTCCTTCAAGCTCAACCTATTGACCTGCATTTTCCGGCTTAAAGCATCTGCCATGACATTCGCTTTCCCAGGATGATAGTTAATGCCCACATCAAAGTCGTTGATTAGCTCTAACCATCTCCTTTGCCTGAGGTTGAGATCTGGCTGTGTGAAAACGTACTTTAAGCTCTTATGATCCGTATATATCTCTGTTCTCTTCCCCATCAAGTAATGCCGCCAAATCTTCAACGCGTGTACCACTGCAGCTAGCTCTAGGTCATGTGTAGGATAGTTCTTCTCGTGTTTCCGGAGCTGCCGTGACGCGTAAGCCACGACATGCCCCTCTTGCATGAGAACACATCTCAACCCGTTTCCAGAAGCATCGCAGTACACCGAAAAGTTCTTCTGCATATCTGGCATAACTAGCACTGGGGCTGTTGTCAATCTTTTCTTTAGTTCCTGGAAACTCGTCTCGCACTGCGGCGTCCATGTGAATGTGACTCCCTTCTCCAACAGTTTGGTGACGGGTCTCGAGATCTTGGAGAAACCCTCGATAAACCATCGATAATACCCAGCCAATCCCAAGAAGCTTCGAACTTCCCGGACATTCTCAGGGGTCTTCCACTTCTGTACATCCTCGATCTTGGCGGGGTCTACGGAGATTCCTCCCTCCGAGATTATATGTCCTAAGAAGGGAACTCTCTTCAGCCAAAACTCACACTTGCTTAACTTGGCATATAGTTGGTGTTCTCTCAGCTTCTGCAATACCAACCTTAGATGTTTCTCATGTTCTTCTTCATCTTTGGAGAAGACGAGAATGTCATCTATGAAAACCACCACAAATTTGTCCAGATATTCCATGAATACCTTGTTCATTGGATACATGAAGTATGCCGGGGCATTAGTTAGCCCGAAAGGCATGACGGTGTATTCATACAGTCCGTAGCGAGATACGAAAGCTGTTTTGGGAATATTAGTTTGCCTTATCTTAAGTTGGTGGTATCCCGACCTGAGATCAATTTTCAAGAACACACAAGCTCCCCTCAACTGATCAAACAAGTCTTCAATGTGGGGTAATGGGTACTTGTTCTTAATGGTTACCTCATTCAACGCACGGTAGTCCACGCATAGCCTTTGGGTCCCATCCTTCTTGGGCACAAATATCACTGGAGCTCCCCATGGTGAGGAACTAGGACGAATGTACCCCTTCCCTGTCAATTCTCTTAAATGATCCTTGAGTTCTTCCAGCTGCTTGGAGTCCATCCGATAAGGTCTCTTGTATATCAGAGCTGTTCCAGGCACTAGCTCAATCGCGAATTCCACTTCTCGATCGGGGGGCATACCTAGCAACTCCTCCGGAAAAACGTCTGGATATTCCTTGATAATCCTGATCTCCTCCACTTTCACCTTGATTTAATTTAATGTCCCTCCTAGGCTCTTGTATTGTTATGAACTTTACTCTTCTGCCACTAGGGTCAGTTAGTTCCACCGTTCTGGTCGAACAATGGATGATTCCCTTATGTTTGGTCAACCAATCCATGCCCAAAATAATATCTATCCCTTGTGAATCTATCACTATGAGGTTGGCAGTAAATACTACCCCATTAATGTTTAGATTCACCTTGGGACACACTTGTCATGTCCTTATTTCTCACCTGGAGAGTTTACTGCTAGCATATGGTTCATTTGTGTTGTTGCTAGATCATGCTTCTTAACAAACCCTTGGGCAATGAACGAGTGGGTAGCACCAGAATCAAACAACAGGGTTGCAATGTGTAAATTGGCAGGAAACGTACCAACTACCACGTCAGGTGCCTCTTGCGCTTCCTCCATGGTCACGTGGTTCACCCGTCCTTGCATCACATTCTGCTCTTTCGTCTGCACGGGCTTCTTCTTTGGGCACTTATGGGCGTAGTGCCCCACTTCACCACAGTTGAAGCATTGCACCCCAACTTTAGGTGCCTGGCCTTTGTTGTCTTGGGGTTGGTTCGGGGGTCCTTGTACTGCTGGTCGAGGTTGATATGCGGGGCGAGGCTTCTGTACAAAGTGACGTTGTGGCTGTGTTGGTGCTGACGGAGGCCTGAAATTCGGATTGTACCCTCTCGGCGCGGAGTAGGGTACCACAGCACGACTCGTCCGCCCTGCGGGTTGCTGCATCAGACGTGGGCGGGTGTTACTACCTGAGGCTTGGTGTGACCATCCCGCCTTCTTCTTGTTTTCATTTTCCAAGGCCATTAGCTTCCTTTCTACAACAAATGCCCTGTCCACCATCTTTTGGAAGCTTTCATACTCATTGGAGGACATTGCACACTGCATTTCTGCTGTAAGTCCTTCCACAAAGCAGTCCTATTTCTGCTCATCAGTCTCGATGTCCCGTGGTGCATAACGGGATAGTTGGGTGAATTTAGTAAGGTACTCCCTTACAGTCATGTTTCCTTGCTGCAGCCCCAAGAACTCCTTCCTCTTGTTTTTGAGTTCACCCCTTGGTATGTAATGGTTGCGGAAACTGCGCTTGAACTCTTCCCAAGTGATGTTCTCAGGGTCATGATGGGCGGCCACATAAGCGGTCCACCAATCAGCAGCAGGTCCATGCAATTGGTGAGAGGCAAACAGCACCCTCTCATATCCTTGGCATTGTATGATCCTCATCTTGCTCTCAATGGTCTTTAGCCAATCATCTGCCTCCAGAGGTTCAGCAGCACTTGCAAACTTGGGAGGTTGAGTCCCTAGAAACTCACTCAACCTTGGTTGGCATGGTGCAGCTTGTGGAGGTGGAGCTTGGTGCAAGTTGGCCACCACTTGAGTCAGGCTCTGGATGAGCTTATTCTGATTTTCAAGCATTTGGTGGATGGGATCAACTCCTTCATGGCGACCACCCCTGTCTTGTCCTCCAGAAATATGAGGGTTGCCGGCCTCATCGTTGTTGTTGGTGGGGTTGGCAGCACGACCCATTCCTCTTCTGGCCATCTATCATGATCAACCAGATGTTAACTTAAAGCATTACGTATTAACTTCCCAATTTGCTTGTTTTAAACTTAAAATTTTGAGACCTTACTATATTTATATTTTCTGAGGGTTTCATATCTCACGCGAAATAAATGCACTCTTTATTCATAGGGGTTCACACATCAAAGCAAAACAATCCTGAAGACGAGGCTGTGGACAATTGCCCATGGCTTCCACAACTCACGTCACACACCAAATATAATCACACCCTTAACTAAGGTAACGACTCGACTACTCGGCATCTGCTAAACTAAGGGAAAGGACTCTACACCACTTGTTTCACTGATCTGGCTTCTCGGGATCTTCCTCATTATTGCGGCTGCCCTCTTACTCCGCTTTGGGTGGGGAAGCTGCTGGTGGAGAAGTGCGGCGACGTCTGCTCGCCCGGTGATCTGGGGAGTCAGTAGTCCATGTGTCATTCACGGTGACACACAGTTCATTCCCATCTCCTCTTTCTCTTGCCCTCAAGCTGGCTCGAAGCAACGCCTCAGTCTCCTTCAGGGTGTCACGTACATCCTGAAGCTCCTGCTGACATTCCTGCAGTCTAGTGCTGAGCATAGCAGCATCCTCCAAGCACAAGTCCATGTGCTCATGGGAAGTCCCTTGCTGCACTGGCGGGTACTTGTACTCCGTTGTACCACTCTCACGCTGGAGGACATACATGTACTCAGTCCTGTTAGGTGGCGACGATAGATGTGACTCTGGCAGGTGATTGCCTCCCAGGTGACATCCTTCTCCGCATCGACCTGTGTCGCTCGACAAGCTGGAGAGCGGTGGATCTTGAGCAGCTGATTTTCGTGGATAATCCTCATTTCTGAACTCCACTCTTCCCGCTTCTCACGGATGGTTCGGGTGGAGCTGTAGTGTATGATTAGCTTGCCCGTATTGCTGGCGGCTTGGAGCATGCGTCGAAGATGGCGCAACAAGCCTCCTACTGCCAATCCGTAGGAGAGATACGTCACCGGACGGTCCTCCTCTCTCAGGGCAAGGGCAACTACGGGAACTCTCCCTCCGGTGGACTTGCAGGCGGTACGGATCATGCGAACCATCTAAAACATAAAGCATTTAAAATTAAGTTAGATAAGATTTTAAACAAAAATCCTATTTTGAATAAAAGTTGGGGTAAGATGAATAAAGTGACCCCATTAAACAACACCTTCAACTCACACTTTTGTAAAATAGTTTTAAGAAAATAGGGTCCTTAAATACGTCGATTTCTACCTAGGTCCACGTTCCTACGGGCAACCTTGGCTTTGATACCACCTCTGTCACACCTGGTTTCTCCGAAGAACAACCGAGTGAATATCACATGTATGCCAGGATCATTTTCTCATACATGTGATGACAAATAGTGAAGCATCATTTATTACAAGCCAGGTGTCGAATATAAATAAGTCTTACATAGCATATGTCTCGATGGACGATAATAAGTTGATAACATGTAAATAAAATAGCAGCGGCATATTATTCTTGTGGGCTCCGTCACAGGCGTTGCCCCGGGGACTTCATGAACCTAGAATCCTTCTTCAGGTCCGAAGTCTTGGTCATTAAACACCACATCATTCTCTTGACCTGAGCAGCAATATAAACCAACAAATATGCAAGGTTTAGTACCATTGGTACTCAACAAGTGTGGGAAAGTTATGTCATGCATGGCTAGAAACAAGGAGAGGTTGAACTCATGGTTAAAGGACTACACAATTAATACCTATCACCTTAGCTTAATAAGCACCTACATTACTAAACAGGTGAAATGGTCCCAATCTCCCATCCCATCATCATAATCAAATAACCATAACATCATTTCCAATGTTAAGCTCCCCGCTTAACATCCACAACTTCCAAAGTCATCATCCTCTAATCATGAATAAGTCCAAGCCGCTCTTGACCGTGAGCACGGCTGTCATGACAGTTTTGACTCTGCAGAGTTTGCACCACTGTACCCACATGTAGTGATTTCATCCCCCGTTGCCGGGTGGACTAAAAGAACCTCCATTATGCCAGTGGCCACGAACCACATTCACACTTCCCAGGTGTGTAGCCAGGAGATCACTACGAAGCCTTTACAAAGGGATTCCCGACGAGCGTGGGCCCACTGAGGTTTCACCCCTAACAGCATACAAGAGGCTCCAACCCCGCTGCAGTGGCCCCCTCTTGAGCCTTGCGGTTCATATGGTAGTCTAGCTGACACCTATTCCCCGCACCATCCAACACACCCATACTACGCCGGGGAATACACCTAATTAATTGGTCAAGCTTCCCCATCTCAGCATGTGGTTGCACGGTAAAGCCAGGTTACATGCTCCATGAACTGGTCCTTAGGATCCAAGCAAGTACTAAACACAAACCCGAGTCTCGTGCACCCAGCACCAACCAAATCATCCAACTTGCCTCGATCCCTACCTCTAAATAACTCGTAATATCTCATTCAAGAGTAAGGTAAATAAATTGATGATCTCATATCCCAATTTTCCCATTCTAAGCATGGCTAAGCATAAGCATGATAATAAATGACATGATAAAATGAATCCCAACCCAAGCTACAAGGAAACAAGATAATGCAATTCTAGGGAAACTTCGTAGCATGGGTTTCATATTTCAATTTACAATGCAAATAATTCTATCTACACATCCTAGTATAGGATCAAAGTGGTCAAGGACACTTGCCTTCTTCTTGCTGCTCTAGGAATATATAGTCCTGATCTTGGAAGGGAAGAACTTGCTCTGGGGCAGGTTCTACTCATGCCAACACACATAGCAAAAAGAAAACAACAATCCATAAGACATAGTTCACACTTTCACTCCACACATACATACATATGATAGTTATTCACCTTTCTAAGTGTTGTGGTTACTCTAGATGTGTTGATTTTTAGCCTACATGCACTTTTAAACATATGTATATTATTTCTAACTTTTGTACTCAGATTTCTGTTTGCACACTATATATGAATTTCCAATTTAAACAAATTCTTTAACACACTCCTTAGCTACCAAGTTTGCATGGAAGATAATTTCCTACCTCAAATGGGTTTTCAGATCTTCTACTATCCTAAACTGAAGTCTTTGGATTTGCTACCTCATTTTCTAGTTATGCATACCTATTTTCCTATATTTTCCAGATTTATTTCCTATGCCTAAAGTGAGTTTAATATTAAATAGTAGGGCATATCATCTAAACAGAATAGGTTTTGATCTAAAATATTAAATAATATATTTTGGAACTTCTCCTCTGATGTGAACTAATTTAAATTTATTTTACCAATTTTCAGAATTATTTCCTAAACTAAAAATGTGTCCCTATAACTAATAAATGTGAACAATCAATTAAACAGATTCATTTCAGCTTAAAATCTTCTTTTAACTCATTCTAAAGTTTTCTAAGTGCTAGGAGAGTTTAAATTAGATAGGAGGATGAGTCCCGATCTTCCGAGAGGTAGGGTAAACTTGATTGGGTGGAGATCTCGACGTTGATGATCCAAGGCTCCGAACGAACGAAACCCCGCAATCACTACACCACTGCTCCGTTGGTTATCACCCGTGTCACACGAATGACCTCGCCACGAAGGCTTATCCCTGCAAGCGCAATGAAGAACACAAGCAAGAACAGAGAAGTTGCAATCAAAACTGAATTGATCACGAATTTGGGGTCTCACAACCGATGATCGGCGAACTGTTCAATGACAGATTGTAACTAAGCAAAACCCAGCTGTTTGTGACAGCGGCTAGGGGGTATAAAAGAGGTGGAGGACGACCAGGGGGTGCTGGGGTTGTGACCTAACCCTAATACACGTACATAATGGACTTGGACTCGATACAAGGCCCAATGGCCCAACTAGGTGATGTAACACCCTGACAGACTCTAAACTTTATATTGTTCCGAAGTTTCCCGTCGACTCCGAGGTTATTTTGACGTGGGGCCAGTTCCATTAGAAAGTTTATCCTCTCAGCTTTCCGTGCATATGTAGAACGTCAAAAACGGAGTCCGTATGCCTCCTGTGCATCCATTTTAAGGTGGACTGCTCCTGGGCCCGAGTTGGACTCGAGTTTGAGTTGGGCTCGGTCTCTAACTTCTTGTTGGCGTATTTTCTGGTCCTCCACGCCTCCAAACCCCTCTCCATGTATCTCCATGTCCTCTCCATGGTTCCTAATCATAATTAATCCATTAGGTAGCAACATACTCTCAAAATTCACATATAAAGAATTGTTCAGGAACGAGCTCACCTCTAAATTCAATTTTCGTGCTCGAGCTCTAGTAATTGGACCTTGCATGTCTACCATGTGAGTGTTGTGTATATCTGCAGGAGTGATGTCCACATCATCCTCCCCCTCTTGCATTGGAGTCGTCCTCGACTCAAGCTCATCTTCTTCTCCCAAGTATGGCTTCAAATGAAATGTTAAATGTGGGACTAACCCCAAACTCGGGAGGCAACTCAAGTTTATATGCATTGTCATTTATCTTCTCAAGAACCTTAAAAGGTCCAGCAGCACGTGGCATGAGTTTGGACTTTCTCAAATCCGGGAACCTATTTTTTCTCAAATGATCCCACACCAAATCACCGGGTTCTAATTTTACCTCCTTCCTACCTTTACTAGCAGCAATGCGATGCTTTTCATTCATTTTTTCAATTTGTAACTTAGTAGTTTCATGCAACTTAAGAATAAATTCAGAACGTTGTGTAGCATCTAAGTTCACAATTTCAGTATGCGGTAAAGGTAGCAAATCAATAGGAGCACGAGGATCGAAACTATAGACTACCATAAACGGACTTAACTTGGTTGTGGAGTGAATAGACCTGTTATAAGCAAACTCAATATGTGGCAAACACTCCTCCCACAACCTCAAATTGTCTTTCAAAACAGCCCGCAACATAGTAGATAAGGTACGATTAACTACCTCCGTTTGCCCATCAGTTTGTGGATGACAAGTAGTAGAAAACAGCAACTTTGTTCCCAATTTATACCATAAAGTTCTCCAAAAGTGACTCAAAAACTTAGCATCACTATCAGAAACAATAGTATTGGGAACACCATGCAAACGCATAACCTCATTAAAGAACAAATCAGCAACATGTGAAGCATTATCGGTCTTGTGGCAGGGTATAAAATGAGCCATTTTAGAGAAACGATCAACAACCACAAAGACACTATCCCTCCCCCTCTTTGTTCTAGGCA
Organism: Neostapfia colusana; assembly: GCA_030760725.1. Lineage (NCBI taxonomy): Eukaryota > Viridiplantae > Streptophyta > Magnoliopsida > Poales > Poaceae > Neostapfia > Neostapfia colusana. The sequence goes on from JASWHV010000003.1 coordinate 106,128,223, forward strand.
ATCCTAAAACAAAGTCAATAGAAATATCCTCCCAAGGTGCACTAGGAACCGGAAGAGGCATATAAAGAATATGTGGGTTAAGTCGAGACTTAGCTTTGTTGCATGTCGTTCAACGTGAAATGTAGCGCTCCACATCACGCCTCATTCGTGGCCAAAAGAAGTGAGCAGCCAGCACATCCTCTGTCTTTTTAACAGCAAAATGTCCCATCAAACCACCTCCATGCGCTTCCTGCAACAACAAAAGACGAACGGAGCTAGCTGGAACACACAGCTTGTTAGCACGGTAGAGAAGGCCTTCACGCAGCAGGAATTTTTGCCACGTTCTTCCCTCTCTACAATTTTCAAAGGCATCTTTGAAGTCCAAATCAGTAGCATATAACCTCTTTATGGTTTCCAAACCAAAAATTTTATGAGAAAGTTAGGATAGTATGGTATAACGTCTAGATAAAGCATCGGCAATCACATTGTCTTTCCCTTTCTTATGTTTAATGATGTAAGGAAATGATTCTATGAACTCAATCCATTTAGCATGACGTTTGTTCAGATTAGCTTGTCCTTTAAGATACTTCAAAGACTCATGATCTGAATGTATGACAAATTCTTTAGACCATAGGTAATGTTTCCAAGTTTGCAAGACACGCACTAAAGCATAAAGTTCTTTGTCATATGTAGAATAATTCAGCGAAGGCCCATGCAATTTTTCACTAAAGAAGGCAACAGGTTTACCTCCTTGAATTAGCACTCCTCCAATGCCAATGCCGCTCGCGTCACATTCAAGCTCGAAGGTCTTCTCAAAATCAGGAAGTTGCAGCAATGGTGCTTGTGTGAGCTTCGACTTGAGAACATCAAAAGCTTGTTGTTGTGCTGGTCCCCATCGAAACGGCACTCCATGCTTTGTCAACTCATGGAGAGGTGCCACAATGGTGCTGAAATCCCGCACGAAACGCCGGTAGAAACCTGTGAGACCAAGAAAACTCCGAACCTGTGTGACCGTAGTCGGAAGTGGCCAGCTCGTGATGGCAACAATCTTTGCCTCGTCCACCTCAATGCCCTGCGAAGTAACAACATACCCAAGAAAAGACACACGATCGGTGCAAAAGGTGCACTTCTCAAGGTTACCATATAAACATGCATCGCGCAAGATATTAAAAACAGCACGCAAATGTTCAAGATGTTCATCATATGACTTGCTGTAAATAAGGATATCATCAAAGTAAACCACCACAAATTTACCAATGAAAGCACGTAAAACCTCATTCATCAACCTCATGAAAGTGCTGGGCGCATTAGTTAAACCAAATGGCATAACTAACCATTCATAAAGTCCGAATTTAGTTTAAAAGCAGTTTTCCATTCATCACCTAAAGCCATACGAATCTGATGATACCCACTACACAAATCAATCTTGGAGAAAATAACAGAACCACTCAACTCATAAAGCATGTCATCCAATCTAGGAATAGGATAGCGATAACGAATGGTAATGTTATTGATGGCTCTACAATCAACACACATGCGCCAAGTGCCATCTTTTTTTGGAACCAAAAGAACAGGAACAAAACAAGGACTAAGACTCTCACGAATGTACCCGCGGTCCAGAAGATCTTGGACTTGTCGCTGAATTTCTTTAGTCTCGTCGGGGTTGGTCCTGTAGGCAGCACGGTTTGGCAAGCTCTCCCCTGGAACCAAATCAATCTTGTGCTCAATGCCTCGCACAGGTGGTAATCCAGGGGGTATCTCTGATGGAAAACATCCATATATTCCTGCAGAAGGTTAGCAACAGCAGGTGGCAAGACAATGGATGTATCCTCAATGGAATATAAAGCATGTTTGCACACTAAAGCATAGCAAGTTCCATTAGAGGCATATAAATCATCAAGATCAGATTTAGTTGCAAGCAAAATAGGATTGTTCAACTTAATAGGTTGCTGAATTTCAGAATTGAAAACACCCTTTTGCTTAGCATTATTCTTTTTCTCCTGCTCAAATTGTAAATTTCAGTGGGACTCATAGGAAGCAACACGATTTTCTTGCCCTTATGCATGAGAGTATACTTATTAGATTGACCATGGTGAATAGCATCAGTATCAAACTCCCAAGGACGTCCCAACAAAAGAGAACAAGCATCCATAGGTACCACATCAAAATCAGCAAAATCATGATAAGAACCAATTGAAAAATGTATCCTTGCTGTTTGTGTTACCTTAACCTTACCATTGTTGTTAAACCATTGAATGTGATAAGGGTGGGGATGCTCCCGTGTGGTCAAGCCAAGCTTCTTGACAACCTCAACATTCACCAAATTGTCGCATCTACCACTATCAATGATTGTATGTACACGGCAGTCCTTGACGACGAGAAACATGTTGAAAAGGTTGTGACGTTGGCGGTTGTCGTCCTCTCGAACCATGACACTCAAAGCTCGCTGCACAATCAAAGTCCTATAGTTGTTTGTCACAGATGTACCAAGAACCTCCTCAGCACCATCATCCGAACCTAAAATGTTAGTTGCAATAATATTTTCATCTTCAATATCAAAAGCACTAACAGACCCACCATCAGCAGTGGCAATGATCGCCCGTTTGCTGGGGCAATCTCGTTGCATATGGCCAAGTCCCTAGCAGCGGTGGCACTTGATGTCGGAGCTACGACTTGTCGAAGTGTTGGGTGCAGCCGCCTTTGCCGCAACACCTGGAGGCATCTGGGACTTGCTGTTATCTTGTCCCCGTGATGTAGAAGGTGTGATGCTGCTGCGTACAACACCTGTGGAGGGTGGTCTAGAATCACGTACGCTCGAGGAGGGCGCTGCTTTGGATGGCACCGGAAATTGTCGTGGCGTGAAGGTGTTGTTCCGCCGCTGCTGTTGGCGACCCTGCATTTCTTTTTATGCTAACATGGCAAGTTGAAATAAACGTTGAATAGAATGATATTCCTTGTAGTCAACTATGTCCTGGATCTCACGCCGCAAGCCCCCATAAAACCTAACAATTTGGTCTTCCTGATCCTCAACTACCCCACAACGAAGCATACCTTTCTGCAACTCTTGGTAGTACTCTTGGACAGTCATGTTACCCTGATCAAAGCGTTGCAATTTCTTAAAAAGATCACGTCTATATGAAGGAGGAACAAACCTAGCGTGCATCTCTTCTTTTAATGCAGCCCATGTCTGTGGTGCATTACGTGTATTGACAAGTTCATTTCACCAAATTATAGCAAAATCTTTAAACTCACTAGTGGCTTGTCTAACTCTATGTCGCTCAGGAACAAGATGAGAGCTAAATTTTTGTTCTACCGTCATCTCCCAATCCAAGTAAGTCTCAGCATCATAAGATCCATAAAATGTTGGAATAGAAAACTTAATCTTAGCATAAGAATCATTATCTTGTTCAGGAGCATGAGGACGAGGTCTACCTCCCATACCTTGACAATTTCCTCGAGGGCGACGGCGCTGCTGTGCATCAACCTCATCGTTATTGAAGTCATCCTCTGTGTCGTAGTGAGCATGTGCATCACCATCAAGGATGATAGAGGGTGTAGCTTGTTGGGGAAGACGAGTCTCCATCTCGTCCAACCGTGTGGTCAGACCAGCAACACTTGTATGGAGCCTCTGAAAGGTGGCTGTTGTAGTGGTCTGGTAATGGTTGAAAGCTTCGGTAATTGCCCGCATCATGTCCTTTAGTTCCATATGGGACACACACTCATCATCATCCAGAGGTGTAGAACCAGAGGTCTTATCCATAGGCTTCTTTCCTGTCATTGTTAGTACAAAACAGAAACGAAGACAAAAAGATCGTGAAGAACCCTATTACTACGCTCTCCAAAGTGGGTGGAAAATCGATCAGTAAGATGCGTCTTACCCCGCTCTTACAAGTTTCTTACCGGCACTGCAGGTGGCCAACGGTGAACGGTGTGAAGGAAGCAGAGAGTGGGTGTGATTGCAAATGTTACCTCTTCTGCTCGAGAGAAGGTGGAGCTTGGATGGCTCAAATGCAGTATATGTATGTGGCACACAAGTTAGTAACAGATAGCAATGCTGAATAAGTGTCCAAAGAATTTCACCTAGTTGCTGGCCTAAGAATGTATTAGAACAGTTGTGGCAACAAGCAAGGACAAGGATGAATGATGATGAACAACAAGGATAATATCAGCAAGTATCCAGCACTCGCACAGAAATAGCACACCCCTTAGCCTCCTGTTTTTGTCTTGAAGAACTAGTCGAAATCAAAATTTTTTTTTCTCTTTTTTTGATATTTTTTCTCAACCAGGGGCACAAGAATAGAACAGCACCAAGTATTAGCTCAAACCGATGAAAGATGAGATCGGCACAAATTCAGGAGCGATTGGAAAAAACTGGTGCTGGAACTTCAGAGTTCGAAACAAGGGCCTTCTTAATTTTTTTTTAATTTTTTTTAAAACGCCGTATGTGGGCTTTTTCGAGACCTTTCTGGGGAAAAATGCGCCTCAATCGAAGTTATGAGCGAAGAGTTATGCCCGTTTTAAGGAGGATACCCCGAATCAGGTTTTGGTGGTGGTGGAAACTGCAACAGAAACGAATCGGTGGATGGAATTCTTTTGTAGATTGGTTTTTTGTAGATGGCAGCGGATGGAAGAAACAAAACTGAACCAAAACAAATCTAAACCAGCAACCAGACTCAACCTAGGACACGAACTCAGAACTACGGACTCCGAAACTAAATTGTGCAAAAGGTTGAGCCGGGGTTGTAGGTCAGGGAAACTAAAAATTTTTTGTGGCTTTTTGTGGACGATAGGACTGAAACAAAATAAATCTAAAGGGCACACAAGTATACCTCACGGTGAACCTGGAAATCTGATACCAATTGATAGGAGGATAAGTCCCGATCTTCCGAGAGGTAGGGTAAACTTGATTGGGTGGAGATCTCGACGTTGATGATCCAAGGGTCCGAACTAACGAAACCCCGCAATCACTACACCACTGCTCCGTTGGTTATCACCCGTGTCACACGAATGACCTCGCCACGAAGGCTTATCCCTGCAAGCGCAATCAAGAACACAAGCAAGAACAGAGAAGTTGCAATCAAAACTGAATTGATCACGAATTTGGGGTCTCACAACCGATGATCGGCGAACCGTTCAATGATAGATTGTAACTAAGCAAAACCCAGCTGTTTGTGACGGCGGCTAGGGTGTATAAAAGAGGTGGAGGACGACCAGGGGGTGCTGGGGTCGTGACCTAACCCTAATACACGTACATAATGGACTTGGACTCGATACAAGGCCCAATGGCCCAACTAGGTGATGTAACACCCTGACAGACTCTAAACTTTATATTGTTTCGAAGTTTACCGTCGACTCCCATGGAATTTTGACGTGGGGCCAGTTCCATTGGAAAGTTTATCCTCTCAGCTTTCCGTGCATATGTAGAACGTCAAAAACGGAGTCCGTATGCCTCCTGTGCATCCATTTTAAGGTGTACTGCTCCTGGGCCCGAGTTGGACTAGAGTTTGAGTTGGGCTCGGTCTCTAACTTCTTGTTGGCGTATTTTCTGGTCCTCCACGCCTCCAAACCCCTCTCCATGTATCTCCATGTCCTCTCCATGGTTCCTAATCATAATTAATCCATTAGGTAGCAACATACTCTCAAAATTCACATATAAAGAATTGTTCAGGAACGAGCTCACCTCTAAATTCAATTTCCGTGCTCGAGCTCTAGTAATTGGACCTTGCATGTCTACCATGTGAGTGTTGTGTATATCTGCAGGAGTGATGTCCACATCAAAATTTGAATTTACAATGTGTTTGTCTCACCTTTTAAATTTTAAATCCTAATCACATATTCAAATTCCTAAATTTAATATCATATAGGGTTAAAAAGGTAAACTCACCCCACTACAGGGTCTATTATATTATTTCATAAATTTCCAGGGGTCTAAGTACACATAACAGAGGGGTTTTCCTAATTTTTATTACGTCCAGGGGCTAAAACTGATTTTTAAATGAATTTACATGAATTTCTGAAGTTCTAGGGGCTAGTTCAGAAGTTTCCGGGGCTAGCTTGTATTTTCCGAGATCCCCAGGGGGTAACGCGTAAGAATCCCGACCTTTATAATGCGGGGCCGACGTGGACCGTCCGATTTAAAACAGACGGCTTTGATTATAACGTCGAACCGGTACGCGGGGGTTTCAGTTCTACCGTGCGATTTAAAATAGACGGCGCACAAGCGGCCACGTCGCCCTGGCCGTGCGCGGGCAGCGCTGCCCGGCGGCGCGCGGCGGTGGGAGGCGGCTATCTCGCCGGAAAACTTCGGATCTTCGTCTATTCTTCCTAAAACTGGGATTTCATGGCATAGATCGGTAGAGGGGAGGTTGGGGATCTCACCTCGGGGTTTTTCTTGAGCTCGGAGGTCCTGGAAGGCGGTCGGCGACGAGGTCCGAGATGGAATCGCTGCGGTGCTCGTCGGAGCTGTGCCTAGAGCGCAAACCACCAAATTTTCTGCACCTGCATGATTCCCCGGAGGCGGTGGAACAAGCTCGGCACGTTAGATCAGAAATCCCGAGTGAAGATCGAGAGAAAACGGCCGGAGAAGCTCTGGTTCTCACCGGGAGGAAAAGCAGCCGATCGTGGGAAAAAAAATGGGGCGATGCCGGCGTTTTTATAGACGAGGGAGGGCAGCGTGTTTGTTTAGATCGAGCCGGAGTCGTCCGGGACCGGGAGTCGGGCTGGGGACGCGGAATTCCGGGTTAGTTACGATCGGGCGCGCGCGGAAGAGTCCGGCGGTTGGCGCGAGCGGGAGGTCAGGGATGACACGCGGGCCCCACGTGTCAGTGAGAGGGAAAGGGGGGGCGCGCGGCTGCAGGCTGGCGCGGGGGTGGGTGGGCCGGCTGGTGGGTTTCGGCCCACTAGCCGGGGGTTTTGTTTTTTTCTTTTTCTTTTTCTTTTTAGTTTTGAGTTGAATTTGAATTCCAATTTGAATTTGAATTTCTGCACCACATGCAATACGTCCAAAATTTTTTAAATTCCCCTCTTAACAGGTTTTGGGGTGTTACAGAGTCCTCGTGCTCTTTGTAGACAAGAAGGATGGGACCCAAAGGATGTGTGTGGAGTATAGGTCTCTCAATGAGGTGACGATCAAGAATAAATACCTGCCGCCCCGTATAGAGGACATGTTCGACCAAATGAAAGGTGCCCGAATTTTCTCCAAGATTGATCTTCGGTCGGGATACATCCAGCTGAAGATTAAGCCCTCCGATATACCCAAGACTGCATTTTGAACATGGTATGGTTCGTATGAGTATACCGTTATATCTTTTGGGTTAACGAATGCACCCACATACTTTATGTACCTCATGAATAAGGTCTTCATGGAGTACTTGGACAAGTTCATCGTGGTTCTCATCAACGATATCATGGTGTATTCAAAGAGCGAGGAAGAACACGAAAACACTTGAGGTTAACATTGAAAAAACTGTGAGAGCATCAATTGTATGCCAAGTTCAGAAAGTGTCAATTTTGGCTAAAGGAGATATCTTTCCTAGGCCACATTATCTCCGAAGGAGGAGTATCAGTTGACTCCGGAGAAGTGGGAGATGTTTTATAGTGGAACCAACCGCAGAATGTGAGAGATATTTGGAGTTTCCTTGGGATGGCTGGATACTACCACCGGTTCGTCAAGGATCTCTCCAAAATAGAGAAGCCCATGACTAAATTGCTGATGAAAGGGAAAGTGTTTCAGTGGACACAAGCGTGTCAAGACAGCTTTGAAAAACTAAAGAAGAGATTAACAACAGCGCCGGTTTTGGTATTGCTGGACGTGAGCAAGAGTTTCGACATATATTGTGACGCATCAAGACAAGGGCTTGGATGTGTGCTCATGCAAGGAGGACAAGTGGTAGCCTATGCATCGAGACAACTAAAGATACATGACCTAAATTACCCCACACATGACTTGGAACTTGCAGCCGTGGTACATGCCTTGAAGATTTGGAGGCATTATATCCTTGGCCACCGATGTGAAATCTATACGGATCATAAGAGCCTCAAGTATATATTCACGCAAACGGATCTGAATTTGAGGCAACATCGATGGATGGAACTCATCAAGAATTATGATGTTGGAATCAACTATCACCCCGGAAAGGCCAATGTAGTAGCTGATGTGTTGAGATGAAACGGACCGTGTAACCAACTCACGGTTCGGGAGCTGCCACCCGAGCTGCATAAGGAGTTTGAACGGTTGCATCTCGGATTCTTGAACGATATGGAGGTGATAGAAATGAACTTAACGCTGGAACAAGAGATACGAGATGGCCAAGCAACGGATGAAGAAATCAAGGAAAGAATCTGACAAGGCATAGAAAAGGATTTCAAGGAAGATGCGAAAGGAAGGCTTTGGTTAGGGAAAATAATTTGTGTGCCAAACGTGAAGCACATCCACGACACGATATTAAAGGAGGCACATGACTCACCTTATTCCATACATCCTGGCTGTACAAAGATGTACAAGGACCTGAAAACTTGCTATTGGTGGGATGGTATGAAAAGGGACATAGCTAAATATGTTGCCTTATGCGACACATGCCGACGAGTGAAGGCCGAACATCAAAGACCTGCTGATTGTTGCAGCCATTGAAAGTACCCGAGTGGAAGTGGGAAGACAGCAGCATGGATTTCATAGTCGGACTGCCACGTACTGAGTCGGGTTACAACTCTATTTGGGTTATTGTGGACCGGTTGACGAAAACAGCCCATTTCCTTCCTGTTAGAACCAAGTACAGCGTCGCACAACTAGCCGAGCTGTATATGGAGCAAATAGTCTGTTGCCATGGAGTTCCGAAGAGGATAGTTTCAGATCGGGGTTCTCAATTTACCTCTAGGTTCTGGAAGAAGCTGCATGAAGCCATGGGTACATGGCTGAATTTCACCTCTGCTTGTCACCCGCAAACTGACGGGCAAACTTTGAGGACAAATCAGATTTTGGAAGACATGTTGAGAGCTTGCGCATTGAAACATGGGCATAGTTGGGATAGGAGCTTGCCGTGCTGAATTCTCATACAACATCAGCTACCAAGCCAGTTTGAAGATGTCACCTTTCGAAGCATTATATGGTAGACGGTGTAGAACACCGCTGTTCTGGAATGAAACCGGAGAAAGCCAAGTGTTTGGACCCGAAGTGCTGCAGGACGCCAAAAAGCAAGTCCAAACGATACGTGAAAACTTGAAGGCTGCTCAGTCACGACAAAAGGGTTATGCGTAAAATAGGCGAAGAAGATTGACCTTCGAAGTGGGAGTGTTCGTGTATCTTAAGGTATCGACTATCTGAGGCCAAGAAGGTTCAACGTCAAAGGTAAGTAAGAACCTCGCTACATCGGGCCATTCAATATTTTGGGCAAGCGAGAAGTAGCCTATCAACTAGAGCTGCCAACGCACCTCTCCGACGTGCACGACGTATTTCACATATCTCAGCTCAAGAAATGCTTAAGAGTACCGGAAGAACAAGTACCGATAGATGAGCTATGGCTTCAAGAGGATCTGACCTACGCGGAACACTCCATCAAAATTTTGGACATGAAGTAAAGGGTCATGAGGAACAAAGTGATCCGTTGGTGCAAAGTACAATGGAGCCATCACACGGAAGCCAAAACTACATGGTAGCGTGAGGAAGATCTCAAGGCGGAATTCCCTCATCTATTCTCCACTCTATCGAATCTCGAGGGCGAGATTCAGTTTGAGGGGGGGTAGGTTTGTAACACCCTCAAATTCATTACCATGCATTACATATATTTTTCATGTAGAGAAGCATTTGAAAAGAAGTAGAAATTGAGAAAGAACCATAGAAATGGAGAAAGAACCATAGAAATGGAGAAGGGAATATAGAAATGGAGAAAGGGACATAGAAATGGAGAGGGGAATATAGAAATGGGAAAAAGAGACATAGAAATGGAGAGAAATGGAAATAAGATAGCTGAAATGAGCCATTTCCAAATTTCCCTCCAAATTTTCCAAATTCCCCAATTCCCCAAAAAGGTGAATTTTCCCCACATCTGGGGGAAATTTATTGTGACACCCTCGTTTTCGGGTTCTTCATGTAATCATGTTTCATGTAGAAAAACACTTTTAAAATAAGTTGAAATCGAGAAAGAAACAAAAAGTTAGCAAAAAAGAGCAAAATCCAGTTTACAGAGAGCGCCAAAGACAACTCCCACGGCTCGCTGGCCACGTGGCGTGTTCGGAGCTCATCTCCGCAAAGAGGGAGAGGTCCGCCGCTAAACTGGCTACGTGGCGGGCTCGGGACTCATCCCCCCCAAAGAGGGAGAGGTCCGACCCCGTGGGATATGTGTTGCCCCCGGAGCTAGCCTCTGCAGAGGAACGAGGCCAGTCCTGAAGGACACGTGTCGGCTGCGGAGCTAGTCACCGCGGAAAATAGAGGACCAGCCGCGCGGGACGCGTGTCGCTCTCGGAGCTCACCTCCGAGAGGTTCAGCCCCGCCAGACACGTGTCGCTCTCGGAGCTCACCTCCGAGAGGTCCGGTCTTATTGGACACGTGTCACCTCCGGAGCATACCTCCGGGAGGTCCGACGCTGATGGACACGTGTCACCTCGGAGCTCGTCTCTGAGAAGAAAGGAAGTCTGGCGCTGTTAGGACACGTGGCACATCTGGAGCTTGCCTTTGAAGAATGGGGAGATCCGGAATTGACACATGGCACCCCCGGAGCCACCTCCAAAGAGAGGGGGAGGTCGGGAACTGACACGTGGTGTTCGCGGAGCCCGCCCCTGTTGAGAGGGGAGGTCCCGACCCACCAGACACGTGGCGCACGCGGAGCTCGCCTCTGAGTAAGAGGGAGGACTCACCCGCTTGACACGCGGCACAACCGGAGCTTGTCTCTGCGGAAAAAGGGAGCCCAGGTTCCCGCAGGACACGTTGAGCTTCCGGAGCTCATCACCGCGACGGTGACGAGATTTGAAGCAGTTTTGCTTCTGTACGCACGGGAATACAGTACGGGAGGAAACCGACACGATTTCGACAATGCTACCGCACCAAATCAGTTTAAGATAAGTTGATAAGATCCAAAAACAGTTTGATTCGGACTTTTATTCAAAGTCCAATCAGATTAGAACTCTCTATTTTCCTCTTATAAATAGAACCGAAAACCTTTGGCCACAACCACGTACTTCATTTCCACCTCCTGAGCCGACAACTTAGGGACCTAGCCCCAGCTCACCGAGTAACCCCTTCCCCGGAGTTCAGTCACCAGAGATTGCCGGAAGAGAGCCCCGACGATCTGTCTTGCTAGGAGAAGGACCCCGAGACCCAGAAGAACGTAAGGTAGGTCTCCAATACCACCTTATGACATCAACGCGTTTTCTTTGTATCTGTTCTTTGATTTCTTTCGAACAGAAGCTTTTTCGTGGACAGATTACGTGTTGATCGGTTTGATCTAAAGTCAAGATCATTGCCACATCCACATTTGATCCGAACACCTTTGTTCATCGTAAAACCCATGCAAACATGCAAGAACACGTATAAACTAAACTGTAGCATAGGATTAACATGCATATGCATCACCGCATCTGGTTAAAGTTTGTGCATGGTATTGATTGCTGTGAATCTTGTATATGCGTTATCATGTATAGAAGGACAAGCTCAGGGAGCTGTCTACGACGAGCTGCAACAACAAGGTTTCGAGATCCAAGAGCAACCGGAGCCGCAAGAACAAGGCAAGTGCCCCTTGATCGTATTGATCCCATGTTTTGGAAAACTGGTTTTTTTGCAAAAAGGTGTGTGTGCTGAGTCAAACATAATGGGAAACCCTTTCATAGGAGTTTACTAGTTGTTAAACCACCCTTGTCGCTGGGAAAGTTAATGAGTCGGGTATGGTTTTTGCTTTTATGCTTCGCTGAGTCCATGGGATAAGGGAAGCAAGATAGATGAGTCTAGCTAACTGCACTCGTAATGATAATGAGAACTTGATGTTGTTAATGAACGTGAATCGGAGGGAGATCTAGGCAAGCCTGGGTTTGTGAATGAGGTAGCATGAGATGATGGCTACTTGCCATAGATCTAAGGACCGGTTCATGCGAGCACATGCCAGGATAACAGTGCCACCACAAGGCCAAGTATGGGCGCGACTTAGCTGAGTAATTAGGTAAGTTGCTAGATTGTTATGGACCGTGGAAGGCGCGGGAAATGGGAGTCGAGTGAGGACTGTCCTGGGAACCGCATGGCATAAGAGGGGGCCCGTGGGTGGGAGAATTGGAGATTCTAGCTTGCCTGTGAAACCTTAGTGAGTCCATACATCTAGTAACCCCTTTGTAAAGGCTATTTTGTGATCTCTTGACCATACACCGACAGTTGTGTACTAGTATAATGGAGGTTCTGCAGTTGCCGACGGGTGACGAAATCACAAACTTATGCGTAAAGTGGCGCAAACTCTGCAGAGTCTAAAACTATCATGATAGTCGAGCTTACGGTCACGAGCGGCTGACCAACTTCCATGATTAGTTGGGATGGATTTTGGGATGGTTATGGTTTTTGGTTATGGTTTTGGTAATGGTTTGGTTTTCGGGACTGTTGAGTCCGGGTGATAAGATTGGTTGCATGACTGTTGAGTCATGGCAACGAGATTGGTCTCAGTGTGAGATGGAATTGTTTATGAGATGAAATGGTAGCGAATACGAGGTGGTATTCGTGAGATGGTAGCGAATACGAGAAGGTATTCGTGAGCAAAATTGAGAAATATTAATGTCTGGTTGAGACATGGAAAGTGATGAGACATGATGGAGGTATGTTGGTATTTTAATACATGTTGGGATTACATTCACTTAAAGTTAAGTTGTTGTTTTATCGTGGTTTTTGAGAAATAACTTTGCTTTCTGCAATGAGCCTTTTTATACCTTCCTTGTTGTGAGCTACATATCATATTTTTTTCCGCACTTGCTGAGTACATCATTGTACTCAAACTTGCATTATTACTTCATCATCGGCTACAGGAGAAGGTTACTATGAAGACTAAGTGAAGCCTTAGGCGTGTAATCTGTCCTCAACCTTGCCTTGGGGATGGAATAGAGATGGAGCTGCTGCTGCTGCTTAGTTGCTTCCGTAATAGTTAGAAGACTTCCGCTGCTAGGTTTAGACTTCCGCTGCTAAAATAGACTTTCGCTGTAAGCATGAGTCCAAGACTCATGAGACTTTGTAATAAACCCTGTTATTCATGGTAATATATATTCTGAATTTAGTTTGTGGAACATATGTATATGTGTGATGAACATCCTGGGCACACATATGCATCAGTTCTCGGTTCCGGGGTTTTTTCCACAGAATTGAGGGCGTCACAGATTGGTATCAGAGCCATGGGTTGACGGTAGGTTACATGCTTAGATAGAAGTCACAAGTTGGTATCAGACACAGATTAGTATCAACCTGCCACGGTTGATCGTAGATCACACAGCCTAGATAGGTCATAGATTGATATTAAAACCGCCATGCCTAGTCACAGATTGGTACAATACATAGATTGGTACCAAGCTACCACGGTTGACTGTAGGACACAAACTTAGAATGATCACAGATTGGTAGCTTCTGCGTTGACTGTAGGACGCACCCTAAGTAACAGATTGGTATTAGCAGCCACGCTGACCATAGGATGCAAGCCTAGGATGCATAGATTGGCATTGGAACTACCTTAACATCGGATGCAAGCCTAGGAGAAGCCATAGTTGGATCACAGATTGGTGTCGCCCCAAACCACCTTGACATAGGGTGAAGTCATAGATTGATATCACCCTAAAACCCTATAGGACCCCCATTGAATAAGCCTTGAATAGGAGTCATGTGAGCCTTTGTGATGATTGTTTGTGCTTGTATGCTTAGTGTGAGTTGTGGGACGTCTCAAGCATTGTCCATATCCACACATAAGTAGAAAGAGGTGTGAGATTCTTTGGCATTTGATTCACATCCTCATATGGGCTAATATATATAGTCCAATCCACCTTGATGCATATTGTTAGGTGGATCCATCTAACCTTCTAACCTCTATTCTATTTCGTTCTCTCTCACATATGGTGAGAGGAAACGCCGGCCGCCAAGGAAGGAACATCCGTGGCAACCAAGAGGATGGCCACGGTGAAGTTCCTGTTAACTCCGGAGCTGGTGAGAACAAACTGGAACGGTTGATGGCCATGCAGAATCAGCTTATGCAGACCATGATACAAACTTTGGGTCAGCTACAGGCCAATAACAACAACTCCGTTCCGGCACCACTGCCACCACCGCCACCACCGCCGGCTCACAACAGGCTGGGAGAGTTCATGAGGACTCGACCACCTACCTTTGCTCAAGCTAACGACCCCATGGAGGCCGACGACCGGTTGAAGTCCATGAAGAAGAAGCTTGCCATCGTCCAGTGCAATGACCGAGAGAAAGTTCTCTTTGCGTTGCACCAAATCATTGGAGCTGCCTCTGACTGGTGGGATGCCCTCTGTAACGCTCACGTCGACCCGGAGACGATCACTTGGACTGAGTTCAAGGAGAGTTTCCGATCTCATTACATCCCTTCTAGTGTAATGATGCTCAAAATACAAGAGTTCGAAGGTCTCCGCCAAGGACAGAAAAGAGTGAATGAGTACCTTAACAAGTTCATGCAGCTGCCAAGGTACGCCCCCGAAGATGTCAACTCAGACCAACGGAAGCAGTACCTGTTCATGAGAGGGTTGAACAATGAGATCCAGGTTCAACTTCTCAACAATGGCTATGTTAGCTACCAGAAGCTGGTTGACAAGGCCAGTGGTGGAAAGCAAGATCCGAGAGATCGAGCGAGAGGGCAAGAGGAAGATGCCATACCAGCCACAAGGGAGCAACGTACGACCTAAGTACATGCCCCCAGCTGCACCACAGTATGGATCGACCGCTCCTGCATACCGCCCTAATCAGCCACCACAGCAACGACCTGTTGCACAAGCACCTCGTGTGCCTTTGCCTCCTGCACCCCGACCCAACATGGGCGCTCCTGTTCAAAACCCCAGCCCCAACGTACCTGCTGCCGTGGGCAACATGACATGCTTTGCATGCGGGGAGACGGGACACTTTGCGAGCCAGTGCCCGAGGAGAGGTCCTGGACAGCAAGGCAATGTCCCCAAGCAGAACCCACGGCCGAACGGAGGAGCCAATCAAGGCAACTGTGGACAGCAGAACTACGCTCGCGGCAACGTGAATCATGTCTCTGCTGAGGAAGTGCAACAGGCTGAGGACGTCGTGATTGGTATGTTCCTTGCCAACTCCAACCCAGCCACCATTCTATTTGATTCTGGAGCATCACATTCCTTCATATCATCCAAGTATGTTGCCAAGTATAATCTACCCATATCACACTTAAAATATACTATGTTGGTTAATTCTCCCGGTGGGGAGATGAGGACTAATATAGTATGTCCCAAAGTAAACATTAAAATAAGGGGGTAGACTTCCTTGCCAACATCGTTGTCTTGGATTCCCATGGGCTTGACATAATACTCGGAATGGATTGGCTAAGTAAGCACAACAGGGTAATCCAATGTGCTGAAAGGAGCGTGCAGTTGACCAATGAGCATGGTACCCGTATCGAGTTTGAGTCGGCCCAACTGGCAACCGAGAAGGCAACATTGAACCACGTCGAAGAAGCAACCCTGGAAAGCATTCCGGTGGTTCAAGAGTTTTTGGACTTGTTCCCAGAAGAACTTTCCGGTATGCCACCTGACCGGGACATCGAGTTTTCCATTGACCTAGTACCCGGGACCGCACCTATAGCCAAGAGACCCTATAGGATGCCCATCAACGAACTAGTGGAACTCAAGAAGCAAATCCAGGAGCAGCAAGAGAAGGGTTTTATACGTCCAAGCTCGTCACCATGGGGAGCCCCCGTGCTCTTCGTAGACAAGAAGGATGGAACCCAAACGATCATGAACAAGTACCCTCTGCCCCGTATAGAGGATCTGTTCGATCAAATGAAGGGAGCCCGAGTGTTCTCCAAGATTGACCTTCGGTTGGGATATTTCCAGCTAAAGATTAAGCCCTCCGACATACCCAAGACTGCCTTTCGGACACGGTATGGTTCGTATGAATATACCGTTATGTCTTTTGGGTTAACGAACGCACCAGCATACTTCATGTACCTCATGAACAAGGTCTTCATGGAGTACTTGGATAAGTTCGTCGTAGTTTTCATTGACGATATCATGGTGTATTCCAAAAGTGAGGAGGAACATGTAGAACACTTGAGATTTACATTACAAAAGCTGCGAGAGCATCAGTTGTATGCCAAGTTCAGCAGATGTCAATTTTGGCTAACGAGATATCTCCTAGGCCACATCATCTCTGAGGAAGGAGTATCGGTTGATCCCGGAAAAGTGGGAGATGTTCTGAAGTGGAACCAACCGCAAAACGTGAGGGATATTCGGAGTTTTCTTGGGATGGCTGGATACTACCGCCGGTTCATCAAGGACTTCTCTAAGATAGCAAAGCCTATGATGGAGTTGCTAACAAAGAGAAAAGCCTTCCAATGGACACCAGCGTGCCAAGAAAGCTTTGAGGAGCTCAAGAAAAGGCTAACCACAGCGCTGGTTTTGGTATTGCCGGACGTGAGCAAGAGCTTTGACATATATTGTGACGCATCCAGACAAGGGCTTGGATGTGTGCTCATGCAAGAAGGATAAGTGGTAGCCTATGCCTCACGACAATTAAATAAGCACGAGCTCAATTACCCCACACATGACTTGGAACTCGCAGCCGTGGTGCATGCATTGAAGATTTGGAGACATTATATCCTTGGTCATCGATGTGAGATCTATACGGATCATAAAAGCCTCAAGTACATATTCACTCAAATGGATCTGAATTTGAGGCAATGTCGATGGTTGGAGCTCATCATGGATTATGATGTTGGAATCAACTATCACCCCAGATAGGCCAATGTAGTAGCTGATGCATTGAGCCGGAAGGGAGCATGTCACCAACTCACGGTTCGGGAGCAACCGCCCGAGCTACGAAAGGAGTTCGATCTGTTACATCTCGGTTTCTTGAATGAGATGGAAGTGATGGAACTCCACTAATCATTGGAACAAGAGATAAAGGATGGCAAAGCTACGGATGAGGAGATCAACGAGATCAAGGAAAGGATCCGACAAGGAAGAGAAAGACTTAAATGAAGACGAGAAGGGTACGCTTTGGCTAGGAAAAAGGATTTGTGTACCTAACGTGAAGCACATCCGCGGCACGATATTAAAAGAGGCACACGACTCACTTTACTCCATACATCCCGGAAATACCAAGATGTATAAGGACCTGAAGACTTGTTATTGGTGGGATGGTATGAAGAGGGACATAGCCGAGTATGTTGCCCTATGCGACACATGCCAACGGGTGAAGGCCGAACATCAAAGACCCGCTGGACAGTTGCAACCCTTGAAGGTACCCGAGTGGAAGTGGGAAGATATCAGTATGGATTTCATCGTCGGATTGCCACGTACTCAGTCGGGTTACGACTCAATCTGGGTTATCGTGGATCGATTGACGAAAACCGCCCATTTTCTTCCCATAAAGATCAAGTACAATGTTGCACAACTAGCCGAGTTGTACATGGAGCAAATCGTGTGCCGCCATGGAGTCCCGAAGAGGATAGTCTCAGATCGGGGTTCTCAGTTTACCTCTAGATTTTGGAGAAAGCTGCAGAAAGCTATGGGTACACGACTGGATTTTAGCTCCGCCTACCACCCACAAACCGATGGGCAAACCTAAAGGACAAACCAAATTTTGGAGGACATGTTGAGAGCTTGCGCCTTGAAACATGGGCGTAGTTGGGATAGGAGTTTACCATACACTGAATTCTCCTATAACAACAGCTATCAAGCTAGCTTGAAGATGTCGCCTTTCGAAGCATTATACTGTAGATGGTGTAGAACGCCGTTGTTTTGGAAAGAAACCGGAGAGAACCAAGTGTTTGGACCAGAAGTACTGCAAGAGGCTGAGAAGCAAGTCCAAACGGTACAGGAGAACATGAAGGCTGCTCAGTCACGTCAGAAAGGCTACGCGGACAATAGGCGAAGGAAGTTGACTTTCGAAGTAGGAGACTTCTTATATCTTAAGGTATCGCCTATCTGTGGCCAACGACGCTTCAATGTTAAAGGCAAGTTAGCACCTCGCTACATCGGACCATTTAAGATTTTGGACAAGCGAGGGGAAGTAGCCTATCAACTAGAGCTCCCGACGCACCTCTCCGACGTACATGACGTGTTTCATGTATCCCAGCTCAAGAAGTGCTTGAGAGTACCGGAAGAACAACTACCGATGGAAGAGCTTGAACTTCAAGAGGACCTAACCTATGCAGAGCACCCTGTCCTTTTGGACGTAAAGGAAAGTGTCACGAGGAACAAAGTGATCCGATGGTGCAAGGTACAATGGAGCCATCACACCGAAGCTGAAGCCACATGGGAGCGTGAAGAAGACGTCAAGACAGAATTCCCTCATCTATTCTCTACTAACGAATCTTGAGGAAGAGATTCAATTTAAGGGGGGCAGATTTGTGACACCCTCATTTTTGGGTTCTGCATGTAATCATGTTTCATGTAGAAAAACACTTTTAAAATAAGTTGAAATCGAGAAAGAATCAAGAAGTTAGCCAGAAAGAGCAAATTCCAGTTTACAGAGAGCGCCAAAGACAACTCCCGCGGCTCGCTGGCCACGTGGCGTGTTCGGAGCTCATCTCCGCAAAGGGGGAGAGGTCTGCCGCTAAACTGGCTAGGTGGCAGGCTCGGGGCTCATCCCCACAAATGGGGAGAGGTCCGACCCCGTGGGACACGTGTTGCCCCCGGAGCTAGCCTCTGCAGAGGAGCGAGGCCAGTCCAGAAGGACACGTGTCAGCTGCGGAGCTAGTCACTGCAGAAAAGAGAGGACCAGCCGCGCGGGATGCGTGTCGCTCTCTGAGCTAAACTCCAAGAGGTCCAGCCCCGCCAGACACGTGTCGCTCTCGGAGCTCACCTCCGAGAGGTCCGGTCTTATTGGACACGTGTCACCTGTGGAGCTTACCTCCGGGAGGTCCGACGCTGATGGACGCGTGTCACCTCTGGAGCTCATCTCCGGGAGGTTCCTTACGGTTGGACACGTGTAGAGCTCAGAGCTCGTCTCTGAGAAGAAAGGAAGTCTGGCGCTGTTAGGACACGTGGCACATCCGGAGCTTGCCTCTAAAGAAAGGGGAGGTCCAGAATTTACACATGGCACCCTCGGAGCCACCTCCGAAGAGAGGGGGAGGTCCGGAACTGACACGTGGCATTCGCGGAGCTCGCCCCTGTTGAGAGGGGAGGTCCCAACCCACTAGACAGGTGGCGCACGCGGAGCTCACCTCTGAGTAAGAGGGAGGTCTCGCCCGCCTGACACGGGGCACAACCGGAGCTTGTCTCTGCGTAAAAAGGGAGCCCAGTTTCCTGCAGGACACGTGGAGCTTCCGGAGATCATCACCGCGAGGGTGACGATTTGAAGCAGTTTTGCTTCTGTACGCACGGGAATACCGGTACGGGAGGAAACCGACACGATTTCCACATTGCTACCGCACCAAATCAGTTTAAGATATGTTGTTAAGATCCAAAAACAGTTTGAATGGGACTCTTATTCGAAGTCCAGTCAGATTAGAACTCTACGTTTTCCTCTTATAAATAAAACCGAAAACCTTTGGCCGCAACCACGTACTTCTTTTCCACCTCCTGAGCCGACAACTTAGAGCCCTAGCCCCAGCTCGCCGAGTAACCCCTTCGCCGGAGTTCAGTCACCGGAGATCGCCGGAAGAGAGCCCCGATGATCTGTCTTGCTAGGAGAAGGACCCCGTGACCAAGAAGAACGTAAGGTAGGTCTCCAATACCACCTTACGACATCATCGTGTTTTCTTTGCATCTGTTCTTCGATTTATTTCGAGCAGAAGCATTTTCGTGAAAAGATCACGTGTTGATCGGTTTGATCTAAAGTGAAGATCATTGCCACGTCCACATTTGATCCGAACACCTCTGTTGATCGTAAAACCCATGCAAACATGCAAGAACACATATAAACTAAACTGTATCATAGGATTATCATGCATATGCATCACCGCATCTGGTTAAAGTTTGTGCATGGTATTGATTGCTGTGAATCTTGTATATGTGTTATCGTGTATAGAAGGACAAGCTCAGGGAGCTGTTTACGATGAGCAGCAACAACAAGGTTTCGAGATCCAAGAGCAACCGGAACCACAAGAACAAGGCAAGTGCCCCTTGACCATATTGATCCTATGTTTTGGAAAACTGGTTTGTTTGCGAAAAGGTGCGTGTGCTGAGTCAAACATGATGGAAAACCCTTTCATAGGAGTTTACTAGTTTTGTCAAACCACCCTTGTCGCTGGGAAAGTTAATGAGTCGGGTATGGTTTTTGCTTTTATGCTTCGCTGAGTCCATGGGATAAGGGAAGCGAGGTAGATGAGTCTAGCTAGTAATGATAATGAGAACTTGATGTTGTTAATGAACGTGAATCGGAGGGAGATCTAGGCAAGCCTGGGTTTGTGAATGATGTAGCATGAGATGGTGGTTACTTGCCGTAGATCTAAGGACCGGTTCATGCGAGCATATGACAAGATAACAGTGCCACCACAAGGCCAAGTATGGGCACGGCTTAGCTGAGTAATTAGGTAAGTTGCTAGATTGTTATGGACCGTGGAAGGCGCGGGGAATGGGAGTCGAGTGAGGACTGCCCTGGGAACTGCATGGCACAAGAGGGGGCCGTGGGTGGGAGAATTGGAGATTCTAGCTTGCCTGTGAAACCTTAGTGAGTCCATACATCTAGTAACCCCTTTGTAAAGGCTATTTTGTGATCTCTTGACCATACACCGACAGTTGTGTACTAGTATAATGGAGGTTCTGCAGTTGCCGATGGGTGACGAAATCACAAACTTATGCGTAAAGTGGCACAAACTCTGCAGAGTCTAAAACTATCATGATAGCCGAGCTTACGGTCACGAGCGCCTGGCCAACTTCCATGATTAGTTGGGATGGATTTTGGGATGGTTATGGTTTTTGGTTATTGTTTTGGTTATGGTTTGGTTTTCTGGACTGTTGAGTCCGGGTGATAAGATTTGTTGCATGACTGTTGAGTCATGGCAACGAGATTGGTCTCGGTGTGAGATGAAATGGTAGCGAATACGAGATGGTATTCATGAGATGATAGCGAATACGAGAAGGTATTCGTGAGCAAAATTGAGAAAGATTAATGTCTGGTTGAGACATGGAAAGTGATTAGACATGATGGAGGTGTGTTGGTATTTTAATACATGTTAGAATTACATTCACTTAATGTTAAGTTGCTGTTTTATCGTGGTTTTTGAGAAATAACTTTGCTTTCTGCAATGAGCCTTTTATTACCTTCCTTGTTGTGAGCTACATATCATATTTTTTTTCCGCACTTGCTGAGTACATCATTGTACTCAAACTTGCATTATTACTTCATCATCAGCTACAGGAGAAGGTTACTATGAAGACCAAGTGGAGCCTTAGGCGTGTAATCTGTCCTCAACATTGCCTGTGTTGATGGAATAGAGATGGAGCTGCTGCTGCTGCTTAGTTGCTTCCGCAATAGTTAGAAGACTTCTGCTGCTAGATTTAGACTTCCGCTGCTAAAATAGACTTCCACTGTTAGCATGAGTCCAAGACTCATGAGACTTTGTAATAAACCCTGTTATTCATGGTAATATATATTCTGAATTCAGTTTGTGGAACATATATATATGTGTGATGAACATCCTGGGCACACATATGCATCAGTACTCGGTTCCGTCTTTTTTCCACATAATTGAGGGCGTCACATTTATCCCCAATGTAGCCACAGCCTTTAGGGGGAAAATGCCTAGGACTCTTTGCTTGAGTTCCAAATTGACTAGGACCCTTGGTTGAGTTCCAATTGGAGTAGGACTCCTCTTTTCTCCCCTTATAAATACAACCCCCAGGCACCCCCTTGGCCGCAGCCCCTCCCCCTCCCAAGTCGCCGAGTTGTGCCCCCCTCCAAGTCGCCGAGTTGCCCCCCCCCCCCTGCCGGAGTTTGGTCGCCGGTGAGCCCCGCCGCCGAGCCCCGCCGTCGAGCCCCATCGTCCAAACCCGCTGAAGAGCCCCATCATCCCTCGCCGTCGCCGGAAAAGAAGCCCGACGATCTGTCCTACCCTAATCTTCCATAGAAGAATCCCCCGCTGCTGCCGTTGCTAGGAGAAAGGCCCTGCCACAATAAGGAAGTGTGGTAGGTCTTCATTACCCATTGTACGACGTCGTTGCTGTTTTTACGCATCCATTTTCTTTGCCCCTTTCAAACAGAAACTTTTGCGTGTGGACAGATCGTATTTTGATCGATTTTTGATGGTGGAATTGATCTAGATCTTGAGTCAAGATCATCACCACGTCCTCACTTGATTCCGACACCCTTGTTCATAATAAAACCCCATGAAAGCCCATTAAAACATACAAGAACACATACAAACTGGTTTTATAAAACTGCACTATAGGATTTTGCATTCATCTACCCCATTGCATCTTGAGTAAAGTTTGTGCATGATGATTGATTTCTGTAAATTTTGTATGTGCGTGCTCGTAAGTAGAAGGACAAGATCAAGAGGCCGTGTACGAGGAACTACAGCACCAAGACTTTGAGACGCTTGAGCAACACGAACCATGGGAGCAAGGCAAGTGCCCCTTGACCATATTGATCCTATGTTCTTTTGAAACTGTTTTGTTTGCGAAAATGTGTATGCTTGAGTCAAATTGATGGGACACCCTTTTTTTAGGAGTTTATCAGTTTTGTTAACCCTCCTTGTCGCCGGAAAATTTGATGAGTCGGGTATGGTCATTTTTTCTTTTTGCTTTGCTTAACATACGGGATACGGGAACCTGAAATAAAACATGATTAGCTACTGCACTTATGAGAATAAAGATGATGATAACTTTATGATGTTGATGAGCATGGAATCAGGGAGATCTAGGCAAGATTGGTTCGTGGATGTTTCTGAATGAGATGGTGGTTTACTTGCCGTAGATCTAAGGACCGGTTATGCGAGAATATGCCAGGAAAACAGTGCCACCACAAGGCCAAATATGGTTGCGGCTTAGCTGATTAATTAGGTATGTTGCTAGCTTGTTATGGACCGTTGGATGGCGCGGGGAATGGTAGTCAAGAGGGACTGCCCTGGGAGCTGCATGACACAGGAGGGGGCCCGTGGATGGGAGAATGGAGATTCGAGCCTGCCGGTGAAACCTCAGTGGATCCATACATCTAGTACCCCTTTGTAAAGTCTATTTTGTGATCTCTTGCCCATACATCGACGGTTGTGTACTGGTATAATGGAGGTTCTCTAGTCGCCGACGGGTGACGAAATCACGAACTTGTGGGTAAAGTGGTGCCACCTCTGCAGAGTGTAAAACTATCATGATAGCCGTGCTTCCAGTCACAAGTACCTGGCCAACTTCCATGATTAGAGGAAAAACTTGGGACGTTTATTCGGGATGGTTGTGGTATGGTCATTGGGAATTGGTTTTGGAATTGTTTTGAGTCGTAACAATGAGTTTGGTTTCGGTTATATGAATATGAGATGGTTATGAATATTTATGAGTATGAGATAAACTTGAGAAAGATTATTGGCTGGTTGAGACTTGATAAATGGTGATTTATGATGAAAGAATATTGCTGGTTTACTTGGTTATATTGGGATCTAATTCATCTAGACTTAGTTGTTGTTTTACCATGTTTGTGAAATAAAATTTGCTTGCTGCAATGAGCCTTTTTATTCCATACCTTGTTGTAAGCTACATGTCATACTTTTCCCGCACTTGCTGAGTACGACATGTACTCACCCTTGCATTCCCACATATACATCAGCTACAGGAGAAGAGTATTTCAGGGAACATGT
Organism: Neostapfia colusana; assembly: GCA_030760725.1. Classification (NCBI taxonomy): domain Eukaryota; kingdom Viridiplantae; phylum Streptophyta; class Magnoliopsida; order Poales; family Poaceae; genus Neostapfia; species Neostapfia colusana. Next base: position 106,152,132 of record JASWHV010000003.1, read on the forward strand.
GTAGTACTAGGCGTGCGCACTACCGTCAACATGCCTGTGGAGTTGAAGTTGGAGACTGCTGTCTTAGTTATTTCCGCTGTCGTTTAGAGACTTCCGCTGTAAGAATAAGTTAGATGTTCATGAGTGAGACATTGAGTTATTGTAATAAAGTACTTAAACACTATTTATTCATGGTTATATTCTTAATTCAGTTTGTGGATTACATGTGTATGTGTGATGAACATCCTGGGCACACATATGCATTCACTTGGTTCTATTTTTCAGAACCGGGTGTCACAAACATGGCTCGGGAATGGCCGCAAACAGGTCATCACCATGCGCCGGCGGGGTACTGCCATGGATGCGCTCAGGAGACCTTGAAATTTGTAGCTCCGAGTCGGTTTCTGTAAGGGCCTAAGCTTTTGGTACACATTCAAAGTGTTCACACCACACACAAACCCTCATTTGAGGAAACTTGATGAATACATTTGAAGAGCAAGTAAATACCATCAACATGCTCATTAGAGAATAAACACATAAAATGCAAAAGTGGCATTTCCCACATGCATCATATAGGGGCTGAGCATATGAAAAACTCCTACACCTTGCTAGGAATGCTCATGCCAAATTTCACCCAAATCCAAAACCTTTATGAGGTATTTTTGGGTATGACTAGAAAGGGGTTTTTTGAACCCAAATTCAAATTCAAACCACTTTCATCCCATAAGTTCAAAAGTGGGAGGCATATTCTTACTCAGCACATTTTGTAAGCTCACACACCAATTTTCACTCCATTTGGAGTTGATCTTGACATGAGCTAAGTTTAGCAAATTCAAACTCCATTTGAATTTCAAACTGCATATGTGCTGAAAATATATTCAAACACTCCCCAATTTGAATTCTATCCAATTCAAATGGCCAGAGGGTAGATAATTCAAATCACCAAGGTAATTTGGGTCTCTACTGTTTAGAGCAGTGGGGAAAATTCAATTTCAGAGGTTAAAACCCGAGTGGGACCCACATGTCAGCCTCAGTAAAAAGTTTAACCAACTGAAGACTTGATCTCGGTTTCTTGCGCCTGACCGAGCTGTCGCCACGGCAAGAAAACGGTGAGGACAGCAGCTGCTTGCCGCCCCGGCCGCTGAACTGCCTCTCTGGCGCCTTATCTACACCCGAGTCGTCCCCGTTGCTTCTCGCCACTGTTCTGACGTGTTCTCACCCAGAAACCTCGATACACCTTGCCGCTCATCCGAGCTTTCGGTCCATCGTAGCCCGGCCGAACCTGTGATTGTCACAGTGATATGAGGCCATAACCGAGTGCGTCAAGTCTTCCTTGACGTCCTCGCACCGGTTCCAGACCCTGATCAACTCTCCGCAAGCTCCACCGTGACGTTCTTCCATTCCTCTGTTTAACCCGAGCCGCCGTCACGGGAACGACCCGTCCGGCCACCACAGACCGCCTCTCTCCGAGCCGTGAATAGCAAAAAGGTTCGCCTTCAGTCCCTCTTTCATTACCACAAGCCCCGACGGCATGACATAAGCTACCCACGCCGGAATTTCACGATTTTGTGACGGTGTATAAAAGAGACACCCAGACCGATTCGCAAAATTTGGAATACACACCGCACCACACATCCTCTTACGAAGAGAAACACTTCTAGGCGACCGTGCGAGTCCATAGGATCCGAAACTTTGAAGAACTATTGGGTGTAGCCACTGTTCTTCGAGTTTTCTGAGAATTCACGGTTTCCGACATAGGGCGCACGGTGACAGCACAGTACAGCCATTTCCAAGCTCTGTGGAGCTCATGTCGATCCTTCCTAGGGTCCACTGATGCTTCACGGTCTTTTGCTCGATAATTTGAGAGGCTAGGAAGCCCGGCCGATGCGACCGAAGTCCTTCCGAAGTCGCCGCTCGTCGCCGGCCATGTTCCGGCGAGTGTCACGACGAGCTGAGCCCAGCATCGTGTTCCCCGTGTGGAATTAGGTAGAGGCGGCCAAGATCATGGAGTTTGGCACACGGCAGAGGCCACCGGCGAGCTCTCCGGCGAGGGTTCGCGTCGGCCGAGCGCGGGAGGCCGGAGGTAGACGAAGCCCCCGGTCCCATGTGTCAGCGGCCGATATTTAAAATTGGGGATTTGCTGTGGCACCGGATCGGGTGCGGCTGCGCGTGAAAGATTCCGTAGCCCCGTGTGTCGACCGCTGAGAAGTTGACACGTAGCGTCCCATGCGCAGCGATTTAAACATTTCCCCGATTTTCAGATTTAGTTCAAACTTCAAACCCACATAACTTTTGCTAGAAAACTCCAAATCGAGTGAACCAAATTTTGTTGGATTCAGCTCTCTGAGTACTTTCCAGAAAATCAAGTTTCACTCTATGAAAATCTTTATTTCTCCAGAATTAATTCTTCAAAATTCAAACTGTGTAGAATTTTAACTGGGGAACACCTTGGAGGAAAATTCTAAAATTTTGCTGAATGTTCACTAAAATGTCTCTGAGATACCATAAAAATTTCAGATCCATTTGATCATATTTGATCCACCTAATGGTGTGATTAATAAAACTGTTCCAGAGAAAATAGAAAATGTCCAGAAACATTTTCAGAATTTCTCTGAAATTGTTTAGCTCATATCTTTAGCTAGGAACCTTCAAATTAAGTGAGACCAACTCTATTAGAACCCTCTGAAAATCTAGTTTTAATAAAGTCATGGCTTGATCCCTGAAATATAAAAGTCCCACAAACGTGAATGCAAAGGAACGGATGATTGAATGTCATTGTGTTTCTGTTCATGAAAAATGGGACTTACAAAAACTTTCTTACATGGGATGGTACACATGAGGTGCAACCACATGGGTTCAAGCATGCTTTTGAAAGTGTTGGACCAAGGTGGAGTTAAACTCATGTGTAATCATACATGTACATAAGAAAGAACAAAAATAAGGTCTTTAGACCCAAAGGCTCAGCTAAAATTGCCGCCAAACTTTTGTATACACATGGAGCCTCATACATTTGAATTGAGGAGATTATGGTGGCAACTTTCTGATTTGAGGGTGAGCTAAAAAGGAATGGACTATGATTGTGTTGAGTTCATGCTGAATTCAAACATGTTAAGACAAGGGAATGACTTGAGTTATGTCACATAAAATGATAAACTCAAACATGGACATGTGGGAAGAGCTAAAATCTTCTTTAACTCCCGTTGAACACATGTTAATTCGGGAAAGGATTTCACTCTCAAAAATCTAACTCATAAGCACATTCTCTATGAGTAGAGGGGAGGGAAGTTTAAACCCCTATTTTTGAACCCTTGCAAAGCATTCATGTTCAGATGGTCCAAAAGCATATATATGAGATGACCATTGCAGTCCTCAGGTATTGAAGAGCTTAAGCTCCAAAATGGGAGGGATTTTAAGCTCATGTACCATGTGTTCAAGGCATTATTTGAGATCACCTTCAAACTCAAAGTTGAGGGGCTTAGTCAAATTGAACTTGTGAATTTCAGATTAAGACTAAGGTTGATCAAGCATGGGCTAGAAGCAAGCCAAAGTTTTCCACCCAAATTCAAATGGGTCTTCACATAAGAGAACTTAAAAATTCAGTTTGAATCAAAGGATTTACTTCAAAGAGAAGAAGACCATTTCCAAAGAGGAAATTCAAACTGTTGTTTGAAAATTTGTATTTGCAGTGACCAACTCGAAGATCAGACGGCATATTCAAACTCTCCAGATTCAAATAATGAAGAAGACAAATTTTGAGGAAATTTAGAGGTGCTTTGATATGAGTATCAAAGGGGCCTATGAATTGCTTTGAAATTTGAATTTAAATTTGAACTGAAGAACACAATGTCAAAATTCCAAACAGCTTTGAACCTGAGCTCTTCAGAATTTAAATTTGCATTGTGCCAAATTTGAGAGATATTTGTGGGAAGGTTGGAGGGATAAGAAGGAGGGTGGTCCCACTGGTCAGTGAGCCACTGAAGGCTTAAACCCGAAGCAACTCTCTGTTTTCGCTCGAAGCGCCGGATGCGGCGCGCGCGTCACCGAGGCAATGCGATCGCCAGCTCCCGAGCTGCTTCGACGTCGGTTCCCCTCGCCCTTATCGTCCTCCCACCGAGAGCGTGCACCTCACAGCACCGAGAAAACGTCCGAGCTAGCCTCTTCCACGCCACAGCACTGTTCCCGGGAGTTCTTGCCGCCACCGCGTACACACGCTCGGCTTCCCGTCGGCCATCGTCTCCCCAAACCGCAAACGCTCGGACAAGCTCGGAAGCAGCGTCGCCCATGCTCCCTGAAGCCGTCAAAGCCGGTTCCGAGGGTGCAGCGGGCTGTGATCGCCTCGGCAAGCCGTTCCTTCCCCGGCGGACTGACCTCGGCGGTTTCACTCCAAGCCAAGCCTCCCCGGTGTTTCACGCCCAACTAAGCCTCGAATAAGGTTGGTTACCACCTCTCCTTGCTGTCCACCGAGTTCAGGAGCATTTCATAGTACCACCTGGCCGGAATTTGAGGTTTCTCACCGGCGGGTTCATCGGGCCGCCATGCCTGAAATCCAAAAATTAGGTCCCTATGGTTAGGCGTTTCCAGTCATGAGCTTCGGAAATGTTCTGTAGACTCCGACGGTCCTCCTCGTCCAACCGGCGCTGGCTTTCATCAACCCTAACCGTAGAACGCCGTGTTTTTCGCTGCCGCCGGAAAAATCCACCTCGGGCGCACGGTGGGGACCTATTTAGAGCCACTTTCGCTTCAAACCGAGCCCCTGTCAAGCATGCCCATGACTCACTGGTGCTTTAGGAGCAAACGGCGCAGCATGTTGGGTGGCACCGCGCCCTAGCGACGTCGCCGGAATTGCCGCGGTTACTGTCACCGTCGCGCCTAGGGTTCCGGCCATCTTCGATCGGAGGTAAGGCCGGCAACGTGTTCCTCGCGCAAAAATATGCAGTGACGGCGAAAATCAATGAGTTCCGAGGAACGGAACCCCTTCCGGGCGAGGTCTCCGGCGAGCCCGGCGGCGGGGTCGCGCGGGAGCCGGAGGAAGACGGAGACGGGAGCTGGCCCACGCGTCAGTCTCTGTTGCGAGGGGGTGGGATTTTCTGTGGCCTCGGATCGGTCTGTGACAACGTGGGGACGGGTATGTGGCCCCGTGTGGCTTGAATTCAGCAGCTGACACGTGGGGATGGGGCCACTGTCAGAGTTTAAACATTTCTCCGGTTTAATTTAAATTCCAGATTTGGTTCAAACTTTGGATCTGCATAACTTTTGCTAGGGACCTCCAAATTTAGTGATTCAAATTGGGTTGGATTCAGGATCAAAATATTTATCCAAATATGCAACCCAATTTGCAAGAAAACGCATAGAAAATTCTGGAAAATTCTTTAAATCTTTTCAGCAAAAGAATTTTAGAGGGAGTTTGGTTCATCGAAAATTCCCCAAATTTTGCCAGAATATTCTTTAGGATATTAGGAGACTCCTGGAAAAGTTTCAGCTCTTTTGAAGTTGATTTATTTATGGTAATTCTAATTCCACGTTTCTGCATTCAAATAAGCACAGAAACATTTCAGGGAATTTCCAAAACTTGGAAATTCAGTTCTCGCCATTCCTTAGCTCCAAAAATCCTAGGAAAAATCATGCATGCTCCCTGAGATATGTATGAAACTTTAGTTCACTTGAATTTGCATGAAAGTGCAAATTTATTCAGAATTAATTCCTGTTTGGCTAAATGTTTAGGGAATTGTTCAGGGTGATCTACTTAATGAAATATTCTGAATTTTGGTCCAGAGGACTTTCTTGTGACAATGAACTCCCAAGAATATTATCAGCTCCATTGGAGCCTTGGATCAGTAGTGTTATGTTCGACCACTTAGGTGATCACCACCCAAGTGATGAACCTCACTTCTCACTTGATGATAGTGCTTAGACACACACCCAAACCACCACCCCAGTGTCATTTTAAATTCTTGAACAGAGTTCCAGTTTTGAACTTGTCTTTAGCACTTGTTAGCAAAAGTTTTATAATTAAACTTGTATGAATATTCATAATGTGTAGTGTTAAACGTGGATGAGTGAAGATTGGATCAAGAGGCAAGAAGGCTGGGATTAAGCTTCAAGTCAGCAGAAACTAACTTCATATATCTCTGACTTTAGTCACCTGCAAAACCAAGGCAAGCCCCAGTATGCACTTAAGTTGTTTTTAAAGTTTTCCCTTTGTTCACTACTATTGGTCAAAGTTTGTATGTGCATTAGGTCAAGGATGTTTTATACTCCACTTGCATAACCAAACATGAACCCTGAGGTCCAGGGTAGAATTGGGTCATCGCTGTAGGATAAGGCCCTGCTAAATAGCGTAGGACATCCGGTAGAAGTCGAGTAGTTGGAATCTACTCGCGAGATATAGACGGGACTACCTGGGTGTAGATGGAAAAAGAGGGCAAACTAAATTTTACATTTCCAAAGATGAGACCGGGCAGGATGGCTAGGCAGCGACAAGACGAGGTCTTGGTCGAGTAGCTCTGCCTGTGTCGGTTAAGGACCGATGCATGTGCGGCACCCAGGAGCAGGTATTGAGTTGTGTACCAGATGCTTACTGGCATATGGGAACCAGGAAACCGATGTACCAGGTTCACTGGGTTGTAGAGGCATACCACATCGTCTCGTTAGACCTATGAGCCCGAGACGGCGCGACCGGTTCTACAGTCTAGTGTCCTGGGAAAGGTTGCCACATACGACGTAACGAAGGACGCCAGAGTTGGGTCTTCAGAGGCTGGCGTATGTGTCGAGTTATCCGGGTAGTGTTTGATTCGAATCACCGTCCATCGCGGTTATTGATTACCGCTTGCTCCCTATGTTGTGACGTAGTTAATCAAGTTGTGTGGAAATAGTTTGCAAAGTTTTAAATGCTGTTATGATAATTGGAAATTGCATGAAAACCTTGTTTGAAGTAGAGATAGAGCAAACTAAAGTTATTTTTCACCTTGGTACAAGTAACATTGGAATGAAGCGTTTCTTGTTTGATTGTGGAGTTCCAATGTTGCTGGGCGCAAGGTCACTACTATAATGGCTAAAAATCTGAAAGTTAAGGATGAACTCGTAGGCGAGTCTTTTCACAAATTACAAGATTAGGTCTTAAGTTTCCCTCATGAAGAGTTGCATGCTATAGGAGAAACGGTTAAGTCTTGCTGAGCCTTTGTGCTCACTCTTGCTATATAAGTGGTTTTGCAGGTAAACATCGCCGTTATAAAGAAGGTTGTCCGGTGAGACTCGGGAACTTCCGAGTCATGTCACACTTGGAGAACCTAGCCGCTGCCATGTCTTCGTGTTGCTAGCGAGAAGAGTCCGCGGGCTGGACCTCTTCTCGAGTGCTTCTTAGATATTCAACGTGAGCTGGTTATAGACTTCCACTGTAGCTATTTTATGTAAATTATTTACAAAGAATAATTGTAAGCTTCCACTTTTGATTTATGTAATACATTGTTCCTTATATGTGTGCTGTTGGGTGCCGCATAACACGGCACCACCCAATGCGATCCCCGGGCGAGGCGGCATGACCCCGTGATGGAGGTCGGGCCCTCTCAGCGTGGTATCAGAGCCGCAATTGGTAATGGCGCACGGAATAAGGATCGTATTACGACAAAAACTTAGGATACGGTGAGGAAATGATATTAGACCCACATAAGGACTATAGTAGTGTAGTTACTTAAAGTGGCAAGACTAACATATGTGTTTTAATTCTGAACTTTCATTATGTAACGACGCACCTACGCTCAGGTAAGAATGGTAAGGAACGCCACCGAAAGCGGTTCAATTTCGGTTAGCTCCCCTGACGAGGAATGTGGTTCAGGGATAGGTCTAACAGCTTGGTGTGAGACGTCAATATGAAACTCTTGGACTCTTCATGTTCCTGAGTTCATATGAAACTCTGATCCCTAGCGTGCATTAGGCAAGTAAGTGGAGACCCCATCGTGTGGTCAGTAACGCGATAGTGTGTTCATCTGGAAATAGCCCAGGAGGACATACGCAGCGCTTGCCATCGGCGTGCCCTGCAGGGCAGTAGGTGGTATCCGTTGGGTTGATAACATTCCCAACCGTGACGACCCATTCATGACATACTCGGGTTCCCCGTCGTGTGGTGTTGAAACACGATCACGTACCTTGAGACGTGACTTAACTCAAGGACGGCCTATGACAATGATACAGGCGTTTGTATTTACTTTCAAATATGGAACTGCCTGAAATGAAACAACCTTTGAGTGCACCACTATTGAGTGTTTTTCTGCAGGTGCTAACCACGTATGTATCCCGTGTAGTACACGTGTGCGAGAGACCGTCTTAGTGTCACTGATCATACGTATATGCCGGTGTAATCCGGTTAGGATATTTCTTTTGGTGAGGCAACGTAGTACCGACATGTTTCTTACGGTGCATTGACACCGTACTACACTTAATAACCTATTCCCTACTAAGAAATGATTCATGAACTAACTTTCAACTAAAAATGGAAGTTTGAAACAAATATCAGTTACTGAACTCTTATTTCGAGCTAAGACTCAAATGAGAGTACAACTAGGTGTCAAAGTTTTCAATAAAAAAGTGCTCTGTTTCTGGCAGGAATTCTTGTTGGACTTTAACAGAGCGTAACTCTGAGTAGCTTGAACCAGTTAAGGTGTATGATACAGTTCTAGAAAGATTTTCAAGTGCTCTACAACTTATTTGTAGACCTCCAGAGCAAAATCACACGTTAAGTTGGTGAAAAGTCCAATTGAAGGCAAACTGTTCAGAACCAGGACAGTAGCAAAAACCTCTCTGGGCCTTTCTGTTTTTAAGCCATAACTTCCTGTAGAAAAATACTTAAGGAGCCTACATTACACCGTTGGAAAGGTTATGAAATTTTCAACATTGTTGTGGTTCAGAGTTTGCTCAGATTCTTAGTGTATTTCATATACAACTGTGATAAAGTAGCCACATACAAGGGAGATGCTGCCAAATTTTATCCAGGAATTCTGTCAACTTTGAGAAATCATAACTTTTGATCCAGAGATGATCTGGAAGCATTTGAGTACTCGTTGGAAAGATAATGAAGTTAACTTTAACTTCAGTATTCGACTTAAGTTAGGAAAATGCAGATAAACGGATCAAAATCTGGGTAAAGACAGGAGAATCCATTCTGAACAGAAAAGAGGACAGGTTAGGCCTATCCCGCGGAAGTGATTAAACTCGAGGAGTTTCCAGTGGGGCGTGAAGAACTGATGCATTTCCGATGAGTTACCAGGCATGCCGGGTAACGAGACGTCAAGTTCAGAATCGAACTGATGCCGGAAACAACACCGATTTCATGAAGGCCGTAGAAGATGGCACCTAATGAACTAGTGGAGTTGAAGGAGCAACTAAGTGCACTTATGAGCAACGGTTTTACACAACCAAGCTTATCACCTGGGAGTTGCTCTGCGCTGTTCGTTAAGAAGAACGATGAGACACTAAGATTAAGTGTTGATTTTCGTTCACTCAGTGCCGTCACTATAAAGGGCAATGAGGGTACTCTATGGTTTAAAGACCATATAGTGATACCTCGTAAGATGAAACTCTACAGCCGGAAATGTCGCACACCATGGAAGTGGTGTGAGTACGGTGAAAGAGTACTGTTCGGTGTTGATTCATCAACGAAGCCAATGACCGAGTTCAGGCGGTAGAAGCGAACTTGGAGGTTGTGCAATCCCGACAGAAAAGTCACGGTGGTCAAAGGCATAGACTGTCGCATTTCGACGGAGGAGAACACGTTGTCTTTGCGTGTCTCCGATGGAAAGGAATTCACTGGTCCAATGTAAAAGGGGAGATTTTGCTTCCCTAGCCTTAGATCCATTTGCTGTCACGGAAAAGTGTGGACCCGTAGCTTACCGGCTGTAACTACAGGCAAACTTTGCTGGTATTCAAGACATGTTGCATGTTTCACAGCTACGGAGGTACTTTAAAACTACCATCGCTGTCTACACCGAAGAACTTGACTAGTTGAAGCCGGATCGTACCTACACCGAGCGACCGGTTCAGACTATCGATGATAAGAATCCGGAACACCTGGAATCGGATATTAATATTTTACCAGGTGCTGTGGGGTAATCATACCATGGAAGAAACAACGTGGAGAGCAAAGATTACCTCCGCATGAACTATCTGGAGTTTTTATCGTCATACCACTTGGCATTACCTCTCCCGTCTCGTTTCCCTATTGGAATCTCGGGACAAGATTCTTTTTAAGGGGGGAGGAATGTAAAAGTCCCAAAAACCCGAATGCAAAGGAACGGATTATTGAATGTCATTGTGTTTCTGTTCATGAAAAATGGGACTTACAAAAACTTTCTTACATGGGATGGTACACATGAGGTGCAACCACATGGGATCAAGCATGCTTTTTAAAGTGTTGGACCAAGGTGGAGTTAAACTCATGTGTAATCATACATGTACATAAGAAAGAACAAAAATAAGGTCTTTAGACCCAAAGGCTCAGCTCAAATTGCCGCCAAATTTTTGTATACACATGGAGCCTCATACATTTGAATTGAGGAGATTATGGTGGCAACTTTCTGATTTGAGGGTGAGCTAAAAAGGAATGGACTATGATCGTGTTGAGTTCATGCTGAATTCAAACATGTTAAGACAAGGGAATGACTTGAGTTATGTCACATAAAATGATAAACTCAAACATGGACATGTGGGAAGAGCTAAAATCTTCTTTAACACCTGTTGAACACATGTTAATCCAGGAAAGGATTTCACTCTCAAAAATCTAACTCATAAGCACATTCTCTATGAGTAGAGGGGAGGGAAGTTTAAACCCCATTTTTGAACCCTTGCAAAGCATTCATGTTCAGATGGTCCAAAAGCATATATATGAGATGACCATTGCAGTCCTCAGGTATTGAAGAGCTTAAGCTCCAAAATTGGAGGGATTTTAAGCTCATGTACCATGTGTTCAAGGCATTATTTGAGATCACCTTCAAACTCAAAGTTGAGGGGCTTACTCAAACTGAACTTGTGAATTTCAGATTAAGACTAAGGTTGATCAAGCATGGGCTAGAAGCAAGCCAAAGTTTTCCACCCAAATTCAAATGGGTCTTCACAAAAGAGAACTTAAAAATTCAGTTTGAATCAAAGGATTTACTTCAAAGAGAAGAAGACCATTTCCAAAGAGGAAATTCAAACTGTTGTTTGAAAATTTGTATTTGCAGTGACCAACTCGAAGATCAGACGGCATATTCAAACTCTCCAGATTCAAATAATGAAGAAGGCAAATTTTGAGGAAATTTAGAGGTGCTTTGATATGAGTACCAAAGGGGCCTATGAATTGCTTTGAAATTTGAATTTAAATTTGAACTGAAGAACACAATGTCAAAATTCCAAACAGCTTTGAACCTGAGCTCTTCAGAATTTAAATTTGCATTGTGCCAAATTTGAGAGATATTTGTGGGAAGGTTGGAGGGATAAGAAGGAGGGTGGTCCCACTGGTCAGTGAGCCACTGAATGCTTAAACCCGAAGCAACTCTCTGTTTTCGCTCGAAGCGCCGGACACGGCGCGCGCGCCACCGAGGCAATGCGATCGCCAGCTCCCGAGCTGCTTCGACGTCGGTTCCCCTCGCCCTTATCGTCCTCCCACCGAGAGCGTGCACCTCACAGCACCGAGAAAACGTCCGAGCTAACCTCTTCCACGCCACAGAACTGTTCCCGGGAGTTCTTGCCGCCGCCGTGTACACACGCTCGGCTTCCCATTGGCCATCGTCTCCCCGAACCGCAAACGCTCGGACAAGCTCGGAAGCAGCGTCGCCCACGCTCCCTGAAGCCGTCAAAGCCGGTTCCGAGGGTGCAGCGGGCTGTGATCGCCTCGGCAAGCCGTTCCTTCCCCGGCAGACTGACCTCGGAGGTTTCACTCCGAGCCAAGCCTCCCCGGTGTTTCATGCCCAACTAAGCCTCGAATAAGGTTGGTTACCACCTCTCCTTGCTGTCCACCGAGTCCAGGAGCATTTCATGGTACCACCTGGCCGGAATTTGAGGTTTCTCACCGGCGGGTTCATCGGGCCGCCATGCCCAAAATCCAAAAATTAGGTCCCTATGGTTAGGCGTTTCCAGTCATGAGCTTCGGGCATGTTCTGTAGACTCCGACGGTCCTCCTCGTCCAACCGGCGCTGGCTTTCATCAACCCTAACCGTAGAACGCCGTGTTTTTCGCTGCCGCCGGAAAAATCCACCTCGGGCACATGGTGGGGACCTATTTAGAGCCACTTTCGCTTCAAACCGAGCCCCTGTCAAGCATGCCCATGACTCACTGGTGCTTTAGGAGCAAACGGCACAGCATGTTGGGTGGCACCGCGCCCTAGCGACGTCGCCGGAATTGCCGTGGTTACTGTCACCGTCGCGCCTAGGGTTCCAGCCATCTTCGATCGGAGGTAAGGCCGGCAACGTGTTCCTCGCGCGAAAATATGCAGTGGCGGCGAAAATCAACGAGTTCCGAGGACCGGAACCCCTTCCTGGCGAGGTCTCCGGCGAGCCCGGCGGCGGGGTCGCGCGGGAGCCGGAGGAAGACGAAGACGGGAGGTGGCCCATGCGTCAGTCTCTGTTGCGAGGGGGTGGGATTTTCTGTGGCCTCGGATCGGTCTGTGACAACGCGGGGACGGGTCTGTGGCCCCGTGTGGCTTGAATTCAGCAGCTGACACGTGGGGATGGGGCCACTGTCAGAGTTTAAACATTTCTCTGATTTAATTTGAATTCCAGATTTGGTTCAAACTTTGGATCTGCATAACTTTTGCTAGGGAGCTCCAAATTTAGTGATTCAAATTGGGTTGGATTCAGGATGCAAAGCTCTATCCAAATATGCAACCCAATTTGCATGAAAGCCCATAGAAAATTCTGGAAAATCTTTAAAGCTTTTCAGCAAAAGAATTTTAGAGGGAGTTTGGTTCATCCAAAATTCCCCAAATTTTGCCAGAATATTCTTCAGGATATTAGGAGACTCCTGTAAAAGTTTCAGCTCATTTGATGTTGATTTATTTAGGGTAATTCTAATTCCAAGTTTCTGCATTCAAATAAGCACAGAAACAATTCAGGGAATTTCCAAAACTTGGAAATTCAGTTCTAGCCATTCCTTAGCTCCAAAAATCCTAGGAAAAATCATGCATGCTCCCTGAGCTATGTATGAAATTGTAGTTCCCTTGAATTTGCATGAAAGTGCAAATTTATTCAGAATTAATTCCTGTTGGGCTAAATGTTTAGGGAATTGTTCAGGGTGATCTACTTAATGAAATATTCTGAATTTTGGTCCAGAGGACTTTCTTGTGACAATGAACTCCCAAGAAAATTATCAGCTACATTGGAGCCCTGGATCAGTAGTGTTCTGTTCAACCACTTAGGTGATCACCACCCAAGTGATGAACCTCACTTCTCACTTGATGATAGTGCTTAGACACACACCCAAACCACCACCCCAGTGCATTTTAAATTCTTGAACAGAGTTCCAGTTTTGAACTTGTCTTTAGCACTTGTTAGCAAAAGTTTTATAATTAAACTTGTATGCATATTCATAACGTGTAGTGTTTAAACGTGGATGAGTGAAGATTGGATCAAGAGGCAAGAAGGCAGGGATTAAGCTTCAAGTCAGCAGAAACTAACTTCATATATCTCTGACTTTAGTCACCTGCAAAACCAAGGCAAGCCCCGGTTTGCACTTAAGTTGTTTTTAAAGTTTTCCCTTTGTTCACTACTATTGGTCAAAGTTTGTATGTGCATTAGGTCAAGGATGTTTTATACTCCACTTGCATAACCAAACATGAACCCTGAGGTCCAGGGTAGAATTGGGTCATCGCTGTAGGATAAGGCCCTGCTAAATAGCGTAGGACATCCGGTAGAAGTCGAGTAGTTGGAATCTACTCGCGAGCTATAGACGGGACTACCTGGGTGTAGATGGAAAAAGAGGGCAAACTAAAGTTTACATTTCCAAAGATGAGACCGGGCAGGATGGTTAGGCAGCGACAAGACGAGGTCTTGGTCGAGTAGCTCTGCCTGTGTCGGTTAAGGACCGATGCGTGTGCGGCACCCAGGAGCGGGTATTGAGTTGTGTACCGGATGCTTACTGGCATATGTGAACCAGGAAACCGATGTACCAGGTTCACTGGGTTGTAGGGGCATAACACATCGTCTCGTTAGACCTATGAGCCCGAGACGGCGCGACCGGTTCTACAGTCTAGTGTCCTGAGAAAGGTTGCCACATACGACGTATCGAAGGACGCCAGAGTTGGGTCTTCAGAGGAGGGCGTATGTGTCGAGTTATCCGGGTAGTGTTTGATTCGAATCACCGTCCATCGCGGTTATTGATTACCACTTGCTCCCTGTGTTGTGACGTAGTTAATCAAGTTGTGTGGAAATAGTTTGCAAAGATTTAAATGCTGTTATGATAATTGGAAATTGCATGAAAACTTTGTTTGAAGTAGAGATAGAGCAAACTAAAGTTAATTTTCACCTTGGGACAAGTAACATTGGAATGAAGCGTTTCTTGTTTGATTGTGGAGTTCCAATGTTGCTAGGCGCAAGGTCACTACTATAATGGCTAAAAATCTGAAAGTTAAGGATGAACTCGTAGGCGAGTCTTTTCGCAAATTACAGGATTAGGTCTTAAGTTTCCCTCATGTAGAGTTGCATGCTATAGGAGAGACGGTTAAGTCTTGCTGAGCCTTTGTGCTCACTCTTGCTATATAAGTGGTTTTGCAGGTAAACATCGCCGTTATAAAGAAGGTTGTCCGGTGAGACTCGGGAACTTCCGAGTCATGTCACACTTGGAGAACCTAGCCTCTGCCATGTCTTCGTGTTGCTAGCGGGAAGAGTCCGCGGGCTGGACCTCTTCTCGAGTGCTTCTTAGATATTCAACGTGAGCTGGTTATAGACTTCCGCTATAGCTATTTTATGTAAATTATTTACAAAGAATGATTGTAAGCTTCCGCTTTTGATTTATGTAATACATTGTTCCTTTTATGTGTGCTGTTGGGTGCCGCATAACACGGCACCACCCAATGCGATCCCCGGGCGAGGCGGCACGACCCCGTGATGGAGGTCGGGCCCTCTCATGAAAATCTCTAGAACACCCTAAGAGCCCCATGTAAGGACAAGTACATAATTATTTGTGGAGAGCTCAAATGAGCTTTTCTGCAAATGAAACTTGGCCAAGTCTCTGTTTAGGTTGTATCCAAACCACAGTAAAAATTTCAGAGTCATTGGGTCTGTCTAGCAAGACTTATAACTCTCACAAGTTTAACTTCAATACAAATGCATTTAAATTGATACATATTTGTATTTATCATATGTAGTCTCTAAGGTTGAGGAGGAACCTGAAGTCTTAGACTTCGTCACTCCGGAAGAATAGCTAGCCTACGACCAAGAGCAGCAAGGCAAGCTCCGGTTTTCATTAACCCGTTTTACAAATTTTTACTGTTTTGAGAACTTACTTTGAGCACCCACTTACTTCTTGCATTAGAGTCTTGTTTGAAACCCAAATGCATAGCCAAGAAAACCCTGGGTTGGGATTAGGATTGAAAACCCTGTTTAGCTACTGCAATGCTAAGATAGTGTAGGATTCGGTACAAGTCAAGTAGTTGGAACTACTCGCGAGGATAGGCTAGAGGCACTCGACTCAGGTCAAGATAGCAAATGAAACACATGGCAAGAAAAATGAGACCGAGCGGAGAGTAAGGGCAGCAGGACTTTGGTGCCTGGGTGCCATAGCTCCGCTTGTGTTGATTGAGGACCGAGCCGTGTGCGGGCCAGTTGAACAAGCTAGAACAATACTGAATACCTACTGGCTATATGGGAACCGGGAAACCGATGTAACTCGGGTAGCTGGGTCTTGAGGCATAGCTGGTCGTTCATAGGGTAGGTTGAGAGCTCGAGGTGTAAATCGGCTGGCGGCACTGTGGATGCACGTGCAGAGACCTCTTGCTCGGGATGATTGAACCGGTTCAACATTTAGCTAATAGGTGAAAGGTGGTTGCGTACGACGTCCGTGATGGTTGTTGTAGGCAACATCGAGTACGGGCGTACGTGACAGGTTATTCGATTAACCCTACAGGTGTAAATCAATTATAATCACCATCCCTCGTGGTCAGTGAGTACCACTTGTTCGCTGTACCATGACGTAGAAAGAACAGGCTAGATACATGTTAAAAGTTTGCTGATTTGAAATACATACTTTGCTTGTTAATGTCTTGTTGTAGCCTAGAGCTAATTAAAGTTCTTTTCAACTTTGGGCAAAGTACATGAGAGAAATGCATTTCTTGTTTGATTGCGGCTTTCTCATGTGGTTTAACGTAAGGTTCTTCACCATCTGCTGCTAAAACTTGAAAGTAAGGTTCAAATAATTAGGCGAGTTCTTTGCAACTTACTTTACCTCATGTACCCGATAACCATTCATGTAGAGTTGCATGTATAGGAGAGACGGGTAAGTCTTGTTGAGCCATCGTGCTCACTGCTTGTGTTTGAAGCTTTTGCAGGGGTTTATGAGGAAGGGGCTCCCGTGGAGGAGACGGAACCCCAGGAGGGGAACCCCGTCGAGTGGGAGTCGTGCACGCCGCCGTGTTTGTGTGTGTGCGTGCTAGCAGGGACACGTTCACGTGCTGAATGTGAACTCGATGCGTAGTCTACGCCCGTGAGTGTAGACTGAACATATTTTGTTATAAAAATGTTCATAAACCTGTTTATGTACTAAAACTTTGCATCCGCTTTGTATGTTTGATGTGTGTTATCCGGTGCTGTGCAACGCAGCACCCCTCAGCGTGATCCTGGCTCGACGAGGCCGTGGGGCCACGTCAGCGTGGTATCAGAGCTCGCTTGAGGTTTAACGCACTACAAATGTCATCTTCTTCAAAAATACGGTGAGGAACGAGTTAGTAGCCCATATAAGGATGTTATTAGTGTATAGAAAGTGGCATACTAACCTATTTGCTTATGTTAGAAAATCGTGCATCTCGGGACGCTTTATGTCTTGGGGGGTGCACGTAAGCGCTGTCCACCAGTGCGCACAAGCTGAAGGGTGGAGCCCCACGGGTGGCAGGTAATCCAACCCGCTTTAATATCCTCTACGACTCTTCATGTCGTTTGGGGTATTCGAGCAACGTCTGTCCCTGGCGTGCTTTGGGCAATTTGGGAGACTCCGTCACGTAGTCAGTAACGTGAACACGTAGCTCAAGGCGTGTTTGGCTTGAGAACATCCGGGCGAGTGATGACGGCCGGGTGTGGAACTGTATGGATACCGGGCTCGGTGTGCAGCTGAGTCTGACGATTGTATGAGTTATTTGCAGGTAGTCTAACCATGAAACGGTAAATGTGTAGCATCCGTGTGCGAGAGACGTTTAGTGCCACTGAACTAACGAAGCCGGATAAGTCCGGTATAGGTTTTTCTTTGTGAGGAACCTAGTACCGACATGATCTGGTGACGCTTCGACGTCACACTCCACTAAATGAACAACTTCATTGTAAAACTTGAAAGTTTTAATCTAGAGCACTAAAACTTTGATGTAACCTCTTCCCTTAATCAGGATGTTCAAAGTTAACAAGTTTTCAACTTATAGGATACTAAGGACAGAGTCCCCTGTTTTCAGCTGAAATAAGGCTGAAGTAAATCAGAACTTAGAGGTTGAGTTCTTTCGAGGTTGGGGTAATATGATACATTTATGGAAATCTTTGGAAGAGCTTTACAACTTTTCTGTTGATATCCATAGGTGTTTCATCACCTAACAAAATGAAAAATGCAGTAGAGTTGAAACTGTCCAGAAAACAGGGCAGAGCAACCACTCTCTGTAACTCTCTGTAAATTGAGCATAACTTCCTGCATAAAAATCCAAAAATAGAAAATGAGGTAGTTCTGGAAATTTCATTAGATGGATTACAACTTTGTAACAGAAAGTTGTGTCAGATTTGTGTGTAATTAACTGCAATTCTTGGATCAAATCAGTACCTCAAGCAGGGAGGTGCTGTCCAATTTTCCCCAGAAATTCTGTCAAATTTGACATCTCATAACTTTTGAACCAGGACAGATCTTAGGCCAAGAAAATACTTTCTTGATATCTTTTGAAGTTAACTTTAACTTTGATGTTGAGCTCCAGAATTGGTTTTGCCTTTAGCATGGTCTAAATCAGGTTGAAATTGAAACTGATCAGGGCTGTCATATTGGACAGCAGATCAGCAGTCAAATTTGTTTAAGTTTGAACTATGTTTCCAGGTTTTATGAGTTCAATGACATGTTTTATGTTATAACTCAATGGTTTACTGTTCAAATAAATATTTTACATTTCTCAAATATGTTTCTACAGATGACATCGGGTAGACAATTGGAGAACAGGGTGGGTGGTGTCCCACTGTTCTCACCGCAGTGGTTATGCGGAAGTGTTGAAGCAAATGCTTCAATATTTCGAGTACGTCGAGATGCCGCAGTACCTCACCAAGGAAGAAGGCGAGGAGGGGAACAAGACATGGACGATCCATGTGGAAATTCCTGCCGGACCTACACCACCCAGTTGGGCGCCGTTCACCGTCAGGGTGAGAGGTAGACTGCCGGGGGAAATGTTGCAAGTGACAGCTCGTGACACCATGTCGCGTTTCTGCCAACTACATGTGAAAGCTATGGAGGGCACTCCATACATGCTCATTCCGGTGGAGGGACGAGCTAATCATGTGTGTGGTAAAAGGTACGTGGAGGCAACAGATCCAGGTTGCCCAAGGTACATCCCCGTGGAGGCGAACCTCAGCCTCCAGTTGAGAGCAGGGAAAGCTGTGATAGACAGCCAAGCTGTTCATACGGATTGTCTTGCTGCAAAGCTCAAGGAGAGCACCAGCCGTTGAGACCATTTTGAGAGTTCTCACAGCGCACTTTGCAATGTGCTCCTTCCGACGATCAAGCGACTGAACGAACAACATAATCAGTTGCATCGTCTGAAGAAGGTGAAGAAGAAAAACCATGTCGACATCACGGCTTTACAACAGCAAGTGCAAGCCTTGACCCAGCAGAACGAGATCCTCACTCAAGAGCGGGATGACGCTATTGAGGAGAGGCAAGGCTTGGAAGAGGACTACAACCAGGCCATGGACGAGGTGCACACGTTGCAGGACCTCGTACCTCCGGTAATGGGCATACCAATGGTGGGTGCCGTACCTGTGGTTTTGAGTCTTCCAGCAATGGGAGAACCTGAACCAGAAGAGGAGGTCATGGACCCGGAGCCACCAGCAGAGGTAGCGGAGGAGGGCGACCCATAGGAGGTCGAGTTCTACTCCGAGTAGTGGGTTACCGTTGCCAGGTAGGGCAGCGAGGGGGTATAAGTAAAACTTTTGTAATCGGAGACATGTCGTATAGACAGTAGTACATGTATAGATAGTGACGACATGAGCACGATTTCTCAGAGACCCGAGAATAATGTATCTTGTATAAAGTTTATGCTTTATCAATATATGTGAATGTTGTGCAAATTATTCATGTGTTACTTCAATACCTACTATTTCGTATGGAATTTTAAGTTTGACATGTGCTGATCGCTGCTGTTTTGAATTTCAGAATGACAAGTACTCGTGCCAACCCGGACGTTGGGGATTCCAGTCAGGGGGAAGAGACCTCCCAACAGCCTCCCGAGGATTCCTCGGGACAACAACAGCAGCAACAGCAACAGCAACAACCGCCACCGCCAATGGTTACTTTGGCTGACATCGTGGCAGCGATGGCGGGTTCTCATCAGCAGCACACGGAGTAGCTGCAAGCTCTCATTGCAAATACGTCTCGACCAGAGAGGCATCAAGATCGCGAGGAGCGTCAACAAAGCTCCTACTCTGATTTTCTGGCTACTCATCTCCCGGTATTCTCAAGGGCGGATGAACCCCTCGATGCGGACAACTGGCTCCGCATGATGGAGATGAAGTTCGGGCTGCTCCAAGTGAGTGAGCAGCGCAAGACTCAGTTCACGGTCCAACAGCTTCAAGGATCTACGAGCGCTTGGTGGGTGAACTACTGTGCTTCGCAACCCACAGGGCGAGTTATGACCTGGGCGGAGTTCCGGACGGCCTTCAGGGCCTATCATATACCGCCGGGTCTCATGAAGAGGAAGACACAGGAGTTTCTACGCCTGCAGCAAGGAAGCCGGAACGCGCTGGAATATTCCAGGGCTTTCAATGATCTTGCGCTCTACGCTTCGTATCACACCGATACCGATGAGAAGCGGCGGGATCATTTCTACCAGGGGCTTAACCCGCTCCTAAATGACAAGCTGGCGATGTTCAATCGAGGCAGCCTCAATGACATTATTGATGCTGCGATTGTTCAGGAGGACTCGGGCAAGGAGGTAGCGGCAGCGGAAAGGAAGCGAAGCGCACCGCAAAGCAGCGGAGAAGGAGGTGGTCCTTCTCAAAAATATCGGATGGTGAATCGCCTACCATCGGGTCCACGCTGGCAGCCACCACAGAGGCCGATGCCATTCCGCAGTCGGCCATATTCTCCACCGGCATTCAGGCCGACACTGCCAGTACCACCTCCGCAGCAACAACAGCAGCAGCGGGTGATGCCGCGTGCGTATGCACCTCAGCAGCGCATGCCAGGCTTTCGTCCCCCAAGCACCGGCCAGGCAGCAGCCACATGCTACAATTGTGGTCGCCCAGGACACTTTGCCAACAATTGTCCTGAGAGGCAACGCGGCGGAGTTGCACCACAGTTTTCAGGGAGGAATCAGCCCCGGAACCCCACTAATGCGCGGAGGGCAAATCCTAGGCCCGGCACCGTCCACCAACTTATCATAGAGGATGTGTCGGAGGGTGAACCAATCCTTGCCGGTATGTTTCAACTCTACCCGCATCCCGCTATAGTGTTATTTGATTCAGGCGCCACACATAGCTTCGTTAGCCAAGCTTTTATTGCTAAATACATATTGCAAATACTACCCACCGATAGTCCATACTTGATTTGTTCACCGGGTGGAAAAATTTCAGCAAGCATGATGGTTCCAAAAGCGCCATTATGCTTAGAGGGTAGAGTATACCCTACGTCCTTCATAGTCTTAGAGGGACAAAAGGTCGATGTCATCTTAGGGATGTCGTGGTTAACCCACCACGGCGCTGTTTTAGACACCGTCCTCCGAGTTGTGCACTTGAATTCAGAAGTGCACGAATCTCATTCCTTATTTCTGGACAGTCCAGAAATAAAACTTCCAAATGTGTATCAATCCACAACCATCAGATTGGAAGACATTCCAGTAGTCCGTGAGTTCCCTGACATGTTCCCGGATGATTTACCAGGGATGCCGCCAGATAGAGAGGTGCAGTTCAAGATTGAACTTGCACCAGGAACCATGCAAATATCCCGAAGGCCGTACAAGATGGCACCCAGGGAATTGGCTGAACTGAAGACTCAGCTAACGGACCTGTTGGAGAAGGGTTTTATTAGGCCGAGCTCCTCGCCATGGGGATGTTCGGCATTATTTGTGAAGAAGAAATATGAGACGTTTCGGCTTTGCGTGGACTATCGTCCACTAAACGCCGTAACCATCAAGAACAAGTACCCGTTGCCACGGATCGATATGTTGTTTGATCAGTTGGTCAAAGCAAAGATCTTTTCCAAGATGGACTTAAGATCCGGGTACCATCAGATTAAGATATGGGCTGAGGATATTCCGAAGATGGCTTTCTCGACGAGGTACGGACTTTATGAGTACCTGGTCATGTCCTTCGGTCTCACCAACGCTCCAGCTCATTTCATGTATTTGATGAACTCGGTATTCATGCCAGAGCTGGACAAGTTTGTCGTGGTCTTCATCGATGACATATTGGTATAATCCAAGTCGGAGGAAGAACACAAGAAGCATCTGCGTATAGTCTTGCAACGGCTGCGGGATCACAAGCTATACGCAAAATTCAGCAAATGCGAATTCTGGATATCGCATGTGCCTTTTCTCGGGCATATCATCTCAGAGGAGGGCATCGCTGTATACCCGAGTAAGATCACATAAGTGCTGAATTGGAAGTCCCCAGGAACTGTTCACAAGGTACAGAGTTTCCTCGGACTCGCGGGATATTATCGGAGGTTCATTCCGAACTTCTCAAAGATTGCCAAGCCTATGACAGAGCTGCTGAAAAAGGCTACCAAATATGTTTGGAGCCCAGTATGTGAAGCAGCATTCAAGGAATTAGTAAAGCAATTAACATCAGCACTGGTTTTGGCGCAGCCAGACACAACAAAACCGTTCGATGTGTACTGCGATGCATCCGCCATTGGGCTCGGATGTGTGCTGATGCAAGACCGAAGGGTGGTCGCGTATGGATCACGGCAGCTTAGAAACCATGAGCAGAATTATCCAACTCACGACTTGGAGCTCGCTGCCGTGGTGCTCGCACTTAAAATGTGGAGGCACTACCTACTCGGTAACCTTGTACATTTATATACCGACCACAAAAGCCTCAAGCACATATTCACTCAGAAAGAGTTGAACATGAGGCAGTGAAGATGGTTGGAGTTGATAAAGGAGTACGAAATAGAGATCCATTATCACCCCGGTAAGGCAAATGTAGTGGCGGATGCGCTGAGTCGCAAGTCACACGTCAACAATCTGACCATCACACCGTTAGAAGAGAGTGATCCACCATTACATGTGATTCCACATGGAGCTCTCTACAACTTAGCTTTGATCCCCACCATCCGTGAAGAGATAGCGGCAGCTCAGAAACATGAAAAGGGCATGTCGCATTTGCGTAGACATGTAGAAAGTGGGGAGCTGAAATGTTTCCGGAAAGATGGAGACTGCGTCCTATGGTTCAAGGACCGGATCGTCGTACCCCGTAACCCGGAGTTACAGAAGAAAATCATTGATGAGGCTCACTTGTCAAAGTTTTCTATTCATCCCGGCAGCAATAAAATGTATCAAGAACTCAGAAGCAAGTTTTGGTGGACACGGATGAAGCGAGAGATCGCAAAGTACGTGTCCGAGTGTGATACATGTCGAAGGGTGAAAGCAGACCATATGAGGAAACCGGGACTGCTACAACCACTGGGCGTTCCTGCCTGGAAGTGGGAGGATGTGAGCATGGACTTCATCGTCGGTTTACCCACCACTTTTCAGAAACATGATTCTGTGTGGGTGACCATCGACCGGCTCACCAAAGTTGCCCATTTTATCCCGGTCAACACAAACTACAACGCCAAAAAGTATGCTGAATTGTACATCTCACGGATCCTATGCTTGTACGGCGTACCCCGCACCATCATATCGGACCGGGGCACTTTATTTGTGTCCCATTTTTGGGAGCAGCTAGACGCTGCGTTAGGGAAGAAGCTGATCTGTAGTTCAGCATACCACCCGCAGATGGATGGGCAAACCGAGCAGGTAAACCAAATTTTAGAAGATATGCTACAAGCTTGTGCTATCAACCACGGCAAGAATTTGGATGATCACTTGCCATTGGCCGAGTTCTCGTACAACAATGGGTACCAGGCCAGCATCAAGATGGCGCCTTACGAGGCGCTATATGGGAGAAAATGCCGCACACCACTGAATTGATGTGGGTCTGGCGAAAGGGTCACCTTCGGGATTGATCTTGTCAACAACGCGGAGGAAAAGGCTCAGCTGATTCAAGCGAACCTAAAAGCCGCCCAATCCCGACAGAAACAGTATGCGGACCGGAGAAGACGCCCATTACAGTTCGAAGTCGGGGATCACGTATATATACGTGTGTCTCCAATGAAGGGCATGAACAGATTCTGGGTGAGAGGAAAGTTAGCACCCGGATTCATCGGTCCATTTCAGATTACAGAAAGATGTGGATCAGTAGCATACCGGCTGAATTTACCAGAAGCACTCTCCGGTGTGCACAACGTCTTTCACATCTCCCAGCTGAGGAAGTGTCTTAAGTTATCAACCACCATTCAGCTGGAGAGTATAGAAGAACTGAAACCGGATCTCACGTATCGGGAGGAACCAGTTCAGATCCTTGATTAAAAGGCCCGAACCACACGCAACCGTACGTTGTGGTTCTACAAGATTCTATGGAGTAATCACTCCGTAGATGAAGCGACATGGGAGAGCAAAGGATTTCTTCGCGCTAACTACCCCGACTTTTTCATGTCGCATATACGGTAATCCTCCACCGTCCTCTCTCTTATTTTCACCTTATAATCTCGGGACGAGATTCTTTTAAGGGGGGAGGAATGTAAGGGCCTAAATTTTTGGTACACATTCGAAGTGTTCACACCACACACACACCCTCATTTGAGGAAACTTGATGAATACATTTGAAGAGCAAGTAAACACCATCAACATGCTCATTAGAGAATAAACTCACAAAATGCAAAAGTGGCATTTCCCACATGCATCATATAGGGGCTGAGCATATGAAAAACTCCTACACCTTGCTAGGAATGCTCATGCCAAATTTCACCCGAATCCAATAACTTTTTGAGGTATTTTTGGGTATGACTAGAAAGGGGTTAGTTTGAACCCAAATTCAAATTCAAACCACTTCCATCCCATTAGTTCAAAAGTGCGAGGCATATTCTTACTCAGCACATTTTTGTGAGCTCACAAACCAATTTTCACTCTGTTTGGAGTTGATATTGACATGAGCTAAGTTTAGCAAATTCAAACTCCATTTGAATTTCAAACTGCATATGTGCTGAAAATATATTCAAACACTCCCCAATTTGAATTCTATCCAATTCAAATGGCCATATGGTAGATAATTTAAATGACCAAGGTTATTTGGGTCTCTACTGTTTAGAGCAGTGGGGAAGATTTAATTTCAGAGGTTAAAACCCGACTGGGACCCACATGTCAGCCAAACTAAACAGTTTAACCGATTGAAGACTTGATCTCGGTTTCTTGCGCCTGACCGAGCTTCTGCCACGGTGAGAAAATGGTGAGGAAAGCAGCTGCTTGCCGCCCCGGCCGCTGAACCGCCTCTCTGGCTCCTTATCTACGCGCCCGAGTCGTCCCCATTGCTTCTCGCGACTGTTCCGACGTGTTCTCACCCAGAAACCTCGATACACCTCGCCGCTCATCCGAGCTTTCGGTCCATCGTCATCCGGCGGAACCTGTGGTTGTCATGGTGATCTGAGGCCATAACCGAGTGCGCCAAGTCTTCCTTGACGTCCTCGCACCGGTTCCAGACCCTGATCAACCCTCTTCGAGCTCCACCGCGACGTTCTTCCATTCCTCGGTTCGACCTGAGCCACCATCACGGGAACAACCCGTCCGGCCACCACATCCCGCCTCTCTCCGAGCCGTGAATAGCAAAAAGCTTCGCCTTCAGTCCCTCTTTCATTACAACAAGCCCCGGCGGCACGACATAAGCTACGCACGCCGGAATTTCACGATTTCGCGACGGTATATAAAAGAGACACCCAGACCGATTCACAAAATTCGGAATACACACCGCACCACTCATCCTCTTACAAAGAGAAACACTTCTAGGCGTCCGTGCGAGTCCATAGGATCCGAAACTTCGAAGAACTATTGGGTGTAGTGACACGACCCCATTGGTCCTGTCGAGCCAGGATCACGCTGAGGGGTGCTGCGTTGCACAGCACCGTATAACACACGTCAAAGGTACAAAGCGGAAGCGAAATTTTTATTACATAAACAAGTTATGAACATGTTTACATCAAAATAAGTTCAGTCTACACTCGCCGGCGTAGACTAAGCATCAAGTGCACGTTCAGCCCTTGAACGCGTCCTTGCTAGCACACACGCACACTAACTCTGCGGCGTGCACGACTCCCACTCGACGGGGTTCCCCTCCTGGGGTTCCGTCTCCTCTTCGGGAGTCCCTTCCTCATAGAACCCTGCAAAAGCTTCAAACACAAGCAGTGAGCACGAAGGCTCAGCAAGTCTGACCCGTCTCACCTAAACATGGAACTTCTACATGAGGGGTGGTGGGTACATGAGGTAAAATCAATTGCAAAGGACTCACCTAATTAGTAGAACCTTACTTTCAGGTTTTAGCAGCAGGTTGTGGAGAACCTTAAGCTAAGGCACATGAGAGAGCCGCAATCAAACAAGAAATGCATTTCTCTCATGTACTTTGCCCAAAGTTGAAATGAACTTTAGTTAGCTCTAAACTACAGCAAGTCATTAGCAATCAAGTCCATCTTTCTATCAGCAACATTTTAACATGTAACTAGCCTATTCTTTCTACGTCACGGTACAGTGAACAAGTGTTACTCACTGACCGCGAGGGACGGCGATTATAATCGATTTACACCTGCAGGGTTACCCGAACAACCCGTCATGTACGCCCGTACTCAATGTTGCCTACAGCAACCATCACAGACGCCGTAGGCAACTACCTTTCACCCGTCAGCCAAATATTGAACCGGTCCCATCGTCCCGAGCAAGAGGTCTCTGCACGCGCATCTCAGTGCCGCCAGCCGATTTACACCTCAAGCTCTCAACCTACCCTCTGAACGACGGGCAATGCCTCAATACCCAGCTACCCGAGTTACATCAGTTTCCCGGTTCCCATATAGCCGGTAGGTCTTTGGTACTGTTCTAGCTTGTTCAACAGGCCCGCACACGGCTCGGTCCTCAATCGACACAAGTGGAGCTACAGCACACAGGCCCCAAAGTCCTGCTGCCCTTACCCTCCGCTTGGTCTCATTTTCTTGCCATGTGTTTCATGTGCTATCACTACCCGAGTCGAGTGCCTCTAGCCTATGCTCGCGTGTAGTTCCAACTACTCGACTTGTACCAAATCCTACTCTATCCTAGCAATGCAGTAGCTAACGGGGTTTGCAATCCTAAACCCAACCCATGGTTTTCTTGGCTATGCAGTTGGATTTCCAAACAAGACTCTAATGAAAAGAATAAAGTAATCAAGTACGTGCTCAAAACAATAAAAATTTGTAAAAAGGTTAATGCAAACCGGAGCTTGCCTGCTTTGTAGGGTATTAGTATATAATAGAAGTTAGTGATCTTCAATCCCTTGACTTCTCTGAACTTGCTCCACTGATCCACACGTCGAGGAATGGCTCCGTCGAAGTCCTTCATCATGAACCCTATCGACATGTATATGCATAGTATTTTTAACATAATTTAAAGACTTAAGGATTAATACTTCTTAAGAACAGAGGATGTGTAGAGATCCTAGGATGAAGTTGTTGCCTCTGTTGTGCAAAGAACTCAAAGAAACTAAATCTACCTTAGACGTTTCATTACATCTCTAACCAAGTGTCTAGGGACATATAGGATGAGCTCTAATGAATTGGACATAACTAAAGATCCTAATCTCTAATGACTTCGAAATTTTTACAGGGAGTCATATATTACACAGGGACTTAGCTTGCTAAATTGCAGCTAAAGTGAAAGGACATTGTGTCTCCCACAATCTCCACACTAACCCCCATGTTGTTCTTCACATCCAATAGAAAGGAAGACAAGGACAGGGAGACTCAAGACTCAATTTGCGATGAAAATTTGCATGTGAGTTCCTGGTCACATGAAAGTGCTCTGGACCAAAAATGAACACTTTTCATTGAGGGTTTTATCCAGAATAATTCCCTAAGCACTTAAGCACAAAGGAATTAATTATGAATTAACTCCCATGTTCATGCCTAACTTAATGAACTACAATTTCACTTATAGTTCATAGAGTCTGCATAAATTTTTCTAGGATTTTTAGAGCTACGAATTGCCCAGAAATGATTTTTCTAACTGTGGGACAATTTCTGAAAAGTCTCTGCATTCATTTGAATACAGTATTGCAATCTGAATTCTCCAGCATAATTCAACTCCAAATGAGCTGAAAGTTTTACAGGAGTTCAATAACATCCTAATGGTTATTCTGGCAAAATTTGAGGATTTTTGGATAAACCAAACTCCCTCTAAAATTCTTTTGCTGAAAAGCTTTAAAGAATTTTCCAGAATTAAATAAGGACTTTCATACAAATTGGGTTGCATATTTGGATAGAGTTTGTCAATCTGAATCTAACCCAATTTGAATCACTAGATTTTGAGGTTTCTACAAAAAAGCTATGAGCTTTACATGGATTAGGAAGATCTGAAAATGAGCTCTGTTCTATTTTCAAATTTTCAGAGACATAAGGAATTAACACCACATTTCACCAAGCAAATGAGGTCCACTGCATCTGAAATTTTTACTGTAGTTCAAGTATTTTTGGGAGATCCTCCTGCCCAAATTTGGGAATTTTCCAATACATAGAACTCCTGGAATAAATCCTACAAAATTTTCCTTATATGAATTAAGGAGCCAAATCCAGGGATTTTCATAATTATTGGCCTGCACCCCTGGATAGTGCTTTTTGAGAGAAATCCAACAAAATTTGTTTCACAATTTTTGGACATCCCCACACAAAGTTATGGCTCTTCAAAGATTGAACTGGAAACTGGAAATTCCAGAAATGTTTAAACGCTGACGGTGGGTCCGGCTACGTGTCACTTACAGAAACAAAGGCACACGGGGCCACACATATTCCTCTGTGCAGTCACACGGGATCCCACATCCACAGAGGATAAGGGTTTTAAACTCTCTCTCACTGACGACTGGGCCCGCCGACCCCTTCTTCTACCTCGGTTCAGTTCCCGCGCTTAGGGTGCCCGCGCCGCCGCCCTCGCCGGAGATCGCCGGAAACCGATCTCCCGGCCTCTGCTCGAGCCCTTGCTCGCCGCCAGAGCCTAACCTGCCCTGCTGAGCACGATGGTAAGGTTTCCCCGAGCCGGCAAAGCCTCTATGGTAGCTAGCGACGCTGCGGCAGCCCGGCACTTCATCGGCGACGTCGGCCGGCCATTCTAGTGCGCTAAAAGCTTGGTAAAATGGTGCTACAGTACCAGTGAATGATGGGGAAGCTTGACCTAGCCTCAAAAACGTTCGGGAATTATGGCAAATAAGCGTTCACCGTGCGACCGCGGTCCCCCGGTTCGGTTGCCGGTAGAAAACCCCGAAATACTCGCTCTAGGTGCAGTTTGAGGCTAGAAACGTGAAGAGCAAAGGATCGCCTACTACTCTGGACCCTTCGTGTAAACTGTGACGAACAAATATTGAGAATTGAAGGGGAATTCAGGATTACCGAGCTGGAAGATCAGAGGGAGTGCGCCGGAGCAACTTTTCAAAATTCTCTCTCGGCGGTGCACGGCATGGGCTGATCTTGGGAGGAGAGTAGCACGGTGCCTTGGCGCGTCCAGGGGCGACGGTACTTGGCCGTGACAAGCGCCCGGTTGGGCTGCCCGCGGAAGCCTCCTCATCGGGTCATATTTGGCCTTCGCGCGGCCGCGTTGCTCCCGGGGTTGGAGAGCCGATCACCGGTCAGGGACGCGGTGAGGAGGGAGAGGGAGTTGCGCCGGTGCTATCCGGCTACTGACCAGCTGCTGTTCGCGCCCGTTTGGGCCGGCTGTCGAGCAAACGACGGCGGCGGTGTACTCGCTCGGCTCTGCGTGAGGGAGAGGAAGAGCCTCTGTGCTCTGTCCGTGAGCAGAGGGAGAGCACGTTGTGGATGGATGAGGGCGCTGAGGGGGGGCTGTATCGGCGCTGGAGTCGGTTGCGGGGGCGGCCGACCAGCTGCGGGTGTGCTGTCCCGAGCAGCTGCTGTCGCTCCCCTGAAGGCAGCAAAACAGAGACCCATCTCTTTTGTGTAGATATTTTGGTACCTTTGACATGTGGGTCCCATCTCCCCGTTATCTCACCAAAATATCCCAACAATCTGCAAATGATGAAATTCAACTGTGTGGAGTCGAAAATTAAACTGCATTTGAATAATTGGGCACAATTCATCCAATTTCAAATAGGTATTTGATTTCATTACACATTTAGGTCTATTTGGAAAAATGGGTAGCAAATATCTTCAAAAATTCATGAGACTTTGCCTACCCCTTAATTTAGACCTAAAGAATTCAAATATGAAACCTGATCCTTGATTTGGCTGCTGCAAATGAGATTTTTAATACAACAGTTTTAGAAACCATTGTGTTAATCTCATTTGAATTTTTGAGTGGAACCAATTTGCTCCAAAATCTGAATTTAGCTCTCTCCCACATAGGGGTACTTCCCTACTTGGTTTCAAATTCCTTTTTGTTCCATGTTTTCAAATAACCATTGAACTTGTGTAGAGGGAGCTTTCATGTGTATTATCACATGTGAAAAAGTTTAAACAAGTCCCATTTTTCCTACATATGAACTAACTTTGTGCAAACCTAAGTTTCTTTGTGTTCATATTTTTGGAACCTTTACATTCCTCCCCCCTTAAAAGAATCTCGTCCCGAGATTATAAGATAAAAATGAGAGGGAGGACGGTGGAAAAATCATAGGATGTGCGACGTCGAAAGTCGGGATAAGTGACGCGAAGAAATCCTCCGCTCTCCCATGTCACTCCAACCTTGGAGTAACCACTCCATAAATCTTTCTACAACCACAACGTATAATTGCATGTGGTTCGGTCCTTTATGTCGATGATTTGAACTAGTCTCTCCTGATGCGTGAGATCTGGTTTCAGTTACTCGATGTTCCCTAGCTGAGTAGTGATTAAACACTTAAGACACTTCCTCAGCTGAGAATCATGGAAGATGTCATACACACCGGGGAATATTGTTGGTAATTCCAGCCGGTATGCAACGGAGCCACATCTTCTCAAAACCTGAAATGGACCGATGAATCGGGGTGAATAGAAACCTTAACAAGTGAACCCCTTCTAAAAATTTACTTTCCAAATTCTGGTTTACGGGGTACGACAATTCTGTCCTTTAAACCACAGAACGTCGTCTCCGTCTTTCCGGAAACATTTTAACTCCCCACTGTCTACACGTCCCCGCAAATGTGACATGCCCCTGGTCATTCTTCTGGGCTGCCACCCTTTCTTCACGGATGGTGGGGATAAAAGCTAAATTGTAGAGAGCTCTAGGGGGAACCACACGTAATGGTGGCTCGCTCTCTCCAAACGGCGTGATGGTCGAATTGTTGACGCGTGACTTGCGACTCAACGCATCCGCCAATACGTCTGCCTTGCCGGGGTGATAATGGATCTCTATTTCATAATCCATTATCAATCCTAACCATCTTCGCTGCCTCATGTTCAACTCCTTCTGAGTGAATATGTACTTGAGGCTTTGGTGGTCGGTATCTAGGTGTACGAGGTTACCGAGTAGGTAGTGCCTTCACATTTTTAGTGCAAGTACCACGGCAGCGAGCTCCAAATCGTGGGTTGGATAATTCTGCTCATGGTTTCTAAGCTGCCGTGATCCATACGCGACCACTCTTCGGTCTTGCATCAGCACACATCCGAGCCCAATGCCGGATGCATCGCAGTACACATTGAACGGTTTTGTTGTGTCTGGCTGCGCCAAAACCGGTGCTGATGTCAGGTGCTTGACTAAAGCCTTGAATGCCACTTGACATGCTGGACTCCAAACATATTTGGTAGTCTTCTTCAGCAGCTCTGTCCTAGGCTTGGCAATCTTCGAGAAGTTCAGGATGAACTTCCGATAATGTCCCACGAGTCCGAGGACACTCCATACCTCGTGAACAGTTCTCGGGGACTTTCAATGCAGCACTTGTGCGATCCTACTCGGGCCTACAGCGATGCCCTTCGCTGAGATGATATGCCTAAGAAAAAGTACTTTTGATATCTAGAATTCGCACTTGCTGAATTTTGCGTATAGCTTGTGATCCCGCAGCCTTTGCAAGTCTATACACAGGTGCTTCTCGTGTTCTTCCTCCGACTTGGAATAAACCAGCAGGTCGTCGATGAAGGCCACGACAAACTTTTCCAGCTCCGGCATTAATACCGAGTTCACTAGATACATGAAGTGAGCTGGAGCGTTGGTGGAACCAAGGAACATGACAAGGTACTCATAAACACCGTACCTCGTCGAAAAGCTGTCTTTTAGAATACCCTCAGCCCGCATCTCAATCTGATGGTACCCGGATCTTAAGTCTATCTGGAAAAAGATCCTTGCCTTGACCAACTGATCAAACAATACGTCGATCTGTGGTAACGGGTACTAGTTCTTGATTGTCACAGTGTTCAGCTGACGAGCACTACGCAAAGTGGTAGTGTTTCGTGCTTCTCCTTTGCAAACAATACTGAATAACCCTAAGGTAACGACCCAGTCATATAAAACCTTTGCTCATAGGGTTATTCAGCGGAGTCTTCCACGTTGCTCCTTCATTGGGTGCCATTTTGTACGGCCTTCGTGAACTCAGTGGCGTTCCTGGTGCAGTTCAATCTTGGACTCTGTGTCCTGTTCGGGCGGTATGCCCGTAAACAATTGGGAAACACCTCCTGAAATTTAGGTACCACCGGACTGCCCTCTATCTAACAGTTTCCGAGTGGTTCAATATTGCAATCTGTTGCCGACTGACACCCAGAACTAATGTATGAAGACCGTGCCGTGGGGAGTTTGAGCTTAACGGTTTAACACTGACGTTGTAACCTGTTTTGTGGTAACTCAACCACGACATCCCCAAAATAATGTCGATCTTCAGACCCCAAGAATAAGGAGGGTCGTGGGTTATAGTCTAACCCGCAAACAAAGAGGTGCTCGGAAAACAACATCACTTCTTGTAATGCTGCCCCGGCGAAGATATGAGGTATTACCTCTTTGTGAAAGTGGTTTGGAGCGGATGTTGAGCCACAAAATATGGACTAACAAAGCTAGGTGTGCCACCTAAGTCCAAGAGAATTAATACCGGTAGCCGATTCAGATAAACATCTCTGCTAACACGGCTTCTCCTTCTGGAACATCATCACTCACTGTGTAGTGAATGTTGCCCCTTGTCTGCCCTCTTTTCTGCAGATATAGTTACGGATCTGATCATTAAAAGTATGATGATCCACAACTTTTGAATTCCCTCCATACAATACCTAGCATAATGGCCCATCCGGCCATAAGTAGAGCACGGATGTCTCTCCGGCTCTTCTCTAACTTGTGGTTGGAAGCTAGATACACATAGCTGCAGCGATGGAGTACAAACCACCGTCTGATGCTGCTGCTCTAGAGGTGGTGCAAGTTGTGGTACTTGACCAGCAATCAAGCTCTAAGGAGTTAATCGTACAGGGGCCTACATATCACCGAATGGTGTTCGGGACACCAACAGGTGCTGTTGGGGCACATAACTTGTACTAGCCTGCACTATATCACTCATTTTCCTCCTTTGTACTGAACAGACCTTGATGCACTAAATCTAGACTTTGACCCAGTTAGAAGCATTTTCATCACTCAAGTTGTACACCAAAGTTAAAGTTAACTCCAATATCTTTCCAACGAGTACTCACATGCTTCTATATCACTTCTGGATCAAGAGTTATGATTTTTCAAAGTTGACAGAATTCCTGGATAAAATTTGCCAGCATCTCCTTTGTATGTGGCTGGTTTTATCACAGTTGTATATGCAAATACAATAGGAATCTGAACAAACTATGAATTACAACAATGTTTCTTATCTCATAACCTTTCTAACGGTGTGAAATATGACCCTTAATGATTTTTCTACAGAATGTTATAAGTGTTTTACAGAAACATCCAGGGAGATTTGCATCTGTCCTGTTTTCTGAACAGTTTGCATTCAACTGGACATTCAACCAATTTGGCGTGTGATGTTGCTCTGGAGTTCTACAAAGAAGTTGTAGAGAAATTAAAAACTTTTCCAGAACTGTATCATACACCTTCATTGGGTCAATCTTTTCAGAGTTATGCTCTATTTACAGAGAGTTTACAGAGAGCATTTGCTCTGCCCTGTTTTCTGGACAGTTGCAACTCTACTGCATTTTTCGATTGGTTAAGGGGTGAAACACCTTTGGACCTCAACAGAAGAGTTGTAAAGCTCTTCCAAAGCTTTCCAGGAATGTATCATATGCCCCCAACCTCGAAAGAACTCAACCTCTGATTAACTTCAGGCTTGATTCAGCTGAAAACAGAGTGCTCTGTCCTTAACAACCTATAAGTTGAAAACTTGTTAACTTTGAATATCTTGTTCAGGGGAAGGAGTTGCATCACGTTTTACTACTTTAGATCAAAACCTTCAAGTTTTAAATGAAGTGGTTCATTTAGTTGGGTGTGACGTCGATGCGTCACCAGATTATGTCGGTACTACGTCCTCACAAAGGAAAAACCTATACCGGACTTAGCCGGCTTCGTTAGTTCAGTGGCACTACTCGTCACTCGCACACGGATGCTACACGTCTACCGTTTCGTGGTCAGGCTACCTGCAGAAACTCAAAGAATCATCAGACTCGGCTGCACACCGAGCCCGGAATCCATACAGTTAGTACACCCGGCCGTCATCACTCGCCCGGATGTTCTCAAGCCAAACACGCCTTCAGTTACGTGTTCACGTTTCAGACCACGTGACGGGGTCTCCCAAATTGCACCACGCACGCCAGGGACAAACGTTGCTCGAATACCCGAAACGACATGAAGAGTCGTAGAGGATACTGAAGCGGGTCGGGTTACCTGCCACCCGTGGGGCTCCACACTTCAGCTTGTGCGCACTGGTGGACAGCGCTTACGTGTACCCCCAAGACATAAACGTCCCGAGATACACGATTTTCCGACATAACAAATAGGTTAATATGCCACTTTCTATATGCTAATAACATCCTTATACGGGCTACCAACTCGTTCCTCACTGGATTTTTGAAAAAGAAGACCTTTGTAATGTGTTAAACCTCAAGCGAGCTCAGATACCACGCTGACACGACCCCATTGGTCCTGTCGAGCCAGGATCACGCTGAGGGGTGCTGCGTTGCACAGCACCGTATAACACACGTCAAAGGTACAAAGCGGAAGCGAATTTTTTATTACATAAACAAGTTATGAACATGTTTACATCAAAATAAGTTCAATCTACACTCGCGGGCGTAGACTAAGCATCAAGTGCATGTTCAGCCCTTGAACGCGTCCTTGCTAGCACACACACACACTAACTCTGCGGCGTGCACGACTCCCACGACGGGGTTCCCCTCCTGGGGTTCCGTCTCCTCTTCGGGAGTCCCTTCCTCATAGAACCCTACAAAAGCTTCAAACACAAGCAGTGAGCACGAAGGCTCAGCAAGTCTGACCCGTCTCACCTAAACATGGAACTTCTACATGAGGGGTGGTGGGTACATGAGGTGAAATCAATTGCAAAGGACTCGCCTAATTAGTAGAACCTTACTTTCAGGTTTTAGCAGCAGGTTGTGGAGAACCTTATGCTAAGGCACAAGAGAGAGCCACAATCAAACAAGAAACGCATTTCTCTCATGTACTTTGCCCAAAGTTGAAATGAACTTTAGTTAGCTCTAAACTACAGCAAGTCATTAGCAATCAAGTCCATCTTTCAATCAGCAACATTTTAACATGTAACTAGCCTATTCTTTATACGTCACGGTACAGTGAACAAGTGGTACTCACTGACCGCGAGGGACAGCGATTATAATCGATTTACACCTGCAGGGTTACCCGAACAACCCGTAACGTACGCCCGTACTCAATGTTGCCTACAGCAACCATCACAGACGCCGTACGCAACTACCTTTCACCCGTCAGCCAAATATTGAACCGGTCCCATCGTCTTGAGCAAGAGGTCTTTGCACGCGCATCTCAGTGCCGCCAGCCGATTTACACCTCAAGCTCTCGACCTACCCTCTGAACGACGGGCAATGCCTCAATACCCAGCTACCCGAGTTACATCAGTTTTCCGGTTCCCATATAGCCGGTAGGTCTTCGGTACTGTTCTAGCTTGTTCAACAGGCCCGCACACGGCTCGGTCCTCAATCGACACAAGTGGAGCTACAGCACACAGGCCCCAAAGTCCTGCTGCCCTTACCCTCCGCTTGGTCTCATTTTCTTGCCTTGTGTTTCATGTGCTATCACTACCCGAGTAGAGTGCCTCTAGCCTATGCTCGCGAGTAGTTCCAACTACTCGACTTGTACCGAATCCTACTCTATCCTAGCAATGCAGTAGCTAACGGGGTTTGCAATACTAAACCCAACCCATGGTTTTCTTGGCTATGCAGTTGGATTTCCAAACAAGACTCTAATGCAAAGAATAAAGTAATCAAGTACGTGCTCAAAACAATAGAAATTTGTAAAAAGGTTAATGCAAACCGGAGCTTGCCTGCTTTGTAGGGTATTAGTATATAATAGAAGTTAGTGATCTTCAGTCCCTTGACTTCTCTGAACTTGCTCCACTGATCCACACGTCGAGGAATGGCTCCGTCGAAGTCCTTCATCGTGAACCCTATCGACATGTATATGCATAGTATTTTATAACGTAATTTAAAGACTTAAGGATTAAGACTTCTTAAGAACAGAGGCTGTGTAGAGATCCTAGGATGAAGTTGTTGCCTCTGTTGTGCAAAGAACTCAAAGAAACTAAATCTACCTTAGACGTTTCATTACATCTCTAACCAAGTGTCTAGGGACATATAGGATGAGCTCTAATGAATTGGACATAACTAAAGATCCTAATCTCTAATGACTTCGAAATTTTTACAGGGAGTCATATATTACAAAGGGACTTAGCTTGCTAAATCCAGCTAAAGTGAAAGGACATTGTGTCTCCCACAATCTCCACACTAACCCCCATGTTGTTCTTCACATCCAATAGAAAGGAAGACAAGGACAGGGAGACTCAAGACTCAATTTGCGATAAAAATTTGCATGTGAGTTCCTGGTCACATAAAAGTGCTCTGGACCAAAAATGAACACTTTTCATTGAGGGTTTTATCCAGAATAATTCCCTAAGCACTTAAGCACAAAGGAATTAATTCTAAATTAACTCCCATGTTCATGCCTAACTTAATGAACTACAATTTCACTTATAGTTCATAGAGTCTGCATAAATTTTTCTAGGATTTTTAGAGCTACGAATTGCCCAGAAATGATTTTTCTAACTCTGGGACAATTTCTGAAAAGTCTCTGCATTCATTTGAATACAGTACATTGCAATCTGAATTCTCCAGCATAATTCAACTCCAAATGAGCTGAAAGTTTTAAAGGAGTTCAATAACATCCTAATGGTTATTCTGGCAAAATTTGAGGATTTTTGGATAAACCAAACTCCCTCTAAAATTCTTTTGCTGAAAAGCTTTAAAGAATTTTCCAGAATTAAATAAGGACTTTCATACAAATTGGGTTGCATATTTGGATATAGTTTGTAAATCTGAATCTAACCCAATTTGAATCACTAGATTTGGAGGTTTCTACAAAAAGCTATGAGCTTTACATGAATTAGGAAGATCTGAAAATGAGCTCTGTTCTATTTTCAAATTTTCAGAGACATAAGGAATTAACACCACATTTGACCAAGCAAATGAGGTCCACTGCATCTGAAATTTTTACTGGAGTTCAAGTATTTTTGGGAGACCCTCCTGCCCAAATTTGGGAATTTTCCAATACATAGAACTCCTGGAATAAATCCTACAGGATTTTCCTTATATGAATTAAGGAGCCAAATCCAGGGATTTTCATAATTATTGGCCTGCACCCCTGGATAGTTCTTTGTGAGAGGAATCCAACAAAATTTGTTTCACAATTTTTGGACATCCCCACACAAAGTTATGGCTCTTCAAAGATTGAACTGGAAACTGGAAATTCCAGAAATGTTTAAACGCTGACGGTGGGTCCGGCTACGTGTCACTTACAGAAACAAAGGCACACGGGGCCACACATATTCCTCTGTGCAGTCACACGGGATCCCACAGCCACAGAGGATCAGGGTTTTAAACTCTCTCTCACTGATGACTGGGCCCACCGACCCCTTCTTCTACCTCGGTTCAGTTCCCGCGCTTAGGGTGCCCGTGCCGCCGCCCTCGCCGGATATCGCCGGAAACCGATCTCCCGGCCTCTGCTCGAGCCCTTGCTCGCCGCCAGAGCCTAACCTGCCATGTGAGCCCGATGGTAAGGTTTCCCCGAGCCGGCAAAGCCTCTATGGTAGCTAGCGACGCTGCGGCAGCCCGGCACTTCATCGGCGACGTCGGCCGGCCATTCTAGTGCGCTAAAAGCTTGGTAAAACGGTGCTACAGCACCAGTGAATGATGGGGAAGCTCGACCTAGCCTCAAAAACGTTCGGGAATTATGGCAAATAAGCGTTCACCGTGCGACCGCGGTCCCCCGGTTCGGTTGCCGGTAGAAAACCCCAAAATACTCGCTCTAGGTGCAGTTTGAGGCTAGAAACGTGAAGAGCAAAGGATCGCCTACTACTCTGGACCCTTCGTGTAAACTGTGACGAACAAATATTGAGAATTGAAGGGGAATTCAGGATTACCGAGCCGGAAGGTCAGAGGGAGTGCGCCGGAGCAACTTTTCAAAATTCTCTCCCGGCGGTGCACGGCATGGGCTGATCTTGGGAGGAGAGTAGCACGGTGCCTTGGCGCGTCCAGGGGCGCCGGTACTTGGCCGTGACAAGCGCCCGGTTGGGCTGCCCGCGGAAGCCTCCTCATCGGGTCATATTCGGCCTTCGCGCGGCCGCATTGCTCCCGGGGTTGGAGAACCGATCACCGGTCAGGGACGCAGTGAGAAGGGAGAGGGAGTTGCGCCGGTGCTATCCAGCTACTGACCAGCTGCTGTTCGCGCCTGTTTGGGCCGGCTGTCGAGCAAACGACGGCGGCGGCGTACTCGCTCGGCTCTGCGTGAGGGAGAGGAAGAGCCTCTGTGCTCTGTCCGTGAGCAGAGGGAGAGCACGTTGTGGATGGATGAGGGCGCTGAGGGGGGGCTATATCGGCGGTGGAGTCGGTTGCGGGGGCGGCCGACCAGCTGCGGGTGTGCTGTCCCGAGCAGCTTCTGTCGCTCCCCTGAAGGCAGCAAAACAGAGACCCATCTCTTTTGTGTAGATATTTTGGTACCTATGACATGTGGGTCCCATCTCCCCCCTATCTCACCAAAATATCCCAACATTCTGCAAATGATGAAATTCAACTGTGTGGAGTCGAAAATTAAACTGCATTTGAATAATTGGGCACAATTCATCCAATTTCAAATAGGTATTTGAATTCATTACACATTTAGGTATATTTGGAAAAATGGGTAGCAAATATCTTCAAAAATTCATGAGACTTTGCCTACCCCTTAATTTAGACCTAAAGAATTCAAATATGAAACCTGATCCTTGATTTGGCTGCTGCAAATGAGATTTTTAATACAACAGTTTTAAAAACCATTGTGTTAATCTCATTTGAATTTTTGAGTGGAACCAACTTGCTCCAAAATCTGAATTTAGCTCTCTCCCACATAGGTGTACTTCCCTACTTGGTTTCAAATTCCTTTTTGTTCCATGTTTTCAAATAACCATTGAACTTGTGTAGAGGGAGCTTTCATGTGTATTATCACATGTGAAAAAGTTTAAACAAGTCCCATTTTTCCTACATATGAACTAACTTTGTGCAAACCTAAGTTTCTTTGTGTTCACATTTTTGGGACCTTTACATGTAGCCACTGTTCTTTGAGTTTTGTGAGAATTCCTGGTTTCCGACTTAGGTCGCAAGGTGACAGCGCAGTACAGCCATTTCTGAGCTCCGTGGAGCTCATGTCGATCCTTCCTAGGGTCCACTGATGCTTTATGTCCTTTTTCTCGATAGTTTCAGAGGCTAGGAAGCCCGGCCGATGCGGCCGAAGTCCTTCCAAAGTCGCCGCTCGTCGCCGACCATGTTCCGGCAAGTGTCACGATGTGCTGAGCCTAGCATCGTGTTCCCCGTGTGGAATTAGGTAGAGGCGACCAAGATCATGGAGTTTGGCACACGGCAGAGGCCACCGGCGAGGGTTCGCGGCGGCCGAGCGCGGGAGGCCGGAGGTAGACGAAGCCCCCGGTCCCACGTGTCAGCGGCCGGTATTTTAAACAGGGGATTTGCTGTGGCACCGGATCGGGTGCGGCTGCGCGCGAAGATTCCGTAGCCCCGTGTGTCGACCGCTGAGAAGTTGACATGTAGCCCGGTCCCACGCGCAGCGATTTAAACATTTCCCCGATTTTCAGATTTAGTTCAAACTTCAAACCCACATAACTTTGGCTAGAAAACTCTAAATCGAGTGAACCAAATTTTGTTGGATTCATCTCTATGAGTACTTTCCAGAAAATCAAGTTTCGCTCTATTAAATCTTTATTTCTCCAGAATTAATTCTTCAATGTTTAAACTGTGTAGAATTTTAACTGGGGAACCGCTTGGAGGAAAATTCTGAAATTTTGCTAAGATGTTCACCAAAATATCTCTGAGCTACCATAAAAATTTCAGATCCATTTGAGCTAATTTGATCCACCTAATGGTATGATTAATAAAACTGTTCCAGAGAATATAGAAAATGTCCAGAAACATTTTCAGAATTTCTCTGAAATTGTTTATCTCATATCTTTAGCTAGGAACCTTCAAATTAAGTGAGACCAACTCTATCAGAACCCTCTGAAAAATCTAGTTTCAGAAAGTCATGGCTTGCTCCATGAAAATCTCTAGAACACCCTAAAAGCCCCATGTAAGGCCAAGTACATAATTATTTGTGGAGAGCTCAAATGAGCTTTGCTGCAAATGAAACTTGGCCAAGTCTCTGTTTAGGTTGTATCCAAACCACAGTAAAAATTTCAGAGTCGTTGGGTCTGTCTAGCAAGACTTATAACTATCACAAGTTTAACTTCAATCAAATGCATTTAAATTGATACATATTTGTATTTATCATATGTAGTCGCTAAGGTTGAGGAGGAACCCGAAGTCATGATTTCATCACTCCGGAAGAACAGCTAGCCTATGACCAAGAGCAGCAAGGCAAGCTCCGGTTTACATTAACCCGTTTTACAAATTTTTACTATTTTGAGAACTTACTTTGAGCACCCACTTACTTCTTGCATTAGAGTCTTGTTTGAAACCCAAATGCATAGCCAAGAAACCCTGGGTTGGGATTAGGATTGAAAACCCCATTTGCTACTGCAATGCTAAGATAGTGTAGGATTCGGTACAAGTCGAGTAGTTGGAACTACTCGCGAGGATAGGCTAGAGGCATCCGACTCGGGTAAAGATAGCAAATGAAACACATGGCAAGAAAAATGAGACCGAGCGGAGAGTAAGGGCACAGGACTTTGGGGCCTGGGTGCCATAGCTCCGCTTGTGTCAATTGAGGACCGAGCCGTGTGCGGGCCTGTTGAACAAGCTTGAACAGTACCGAAGACCTACCGGCTATATGGGAACCGGGAAACCAAGGTAACGCGAGTAGCTGGGTGTTGAGGCATAGCTGTTCATTAAGAGGGTAGATTGAGAGCTCGAGGTGTAAATCGGCTGGCGGAACTGTGGATGCGCGTGCAGAGACCTCTTGCTCGGGACGATTGGACCGGTTTAACATTTGGCTGACGGGTGAAAGGTGGTTGTGTACGACGTCTGTGATGGTTGCTGTAGGCAACATCGAGTACGGGCGTACATGACGGGTTATTCGGGTAACCCTGCAGGTGTAAATCAATTATAATCACCGTCCCTCGCCGTCAGTGAGTACCACTTGTTCACTGTACCGTGACGTAGAAAGAACAGGCTAGATACATGTTAAAAGTTTGCTGATTTGAAAGACATTCTTTGCTTGTTAATGTCTTGTTGTAGGCTAGAGCTAATTAAAGTTCTTTTCATTTTTGGGCAAAGTACATGAGAGAAATGCATTTCTTGTTTGACTGCGGCTCTCTCATGTGCCTTAGCGTAAGGTTCTCCACCAACTGCTGCTAAAACTTGAAAGTAAGGTTCAAATAATTTGGCGAGTCTTTTGCAACTTACTTTAGCTCATGTACCTGATAACTATTCATGTAGAGTTGCATGTATAGGAGAGACAGGTCAGTCTTGCTGAGCCATCGTACTCACTGCTTCTGTTTGAAGCTTTTGCAGGGGTTTATGAGGAAGGGGCTCCCGAGGAGGAGACGGAACCCCAGGA
This sequence comes from Neostapfia colusana, assembly GCA_030760725.1. Taxonomy (NCBI): domain Eukaryota; kingdom Viridiplantae; phylum Streptophyta; class Magnoliopsida; order Poales; family Poaceae; genus Neostapfia; species Neostapfia colusana. The sequence continues at coordinate 106,193,959 of JASWHV010000003.1, forward strand.
GGGGAACCCCGTCAAGTGGGAGTCGTGCATGCCGCCATGTTAGTGTGTGTATGTGCTAGCGGGGACACGTTCACGGGCTGAACGTGAACTCGATGTTTAGTCTATGCCCGTGAGTGTAGACTGAACATATTTTGTTGTAAAAATGTTTATAAACCTGTTTATGTAATAAAACTTTGCTTCCGCTTTGTATCTTTGATGTGTGTTATCCGGTGCTGTGCAACGCAGCACGCCTCAGCGTGATCCTGGCTCGACGAGGCCGTGAGGCCGCGTCAGTTTCAAGCCATGGTTGCTAAAAGGAAAACGACCGCCGGCTAGTCCAGCTCATGTGTGCAAAATTTGATGCGCTAAGAAAGATTAAAGAGTAAGAATTTTGAGTTCCCGTACCGTTTACTCGGTTTGCACACGTCGGAGCAAAATCTTCAAATTAGCCGGCGATGATCAACGGTTCGCTCCAAGCTTCGGAGGAGAGCAGCACCGAGGTAGGGCGCTCCCGTGGCCGTGCTCATTCGGGCGTGAAAACCTCTGTGGATGAATGTTCTAGGGCTTGGGAAACACAGGAACTCGCTAGATTTTGTGTCGGGGAAGTGAGCAACGGGCACGCGGTGCTGTTTAGCATCTCAGAGTGAAGGGGGCATGAGTTTTTGACGGTTCCCGGTTGTGTACAGAGGCGGTGGCGAAATGGGGAGCTCTGTTCTCGTGGTTGCTCATGAGGAGGAGGCAAAGCACGGTTTGCTCGCTCGGGGGAGGAGTATATCACGCTGAGAGCTAGTGATACACAACCATGATCGCCAGCGCATGGAAAACCAACGAGGAGGTGGCGGCAATCAGCGCTCGGTGGCTCTCTGATGAAGCTACTCATGGGAGTAGAAAAACGGAGACCCGAGGACTTCCTTTGCAAGCAAATTTGACTCACTGACCAGTGGGGTCCACCCCCTTTTCTCCCCACAAAAGATCTTCTCATGTTGATCCTTTCCATTCCAAAGTATTGAAGTTTAAAAGTGGGCTAGAATTCAATTTCTCTGAATTCAGTTTAAATTTGACTTGCAAATTGAATTCAGATGGAATTTGGAATTGCTTCTCTTAAACTCCCTTTTCAACCCGCTCAAAAATGAAAAAGTTTGTCATCCAACTTTTTCCTCAAATTCTGAAGTATAGGGCTGCATGAGTATTCAAAGTTTTGGCGACAATACGTGTGAACTTTGAATTTGAAATTCTGAGTTTCAACCTTCATGCAAAGAAATGTTTAAGTCCATATTGGTTCAGCACATTCAAATGAACATGCGAGCCTCTTTTTGGATGAACATCCATGAACAAGTTTGCGTGAAAAAAATAGCTAGTCCTATTTTTCATGAATTTGCACACATAGACTTTCAAGCCAATGTTTATTTCATATAAAATTTTTGGGACTTTTACAATTATGAAGGCTCAAGCAAAAGACAAAGGCATGTCCCATATTAGGAGGAGGATAGAGAACGGGAAATGAAATGCTTTCGGAAGGATGATGAGTGAACCTTATGGTTCAAAAACCGGATAGTTATACCCCGTGATATGGGACTGCTGAAGAAAATCTTGGATGAGGTTTGCTTATCCAAGTTTTCTATTCATCCAGGTAGTAACAAGATATACAAAGTGTTGAAGACCAAATTTTGGTTGACCCGGATGAAACGAGAGATTGCAAAGTACATGTCTGAGCGTGACACGTGTCAGCGAGTTAAAGCCGACCGTATGAAGAAGGCAGGAACTTTGTATCCACTTAGTATCCTTGCATGGAAGTGGGAGGACATTAGTATGGATTTCTTTGATGCGTTGCCTCTAACAGCTAACAAGCATGACTCGATTTGGGTGATTGTAGATTGGTTAACCAAGTCATCACATTTCATTCCAGTGAATACAAAGTTCCCTGCCGATGTAAAAGTCCCAAAAAAATGTATATGAAATAAACCGAAGCTTGATTGCTATGTGTTTCAAAATCATGAGAAATGGGACATACAAAAACTTTCTACAAGTGATAGTGTACATGGGTGTCCAGCAAAAAGAGCTCAAAGATTCATTTGAATGTGTTGGACCAATGTTGAGTTAAACCCATGTGTAAATCATTCATGTGCATGAGAAAGATTAAAAATCAGATTTTCAAACTCAAAGTTCACCTCAAATTGTTTTCAAACTTTTGAATACACATGCAGCCTCATACTTTTGAATTTGAGGAAATTTAGGATGGCAACCTTCTGATTTTAGGGTGGGAAAGAAAGGAGTTAAATATGATCATTTCCAAATTTGAGCGGAATTCAAATTTGAAAGTAAAATTCACACTGAATTTGGTTAATTCAAATTTCGGCCCATGTTTAAACTCCAGAAATATCAGATTAAGTGGATTTACATGATTGAAAAATTTTGGAAAAAAATTGTGAGGATAAGAAGAGGAGGAGAGGGGGGTGGATCCCACATGTCATTTAGGCAACTTAACTTGCACATGAAGTCTGTTTCTCTGTTTTCCTTCGAAGCAGCAGAACCTCCTCCAAGCGCCACCGAGACTCCATGCAACAGTTACCTCCTCTCTAAATCGTCGTTCTGGAGACCTACTCGTGCTTCCATCTACTCACGAGATGATCCGTTGCTCACAAAACCGACTCAAATCGGCCTTCGCCTGCTCCCCGCGAGCAAGAACAGAAACTCAGAACAGCTCACGCCACCGCCTCAGTTTCAACCGGGAAATTGTTAGTCTCATGCGTGCAACGTCCACCAAGCAGCAAAACTGCATCATAGACTCCTAACCTACCCCCTCGACGCACAACCGATCTAGTTCCAGCCTCCCAACACCGAAAACCCCTTCCCCGTGCGGCGAAAGAATACAAGCGATGATCGGTACGCACGTGGACAGCTCAAAGAGGAGATTTCCCGCCCGGGCAAGGAACGGACATAGGAGTGCCAGACCTCAGCGCTGCTTCTCCACAAACCCTTGATCAAGCCGTGGACGACCGAGCTCCAATTTGGGATTTTTTCTCTGGCGTGCGCAAACCGATGATCCGGTACGAAGTGATCAAATTCTTTCTTAACATTTGGTCCTAGGTCACCAAATCTTGCGCACAGGAGCTAGGCTAGCTGGTGACCAAATTCTCTTTGAAACCCTAGCTCAGAAACGCATGTAGACAGCACAATTTCAGTTTTTCCGAGCGCTTCCATGGTAGCATGGTTCGGTTGCACGGTGACAGCCCACTTAGGGCTACTCCTGAGCAAGTTTGAGGCCATGTCAATCTTCCTCGAGGTCCACTGGTGCTGTAAAGCCTTTTCCCAAACTTTTTGTGGGCTAGCTCGGCCGGTCGTCGGCGCCGAAGTGGTCCTGAGGCCGCCGCACGCCGCCGATGGGTTTCCGGCCACCGGCAGCCCGAGACAACACCACCAACGGATTCCTCACCCTCCAAAACTCCCAGGCGGCAAGCGTCCAGCCGGTAGGATGTAACAGCCCTATCTTTTGGTAAAGTTACATTTCACTTTATGAAGCAAAGTTGAGGAGAAGGAAAACGATTATGTGTCACATGGAATAATGAAATATGAAAATGGACATGTGAGGGAGTTAAAAAAATTTCTTTAACTCATGCTTAACATGTTAACAGGAGGAAAGAATTTCACTCCCTAATTTAAACTCATGTGCACATTCTCTATGAGTAGAGTGGGGAAAAATTTAAACATAATTTGAATCTTTTAAAAGGATTCATGTTCAGATTGTCCAAATGCATACAAGTGAATTCACCAATGCATTCTCAATATATCAAAAGAGCATATATTCCAAATTTAGATATTTTTGGAGCTCATATACTATTTATTCAAAGGAATAATTGAGAGCACATTTAAATTAAAATTTGAATTTAAAATCTATACCAAACATGCTCAATTTTGAAATCTCATTTCAGATTTTATATCTCAATATTCTTTTTGGCCTGACCTCCAAATTTGGTGAATTTTGGACAGAGAATATGTGGGAATTTCAAAGCACGGAGCAGGAAAGTTAATGGGGCTGTGGACCCCACATGGCAGTCTCTCAGTGCAGAACAGCCTCTCCCATTGCCTCAGCGCGCACCACCGAGCAGAGCAGCTGTCGGCGCAAGCTTCCTGCCTGGGGCTCCTTCCCGATCATTCCCAAATTGTGTGCTCGCCCTTATCACGCCCACGGCAAGTGAACCGAAGTTCTTCTTCTCCCCAGCTCTCTCTCTGCCTTCTCCCATGGCAAACAACCGAAACCGGTGCCACACCCCTGCTCTCACTTGCCCAGCCACCCGAGCCCTGGTTGCTCGAGGTCCCAACACAAGAAAGAAGCACCACGGCGTGTTCTAGTGTTCTATCACCTCATATCTCACGCACCGAGTGCAGCAGCCGGTCATCTCCCTCTCTCACGCCATCTCAGTTTTTCTCCCCACGGCAGAAACTTTCTGCTCTCACGTGGACAGCACTGTCCGGGGCGTCTCAAGCTCAAACAAACAGGCCCTTAGGTGTGCCTGAGTCCCCTAATGCTCCTCTCCAAAGCTCAGCTCGATTGGTGCAGCATCAAGCAAGTATTTCCATGAATTTCTCCACTAGGTCAGAACTAACCTCTGGTACCAATCTTCAAAATTCTCTCAGCTCACTACAAATACTGCAAATCTGATTTAGATACGGGCTGTGGACCTCTGGGCGCAACCACCGGTCAATTTTCATAGTGAATAATGAACTGTAACCCCATATATTGAGTTTTTCCCCACTGCCATGTGCAAAAGTGCGCCAGCGCACGGTGCCCCTATGTTTGACCGTGTTTCCATAAAAAACATCATGCCGCTCTTTCTCATACTCCAGTGATGCTTCACACAATAATTGGGAGTCTGCCGTGCCATATTTTCCCGGGAAACCTTGCCGGAGGTGCTGCTACCCTAGGTCACCGCTGCTGCCCTATTTCCAGTCATCCCCACGATGGGGCAGCCACCTCTCCGAGTTCCCCGTGGCCTGCTGATCATTTCTGCCTCCCTTCCTCCCTTAGACAGGTTCTGACGGCGCTGGTAGCAAAAGCTCCGGCGAACTCTCCTGTAGCTCAGGCCCTGGGCTGGAGGAAGAAGACCTCGTGTGGGGCCCACTGTCAGCCATTTAAACAATTCCATTTCTTTTCAGTTTTCAGTGTAAACTTCCAATAGCCATATCTTGGTGAAGAATTGTCCAAAATTCCCAAATAAATTGTGTTGGATTCCCCTCATTGAGTACTATCCATGGGTGCATCCAAAAACTTATGAAAATCACTGGATTTAGCTCATTAATTCATTTAAGGAAAATTTTGTTGAATTAATTCCAGGAGTTCTTTTTATTGGAAAATTCCCAATTTTGGGCAGAACATTCCTTCAAATATACTTGAACACCAGTAAAAATTTCAGAGGCATTTTACCGCATTTGCTTTAGAAAATGCAGTGTCAATCCTTTATGTCTCTGAAAAATAGGAAAATAAACAGACCAAATTTTCAGCTTTTCCCCAGTCCTTGCAAAATCCATATCTCCATGTAGGAAACTACAAAAAAGGTAAAACCAATTCCTATGGACCCAGGACATTTTTACTTCACAAAAAGTCCACTTTTCAGCATAGGAAATGTCGGAGTGTGTTAGCTGCGACACTCCTCCAGGCCTGCTCGGAAGCATCTCGTGAGGTTCTTTTTTCGGAGGGGACTTGGCACCGTACGCGACCTGGGCTCGACGGAGCGGATGAACACCGAGATTTATGTGGTTCGGGCGTGCTTGTTCTATTGCTTGAGCGTGAGTGCTTGTCGCGGGATCTGAAATGCGAACCCTTTGCCAGGTGGTCACCCCGATCCTTTTATAGTTCAAGGCCTTGGGGTTACAATGAGGCTTGGGTCCCGACAGGTGACCCCAGTACTATGTGTACCCTATACATGTTCTAGGGCTTCGTCCTCTGAGTAGAGTGGTTGGCGGGGGAGTTATATCCCGCCGTCCGGCATGCTGAGCGCCCCTGACCGCATGTCAGGTGATGATGAAGACGCCGTCTTGTCGCCACGTCTTCTCGCCCAGGTTGGGTGGCTTCGTGCCGTTGGGCGGCACTGTACTGCCGTCACGCCTTCGCCCTGTCTTGTCACCGTAATGGCGAATAGGCAGAGGACGGAGACGTGTGCAGTGCACCTTGCTTCTTGGGAAGGAGCGAACCTTGAACCCGAGGCCTTACAGTGCACTTCCTTCTTTACTTCGTCGACCCACGGCCCACGATGGATCGTGGGGCACGGGCAGCTCTGGAGCTCTTATCGACAGACTTGGTGCCAGGGGACACTTGGCAGCTCCGGAGCTCACCTCAGCCGGTAGGCTCAGACCGGAGCGGAGAGTAAGGGCACAGGACTTTGGGGCCTGGGTGCCATAGCTCCGCTTGTGTCAATTGAGGACCGAGCCGTGTGCGGGCCTGTTGAACAAGCTTGAACAGTACCGAAGACCTACCGGCTATATGGGAACCGGGAAACCAAGGTAACGCGAGTAGCTGGGTGTTGAGGCATAGCTGTTCATTAAGAGGGTAGATTGAGAGCTCGAGGTGTAAATCGGCTGGCGGAACTGTGGATGCGCGTGCAGAGACCTCTTGCTCGGGACGATTGGACCGGTTTAACATTTGGCTGACGGGTGAAAGGTGGTTGTGTACGACGTCTGTGATGGTTGCTGTAGGCAACATCGAGTACGGGCGTACATGACGGGTTATTCGGGTAACCCTGCAGGTGTAAATCAATTATAATCACCGTCCCTCGCCGTCAGTGAGTACCACTTGTTCACTGTACCGTGACGTAGAAAGAACAGGCTAGATACATGTTAAAAGTTTGCTGATTTGAAAGACATTCTTTGCTTGTTAATGTCTTGTTGTAGGCTAGAGCTAATTAAAGTTCTTTTCATTTTTGGGCAAAGTACATGAGAGAAATGCATTTCTTGTTTGACTGCGGCTCTCTCATGTGCCTTAGCGTAAGGTTCTCCACCAACTGCTGCTAAAACTTGAAAGTAAGGTTCAAATAATTTGGCGAGTCTTTTGCATCTTACTTTAGCTCATGTACCTGATAACTATTCATGTAGAGTTGCATGTATAGGAGAGACAGGTCAGTCTTGCTGAGCCATCGTACTCACTGCTTCTGTTTGAAGCTTTTGCAGGGGTTTATGAGGAAGGGGCTCCTGAGGAGGAGACGGAACCCCAGGAGGGGAACCCCGTCAAGTGGGAGTCGTGCATGCCGCCATGTTAGTGTGTGTATGTGCTAGCGGGGACACGTTCACGGGCTGAACGTGAACTCGATGTTTAGTCTATGCCCGTGAGTGTAGACTGAACATATTTTGTTGTAAAAATGTTCATAAACCTGTTTATGTAATAAAACTTTGCTTCCGCTTTGTATCTTTGATGTGTGTTATCCGGTGCTGTGCAACGCAGCACGCCTCAGCGTGATCCTGGCTCGACGAGGCCGTGAGGCCGCGTCAGTTTCAAGCCATGGTTGCTAAAAGGAAAACGACCGCCGGCTAGTCCAGCTCATGTGTGCAAAATTTGATGCGCTAAGAAAGATTAAAGAGTAAGAATTTTGAGTTCCCGTACCGTTTACTCGGTTTGCACACGTCGGAGCAAAATCTTCAAATTAGCCGGCGATGATCAACGGTTCGCTCCAAGCTTCGGAGGAGAGCAGCACCGAGGTAGGGTGCTCCCGTGGCCGTGCTCATTCGGGCGTGAAAACCTCTGTGGATGAATGTTCTAGGGCTTGGGAAACACAGGAACTCGCTAGATTTTGTGTCGGGGAAGTGAGCAACGGGCACGCGGTGCTGTTTAGCATCTCAGAGTGAAGGGGGCATGAGTTTTTGACGGTTCCCGGTTGTGTACAGAGGCGGTGGCGAAATGGGGAGCTCTGTTCTCGTGGTTGCTCATGAGGAGGAGGCAAAGCACGGTTTGCTCGCTCTGGGGAGGAGTATATCACGCTGAGAGCTAGTGATACACAACCATGATCGCCAGCGCATGGAAAACCAACGAGGAGGTGGCGGCAATCAGCGCTCGGTGGCTCTCTGATGAAGCTACTCATGGGAGTAGAAAAACGGAGACCCGAGGACTTCCTTTGCAAGCAAATTTGACTCACTGACCAGTGGGGTCCACCCCCTTTTCTCCCCACAAAAGATCTTCTCATGTTGATCCTTTCCATTCCAAAGTATTGAAGTTTAAAAGTGGGCTAGAATTCAATTTCTCTGAATTCAGTTTAAATTTGACTTGCAAATTGAATTCAGATGGAATTTGGAATTGCTTCTCTTAAACTCCCTTTTCAACCCGCTCAAAAATGAAAAAGTTTGTCATCCAACTTTTTCCTCAAATTCTGAAGTATAGGGCTGCATGAGTATTCAAAGTTTTGGCGACAATACGTGTGAACTTTGAATTTGAAATTCTGAGTTTCAACCTTCATGCAAAGAAATGTTTAAGTCCATATTGGTTCAGCACATTCAAATGAACATGCGAGCCTCTTTTTGGATGAACATCCATGAACAAGTTTGCGTGAAAAAAATAGCTAGTCCTATTTTTCATGAATTTGCACACATAGACTTTCAAGCCAATGTTTATTTCATATAAAATTTTTGGGACTTTTACAATTATGAAGGCTCAAGCAAAAGACAAAGGCATGTCCCATATTAGGAGGAGGATAGAGAACGGGAAATGAAATGCTTTCGGAAGGATGATGAGTGAACCTTATGGTTCAAAAACCGGATAGTTATACCCCGTGATATGGGACTGCTGAAGAAAATCTTGGATGAGGTTTGCTTATCCAAGTTTTCTATTCATCCAGGTAGTAACAAGATATACAAAGTGTTGAAGACCAAATTTTGGTTGACCCGGATGAAACGAGAGATTGCAAAGTACATGTCTGAGCGTGACACGTGTCAGCGAGTTAAAGCCGACCGTATGAAGAAGGCAGGAACTTTGTATCCACTTAGTATCCTTGCATGGAAGTGGGAGGACATTAGTATGGATTTCTTTGATGCGTTGCCTCTAACAGCTAACAAGCATGACTCGATTTGGGTGATTGTAGATTGGTTAACCAAGTCATCACATTTCATTCCAGTGAATACAAAGTTCCCTGCCGATGTAAAAGTCCCAAAAAAATGTATATGAAATAAACCGAAGCTTGATTGCTATGTGTTTCAAAATCATGAGAAATGGGACATACAAAAACTTTCTACAAGTGATAGTGTACATGGGTGTCCAGCAAAAAGAGCTCAAAGATTCATTTGAATGTGTTGGACCAATGTTGAGTTAAACCCATGTGTAAATCATTCATGTGCATGAGAAAGATTAAAAATCAGATTCTCAAACTCAAAGTTCACCTCAAATTGTTTTCAAACTTTTGAATACACATGCAGCCTCATACTTTTGAATTTGAGGAAATTTAGGATGGCAACCTTCTGATTTTAGGGTGGGAAAGAAAGGAGTTAAATATGATCATTTCCAAATTTGAGCGGAATTCAAATTTGAAAGTAAAATTCACACTGAATTTGGTTAATTCAAATTTCGCCCCATGTTTAAACTCCAGAAATATCAGATTAAGTGGATTTACATGATTGAAAAATTTTGGAAAAAAATTGTGAGGATAAGAAGAGGAGGAGAGGGGGGTGGATCCCACATGTCATTTAGGCAACTTAACTTGCACATGAAGTCTGTTTCTCTGTTTTCCTTCGAAGCAGCAGAACCTCCTCCAAGCGCCACCGAGACTCCATGCAACAGTTACCTCCTCTCTAAATCGTCGTTCTGGAGACCTACTCGTGCTTCCATCTACTCACGAGATGATCCGTTGCTCACAAAACCGACTCAAATCGGCCTTCGCCTGCTCCCCGCGAGCAAGAACAGAAACTCAGAACAGCTCACGCCACCGCCTCAGTTTCAACCGGGAAATTGTTAGTCTCATGCGTGCAACGTCCACCAAGCAGCAAAACTGCATAATAGACTCCTAACCTACCCCCTCGACGCACAACCGATCTAGTTCCAGCCTCCCAACACCGAAAACCCCTTCCCCGTGCGGCGAAAGAATACAAGCGATGATCGGTACGCACGTGGACAGCTCAAAGAGGAGATTTCCCGCCCGGGCAAGGAACGGACATAGGAGTGCCAGACCTCAGCGCTGCTTCTCCACAAACCCTTGATCAAGCCGTGGACGACCGAGCTCCAATTTGGGATTTTTTCTCTGGCGTGCGCAAACCGATGATCCGGTACGAAGTGATCAAATTCTTTCTTAACATTTGGTCCTAGGTCACCAAATCTTGCGCACAGGAGCTAGGCTAGCTGGTGACCAAATTCTCTTTGAAACCCTAGCTCAGAAACGCATGTAGACAGCACAATTTCAGTTTTTCCGAGCGCTTCCATGGTGGCATGGTTCGGTTGCACGGTGACAGCCCACTTAGGGCTACTCCTGAGCAAGTTTGAGGCCATGTCAATCTTCCTCGAGGTCCACTGGTGCTGTAAAGCCTTTTCCCAAACTTTTTGTGGGCTAGCTCGGCCGGTCGTCGGCGCCGAAGTGGTCCTGAGGCCGCCGCACGCCGCCGATGGGTTTCCGGCCACCGGCAGCCCGAGACAACACCACCAACGGATTCCTCACCCTCCAAAACTCCCAGGCGGCAAGCGTCCAGCCGGTAGGATGTAACAGCCCTATCTTTTGGTAAAGTTACATTTCACTTTATGAAGCAAAGTTGAGGAGAAGGAAAACGATTATGTGTCACATGGAATAATGAAATACGAAAATGGACATGTGAGGGAGTTAAAAAAATTTCTTTAACTCATGCTTAACATGTTAACAGGAGGAAAGAATTTCACTCCCTAATTTAAACTCATGTGCACATTCTCTATGAGTAGAGTGGGGAAAAATTTAAACATAATTTGAATCTTTTAAAAGGATTCATGTTCAGATTGTCCAAATGCATACAAGTGAATTCACCAATGCATTCTCAATATATCAAAAGAGCATATATTCCAAATTTAGATATTTTTGGAGCTCATATACTATTTATTCAAAGGAATAATTGAGAGCACATTTAAATTCAAATTTGAATTTAAAATCTATACCAAACATGCTCAATTTTGAAATCTCATTTCAGATTTTATATCTCAATATTCTTTTTGGCCTGACCTCCAAATTTGGTGAATTTTGGACAGAGAATATGTGGGAATTTCAAAGCACGGAGCAGGAAAGTTAATGGGGCTGTGGACCCCACATGGCAGTCTCTCAGTGCAGAACAGCCTCTCCCATTGCCTCAGCGCGCACCACCGAGCAGAGCAGCTGTCGGCGCAAGCTTCCTGCCTGGGGCTCCTTCCCGATCATTCCCAAATTGTGTGCTCGCCCTTATCACGCCCACGGCAAGTGAACCGAAGTTCTTCTTCTCCCCAGCTCTCTCTCTGCCTTCTCCCATGGCAAACAACCGAAACCGGTGCCACACCCCTGCTCTCACTTGCCCAGCCACCCGAGCCCTGGTTGCTCGAGGTCCCAACACAAGAAAGAAGCACCACGGCGTGTTCTAGTGTTCTATCACCTCATATCTCACGCACCGAGTGCAGCAGCCGGTCATCTCCCTCTCTCACGCCATCTCAGTTTTTCTCCCCACGGCAGAAACTTTCTGCTCTCACGTGGACAGCACTGTCCGGGGCGTCTCAAGCTCAAACAAACAGGCCCTTAGGTGCGCCTGAGTCCCCTAATGCTCCTCTCCAAAGCTCAGCTCGATTGGTGCAGCATCAAGCAAGTATTTCCATGAATTTCTCCACTAGGTCAGAACTAACCTCTGGTACCAATCTTCAAAATTCTCTCAGCTCACTACAAATACTGCAAATCTGATTTAGATACGGGCTGTGGACCTCTGGGCGCAACCACCGGTCAATTTTCATAGTGAATAATGAACTGTAACCCCATATATTGAGTTTTTCCCCACTGCCATGTTTAAAAGTGCGCCAGCGCACGGTGCCCCTATGTTTGACCGTGTTTCCATAAAAAACATCATGCCGCTCTTTCTCATACTCCAGTGATGCTTCACACAATAATTGGGAGTCTGCCGTGCCATATTTTCCCGGGAAACCTTGCCGGAGGTGCTGCTACCCTAGGTCACCGCTGCTGCCCTATTTCCAGTCATCCCCACGATGGGGCAGCCACCTCTCCGAGTTCCCCGTGGCCTGCTGATCATTTCTGCCTCCCTTCCTCCCTTAGACAGGTTCTGACGGCGCTGGTAGCAAAAGCTCCGGCGAACTCTCCTGTAGCTCAGGCCCTGGGCTGGAGGAAGAAGACCTCGTGTGGGGCCCACTGTCAGCCATTTAAACAATTCCATTTCTTTTCAGTTTTCAGTGTAAACTTCCAATAGCCATATCTTGGTGAAGAATTGTCCAAAATTCCCAAATAAATTGTGTTGGATTCCCCTCATTGAGTACTATCCATGGGTGCATCCAAAAACTTATGAAAATCACTGGATTTAGCTCATTAATTCATTTAAGGAAAATTTTGTTGAATTAATTCCAGGAGTTCTTTTTATTGGAAAATTCCCAATTTTGGGCAGAACATTCCTTCAAATATACTTGAACACCAGTAAAAATTTCAGAGGCATTTTACCGCATTTGCTTTAGAAAATGCAGTGTCAATCCTTTATGTCTCTGAAAAATAGGAAAATAAACAGACCAAATTTTCAGCTTTTCCCCAGTCCTTGCAAAATCCATATCTCCATGTAGGAAACTACAAAAAAGGTAAAACCAATTCCTATGGACCCAGGACATTTTTACTTCACAAAAAGTCCACTTTTCAGCATAGGAAATGTCGGAGTGTGTTAGCTGCGACACTCCTCCAGGCCTGCTCGGAAGCATCTCGTGAGGTTCTTTTTTCGGAGGGGACTTGGCGCCGTACGCGACCTGGGCTCGACGGAGCGGATGAACACCGAGATTTATGTGGTTCGGGCGTGCTTGTTCTATTGCTTGAGCGTGAGTGCTTGTCGCGGGATCTGAAATGCGAACCCTTTGCCAGGTGGTCACCCCGATCCTTTTATAGTTCAAGGCCTTGGGGTTACAATGAGGCTTGGGTCCCGACAGGTGACCCCAGTACTATGTGTACCCTATACATGTTCTAGGGCTTCGTCCTCTGAGTAGAGTGGTTGGCGGGGGAGTTATATCCCGCCGTCCGGCATGCTGAGCGCCCCTGACCGCATGTCAGGTGATGATGAAGACGCCGTCTTGTCGCCACGTCTTCTCGCCCAGGTTGGGTGGCTTCGTGCCGTTGGGCGGCACTGTACTGCCGTCACGCCTTCGCCCTGTCTTGTCACCGTAATGGCGAATAGGCAGAGGACGGAGACGTGTGCAGTGCACCTTGCTTCTTGGGAAGGAGCGAACCTTGAACCCGAGGCCTTACAGTGCACTTCCTTCTTTACTTCGTCGACCCACGGCCCACGATGGATCGTGGGGCACGGGCAGCTCTGGAGCTCTTATCGACAGACTTGGTGCCAGGGGACACATGGCAGCTCCGGAGCTCACCTCAGCCGGTAGGCTCAGACCGGAGCGGAGAGTAAGGGCACAGGACTTTGGGGCCTGGGTGCCATAGCTCCGCTTGTGTCAATTGAGGACCGAGCCGTGTGCGGGCCTGTTGAACAAGCTTGAACAGTACCGAAGACCTACCGGCTATATGGGAACCGGGAAACCAAGGTAACGCGAGTAGCTGGGTGTTGAGGCATAGCTGTTCATTAAGAGGGTAGATTGAGAGCTCGAGGTGTAAATCGGCTGGCGGAACTGTGGATGCGCGTGCAGAGACCTCTTGCTCGGGACGATTGGACCGGTTTAACATTTGGCTGACGGGTGAAAGGTGGTTGTGTACGACGTCTGTGATGGTTGCTGTAGGCAACATCGAGTACGGGCGTACATGACGGGTTATTCGGGTAACCCTGCAGGTGTAAATCAATTATAATCACCGTCCCTCGCCGTCAGTGAGTACCACTTGTTCACTGTACCGTGACGTAGAAAGAACAGGCTAGATACATGTTAAAAGTTTGCTGATTTGAAAGACATTCTTTGCTTGTTAATGTCTTGTTGTAGGCTAGAGCTAATTAAAGTTCTTTTTATTTTTGGGCAAAGTACATGAGAGAAATGCATTTCTTGTTTGACTGCGGCTCTCTCATGTGCCTTAGCGTAAGGTTCTCCACCAACTGCTGCTAAAACTTTAAAGTAAGGTTCAAATAATTTGGCGAGTCTTTTGCAACTTACTTTAGCTCATGTACCTGATAACTATTCATGTAGAGTTGCATGTATAGGAGAGACAGGTCAGTCTTGCTGAGCCATCGTACTCACTGCTTCTGTTTGAAGCTTTTGCAGGGGTTTATGAGGAAGGGGCTCCCGAGGAGGAGACGGAACCCCAGGAGGGGAACCCCGTCAAGTGGGAGTCGTGCATGCCGCCATGTTAGTGTGTGTATGTGCTAGCGGGGACACGTTCACGGGCTGAACGTGAACTCGATGTTTAGTCTATGCCCGTGAGTGTAGACTGAACATATTTTGTTGTAAAAATGTTCATAAACCTGTTTATGTAATAAAACTTTGCTTCCGCTTTGTATCTTTGATGTGTGTTATCCGGTGCTGTGCAACGCAGCACGCCTCAGCGTGATCCTGGCTCGACGAGGCCGTGAGGCCGCGTCAGTTTCAAGCCATGGTTGCTAAAAGGAAAACGACCGCCGGCTAGTCCAGCTCATGTGTGCAAAATTTGATGCGCTAAGAAAGATTAAAGAGTAAGAATTTTGAGTTCCCGTACCGTTTACTCGGTTTGCACACGTCGGAGCAAAATCTTCAAATTAGCCGGCGATGATCAACGGTTCGCTCCAAGCTTCGGAGGAGAGCAGCACCGAGGTAGGGCGCTCCCGTGGCCGTGCTCATTCGGGCGTGAAAACCTCTGTGGATGAATGTTCTAGGGCTTGGGAAACACAGGAACTCGCTAGATTTTGTGTCGGGGAAGTGAGCAACGGGCACGCGGTGCTGTTTAGCATCTCAGAGTGAAGGGGGCATGAGTTTTTGACGGTTCCCGGTTGTGTACAGAGGCGGTGGCGAAATGGGGAGCTCTGTTCTCGTGGTTGCTCATGAGGAGGAGGCAAAGCACGGTTTGCTCGCTCTGGGGAGGAGTATATCACGCTGAGAGCTAGTGATACACAACCATGATCGCCAGCGCATGGAAAACCAACGAGGAGGTGGCGGCAATCAGCGCTCGGTGGCTCTCTGATGAAGCTACTCATGGGAGTAGAAAAACGGAGACCCGAGGACTTCCTTTGCAAGCAAATTTGACTCACTGACCAGTGGGGTCCACCCCCTTTTCTCCCCACAAAAGATCTTCTCATGTTGATCCTTTCCATTCCAAAGTATTGAAGTTTAAAAGTGGGCTAGAATTCAATTTCTCTGAATTCAGTTTAAATTTGACTTGCAAATTGAATTCAGATGGAATTTGGAATTGCTTCTCTTAAACTCCCTTCTCAACCCGCTCAAAAATGAAAAAGTTTGTCATCCAACTTTTTCCTCAAATTCTGAAGTATAGGGCTGCATGAGTATTCAAAGTTTTGGCGACAATACGTGTGAACTTTGAATTTGAAATTCTGAGTTTCAACCTTCATGCAAAGAAATGTTTAAGTCCATATTGGTTCAGCACATTCAAATGAACATGCGAGCCTCTTTTTGGATGAACATCCATGAACAAGTTTGCGTGAAAAAAATAGCTAGTCCTATTTTTCATGAATTTGCACACATAGACTTTCAAGCCAATGTTTATTTCATATAAAATTTTTGGGACTTTTACAATTATGAAGGCTCAAGCAAAAGACAAAGGCATGTCCCATATTAGGAGGAGGATAGAGAACGGGAAATGAAATGCTTTCGGAAGGATGATGAGTGAACCTTATGGTTCAAAAACCGGATAGTTATACCCCGTGATATGGGACTGCTGAAGAAAATCTTGGATGAGGTTTGCTTATCCAAGTTTTCTATTCATCCAGGTAGTAACAAGATATACAAAGTGTTGAAGACCAAATTTTGGTTGACCCGGATGAAACGAGAGATTGCAAAGTACATGTCTGAGCGTGACACGTGTCAGCGAGTTAAAGCCGACCGTATGAAGAAGGCAGGAACTTTGTATCCACTTAGTATCCTTGCATGGAAGTGGGAGGACATTAGTATGGATTTCTTTGATGCGTTGCCTCTAACAGCTAACAAGCATGACTCGATTTGGGTGATTGTAGATTGGTTAACCAAGTCATCACATTTCATTCCAGTGAATACAAAGTTCCCTGCCGATGTAAAAGTCCCAAAAAAATGTATATGAAATAAACCGAAGCTTGATTGCTATGTGTTTCAAAATCATGAGAAATGGGACATACAAAAACTTTCTACAAGTGATAGTGTACATGGGTGTCCAGCAAAAAGAGCTCAAAGATTCATTTGAATGTGTTGGACCAATGTTGAGTTAAACCCATGTGTAAATCATTCATGTGCATGAGAAAGATTAAAAATCAGATTTTCAAACTCAAAGTTCACCTCAAATTGTTTTCAAACTTTTGAATACACATGCAGCCTCATACTTTTGAATTTGAGGAAATTTAGGATGGCAACCTTCTGATTTTAGGGTGGGAAAGAAAGGAGTTAAATATGATCATTTCCAAATTTGAGCGGAATTCAAATTTGAAAGTAAAATTCACACTGAATTTGGTTAATTCAAATTTCGGCCCATGTTTAAACTCCAGAAATATCAGATTAAGTGGATTTACATGATTGAAAAATTTTGGAAAAAAATTGTGAGGATAAGAAGAGGAGGAGAGGGGGGTGGATCCCACATGTCATTTAGGCAACTTAACTTGCACATGAAGTCTGTTTCTCTGTTTTCCTTCGAAGCAGCAGAACCTCCTCCAAGCGCCACCGAGACTCCATGCAACAGTTACCTCCTCTCTAAATCGTCGTTCTGGAGACCTACTCGTGCTTCCATCTACTCACGAGATGATCCGTTGCTCACAAAACCGACTCAAATCGGCCTTCGCCTGCTCCCCGCGAGCAAGAACAGAAACTCAGAACAGCTCACGCCACCGCCTCAGTTTCAACCGGGAAATTGTTAGTCTCATGCGTGCAACGTCCACCAAGCAGCAAAACTGCATCATAGACTCCTAACCTACCCCCTCGACGCACAACCGATCTAGTTCCAGCCTCCCAACACCGAAAACCCCTTCCCCGTGCGGCGAAAGAATACAAGCGATGATCGGTACGCACGTGGACAGCTCAAAGAGGAGATTTCCCGCCCGGGCAAGGAACGGACATAGGAGTGCCAGACCTCAGCGCTGCTTCTCCACAAACCCTTGATCAAGCCGTGGACGACCGAGCTCCAATTTGGGATTTTTTCTCTGGCGTGCGCAAACCGATGATCCGGTACGAAGTGATCAAATTCTTTCTTAACATTTGGTCCTAGGTCACCAAATCTTGCGCACAGGAGCTAGGCTAGCTGGTGACCAAATTCTCTTTGAAACCCTAGCTCAGAAACGCATGTAGACAGCACAATTTCAGTTTTTCCGAGCGCTTCCATGGTGGCATGGTTCGGTTGCACGGTGACAGCCCACTTAGGGCTACTCCTGAGCAAGTTTGAGGCCATGTCAATCTTCCTCGAGGTCCACTGGTGCTGTAAAGCCTTTTCCCAAACTTTTTGTGGGCTAGCTCGGCCGGTCGTCGGCGCCGAAGTGGTCCTGAGGCCGCCGCACGCCGCCGATGGGTTTCCGGCCACCGGCAGCCCGAGAGCACACCACCAACGGATTCCTCACCCTCCAAAACTCCCAGGCGGCAAGCGTCCAGCCGGTAGGATGTAACAGCCCTATCTTTTGGTAAAGTTACATTTCACTTTATGAAGCAAAGTTGAGGAGAAGGAAAACGATTATGTGTCACATGGAATAATGAAATACGAAAATGGACATGTGAGGGAGTTAAAAAAATTTCTTTAACTCATGCTTAACATGTTAACAGGAGGAAAGAATTTCACTCCCTAATTTAAACTCATGTGCACATTCTCTATGAGTAGAGTGGGGAAAAATTTAAACATAATTTGAATCTTTTAAAAGGATTCATGTTCAGATTGTCCAAATGCATACAAGTGAATTCACCAATGCATTCTCAATATATCAAAAGAGCATATATTCCAAATTTAGATATTTTTGGAGCTCATATACTATTTATTCAAAGGAATAATTGAGAGCACATTTAAATTCAAATTTGAATTTAAAATCTATACCAAACATGCTCAATTTTGAAATCTCATTTCAGATTTTATATCTCAATATTCTTTTTGGCCTGACCTCCAAATTTGGTTAATTTTGGACAGAGAATATGTGGGAATTTCAAAGCACGGAGCAGGAAAGTTAATGGGGCTGTGGACCCCACATGGCAGTCTCTCAGTGCAGAACAGCCTCTCCCATTGCCTCAGCGCGCACCACCGAGCAGAGCAGCTGTCAGCGCAAGCTTCCTGCCTGGGGCTCCTTCCCGATCATTCCCAAATTGTGTGCTCGCCCTTATCACGCCCACGGCAAGTGAACCGAAGTTCTTCTTCTCCCCAGCTCTCTCTCTGCCTTCT
Organism: Neostapfia colusana; assembly: GCA_030760725.1. Taxonomy (NCBI): domain Eukaryota; kingdom Viridiplantae; phylum Streptophyta; class Magnoliopsida; order Poales; family Poaceae; genus Neostapfia; species Neostapfia colusana. The sequence continues at coordinate 106,212,546 of JASWHV010000003.1, forward strand.
CCCATGGCAAACAACCGAAACCGGTGCCACACCCCTGCTCTCACTTGCCCAGCCACCCGAGCCCTGGTTGCTCGAGGTCCCAACACAAGAAAGAAGCACCACGGCGTGTTCTAGTGTTCTATCACCTCATATCTCACGCACCGAGTGCAGCAGCCGGTCATCTCCCTCTCTCACGCCATCTCAGTTTTTCTCCCCACGGCAGAAACTTTCTGCTCTCACGTGGACAGCACTGTCCGGGGCGTCTCAAGCTCAAACAAACAGGCCCTTAGGTGTGCCTGAGTCCCCTAATGCTCCTCTCCAAAGCTCAGCTCGATTGGTGCAGCATCAAGCAAGTATTTCCATGAATTTCTCCACTAGGTCAGAACTAACCTCTGGTACCAATCTTCAAAATTCTCTCAGCTCACTACAAATACTGCAAATCTGATTTAGATACGGGCTGTGGACCTCTGGGCGCAACCACCGGTCAATTTTCATAGTGAATAATGAACTGTAACCCCATATATTGAGTTTTTCCCCACTGCCATGTGCAAAAATGCGCCAGCGCACGGTGCCCCTATGTTTGACCGTGTTTCCATAAAAAACATCATGCCGCTCTTTCTCATACTCCAGTGATGCTTCACACAATAATTGGGAGTCTGCCGTGCCATATTTTCCCGGGAAACCTTGCCGGAGGTGCTGCTACCCTAGGTCACCGCTGCTGCCCTATTTCCAGTCATCCCCACGATGGGGCAGCCACCTCTCCGAGTTCCCCGTGGCCTGCTGATCATTTCTGCCTCCCTTCCTCCCTTAGACAGGTTCTGACGGCGCTGGTAGCAAAAGCTCCGGCGAACTCTCCTGTAGCTCAGGCCCTGGGCTGGAGGAAGAAGACCTCGTGTGGGGCCCACTGTCAGCCATTTAAACAATTCCATTTCTTTTCAGTTTTCAGTGTAAACTTCCAATAGCCATATCTTGGTGAAGAATTGTCCAAAATTCCCAAATAAATTGTGTTGGATTCCCCTCATTGAGTACTATCCATGGGTGCATCCAAAAACTTATGAAAATCACTGGATTTAGCTCATTAATTCATTTAAGGAAAATTTTGTTGAATTAATTCCAGGAGTTCTTTTTATTGGAAAATTCCCAATTTTGGGCAGAACATTCCTTCAAATATACTTGAACACCAGTAAAAATTTCAGAGGCATTTTACCGCATTTGCTTCAGAAAATGCAGTGTCAATCCTTTATGTCTCTGATAAATAGGAAAATAAACAGACCAAATTTTCAGCTTTTCCCCAGTCCTTGCAAAATCCATATCTCCATGTAGGAAACTACAAAAAAGGTAAAACCAATTCCTATGGACCCAGGACATTTTTACTTCACAAAAAGTCCACTTTTCAGCATAGGAAATGTCGGAGTGTGTTAGCTGCGACACTCCTCCAGGCCTGCTCGGAAGCATCTCGTGAGGTTCTTTTTTCGGAGGGGACTTGGCGCCGTACGCGACCTGGGCTCGACGGAGCGGATGAACACCGAGATTTATGTGGTTCGGGCGTGCTTGTTCTATTGCTTGAGCGTGAGTGCTTGTCGCGGGATCTGAAATGCGAACCCTTTGCCAGGTGGTCACCCCGATCCTTTTATAGTTCAAGGCCTTGGGGTTACAATGAGGCTTGGGTCCCGACAGGTGACCCCAGTACTATGTGTACCCTATACATGTTCTAGGGCTTCGTCCTCTGAGTAGAGTGGTTGGCGGGGGAGTTATATCCCGCCGTCCGGCATGCTGAGCGCCCCTGACCGCATGTCAGGTGATGATGAAGACGCCGTCTTGTCGCCACGTCTTCTCGCCCAGGTTGGGTGGCTTCGTGCCGTTGGGCGGCACTGTACTGCCGTCACGCCTTCGCCCTGTCTTGTCACCGTAATGGCGAATAGGCAGAGGACGGAGACGTGTGCAGTGCACCTTGCTTCTTGGGAAGGAGCGAACCTTGAACCCGAGGCCTTACAGTGCACTTCCTTCTTTACTTCGTCGACCCACGGCCCACGATGGATCGTGGGGCACGGGCAGCTCTGGAGCTCTTATCGACAGACTTGGTGCCAGGGGACACATGGCAGCTCCGGAGCTCACCTCAGCCGGTAGGCTCAGACCGGAGCCCAGGGCTCGTGTCAGCACCGGAGCTGTCCACAGTGTGGAGGTGGCTCGGAGCCAGGGGACACATGGCAGCCCCGGACCTCACCTCACCGGGGAGGCTCGGACTGGAGCCCACGGCACGTGTCAACACTGAGCTGTCCTCAGCAGGGAGGTGGCTCGGAGCCAGGGGACACGTGGCATCCCTGGACCTCACCTCAGCGGGAAGGCTCGAACCGGAGCCCAGGGCACGTGTCGGTCCCGGTGCTGTCCTCAGCAGAGAGGTGGGGCCCCCATCTCTGCTACGTGGTGGTTTTGAACCTGTACTTTGGAAACCGAAGTGGTGGTGAGATTTTTGCGTAGTGGACGAGTGGTTATACCTGGGATACTTAAAGGCTCCACGTCCTTGGCGTAGTCAGCGTAATTTTCAGTAAATGCAGCAGTGTGTCATTGTGTCTACTCTCGATTGATGGGTCACGACGACACACTCAAGGGGTCGCCTCGGGGTAGTTACTGAGGTAGCCCATGGGTCGCAGGTCTACCACGCTGCTCTGCTCGGAAACCGCCGGGCATTTCTGAGATGTTACTCGCCTGGGCTCTAGTGTCTGACCGGTGGACCTGGGTCCTACCCGTCATTGGGGGGGGGGGGGGCGAGTTCCAAGGTGACGTGCTCGAGGGGTTGCCTTGGTGCACTTACTGCAGCAACCAATAGGTTTCCGGCCACAGTTCCACTGCGCCGCTCTTCTCGGGAACCGCCGGATGTTCCTGAAATGTTATTCGCCTGGCCCTCAGTGTCTGACAGGTGGACCTGGATCCTACCCATCGTTGGGCGAGGCAAATAAGCCGTGGCATTCAGAGGTGGAAGCTCAATCGTCACACCTCTTACCATGCCCGAGGTCGTGGTTGTGTATAAAAGGAGGCCTTCCAATGTTGGATGGCACCCTCCCTCACCATGTGGCCTTTGCTCTCCTCTTGCGCGCTGGAAGCCTCCGCTTCTCAGCAATATCGTCCACCAGATGCTCTTACATCAGTAGCCATCTTCGTCCACTTTTGTGAGATGTTCGTGTGTGTGCGACCTTCGGCGCGGCTCTCTGAGGTGTCCCTCTCCTTGACTGTTCCGAATAGAAGCACATACCATCCCGATGGCACGCCGATGGGAAGGGAGGTCATCAGTGACATGATCCTCGACTTGCAGGGAGTCTCTACGCCAGTGTCGTGTGGGACATGTCCTCTAGGTGCCTTGCCAAAGAAGGGCGATCTACCGGCACTGGTGGAAGGTTAAGTCCAGAGTGATTAAGCCTTCCTTCAGGTACTGTTGTGGACAACCAAATCTTCCACATATGGCATTTGGACCACCCGACACTGGATATGACCGTTGCCTCGGTCCAGCATAAGCTGCTTCCGTCCTCAGTCTTATAGCAGGTGATCGTCTCTCTATGCAAAGATTGGCTTGGGGGTCAACCAAGTATGCCATGGAGCAGTAGGTTGCTCGACTTGTAGCTATTGAGTTCCTTAGTTGCCTTGTATCCCTTTTTGTATGCCAGAACCCTGTCATTAATGATGACTTTTTATCTCAAGTCTTTTGTGTTGTCAATGTAGGCTTCAGACCCTTAGCAGCGCAAGGGTCCGGAATGACTTAGCCATTGTGGATAGCTCTTTGCCAATGTCATGAGCTTTCTCCTCCGGGTCCTTAGCAGTGTAAGGACCCAGGGCGCTCCGGCAGTGTGGCTACTACTCCCTCCGAGTTCTTGGTAGCATAAGGACTCGAGGGAAGTTTGACCCCTATCTTCAGCTTGTCCTAGAGAGACATGTGGCAGCTCCGGACCTCTCCTCTGCGGGGAGGCTGTGGACCGGAGTCCGGGGCACATGTCAGCTCCGGAACTCTTCTTGTAGGGTGTAGGTTCTGCATCCAGGTGACAGGTTGCAGCTTCGGACCACACCTCGTCAGGGAGGCTTTGGATCGAAGCCTAGGGCACGTGTGAGCTACGGAGCTATCCTCCATGAGGAGGAGACTGAGCCATGTGATGCGTGGCAGCTCCGGGTTCCACCTCAGAAGGGAGGCTTTGGACCGGAGCCCAGGGCATGCGTCGGCTCCGGAACTCAAGCGCATGTGGCAGCCCCAGGGCTGACCTTATGGCCAAGAGCAAGTGGCTTGCCTGTTTACAGTTGATATGCTTTAGGAAGCACAAACTGTAAACGGAGAATGCACAGGGCACGTGTGAGCTCCGGAGCTATCCTCAGCGGGGAGGAGGCTCTGAGCTAGGTGATGTGTGGCAGCTTCGGGTTCCACCGTAGCAGGGAGGCTTCAGACTGGATCCCAAGGCACGCATCGTCTCCAAAACTCAAGCGCACGTGGCAGCCCCAGGAATGACTTTAGGGCCAATGGCACGTGGAGTGCACGTTTACAATCGATATGCTTAAGGAAGCACAAACTATAAAGGGAGGATGCACAAGGAACATGTGAGCTCTGGAGCTATCCTCAGCGGGGAGGCAGCTATGAGCCAGGTAATGTGTGGCAGCTTCGGGTTCCACCTCAGCAGGGAGGCTTCGGACCGAAGCCCAGGGCACGCATCGGCTCTAGAACTCAAGCACACGTGGCAGCCCCAGGGCTGACCTTAGGGCCAAGGGCACATGGCTTGCCCGTTTACAGTTGATATGCTTGAAGAAGCACAAACTGTAAAGGGAGAATGCACAGGGCACATGTGAGCTCTAGAGCTATCCTCAGCGGGGAGGAGGCTCTGAGCCAGGTGATGCGTGGCAGCTTCGGGTTCTGCCTCAGCAGGGAGGCTTCGGACCTGAGCCTGTCAGGAGCCCGGCCCGGTGATCGCACTGGGTGGTGTCGTGCGATGCGGCACCCAACAGCATGCACAAAAAGAAGCTCAAGAACATACGAAACCACTTTGTTACTCATGATAAGTTCTTTTACAACATATTGTACACATGCAGCGGAAATTAAAACTAACTGGAGAATCTACTCGCTCTCGACCCTAACTATGCCGAAGAGAAGTCGTTCAGCCCGTGAACGCTTCCTACTAGCTTCACCAAAGAAAGGCAGCGGCTAGGTTTCTGATGAGTGGAACGAACCGTGAGGTTCATCGTCTCACTGGACAACCCTCTTCATAGCAGGCATCCTGCTACCTGCAAAAACAACTCAGAAGCAACCATGAGCACTAAGGCTCAGCAAGTCTTAACCTTCAATCCTAAACATGTAACTCTACATGCAGGGGTAGTAAGACAGTAGGAACATGAATTTTGCAAAATGAACCTTGACTAAACTTGATCCTTAAATTCAGATTCTTATAGCCTTCATTTTAGTGGTCCTCACGCCTCACAACACCGGAAGTACACAATCAAACAAGAAACGCTTATCCCGATGTTGCTAGCCTAAGGTGGAAATGAACATTAGTTGGAACTATCTCTAATTTAGTCAAGGTTCCAATAAAAAGATTAATCCATAAACAGCATGTTAAGAGACTTAGTTCCTCTTCTTACTACGTCATGGCGCAGTGGGCAAGTATGCTCAATCCTCTTCCACGAGCGACGGTGATTCAAATCAATAACAACCCGAAATACATGACACATACACCCGCCTTGAAAGACTCTCTCAAGAGCTCTTTCTTATGTTGTATGCAGCAACCTTTCACACAACAACCCGACATAGAAAAACGTTTTGCGCCAAGCAGGATGGTCCTCTACGCGGACACGTAGAAGTTGCCCGCTAAAGGATTTACACCACCTGCCTTCTCAACGCCATTCCCACGCGAAGGATGAGTTTCTATATCACGGTCTATCGAGTTACATCGGTTTCATGGGTCCCATACCCCACTATATATCCGGTACAGCTCAATCTTGTCCAGCAGGGCCGCATACATACGGTCCTTAACCGACACGGATGGGGCTACAACCAACCTCCACATTTGCCTTACCATCCCGGTCCAGGTCAAATGTGGTCTCAGGCATTTTCACACCCATCACAGGTTGAGACCAACCTTGAGCGCTCCATCCTACAGGAACATCCCCGTCCCCATCTCATTTTCCTGAGGGTGCTCTTATTATCAACCTCTCGCGAGTAACTCCATTACTCGACCTTTCTCGCTAGTAGCTTTTTACTACTCGACTTCTACCGAGCTAGCTACAACATTAGCCTAGCGTCTACTACGAGGCAAAGCCTACACTAAACCTTCTACTAAGGGATGTAATAGCCATGCAAGTGGGATTCAAACATCCTAGACATAATGCACAATATCAAGTCTAATAAACATTAGGTGGGGTAAAGCAAAATTTAAAACGGTAACGATTTGCAAACCGGGGTTCTTGCCTTGCTCAACGGCTTTGTTAGAATCTAGGAGTTAGTCTTCCTCCGGAGAATCCGCCAAACTCGTCATGATATGGAGATCCTCGCTGTGGGGTTGAGTCCTCGTTGAACGCCGTCACGTGGGCTATTATATTGCAATGCACATATATTTCAAAAGCAATTTAGAAACTGTTTCAAAACTGTTGTTCAAGTTAACTCACACATAATAGGGACAAACAACAGCAAGGTTTCTGTTGCTGGATCTAAATCTTAGAGATGATGAAAGCTAGGTGAAAAGGGATACTAGTAATCCCCATGTGATTAAGTCCATTATATGAACACTTAAACCTAAAAGATGGTAGCTCAAGTTCCAGAGGTCCAATGAAGGTGAGATTTTAAACACAGCTTTTATGCAAGGTATTTAGTTAGTGTGCAAAAATTGAGTTCATGAAATGGCTCAAGGTGATCACAATAATTCCTTATGTGATTTTCACTAATCTGTCTTTACCCCCTAGGTATTAAGCTTTCCTATGCGGCAAAGTAGACTTTTTGTGAAATACAAAATGTCTTGAGTCCATAGGAATTGGTTTTACCATTTTTGTAGTTTCCTACATGGAGATATGAATTTTACAAGGATTGCGGAAAAGCTGAAAATGTCTCTGTTTATTTTCCCATTTTTCAGAGACTTAAGGAATGAACGCATCATTTAAAAATTCAAATTAGGTCCAATGCCTCTTAAATTTTTACTGGTGTTCAAGGAAATTTGGGAGAATTTCATGTCCAATTTTGGGAATTTTCCAATAAACAGAACGCCTTTAAAAATTCCTACAATATTTTCTTTAAATGAATTAATAGCCAAATCCAGAGATTTTCATAACCATTGGGCTGCACCTGTGGATTGTACTCTCAGAGGGGAATCCAACAAAATTTGTTTCACAATTTTTGGACACTCCTACACAAAGTTATGGCTCTCCAAAGTTTGAACTGAATTGGGAAAATCTGGAAAATGTTTAAACACCGACAGTGGGTCCCACCTGTCATCCCTAACCTTTAACCTCGCGCCAAACAGGGCAGTGGTGGCTCCCTCCGGCGAGGGTCACCGGAAAGGCACTTCCCAGCCACCTATGGACCCTCTTCGGGCCGCCGCCCCATTTTCCACCATGTTGGTGAGGTCGCTGGCGGCTGAAACTCGCTGGAAAACAGGGCTCACCGAGGACAGCAGGAGCTAGGGTTCCGGCGAGGTTTCGGTGGATCGTTTCTTCACCAAATGATCGGGTTCTTGGCTCTAGAGTACCAGGGGATTGTGTTGAAGGTCGACATGGGGTTTAAACGAGCCGGGAAGCACTTCAAACCTATCGGCACCGTGCACCCGACGTGGTCCAGCGGTATTCCCTCGAAAAGAACTCAGATTCCTCGCTCTACACTCAATTTCTTGGTCTAAAATCGATGGAGGAGGTGTGCTAGGTAGTTAATATCCTGTGTGTGAAGTTTGAGACACAGCCAACATAAATTGAGGACGAATTTTGCAATTCCTTACCTCAAGGTCAGTTTCTGCCGCCCGGGAGAAAATCTTGAAATTCTGCCTCTGTGATCAATGGCTAGGGCTGAGCTTCGGAGGTGAGCAACTAGACTTGTAGGTGAACCGATGGGGTGGCTTTCCTGGGTGTGATCGCCCTTGGTTCGGGCTGGCCACGGTGACCAGTTCGGTCAGTTTGAGCTCGGGAGCAGCAGCAACTCTGCTGTTTCTAGGAGCCAGTGAGCTCGGGACGGCGGGTGACGTTGCTAGCCGGCTAGATCATGAGTGTGCGATGATCTTTGCTGTGGAGACCTAAATCATCCGGTGCTCGGGTAGCTGTGTAGGATTTAGAGAAGCAGAGCGACGCCGGTTGTGTTCTTCTCGGGAGAAAGCAACGTGCATGAACGAGAGTGAAGAATAGAAGTTTGCTTGTGCAGCCTTCGGGGGAGATATGGGCAGAGGCTAGATGACCGAAGAGGAGGAGGTGGCACCAGAGATCGTCGTGCGTGATCTGCTGCTGGGAGCTGTCGCGCGTTCAGCCGAGGAAAACAGATATGAGTCGGTTTGTTCGAGTGTGTGTGTGACATGTGGGCCCTCACACCTCAAATATCTCCCTCCTCTGTGCGTTCATATTCCCGCACCGCCTTCGTCCGAATTCCACCAAAATTGGATGGTAGACTAAACATGAGGTGAGGAATTTGAATCTAAACTCAAATTTCAAAATTGAGCATGTTTGGTTCAGTTTTCAAATTTAAATTTGAATTTGAACTCTCCCTCGAATATTCCTTGGAATAATTGGTATACGAGATCCAAAAATATCCAAATATGGATCATGAGCTCATTGATACATGGGGAAGGCACCGGTGAATTAATTTTTATGCATGTGGGCAATCTGAACATGAATTCTTTCAAAAGAATTCAAATTGTGTTTAAACTCCCTCCACTCTCCTCATAGAGGAGGTGCACATGAGTTAGAGTTTTGAGAATGAAATTATTTCCCCTAGGTTAACATGTGCTGATCATGGCCTAGAGAAAAATTTTAACTCCCTCACATGTCCATTTGTATGTTCATCATTTTATGTGACACAATTTTAGCCTTTCTTCACCTTAACTTTGTTTCATAAGTTGAAATCAAACTTTACAAAAGTTAGGGCTGTTACATTCCTCCCCCCATAAAAGAATCTCGTCCCGAGATTACAAAAAGAAGATGAAGGGAGAATGACTACTGGACATATGGTACAAACAAGTCAGGAAAATTTAAACGGAGAAAATCCTCGCTTTCCCATGTGGCTTCATCAGCGGTGTGGTTACTCCAGCAGACTTTCTAAAATCGCAATGTCCGATTTTTTGTGGCGCGAGTCTTCTCGTCGATAATCTGTATTGGATACTCAGAATAAGTGAGATCCGGTTGAAGATCCTCAATGTTCTCCATATGAACTGCGGTTGGGTACTTAAGACATTTCCGCAGCTGTAGACGTGGAAAACATTGTGAATACCCGAAAAGGGCATCGGTAAATCCAGACAATAAGCCAAGGGTCCACATATCTCAGAGACAGCAAACGGTCTGATGAATTGCGCAGAGAGCTTTCCCTTCACTCCGAAACGATGAACCCCTTTCATCGGAGAGACAGGAAGATACACATGGTCTCCGATGTCAAAGTGAAGAGGTCGACGTTGTTTATCTTCATAGCTTTTCTGCCGAGATTGAGCAGCCTTTAAATTGGCTTCAATCACTCGCACTCGTTCCTAGGCTTCATTCACAAGATCAATCCCGTAGACCACTCTCTCGCCGGACTCACACCAATTCAGCGGTGTGTGGCACTTCCGGCCAAAAAGAGCTTCATACGGGGCCATCTTGATGCTGGATTGATAACCGTTATTATATGAGAATTCTGCTAACGATAGATGGTCATCCCAATTCTTCCCATGATTGATGACACATGTCCGTAGCATATCCTCCAGAATCTGATTTATCCTCTCCGTTTGACCATCGGTTTGCGGATGATACGCTGAACTCCGAATTAACTTGGTTCCCAAGGAAGCATGGAGTTGTTCCCAAAATCTGGATACGAATAACACACCTTGATCAGAAACGATGGTGCGAGGAACCCCGTGTAAACACACAATCCTCGAGATGAACAGCTCCGCATACTTCTTTGCCACATATTTGGTATGGACTGGAATAAAATGAGCCCTCTTGGTCAAATAATCGACGATTACCCAAATAGAATCATGCTTGTTGCTGGTCATGGGTAAACCGACAATGAAGTCCATACTTATGTCTTCCCACTTCCATGCTGGAATCTTCAGCAGTTGAAGTGGTCCGGCTTTCCTCATATGGTCGGCTTTAACCCGCCGACACGTATCACAATCGGATACGTATTTCACAATCTCTCTCTTCATCCGTGTCCACCAGAACTTAGATTTCAAGTCCTGGTACATCTTATTGCTTCCCGGATGAATGGAGTACTTGGATCAATGCGCTTCATCCAATATCTTCCTCCACAATTTCATATTCCGGGGTACAACTATGCGGTTATTAAACAATAGAGTACCCTCTTCATCCTTGCGGAACATCTTCATTTCACCGCTGTCCACTCTCCTCTAGATGTAAGACATACCTCTGTCTCTCTTCTGAGCCTCTACAATCTCATCTTGGATTGTAGGAATAAGAGCGAGGTTAAACAGCGATCCATAGGGAACTAAGCGCAGGCTTGGTTCTCCTTCTTCATGTGCAGCCATGGATAAATGGTGAACGTGGGCTTTCCGGCTAAGTGCGTCGGCAACCACATTCGCTTTATCTGGATGGTAATGAATTTCAAGTTCATAGTCCTTGATCAATTCAAGCCATCTTCGCTGCCTCATATTCAGTTCTTTCTGCGTGAAGATGTACTTCAAGATTTTTTGGTCAGTGTAGAGATTTACTAGATTGCCTAGTAGATAATGTCTCCACATTTTTAATGCCAAGACCACTGCAGCTAGTTCAAGGTCGTGCGTCGGGTAATTATGCTCATGACCCCTGAGTTGTCGGGATCCATATGCGACCACACGTCCTTCTTGCATCAACACACAACCCAAACCAATGCCGGATGCATCACAATAAACATCAAACGGCTTCGTTGTGTCCGTTTGGGCTAAAACTAGAGCTGTGGTGTGATGCTTCACTAAAGTTTGAAAAGCTTGTTCACATAAATTGCTCCAATCATATTTGGTGCTTTTCTTCAACAGCTCCGCCATAGTTTTAGCGACTTTGGAGAAGTTTGGAATGAATCTCCGATAATAACCCGCTAAACCTAGGAAACTCCTCACTTCATGAATAGATGTTGGAGTTTTCCAATTCAGCACTTGCTCGATTTTACTTGGGTCCACAGCGATGCCGTCCGCTGAAATAGTATGCCCAAGAAACGGCACTTTGCTGATCCAAAACTCACATTACTGAACTTTGCATATAGCTTGTGATCCCTCAAGCGTTAGAGTACAATACACAAATGCTTAGCATGTTCTTCTTCCGACTTTGAATAGACCAAAATGTCGTCGATGAAAACCACGACGAACTTGTCTAACTCCGGCGTGAACACAGAGTTCAAGAGATACATAAAATGAGCCGGAGCATTGGTCAACCCAAAAGACATGACAAGATATTCATAAAGACCATATCTTGTCGAGAACACAATCTTAGGTACGTCTTCTTCCCGGATTTTTATCTGGTGATACCCGGACCGAAGATCCATCTTGGAGAATACCTTAGCACCCACTAGTTGATCAAATAAAATACCAATGCGCGGTAGTGGATACTTGTTTTTTAGAGTGACAGCATTCAATGGACGATAATCTACTTATAGTCTCAAAGTCTCGTCGTTCTTCTTCACGAACAGTGCGGAACAGCCCCAAGGTGATGAACTTGGGCGTATAAAACCTTTGTCCATGAGGTCATTAAGCTGCTCCTTCAATTCTGCGAGCTCCTTCGGTGCCATTTTGTATGGTCGCCGAGAAATAGGTGTTGTTCCCGGTGCTAGTTCAATCTTGAACTCAACATCACGTTCGGGAAGCATGCCCGGTAAGTCGTCGGGAAACACATCTGGATATTCACATACCACTGGAATATCCTCAAGCTTAGGAGCTTCAATCTGATGCACCGCTGCAACTCGTTGTGATGGATCCACAAGATTTAATGTGTTGTAACCATGTATTTGGGAATTCAATTGGACACTCCTAGAGCTAATGTCAAAGATAGCTCTATAATGTTTCAACCATGACATCCCCAAGATAATATCAATCCTTTGTCCTTTGAGTATGATAAGGCTCGCAGGATAGATGTTTCCACCCAAACATAAAGGTGCCCGTGAGACCATCTTATATGTTGATATCTTGCCTCCGGGTGAGCTGATATGAAATGGATACTTAACTGTGCTAAATGAAAGATTATTCTTCAGCACATAGTCTCTGCTAATAAAATTGTGGGTGGCTACGGAATCAAACAAAACGAAAGTGGGTTGTTCTTGGAAGGTGAAAACATTCCCGCTAGAACTGGTTCGCCTTTTGCAATGTCCTCAATAGCAGTGTAACTAACCCTGCCAGCTTTTGAAAGATGCTTCTTTGAATGTTCATGATGCTGATCTGAGCATTGATGAGACAACACACGAGTGTGACTCTGCTCAGCACTACGACGGTTTCGTGTTGTAGAAATTCTCAGCTCTCTACTAACACGAGGTGGACATAAAATGTGCACAGCTGTTTGTGGTCGGGTTGCACAAACAACTTCTGATAGCTGCTGTTGAGGTGGAGACTCATAAGTGATCAACTCCACCCGTGGTTGTGAGAGTTGCACCACTGGCTGAATTTGTTGGCTAACTGGCGAGTAATACCGCACTCGGTAGTTCGGACGAACATTGATATCACTGTCTGGCGGTATACTTCTTTTCAGCTCCGCTTCACAACGGAGATGCATGTCTTCTTTAATGATAGAGGCATTTACCAACTCATCGTAAATACCATTATTGAACAAGGTCACTTGTTCTTTAAGATCGACATTCAAACCTCGGAAGAAATACTCGCACTTCAACACTTCCGAATCTACCATACTAGTGGTGTATTGCATCAAGTCTTCAAACTCTTTGAAGTACTCGTACGCACTCCTTTCTCCTTGCTTTAATTCCAGAAAGTCTTGATACTTTGTTCAAAGAAGTCCCGAACAAATGTGACGTGCCTGGAAAACATCCCGGAATTCATCCCACGTCACGCGATGACCATCAGGACGAGTTGCGATGTACTCCGCCCACCAAGCTCCAGCAGCTCCGTAGAGTTGTTGAGCGGCAAATAAAGTCTTCTGGTACTCATCGCACTCAAGCATCTCGAACTTGGCTTCAATACATTGGAGCTAATGAGCCGACTCCAACGATTCTTTCGCTTATGAGAAAACTGGTGGTTGTCTTGCTAGAAAATCTAAATAAGTGCTTGGCGGGGGATTTTACTGTAGTGTCTCCTGTCGTATGCTTTGTCGTACCAACAGATCCAGAGACTCAGCCATCTTTGCTAAGATTTCCGCCACTCCGGTTGATGGTGGCGGCACTTCTTGTCATGGTGAATTACTTCCGCCGTGACTCGACTCACCAACCTCACTCCTGGAATGAGCACGATCCATGCTGCAAGAGTGAGCAATCTACGGTTACAATTCAAAGTTTAAACTCAACTTGAATTGAAAACATAACCGTAAAAGAATCACATCAATATTGCAGCATTACACAAGCTAATTAGGGTTTCAAAAATTCTGAAATCTACCAAACTTGAGCAAGTTTGTCCAAACCCTTAATTCCAACAGTAGGACAAACTGAAAAATAACTCAAGAACATGTTATGGAGCTTAGAGAATTCTAAAACATCCCTGTCCACAACGAGTCCTAAGTTACATAGGCAATAAGTACTACTCTGTTCAGAATGACCAATAGGTCTTAATCCCAGAATTTGAATATGAAAATGGCAATTTCATGTCTCAAATTGAATATCAAAGTCATAGTTAACTTCAATATCATTCCAACAAGTATTTATTTGCCTTCATATCAGTTCTGAATGAAGAGATATGATATTTCAAAGTTAACAGAAATCTGGAACAATTTTGACAGCACCTCCTTTGAAATTGGTTGTTTTGTCCGCAAGATTTCATACAATTAAACTCCAAATATGAAGAAACTTTGAACTACAAAGTCGTAGCACAATTCCTAAAATTTCCAACGGTGTCTTACTTGACCCTTAGAAATTTTTCTACAGGATGTTACGGTTGAAATACAGAAATTTCCAGAGAGCATTTTGTGCCTGCCCTGTTTTTGGTTTTTGGACAGTTCACACCATCTGAGAATTTCATCCATTTGGAGGGTGATTATGGTCTGGACTTATACAGAAAAGTTGTACAAGACATCAAAACCTTTCCATCAATGTATCACACACCTCCATTGGTTCGACCAAACAAAAATTTTGCCATGTTCAAGTTCAGAATAAATTCTGCCAAAAACAAGGGAGGTTATTCCTAATTTTTTTGAATAAATCTATAATCCCAATTGACTCTTAGTGCCATTCATCTGTCTCTAAGACATGAAGAGTCTTATAAAACATATTCACTTCACATCCATTGCTGAATGGGACATCCCACACTACATTCCTCATATGGGTGAGCTAACCGAAATTGATCCGCTTTCGGTGGCGTTCCTTACCATTCTTACCTCCACGTAGGTGCGTCGTTACAGAATTGAAATACTGAATGATAACAACTGTTTGCTTTCCACCTTAAGTAACTATACTAATAATACTCCTTATGTGGCCATACTATACGTTCCTCACTCGCTCCTAAGTTTTCAAAAATATGCTCTTTTCATGCATGCTATTCCCAATGCGGCTCTGATACCACGCTGTGAGAGAGCCCGGCCCGGGAATCGCAGTGGGCGGTGCCGTGCGATGCGGCACCCAACAGCATGCACGAAAAGAGGCTCAAGAACATATGAAACCACTTTGTTACTCAAGATAAGTTCTTTTACAACATATTGTACACACACAGCGGAAATTAAAACTACCTAGACAATCTACTCACTCTCGACCCTAACTACGCCGAAGAGAAGTTGTTCAGCCCATGAACGCTTCCTACTAGCTTCACCAAAGAAAGGCAGTGGCTAGGTTTCCAATGAGTGGAACGAACCATGAGTTTCATCATCTCCCCGGACAACCCTCTTCATAGCAGTCATCCTACTACCTGCAAAAACAACTCAGAAGCAACCTTGAGCACTAAGGCTCAGAAAGTCTTAACCGTCAATCCTAAACATGTAACTCTACATGCAGGGGTAGTAAGACAGTAGGAACATGAATTTTGCAAAATGAAGCTTGACTAAACTTGATCCTTATATTCAGATTCTTATAGCCTTCATTTTAGTGGTCCTCACGCCTCACAACACTAGAAGTCCACAATCAAACAAGAAACGCTTATCCCGATGTTGCTAGCCTAAGGTGGAAATGAACTTTAGTTGGCACTATCTCTAATTCAGTCAAGGTTCCAATACAAAGATTAATCCATAAACAGCATGTTAAGAGACTTAGTTCCTCTACTTACTACGTCACCGCGCAGTGGGAAAGTATGCTCAATCCTCTTCCGCGGGCGACGGTGATTCGAATCAATAACAACCCGGAATACACGACACATACATCTGCCTCGAAAGACTCTTTCAAGAGCTCTTTCTTACGTTGTATGCAGCAACCTTTCACACGACACCCTGACATAGAAAAACGTTTCACGCCGAGCAGGATGGTCCTCTACGCGGACACGTCGAAGTTGCCCGCTAAAGGATTTACACCTCCCGCCTTCTCATCGCCATTCCCACGTGAAAGATGAGTTTCTATATCACGATCCATCGAGTTACATCGGTTTCATGGGTCCCATACCCCAATATATATCCGGTACAACTCAATCTTGTCCAGCAGGGCCGCATACATACGGTCCTTAACCGACACGGACGAGGCTACAACCAACCTCCACATTTGCCTTACCATCCCGGTCCAGGTCAAATGTGGTCTCAAGCATTGTCACACCCATCGCAGGTTGAGACCAACCTTGAGCGCTCCATCCTACAGGAACATTCCCGTCTCCATCTCATTTTCCTGAGGGTGCTCTTATTATCAACCTCTCGCGAGTAACTCCATTACTCGACCTTTCCCGCGAGTAGCTTTTTACTACTCAACTTCTACCGAGCTAGCTACAACATTAGCCTAGCATCTACTACGAGGCAAAGCCTACACTTAACCTTCTACTCAGGGATGTAGTAGCCATGCAAGTGGGTTTCAAACATCCTAGACATAATGCACAATATCAATCTAATAAACATTAGGTGGAGTAAAGCAAAATTTAAAATGGTAACGATATGCAAACCTGGGCGCTTGCCTTGCTCAATGGTTTTGTTAGAATCTAGGAGTTAGTCTTCCTCCGGAGAATCCGCCAAACTCGTCGCGAGATGGAGATCCTCGCTGTGGAGTTGAGTCCTCATCGAACGTCGACGTCACGTGGGCTTTTATGTTGCAACGCACATATATTTCAAAAGCAATTTAGAAACTGTTTCAAAACTGTTGTTCAAGTTAACTCACACATAAGAGGGACAAACAACAGCAAGGTTTCTGTTGTTGGATCTAAATCTTAGAGATGATGAAAGCTAGGTGAAAATGGATACTTGTAATCACCATGTGATTAAGTCCATTATATGAACACTTAAACCTAAAAGATGGTAGCTCAAGTTCCACAGGTCCAATGAAGCTGAGAATTTAACCACAGCTTCTATGTAAGGTATTTAGGCAGTGTGCAAAAACTGAGCTCATGAAATGGCTCAAGGTGATCACAATAATTCCTTATGTGATTTTCACTAATCTGCCTTTACCCCCTAGGTATTAAGCTTTCCAATGCTGAAAAGTAGACTTTTTGTAAAATAAAAAATGTCTTGAGTCAATTGGAATTTGTTTTACCATTTTTGGAGTTTCCTACATGGAGATATGAATTTTACAAGGATTGGGGAAAAGCTGAAAATGTCTCTGTTTATTTTTCCCATTTTTCAGAGACATAAGGAATGAACACATCATTTGACCAATCAAATGAGGTCCAATGTAAGGGCCAAAGTTTTCGGCACATATTCAAAGTGTTCAGCACCACACACACACTTCATTTGAAGAAACTTGATGAATACGTTTGAAGAGCAAGTAAACACCATCAACATGATCATTCGAGAATAAACTCACAAAATGCAAAAGTGGCATTTCCCACATGCATCATATATGGGCTGGACATATGAAAAAAGTCCTACACCTTGCTTGGAATGTCCATGCCAAATTTTACCCAAATTCAAGACCTTTTTGAAGTCCTTTTGGGTATAGCTAGAAAGAGGGTTGTTTGAACTCAAATTCAAATTCAAAATATTTCCATCCCATGAATTCAAAAGTGGGAGGCATATTCTTACTCCGCACATTTTTGTGAGCTCACACACCAATTTTCACTCCCTTTGGAGTTTATCTTGACATGAGCTAGGTTTAGCAAATTCAAACTTTATTTGAATTTCAAACTGCATATGTGCTGAAAATATATTCAAACAAAACCCAATTTGAATTCTATCCAATTCAAATGGCCCAGGGGTAGATAATTCAAATGACCAAGGTTAATTGGGTCTCTACTGTTTAGAGCAGTGGGGAAAATTTAATTCCAGAGGTGAAACCCTGGGTGGGACCCGCATGTCAGCCTCAGAGCAAAATCAACCGACTGAGGAGTTGAGATCGGTTACTTGCGCGTGATTCAGCAGCCGCCACGGCGAGCAGCGCCAAGGCCAGCAGCTGCTTACCGCCCGGGCCACCGAACCGCCTCGCTGCCTTCTTATCCCTGACCCCGAGCCGGTGATATGCGCATTCGGTTGCTTCTCTGCTCCCTCGCGCAAGAAACGCCGCCCTTTCTGCCGCTCGGTCGGAACTGATCGTAGAACCGTGATCACAGACGCTCCACTTGTCCCAAGCTGCAAAACCGAACGAGAGGATCTCCTTCTTCTTCCCCGCCGTAGGGAATTAGCTGAGCTCGGTTGATCTTGCCCCTACCGAAGGTTCTTTCCGATGACCTAAGTCCGCCGCACTTTGGGCTCCCGTGGACAGCCCAAACGGGAGGGTGTTACGTCCAAGCTAAGGCGTCCCCGGACGCGTTAGAGACTGGTGCTGCTCACCCCCGAACCACAGCCCAAGTGTTTGATCACCGGGGACAGAATTCAGTTTCCCCTTTCACTCGGCGCAGACCGACCTTCGGGTGCAGATCCGCCAAATTCACCCTCAAGAAATATTCAGAGAGTCTCAATCTGTTCCTACACGAACTAGACTTAGTGGCGCACAAGTTGCCTATACAACCTCTAGCATGAGAACCCCTGTACATGTCGTAATTCCAAGCTTGCCAACGGCGGCTTGTTCGGGAAGCATCAGGAGCACGGTGGGAGCTTACCTAGAGCCTATTCCGAGCTGCTTCGAGCTCATGTCGGTCTTTCCTAGGGTCCACTGATGCTCTCCGGCCTTTTGCTCAATCGATTTGGGTGCTAGGAAGTCCGGCTGACACGGCCGAAGTTCTTCCGAAGCCGCCGCTCGTCGCCGGCCGTGTTCCGGTGATTGTCGTGACGAGCTGAGCCCAGCATCGTGTTCCCCGGATGGATTTAGGCAGAGGCGGCCAAAATCATGGAGTTTGGCGCACGACAGAGGCCATCGGCGAGCTCTCCGGCGAGGGGTCGCGATGGCCGAGCTTGGGAGGCCGGAGGTAGACGAAGCGCTCGGTCCCACATGTCAGCAGCCGATATTTTAAACCCTGGGATCTGCTGTGGCACCGTATCGGGTGTGGCTGTGTGCAAAGGATTCCGTAGCCCCGTGTGTCGACCGCTGAAAAGTTGACACGTAGCCCCGGTCCCACGTGCAGCGGTTTAAACTTTTTCCCGATTTTTCTGATTTAGTTCAAACTTCAAACCCACATAACTTTGGCTAGGAAACTCCAAATCGAGTGAACAAAATTTTGTTGGATTCATCTCTCTTAGTACTTTCCAGAAAACAAGTTTCACTTAATGAAAGTACTTATTACTCCAGAATTAATTCTTCAAATTTCAAACTGGTTAGAATTTTAACGTGAGAACCCTTTGGAGGAAAATTCTGAAATTTTGCCAGGATGTTCACGAAAATATCCCTGAGTTACCATAAAAATTGCAGATCCATTTGAGCCCATTTGATCCACCTAATGCTGTGATGTATAAAACTGTTCCAGAGAAAATAGAAAATGTCCAGAAACATTTTCAGAATTTCTCTGAAATTGTTTAGCTCATATATTTATCTAGGAATCTTCGAATTAAGTGAAACCAACTCCATTAGAACCCTCTGAAAATATAGTTTTCATAAAGTCATGGCTTGCTCCATGAAAATCCCTAGAACACCCTAGGAGCTCCATTTAAGGTGAAGTGCATAATTATTTGTGGAGAGCTCAAATGAGCTTTACTGCAAATAAAACTTAACCAAGTCTCTGTTTCGGTTGTATCCAAACCACAGTAAAAATTTCAGAGTCATTGGGTATGTCTAGTAAGACTTATAGTCTTCACAAGTTTAAGTTCAATTCAAATGCATCTAAATTGATACATTACATGTTATCTCATATAGTCGCTAAGGTTGAGGAGGAACCCGAGGTCTTAGACTTCGTCACTCCGGAAGAGCAACTAGCCTACGACCAAGAGCAGCAAGGCAAGCCCCGGTTTGCATTAACCTTTTTACAAATTTTTATTGTTTTGAGAACTTACTTTGAGTACCACTTACTTCTTGCATTAGAGTCTTGTTTAAAACCCAAATGCATAGCGAAGAAAACCATGGGTTGGGATTAGGATTGAAAACCCTGTTTAGCTACTGCAATGCCAATATAGTGTAGGATTCGGTACAAATCGAGTAGTTGGAACTACTCGCGAGGATAGGCTAGAGGCACATTGCTCGGGTAAAGATAGCAAATGAAACACATGGCAAGAAAAATGAGACCGAGCGGAGAGTAAGGGCAGAAGGATGTTGGGGCCTGGGTGCTATAGCTCCGCTTGTGTCAATTGAGGACCGAGCCGTGTGCGGGCCTGTTGAACAAGCTAGAACAGTACCAAAGACCTACCAGCTATATGGGAACCGGGAAACCGATGTAACTCAGGTAGCTGGGTGTTGAGGCATAGCTGGTCGTTCAGAGGATAGGTTGAGAGCTCGAGGTGTAAATCGGCTGGCGGCACTGTGGATGCACGCGCAGAGACCTCTTGCTCGAGACGATTGGACCGGTTCAACATTTGGCTGACGGGTGAAAGGTGGTTGCGTACGACGTTCGTGATGGTTGCTGTAGGCAACATCGAGTACGGGCGTACGTGACGGGTTATTCGGGTAACCCTGCAGGTGTAAATCGATTATAATCACCATCCCTCATGGTCAGTGAGTACCACTTGTTCACTGTACCGTGACGTAGAAAGAACAGGCTAGATACATGTTAAAAGTTTTGCTGATTTCAAAGACATACTTTGCTTGTTAATGTCTTGTTGTAGTTTAGAGCTAATTAAAGTTCTTTTCAACTTTGGGCAAAGTACATGAGAGAAATGCGTTTCTTGTTTGATTGCGGCTCTCTCATGTGCCTTAGCGTAAGGTTCTCCATAACCTGCTGCTAAAACTTGAAAGTAAGGTTCAAATAATTAGGCGAGTCCTTTGCAACTTATTTTACCTCATGTACCCTAAAACCATTCATATATAAGTTTCATGTATAGGAGAGACGGGTCAGTCTTGCTGAGCCATCGTGCTTACTGCTTGTGTTTGAAGCTTTTGCAGGGGTTTATGAGGAAGGGACTCCCGAGGAGGAGACAGAACCCCAGGAGGGGACCCCGTTGAGTGGGAGTCGTGCACGCCGCCGTGTTAGTGTGTGTGTGTGTGCTAGCGGGGACACGTTCACGGGCTGAACGTGAACTCGATGCGTAGTCTACGCCCGTGAGTGTAGACTGAACATATTTTGTTGTAAAAGTGTTCATAAACCTGTTTATGCAATAAAACTTTGCTTCCGCTTTGTAGCTTTGATGTGTGTTATCCGGTGCTGTGCAACGAAGCACCCCTCAGCGTGATCTTGGCTCGACAAGACCGTGGGGTCGTGTCAGCGTGGTATCAGAGCTCGCTTGAGGTTTAACGCACTGAAAAGGTCATCTTTTTCAAAAATTCGGTGAGAAACGAGTTAGTAGCCCATATAAGGATGTTATTAGTGTATAGAAAGTGGCATACTAACCTAATTGCTTATGTCAGAAAATCGTGCATCTCGGGACACTTTATTTCTTGGGGGTGCTTGTAAGCGCTGTCCACCAGTGCGCACAAGCTGAAGGGTGGAGCCCCACGGGTGGCAGGTAACCCGACCCGCTTTAATATCCTCTACGACTCTTCATGTCGTTTGAGGTATTCGAGCAACGTCTGTCCCTGGCGTGCTTTGGGAAACTTGGGAGACCCCGTAACTTGGTCAGTAACGTGAACACGTAGCTCAAGGCGTGTTTTGCTTGAGAACATCCGGGCGAGTGATGACGGCTGGGTGTACAAACTGTATAGATACTGGGCTCGGTGTGCAGCCGAGTCTGACGATTGTTTGAGTTATCTGCAGGTAGTCTAACCATGAAACGGTAGACGTGTAGCATTTGTGTGCGAGTGACGCTTAGTGCCACTGAACTAACGAAGCCGGCTAAGTCCGGTATAGGTTTTTCTTTGCGAGGACGTAGTACCGACATGATCTGGTGACGCATCGACGTCACAGACCACTAAATGAGGAACTGCATTGTAAAACTTGAAAGTGTTAATCCAGAGCACTAAAACTTGATGTAACTCCTTCCCTTAATCAGGATATTCAAAGTTAACAAGTTTTCAACTTATAGGATACTAAGGACAGAGTCCCCTGTTTTCAGCTGAATTAAGGCTGAAGTTAATCAGAGGTTAGAGGTTGAGTTATATAGAGGTTGGGGTCATATGATACATTTCTGGAAAGCTTTGGAAGAGCTTTATAACTTTTCTGTTGAGGTCTAGAGGTGTTTCATCCCTTAACCAATCGAAAAATGCAGTAGAGTTGAAACTGTCCAGAAAACAGGGCAGAGCAAACACTCTCTGTAACTCTCTGTAAATTGAGCATAACTTCCTCCATAAAAATCCAAAAATAGAAAATAAGGTAGTTATGAAAATTTCATGAGATGGGTTACAACTTTGTAACATAAAGTTTTGTCAGATTGGGAGTAGAATTAACTGGAATTCTTGGATCAAATCATTACCTAAAGCAGGGAGGTGCTGTCCAATTTTCTCCAGAAATTCTATCAACTTTGAAATCTCATAACTTTTGAACCAGGACAGATCTTAGGCCAAGCAAATACTTTCTGGAAAGCTATTGAAGTTAAATTTAACTTTGATGTGGACCTCCAGAATTGTTTTTGCATTTATCATGGTCTAAATCAGGTTGAAATGGAAACTGGTCAGAACTGTCATGTTGGACAGCAGATCAGCAGTCAAATTTGCTTAAGTTTGAACTATGTTTCCAAGTTTTATGAGTTCAATGGCATGTTTTGTGTTATAACTTAATGGTTTGCTGTTCAAATAAATATTTGACATTTCTCAAATATATTTCTACAGATGACAGCGGATAGACAGTTGGAGAACGGGTGGGTGGAATCTCACTGTTCTCACCGCAGCGGCTATCCGGAAGCATTGAGGCAAATGCTTCAATATTTCGGGTACAGCGAGATGCTGCAGTACTTCGCCAAAGAAGAAGGCGAGGAGGGGAACAAGACGTGGATGATCCATGTTGAAGTTCCCGCAGGGCCTATGCCACCCGGTTGGGCGCCGTTCACCATTACGGTGAGAGGTAGACAACCGCAGGGAATGTGGCAAGTGGCAGCCCGCGACACCATGTCGAGTTTCTGCCAACTACACGTGAGAGCTATGGAGGGCACTCCATACGCGTGCGTTCTGGTGGAAGGACAGGCCAATCATGTGTGGGAAGGGAGGTACATAGAGGCAACAGATCCGGGTTGCCCAAGGTACAACCCCGCGGAGGCGAACCTCAGCCTCCAGATAAGGGCAGGAAAGGCCGTGATGGACAGCCAAGCTATTCATACGGAATGTCTCGCCATGAAGCTCAAGGAGAGCAACAGCCGTGGAGATCATTTCGAGCATGCTCACAGCGCACTCCGCAATGTTCTCCTTCCAACGATTAAGTGACTGAAGGAACAATATAATCAGTTGCACCGTCTGAAGAAGGCGAAGAAGAAAAGCCGTGTTGACATCACGGTCTTGCAACAACAGGTGCAGGCTCTGACCCAGCAGAACGAGGTCCTTACTCAAGAGCGGGACGACGCTATTGAGGAGGGGCAATGCTGGGAAGAGGACTACAACCAAGCCATGGACGAGGTGCACGCGTTGCAGGACCTCGTACAACCGGTAATGGGCATACCGGTGGTAGGTGTCGTACCCGTGGTCTTGGGTCTTCCGGCAATGGGGGAACGCGAGCCGGAAGAGGAGGTTGTGGACCCAGAGCCACCAGCAGAGGTACCAGAGGAGGACGACCCGCAGGAGGTCAAATTCTACTCCGAGTAGGGGTTTACCGTTGCCAAGTAGGGCAACTGGGGTGATGTAACCCAAAATTTTAATCAGTGACATGTCGGGTAGACAGTAGAGTATGTATCGGTAGTGACGACATGAGTACGACTTCTCGGAGACCCGAGGCTAATGTATCTTGTATAAAGTTTATGCTTTATCAATATATGTGAATGTTGTGCAAGTTATTCATGCGTCACTTCAATACCTACTGTTTCATATGGAATTTTAAGTATGACATATGCTGATCGCTGCTATGTTGAATTTCAGAATGACTCGTACTCGTGCCAATCCGGACATTGGGGGTTCCAGTCAAGGGGGAGAGACCTCCCAACCACCTCCTGAGGATTCCTCGGGACAGCAACAGCAACAACCGCCACCGCCAACGGTTACTTTGGCTGACATTGTGGCAGCGATGGCGGGCTCTCATCAGCAGCACACGGAGTTGCTGCAAACCCTCATTGCGAATACGTCTCGACCAGAGAGGCGTCAAGATCGTGACGAGCGCCAACAGAGCTCCTACTCCAATTTTCTGGCTACTCATCCCCCGGTATTCTCAAGGGCGGATGAACCCCTCGATGCGGACAACTGGCTCCGCACGATGGAGATGAAGTTTGGGCTGCTCCAAGTGAGTGAGCAGCACAAGACTCAGTTCACGGTCCAACAGCCTCAGGGATCCACGAGAGCTTGGTGGGCGAATTACTGTGCTTCGCAGCCCACCGAGCGAGTTATGACCTGGGCGGAATTCCGGATGGCTTTCAGGGCCTATCACATACCGCCAGGTCTCACGAAGAGGAAGACGCAGGAGTTCTTACGCCTGCAGCAAGGGAGCCGGAACGCGCTGGAATACTCCAGGGCGTTCAATGATCTTGCGCTTTACGCTTCGTATCACGCCGATACCGACGAGAAGCGGCGGGATCATTTCTACCAGGGGCTTAACCCGCTCCTGAAGGACAAACTGGCGATGTTCAATCGCGGCAGCCTCAACGATATAATTGATGCTGCGATTGTTCAGGAGGACTCCGGCAAGGAGTTAGCGGGGGCAGAAAGGAAGCGAAGCGTGCCGCAAAGCAGCGGAGAAGGAGGTGGTCCTTCTTAGAAATATCGGATGGTAAATCGCCCACCATCGGGTCCACGTTGGCAGCCACCGCAGAGGCCAATGCCATTCCGCAGTCGGCCATACTCTCCACCGGCATTCAGGCCGGCACTGCCAGTACCACCTCCACAGCAACAGCAGCAGCAGCGGGCGATGCCGTGTGCGTATGCACCTCAGCAGCGCATGCCGGGCTTTCGTCCCCCGAGCACCGGCCAAGCAGAAGCCATATGCTACAAATGTGATCGTCCAGGACACTTCAACAGCAGTTGTCCGGAGAGGCAAGACGGCGGAGTTGCACCATAACTTCCGGGGAGGAATCAGCTCCAGAACCCCACTAATGCGCGGCGGGCAAACCCTAGGCCTGGCACCATCCACCAACTTGCCATAGAGGACGTGCCGGAGGGAGAGCCGATCCTTGCGGGTATTTTCCAACTCCACCAGCATCCTGCAATAGTATTATTTGATTCAGGCGCTACGCATAGCTTCATTAGCCAAGCTTTTATTGCTAAATACAGCTTGCAAATACTACCCACCGATAGTCCATACTTGATTTGTTCACCGGGTGGGGAGATTTCAGCAAGCATGATGGTCCCAAAAGCGCCATTATGCTTAGAGGGTAGAGTATACCCTACGTCACTCATAGTTCTGGAGGGACTAAAGGTCGATGTCATCTTAGGGATGTCGTGGTTAACCCACCACGGCGCCATTTTAGACACTGTCCTCCGAATTGTGCACTTGAACTCAGAAGTGCACGAATCTCATTCCTTATTTCTGGACAGTCCAGAAATTAAACTTCCAAGAGTGTATCAATCCACAACCATCAGATTGGAAGACATTCCAGTAGTCCGTGAGTTCCCTGACGTGTTCCCGGATGATTTACCGGGGATGCCGCCGACAGAGAGGTGGAGTTCAAGATTGAACTTGCACCGGGAACCATGCCAATATCCTGAAGGCCGTACAAGATGGTGCCCAAGGAATTGGCTGAACTGAAGACTCAGCTAACGGACTTACTGGAGAAGGGTTCTATTAGGCCGAGCTCCTCGCCATGGGGCTGTTCGGAATAACTCGTGAAGAAGAAAGACGAGACATTGCGGATTTGCGTGGACTATCCTCCACTAAACGCCGTAACTATCAAGAACAAGTACCCGTCGCAACGGTTCGACATGTTGTTTGATCAGTTGGTCGAAGCAAAGATCTTTTCCAAGATGGACGTAAGATCTGGGTACCATCAGATCAAGATACGGGCTGAGGATATTCCAAAGACGACTTTCTCGACGAGGTACGGACTTTATGAGTATCTGGTCATGTCCTTCGGCCTCACCAATGCTCCAGCTCACTTCATGTATTTGATGAACTCAGTATTCATGCCGGAGCTGGACAAGTTTGTCGTGGTCTCCATCGACGACATATTGGTATATTCCAAGTCGGAATAAGAACACAAGAAGCATCTGCGTATAGTCTTGCAACGCCTGCGGGATCACAAGCTATACGCAAAATTCTGTAAAAGTCCCAAAACTTGTAAATAGAAAACTTGAGCTGTGAATAAAGTTGAGTTTATATGCAAGAAATGGGACTTACAAAAACTTTTGTGTTACTCATGAAAGTGTTGGCATGTGCAATAAAACTCTAAATTCAGTTTGAACTAAGAGGGTCACTTCCAAAAAGAGGAGGGCCATCTCCAAAAAGGAAAATGCAAACTGATGTTTGAGAAGCTGTAATTACAATAGCCAACTCAAAGATCAAAGGATATATTTGAGTTTCTCAGGTCCAAATTATGAGGGAGCCAAGTTTTGAGCAAATTTGGGGGTGCTTTGATATGATTATCAAAGGAACATGTAAATTTCATCCAAATTTGAATTTAAACTCAAAACTGAGGAACAACTTGTCAAATTGCCAAATGACTTTTGGATTTGAGTTCCTCAGAACTGAAGTTTAAAATGTGCCATAAATTGGAATATTTAGGAGAGGAGGTGAGTGAGGCCCAATTGTCATTGAGGAGAGGGGGAAGACTTAGCACATAAGCAACATTCTCTCTGTTCAGACTCAAACCGGATCACTGTTTTCGCTCGAAGGACCGAACGCGCGCGCGCGCGCCACCGAAGCCACGCGACCACCAGCTCCCGAGCTGCTTCGACGTCGGTTCCCCTCGCCCTTATCGTCCTCCCACCAAGAGCATGCACCTCACAGCACTGAGAAAACGTCCGAGCTAGCCTCCTCCTCGCCACAGCGCCGTTTCCAGGGGCTTTTGCCGCCGCCGCGCCCACACGCTCGGGCTCCCGTCGTCAACCCTCTTCCCGAGCCGTGGACACCTGGACAAGCTCGGAAGCAACGTCGCCCATGATCCCTGAAGCTGTCAAAGCCAGTTCCGAGGGTGCAGCGGGCTGCAATCGCCTCGGCGAGTCAGTTCTTCCCTGGCGGACCAACCTCGGCGACTTGACTTCAAACCAAGCCCCTCCGGTGTTTCACGCCCAACAAAGCCACGAACAAGGTTGGTTACCACCTCTTCTTGCTGTCCACCGAGTTCGGGGTCAGTTCATGGGACCACCAAGCCGGAATTTGAGTTTTACTCACGGCGGTTTCTTCGAGTCACCGGCTCCAGACCGGGAAATTCTCCCCCGAGGTGTGAGGGCTTCCAGTTTTGTGCTGGTGTCATGATCCTCAGCCTCCTAAGGACCTCCTCGACCAAACAGCGCACAATTCCATCAACCCTGGCCGAAGAAAGTCCAGTTTTTACACTGTCGCCGCAAAAACCACCTCGGGCGCACGGTGACAGCATAGCTAGCGGCCTCTCCAAGCAAAATTGAGCACACTTCGATGAGCTACACCTTCCAATGATGCTGTAGCGCTAATCCTTCGTGCTTTTGGCGAGCTAGAACGGCGGCGCTACGTCGCCGAAGCTCGGTTAAGCCGCCACACCGTCGCGAGCTCGGTTAGGGCCGACTTCGGTGTGGGGAAACCCTTTTCCCGTGTTCAGCGCACGAAATTAGGGGCTGACGGCAAGTTTGAGCACGGGAAGTGAACGGAGGACCGGGTTCTGAAGTTTTCCGGCGAGCTCCGGCGGCGGGGGTCGCGCGGGAGCCGGAGGAAGACGAAGGTGGTCGGTCCCACCCGTCAGCGGCTAAAGTTAAACATACGGGATTCTCTGTGGCCTCGGATCAAACTGTGACAACGTGGGCATGAGTCTGTGACCCCGTGTGGCAGGGGTCCCGCAGTTGACACGTGTACGAGGGGCCTGCAGTCAGAGTTTAAACAATTCTGTGATTAATTTGAAGTCCAAATTCAGTTCAAACTTTAGAACTGCATAACTTTTGCTAGGGAGCTCCAAAATTAGTGATTCAAATTGGGTTGGGTTCAGGATGAAAAACTCTATCCAAATATGCAACCGGATTTGCATGAAAACCAATAGAAAATTCTGGAAAATGCTTTAAAGCTTTTCAGCAAAAGAATTTTAGAGGGAGTTTGATTCATCCAAAATTCCCCAAATTTTGCCAGGATATCTTTAGGATATTAGGAGACTCCTGTAAAAGTTTCAGCTCAGTTGGAGTTGATTTAGTTAGGGTAATTCTAATTCCAAGTTTCTGCAATCAAATAAATACAGAAACATTTTCAGAGAATTTCCAAAACTTGGAAATTCAGTTCTAGCCATTCCTTAGCTCCAAAAATCCTAGGAAAATTCATGCATGCTCCCTAAGCTGGGTATGAAATTTTAGTTCACTTGGATTTGCATGAAAGTGCAAGTTTAATCAGAATTAATTCCTTTATGCCTAAATGCTTAGGGAATTGTTCTGGGTGACCTAATCAGTGAAACATTCTGAATTTTGGTCCAGAGGACTTTCTTGTGACAAGGAACTCACAAGAAAATTTCCAGCTCCATTGGAGCCCTGGATCATTATGTCCTGTTCAACCTCATTAGGTGATCACCACCCAAGTGATGAACCTCACTTCTCACTTGAGGATAGTGCTTAGACACACATCCAAACCACCACCCCAGTGTCATTTTAAATTCTTAAACAAAGTTCCAGTTTTAAACTTGTCTGTAGCACTTGTTAGCAAAAGTTTTATAATTAAACATGTATGCATATTCATAACGTGTAGTGATAAAACGTGGAAAGTGAAGAAGGAGAAGTTGAGCTTGGATCAAGGAGCAAGAAGGGTAGGAGTTGAACTTCAAGACATCAGCAACTAACCCATATTAACTGACTTTAGTCACCTGTAAAACCAAGACAAGCCCCGGTTTGCACTTAAGTTGTTTTTAAAGTTTTCCATTTGTTCACTACTATTGGTCAAGGTTTGTATGTGCATTAGGTCAAGGATGTGTGATACTCCACTTGCATAACCAAACATGAACCCTGAGGTCAAGGGTAGAATTGTGTCATCGCTGTAGAATAAGGCCGTGCTAAATAGGCTAGGACAGCTGGTAGAAGACGAGTAGTTGGAATCTACTCGCGAGCTTTGTTCCAGCACCACATAAGTGGGGTTGGAAAGGGGAGCAAACTAAATTTTACGTTTCTAAAGATAAGACCGGGCAGAGGGGTTAGACAGCGACAAGACGAGGTTTTGGTCGAGTAGCTCTGCCCGTGTCGGTCAAGGACCGAAGCGTATGCGGCCCTGGGAGCAAGTATTGAGTTGTGTACCGGATGCTTACTGATATATGGGAACCAGGAAACCGATGTACCAGGTTCACTAGATTGTAGAGGCATACCACATCGTCTCGTTAGACCTATGAGCCCTAGACGACGCGACCGGTTCTACAGTTTAGTGGCCTGAGAAAGGTTTCCACATACGACGTAATGAAGGACGCCAGAGTTGGGTCTTCAAAGGCGGGCGTATGTGTCGAGTTATCTGGGTAGTGTTTGATTCGAATCACCGTCCCTCGCGGTTATGAGTACCGCTTGATCACTGCGCTGTGATGTAGTAATCAAGTTGTGTGGGAATAGTTTGCAAAAGTTTTAAATGCTGTTATGCTAATTATAAATTGCATGAAAACCATGGTTGAAGTAGAGATAGAGCAAACTAAAGTTATTTTTCACCTTGGGACAAGTAACATTGGAATGAAGTGTTTCTTGTTTGATTGTGGAGTTCCAATGTTGCTGGGCGCAAGGTCACTACTATTATTGCTAAAATCTGAAAGTTAAGGATGAACTCGTAGGCGAGTCTTTTCGCAAATGACAGGCTTAAGTCTTAGGTTACTTTCATGTAGAGTTTCATGTCTTAGGAGAGACGGTTAAGTCTTGCTGAGCCTTTGTGCTCACTCTTGCTATATAAGTGGTTTTGCAGGTAAGCATCGACGCTATAAAGAAGGTTGTCTGGTGAGACTCGGAAACTTCCGAGTCATGTCACACTTGGAGAACCTAGCCACTGCCGTGTCTTCGTGTTGCTAGCGAGAGGAGTCCGCGGGCTGGACCTCTTCTCGAGTGCTTCTTAGATATTCATCGTGAGCTGTTTATAGACTTCCGCTGTAGCTATTTTATGTAAAGTATTTACAAAGAACAGTTGTAAGCTTCCGCTGTGATTTATGTAATACATTGTTCCTTATATGTGTGCTGTTGGGTGCCGCATAACACGGCACCACCCAATGCGATCCCCGGGCGAGGCGGCACGGCCCTGTGATGGAGGTCGGGCCCCCTCAGCGTGGTATCAGAGCCACATTGGTAATAGCACACGGAATAAGGATCGTGGTATGACAAAAACTTAGGATACGGTGAGGAAACGGTATTAGGCCCACATAAGGACTATAGTAGTATAGTTACTTAAGGTGGCAGTACTAACATATGTGTTTTAATTCTGAATTTTCATTATGTAACGACGCACCGACGCTCAGGTAGGAATGGCAAGGAACGCCACCGAAAGCGGTTCAATTTCGGTTAGCTCCCCTGACGAGGAACGTGGTTCAGGGAAAGGTCTCACAGCTTGGTGTGAGACGTCAATATGAAACTCTTGGACTCTCCATGTTCCTGAGTTCATATGAAACGCTGAT
Source organism: Neostapfia colusana (assembly GCA_030760725.1). Classification (NCBI taxonomy): domain Eukaryota; kingdom Viridiplantae; phylum Streptophyta; class Magnoliopsida; order Poales; family Poaceae; genus Neostapfia; species Neostapfia colusana. Next base: position 106,243,158 of record JASWHV010000003.1, read on the forward strand.
CCCTAGCATGCATTAGGCAAGTTAGTGGAGACCCCAACGCGTGGTCAGTAACGCGATAGTGTGTTCGTCTGGAAGTAGCCCAGGAGGGCATACTCAGCGCTTGCCATCGGCGTGCCCTGCAGGGCAGCAGGTGGTATCTGTTGGGTTCATAACATTCCCAACCGTGACGACCCGTTCATGACATACTCGGGTTCCCCGTCGTGTGGTGTTGAAACACGATCATGTGCCTTGAGACGTGGCTTAACTCAAGGACGGCCGTATGACAATGATACGGGCGTTTGTATTTACATTCAAATATGGAACTGCCTGAAATAAAACAACCTTTGAGTGCACTACTATTGCGTGATCTTCTGCAGGTACTAACCACGTACTTATCCCGTGTAATACACGTGTGCGAGAGACCGTCTTAGTGCCACTGCTAATACGTATATGCCGGTATGATCTGGCGTAGGATTTTCTTTGGTGAGGCAACGTAGTACCGACATGTTCTTACGGTGCATCGGCACCGTGCTAAACTTAATAACCTCTTTCCTATGAAGAAATGATTCATGAACTAACTTTCAACTAAAAATGGAAGTTTGAAACAAGTAGTAACTACTGAACTCTTATTTTGAGCTAAGATTCAAATGAGAGTATAACTAGGTATCAAAGTTTTCAAAAACAGAGTGCCCTGTTTCTGGCAGAAATTCTTGCTGGACTTTAACAGAGCATAACTCTGAGTAGATTGACCCAATTAAGGTGTATGATACAGTTCTGGAAAGATTTGCAAGTGTTCTACAATTTCTTTGTAGACCTCCAGAGCAAAATCACACTTGAAGTTGGTGAAATGTCCAGTTGAAGGCAAACTGTTCAAACCAGGACAGTAGCAAAAACCTCTCTGGATCTTTCTGTTTTTAGGCCACAACTTCCTGTAGAAAAATCCTTAAGGAGCACATAAGTACTCGTTGGAAAGCTACTGAAGTTTACTAAAACTTTGGTATTGAACTCAAGTCAAGAATCTGTTGATAACTTGAGTAAAATTTGGAGTTTGTGAGAACTGGTCAGGGTAGTCCCGCTGATTAGCTTAGCGTACATAAGATTTGTTTAAACATGAATGTGGTTATGCTTTCATGAAGTTCATGACATGTTCATGTTTTACTTATCTTTACTTACTACTGAGATAAAATTTTGATTGACTCAAAATTTTGTTTCGTGCAGTAGGGTACGTACACATTCTCAAATGGAGCTTGGAGGTTCAAGTCGAGGTGGGAATGACTCGATTTCATCACAAGAGCCATCGCCAACTGGATTGGCGGAAATTATGGCCAAAATGAATGAAACTCTCCAAACTCTAGTTCAGCAAGGCATAGATCGAGAAGCTCAACATCACATGCCAACCCAGAGCACGTATCTGGATTTCTTGGCGACACAACCGCCGGTATTCTCCGAGGCGGCTGACCATTGTGAAGCAAATCACTGGTTACGTGTCATTGAGTCCAAGCTTGGGTTGATCCGATGTGACGAATTCTCGAAGACTCTATATGCCGCTCAACAGCTTCACGGCTTTGCTGGAGCATGGTGGGCAGAGTACCTTGCTGTTCAACCAGCAGGGCATCGTGTCACATGGGCGGAGTTCCAGGCTGCATTTCGTGCTCGTTTCATCCCTGCGAGCATAATGCAAACCAGTCTGGATGAGTTCTGGAGTCTGAAGCAAGGGGACATGAGTGTTATTGAGTATGCGAAGGAATTCAATCGCTTAGCTCAATATGTCCCTGACTATGTGAAGTCACCAGCCATGAAGGGTTATCATTTTTATCGAGGGCTGACGGCTAGGCTGCGATGTGAATTGGCTCAAGTTAGCCAAGAGAATTTTGATGAGTTTGTGAGCTGTGCTATCGCTCAAGAATATTATTCCAACCTCTACCTCAAAGAAAAGAGGGAGAGGGACTCATCACAGGATGAAGACAATAGTCTACCCCAGAAGTATCGGTTGGTAATCCGTTCACCTTCCGGTCGAGAGATTCCACAAGAGGTGCAATCATTCTGGGAGTGTGACGACTCTTCTACTCCACAGAGGTCATATTCACCTCCACCGCAGAAGCAAATTATTTCTTATGCACCTCAGTATCAACAAGGTTCATCAGAATATTATTTCCCTCAAGAGGTTGAAGATGAACAAGGTGATTTCTCAGCTGAGCCAAGTGCTGTCCCACTTCAGCTTGACAATGAGTTGAAGGTCAATGGAGCAACTGAACCGAGCAGCAACAATGTGTCTGCGGGTCCAGTTCCACAGAGCGATCTGGGCAGCAAAGAAAAGCTATGTCCAAAGTGGGGACAGTTAATTATGTGTCAGTCGATGATCTGCCAAAGGGAGGACCTGTTCTTGCCGGCAGGTTCACCTTAAATGACAAGCCAGTTGTCATTTTATTCGACTCTGGTGCAACACATAACTTCATTAGCCGGGCAACGGTAATCCGGGATCAGATCTCCACCACTGTCACAAAAGGTTCATACCTTATTCATTCGCCAGGTGGAGACATATCCACTAATGAAGTCGTCTCTCGAGCACCACTTTGTTTGGGTGGAAAAATTTATCCTACCACCCTCATCATTCTCGAAGACCAAGGAATCAATGCCATATTGGGAATATCATGGTTGACCTTCCATAAGGCTATTCTGGACATCGAGAACAGGAGTGTTCACTTGGACTCTCCACGGACGTCAAACATTGTATCTCGGCGAAGCGGTTTCCAAAGAACCGGAAGTATGTAATGCCGAGGTATGCAAGTTAGAAAACATTCCGGTAGTCCGTGAATATCCGGACGTGTTTCCCGAAGATCTTCCAGGCTTACCACCTGAGCGCGAGGTGGAGTTCAAAATTGAGTTGATACCGGGAACCACGTCGATCTCTCGGAGACCATACAAAATGGCTCCGAGTGAGTTAGCAGAATTGAAGGAGCAACTCAAGGATCTGATGGACAAGGGGTTTATTCGTCCAAGTTCATCACCATGGGGTTGCTCAGCTTTATTTGTGAAGAAGAAGGATGAGACGCTGAGGCTATGTGTCGATTATCGTCCTTTAAATGCTGTGACAATAAAGAACAAGTATCCACTACCAAGAATTGATATTCTTTTCGATCAGCTAGTGGGTGCTAAAGTCTTCTCCAAAATGGACTTAAGGTCGGGATATCATCAAATTAAGATTCAAGCGGAAGATGTCCCAAAAACAGCATTCTCGACAAGATATGGGCTCTATGAGTATCTTGTCATGTCGTTTGGGTTGACCAATGCTCTGGCTCACTTTATGTATCTTATAAACTCGGTGTTCATGCCGGAGCTGGATCAGTTCGTCGTGGTATTCATCGACGACATCTTGGTCTATTCCAAATCTGAAGAGGAACACACTAAACATTTGCATATTGTGCTCCAACGACTGAGAGATCACAAGCTCTATGCAAAGTTTAGTAAATGTGAATTCTGGATCAACCAAGTGCCATTTCTTGGGCACATTATTTCAGCGGAAGGCATTGCTGTTGATCCAAGCAAGATTGAGCAAGTGCTGAAGTGGAGGTCTCCAACATCAGTCCATGAAGTTCGTAGCTTCTTGGGTTTGGCGGGATATTACCGGAGGTTCATCCCGAGCTTCTCAAAAATCTCCAAACCTATGACTGAGCTACTGAAAAAGGGCGTCAAATATGATTGGAGCAAGCCATGTGAGGAAGCTTTTCAAGCATTGGTGAAACACCTCACAACAGCCCCGGTTCTAGCTCAACCAGATACAACCAAGCCTTTTGATGTTTATTGTGATGCGTCTGGCATCGGGCTTGGTTGTGTACTCATGCAAGGAGGACACGTGGTCGCATATGGATCACGGCAATTACGGAATCATGAACAACATTATCCAACTCATGATCTCGAGCTTGCTGCCGTGGTACTATCTTTGAAGATGTGGAGACATTACCTATTGGGAAATCTGGTTCATCTCTACACCGACCACAAAAGTTTGAAGTACATATTCACTCAGAAAGAGTTGAATATGCGGCAACGGCGATGGTTGGAGCTGATCAAGGACTATGAGATTGAAATTCATTATCATCCGGGCAAGGCAAATGTGGTTGCCGATGCACTCAGCCGGAAGTCTCATATTCATAACCTGACCATTACGCCACTCGAAGAGGAAGAACTAAGTCTTTACTTGGTTCCATATGGAGCCCTACATAATCTAGCCCTCATACCCACAATAAAAGAGGAGGTTATGGCAGCTCAAAAGAAAGACAAGGGCATGGCTCATATCCGAAGAAGGTTGAAAGATGGGGAGATGAAATGTTTCTGGTTAGATGATGAAGACACCCTATGGTTCAGGAACCGGATAGTCGTACCCCGTGATATGAGGCTGCGGAAGAAAATTTTGGATGAGGCTCACTTATCCAAATTTTCTATTCATCCGGGCAGCAACAAGATGTACCAAGAGCTGAAGACCAAATTTTGGTGGACCCAGATGAAGAGGGAGGTTGCTAAATACGTATCAGAATGTGATACGTGTCGGTGAGTTAAAGCCGACCACATGAAGAAGGCGGGAACCTTACAACCGTTAAGCGTGCCGGCATGGAAGTGGGAGGATATTAGTATGGACTTCATTGTTGGACTACCTCCCACGGCTAATAAGCATGACACGATTTGGGTAATCGTGGATCGGTTAACCAAATCAGCACGCTTCATTCCGGTGCGTACCAAATACAGCGCCAAAAAGTATGCGGAGTTGTACATAGCACGAATCTTTTGCTTGTATGGAGTTCCCCGTACCATTGTCTCCAACAGAGGATCGCTGTTCGTATCCCGCTTCTGGGAACAGCTGCACACATCTTTGGGAACAAAGTTGATTCGAAGCTCCGCGTATCACCCTCAAACCGATGGGCAAACGGAGAGGGTGAATCAAATACTTGAAGATATGCTGAGAGCATGTGCCATTCATCACGGTAAGAGCTGGGATGATCACTTACCGTTGGTGGAGTTCTCATATAACAACGGGTATCAATCAAGTATCAAAATGGCGCCTTATGAAGCTCTCTATGGCCGGAAGTCCCGCACACCCTTGAACTGGTGTGAATCTGGCGAGAGAGTGATTTACGGGATTGACCTTGTAAATGAAGCGGAAGAGCGGGTAAAGCTTATTCAAGCAAATCTGAAAGCCGCTCAGTCCAGACAAAAGAGCTATGCAGATAGGAAACGTCGTCCTCTGGATTTCCATGTTGGGGAACCACGTATACCTCCGCGTATCTCCGATGAAGGGCATTCACCGATTCGGAGTGAAAGGAAAATTAGCTCCACGTTTTATCGGTCCCTTCATTGTCATTGAAAGGTGTGGACCCGTGGCATACCGTTTGGAGCTGCCGGCAACCTTAGCCGGAGTTCATAATGTCTTCCACATATCTCAGTTGCGGAAGTGTTTAAAAGCTCCAACGGAGGTTCTCACGGGAGACATGGCAGATTTGAAGCCGGACCTCACTTATGTTGAGCGACCAACCCGGATAATTGATGAAAAGACTCGCGAAACCAGAAATCGGACACTGCGATTTTTCAAGGTGCTATGGGAAAATCACACGTCCGACGAAGCTACATGGGAAAGCGAGGAGTATTTGCAACGCAATCATCCGGAGTTGCTAGAGGCTTATATGTAGTAATTGTCCTCTCCACCTTGTCCTTAATCAAGAATCTCGGGACGAGATTCTTTTTAAGGGGGGAGGAATGTAAAAGTCCCAAAACATGTAAATAGAAAACTTGAGCTATGAATAAAGTTGAGTTTATATGCAAGAAATGAGACTTACAAAAACTTTTGTGTTACTCATGAATGTGTTGGCATGTGTAATAAAACTCTAAATTCAGTTTGAACTAAGAGGGTCACTTCCAAAAAGAGGAGGGCCATCTCCAAAAAGGAAAATGCAAACTGATGTTTGAGAAGCTGTAATTGCAATAGCCAACTCAAAGATCAAAGGATATATTTGAGTTTCTCAGGTCCAAATTATGAGGGAGCCAAGTTTTGAGCAAATTTGGGGGTGCTTTGATATGATTATCAAAGGAACTTGTAAATTTCATCCAAATTTGAATTTAAACTAAAAACTGAGGAACAACTTGTCAAATTGCCAAATGACTTTTGGATTTGAGTTCCTCAGAACAGAAGTTAAAAATGTGCCATAAATTGGAATATTTAGGAGAGGAGGTGAGTGGGGCCCAATTGTCATTGAGGAGAGGGGGAAGACTTAGCACATAAGCAACATTCTCTCTGTTCAGACTCAAACCGGATCACTGTTTTCGCTCGAAGGACCGAACGCGCGCGCGCGCCACCGAAGCCACGCGACCACCAGCTCCCGAGCTGCTTCGACGTCGGTTCCCCTCGCCCTTATCGTCCTCCCACCAAGAGCGTGCACCTCACAGCACCGAGAAAACGTCCGAGCTAGCTTCCTCCTCGCCACAGCGCCGTTTCCAGGGGCTTTTGCCGCCGCCGCTCCCACACGCTCGGGCTCCCGTCGTCAACCCTCTCCCTGAGCCGTGGACACCCGGACAAGCTCGGAAGCAACATCGCCCACGATCCCTGAAGCTGTCAAAGCCAGTTCCGAGGGTGCAGCGGGCTGCAATCGCCTCGGCGAGTCGGTTCTTCCCAAGCGGACCAACCTCGGCGACTTGACTTCAAACCAAGCCCCTCCGGTGTTTCACGCCAAACAAAGCCACGGATAAGGTTGGTTACCACCTCTCCTTGCTGTCCACCGAGTTCGGGGTCAGTTCACGGGACCACCTAGCCGGAATTTGAATTTTACTCACAGCGGTTTCTTCGGGTCGCCGGCTCCAGACCGGGAAATTCTCCCCCGAGGTGTGAGGGCTTCCAGTTGTGTGCTGGTGTCATGATCCTCAGCCTCCTACGGACCTCCTCGACCAAACAGCGCACGATTCCATCAACCCTAGCCGAAGAAAGCCCAGTTTTTACACTGTCGCCGCAAAAACCACCTCGGGCGCACGGTGACAGCATAGCTAGCGGCCTCTCCAAGCAAAATTGAGCACACGTCGATGAGCTACACCATTCACTGATTCTGTAGCGCTAATCCTTCGTGCTTTTGGCGAGCTAGAACGGCGGCGCTACGTCGCTGAAGCTCGGTTAAGCTGCCACACCGTCGCGAGCTCGATTAGGGCCGACGTCGGTGTGGGGAAACCCATTTCCCGTGTTCAGCGCACGAAATTAGGGGCTGACGGCAAGTTTGAGCACGGGAAGTGAACGGAGGACCGGGTTCCGAAGTTTTCCGGCGAGCTACGGCGGCGGGGGGTCGCGCGGGAGCCGGAGGAAGACGAAGGTGGTCGGTCCCACCCGTCAGCGGCTAAAGTTAAACATACGGGATTCTCTGTGGCCTCAGATCAAACTGTGACAACGTGGGCATGAGTCTGTGACCCCGTGTGGCAGGGTTCCCGCAGTTGACACGTGTACGAGGGGCCCGCAGTCAGAGTTTAAACAATTCTGTGATTAATTTGAAGTCCAAATTCCGTTCAAACTTTACAACTGCATAACTTTTGCTAGGGAGCTCCAAAATTAGTGATTCAAATTGGGTTGTGTTCAGGATGAAAAACTCTATCCAAATATGCAACCCAATTTGCTTGAAAACCAATAGAAAATTCTGGAAAATGCTTTAAAGCTTTTCAGAAAAAGAATTTTAGAGGGAGTTTCGTTCATCCAAAATTCCCCAAATTTTGCCAGGATATTCTTTAGGATATTAGGAGACTCCTGTAAAAGTTTCAGCTCAGTTGGAGTTGATTAGTTATGGTAATTCTAATTCCAAGTTTCTGCATTCAAATAAATACAGAAACATTTTCAGAGAATTTCCAAAACTTGGAAATTCAGTTCTAGCCATTCCTTAGCTCCAAAATTCCTAGGAAAATTCATGCATGCTCCATAAGCTGGGTATGAAATTTTAGTTCACTTGGATTTGCATGAAAGTGCAAGTTTAATCAGAATTAATTCCTTTATGCCTAAATGCTTAGGGAATTGTTCTGGGTGACCTAATCAGTGAAACATTCTGAATTTTGGTCCAGAGGACTTTCTTGTGACAAGGAACTCACAAGAAAATTTCAAGCTCCATTGAAGCCCTGGATCATTATGTCCTGTTCAACCTCATTAGGTGATCACCACCCAAGTGATGAACCTCACTTCTCACTTGAGGATAGTGCTTAGACACACATCCAAACCACCACCCCAGTGTCATTTTAAATTCTTAAACAAAGTTCCAGTTATAAACTTGTCTGTAGCACTTGTTAGCAAAAGTTTTATAATTAAACATGTATGCATATTCATAACGTGTAGTGATAAAACGTGGAAAGTGAAGAAGGAGAAGTTGAGCTTGGATCAAGGAGCAAGAAGGGCAGGAGTTGAACTTCAAGATATCAGCAACTAACCCATATTAACTGACTTTAATCACCTGCAAAACCAAGGCAAGCCCCGGTTTGCACTTAAGTTGTTTTTAAAGTTTTCCCTTTGTTCACTACTATTGGTCAAGGTTTGTATGTGCATTAGGTCAAGGATGTGTGATACTCCACTTGCGTAACCAAACATGAACCCTGAGGTCAAGGGTAGAATTGTGTCATCGCTGTAGAATAAGGCCGTGCTAAATAGGCTAGGACAGCCGGTAGAAGACGAGTAGTTGGAATCTACTCACGAGCTTTGTTCCAGGACCACATAAGTGGGGTTGGAAAGGGGAGCAAACTAAAGTTTACATTTCTAAAGATGAGACCGAGCAGAGGGGTTAGACAGCGACAAGACGAGGTCTTGGTCGAGTAGCTCTGCCCGTGTCGGTCAAGGACCGAAGCGTATGCGGCCCTGGGAGCAAGTATTGAGTTGTGTACCGGATGCTTACTGATATATGGGAACCAGGAAACCGATGTACCAGGTTCACTAGATTGTAGAGGCATACCACATCGTCTCGTTAGACCTATGAGCCCAAGACGGCGTGACCGGTTCTACAGTTTAGTGGCCTGAGAAAGATTGCCACATACGGCGTAATGAAGGACGCCAGAGTTGGGTCTTCAGAGGCGGGCGTATGTGTCGAGTTATCCGGGTAGTGTTTGATTCGAATCACCGTCCCTCGCGGTTATGAGTACCGCTTGCTCACTGCGCTGTGACGTAGTAATCAAGTTGTGTGGGAATAGTTTGCAAAAGTTTTAAATCCTGTTATGCTAATTATAAATTGCATGAAAACCATGGTTGAAGTAGAGATAGAGCAAACTAAAGTTATTTTTCACCTTGGGACAAGTAACATTGGAATGAAGCGTTTCTTGTTTGATTGTGGAGTTCCAATGTTGCTGGGCACAAGGTCACTACTATTATGGCTAAAATCTGAAAGTTAAGGATGAACTCGTAGGCGAGTCTTTTCGCAAATGACAGGCTTAAGTCTTAGGTTACTTTCATGTAGAGTTTCATGTCTTAGGAGAGACGGTTAAGTCTTGCTGAGCCTTTGTGCTCACTCTTGCTATATAAGTGGTTTTGCAGGTAAGCATCGACGCTATAAAGAAGGTTGTCCGGTGAGACTCGGAAACTTCCGAGTCATGTCACACTTGGAGAACCTAGCCGCTGCCGTGTCTTCGTGTTGCTAGCGAGAGGAGTCCGCGGGCTGGACCTCTTCTCGAGTGCTTCTTAGATATTCATCGTGAGCTGTTTATAGACTTCCGCTGTAGCTATTTTTCTGAGACCTATGTGTGCTGAATACATTGGCAATTAGGATAAAAGTTAGCATTAACATTCAAAGTTTTGAATATTGCCAAAACATTCTTCTGTGGCAAGGTCCGACAAGTTCTTTGTTAGGTGCGCCAAGTGTTGGCAAGGTCTGACGCAAGGTCCGGAGAGCTCCTGCAAGGTCCGGAGAGCTTCTGTGAGGTCCGGAGCTTGTTTTTAGGGAGCTCCCGTGAAGTTCAACTCGTAGAACTGCAGCGTCTTGTTTTTGCTTTTAACTCGCTACATTTCAAACATGCTTTATGGGAAGGTTTGCTTAGTATTAATTTGCTAAGTTTTTGGTGTGTTTTGGTGGTTATGGCTGTTATCATTTGATATGGTTTGCGACATGCTTATGTGACGTGCTCATGTAAGGTGTTGTGGTTTTCGAACTAACGTGAGTCAAGTCGAGGACTTGTGCTCGGAAGAATTGGTTGTTTATTCATGTGCAGGTGTTGCTTGAGTTCAAGACATGGCTGGTGACGGGATCCTTGGACTAGTCTCAGGGAGGATATGAGGTTCCAACAACCATGTTCGGGAGGAACTGTGGTTGAGTTGATCGGGAGGTCACGCAGCATGTTTGGATCAAGGGCAGTGCATATGAAGGTTGCGTGTACGTCGTTGGAAGGTGTTTGCACGTGTGCAAGGAGAGCATGGACGTGGAAACATTGTTCCAAGGCGTGATGAAGAGAAGTGGACGTAAAGAATTGGTCGGAAAGGTCCAACCGACTAGGTTATGGACTCAGGCTGCGGCTGAGTCGTGTTTGACTCAAATATGGAAAGTTTTGAGTTGGTTATGATAGGATTTCGTGTGGGTCACGAATTTGAGTTGTTTTAGGAATGTTTGGGACGTTCCTAAGATGTTCGGAAGTCTTAAGATTGCTTCTATCTGCGTCTAGAAGAGTCTTGAGCAATATTGGAAAGTTACAGTTTGAATCCAAGTAGGAGTAGGAGTCCTAGTTTGAATTGGATTTATCATAGAGCTGGTTATATAAGCAAGGGAGGCCAGAGCTCGTGGTGCACGAATTTGGGCTGTTCCTCTTGTGTTTCTATTGAATAAAGTTCATAGTTTCGAGGAGCTTTTGTGCCTTGTTCGTCCGACTTGTTTTTCGTCAAGTCTTTCTCGCCGAGTTTCTTGACAGACCGACGTTGCTTCGGAGTTTCGTTCATAACTCGAGTTTTACAGATCTAATTGACGTGATTCTTTTTGGGTTGTCTTCACAACTCAATTATCTATCATCTGCGAAATTTTCACGAGCTTCGGATCTGTAGTTTTTGAGATAAACGAGTTTCTTTGCAGCGTTGCAGATCTGTTTTATATCGGGTAGAACGGATTGATCTTCGTTTAATGTTTTGATCGTATCTCAAGTTTTACTTCGTGTTTTCAAGTGATTCTTGTTTCATTAGATCCGTGACTTGATTCTCTACATCTCTACTTGATTTGTCACGGTTGAACACGTTTGAAAACACTTGCACACACGGTTTCTTTAACCAATTGATTTTTTGCTGAGGGGTTTTTGTTGTTTCCGCTGCGAAAAGTTTTAATCTACCATTCACCCCCCCTCTGGTAGCTTTTCACGTGCTCTTCGATCCTACAATTTTATGTAAAGTATTTACAAAGAACAGTTGTAAGCTTCCGCTTTGATTTATGTAATACATTGTTCCTTATATGTGTGCTGTTGGGTGCCGCATAACACGGCACCACCCAATGCGATCCCCAGGCGAGGCGGCACAGCCCTGTGATGGAGGTCGGGCCCCCTAAAATTCAGCAAGTGCGAGTTCTGGATATCGCAAGTGCCGTTTCTCGGGCATATCATCTCAGCGGAGGGCATCGCATTAGACCCGAGTAAGATCACACAAGTGCTGAATTGGAAATCCCCGAGAACTGTTCACGAGGTACGGAGTTTCCTCGGACTCGCGGGATATTATTGGAGGTTCATTCCGAACTTCTCGAAGATTGCCAAGCCTATGAAAGAGATGCTGAAGAAGGCTACCAAATATGTTTGGAGTCCAGCATGTGAAGCAGCGTTCAAGGCATTAGTGAAGCACCTAACATCAGCACCGGTTTTGGCGCAGCCAGACACAACAAAACTATTCGATGTGTACTGCGATGCATCCGGCATTGGCTCGGATGTGTGCTGATGCAAGACCGAAGAGTGGTCACATATGGATCACGGCAGCTCAGAAACCATGAGCAGAATTATCCAACTCATGACTTGGAGCTCGCTGCCGTGGTACTTGCACTTAAAATGTGAGGCACTACCTACTCGGTAACCTCGTACATTTATATACCGACCACAAAAGCCTCAAGTACATATTCACTCAGAAGGAGCTGAACATGAGGCAGCGAAGATGGTTAGAGTTGATAAAGGATTACGAAATAGAGATCCATTATCACCCCGGCAAGGCAAACGTAGTGGCGGATGCACTGAGCCGCAAGTCACACGTCAACAATCTGACCATCACACCGTTGGAAGAGAGCGAACCACCACTGCATGTGATTCCACATGGAGCTCTCTACAACTTAGCTTTGATCCCCACCATACGTGAAGAGATAGCGGCAGCCCAGAAAAATGACAAGGGCATGTCACATTTGCGGAGACGTATAGACAGTGGGGAACTGAAATGTTTCCGGAAAGACGGAGACGGCGTCCTATGGTTCAAGGACCGGATCGTCGTACCCCGTAACCCAGAGTTACGGAAGAAAATCTTTGATGAGGCTCACTTGTCAAAGTTTTCTATTCACCCCGGCAGCAACAAAATGTATCAAGAACTCAGAAGCAAGTTTTGGTGGACATGTATGAAGCGGAAGATCGCAAAGTACGTGTCCGTGAGTGATACATGTCGAAGGGTGAAGGCAGATCATATGCGGAAACCGGGACTGCTACAACCACTGGGCATTCCTGCCTGGAAGTGGGAGGATGTGAGCATGGACTTCGTCGTCGGTTTACCCACCACTTTTCAGAAACATGATTCTGTGTGGGTGATCGTCGACCGGCTCACCAAAGTTGCCCATTTCATCCCGGTCAACACAAACTACAACGCCAAGAAGTATGCTAATTGTAGATCTCACGGATCCTATGCTTGTACGGCGTACCCCGCACCATCATATCGCAAAGGGGCACTTTATTTGTGTCCTGTTTTTGGGAGCAGCTACATGCTGCATTGGGGACGAAGATGATCCATAGTTCGGCATACCACCCGCAGACGGATGGGCAAACCGAGCGGGTAAATCAAATTTTAGAAGATATGCTACGAGCTTGCGCTATCAACCACGGCAAGAACTGGGATGATCACTTGCCGTTGGCCGAGTTCTCGTACAACAATGGGTACCAAGCCAGCATCAAGATGGCGCCTTACGAGGCGCAATACGGGAGGAAATGCCGCACACCACTGAATTGGTGTGAGTCTGGCGAAAGGGTTACCTTTGGGATTGATCTTGTCAACAACTCGGAGGAGAAGGTTCGGCTGATTCAAGCGAACCTAAAAGCCGCCCAATCCCGACAGAAACAGTATGCGGACCGGAGAAGATGCCCATTACAGTTCGGAGTCGGGGATCACGTATACCTACGTGTGTCTCCAATGAAGGGCGTGAACAGATTTGGGGTGAGGGGAAAGTTGGCACCCCGATTCATCGGTCCATTTCAGATTACAGAAAGATGTGGATCAGTAGCATACCAGTTGAAATTACCAGAACCACTTTCCGGTGTGCACGATGTCTTTCACATCTCCCAGTTGAGGAAGTGTCTCAATCTATCAACTACCATTCAGCTGGAAGATATAGAAGAACTGAAACCGGATCTCACGTATTGGGAGGAACCGGTTCACATTATTGATGAAAAGGCCCGAACCACACACAACCGTACGTTGTGGTTCTACAAAGTTCTATGGAGTACTCACTCCATGGACGAAGCGACATGGGAGAGCGAAGGATTTCTTCGTGCTAACTACCCCAACTTTTTCACGTCGCATATACGGTAATTTTTTCCACCATCCTCTCTCTCATTTTACCTTATAATCTCGGGACGAGATTCTTTTAAGGGGGGAGGTATGTAAGGGCCTAAGTTTTTTGGCACATATTCAAAGTGTTCAGCAACACACACACACTTCATTTGAAGAAACTTGATGAATATGTTTGAAGAGCAAGTAAACACCATCAACATGATCATTAGAGAATAAACTCACAAAATGCAAAAGTGGCATTTCCCACATGCATCATATAGGGTCTGGACATATAAAAAAGTCATACACCTTGCTAGGAATGTCCATGCCAAATTTTACCCAAATTCAAGACCTTTTTGAAGTCCTTTTGGGTATAGCTAGAAAGAGGGTGCTTTGAACTCAAATTCAAATTCAAACTATTTCCATCCCATTAATTCAAAAGTGGGAGGCATATTCTTACTCAGCACATTTTTGTGAGCTCACATACCAATTTTCACTCTATTTGGAGTTGATCTTGACATGAGCTAGGTTTAGCAAATTCAAACTTTATTTGAATTTCAAACTGCATATGTGCTGAAAATATATTCAAACAAAACCCAATTTGAATTCTATCCAATTCAAATGGCCCAGTGGTATATAATTCAAATCACCAAGGTTAATTGGGTCTCTACTGTTTAGAGCAGTGGGGAAAATTTAATTCCAGAGGTTAAACCCCAGGAGGGACCCACATGTCAGCCTCAGCAGAAAAATCAACCGACTGAGGAGTCGAGCTCGGTTACTTGCGCGTGATTCAGTGGCCGCCATGGCGAGCAGCGCCAAGGCCAGCAGCTTCTTACCACCCGGGCCACTGAACCGCCTCGCTGGCTTCTTATCCCCGAGCCCGAGCCGGCGGTAGACGCATTCGGTTGCTTCTCTGCTCCCTCGTGCAAGAAACGCCGCCCTCGCTGCCGCTCGCTCGGAACTGATCGGAGAACCGTGATCAATGCCGCTCCACTTCCCCCAAGCTGAAAAACTGTACAAGAGGATCTCCTTCTTCTTCCCCGCCGTAGGGAATTATCTGAGCTCGGTTGATCTCGCCCCTACCGAAGGTTCTTTCCGATGACCTAAGTCTGCCGCACTTTGGTCTCCCGTGGACAGCCCAAACGGGGGGGGGGGGGGGGGGGGGGTTACGCCCAAGCTAAGGCGTCCCCGGACGCGTTAGAGACTGGTGCTGCTCACCCCCGAACCACAGCCCGAGTGTTTGATCACCGGCGACGAATTTCAGTTTCCTCTTTCACTCGGTGCAGACCGACCTTCGGGTGCGGATCCGCCAAATTCACCCTCCAGAAATGTTTAGAGAGTCTCAATCCGTTCCTACATGAACTAGACTTAGTGGCGCACAAGTTGCCTTCACAACCTCTAGCATGAGAACCCCTGTACATGGCGTAATTCCAAGCTTGCCAACGGCGGCTTGTTCGGGAAGCGTCGGGTGCACGGTGCTTACCTAGAGCCTATTCCGAGCTGCTTCGAGCTCATGTCGGTCTTTCCTAGGGTCTACTGATGCTCTCCGGCCTTTTGCTCGATCGATTTGGGTGCTAGGAAGTCCGGCCGACACGGCCGAAGTTCTTCCAAAGCCGCCGCTCCTCGCCGTCCGTGTTCCGGTGATTGTCGTGATGAGCTGATCCCAGCATCGTGTTCACCGGATGGATTTAGGCAGAGGCGGCCAAGATCAAGGAGTTTGGCGCACGACAGAGGCCACCGGCGATCTCTCCGGCGATGGGTCGCGGCAGCCGAGCGCGGGAGGCCGGAGGTAGACGAAGACCCTGGTCCCACGTGTCAGCGGCCGATATTTTAAACCCCGGGATCTGCTGTGGCACCGGATCGGGTGCGGCTGCGCGTGAAGGATTCCGTAGCCCCGTGTGTCGACAGATGAAATGTTGACACGTAGCCCCGGTCCCACGCGCAGCGGTTTAAACTTTTTCCCGATTTTCAGATTTAGTTCAAACTTGAAACCCACATAACTTTGGCTAGGAAACTCCAAATCGAGTGAACCAAATTTTGTTGGATTCAGCTCTCTGAGCACTTTCCAGCAAATCAAGTTTCACTTAATGAAAATCCTCATTTCTTCAGAATTAATTCTTCAAATTTTAAAGTGGTTAGAATTTAAAGGGAGAACCCTTTGGAGGAAAATTCTGAAATTTTGCCAGGATGTTCACCAAAATATCCCTGAGCTACCATAAAAATTTCAGATCCATTTGAGCCCATTTGATCAACCTAATGGTGTGATTAATTAAACTGTTCCAGAGAAAATAGAAAATGTCCAGAAACATTTTGAGAATTTCTCTGAAATTGTTTAGCTCATATCTTTAGCTAGTAATCTTCAAATTAAGTGAAACCAACTCCATTAGAACTCTCTGAAAATCTAGTTTTCAGAAAGTCATGGCTTGCTCCATGAAAATCCCTAGAACACCCTAGGAGCTCCAATTAAAGTCAAGTACATAATTATTTGTGGAGAGCTCAAATGAGCTGTACTGCAAATAAAACTTAGCCAAGTCTCTGTTTAGGTTGCAACCAAACCACAGTAAAAATTTCAGAGTCATTGGGTCTGTCTAGTAAGACTTATAGTCTTCACTATTTTAAGTTCAATTCAAATGCATTTAAATTGATACATTACATGTTATCTGATGTAGTCGCTAAGGTTGAGGAGGAACCCGAAGTCTTAGAATTCGTCACTCCGGAAGAGCAACTAGCCTACGACCAAGAGCAGCAAGGCATGCCCCGGTTTGCATTAACCTTTTTACAAATTTTTATTGTTTTGAGAACTTACTTTGAGTACCACTTACTTCTTGCATTAGAGTCTTGTTTGAAACCCAAATGCATAGCCAAGAAAACCATGGGTTGGGATTAGGATTGAAAACCCCATTTAGCTACTGCAATGCTAAGATAGTGTAGGATTCGGTACAAATCGAGTAGTTGGAACTACTCGCGAGGATAGGCTAGAGGCACATTGCTCGGGTAAAGATAGCAAATGAAACACATGGCAAGAAAAATGAGACCGAGCGGAGAGTAAGGGCAGCAGGACGTTGGGGCCTTGGTGCTATAGCTCCGCTTGTATCGATTGAGGACCGAGCCGTGTGCAGGCCTGTTGAACAAGCTGGAACAGTACCAAAGACCTACCAGCTATATGGGAACCGGGAAAATGATGTAACTCGGGTCGCTTGGTGTTGAGGCATAGCTGGTCGTTCAGAGGGTAGGTTCAGAGCTTGAGGTGTAAATCCCCTGGTGGCACTGTGGATGCGCGCGCAGAGACCTCTTGCTCGGGACGATTGGACCGGTTTAACATTTGGCTGACGGGTGAAAGGTGGTCGCGTACGATGTCTGTGATGGTTGCTGTAGGCAACATCGAGTACGGGCGTACGTGACGGGTTATTCGGGTAACCCTGCAGGTGTAAATCGATTATAATCACCGTCCCTCGCGGTCAGTGGGTACCACTTGTTCACTGTACCGTGACGTGGAAAGAACAGGCTAGATACATGTTAAAAGTTTTGCTGATTTCAAAGACATATTTTGCTTGTTAATGTCATGTTGTAGTTTAGAGCTAATTAAAGTTCTTTTCAACTTTGGGCAAAGTACATGAGAGAAATGCGTTTCTTGTTTGATTGCGGCTGTCTCATGTGCCTTAGCTTAAGGTTCTCCACAACCTGCTGCTAAAACTTGAAAATAAGGTTCAAATAATTAGGCGAGTCCTTTGCAACTTATTTTACCTCATGTACCCTAAAACCATTCATATAGAAGTTTCATGTATAGGAGAGACGGGTCATTCTTGCTGAGCCATCGTGCTCACTACTTGTGTTTGAAGCTTTTGCAGGGGTTTATGAGGAAGGGACTCCTGAGGAGGAGACGGAACGCCAGGAGGGGAACCCCATCGAGTGGGAGTCGTACACGCCGCCGTGTTAGTGTGTCTGCGTGCTAGCGGGGACACGTTCACGGGCTGAACGTGAACTCGATGCGTAGTCTACGCCCGTGAGTGTAGACTCAACATATTTTGTTGTAAAAGTGTTCATAAACCTGTTTATGCAATAAAACTTTGCTTCCGCTTTGTACCTTTGATGTGTGTTATCCGGTGCTGTGCAACGCAGCATCCCTCAGCGAGATCCTGGCTCGACAAGACCGTGGGGTCACGTCATCCAATGGCTCTGAAATTTTTAGAGTTCAAGAATTTTGGAAGAATGCCCTGTCCAAATTTGGAGATTTTCCAATAAACAGAACTCCTGTAAAAAAATCCTACAATATTTTCCTTAAATGAATTAATGAGCCAAATCCAGAGATTTTCATAAACATTGGATGCACTCCTGTATTGTACTCTCTGAGAAGAATCCAACAAAATTTGTTTTACAATTTTTGGACACTCCTACACAAAGTTATGGCTCTCCAAAGTTTGAACTGAATTGGGAAAATCTAGAAAATGTTTAAATACCGATAGTGGGTCCCACCTGTCATCCCTAACCTTCAACCTCGCGCCAAACAGGGCAGTGGCGGCTCCCTACAGTGAGGGTCACCGGAAAGGCACTTCCCAGCCACCTTCGGACATCCTTCTGGCCGCCGCCCCCCCATTTTCCAACATGCTGAACATGTTGGTGAGGTCGCCGGCGGCTGAAACTCGGCGGAAAACAGGGCTCACCGAGGACAGCAAGAACTAGGATTCCGGCGAGGTTTTGGCGGCTCGTTTCTTCACCAAATGATTGAGTTCTTGGCACTAGAGCACCATGGGATAGTGTAGAAGGTTAACATGGGGTTTAAACGAGCCGGGAAGCACTCCAAACCTATCGGCACCGTGCACCCGACGTGGTCCAGCGGTATTCCCTCGAAAAGAACTCGGATTCCTTGCTCTACACTCAATTTCTTGGTCTAAAATCGATGGAGGAGGTGTGCTAGGTAGTTAAGATCCTGTGTGTGAAGTTTTAGACACAGCCAACATAAATTGAGGATGAATTTTGCAATTCCTTACCTCAAGGTCAGTTTCTGCCGCCCGGGAGAACATCTTGAAATTCTCCCTCTGTGATCAATGGCTAGGGCTGAGATTCGGAGGTGAGCAACTAGACTTATAGGTGCATTGATGGCATGGCTTGCTTGGTCGTGATCACCCTTGGTTCGGGCTGCCCACGGTGACCAGTTCGGTTTACTTCAGTTTATGCTCGGGAGCAGCAGCAACTCTGCTGTTTCTAGGCGCCAGTGAGCTCGGGACGGCGGGGTGACATTGCTAGCCGGCTAGAGCATGAGTGTGCGATGATCTTTGCTTTGGAGACCTCAAGCATCCGGTCTTGGGTGGCTGTGTAGGATTTAGAAAAGCAGAGCGACGCCGGTTGTGTTCTTCTCGGGAGAAAGCAACGTGCACGAGCGAGAGTGAAGAATAGAACTTCGCTTGTGCAGCCTTCGGGGGAGATAAGGGCAGAGGCTAGATGACCGAGGAGGAGGACATGGCACCAGAGATCATCATGCGTGATCGGCTGCCTGGAGCTGTCGCGCACTCAGCCGAGGAAAACAGAACCGAGTCGGTTTGTTCGATTGTGTGTGTGACATGTGGGCCCTCACACCTCAAATATCTCCCTCCTATGTGCTTTGATATTCCCGCACCACCTTCATCCGAATTCCACCAAATTGGATGGTAGACCAAACATGAGGTGAGGAATTTGAATCTAAACTCAAATTTCAAAATTGAGCACGTTTGGTTCAGTTTTTGAATTCAAATTTTAATTTGAACTCTCCCTCGAATATTTCTCGGAATAATTGGTATACGAGCTCCAAAAATATCCAAATTTGGATCATGAGCTCATTGATACATGGTGAACACACAGCTGAATTCATTTGTATGCATGTGGGCAATCTGAACATGTATTCTTTCAAAAGAATTCAAATTATGTTTGAACTCCCTCCACTCTACTCATACAGGAGGTGCACATGAGTTAGAGTTTTGAGAGTGAAATTATTTCCCCTAGGTTAACATGTGCTGATCATGGGCTAGAGAAATTTTTTAACTCCCTCACATGTCCATTTGTGTGTTCATCATTTTATGTGACACAATTTAGCCTTTCTTCACCTTAACTTTGTTTCATAAGTTGAAATCAAACTTTACAAAAGTTAGGGCTGTTACAGAGCCCAGGGTGCAAATCGGCTCTGGAACTCAAGCGCACGTGGCAGCCCCAGGACTGACCTTAGGGCCAAGGGCAGGTGGCTTGCCAGTTTACAGTTGATATGCTTGAGGAACAGAAACTGTAAAGGGAAAATGCACAGGGCACGTGTGAGCTTCGGAGCTATCCTTAGCGGGGAGGCGGCTCTGAGCCAGGTGATGCGTGGCAGTTTCGGGTTCAATCTCAGCAGGGAGGCTTCGGACCTGAGCCCAGGGCACGCATCGGCTCCTGAACTCAATCACATGTGGCAGCCCCAGGGCTAACCTTAGGGCCAAGGGCATGTGGCTTGCCCGTTTACAGTTGATATGCTTGAGGATGCACAAACTGTAAAGGGAGAATGTGCAGGGCACGTGTGAGCTCCGGAGCTATCCTCAGCGAGGAGGCGGCTCTGAGCCAGGTGATGCATGGCAGCTCCGGGTTCCACCTCTGCTGGGAGGCATCGGACCGAAGCCCAGGGTACGCATCGGCTCCGGAACTCAAGGGCACGGGCAGCCAAATGGCCGACCTTAGGGCCAAGGGCATGAGGCTTGCTCATTTATAGTTGATATGCTTGAGGAAGCACAAATTGTAAAGGGAGAATGCACAGGGCACGTGTGAGCTCTAGAGCTATCCTCAGCGGGGAGGAGGCTCTAAGCCAGGTGATGCGTGGCAGCTTCGGGTTCCACCTCAGCGGTAAGGCTTCGGACCAGAGCCCAGGGCACGCATCGGCTCCGGAACTCAAGCGCACTAGCAGCACCAGGGCCGACTTTAGGGCCAAGGGCATGTGGCTTGCCCGTTTACAGTTGATATGCTTGAGGAACACAAACTGTAAAGGGAGAATGCACAGGACATGTGTGAGATCCAGAGCTATCCTCAGCGAGGAGGCGGCTGTGAGCCAGGTGATGCGTGGCAGCTCCGGTTTCCACCTCAGCAGGGAGGCTTAGGACCGGATCCCAAGGCATGCATCGGCTCCGGAACTCAAGCACACATAGCAGCCCAAGGGCTGACCTTAGGGCCAAGGGCACGTGGCTTGCCCGTTTACAGTTGATATGCTTGAGGAAACATAAACTGTAAAGGAAGGATTCATAGGGCGAGGCAAAACATTCTCACTTCAGGTTCCCTTCATAGGAGGAAACAGGCTGTACTAGAGGGCAGCGACCCGCCCCGTTTGTCGAGAGTAGCAGGACTCCTCCAGGTCTTAGCTGTTCTAAGCGTTGTTCCTAGACACTATGACACCTTTTGAGAGAAAATAAAACCCTACAGCTGCGCTAAGGATAGAACTTACGGAGGTGTTCTATGTTCCATGGATTGGGTAGAGGTATCCCATCCTCTGTGGCTAGGCGCACACACCCAGGGCAGCATACTTGTGTCACTCGAAAGGGGCCCTCCCAGCGGGGGGAGAGTTTGTTCCCCCCCTTCTTGAGAAAGTATTCGCCAAAGCACCAGGTCACCCACCTCGAGCTTTCTACTCCGAACAAACTGCTGCTGGTAACGCATGAGCGCCTGACGGTATCGCACGTTTCGGACAGCTGCTTGCCACCTTCGCTCATCGACAAGGTCAATATCTTCACGTCGGAGCTGGTCTTGCGTGGCTTCGTCGTACGCTCGGACACGGGATGAGCCCATGGTGATTTCTTGGTGGAGGACGGCCTCAGCCCCATACACCAGGAAGAAGGGTGTTTCCCCTATCGAGTGATTGAGGGATGTCCGGCTAGCCCATAGTGCACATGGAAGCTCTTCAACCCAATTGGCACCGTGCTTCTCCAAGCTGTTGTAGGTGCGCGTCTTGAGTCCCCTGAGTATCTCGGCGTTTGCTCTTTCAGCTTGACCGTTACACTCTGGGTGAGCAACAGAAGCATAGCAAACTTGGATGCCGAGGTCTTCGCAGCAGTTTTGGAATACTACACTGGTGAACTGGGTCCTGTTGTCGGTGATGATTCTGTTCGGGACCCCGAACCGGCAGATGATTGACTTGATGAACTTGACTGCCGACTGCTTCTTGATAGTTACTACAGGGGTAGCTTCTGGCCACTTGCTGAACTTGTCTATGGCGGCATAGAGGTACCGGTACCCTTCGACGGATCTGGGGAATGGTCCCAGGATGTCCAGCCCCCACACAGCGAAGGGCCATGAGGGCGGGATCATCTGCAGTGTTTGCGCTGGTGTGTGAATCTGCTTAGCGTGGAACTGTCATGCCTTGCATCTCTTGACTAGGTCGACGACATTCAGGAGAGCTGTCAGCCAATAAAAGCCATGCCGGAAGGCTTTACTGACCAGCGTGCGGAAACATGCATGGTTCCCACACTCGCCCCCATGGATCTCTGCGAGCAGGTCGCAGCCCTGCTCCCAGGTTATGCACCGCAATAGGACGCCATTAGCACCACACTGGTAGAGATCCCCTTATACCAGCATGTATCTCTTAGCCATCCGAGCGATCCGTTCAGCAGATACACGTTCATCAGAAAGGAAATTGTCTTTCAAGTCCCAGATCTCTGTGATCCATGCATCAAAACCTACTTGAGCACTTGGATCTTGAGCATCGGCTTGCATGGAGTCCCCGGTGACACTTACGATCCTTGGCGGGCGCCATGGTAACATGGCCGCCGGGACCGACAGCTTCGAGGTTCTGGTTCTGCCCCCTTTGCCTGGCGGTAGGTCGCAGCAACTTCCTTTCAAAGACCCCCTCGGGCACCGGAGCCCAAGTGGAAGCCTTTGTTGACAGGTCATCGGCTATTGTATTATTGGCACGGGGAACATGGCACAAGTCCAAGGATAAGAAGTCCTTCTCCAACTTCTGTACTTGGAGGAGATGTGCTACAAGCTGTGGGTCGTTGCAGCAACACTTTCCCTTGACATGCTTGATGATCAATTGAGAATAACCCTTGACCAACAACTGCCGGACGCCAAGGGACAGCGCAGTCTTTAACCCGAAGATGAGAGCCTCATACTCTGCCATGTTGGTTTCCTTGAAGTCAAGTCGCCCCATGTATTTGAACTGCTCTCCGGTTGGTGATGAGCAGAACCCTTGCTCCGGCACCTTGCTTCCGTGAAGAGCCATCTAAGAAGAGAGTCCAGTAGGGTCCAGTGAAGACCGGGGCTCTGTGCTCTGGTTCACCGATGTCTTGGCCCCCTTGCTGGCATGGTGGTGGAGTCCACTTTGCCACGAAGTCAGCTAGCGCCTAACGTTTCATCGCATGGCGCGGTAAGAAGTCTAGCTCAAAATCCACCAACTCCGCAGCCCATTTAGATATGTTTCCAATGGTGTTGGCGCTGTGGAGGACGGTTCTCAGCGGGTATGAGGTAACCACCGAGGTCTTGTGAGCTTCGAAGTAATGGCGCAGCTTCCTTGATGCAATGAGGACTGCATAGAGCAGCTTGTGAACCTCCAGATATCTTGTTTTGGCATCGTGGAGGACCTCGCTGATGATGTAGACCGGGCGCTGGATGGTTCGGGGCCCCTGGACCCCTGCTCCGGGACTGCAATCTCGGAGCTCGGACCCAGATGCACGCCGGTTGCCGGGTCTAGATGGCTGAGACCCGACTAGTTCTTCTTGGGGAGGTCCGGGACTCGAGGCCCCTAGGCCCCCGGGTCTAGAACTGCATTCCGGGAGCTTGAACCCAGATATGCATTGATCATCAGATTCGTCTGTTTGGGATCTGATTACTTCCCCATCCTAAGGGTTTCCTGCGGAGTCTGAGCCCTTGGGCTCTAGACCAATGGCAGAAGGAGCCTTATCTCGTACTTGAGGTCGATGGAGTTCCAGCCGCTCCACGACCAGAACCATGCTCACGACCTCGGTTGTGGCAGCGATGTAGAGGAGCAGTAGCTCGCCTTGTTCAGAGGCCACCATGATTGTCAGCATTGTGAGAAACTTCTTCAGGTCCTGGAAAGCCTCATTCGCCTCCTGGGTCCATACGAATGGACCATACTTGCGTAGAAGCTTGAAGAACGAAAGAGCCCGCTCAGTCAGTCTAGAGATAAACTGACTGAACACAGACAAGCATCCGGTAAGCTTCTGCACGTCCTTGATGCGGGCAATGGGCCACATCAGTTCTATCGCCTTAATCTTCTCTGGGTTAGCTTTAATCCCTCAGTGTGAGACCAAGAAAATGAGCAGCTTCCCGACAGAGACTCCGAAGACACATTTGTCCGGGTTCAACTTCGTGCATGTGGAACACAGTCTGTCGAAGACTACGGTTAGGTTGTCGAGCATAGATGCTTGTGACTTAACCTTCACTACGATGTCATCGACATAAAACTTGACCAGGTCCCGAATGAGGTTCCCGAACGTCTTGTGCATTGCACGCACAAGATTGGGAAGGGCATTCTTAAGACCATAAGGCATGGACACATAGCAGTATAGACCATCTACTGTGATGAAGGCGGTAAGATCTTAATCTTACCTAGACATAGGTATCTTGACGCGGCCCCAACGGCCTTGTCGAGCCAGGATCACGCTGAGGGGTGCTGCGTTGCACAGCACCGGATAACGCACATCAAAAATACAATGCGGAAGCAAAGTTTTATTACATAAACAGGTTTATGAACATTTGTACAACAAAATATGTTCAGTCTACACTCACGGGTGTAGACTATGCATCGAGTTCACGTTCAGCCCGTGAACGTGTCCCTGCTAGAACGTACACACACTAACACAGCGGCGTGTATGACTCCCACTCGACGGGGTTCCCCTCCTGGGGTTCCGTCTCCTCCTCGGGAGTCCCTTCCTCATAGACCCCTGCAAAAGCTTCAAACACAAGCAGTGAGCACGATGGCTCAGCAAGACTGACCCGTCTCTCCTATACAAGAAACTTCTACATGAAGGGTATAGGGTACATGAGGTAAATAATTTGCATAGGACTCGCCTAATTATTTGGACATTACTTTCAAGTTTTAGCAGCCGGTTGTGGAAAACCTTACGCTAAGGCACATGAGAGAGCCGAAATAGAACAAGAAACGCATTTCTCTCATGTACTTTGCCCAAAGTTGAAAAGAACTTTAATTAGCTCTAAGCTACAACAAGACATTAACAAGCAAGTATAACATTCAAATCAGCAAACTTTCAAGATGTATCTAGCCTGTTCTTTCTATGTCACGATACAGTGAACAAGTGGTACTCACTGACTGCGAGGGACGGTGATTATAATTGATTTACACCTGCAGGGTTACCCGAATAATCCGTCACGTATGCCCGTACTCGATGTTGCCTACAGCAACTATCACGGACGTCGTATGCAACCACCTTTCACCCGTCAGTCAAATGTTGAACCAGTCCAATCGTCCCGAGCAAGAGGTCTCTGTGCACGCATCCACAGTGCCGCCAGCCGATTTACACCTCGAGCTCTCAACCTACCCTCTGAACGACCAGCTATGCCTCAACACCCAGCTACCCGAGTTACATCGGTTTCCCGGTTCCCATACAGCCGGTAGGTCTTTGGTACTGTTCTAGCTTGTTCCACAGGACCGCACACAGCTTGGTCCTCAATCAACACAAGCGGAGATATAGCACCCAGGCCCCAAAGTCCTGCTG
This sequence comes from Neostapfia colusana, assembly GCA_030760725.1. Taxonomy (NCBI): domain Eukaryota; kingdom Viridiplantae; phylum Streptophyta; class Magnoliopsida; order Poales; family Poaceae; genus Neostapfia; species Neostapfia colusana. The sequence goes on from JASWHV010000003.1 coordinate 106,268,499, forward strand.
CCCTTACTCTCTGCTCGGTCTCATTTTTCTTGTCATGTGTTTCATTTGCTATCTTTACCCGAGCGATGTGCCACTAGCCTATCCTCGCGAGTAGTTCCTACTACTAGACTTGTACCGAATCCTACACCATCTTACCATTGCAGTAGCTAACGAGGTTTTTAAGCCTAATCCCAACCCATGGTTTTCTTGGCTATGCATTTGGGTTTCAAACAAGACTCTAATGCAAGAATTTATTGAGTGCTCAAAGTAAGTTCTCAAAACAGTAAAACTTTGTATAAAGGTTAATGCAAACCGGAGCTTGCCTTGCTGCTCCTGGTCGTAGGCTAGCTGCTCTTCTGGAGTGACGAAGTCTAAGACTTCGGGTTCCTCCTCAACCTTAGCGACTACTTGAGATAACATGTATATGTATGAATTTAAATGCATTTGAATTAAATTTAAACTTGTGAAGACTATAAGTCTTACTAGACTGACCCACTTAATCTGAAATTTTTACTGTAGTTTGGTTACAACCTAAACAGAGACTTGGCCAAGTTTCATCTGCAGCAAAGCTAATTTGAGCCCTCCACAAATAATTATGTACTTGGCCTTAATTGGAGCTCCTAGGGTGTTCTAGAGATTTTCATGGATCAAGCCATGACTTTCTGAAAACTATATTTTCAGAGGGTTCTAATAGAGTTGGTCTCACATAATTTGAAGGTTCCTAGCTAAAGATATGAGCTAAAAAATTTCAGAGAAATTCTGAAAATGTTTCTGGACATTTTTTATTTTCTCTGGAACAGTTTTTATTAATCACACCATTAGGTGGATCAAATGGTCTTAAATAGATCTGAAATTTTTATGGTAGCCCAGGGATATTTTGGTGGATATCCTAGCAAAATTTCAGAATTTTCCTCCAAAGGATTCTCCAGTTAAAATTCTAAACAGTTTAAATTTGCAGAATTAATTCTGGAGAAATAAAGATCTTAATAGAGTGAAACTTGATTTACTGGAAAGTACTCGGAGAGATGAAACCAACAAAATTTGGTTCACTCGATGTGGAGTTTCCTAGCCAAAGTTATGTGGGTTTGAAGTTTGAACTAAATCTGAAAATCGGGGAAATGTTTAAATTGCTGCGCGTGGGACCGGGGCTACGTGTCAACTTCTCAGCGGTCGACACACGGGGCTACGGAATCTTTCGCGTGCAGCCGCACCCGATCCGGTGTCACAGCTAATCCCGGGTTTTAAAATATCGGCCGCTGACACGTGGGACCGGGGGCTTCGTCTACCTCCGGCCTCCCGCGCTCGGCCGCTGCCCCCCTTGCCGGAGTGCTCGCCAGAGGGCTTCTGCCATGCGCCAAACTCCATGATTTTGTCCACCTCTGCCTAAATCCATCCGGGGAACACGATGCTGAGCTCAGCTCGTCATGAAAATCACCGGCACACGGCCGGCAACGAGCCGCGGCTTCAGCTAATTTCTTATGGCGGGGAAGGAAGAGGAGAGCCTCTAGTACCGTTTTGCAGCTTAGAGGAAGTGGAGCGGCTGTGATAACGGGTTCTCCGATCAGTTCCGAGCGAGCGGCAGCGAGGAGATTCTTTTCTTACGCGAGAGCGAAGCAACGATCGATAACGCCTCGTTTGACTCAGCTGCGGGGATAAGAAGGGCTGCGAGGCGGTTCAGCGGCTTGGGGGCGGCAAGCAGCTGCTGGCCTCGACGGCCTGGCGCGGTGGCGACCACGGCGGAAGCCCGAGACCTAAGTACTCGGTGCTTCAGTCGGTTCTTCGATCAGTGAAGCTGATATGTGGGCCCCAGCCCGGTTTTAACCTCCAAAATTAACTTCCTCTCACTGCTACAAACAGTAATCCCCCTAATACCCTTTTGGATTTGAATTATCTACCAAATGCCCATATGGATTGGAGAGAATTCAAATTGTGGAGTGTTTGAATATAATTTCAGCACATATGCAGTTTGAAATTCAAATTGAGTTTGAATTTGCTAAACTTAGCTCATGTCAAGATCAACTCCAAATGGAGTGAAAATTGGTGTGTGAGCTCACAAAATTGTGCTGAGTAAGAATATGCCTCCCACTTTTGAATTCATGGGATGGAAGTAGTTTTAATTTGAATTTGAGTTCAAACTACCCTCTTTCTAGTTATTCCCAAAAAGACTTCAAAAGACTTTGGATTTGGGTGAAATTTGGCATGGACATTCCTAGCAAGGTGTAGGAGTTTTTCATATGTTCAGCCCCTATATGATGCATGTGGGAAATGCCACTTTTGCATTTTGTGAGTTTATTCTCTAATGAGCATTTTGATGGTGTTTACTTGTTTTTCAAATGTATTCAAAAAGTTTCTTCAAATGAACTGTGTGTGTGATGATGAACACTTTGAATGTGTACCAAAAACTTAGGCCCTTACATTCCCCCCCCCCTAAAAAGAATCTCGTCCCGAGATTATAAGGTAAAAATGAAAGTGCATCTAGGAAATCCCTTGTGGGTTTTGGCTAATTGATGACAAGCATATGAGATCCTAAAGAAATGATTGCAGGCCAACTAAGTGAACTAGCTAGGTGCGCACAAAAAGATGAAAAATACAGTGGTGCCCGAAATGGAAGACTTAAGTAGAACTTGGAAGAACAAAGTAGATATAAATGTATAGGGTGTGTGTGAGAGACACATCCCAAGAGCTCATGACTTTGCGTAAGGGTAAGGGCTAATAATCAACTAAAATCCACTGAACACCGGACTAGTCCGTCCACGTATCGGACTAGTCCGGTCAGCTTACTGGAACTCAACCCGACAAGTCCGGTTTTGGACCGGACTAGTCCGGTCATGTCTCTGTTGTCCTCTTTAGAGGACTGCGGACTAGTCCATCCAAGAGACAGGACTAGTCCGCTGAAGTTTCTGGAACCACATTTCACATAGCACCGGACAAGTCCGGTTTGTGGACCAGACTAGTCCGGTTAACCCACTGGAAGTAGACCGGACAAGTCCGATCATATACCGGACTAGTCCAGTAGTAGGTTTAACAACGGTAACTTTTTGGGAAACCCTATAAAAAGAGGTCCTTCGTCTTTTCCCTGGTGAGACACGACACATATTGTCAAAAACTCGAACCCTAGCGCCGCCACCTGTCACAAGAGCCCAAAAACACATCTCCCCATACATCTAAGGTGCAAAAAGGCCAAGATCAATCAAATAATTGGATTTGGGATTGGGAGATCGTCGTTCCTTCGTTGTGAGCTCTTGGGGTTTGATTTCTCTACACTCATATTCTGCTTTGTAATCTTTTTGAGTGTATTTGATCACCTTCTCACTGTAATTCTTGTGGGAGCCCTCAACGTGTGAGGTCGCCCCACAAACTTGGTGATTACCCGTCATAGTGGAGTCAAGTCGGCCTTTGTGCTGACTTGAAGAGGGAAAGGGTTGGGAACCCGGCTCTGTGTGAGCTTCCTCAACGAGGACGTAGATCTCTTGGTGAGATCGAACCTCGGTAAAAATTCGTGTCTCTTGTCTCTCATTTGTTTTACTTTTTGATACATTAGATCACTAGTTTGCTAGTCATCGTTTGAGTTCCTTATAAGTTTGCACGTGCATCCGTACAATAAATTTAATTTATAAATACTGTTGTTCTCATTCCGCTGCTGAAAGATTAAATTTGTGAGACATACTTAATTAACTCAAATAATTCAGCACACCGGACTAGTCCGCCCACACAACCGGACTAGTCCGGTCAGTCAAGTTTCTGATAACTTTATTAAGTGTGCAGGAATCTTTTAAAGGCCTATTCACTCCCCTCTAGGCCACATTCAATTGGTATCAGAGCCAAGTTCTCCACCAACGAGACTCACATCTCGGAGAGATCAATGGCCTCTGAGAAGAACAACGATATCCTGAAGACGAACAACAACGATGAGGAGCAAGAAGCCAAAGCCTTTGATGTGCTGAAAGAAAATCCACATGACGATGATGACGTGAGACAGCTAAAGACATTACTGAGAAAGAAGTTAATGGCACAAAAGGGAAAAGAGGAAGAAAAGACGATGGGGAGTGGTCATCACGACTACTCCCGGTATCCTTACAACTACAACCGTCTCAATTCAAATAATCATTATCTCTCTATTCCTATGGGAAGGCCCCCACAGTTTGATGGAAGTGACTACACCATGTGGAAGTACAACATGAAGATGCATCTAATATCCCTGAACCCTAGTCTGTGGCACATTGTTTGCACAGGCATCGATATTCCGGATACGGATGATGAACTCACTCCAGAACAAGAACAAGAGATTCACAGAAACGCACAAGCCGTCGCCGTGATCACATCATCACTAAGCAGAGAGGAATTCACCAAGATCGATGGGCTAGAAAGTGCAAAAGAAATCTGGGATACCCTCAAGACAGCTCATGAAGGAAATAGGTTTGTACGTGAAGCCAAAATTGAGATGCTAGAAGGAGAGTTGGGGAGATTTGCTATTGAAGAAGGAGAATCACCTCAAGACATGTACAATCGGATGAAGGCACTCATCAACAAAATCCGTGCCTATGGAAGTAAGAAATGGACTGATCACGAGGTGGTCAAAAGGATGATAAGAGCCTTCATGCCAAGAAACGTCACACTTTGCTCAATGATTAGAGAAAGCCCCGCGTTTCACAAAATGACTCCCGATGAGTTACTGGGAAAGATCATAAATCATGAAATGATGGAGAAAGAGGCTCAATACGTCAAAGACTTAGCCGAGCTCACCTCTTCTAAAAAGAAAGAAGTTGCTCTCAAAGCAACGTGCAGACCCAAGCTCAAAGAAACTCGTGAAGACCAAGACGATGGAGATACAAGCGACGAAAGCACCGATCTTGATGATGAAGAAATGGTACTCTTCATCAAAAAGTTCAAACGCATGATGAAGAGAAGACACGGCAACAATTCACCTGAAGGCAAAAGCAAGGATAAAGGAAAATCCAAGGCTCGACGTACTAGCTACAACTGCGGAGAGTATGGTCACTTCATGGTGGACTGTACTTATGAAGAAAACAAAAAGAAGAAGGAAACCAGATCTCAAGATAAGAAAAATTTCAGAAAAAGAAGACAAGCCCATCAAGCTCACATTGGGAAGGAGTGGGACTCAAACGACGAGTCCTCCTCCGATGAAGAAGAAGAGATGGCCACTATCGCAGTCAATAAACCAACTATGAGAGCCACACTCTTTCCGAACATGGGAAGACGGGACATGAACAACCACACTTGTCTTATGGCTAAGGAAGGCAAGAAAAAGGTTAGACTTACTCCTCCTATACTAAATTCCTCCATTGATGACTTTGATAGCTCTAGTGATAATGAAGAATTATTTAGAGGGCTAAGTAAAATTGCTTTAAAGAAAATCGAAATGTTGTCGAACGAAATCTTTGAAAAGGAAGAACTTGTCAACCGACAAGAAGATATGCTCATCCGTGAGAGGAAGAGATATCAAGAAGTTGAAAAGCTTCTTGAGCTTGAAAGAGAGAAGAATGAGTCAATTGAGTTAGAGCTAGCCTTGAGTAAGGAAACTTACTCAAAGTTAGAGGACTCACACATTGCAATCAAGGAAGAACTTGCTAACTTGTCAAAAGTTAACAAAATCCTTGAGGTGCAAGTTGAGTCGCTCAAACAAAGTGACTCCTCTTCCTCCAAGAGCTCTTCCTCCAAAGATATGAGCTCGACAACAATAAGAACCTGCACTTGCTTTAGTAAGAAGAATGTAATTTCTAATGCTTCAACCTCTCATGACATGCATTCTTCTCAAAACGGCATCTTTGATAAGGAGAAGATCAAATATGCAAGAAGTGCATATATGATCACTAGACCTCCCAATGTCAAAGATGGTCTTGGCTTTGACAGGAACAGATACATGTCTACTCCTAATCATGCTAAGAATAGAATCATTTTTCTTAAAGAAAAATCCCATGAATCTGAGCTACAAACATTGTTCCATACATTTGATGCTACTTATGTTCTCATGAAAAACAAGTATGGAAAAGTCATTGCTAAATATACAGGGCCACGCCACAAGAACTTAAAAACTTGTGTGTGGGTGCCCAAGACTCTTGTGACTAACCTGAGAGGACCCCAGCAAGCTTGGGTACCTAAAACCCAGAAATAATTCTATTTTGCAGGCTTACTCCTCCGGTGGATCTAAGTGGGTGCTAGATAGCGGATGCACAAATCATATGACCGGAGAGAGAGGTATGTTTGTGGAATACGAGTGCAACAAGGATCCAAGTGAAGGTATATACTTTGGAGACAACAGCCAAGGAAAGGTCCTTGGTAGTGGTAACATTGAAATATCCTCTCAACACACCTTATCTAATGTTTTACATGTAGACTCTCTAGATTATAATCTTTTATCAATATCTCAACTATGCGACAAAGGTTACAACTGTTTATTCACTAATGAGGATGTTACCGTCTTTAGAAGAAGCGATGGCTCGATTGCATTCAAGGGATTGTTGAAGGGAAAGCTTTATCTTGTTGACTTCAACAAAGATAAAGCCGAATTCAACACTTGCTTGGTTGCTAAGACCAACATGGGATGGCTGTGGCATAGACGGCTAGCCCATGTTGGAATGAGAAATCTGCAGAAACTTCTAAAAGGTGGTCACATCCGTGGTCTTAAGGATGTGGTTTTTGAAAAAGACAAGCCGTGCAGTGCTTGTCAAGCAGGAAAACAGGTTGGAGCACCACACCCCGCCAAGAATGTGATGACCACCACTAGACCGCTGGAACTTATCCACATGGATCTCTTTGGTACAATTGCGTACATCAGCATCGGCGGTAATAAATACGGTTTAGTAATTGTTGATGATTTTTCAAGATTTACCTGGGTATTTTTCTTGTATGATAAATCAGAAACTCAGGGAATCCTCAAGAAGTTCTTGAAAAGAGCTCAAAATGAATTCTCATCAACCGTAAAGAATATCAGAAGTGACAATGGGACAGAATTCAAGAACACCCAAGTTGAAGAATATCTCAATGAAGAAGGTATAAAGCATGAATTCTCGGCACCCTACTCTCCTCAACAGAACGGGGTGGCCGAAAGGAAGAACAGAACATTGATCGAAATGGCGAGAACAATGTTGGATGAATACAAGACGTCAGACCGATTTTGGGCAGAAGCGGTGAACACCGCTTGTCATGCCACAAATCGGTTGTACCTTCATCGACTACTGAAGAAAACTCCATATGAGCTTCTCACGGGTAAAAAGCCTAACGTTTCCTATTTCAATGTTTTTGATTGCAAATGTTTTATTCTGAACAAGAAACCAAGGGCCTCGAAGTTTTCTTCGAAGTCCGATGAAGGATTCTTGCTCGGATATGAATCGAATGCCTACGCCTATCGTGTCTTCAACAAGGTGTCCGGCCTTGTTGAAGTAGCGCGTGACGTAGTGTTCGATGAAACTAACGGCTCACAAGTGGAGCAAGTCGATAAGTCTATGCTAGATAAGGAGGAAGCTCCATGTGAAGCGCTGAAGAAAATGGCACTTGGTGATATCCTACCACGAGAGGAGACACAAGATGAATTTCAACAAGGAAGCAATGATCAAGGGGGAGCTCCTACACAAGATCAGGTTGAGGAGGATCAAGAAAATCAAGATGATCATGGAAGCAATGATCTAGGGGGGGACATGACACATGAAGACAATGAAGAACAAGCAACTATACAAATTCCACACCCAAGAGTACATCAGTGTGTGCAAAGGGACCATCCTGTCAACAATATCATTGGAGATATTGCTAAGGGAGTAACTACTAGATCTCAAATTGCAAATTTTTGTGAACACTACTCTTTTGTGTCTTTTCTGGAGCCATATAGTGTAGAAGAAGCCTTAAGGGATCCAGACTGGGTGATTGCGATTCAAGAGGAGCTGAACAACTTCAAAAGAAATGAAGTGTGGGAGCTGGTGGAAAGACCAAGGGCGAACATCGTTGGAACAAAATGGGTCTTTCGGAACTAGCAAGATGAACATGGAGTAGTGACAAGAAATAAAGCGAGGTTGGTGGCCAAAGGTTATTCTCAAGTGGAAGGTTTGGATTTCGATGAAACCTTCGCTCCTGTAGCTAGACTTGAGTCCATTCGCATTTTATTGGCATATGGTACTCACCATAATTTTAAGTTGTATCAAATGGACGTCAAGAGTGCCTTTCTCAATGGTCCGATAAAGGAGGAAGTCTATGTGGAGCAGCCACCAGGGTTCGAAGATCAGAAGTATCCCAACCATGTCTATAAACTGCGTAAGGCTCTCTATGGCCTCAAACAGGCTCCTCGAGACTGGTATGAGTGCCTTAGAGATTTTCTAACTCAAAATGGATTCAAAATTGGTAAATCTGACTATACACTCTTTACTAAACATTTTGATAATCATTTATTCGTATGTCAAATTTATGTTGATGACATTATCTTTGGATCCACTAACATGTCCTTCTGTGAAGAATTTAGCAAAATAATGACAGACAGGTTCGAGATGTCAATGATGGGTGAATTGAAGTTCTTCTTGGGATTTAAAGTGAAGCAACTGAGAGAAGGTACATTTATAAGCCAAACTAAATATACACAAGACATTCTCAAGAAATTCAATATGGACAAAGCCAAGCCCATCAAGACACCCAAAGCCATCAACGGACATCTCGACCTCAATGAAGACGGTCCAAATGTGGACCAAAAGGTATATCGGTCCATGATTGGCTCCTTACTTTATTTATGTGCATCTAGGCCAGATATTATGCTTAGTGTTTGCATGTATGCAAGGTTTCAAGCCGCACCTAAAGAGTGTCACTTAATTGCTGTAAAAAGATTCCTAAGGTACCTTGTGCACACACCCAACTTGGGTCTTTGGTATCCCAAAGGATCCAAGTTTAACTTGATAGGGTATTCCGACGCCGACCATGCAGGATGCAAAGTCGATAGAAAGAGCACGTCAGGGACTTGTCAATTTCTTGGTAGGTCCCTAGTTTCTTGGTCATCTAAAAAGCAAAACTCCATTGCTCTTTCCACAGCGGAAGCGGAGTATGTTGCAGCCAGTAGTTGTTGTTCGCAACTACTTTGGATGCGACAAACTCTTAGGGACTACGGCTACAATCTAAGTCATATCCCGCTTCTATGCGATAATGAAAGTGCTATAAAGATTGCACACAACCTTGTAGAGCACTCAAGAACTAAACACATAGATATCCGTCATCACTTTCTTAGAGATCATTCATTAAAAGTTGACATTGCTATTTCACATGTTAGGACTAAAAAACAACTTGCGGATATTTTTACCAAACCATTAGATGAGAAAAGGTTCTGTGAACTAAGAAATGAGCTAAACATTCTTGACTCTCGAAATGTGGCTTGAAACATTGCATACCTGGTTGCAACTCAAAATGTTCCTTTGTATTATCAAAATGCTCCTTTTCTCCTTTTCACTTAGAAAACTATTTTAATGAAGAAATCTTGTGGATTATGACCATTGTTTGATTGCTGATTGCCTACTAGTCGTAATCACCAAGACTACTTGCAAAATTATTGTCCTTGGATCACTATTAATTATCTATATATGTATCAAGTCTGTTGGAAACGGACTAGTCCGATTTCCAACCGGACTAGTCCGGACTGACAACAACTAGGTTAACTCAGGGGTACCGGACTAGTCCGCTACCATGACCGGACTAGTCCGGTCAGTCGCATATAGAAGCACTGGCCGGCCTAGACCTCTCCCTCACCCCTCATTAGACTTGCTCTCCCTCTCCTCTTCCAAACCCTAGCCCCCAAAGTGATTTTCTGGTTGAACCCTCAAAATCGAGTTTTTCTCCGCGAAAAAGACTCCCCTTGACGAGTGGTTTCCCTCCTCCGGACTCATCCGGACTGATTTCCACTTCTTCGACGCGAATCTTCAAATCTTGGTAAATTTCCCCCTTTAAACCAAAATGTCAACTTTTCTAGTTCTAGCTAGTTTTCTTTGATTTCAAAAGGATGTACATTGCCTCAATAGATGTATTCCTACCATGTTCCTACCCTTGTGCCCTTAGATAGGAGATTTGATTCAAATGAAACATTAGGGTTCTTATGCCAGGCCGGACTAGTCCGGCGCACAGAGGCGGACAAGTCCGGTCCACCGGACAAGTCCGCACTCTGAAACCGGACAAGTCCGGTATCTGACAGTTGAACCCCTACGTTCCCATTTGAAGTCGATAATGAGTCCATTTGCATCTAATCCTTAAACTCCTTATCAGGCATCATGTCTTCAGGCTCAGATGACAGCTCCTTTCACATTGATGAAGACGTTCAACGCGAGAAAGTGAGGAGGACCAAGGAGAGAGTTATGAAGAAGAGACATGATGTCAATGTCCACTCTCCACCCTCCGACGACAATCTACCTATGAAGAGGAAAGTCATTGGCAAAAGGCCTCTAAGGAAAGATGCTGTTGAGGGCTCGTCAGGGCCAAAAAGAATTCTCAATAAAGGGAAGGGACTTGCTAGTGGTCCCCTTGGGCCCTTGAAGATGAAAAACCCTATTCACCGCAACAGGCAGCCTTCAAGTGAGGATTTCACTGGAAAAGGGAGTGAGCTAGCTGATAATTTCAGGAAGATTCATGTGTATGACCGACCTAAGCAATGCTCTGATCCAAGGTTCTGGAGCAACTTCCATGCAGACTACTACGAGCATGTGTACATGAAGATGAAGAACCCTGTAGTAGAGAGTCAATGGCTAAATGTTGAATATCTGAAGTCGAAGAGGTATCCTGCCTTTCGTGAGATGGTGGAGGCGTTAGAGAGGCACATTCTGACGGACCTGCTATCCTTTTAGTATGACTGGAACAATGAAGTAATTACCCAGTTTTACTCCACTCTCTACTTTGCTCGGGATGATGGAGACAGTCTTACTTGGATGACTCATGGTTCAAGGTATAGTGTCACGTATGATGAATTTGCTAGGATTCTTCACCTCCAACACACTTTGGATCATGAACTGGTCATTCATAATCTGAAACCCCTGGAGAAGGAGGAACTTGAATTTCTCTATGACACAAGGATGCCATATGTTCCTCCCACCATCAAATATCTAAAGCCCTTCTTTGTGGTCCTAAATAGAGTCTTGAGAAAGACTATAGCTCCGAAGGATGGAGATGCAGGAACTATACAAGGAACCTTGAGGACTCTCATGAAGGTCATTAGTGGGAGGACACCATTCAATGTCTTTGAGTATATCTACAACGACATTGTGAACATCTCAATTACCCCCAATAGGTCCTGTGGATACGCACTGTATATCATGTACATGATTGAGAAAGTGACGGGACTTGAGTTTGTCAAGGATGTCAAGCATACGGGGTTGAAGCCGCAAAAACCCACCGAGCACACTCTCCCTCCGGCTCCAACTGCCCCGTCCTCTCCACCAGTGGAGAGGAGATCAAAGCAAGCTCATGATGACACTAGATCTGCAGCTGCTCCTCCTGGATCTCCACCTGCCCAAGAATCATCCAGCGGCATCCTCAAGATACTCTCCTCCATCTTTGCCTGCTGCCACAAGATCGAAGACAGGCAGCGCAAGGAAAAGCTTGCAAGGAAGAAACATCAACAATACGTCAATGCCAATATCAAATCTATCTGTGCAAAGCTTGAGATTGAGCCCGCTGGATCACCGCTAGTCTCCGAGGACTCAGAGGAAGATCCTGCTCCCGTGGATGCCGAAGTCAGTGAAGATGAAAATCAGACTGAGACTGACGGAGGAGGCAGCGATGAGTGATTCCCCTCGATTTTTCCCTTTTTGGTGCCTTGATGCCAAAGGGGGAGAGATTCAGATTAGATTTGGACTATCTCTATCTAGTATTAGTTATTAAGCTCTTTTGTGGACTATTTCTATCTAGTATTAGTTATTAAGCTCTTTTGTGGACTACTCTTTTGTGGTCAAGGACATGTACCTATTTTAAAATCTTGTAATGCACTATTTCTTTTCTTATGTGTGACGCACTATGCTCTAATGCCTACTTATATGTTCACTATTGTTTGTCTTTAATCTATCACATTTTGTTTATCACACACCTGTTAGGCACCCCACCATAAGGTGTGTGCATATGTAAGAAGCTTTTTGTGAATTCTTTATTATTCTCATATGTGCACACCTTATGAAAATCAACCTTTTATTCTCAATTGTGATAACTCAAATGGTTGTCATCAATCACCAAAAAGGGGGAGATTGAAAGTGCATCTAGGAATTCCCTTGTGGGTTTTGGCTAATTGATGACAAGCATATGAGATCCTAACGAAATGATTGCAGGACAAACTAAGTGAACTAGCTAGGTCCGCACAAAAAGATGAAAAATAGAGTGGTGCCCGAAAAGGAAGACTTAAGTAGAACTTGGAAGAACAAAGTAGATATAAATGTATAGCGTGTGTGTGAGAGACACATCCCAAGAGCTCATGACTTTGCGTAAGGGTAAGGGCTAATAATCAACTAAAATCCACTGAACACCGGACTAGTCCGTCCACTTATCGGACTAGTCCGGTCAGCTTACTGGAACTCAACCGGACAAGTCCGGTTTTGGACCGGACTAGTCCGGTCATGTCTCTGTTGTCCTCTTTAGAGGACTGCGGACTAGTCCATCCAAGCGACAGGACTAGTCCGCTGAAGTTTCTGGAACCACATTTCACATAGCACCGGACAAGTCCGGTTTGTGGACCGGACTAGTCCGGTTAACCCACTGGAAGTAGACCGGACAAGTCCGATCATATACCGGACTAGTCCGGTAGTAGGTTTAACAACGGTAACTTTTTGGGAAACCCTATAAAAAGAGGTCCTTCGTCTTTTCCCTGGTGAGACACGACACAAATTGTCAAAAACTCGAACCCTAGCGCCGCCACCTGTCCCAAGAGCCCAAAAACACATCTCCCCATACATCTAAGGTGCAAAAAGGCCAAGATCAATCAAATAATTGGTTTGGGATTGGGAGATCGTCGTTCCTTCGTTGTGAGCTCTTGGGCTTTGATTTCTCTACACTCATATTCTGCATTGTAATCTTTCTGAGTGTATTTGATCACCTTCTCACTGTAATTCTTGTGGGAGCCCTCAACGTGTGAGGTTGCCCCACAAACTCGGTGATTACCCGTGATAGTGGAGTCAAGTCGGCCTTTGTGGTGACTTGAAGAGGGAAAGGGTTGGGAACCCGGCTCTTTGTGAGCTTCCTCAACGAGGACGTAGATCTCTTGGTGTGATCGAACCTCGGTAAAAATTCGTGTCTCTTGTCTCTCATTTGTTTTACATTTTGATACATTAGATCACTAGTTTGCTAGTCATCGTTTGAGTTCCTTATAAGTTTGCACGTGCATCCATACAATAAATTTAATTTATAAATACTATTGTTCTCATTCCGCTGCTGAAAGATTAAATTTGTGAGACACACTTAATTAACTCAAATAATTCAGCACACCGGACTAGTCCGCCCACACAACCGGACTAGTCCGGTCAGTCAAGTTTCTGATAATTTTATTAAGTGTGCAGGAATCTTTTAAAGGCCTATTCACCCCCTCTAGGCCATATTCAAAAAATGAGAGAGAGGACGGTGGAAGATTACCGTATATGCGACGTGAAAAATTCGGGGTAGTTAGCATGAAGAAATCCTTCGCTCTCCCATGTTGCTTCGTCTACGGAGTGATTACTCCATAGAACTTTATAGAACCACAATGTACGGTTGTGTGTGATTCATGCCTTTTCATCAATAATCTGAACCGGTTCCTCCCGATACGTGAGATCCGGCTTCAGTTCTTCTATATCCTCCAGCTGAATGGTTGTTGATAGCTTAAGACACTTCGTCAGCTGGGAAATGTGAAAGACGTCATGCACACCGGAGAGTGCTTCTGGTAAATTCAGACGGTATGCTACCGATCCGCATCTTTCGGTAATCTGAAATGGACTGATGAATCGGGGTGCTAACTTTCCCCTCACCCCAAATCTGTTCACGCCCTTCATTGGAGACACACATAGATATACGTGATCCCCGACTTCGAACTGTAATATGCGTCTTCTCCGGTACGCATATTGTTTCTATCGGGATTGAGCGGCTTTTAGGTTGGCTTGAATCAGCCGAACCTTTTCCTCCGCGTTGTCGACAATATCAATCCCGAAGGTGACCCTTTCGCCAGACTGACATCAATTCAGTTGTGTGCGGCATTTTATCCCGTATAGCGCCTCGTAAGGCACCATATTAATGCTGGCTTGGTACCCATTGTTGTACGAGAACTCGGCCAACGGCAAGTGTTCATCCCAATTCTTACCGTGGTTGATGGTACAAGCTCGTAGCATGTCTTCTAAAATCTGATTTACCCGCTCGGTTTGTCCATCCGTCTGTGGGTGGTACGCTGAACTATGGATCAGCTTTGTCCCAACGCAGCGTGTAACTGCTCCCAGAAATGGGACACAAATAAAGTGCAACGATCCGATATGATGGTGTGGGGTACGCCGTACAAGCATAGGATCCGTGAGATGTACAATTCATTATACTTCTTGGCATTGTAGTTTGCGTTGACCGGGATGAAATGGGCAACTTTGGTGAGCCGGTCGACGATCACCCACACAGAATCATGCTTCTGAAAAGTGGTGGGTAAACCGACGATGAAGTCCATGCTCACATCTTCCCACTTCCAGGCGGGAATGCCCAGTGGTCTTAGTAGTCCCGGTTTCTTCATATGGTCTGCCTTCACCCTTCGACATGTATCGCATTTGGACACGTACTTTGTGATCTCCCGCTTCATCTGTGTCCACCAAAACTTGCTGAGTTCTTGATACATTTTGTTGCTGCCGGGGTGAATAGAAAACTTTGACAAGTGAGCCTCATCAAAGATTTTCTTCCGTAGCTCCGGGTTACGGGGTATGACGATCCGGTCCTTGAACCATAGGACGCCGTCTCCGTTTTTCCAGAAACATTTCAGCTCCCCACTGTCCATACGTCTCCGCAAATGCGACATGCCCTTGTCAAGTTTCTGAGCTGCCGCTATCTCTTCACGGATGGTGGGGATCAACACGAAGTTGTAGAGAGCTCCATGCGGAATCACATGTAATGGTGGCTCGCTCTCTTCCAACGGTGTGATGGTCAGATTGTTGACATGTGACTTGCAACTCAGCACATCCGCCACTACGTTTGCCTTGCCAGGGTGATAATAGATCTCTATTTCGTAATCCTTTATGAACTCTAACCATCTTCGTTGCCTCATGTTCAGCTCTTTTTGAGCAAATATGTACTTGAGGCTTTTGTGGTCGGTATATAGATGCACGAGGTTACCGAGTAGGTAGTGCCTCCATATTTTAAGTGCGAGCACCACGGCAGCGAGCTCCAAGTCATGAGTTGGATAATTCTTCTCATGGTTTCTGAGCTGCCGTGATCCATAGGCGACCACTCTTTGGTCTTGCATCAGCACACACCCGAGCCCAACGCCGGATGCATCGCATTACACATCGAACGGTTTGGTTGTGTCTGGCTGCGCCAAAACCGGTGCTGATGTTAGGTGCTTCACTAACGCCTTGAACGCTGCTTCACATGCTGGACCCCAAACATATTTGGTAGCCTTCTTCAGCAGCTCTGCCATCGGCTTGGCAATCTTCAAGAAGTTTGGAATGAACCTCCGATAATATCCCGCGAGTCCAAGGAAACTCCGTACCTCGTGAACAGTTCTCGGGGACTTCCAATTCAGCACTTGTCTGATTTTACTCGGGTCTACAGCGATGTCCTCCGCTGAGATAATATGTCCGAGAAAAGGCACTTGCGATATCCAGAATTCGCACTTGCTGAATTTCACGTATAGCTTTTGATCCCGCAGCCGTTGAAAGATTATACGCAGATGCTTCGTGTGTTCTTCCTCCGACTTGGAATATACCAATATGTCATCGATAAAGACCACGACAAACTTGTCCAGCTCCGGCATGAATACCAAGTTCATCAAATACATGAAATGATCTGGAGCGTTGGTGAGGCCGAAGGACATGACCAGGTACTCATAAAGTCCGTACCTTGTCGAGAAAGCCGTCTTCGGAATATCCTCAGCCTGTATCTTAATCTGATGGTATCCAGATCTTAAATCCATCTTGGAAAAGATCTTTGCTTCGACCAACTGATCAAACAACATTTTGATCCATGGCAACGGGTACTTGTTCTTGATGGTTACGGCGTTTAGCGGACGATAGTCCACGCAAAGCCGCAACGTCTCATCTTTCTTTTTCACGAAAAATTCCGAACAGCCCCATGGCGAGGAGCTCGGCCTAATAAAACCCTTGTCTAGAAAGTCCGTTCATTGCGTCTTCAGTTCAGCCAATTCCTTTGGCGCCTTCTTGTACGGCCTTCGGGATATTGGCATGGTTCCCGGTGCAAGTTCAATCTTGAACTCCACCTCTCTGTCAGGCGGCATCACCGGTAAATCATCCGGGAACATGTCAGGGAACTCACGGACTACTGGAATGTCTTCCAATCTGATGGTTGTGGATTGATACACACTTGGAAGTTTTATTTCTGAACTATCCAGAAATAAGGAATGAGATTCATGCACTTCTGAGTTCAAGTGCACAACTCGGAGGACGGTGTCAAAAACAGCGCCGTGGCGGATTAACCACGACATCCCTAAGATGACATCGACCTTTTGTCCCTCTAAGACTATGAGAGACGTAGGATATACTCTACCCTCTAAGCATAATGGCGCTTTCGGAACCATCATGCTTGCTGAAATTTTCCCACCCGATGAACAAATCAAGTATAAACTATCGGTGGGTAGTATTTGCAAGCTGTATTTAGCAATAAAAGCTTGGCTAATGAAGCTATGTGTGGCGCCTGAATCAAATAACACTATAGCAGGATGCTGGTGGAGTTGGAACATACTGGCAAGGATTGGTTCACCCTCCGGCACGTCCTCTATGGCAAGTTGGTGGAGGGTGCCGGGCCTAGGGTTTGCCCGCCGCGCATTACTGGGGTTCCGGGGCTGATTCCTCCCCGGAAGTTGCGGTGCAACTCTGCCGCCTGGCCTCTCAGGACAATTGTTGGCGAAGTGTCCTGGGTGACCACATTTGTAGCATGTGGCTGCTGCTTGGCCAGTGCTTGGGGGACAAAAGCCCGGCATACGCTGCTGAGGTGCATACGCACGCGGCATCGCCCGCTGCTTATGTTGTTGCTGTGGAGGTGGAACTGGCAGTGCCGACCTTAATGCCGGTGGAGAATATGGCTGACTGCCGAATGGCATCGGCCTCTGTGGTGGCTGCCAGCATGGACCCGATGGTGAGCGATTCACCATCCGGTATTTTTGAGAAGGACCACCTCCTTCTCCGCTGCTTTGCGGCGCGTTTTACTTCCTCTCCGCCGCTGCTAACTCCTTGCCAGAGTCCTCTTGAACAATCGTAGCATCAATAATGTCATTGAGGCTGCCGCGATTGAACATCGCCAGCTTGTCCTTCAGGAGCGGGTTAAGCCCCTGGTAGAAATGATCCCGCCGCTTCTCGTCGGTATCGGCGTGATACGAAGCGTATAGTGCAAGACCATTGAATGCCCTGAAGTACTCCAGCGCGTTCCGGCTCCCTTTTTGCAGGCATAAGAACTCCTGCGTCTTCCTCTTCATGAGACCCGGCGTTATGTGATAGGCCCGAAGGCCGTCCGGAATTCCGCCCAGGTCATAACTCGCTCAGTGGGTTGCGAAGCACAATAGTTCGCCCACAAAGTGCTAGCGGATCCTTGGAGCTGTTGGACCGTGATCTGAGTCATGCGCAGCTCACTCACTTGGAGCAGCCCGAACTTCATCTCCATCATGTGGAGCCAGTTGTCCGCATCGAGGGGTTCATCCGCCCATGAGAATACCGGGGGATGAGTAGCCAGAAAATTGGTGTAGGAGCTTTGTTGGCGCTCCTCGCGATCTTGACGCCTCTCTGGTCAAGACGTATTCGCAATAAGGGTTTGCAGCAACTCCGTGTGCTGCTGATGAGAACCCGCTATCGCCGCAACGATGTCGGCCGATGTAACCGTTGGCGGTGGCGGTGGCGGTTGTTGCTGTTGCTGTTGCTGCTGTTGCTGTCCCGAGGAATCCTCGGGGGGATGTTGGGGGGTTTCTCCCCCCTGACTGGAACCCCCAACGTCCGGGTTGGCACGAGTACGAGTCATTCTGAAATTCAAAACAGCAGCGATCAGCACATGTCATGCTTAAAATCCCATATGAAACAGTAAGTATTTGAAGTGATGCATGAATAATCTGCACAACATTCACATATATTGATAAAGCATAAACTTTATATAAGATACATTATTCTCAGTCTCCGAGAAGTCGTGCTAATGTTGTCACTACCTATACATATGCTACTGTCTACACGACATGTCACCGATTACAAAAGTTTTGGTTACATCACCCTTGCTGCCCTACTCGGCAACAGTACCCTCCTACTCGGAGTAAAATTTGACCTCTGTGGGTTGTCCTGCTCTGCTACCTCTGCTGGTGGCTCCGGGTCCATGACCTCCTCTTCCGGTTCAGGTTCTCACAATGCTGGAAGACCCAAAACCACAGGTACGGCACCCACCATTGGTATGCCCATTACCGGAGGTACGAGGTCCTGCAACGCGTGCACCTCGTCCATGGCCTGATTGTAGTCCTCTTCCCAGCCTTGCCCTTCCTCAATAGCGTCATCCCGCTCTTGAGTGAGGATCTCATTCTGCTGGGTCAAGGTTTGCACTTGCTGTTGTAAAGCTGTGATGTCGACACGGCTTTTCTTCTTCGCCTTCTTCAGATGATGCAACTGATTATGTTGTTCGTTCAGTCGCTTTATCGTCGGAAGGAGAATATTGAGGATTGTGCTGTGAGCACTCTCGAAATGATCTCCACGGCTGTTGCTCTCCTTGAGCTTTTCACGGCGAGACATTCCGTACGAACAGCTTGGCTGTCCATCATGGCCTTTCCCGCCCTCAATTGGAGGCTGAGGTTTGCCTCCGCGGGTTGTACCTTGGGCAACCCAGATCGGTTGCCTCTATGTACCTTCCCTCCCACACATGATTTGCTCGTCCCTCCACCGGAACGAGTGCGTATGGAGTGCCCTCCATAGCTCTCACGTGTAGTTGGCTGAAACGCGACATGGTGTCACGGGCTGCCACTTACCACATTTCCTCCGGCTGTCTACATCTCACCGTGATGGTGAACTGTGCGCAACCGGGTGGCGTAGGTCCTGCAGGAACTTCGACATGGATCATCCATGTCTTGTTCCCCTCCTTGCCTTCTTCCTTGGCGAAGTACTGCGGCATCTTGCTGTACCCGAAATATTGAAGCATTTGCCTCAACTTTCCGGATAGCCGCTGCAGTAAGAACAGTGGGATACCACCCACCCGTTCTCCAACTGTCTATCCGCTGTCATCTGTAGAAACGTATTTGAGAAATGTCAAATATTTGTTTGAACAGTAAACCAGAGTTATAACATAAAACATGTAATTGAACTCATAAAACTTTGAAACATAGTTCAAACTTAAACAAATTTGACTGCTGATCTGCTGTCCAATATGACAGCCCTGACCATTTCCGTTTCAACCTGATTTTGACCATCCTAAATGCACAACCAATTCTGGAGATAAACAACAAAGTTAAAGTAACTTCAAAAGATTTCCAGAAAGTATTTTCTTGGCCTAAGATCTGTCCTGGTTCAAAAGTTATGAGATGTCAAAGTTGACAGAATTTCTGGAGAAAATTGGACAGCACCTCCCTGTTTGAGGTACTGATTTGATCCAAGAATTCCAGTTAACTCTACCTGAAATTTGACAAAACTTTCTGTTATAAAGTTGTAAACCATCTCATGAACTTTTCAGAACTACCTCATTTTCTATTTTTGGATTTTTATGTAGTAAGTTATGCTCAATTTACAGAGAGTTACAGAGAGTATTTGCTCTGCCCTGTTTTCTGGACAGTTTCAACTCTACTGCATTTTTCGATTGGTTAAGGGATGAAACATCTCTCGAATCAACATAAAAGTTGTAAAGCTCTTCCAAAGATTTCCAGAAATGTATCATATGACCCCATCCTCGAAAGTACTCAACCTCTAACCTCTGATTAACTTCAGCCTTATTTCAGCTGAAAACAGGGGACTCTGTCCTTAGTATCCTATAAGTTGAAAATTTGTTAACTTTGAATGTCCTGGGTAAGGGAAGGAGTTACATCACAATTTTAGTGCTCTAGATTGAATCTTTTAAGTTTTACAATGAAGTTGCTCATTTAGTAGGGTGTGACGTCGATGCGTCACCAGTTCATGTCGGTAGTATGTCCTCACAAAGAAAAACCTATACCGGACTTAGCCGGCTTCGTTAGTTCAGTGGCACTAAGCGTCTCTCGCACACGGATGCTACACGTCTACCATTTCGTGGTTAGACTACCTGCAATTAACTCATACAATTGTCAGAATCGGCTGCACACCGATCCCGGTATCCATACAGTTCATACACCCGGCCGTCATCACTCGCCCGGATATTCTCAAGCCAAACACGCCATGAGCTACGTGTTCATGTTACAGACCACGTGACGGGGTCTCCCAAATTGCCCAAAGCACGCCAGGGACAGACGTTGCTCGAATACCCCAAACGACATGAAGAGTCGTAGAGGATATTAAAGCGGGTCGGGTTACCTGCCACCCGTGGGGCTCCACCCTTCAGCTTGTGCGCACTGGTGGACAGCGCTTACGTGCACCCCCCAAGACATAAAGCGTCCCGAGATGCATGATTTTCTGACATAAGCAAATAGGTTAGTATGCCACTTTCTATACTCTAATAACATCCTTATATGGGCTACTAACTTGTTCCTCACCGAATTTTTAAAAAAGATGACCTTTGTAGTGCGTTAAACCTCAAGCGAGCTCTGATACCACGCTGACGCGGCCCTAACGGCCATGTCGAGCCAGGATCACGCTGAGCGGTGCTGCGTTGCACAGCACAGGATAACGCACATCAAAGATACAAAGCGGAAGCAAAGTTTTATTACATAAACAGGTTTATGAACATTTGTACAACAAAATATGTTCAGTCTACACTCACGGGCGTAGACTACGCATTGAGTTCATGTTCAGCCCGTGAACGTGTCCCCGCTAGCACGCACACACACTAACACGGCGGCGTGCACGACTCCCACTCGACGGGGTTCCCCTCCTGGGGTTCCGTCTCCTCCTCGGGAGTCCCTTCCTCACAGACCCCTGCAAAAGCTTCAAACACAACCAGTGAGCACGATGGCTCAGCAAGACTGACCCGTCTCTCCTATACATGAAACTTCTACATGAAGGGTATAGGGTACATGAGGTAAATAATTTGCAAAGTACTCGCCTAATTATTTGGACCTTACTTTCAAGTTTTAGCAGCCGGTTGTGGAGAACCTTACGCTAAGGCACATGAGAGAGCCACAATCAAACAACAAACGCATTTCTCTCATGTACTTTGCCCAAAGTTGAAAAGAACTTTAATTAGCTCTAAGCTACAACAAGACATTAACAAGCAAGTATAACTTTCAAATCAGCAAACTTTTAACATTATCTAGCCTATTCCTTCTACGTCATGGTACAGTGAACAAGTGGTACTCACTGACCGTGAGGGACGGCGATTGTAATTGATTTACACCTGCAGCGTTACCCGAATAACTGTAACACCCCAAAATCCCTTTAAGAGGAGAATTTAAAAAATTTTTGGACGTATTGCATGTGTTGCAAAAATTCAAATTCAAACTGGAATTCAAATTAAACTCAAAACAGAAATGAAAAAGAAAAAGAAAAATAAACCTTCCCGGCCAGTGGGCCGAAACCCACCAGCCGGCCCACCCAAACCCCGCGCCAGCCCGCAGCCGTGCGCCCGCGCACCTCTCGCAGACAGGCGGGACCCACCTGTCATCCCCGACCTCCCGCTCGTCCGAACCCGGGACTCCTCCGCGAGCGCACCCGATCGAAACTAACCCGGAAAACCGCGCGTTCCCAGCCGAATTCTGGTTCCGGAGGACTCCAACTCGATCTAAACTAACACGCCGCCCTCCCCCGTCTATAAAAACTCCGGCATCGACCCGTTTTTCCCCCACGACCCGCCGTTTTTCTCTCCGGTGAGAACATGGGTTTCTCCGGCAAATTCTGCTCGATCTTCGCTCGGGATTTCTGATCTAACTCGCTGGTCTTGATCCACCGCCTCCGGGGAACCGCGCAGGTGCAGAAAACTCGGTGGTTTGCGGCTCAAACACAGCGCCGACAAGCCTCGCCGTGAATTCACCTCGGACCTCGTCGCCGACCGCTTTCCAGGACCACCGAGCTCAAGAAAACCCCCGAGGTGAGATCCCCGACATCCCCTCTACCGATCTATGTGATAAAATCACAGTTTTAGGAAGAATTGACGAAGATCCGAAACTCTCCGGCGAGATCACCGCCTCCCGCCGCCGTGCGCCGCCGGGCAGCGCCGCCCGCGCTCCATCAGAGCGACGTGGCCGCTTGTGCGCCGTCTATTTTAAATCGCACGGTAGAATTTAAATCCCCGCGTACCGGTTCGACGTTATAATCTCAGCCGTCTGTTTTAAATCGGACGGTCCACGTCAGCCCCGCGTTATAAAGGCCGGGATTCTTACATGCTACCCCTGGGGTTCTCGGAAAATACGAGCTAGCCCCGGAAACTTCTGATCTAGCCCCTGGAACTTCAGGAAATCATGTAAATTCATTTAAAAATCAGTTTTAGCCCCTGGACTTAATAAAAATTAGGAAAAACCCCTCTGTTATGTGTAGTTAGACCCCTGGAAATTCTTAAAATAATATAATAGACCCTGTAGGGGGGTGAGTTTACCTTTTTAACCCTATGTGATATTAAATTTAGGAATTTGACTATGTGATGGGTATTTAAGATTTAAAAGATGGGACAAACACATTGTAAATTCAAATTAAAAACTTTCCTAGTACTTGGAAAACTTTGGAGTGAGATAAAAATAGATTTTTGGCTGAAATGAATCTGTTTAACTGATTATTCACATTTATTAGTAATAGGGACACATTTTTAAGTAGAGAATAATTCTGAAAAATAGTAAAATAAATGTAAAATAGTTCACATCAGAGGAGAAGTTCAAAAATATATTATTTAATATTTTAGACCCAAAACCTATTCTGTTTAGATGAGGTGTCTTACTATTTTCATAATAAAGTGCACATTTAGGCATAGGAAATAAATCTGAAAATATAGCAAGCTAGGTATGAATAACTAGAAAATGATAAAGGAAGTTTTCAAAATTCAAAGAATTCAGTTTAGGGTTGGTAGAAGGTCTGAAGACACATTTGGAGTAGGAAAATACCCTCCTTGCACACTTGGTAGCTAAAAGGTGTATCAATTGAATATAAGGAATTTATTTAAATTGGAAATTCATATATAGTATGCAACATAAATATGAATATAAAAGTAGAAATCATATGCACATGTTTAAAAGTGCATGGAAGCCAAAATCAACACACATAGAGTAACCACAACACATAGAAATGAGAATGGCTTTCATAATATGTGAGTGTGTGGTTTGTATGAAGTGGAAGTGTGAACTATGTCTTATGAATTGTTGTTTTCTTTTGCTATGTGTGATGGTATGAGTAGAACCTGCTCCAGAGCAAGTTCTTCCTTTCCAAGATCAGGACTACCCATTCCAAGAGCAGCAGGAAGAAGGCAAGTGTCCTTGACCACTTTGTTCCTATACTAGGATGTGTAGATAGAATTATTTGCATTGTCAATTGAAAATATGAAACCCATGCTAGGATGTTTCCCTAGAATTGCATTACCTTGTTTCCTTGTAGCTTGGGTTGGGATTCATTTTATCATGTCATTTATTATTATGCATATGCTTAGCCATGCTTAGAATGGGATATTTGGGATATGAGATCATCAGTTTATTTTACCATACTCTTGAATGAGATATTGTGAGTTATGTAGAGGTAGGGATCAAGGCAAGTTGGATGATTTGGTTGGTTCTGGGTGCACGAGACTCGGGTTTGTCTTTAGTACTTGCCTAGATCCTAAGGACCGGTTCATGGAGCATGTAACCTGGCTTTACCGTGCCAACCACATGCTGAGATGGGGCAGCTTGGCCAATTAATTAGGTGTATCCCCAGTGTAGTATGGGTGTGTTGGATGGTGCAGGGAGTAGGTGTCAGCTGGACTACCATATGAACCGCAAGGCTCAAGAGGGGGCCACTACAGCGGGGTTGGAGCCTCTTGTATGCTGTTAGGGGTGAAACCTCAGTGGGCCCATGCTCGTCGGGAATCCCTTTGTAAAGGCTTCGTAGTGATCTCCTGGCTACACACCTGGGAAGTGTGAATGTGGTTCGTGGCCACTGGCATAATGGAGGTTATTTTAGTCCACCTGGCAACGGGGGATGAAATCACTACATGTGGGTATAGTTGTGCAAACTCTGCAGAGTCAAAACTGTCATGACAGCCGTGCTCACGGTCAAGAGCAGCTTGGACTTATTCATGATTAGAGAAGTGATGGTTTTGGAAGTTAAGGATGTTAAGCGGGGAGCTTAACATTGGAAATGATGTTATGGTTATTTGATTATGATGATGGGATGGGAAATTGGGACCATTTCACCTGTGTAGTAATGTAGGTGCTTAATAAGCCAAGGTGATAGGAATCAATTGCGTAGTGCTTTAACCATGAGTTCATCCTCCCCTTGTTCTAGCCATGCATGACATAACTTTCCCACACTTGCTGAGTACCATCGGTACTCAACCTTGCATATTTGTTAGTTTATATTGCTTCTCAGGTCAAGATAATGAGGTGGTGTTTAATGATCAAGACTTTGGACCCGAAGAAGGTTTCTAGGTTCATGGAGTCCCCCGGGCAACGCCTGTAACGGAGCCCACAAGAATGATATTCCGCTGCTAGTTTATTCATTTGTGAAGAACTTATTATCGTCCGTCGAGACATATGCTATGTAAGACTTATTTATATTCGACACCTGGATTGTAATAAATGATGCTTCACTATTTGTCATCACATGTATGAGAAAATGATCCTGGCATACATGTGATATTCACTCGGTTGTTTTTCGGAGAAACCGGGTGTGAAAAAAGTGGTATCAGAGCCAAGGTTGCCCGTAGGAACCTGGACCTAGGTAGCAATGGACGTATTTAAGGGCCCTATTTTCTTAAAAACTATTTTACAAGGTGTGTGTTGAAAAGTGTTATTTAATGGAGTCACTTTCTTCATCTTACCCCAACTTACATTCAAAATAGGATTTTTGTTTAAAAGTTTATCTAACCTAAGTTTAAATGCTTTCTGTTTTAGATGGTTCGCATGATTCGCACCGCTCGCAAGTCCACAGGAGGGAGAGTTCCCGTAGTTGCCCTTGCCCAAAGAGAGGAGAGCCGTCCGGTGATGTACCTTTCCTACGGATTGGCAGTAGGAGGCTTGTTGCGCTGTCTTCGACGTATGCTCCAAGCCGCCGGCAATACGGGCAAGCTAATAATACACTATAGCTCCACCAGGACCATCCGGGAGAAGCGGGAAAAATGGAGTTCAGAGATGAGGATTATCCATGAAAATCAGCTGCTTAAGATCCACTGCTCTCCAGCTTGTCGAGCGACACAGGTCGATGCGGAGAAGGATGTTACTTGGGAGGCCATCACCTGCCAGAGTCACATCTATCGCCGACACCTGGACAGGACCGAGTACATGTATGTCCTCCAGCGCGAGAGTGGTACAACGGAGTACAAGTACCCGCCAGTGCAGCAGGGGACTTCCCATGAGCACATGGACCTGTGCTTGGAGGATGCTGCTATGCTTAGCACTCGACTGCAGGAGTGCCAGCAGGAGCTTCAGGATGTTCGTGACACCCTGAAGGAAACCGAGGCGTTGCTTCGAGCCTGCTTGAGGGCGAGAGAGAGAGGAGATGGGAATGAACTGTGTGTCACCGTGAATGACACATGGACTCCTGACTCCCTAGATCGCCGGGCGATCAGGCGTCGTCGCACTTCTCCACCAGCAGCTTCCCCACCCAAAGCGGAGTCAGAAGGCAGCCGCAATAATGAGGAAGATCCCGAGGAGCAAGCTCAGTGATACGAGTAGTGTAGAGTCCTTCCCTTAATTTAGCAGGATGTCATGTAGTTGAGTCGTTATCTTAGTTAATGGTGTGTTAATGCTTGGTGTGTGACGTGAGTTGTGGAAGCCTCGTCTTCAGATTGTTTTGCTTTGGTGTGTGAACCCACATGAAATAATAGTGCATTTATTTTTGTATGAGACATGAACCCTCAGAAAGTATAACAAAGCCTCAACACTTCAAAGTAAAAACAAGTGAAAGTAGTAAGATAGTACGCAATGCCTTAAATTAACATTTGGTTGATCATGCTAGATGGCCGGAAGAGGAAAGGGTCGTGCTGCCAACCCCGCCAACAACAACAATGAGGCCTGCAACCCTCATCTTTCTCGGAGCCAAGGCAGGGGTGGACGCCGTGAGGGAGTTGATCCCATCCACCAAATGCTTGAAAATCAAAATCAGCTCATCCAGAACCTGACTCAAGTGGTGGCCAACTTGCATCAT
Organism: Neostapfia colusana; assembly: GCA_030760725.1. NCBI lineage: Eukaryota > Viridiplantae > Streptophyta > Magnoliopsida > Poales > Poaceae > Neostapfia > Neostapfia colusana. The sequence continues at coordinate 106,295,006 of JASWHV010000003.1, forward strand.
GTTCCACCTCCACAAGCTGCACCACGCCAACCAAGGTTGTGTGAGTTTCTAGGAACTCAACCTCCGAAGTTTGCAAGTGCTGCTGAACCTCTGGAGGCAGATAACTGGCTAAAGACCATTGAGAGCAAGATGAGGATCATACAGTGCCAAGGGTGTGAGAGGGTGCTGTTTGCCTCTCATCAATTGCATGGACCTGCTGCTGATTGGTGGACCGCTTACGTGGCCGCGCATCATGACCCTGAGAACATCACTTGGGAAGAGTTCAAGCGTAGCTTCCGCAACCATTACATACCAAGGGGTGAACTCAAAAACAAGAGGAAGGAGTTCTTGGGGCTGCAGCAAGGAAACATGACTGTGAGGGAATACCTCACTAAATTTACTCAACTCTCCCGTTATGCCCCACGGGACATAGAGACTGATGAGCAGAAACAGGATTGTTTCGTGGAAGCACTTACCGCAGAAATGCAGTGTGCAATGTCCTCCAACGAGTATGAAAGCTTCCAAAAGATGGTGGACAGAGCATTTGTGGTAGAAAGGAAGCTGAAGGCCTTGAAAAATGAGAACAAGAGGAAGGCCGGGTGGTCACACCAAGCCTCAGGGAGCAACACCCGCCCACGTCAGATGCAGCAACCCGCAGGGCAGACGAACCGTGCTGCGGTACCCTACTCAGCACCAAGAGGGTACAACCCGAACTACAGGCCTCCGGCAGCACCAGCACAGCTACAACGTCAGTTTGTACAGCAGCCTCGCCCTACATATCAACCTCGACCAGCAGTGCAAGGACCCCCAAACCAACCCCAAGACAACAAAGGCCAGTCACCTAAGGTTGGGGTGCAATGTTTTAACTGTGGTGAAGTGGGGCACTACGCCCATAAGTGCCCAAAGAAGAAGCCCGCGCAGCCGCAACAGCAGAATGTAATGAGAGGACGGGTGAACCACGTCACCATGGAGGAGGCGCAAGAGGCACCCGACGTGGTAGTTGGTAAGTTTCCTGCCAATTTACACATTGCAACCCTGTTGTTTGATTCTGGTGCTACCCACTCGTTCATTGCCCAAGGGTTTGTTAAGAAACATGACCTAGCAACAACAAAAATGAACCATATGCTAGCAGTAAACTCTCCAGGTGGAGAAATAAGGACAAGACAAGTGTGTCCCAAAGTGAACCTAGACATTAATGGGGTAGTATTTACTGCTAACCTCATAGTGATAGATTCACAAGGGATAGATATTATCTTGGGTATGGATTGGTTGACCAAACATAAAGGAATCATCCATTGTTCGACCAGAACGGTGGAACTAACTCACCCTAGTGGCACAAGAGTAAAGTTTATAATAATACAAGAGCCTAGGAGGGACATTAAATTAAAACAAGTTGAGGTGAAAGTGGAGGAGATCAGGACCATCAAGGAATATCTAGATGTCTTTTCGGAGGAGTTGCCAGGTATGCCTCCTGATCGTGAAGTGGAATTCGCAATTGAGCTAGTTCCTGGAACCGCCCCAATATACAAGAGACCTTATCGGATGGACTCCAAGCAGCTGGGAGAACTCAAAGATCATTTGAGAGAATTGACGGAGAAGGGGTATATTCGTCCTAGTTCCTCACCTTGGGGAGCTCCAGTGATATTTGTGCCCAAGAAGGACGGAACCCAAAGGTTATGCGTGGACTACCGTGCCTTGAATGAAGTAACCATCAAGAACAAGTACCCATTACCCCGCATTGAAGACTTGTTTGATCAGTTGAGGGGAGCTTGTGTGTTGTCAAAAATTGATCTCAGGTCAGGATACAACCAACTTAAGATAAGGCAAGCCGATATTCCAAAGACAGCTTTCGTATCTCGGTACGGATTGTATGAATACACCGTCATGCCTTTCGGGCTAACGAATGCCCCGGCATACTTCATGTATCTCATGAAAAAGGTATTCATGGAATATCTGGACAAATTTGTGGTGGTTTTCATAGATGACATTCTCGTTTTTTCCAAAGATGAAGAGGAACATGAGAAACATCTAAGGTTGGTGTTGCAGAGGCTAAGAGAACACCAACTATATGCCAAGTTGAGCAAGTGTGAGTTTTGGCTGAAGAGAGTTCTTATCTTAGGACATATCATCTCGGCGGGAGGAATCTCCGTAGATCCCGCCAAGATCAAGGATGTACATAAGTGGAAGGCACCTGAGAATGTCGGGGAAGTTCGAAGCTTCTTGGGATTGGCTAGATACTATCGACGGTTTATTGAGGGATTCTCTAAGATCTCGAGACCCCTCACCAAACTGTTGGAGAAGGGAATCACATTCACATGGACGCTGCAGTGCGAGACGAGTTTTCAGGAGTTAAAGAAAAGATTGACAACAGCCCCAGTGCTAGTTATGCCAGATATGCAGAAGAACTTTACGTTGTACTGCGATGCCTATGGAAACGGGTTGGGATGTGTTCTCATGCAAGAAGGGCATGTCGTGGCTTATGCATCCCGGCAGCTCCGGAAGCACGAGAAGAACTATCCTACACATGACCTAGAACTAGCCGCAGTGGTACACACATTGAAAATTTGGCGGCACTACTTGATGGGGAAGAGGACAGAGATATATACGGATCATAAGAGTTTAAAGTACATTTTCACACAGCCAGATCTCAATCTCAGACAAAGGAGATGGTTAGAGCTAATCAATGACTTTGATGTGGGCATCAACTATCATCCTGGGAAAGCAAACGTCGTGGCAGATGCTTTAAGTCGGAAAGCGCAGGTCAATAAGTTGAGCTTGAAGGACATGCCTGCAGAATTGAAGGACGAGTTTATAAGGCTCAATCTATGCCTTGTGAATAGTGGTGAAGCCATCGCCATGGAAGTGGACTCCACACTAGAGAGAGAAATACGCGAGGGTCAAAAGGATGACGAGAAGATACAAGAAATCAGGCAACTCATCAAGGAAAATAAAGCCCCTGGTTTCAGAGAGGATGAACAAGGAACGGTGTGGCACGGGAAAAGAATCTGTGTGCTAGAAGTAAAGAAGATCTGTGAATTGATTTTGAAGGAGGCTCACGATTCTGACTATTCCATTCATCCTGGGAGTACGAAGATGTACCAGGACCTCAAGAGCAGTTATTGGTGGTATGGCATGAAGCGAGATGTCGCGGAACATGTTGCCCTATGTGACACATTCCAGTTGGTGAAAGCAGAACATCAACAACCCGCGGGATTATTCCAACCACTCAAAGTGCCTGAATGGAAATGGGAAGAAATCGGTATGGATTTCATAGTGGGATTGCCTAGGACCCAATCAGGATATGATTCAATATGGGTCATCATCGACAGGCTAACCAAGGTAGCTCATTTCATCCCCGTGAAAGAAAGCTACAGCAGATCCAAATTGGCAGAATTGTACATGTCAAGGATCGTGTGTTACCATGGAGTGCCAAAGAAGATAGTGTCGGATCGAGGGACACAGTTCACCTCAAGGTTCTGGCAGAAGTTGCATGAAACCATGGGAACCCATCTGAATTTCAGCTCTGCCTATCATCCCCAAACTGACGGGCACACGGAAAGGACCAATCAGATTCTTGAGGATATGCTGAGAGCGTGTGCACTCAAAAACAATCGGAGTTAGGATAAGAACTTACCGTATGCGGAGTTTTCCTATGACAACAGCTATCAGGCTAGTATGAAGATGTCACCGTTTGAAGCTTTGTACGGGAGGAAGTGTAGAACTCCACTATTTTGGAACCAAACGGGGGAAAGCAAAGTGTTTGGACCCGAAGTACTACAAGAAGCCGAGGCGAAAGTGAGGGAAATTCACAACAACTTGAGGATAGCATAGACACGAAAAAAGAGCTATCCCTGTGTTCGGAGAAGAGAGCTCATTTTCAACATGGGAGACTATGTCTATCTCAAGGTGTCCCCTATCCGAGGACTTCGTCGGTTCAAGGTGAAAGGGAAGTTGTCACCTCGATACATCATACCCTTTCAAGTGCTGGAGAGGAAAGGCGAAGTGGTGTATCAACTAGAATTACCGGCTCGCCTATCGAATGTGCACGATGTATTCCATGTGTCACAGCTCAAGAAATGTCTGAGAACGCCTGAAGAGGTGTTACCCATGAATGAGATTGATGTAGCTGAGGATTTGTCTTATGCCGAGCAACCATCCAAGATTTTGGAAACAATGGAACGCCTCACCAGAAATAAAAGAATCCGGATGTGCAAGGTGCAGTGGAAGCATCACTCGGAAGAGGAAGCCACCTGGGAGCGAGAAGATGAGCTTAAGGCACAATTTCCGGAATTGTTTTCTTAGAACCACCAATCTCGAGGACGAGATTTCTTTTAAGGGGGGGTAGATCTGTAACACCCCAAAATCCTGTTAAGAGGGGAATTTAAAAATATTTAGACGTATTGCATGTGTTGCAAAAATTCAAATTCAAACTGGAATTCGAATTAAACTCAAAACATAAATGAAAAAGAAAAAGAAAAAGAAAAAAAAATAAATCTTCCCGGCCAGTGGGCCGAAACCCACCAGCCGGCCCACCCAAACCCTGCGCCAGCCCGCAGCCGCGCACCCCCGCACCTCTCGCAGACAGGCGGGACCCAATTGTCATCCCCGACCTCCCGCTCGTCCGAACCCGGGACTCCTCCGCGCGCGCACCCGATCGAAACTAACCCGGAAAACCGCCCGTTCCCAGCTGAATTCTGGTTCCGGAGGACTCCAACTCGATCTAAACTCACACGCTGCCCTCCCCTGTCTATAAAAACCCCGGCATCGTCCCGTTTTTCCCCCACGATCCGCCGTTTTTCTCTCCGGTGAGAACCCGGGTTTCTCCGGCAAATTCTACTCGATCTTCGCTCGGGATTTCTGATCTAACTCGCTGGTCTTGATCCACCGCCTCCGGGGAACCGCGCAGGTGCAGAAAACTCGGTGGTTTGCGGCTCAAACACAGCGCCGACGAGCCTCGCCGTGAATTCACCTCGGACCTCATCGCCGACCGCTTTCCAGGACCTCCGAGCTCAAGAAAACCCCCGAGGTGAGATCCCCGACCTCCCCTCTACCGATCTATGTCATAAAATCACAGTTTTAGGAAGGATTGACAAAGATCCAAAACTCTCCGGCGAGATCGCCGCCTCCCGCCGCCGTGCGCCGCCGGGCAGCGCCGCCCACGCTCGATCACAGCGACGTGGCCGCTTGTGCGCCGTCTATTTTAAATCGCACGGTAGAATTTAAATCCCCGCGTACCGGTTCGACGTTATAATCTCAGCCGTCTGTTTTAAATCGGACGGTCCATGTCAGCCCCGCGTTATAAAGGCCAGGATTCTTACGTGCTACCCCCTGGGGTTCTCGGAAAATACGAGCTAGCCCCGGAAACTTCTGATCTAGCCCCTGGAACTTCAGGAAATCATGTAAATTCATTTAAAAATCAGTTTTAGCCCCTGGACTTAATAAAAATTAGGAAAACCCCCTCTGTTATGTGTAGTTAGACCCCTGGAAATTCTTAAAATAATATAATAGACCCTGTAGTGGGGTGAGTTTACCTTTTTAACCCTATGTGATATTAAATTTAGGAATTTGACTATGTCATGGGTATTTAAGATTTAAAAGATGGGACAAACACATTGTAAATTCATTAAAAACTTTCCTAGTACTTGGAAAACTTTGGAGTGAGATAAAAATAGATTTTTGGCTGAAATGAATCTGTTTAACTGATTATTCACATTTATTAGTAATAGGGACACATTTTTAAGTAGAGAATAATTCTGAAAATTAGTAAAATAAATGTAACATAGTTCACATCAGAGGTGAAGTTCAAAAATATATTATTTAATATTTTTGACCCAAAACCTATTCTGTTTAGATGAGGTGTCTTACTATTTTCATAATAATATGCACATTTAGGCATAGGAAATAAATCTGAAAATATAGCAAGCTAGATATGGATAACTAGAAAATGATAAAGGAAGTTTCCAAAATTCAAAGAATTCAGTTTAGGGTTCGTTGAAGGTCTGAAGACACATTTGGAGTAGGAAAATACCCTCCTTGCACACTTGGTAGCTAAAAGGTGTATCAATTGAATATATGGAATTTATTTAAATTGGAAATTCATATATAGTATGCAACATAAATATAAATATAAAAGTAGAAATCATATGCACATCTTTAAAAGTGCATGGAAGCCAAAATCAACACACATAGAGTAACCACAACACATAGAAATGAGAATGACTTTCATAAATGTGAGTATGTGGTTTGTATGAAGTGGAAGTGTGAACTATGTCTTATGAATTGTTGTTTTCTTTCTCTATGTGTGATGGTATGAGTAGAACCTGCTCCAGAGCAAGTTCTTCCTTTCCAATATCAGGACTACCCATTCCAAGAGCTGCAGGAAGAAGGCAAGTGTCCTTGACCACTTTATTCCTATACTAGGATGTGTAGATAGAATTATTTGCATTGTCAATTGAAAATATGAAACCCATGCTAGGATGTTTCCCTAGAATTGCATTACCTTGTTTCCTTGTAGCTTGGGTTGGGATTAATTTTATCATGTCATTTATTATTATGCATATGCTTAGCCATGCTTAGAATGGGATATTTGGGATATGAGATCATCAGTTTATTTTACCATACTCTTGAATGAGATATTGTGAGTTATGTAGAGGTAGGGATCAAGGCAAGGTGGATGATTTGGTTGGTGCTGGGTGCACGAGACTCGGGTTTGTCTTTAGTACTTGCCTAGATCCTAAGTACAGGTTCATGGAGCATGTAACCTGGCTTTACCGTGCCAACCACATGCTGAGATGGGGCAGCTTGGCCAATTAATTAGGTGTATCCCCGGCGTAGTATGGGTGTGTTGGATGGTGCGGGGAGTAGGTGTCAGCTGGACTACCATATGAACCGCAAGGCTCAAGAGGGGGCCACTGCAGCGGGGTTGGAGCCTCTTGTATGCTGTTAGGGGTGATACCTCAGTGGGCCCACGCTCGTCGGGAATCCCTTTGTAAAGGCTTCGTAGTGATCTCCTGGCTACACACCTGGGAAGTGTGAATGTGGTTCGTGGCCACTGGCATAATGGAGGTTTTTTAGTCCACCCGGCAACGGGGGATGAAATCACTACATGTGGGTACAGTGGTGCAAACTCTGCAGAGTCAAAACTGTCATGACAGCCGTGCTCACGGTCAAGAGCGGCTTGGACTTATTCATAATTAGAGAAGTGATGGTTTTGGAAGTTAAGGATGTTAAGCGGGGAGCTTAACATTGGAAACGATGTTATGGTTATTTGATTATGATGATGGGATGGGAAATTGGGACCATTTCACCTGTGTAGTAATGTAGGTGCTTAATAAGCCAAGGTGATAGGTATCAATTGCGTAGTGCTTTAACCATGAGTTCAACCTCACCTTGTTCTAGCCATGCATGACATAACTTTCCCACACTTGCTGAGTACCAGCGGTACTCAACCTTGCATATTTATTGGTTTATATTGCTGCTCAGGTCAAGATAATGAGGTGGTGTTTAATGATCAAGACTTTGGACCCGAAGAAGGTTTCTAGGTTCATGGAGTCCCCCGGGCAACGCCTGTAACGGAGCCCACAAGAATAATATTCCGCTGCTAGTTTATTCATTTGTGAAGAACTTATTATCGTCCGTCGAGACATATGCTATGTAAGACTTATTTATATTCAACACCTGGCTTGTAATAAATGATGCTTCACTATTTGTCATCACATGTATGAGAAAATGATCCTGGCATACATGTGATATTCACTCGGTTGTTCTTCGGAGAAACCGGGTGTGACAATAACCCATTACGTACGCCCGTACTCGATGTTGCCTATAGCAACCATCACGGACGTCGTATGCAACCACCTTTCACCCGTCAGCCAAATGTTGAACCGGTCCAATCGTCTCGAGCAAGAGGTCTCTGCGATGTGCCACCAGCAGATTTACACCTCGAGCTCTCAACCTACTCTCTGAATGTGCAGCTATGCCTCAACACCCGGCTACCCGAGTTACATCAGTTTCTCGGTTCCCATATAGCCGGTACGTCTTCGGTACTGTTCTAGCTTGTTCAACAGGCCCGCACACGGCTCGGTCCTCAATCGACACAAGCGGAGCTATAGCACCCAGGCCCCAAAGTCCTGCTGCCCTTACTCTCCGCTTGGTCTCATTTTTCTTGCCATGTGTTTAATTTGCTATCTTTACCCGAGCGATGTGCCACTAGCCTATCCTCACGAGTAGTTCCAACTACTAGACTTGTACCGAATCCTACACCATATTAGCATTGCAGTAGCTAACGAGGTTTTCAAGCCTAAACCCAACCCATGGTTTTCTTGGCTATGCATTTGGGTTTCAAACAAGACTCTAATGCAAGAATTTATTGAGTGCTCAAAGTAAGTTTTCAAAACAGTAAAACTTTGTAAAAAGGTTAATGCAAATCGGAGCTTGCCTTACTGCTATTGGTCGTAGGCTAGCTGCTCTTCTGGAGTGACGAAGTCTAAGACTTCGGGTTCCTCCTCAACCTTAGCGACTACATAAGATAACATGTATATGAATCAATTTAAATGCATTTGAATTGAATTTAAACTTGTGAAGACTATAAGTCTTACTAGATTGACCCACTGACTCTTAAATTTTTACTGTGGTTTGGTTACAACCTGAACAGAGACTTGGCCAAGTTTCATCTGCAGGAAAGCTCATTTGAGCCCTCCACAAATAATTATGTACTTGGCCTTAATTGGAGCTCCTAGGGTGTTCTAGATATTTTCATGGAGCAAGCCATGACTTTCTGAAAACTAGATTTTCAGAGGGTTCTAGTAGAGTTGGTCTCACTTAATTTGAAGGTTCGTAGCTAAAGATATGAGCTAAACAATTTCAGAGAAATTCTGAAAATGTTTCTGGACATTTTCTATTTTCTATGGAACAGTTTTATTAATCACACCATTAGGTGGATCAAATGAGCTCAAATGGATCTGAAATTTTTATGGTAGTGCATGTATATTTTGGTGAACATCCTAGAAAAATTTCAGAATTTTCCTCCAAAGGATTCTCCAGTTAAAATTCTAAACAGTTTAAATTTGCAGAATTAGTTCTGGAGAAATAAAGATTTTCATAGAGTGAAACTTGATTTGATGGAAAGTGATCAGAGAGCTGAATCCAACAAAATTTGGTTCACTCAATTTGGAGTTTCCTAGCCAAAGTTATGTGGGTTTGAAGTTTGAACTAAATCTGAAAATCAGGGAAATATTTAAATTGCTGCGCGTGGGACCAGGGTTACGTGTCAACTTCTCAGTGGTCGACACACGGGGCTACGGAATCTTTCGCGCGCAGCCGCGCCCGATCCGGTGCCACAGCTAATCCCGGTTTTAAAATATCGGCCTCTGACATGTGGGACCAGGGGCTTCGTCTACCTCTGGCCTCCCGCGCTCGGCCGCCGCCCCCCTCACCGGAGTGCCTGCCAGAGGGCTTCTGCTGTGCGCCAAACTCCATGATTTTGGCTGCCTCTGCCTAAATCCATCCGGGGAACACGATGCTGGGCTCAGCTCGTCATAAAAATCACCGGCACACGGACGGCGACGAGCGGAGGCTTCGGAAGAACTTCGGCCGTGTCGGCCAAACTTCCTAGCACCTCAACCGATCGAGCAAAAGGCAGGAGAGTACCAGTGCATCCTTGGGAAGCTCGGCATGGGCTGAAAGCAGCTTGGGAGAGGTCCTAAGTAGGCTCTCACCATGCGCCCGATGCTTCCCGCATAAGTCGCCGTTGGCAAGCTTGGAAATACGCCCTGTACAGGGGTCCTCATGCTAGGTGTTGTGAAGCCAACTTGTGTGCCACTAAGTCTAGTTCATGTAGGAACAGTTTGAGACTCTCTACACCGTCTAGTCCACACCCGAAGGTCGGTCTGCGCCGAGTGAAAGGGAAAACAGAAATTTGTCGCCGGTGATCAAACACTCGGGCTGTGGTTCGGGGGTGACAGCACCAGTCTCTAGCACGTCCGAGGACGCCTTAGCTTGGGCGTGACACGCTCCCGTTTGGGCTGTCCACAGGAGCCCGAGGTGTGGCGGACTTAGGTCACCGGGAAAAACCTTCGGTATGTGCAAGATCATACGATTTCAGCTAATTTCCTACGGCGGGGAAGGAAGAGGAGAGCCTATAGTACCGTTTTGCAGCTTAGAGGAAGTGGAGCGGCTGTGATCACGGGTTCTCCGATCAGTTCCGAGTGAGCGGCGGCGAGGCGAATCTTTTCTTGTGCGAGAGCAAAGCAACGATAGATAACGCCTCGGTTTGGCTCAGCTGCGGGGATAAGAAGGGCAGGGAGGTGGTTCAGCAGCTCGGGGCGGCAAGAAGCTGCTGGCCTCGACGGCCTGGAGCGGTGGCGACCACGGCGGGAGCCCGAGACCCAAGTACTCTGTGCTTCAGTCGGTTCTTCGATCTGTGAAGCTGATATGTGGGCCCCAGCCCGGTTTTAACCTCCAAAATTAACTTCCTCTCACTGCTACAAACAGTAATCCCCCTAATACCCTTTTGGATTTGAATTATCTACCAAATGCCCATTTGGATTGGAGAGAATTCAAATTGTGGAGTGTTTGAATATAATTTCAGCACATATGCAGTTTGAAATTCAAATTGAGTTTCAATTTTCTAAACTTAGCTCATGTCAAGATCAACTTCAAATGGAGTGAAAATTGGTGTGTGGGCTCACAAAATTGTGCTGAATAAGAATATGCCTTCCACTTTTGAATTCATGGGATGGAAGTAGTTTGAATTTGAATTTGAGTTCAAACTACCCTCTTTCTAGTTATTCCGAAAAAGACCTCAAAAAAGGCTTTGGATTTCGGTGAAATTTGGCAAGGACATTCCTAGCAAGGTGTATGAGTTTTTCATATGTCCAGCCCCTATATGATTCATGTGGGAAATGCCACTTTTGCATTTTGTGAGTTTATTCTCTAATGAGCATGTTGATGGTGTTTACTTGCTCTTCAAATGTATTCTAAAAGTTTCTTCAAATGAAGTGTGTGTGTGTGTGGTGATGAACACTTTGAATGTGTACCAAAAACTTAGGCCCTTACATATCTGGTGGAAACCTGAATATGCATCTAAGAAACACAGCAGATCACATTCGGACGTTGAACTTCTATCAAATTGTCAGCTCATTTGGAGTTGATTGGAGTAGGAATTTTCAGAGTACAATCTGCTGTGCTAAAAAATCATCCATAAACCTTTCAGAAATTGATCCCACTTTGTGAAATCAGTTCTGGGCAATTCATGGCTCCAAAAATCATAGAAAAATTCAGGCATATATATGAGTTATAATTGAAATTGTAATTCATTTGATTGGGTACTTCAAAATTAATTCCTTGTAGCATAACAGCTTAGAGAATTATTCTGGAGGAACTACTCAATGGAAAGTCCTGAATTTTGGAGAATCTTGTGACCAGGAACTCACATGTAAAGTTTCAGCTCAAGTTGAGCTTTAGAACTCCCTGTATTTGTTCTCCACTCTTATGTATGAGAGAAAAACATCGGGATTATTGTGGGAATTAATGGAGACACAATTTCCATCCACTTTAGCTGCAATTTGGCAAGCTAAGTCCCTGTAAATTATAGGATTTGCTGTAAAGTTTTGAAGTCAAGGGAGTTCCTAATCTTCAGTTTCATTCAAATCTTTTCAGCCATCTAGTATGTCCATTAGGAAAGTTATCTATTTTATAACTAAACTTCTAGGGCAGATTGAGTTAACCTTTGATTTTGTTTGCACAACAGAGGCAACAAAGTCATTCTTAGCACTTCCACACAGTCATCTGTTCTTCTCAAATTTAAGTCATTCTTGGCACTTCCACACAGGAGGGTCAAGGGATAGAAGATCACTAACTGATTATATATATTACTTCCCTGCAAAAAAGGCAAGCTCCGGTTTGCATTTAACAGCTTTTAAGTTTTTACTTTGTATTCACTCTGTTAGTTAGGAAATGAAATGTGCATTTGGTCTAGTTGCTTTGATACTCCTCTTGCATGATAGAAAAACCAATGGAGTATTGGGTAGATGTCTTTTCATTGTGTAGAAACTGCCATGCTTAAGTAGGGTTTGGTAGAACTCGAGTGGTTGGACGCTACTCGCATGGATAGGAGAAAAAGGGGCACATGGGTTAGGTTCAGAAATTTGTTAGCAAGCTGAAGTTGAGACCGGGCAGGTTGTAGGAGCAACAGGACATAGGGCCCTGGGTGTGTTAGACCTGTCTGTGTCGGTCAAGGACCGATCTGTGTGTGACCCTGTTGGACAAGTTCGAGTTGTGTACCGGACTCATGCTGGCTATATGGGACCCAATAAACCGATGTACCTCGGGAAGCTTGCGTTGGGACTTTTCCGGTTGCCTCAGGCGGACGACTGGTGTGTAGTATGTGGGTAACTCTCTCATGACATCTCATGTCGGTAGGTGCATCATGAGGTGAGACTACTGTATGGGACGATCGGATCGATTTGACGTAGGTGAAACTTGGGAAAGTCTGCCACATACAACGTACGTGATGGTTTCTGTAGACAACATCGAGTACGGGCGTACATGTCGTGTAGTCCGGGCGTCTTTTGGTTCGAAGCACTGTCGCTCGTGGATATTTGAGCATACTTGTTCTCACAGTCGTGATGTAATAAAGACTTGCATTAGATAAGAACTAATCACTGTTGTTTGAAGTTGATACTAGCATTGTGATGTTACCTTGTATGAATAGATCAGTGCAAACTTGATTCATTTCCAGCGTGAGCAAGTTCACATCAGGGGCAAGTGTTTCTTGTCTGACCATGGACTCCCAATGTAAGGCGCCCAAGGTTACTCTTAATTTCTAGCTAATAAGACCTGATAATAAGGATCTACTTTTAGGCCAGTTTATTATGCAATTCACTATCCTACTTTACGCCGTTACCTTCATGTAGAGTTTCATGATTAGGTTCGTCGGTTAAGTCTTGCCGAGCGTTATGCTCACGGATACTATACTAGTTTTTTTTGCAGGTATTGACTACTACACTTATGAGTACGATTGTCCGATGAGACTCAGAACCCTCCGAGCGCATACTCATGAGCAACCTTGCCGCTGCTAATTGTTATTTATGTTGCTAGTAAGAAACTTTTGCGGGCTGGATGGTTTCTTTGATGCTAAGTTAGATATGAGTCGTGAGAGTTGTATTAGTCTTCCGCTGTAGTATTTGAGGTAAAGTATTTGTAAAGTTAACCTTTGTAAGCTTCCGCAAATGTTTTATGTAATATGAGTTTTCCTTTACTCGTGTGCTGTTCGGTGCCACATCGCACGGCACCATCCAATGTGATTCCCGGGCGAGCGTGCGACCGAGAGAGAGGGACCAGACCCTCTCAGCGTGGTATCAGAGCCACATTAGGAATAGAACATGGATTGAGGATCATATTACGACAAAAACTTAGGATGCGGTGAGAAAACGGTACTAGACCCACATAAGGACTACTATAGTAGCATATTATGAAGGTGGCAACCTAACTTACTTTATTATGTCGGAAAATCATGCATCTCGGGACTTTTCATGTCTTGGGGAGTGCATGTATACGCTGTACACCAGTGCGCACAAGCTGAAGGGTGGAGCACCACGGGTGGCAGATAACCTGATCAACTCATATGTTATCTACAACTCTTCATGTCGTTTGGAGTATGTGAGCAATGCCAGTCCCCGGCGTGCTGCGGGCAAGTAGGTGGAGACCCTGTCACATGATTGGTAACGTGAACACATAGGTCAAGGCATGTTTGGCTTGAGAACACCTGTGCGACTGACGACGCACGGGTGTATGAAACTGTTATGGAGCCGGATTCAGTTGTGCGACTGAGTCCGATGATTGCATGGCTTATGCAGGTACACTAACCACGAAAACCGTATTACAAGTAGAACACATTTGCGAGTGACCATTCTTAGTGCCACCTAAGGATACATATATTCCGGTGTAATCCGGTTAGGATTTTCTTTGGTGAGGCAATGTAATACCGACATGATTCTTACAGTGCATCGACACCGTACTACACTTGATAGTTTTCTTTCCTCTGAGAAATGATTCATGAACTAACTTTCAACTAAAAATGGAGGTTTTCAGAACCATATTACTTATGGAGCTCTTAATATGAACTAAGATTCAATAAAGAGACGTGCTAGGCTTTGAAAGATCAAAAACAGAGTGCTCTGTTTCTGGCAGAAATTTTTTCTGGACTTTGACAGAGCATAACTCTGAGTAAATTTTCCCAATAGAGGTATATGATACATTTATGGAAAGGTTTCTAAGTGCTCTACATCTTATCTGCAGACCTCCAGAGCAAAATCACACGCTAAACTGGTTGGATATTCAGTTGAATGCAAACTGTCCAGGAACAGGACAGATACACACCTCTAGATATTTCTGTAATTCATCCATAACTTTCTGTAGAAAAAATCCCAAAGGGTCATATATACATCGTTGGAAAGATGATAACATGTGTAACGATTTTGTAGTTCAGAGTTTGTTCAGAATTGTATTATATTTTTATGTACAACTGTGGCAAAACAGCCACATTCAGAGGAGATGCATGCAAATTATATCCAGAAATTCTGTCGATTTAAGCAACCATAACTTTTGATCTAGAAATGATCTAGAGACATATAAATACTCGTTGGAAATATATTGAAGTTATCTTGAACTTTAGTATTCAACTTGAGTCATGAAAATGCTGTTAACTGGATCAAAATCTGGGGTAAGTGCAGAAAGGTCTGTTCTGTACAAAAAATAGGACTGATTATGCCTACTTTAGGGAGATGTGTAAACATGAATATTTGTTATGCTTTCATAAAGTTTTAGCATGTTCATGTTTTACACATTTTCACATACTTCTGAGATCAAGTTTTGACTCACATCAAAAATACATTTTTGCAGTATGGATCGTACTCACGTTCTGAGTATGGCTGATGGTTCTTGCCGCGATGGCAATGATCCGACTCCACCGCGGGCACCGCCATCAACGGTATGGGTGGATGTCATGGCTCAGATGGTCGAGTCGAATCAGGAGAACACAAGATTGCTCCAAGCCTTGGTACAACAAGGCATACTTTATCGAGCACCACAGGTCGTTCCACCTCGGAACACCTATTTGGACTTCTTGGCGACTCAATGCCCAATTTTCACGGATGCTACCGAACCCGTGGAAGTGGATCAGTGGCTTCGGGTTATGGAGTCTAAATTTGTAGTGTTCGAGTGCGATGATTATCAGAAGACATTGTTTGCAGCTCAACAACTCTATGGAGCCGCCGGAAATTGGTGGTGTGAATATCTCACCGCTATTCCGGAAGGCCATCAAGTGGCATGGAATGAATTTTGTGAAGCTTTCCATGCTTGTCACATCACTATGACCAAGTGCGAGGAATTCAGGAAGATAAAGAAAAGGATATATGCATGTTCTTGAATATGTCAAGAGATTCAACTTCTTGGTGCAGTATGCTCCCGAATATGTGATGAACGAAGCTGCAAGGTGTGATTATTTCTTCTATAGCCTGAACGCCATCTTAAGGTAGAAGTTGGCTTTGTTCAATCAAGGCATTTACACCGAGTTGGTCAGTTCTGCCATTCTGCAAGAACAGATGACACTTGAAGGTCAAGCAGAGAAGAGGAACAGGAGTGATTAGCAAGACGACACAACTATTGTTCCTCGTAAATACCGTTTGGTGTATCGCACACCATCCGGTGAAATATGGCGACCACTAGTAAGACCAACTTATCAAAGATTTTCGGTTCAAGAACCAAGACTTGAAGCACCTTCACAGCCGCAGCAACGAGTGATTTCTGGTGCATCACTGCTGCAGCTAAAACCCTCAACTTCTCAATCTGAAGTCAGTGAAGAACCGAAGAAATATCTGTGTTCTTATTGCTGCCGTTTTGGGCATTTTACTCAAGAATGCCAGGAGAAGTTTTTGAACAGCAGGCAACCATCGTTATCAAGTGGTATGACGCCACATTCTCAAGTAGACATGACAGCATTGCAATCGGGGAGTGTGCAACATCTTGCTATTGAGGATGTCCCGAAGGGAGCACCGGTGTTAGCGGGCATGTTCACTCTTAAAGACATAACCGTGCTCATACTTTTGGATTCCAGTGCTAACCACAACTTCATCAGCAAATCATGCGTGGATCAGCACCAACTATCCACAAATACTCCCATGACTAGTTATCTTATACGTTCACCGGGAGGAATTATCTCTGCCAGTCAGGTTGTGTCCCGAGCAGCTTTATGTTTAGGAGGAAAATATACCCAACATTGCTGATTATGTTGGATGGGCAGAAGATAGACATAGTATTGGGGATGTCATGGTTAAACCATCACGGTGCCGTTCTTAATATCGGTAACCGGACTGTTCAGATTGACTCGCCGATTCACGGACAGCACACACTGTTTTTACACAGCAAAAATCAAGAAATAGCAGAGGCCTACCACACGGAAGTGATTAAACTCGAAGATATTCCAGTGGTACGTGAAAACCCCGATGTGTTCCCCGATGATTTACCGGGCATGCCGCCCGAACGGGATGTCGAGTTCAAGATTGAACTGGCGCTGAGAACAGCACCTATTTCACAGATGCCTTACAAGATGGCACCTAACGAGCTAACGGAGTTGAAGGAGCAGCTAAATGAACTCATGAGCAAGGGTTTCATACGACCAAGCTCATCACCTTGGGGTTGCTCTGCGCTGTTCGTTAAGAAGAAGGACGAAACACTGAGGTTATGTGTTGATTATCGTCCTCTAAATGCCGTCACTATAAAGAACAAGTATCCTTTGCCATGCATCGACATTTTATTAGATCAACTAGTGGGTGCAAAGGTATTCTGGAAGATGGATTTTCGGTCCAGATATCATCAAATTAAGATCCGACCGGAGGACATACCAAAGATAGCTTTCTGGACGAGATACGGACTTTATGAGTACCTTGTCATGTCGTTTGGGTTAACCAATGCTCCGGCACACTTTATGTACTTGATGAATTCAGTATTCATGCCGGAGTTGGACAAGTTCGTCGTGGTATTCATCAATGACATATTAGTTTACTCCAAGTCAGAAAAAGAGCACGCTGCACATTTGCGTATCGTGCTACAACGGTTGAGGGAGCACAAATTATATGGGAAATTCAGCAAGTGCGAGTTTTGGATTGATCAAGTGCCTTTTCTAGGCCATATTATTTCAGCAGAGGGCATTGCCGTGCACCCAAGCAAAATTGAATAAGTGCTGAAATGGGAATCTTCCAAATCTGTCCACGAGGTCCAAAGTTTCCTAGGTTTAGCGGGGTATTATCGGATATTCATACTGAGCTTCTCAAAAATTGCTAAACCAATGACGGAGCAGCTGAAAAAGGGCACTAAATACGTGTGGAATGCAGCATGTGAAGGTGCATCCAAGAAGTTGGTTAAACATCTCACGACAGCTCCAATTCTTGCTCAGTCGGACACGACAAAGCCATTTATTGTATATTGCGATGCATCCGGCATCGGTCTCGGTTGTCTTCTTATGCAAGAAGGAAGTTTGGTCGCATATGGGTCTCGTCAACTGCGAAACCATGAACAGCATTATCCAACTCATGATCTCGAGCTTGCTGCTGTGGTGTTGGTGTTAAAAATGTGGAGGCATTATTTACTTGACAATCTTGTCCACCTCTACACTGACCACAAAAGCTTGAAGTATATATTCATGCAGAAGGATCTTAATATGAGACAACAAAGAGGGTTGGAGCTTATAAAATATAAAGAAATCGAGATGCACTACCATCTGGGAAAAGTGAACCTGGTTGCCGACACGCTTTGTCGGAAAGCCCACGTCTACAACTTGGCGATTGCTGAGTTGGAAGATGAAGAACCGAGTCTCCATGTCATTCCGTATGGAGAATTTTATAATCTTGCTCTTATTTCAACAATTCGAGAAAAGATTGTTGAGGCTCAAAAGAGAGACAGGGGTATGTCTCACAAACGGAGAAGAATAGACAACGGAGAGATGAAGTGTTTCCGGAAGGATCATGACGGTACCCTATGGTTTAAAGACCGTATAGTGGTACTCCGTAATATGAAGCTCCGTAAGAAGATCTTAGATGAAGCCCACCTGTCGAAAATATCCATTCATCCCTGCAGCAACAAAATGTACCAAGATTTGAAACAGAAATTTTGGTGGGTGCGTGTAAGGGTCCAAGTTTTCATTTGCTAAAAGTGTTCATCACACCACACTCACCTCATTTGAGGAAATCATTTGAACACATTTGAAGAGCAAGTAACCACCGTCAAGAAACTCATTAGGAGATAAGCAAACAAAATGCAAAAGTGGGATTTCCCACATGCATCACATAGGGGCTGAGCATATGAAAGCTCCTAAACCTTGCTAGGAATGCTCATGCTAAACTTCACCCAAATCCAAAACCTTTTGAGGTATTTTTGGGTACAATTAGAAAAAAGTTAGTTTGAACTTAAATTCAAATTCAAACTCCTTTCACCACATGAATTCAAAAGTGGGATTCATATTCACACTCAGCACATTTTTGTTAGCTAACACACCAATTTTCACTCCATTTGGAGTTAATCTTGACATGAGCTATTTTGGCTAAATTCAAATCAAATTTGAATTTCAGTTAACCTTTGCTGCAAATTTGATCAAATTAAATCACACTTTGATTCATTCAAATTCAACTCGGCATTTGGATGTTTGATCAAACTACAAGGGGTATTAGGGTCCCCAAGAACTAAGAGCAGTAGGAAGTTAAGTTTGGAGGTTAAACTCTAGAAGTGGGGCCCTCCTGTCAGTCACTCATTTGATCAACCGACTGAACATATCGAACTCGGTTTCTTGCGTGCAGCCGAGCGGACGCCATGGCCGGAACACCCCGCCACCAGCTGCCTGCGTGCTCTGGCCACCGAGCTGTTTCCCCGTGCCCTCATCCTCACCCTCGGATGAGCCCCGAAGCATTTCCTCGCACACAGTCCCGGTTGCTTCGCTCTCGCACGAAAGAAAAGCGCCGCTCGCCGAAGTTCTCTGCTCCACCGTCGCCCAGTCGAGCCAGAGGCTGTCACGCCGAGCTGAGGCCGCAACCGAGTTCCCTGACCCTTGCTCGACGTTCTCGCACCGGTTCCAGCCCATGACCGATCTTCCTCTAGCGTCTTCGGGCCATTTCTTCTTCCTCGGTTCAGACCGAGCTGCCACCATGAGAACACCTCGTCCTGCCATCACAGCTCGTATTTCCCCGAGTTGTGAACAGCAAAGAGGTTCATCTATGTCCTCTCTTCCATCACCCCAAGCTGCGGCTGCATGCCATGGGCTGCCATCACCGGAATTTCATGTTTTGCGCCAGTTTACAAAAGAGATCGCCGGACCACTTCGCAAAATTTGTGCTACACACCACACCACTCATCACACAACTTAGTAAACTACTTATAGACGCCCGTGCGATTGCATAGGATCAGAAAACCCGGAGAACCATCGAGTATAGCCACTGTTCTCCGAGTTTTGCTAGTTTTCCCGATTTCGACCTAGGTCGCACGGTGACATGCTAGTTGGAGCCGTTACCGAGCTCATTCGAGTTCAAGACGACCTTCCCTACGGTGCACTGATGCTCTACGACATTTTGCTCGAGGATTTGGGGTGCTAAGGAGCCTGGCCGACACGGCCGAAGTGCTTCCGAAGCCGCCGCACGTTGCCGGCCATGTTCCGGTCACCGCCGACCACCGACGACCCCGCCAGCATGTTCCTCGCATCGGACTAGGCCCTAGCAGCGAGTCTCATGAAGCTTGGCGCGGGGCATCGACCGGTGGCGATCCTCGCCGGAGTAAGCCGCCATGGGATTTCAGGGGGGGGGGAGTCGAGAGTATTTCGAGGGATCGACTGGCGGTGCTCCTCGCCGGAGACAGCGGGTGTAACACCCCAAAACCTGCTAAAGAGGGGAATTTAAAAATTTTGGACGTATTGCATGTGGTGCAGAAATTCAAATTCAAACTGGAATTCAAATTCAAATCAAAACAGAAAAAGAAAAGGAAAATAAAAAGAAAACCCCAACCAGCCAGTGGGCCGAAATCCGCCAGCCGGACCAATCCCCTGCGCCAGCCCGAACCCGCGCCCCTCTCTCCCTCTCACTGACACGCGGGGCCCGCGTGTCATCCCTCACCTCCCGTGCGCCGCCCGACCCCGGACTCTTCTCTCGCGCCCGATCAAAACAACCCCCGGAACCCATGCTCCCAGCCCCGATTTCCGGTCCCGGACGCCCCCAACATGATCTCAACAGACCGCCGCCCTCCCTCGCCTATTTAAACGCCGACAATTGCCCTGTTCCCCCCCCCCCCCCGATCGGCCGTTCTTCTCTCCGGTGAGAACCGAAGTTTCTACAGCTGATTTCTGTCGATCCTTGCTCAAATTTCCTGATCTAACGTGCTGATCACGTTCCACCGCCGCCGGGGAGCCCTGCAGGTGAAGGAAACGACGTGTCTTGCGCCCCAACGGCCACCCCGACGTGCACCGAAGATCATCGCCGTTGAAGCTCGCCACCGACCGACTTCCAGGGCCTCCGAGTGCTGGAAAACCCCTCGGTGAGCATCCCCTAACCCTCCGCAGCCGATCCGTGCAAAAAGATGCGAGTTCTAACATGTAGCGGCAAAAGCCGAGGCTGCGCCGGCGAGATCGCCACCCCCGCCGCCGCGCGCGCGGGCTGGTTCCGTCCAGGGCGACGTGGCCCCTTGAGGGCCGTCTATTTTAAATCGCACGGTAGAAATAAAACCCACGCGTACCGGTTCGGCGATTTAATCTGAGCCGTCTGTTTTAAATCGGATGGTCCACGTCAGCCCCGCGTTATAAAGGCCGGGATTCTTACGTGCTACCCCCTGGGGATCTCGGAAAACACGAGCTAGCCCCGGAAACTTCTGATCTAGCCCCTGGAACTTCAGAAATTCGTGTAAATTCATTTAAAAATCAGTTTTAACCCCTGGACTTAGTAAAAATTAGGAAAACCCCTCTGTTATGTGTAGTTAGACCCCTGGAAATCTATGAAATAGTAAATTAGACCCTGCTGTAGGAAGGATTTACCTTTTTGACCCTATATGATATTAAATTCAGAAATTTGAATATGTGACCAGGATTTAAATTTAAAAGGTAAGGCAAACACATGTGCAAATTCAGATTTAAACTCTCCTAGCACTTGGAAAACTTTAGAATGAGTTAGATTTTAGGCTGAAATGAAATCTGCCTAAGTGTTGTTCATATTTATTAGTTCTAGAGACACATTTTTAGGCTAGGAAATAATTCTGAAAACTGATAAAATAAATTTAAATTAGTTCACATCAGAGGAGAAGTTCAAAAATATATTATTTAATATCTTAGATCAGAACCTATTCTGTTTAGATGATATGTCCTACTATTTAATATTAAAACTCACTTTAGGCATAGAAAATAAATCTGAAAAATATAGGAAAATAGGTATGCATAATTAGAAAAATGATAAATGAAGTCTCCAGATCCAGAAAACTTCAGTTTTGGATTTGGTAGAAGACCTGAAAACCTATTTGGAGTAGGAAATTATCTTTCATGCAAACTTGGTAGCTAAGAAGTGTATTAATTAAATATAAAGAATTTGTTCAAATTGGAAATTCATATATAGTGTGCAAACAGAAATCTAAATACAAAAGTTAGAAATCATATACATATGTTTAAAAGTGCATGTAGGCCAAAAATCAACACATGTAGAGTAACCACAACACTTAGAAATGTGAATGACTTTCATGGGTATGTATGTGTGGTTTGTATGAAGTGAAAGTGTGAACTATGTCTTATGGATTGTTGTTTTCTTTTGCTATGTGTAGTGGCATGAGTAGAACCTGCCCCAGAGCAAGTTCTCCCCTTCCAAGACCAAGACTTTCCATTCCCAGAGCAGCAGGAAGAAGGCAAGTGTCCTTGACCACTTTGATCCTATACTAGGATGTGTAGATAGAATTATTTGCATTGTCAATTGAAATATGAAACCCATGCTAGGAAGTTTCTCTAGAATTGCATTACCTTGTTTCCATGTAGCTTGGTTTGGGATTTATTTTATTATGTCATTCATTCATATTACTTATGCTTAGCCATGCTTAGAATGGGATAAGTGGGATATGAGATCATTAACTTGTTTACCTTACTCTTGAATGAGACATTATGAGTTATGTAGAGGTAGGGATTGAGGCAAGTTGGATGATTTGGTTGCTGTTGGGTGCACGAGACTCGGTTTTGTGTTTAGTACTTGCCTAGATCCTAAGGACCGGTTCATGGATAATGTTACCTGGCTTTACCGTGCCAACCACATGCTGAGATGGGGCAGCATGGCCAATTAATTAGGTGTATCCCCAGCGTAGTATGGGTGTGTTGGATGGTGCGGGGAATAAGGTGTCAGCTGGACTACCATATGAACCGCAAGGCTCAAGAGGCGGCCACCGCAGCGGGGTTGGAGCCTCTTGTATGCTGTTAGGGGTGAAACCTCAGTGGGCCCACGCTCGTCGGGAATCCCTTTGTAAAGGCTTCGTAGTGATCTCCTGGCTACACACCTGGGAAGTGTGAACGTGGTTCGCGGCCACTGGCATAATGGAGGTTCTTTCAGTCCACCCGGCAACGGGGGATGAAATCACTACATGTGGGTATAGTGGTGCAAACTCTGCTGAGTCAAAACTGTCATGACAGCAGTGCTCATGGTCAAGAGCGGCTTGGACTTATTCATAATTAGAGGATGATGAATTGGGAAGTTGTGGATGTTAAGCGGGAAGCTTAACATTGGAGATGAGACTATGTTTACTTGATAATGATGATGGGTTGAGGGATTGGGATCCATTTCACCTGTGTAGTAATGTAGATGCTTAATAAGCTAAGGTGATAGGTATTATTTGCGTAGTGCTTTAACCATGAGTTCAACCTCTCCTTTCTCTAGCCATGCATGACATAACTTTCCCACACTTGCTGAGTACCCATGGTACTCAAACTTGCTTTTCTGTTGGTTTATATTGCTGCTCAGGTCAAGAGAATGATGTGGTGTTTAATGACCAAGACTTTGATCCCGAGGAAGGATTCTAGGTTCACGGAGTCCCCTAGGCAACGCCTGTGACGGAGCCCACGAGATTTATATTCCGCTGCTGTTTTATTTACATATTATGAACTTATTATCGTCCATCGAGACTTATGCTATGTAAGACTTATTTATATTCGAACACCTGGCTTGTAATATGATGATGCTTCACTATTTGTCATCACATGTATGAGAAAATGATCCTGGCATACATGTGATATTCACTCGGTTGTTCTTCGGAGAAACCGGGTGTGACAGCGGGCCCCAGCTGTCAGCTGCTGTCGGGAGCGCACACGCGCCGCGTTTAAATTAAACAAAGTAGCTCAGTCAGCGCGGGAAGGGATTTCCTGTTGGAAAATAATTCCGAATTCAGCTCCAACTTTTACGATGATATGTTGTAGTTTAGAGCTAATTACCTTAGTTAATGATATGTTGTAGAAAATATCGTTAATGATATGTTGTAGTTTAGAGCTAATTAAAGTTCTCTTCAACCTTGGGCAAAGCACATGAGGGAAATGCGTTACTTGTTTGATTGTGGCTCTCTTATGTGCCTTAGCACGAGGTTCTCCACAACTTGTGCTAAAAACTTGAAAGTAAGGTTAAACTATTTAGGCGTGTCCTTTGCAACTTTCATTCCATTACACTACAAACCCAGCATGTAGAGTTTCATGTATAGGTAAGACGGGTGAGTCTTGCTGAGCCATCGTGCTCACTGCTTGTGTTTGAAGCGTTTGCAGGGTGCTATGAGGAGGAGGATCCCGAGGAGGAGACGGACCCTCAAGAGGGCAAGACCATCGAGTGGGAGTCGTGCACGCCGCGGTGTTAGTGTGCGTGTGTGCTAGTGGGAACATGTTCACGGGCTGAACGTGAACACTTTTCCGTAGTCCATGCCCGTGAGTGTATACTCAACGTATTTTGTTGTAAACATGTTCATAAACACTTTTATGTAATAAAACTTTGCTTCCGCTTTGTACCCTTTTACGTGTGTTATTCGGTGCTGTGCAACGCAGCACCCCTCAGCGTGATCCGGGCTAGTCGAGACTGTCGGGTCCTCGCAGCGCGGGTGAAGCGGGGAATTTCTAAGTACGTATCCGAGTGTGATACGTGTAGATAGGTCAAAGCTGATCATATGTGGAAAGCCAGACCGCTACCACCACTAAAGATACCGGCATGGAAATGGGAGGATGTGAGTAGGTATTTCATCGTCGGATTACTGCTCAAATTCCAGAAGCATGACTTGTTTTTAGGTGATTGTCGACCAGTTAACAAAATCAGCTCATTTCATTCTGGTGAACACTCATTATTGAGCCAAGCAGTATACGGAGTTACACATCTCAAGAATTGTATGCTTACATGGTGTCCCGAAGACCATTATTTCACATCGGGGTGCGCTGTTCGTTGCTCGTTTTTGGGAGCAGCTGCACGTCTCGTTGGATACTAAGTTGATTAGAAGCTCCGCATATCACCCTAAAACCAATGGACAAACGGAGAGGGTGAACCAAGTGCTTGAAAACTTGTTGAGAGCGTGTGCCATCCACCACGGTAAGAATTGGGATGATCACTTACCGTTGGCAGAGTTTTCGTACAATAATGGCTATCAAGCGAGTATAAAAATGGCACCATATGAGGCTCTCTACGGCCGGAAATTTCGCACACTGCTGAATTGGTGTGAGTCCGACGAAAGAGTAATGTTCGGGGTTGATCTTGTCAATGAAGCCGAAGACCGAGGACCGCGTTCGGTTGATACAAGAAAATTTGAAGGCTGCACAATCCCGACAGAAAAGCTACGCGGATCAGAGCCGTCGACCTCTGCATTTTGACGTCAGAGAGCATGTTTATCTTCGTGTATCTCCAATTAAGGGAATTCACCGGTTCAGTGAAAAGGGGAAGCTCGCTCCCCGATTTATAGGTCCATTTGCTATCACGGAGAAGTGCGGACCCGTAGCCTACCGGCTGGAGCTACCAGCAAGTCTTGCTGGTGTTCATGACATATTCCATGTGTCTGTGACACCTGGTTCCGAAAATAGAACCAAGTGAATGCATATGTGTGCCAAGGATGTTCATCACACATACACATGTATTCTACAAACTGAATTCAGAATATAACCATCAATAAATAGAGTTTAAGTACTTTATTACAATGACTCAATGTCTCACTCATGAATATCTAACTTATTCTTGCAGTGGAAGAATCTAAATGACAGCAGAAAATCAATAAAGACAGCAGGCTCCAACTTCAACTCCACAGGCATGTTGACTTTAGTTCACACGCCTAGTACCCCACATGTTCCTCAAGGTATTCTTATCCTGTAGCTGATGTATATGTGGGAATGCAAGGGTGAGTATATGTCCTACTCAGCAAGTGCAGGAAAAGTATGACATGTAACTTACAACAAGGTAGGTAATAAAAAGGATCATTGCAGCAAGCAAATTTTATTTAATAAAAACATGGTAAAAACAGCAACTAAGTCTAAATGAATTAAATCCCAATATAACCAAGTAATTCAGCAACATTCTTTCATCATAATTCACCATTCATCATGTCTCAACAAGCAAATAATATTTCTCAAGTTCATCTCATACTCATAAATATTCATAGCCATATCATATTCATATAACCCTAACCAATTTATTGTCATGACACAAAACAGTCCCGAAACCAATCCCAATGACCATACCACAACCATACTGAATAAAAATCCCAAGTTTTGCCTCTAACATGGAAGTTGGCGAGGTGCTTGTGACCGAAAGCATGGCTATCATGATAGTTTTACACTCTGCAGAGGTGGCACTACTTTACCTACAAGTTTGTAATTTCGTCACCCGTCGGCGACTAGAAAGAACCACAATTATACCAGTACACAACCATCTGTGTATGACCAAGAGATCACAAAATAGCCTTTACAAAGGGGCTACTTGGATGTATGGACCCACTGAGGTTTCACTGGCAGGCTTGAATCTCCATTCTCCCATCCGCGGGCCCACTCTTGTGCCATGCAGTTCCCAGGGGAGTCCCTCTCGACTCCCATTCCCTGCACCATCCAACGGTCCATAACAAGCTAGCAACACACCTAATTAGTCAGCTAAGCCGCATCCATATTTGGCCTTGTGGTGGCACTGTTTTCCTCGCATGTGCTCGCATGAACCGGTCATTAGATCTACGGCAAGTAAACCACCATATCATTCAGCAACATCCATGAACCAAGCTTGCCTAGATCTCCCCGACTCCATGCTCATTAACATCATCAAGTTCTCATCATCATTATTCATATGAGTGCAGTAGCTAACCACGTTTTATTTCAGCTTCCTGTGTCCCGTAAGTTAAGCGAAACAAAAAGGAAAAAATGACCATACCCGACTCATTAACTTTCCCGGCGACAAGGATGGTTAACAAAACTAGTAAACTCCTATATAAGGGTGTCCCATCAAGTTGACTGAAGCATACGAGTTTTCGCAAGCAAAACAGTTTTGAAAACATGGGACCAATATGGTCAAGGGGCACTTTCCTTGCTCCCGTAGTTTAAGTTGCTCAAGCGTCTCGAAGTCTTGGTGCTGTAATTCCTCATAGACGGCCTCTTGAGCTTGTACTTATACTCACGACCAAGCACATACGATATTTACAGCAATCAATCATCATGCACAAATTAAACTCTACTCAAGATGCAATGGGGTAGATGAATGCAAATCCAATAGTGCATTTTTATAGAATGAGTTTGTACGTGTTCTTGCATGTTTTAATGGGCTTTCATGGGGTTTTATGATGAACAAGGGTGCTGGGATCAAGTGTGGACATGGTGATGATCTTGACACAAGATGTAGATCAATTTTACCATAAAAAATCGACCAAAACATGATCTGTCCACACGCCAAAAGTTTCTGCTCGAAGGGGCGAAAAAAACGGGTGCGTAGAAACAGCAGCGACGTCGTAAGAGGGGTAATGAAGACCTACCTCGCTTTTTCCTTGTGGCAGGGCCTCTCTCCTAGCAATGGCAGCAGCGGGGGATTTTTCTGCGAAGAATTATGGTTAGGGCAGAACGTCGGGCTTCTTCTCCGGCAACAGCGAGGCGTGATGGGGCTCGACGGTGGGTCTCACCGGTGGGGCTCGTCGGTGGGTCTCGACAGCGGGGCTCGACGGCGGGGCTCAACGGTGGGGCTCGGCGGTGGCCAAACTCCATCAGGGGCGGGGGAACTCGGCGAGTTGGGGGAGGGGCAGGGGGGCGTCGGCCAAAGGAATAGGGGGGGGGGGCTGGGGGTTGTATTTATAAGTGGGAAAAAGGAGAGTCCTAGCAAGATGGGACTCATCCCAAAGAGTCCTAGTGTTTTCCCCCTCTAGGGCTGCGGCCAGTTTGGCCAATTTGGGGGAAAATTCCCCCCATCAAGGCTGCGGCCAATTTGGGGGCAAATCCCCCAAAATGTGGGGGAAATTCCCCCTTTGGGGAATTTGGGGAAGATTTGGAATTTTGGGAAAATTTGAGTTGGCTCAATTCATCTATCTTATTTCTATTTCTCTCCATTTCTATGTCCCTTTATCCATTTCTGTATTCCCTTCTCCATTTCTATATTCCTTTCTAAATTTCTATGGTTCTTTCTCCATTTCTATGGTTCTTTTCAAATGCTCCAATACATGAAAAATGTATGCAATGCATGGTAGTAAAATTGAGGGTGTTACAAACCTACCCCCCTTAAAATGAATCTCGATCTCGAGATTCAATAGAGTGGAGAAAAGATGGGGGAATTCTGCCTTGAGATCTTCCTCACGTTCCCATGTAGTTTCGGCTTCCGTGTGATGGCTCCATTGTACCTTGCACCAACGGATCACTTTATTTCTCGTGACCCTTTCCTTCACGTCCAAGATTTTGACGGGGTGTTCCGTGTAGGTCAGATCCTCTTGAAGCTCTAGCTCATCCATCAATACTTATTCTTCTGGTACTCGTAGGCACTTCTTTAGTTGGGATACGTGAAACACGTCGTGCACGTCATAGAGGTGCTTTGGCAGCTCTAGTTGATAGGCTACTTCTCCTCGCTTGTCCAAATTCTTGAATGGCCCGATGTAGCGAAGTGCTAACTTGCCTTTGACGTTGAACCGTCGTTGGCCTCGGATAGGCGATACCTTAAGATACACGAAGTCTCTTACTTCAAAGGTAAATTCTCTTCGCCTATTGTACGCATAACCCTTTTGTCGTGACTGAGCGGCCTTCAAGTTTTCGAGTATGGTTTGGACTTGCTTTTCGGCGCCTTGCAGCACTTCGGTTCCAAATATTTGGCTTTCTCCGGTCTTATTCCAGAACAGCGGTGTTTTACACCGTCTACCATACAATGCTTTGAAGGGTGACATCTTCCAGCTGGCTTGGTAACTGTTGTTGTACGAGAATTCAGCATATGGCAAGCTCTTATCCCAACTACGCCCATGTTTCAAGGCGCAAGCTCTCAACATGTCTTCCAAAATCTGATTCGTCCTCTCAGTTTGCCCGTCGGTTTGCGGGTGATATGCGGAGCTGAAATTCAACCGTGTACCCATGGCTTCATGCAGCTTCTTCCAGAACATAGAGGTAAATTGAGAACCTCGATCTGAAACTATCCTCTTCAGAACTCCATGGCGACACATGATTTGCTCCATATACAGCACAGCTAGTTGTGTGACGGTGTACTTGGTTCTAACAGGAAGGAAGTGGGCGGTTTTCGTCAATCGGTCCACGATAACCCAAATGGAGTCATAGCCGGACTGAGTACGCGGCAATCCGACTATGAAATCCATGCTGATGTCTTCCCACTTCCACTCGGGTACTATCAATGGCTGCAACAATCCAACGGGTCTTTGATGTTCGGCCTTCACTCGTTGGCACGTGTCGCGTAGGGCAACATATTCAGAGATGTCCCTTTTCATACCATCCCATCAATAGCATGCTTTCAGGTCCTTGTACATCTTTGTACAGCCGGGGTGTATGGAATAAGGTGAGTCATGTGCCTCCTTTAATATTGTGTCGTGGATGTGCTTCATGTTAGGCACACAAATCATTTTACCAAACCAAAGCGTGCCATTCTCGTCTTCCTTAAAATCCTTCTCTATGCCTTGTTGGATTCTTTCCTTGATTTCCTCATCCATTGCTTGGCCATCTCGTATCTCTTGTTTCAGCATTGAGTTCAGTTCTATCACTTCCATCTCGTTCAAGAACCCAAGATGTAACCGTTCAAACTCATTACGCAGCTCGGGTGGCAGCTTCCGAACCGTGAGTTGATAACATGCTCCTTTTTGGCTCAATGCATCAGCTACTACATTGGCTATTCCAGGGTGATAGTTGATTCCAACATCATAATCCTTGATGAGTTCCAACCATCGACGTTGGCTCAAATTGAGATCCGTTTGCGTGAATATATACTTGAGGCTTTTGTGATCCGTATGGATCTCACATCGGTGACCAAGGATATAATGCCTCCAAATCTTCAAGGCATGTACCACGGCTGCAAGTTCCAGGTCATGTGTGGGGTAATTCAGCTCATGTTTCATTAGTTGTCTCGATGTATAGACTACCACTTGGCCTCCTTGCATGAGCACACATCCAAGCCCTTGTCTTAATGCGTCTCAATATATATCGAAACTCTTACTCACGTCCGGCAATACTAAAACCGGCGCTGTTGTTAATATCTTCTTTAGCTCCTCAAAGCTGTCTTGACACGCTTGTGTCCACTGAAATGCTTTCCCTTTCATCAGCAATTCAGTCATAGGCTTTACTATTTTGGAGAAATCCTTGATGAACCGGCGGTAGTATCCAGCCATCCCAAGGAAACTCCGAATATCCCTCACATTCTGCGGTTGGTTCCACATCAAAACATCTCTCAGTTTTCTCGGATCAACCGACACTCCTCCTTCGGATATGATGTGGCCTAGGAACGATATCTCCTTTAGCCAAAATACACACTTGCTGAACTTGGCATACAATTGATGCTCTCGCAGTTTCTGCAATGTCAATCTCAAGTGTTCTTCATGTTCTTCCTCGCTTTTCAAATACACCATGATATCATCGATGAAAACCACGACGAACTTGTCCAAGTACCCCATGAAGACTTTATTCATGAGGTACATAAAGTATGCGGGTGCGTTCGTTAACCCAAAAGACATAACGGTAATACTCATACGAACCATACCGTGTTGAAAATGTGGTCTTGGGTATTTCGGAGGGCTTAATCTTCAGCTGGAAGTATCCTGACTGAAGATCAATCGTGGAGAAAATTTGGGCACCTTTCATTTGGTTGAATAGGTTCTCTATACGGGGCAACGGGTATTTATTCTTGATCGTCACTTCGTTGAGAGATCTATAGTCCACACACATCCTTTGGGTTCCATCTTTCTTGTCCACGAAGAGCACGGGGGCTCCCCACTGCTACGAGCTTGGGCGTATAAAACCCTTTTCTAGCTGCTCCTGAAATTGCTTCTTGAGCTCCGCTAATTCATTAGCAGGCATCCTATATAACCTCTTTGCTATAGGTGCAGTTCCGGGTACTAAGTCAATGGCAAATTCAATGTCCCGGTCAGGTGGCATACCTGGAAGTTCTTCTAGTAAGACATCTGAATATTCTTGAACCACCGGAATGCTTTCCAATATCACTTCTTCGATGTGGTTCAGCACTGCCTTCTCGGTTGTAGGTTGGGCTGCCTCGAACTCAATACGAGTACCGTGCTCACTCGTCAACTGCACGATCCTCTGAGCACATTGAATCATTCCGTTGTGCTTGCTTAACAAATCCATTCCAAGTATTATGTCAATCCCTTGGGAATCCAAGACAATAAGGTTGGCAAGAAAGTCTACCCCCCCCTTATTTTAAGGCTTACTTTTGGACATACTATATTAGTCCTCATCTCTCCACTAGGAGAATTAACCAACATAGTTTGTTTCATATGAGATATGGGC
Source organism: Neostapfia colusana (assembly GCA_030760725.1). Lineage (NCBI taxonomy): Eukaryota > Viridiplantae > Streptophyta > Magnoliopsida > Poales > Poaceae > Neostapfia > Neostapfia colusana. The sequence continues at coordinate 106,325,955 of JASWHV010000003.1, forward strand.
AGGTTATACTTGGCAACATACATGGATGAGATGAATGAATGCGATGCTCCGGAATAAAATAAAACAGTGGCTGGGTTGGAGTTGGGAAGAAACATACCAATCACGACGTCCTCAGCTTGTTGTGCTTCCTCAGCGGAGACGTGATTCACATTGCCACGAGCATAGTTCTGCTGTCCACGGTTACCTTAATTAGCTCCTCCATTCGGCCGCGGATTCTGCTTCAGTGCTTTGCTTGGCTGTTCAAGGCCTTTCTTTGGGCACTGACTTGCAAAGTGTCCTGCCTCTCCGCATGAAAAACATGCCTTATTGCCCATAACATCAGGAATGTCTGGGCGAGGCTGGTTTTGAGCATAGGCGCCCATGTTGGAACAGGGCGCCCGAGGCATAGGCATACGGGGTGCTTGCATAACAGGACGTTGCTGCGGTGGCTGATTAGAGCGAGGTGGATTTGAAGGGCGGAACGTAGAAGCGGACGAGCCATAATGTAGTGCAGCTTGTGGCATAAAGGGAGACATACATTGCTCCCTTGTGGCTGTCCTTGATATGGAATCTTCGTCTTGCCCTCTTGCTCAATCTCACGGATCTTTCTCTCAACCACTATAGCTTTGTCAACAACCTTTTGGAAGTTTGCATAGTCATTGTTGAGCAGCTGAACTTTGATTTCATTGTTCAATCCTCTCATGAACAAGTACTGCTTTCTTTGATCCGACTTGACATCTTCTAGAGCATACCTTGACAGTTGCGTGAACTTGTTGAGGTACTCATTCACGCTCTTCCTTCCTTGACGGAGACCTTCAAACTCTTGCCTTTTAAGCATCATGACTCCTGCAGGGACATAGTGACAGCGGAAACTCTCCTTGAATTCAGCCCAAGTGATAGTTTCCTGGTTGACATGAGCTTTGCAAAGAGCGTCCCACCAATCAGCGGCTGCTCCCAAGAATTGGTGCGTTGCGAAGAGAACTTTCTCCCGATTATTGCACTGAACAATAGCAAGCTTCTTTTCCATAGACTTCAGCCAATCATCAGCCTCCATTGGATCATTGGCTTGTGCAAAAGTAGGCGGCCTAGTCCTCATGAACTCTCCCAATCTGTTGTGAGCCGGCGGTGGTGGCAGTGGCGGTGGTGAGGGTGCAGGAACGGGGTTAGCATTGTTGTTGTTGTTGTTGTCCTGCAGCTGTCCCAACGTTTGTATCATCGTTTGCATGAGCTGGTTCTGCATAGCCATCAACTGTTCATGGTTTCTTGCATCAGCCCTGGGGTTGGAATTTTCAGGAGCTGCAACATTGCCATCTTCCTGTGGTTCGTTGTTACCACAAGCGTTCCTCCGTTGGCGGTTGGAGTTTTCCCTCACTATCTGTGTGAGAGAGAGTAGAGTACGAAATAGAAATTTAGATTGATCCCCCAACTATATGCATCAAGGTGTATGAACTAAGTATCTTCTTTTATTAATTTCAGCCTATATGAGGATGTGAACACGTGGCGAAACATCTCACATCTCTCCACTATGTGTGGATGTGGACATCCGCCGAAGCGTCCCACAACTCACACCAGCACACAAACCGAGCAATCATCACAAAAAATTCAGCACACCACTCTTATTCAAGCTACTACGATCTAAACGTTCCTATTACAGCTTATTCAATGGGAAACCTAAACTTAATCGTGAGAACCGGTGCTGTTCTCGGCGTGTGACGGGGGTGGTCCATTAATGGGCGCACGCCATGGTGAGACGACAGTCCATATAGGGATAGATGACGGTGGTGCTCCATTTGCTCCCGTGTTGGCACGAGTCTCCTCTTGTTTTTGCAGAAAGTACAGCTTCTTGCAGAGGTAACGGATCTCTTCTTGTGCGCTTGCATAGTGGTTTCCTAACTCCACGCGCAACCTCTGAGACTTGTCAGCAGCTTGTGGGTTGGAAAGAGCTCCTCCATGGAGTCCGATGATCTCCCTCGTACCACCCCTTCCGATACGGGTGCAGCCCAAAAGTAGTGTTCTCAAGCTGCTCACAGAAGGCGTAGCACAGTCCGGTGAGTGCATCCAATGCAGCATCATCAATAGCTTCTGCCCTTGTAGCTCTCCATGTGGGTGCGAAGTTGTGAATGTGTGCTGAATACATTGGCTGTGATGATAAAAGTTTTGAATTCTGCCAAAACACTCTTTTTATCAAGGTCCAACTCTAGGTCCGAGCTCTGACAAGATCTGATGTAAGGTACGACTTGCTATGGCTAGGTCCGACATGTGTTTGGTTAGCTCCGGCGGTAGGTCCGACTAGCTTTGGTAAGTTCCGGTGCTAGGTTCTGCTAGCTTTGGTAAGCTCCGGCTCAAGGTCCGGTTAGCTTTGGCAAAGTCCGGAGCTAAATCACAATGGTTCTGTTTTTACCATGCAATTGTTTCGAACATGCTTTATATCTATGGAAAGTTTGCTTAGTATTCTTTTACTAAGTTTTTGAAGTGTTATGGCTGTTTACGGTGGTTAACATTTTTCTATGGTTTGCAACATGCTTATATGAGGTGTTCACGTAAGGTGTTGTGGTTTTCAGAACAAACATGAGTCAAGTCGCAGACTTGTGCTCGAAAGTATTGCTTGTTTATTCATGTGCAGGTGTTGCTTGAGTTCAAGATATGGCTGGTGACAGGATCCATTGAACTAGTCTTAGGGAGAAGATGAGGTTCCACAACCAAGTTCGGGAGGAATTGTGGTTGAGTTGATCGGGAGGTCGCGCAACATGTTTGGATCAAGAACAAAGCATATGAAGGTATCGTGGACGTCGTTGGAAGGTGTTTGCATGTGTGCAAGGTGTGCATGGACGTGGCAACATGGTTCCAAGGCACGATGAAGAGATGTGGACGTAAATAATTTGTAGGAAAGGTCCAACCGGCTGGATTATGGACTCAGGCTGTGGCTGAGTCGGTTATGCTCAAATATGGAAAGATTTGATTTGGTTATGACAGGATTTCGTGTGGGACACAAAGTTGAGTTGTTTTAGGAATGTGGGACGTTCCTAAGGTGTTTGGAAGTCTTAAGATAGCTTCTATCTGGGTATAGAAGAGTCTTGAGCAGTTATGGAAAGTTTCAATTTCAGAAACTGAGTAGGACTAGAGTCCTAGTTTTAATTGGGTTGGCCTCCGGGCTGGTTATTGAGAGGGCTAATGCCGCCCGTTCAGTCACGGGGACGTGGCACTCGCCCGGGAATCACATTGGTTGGTGCCGTGTTGTGCGGCACCCAACAGCACACATATAAGGAACAATGTATTACATAAAACAATAGCGGAAGCTTACAAGTTGTTCTTTGTAAATAGTTTACATCAAGTAGCTACAGCGGAAGTCTATAAACAACTCACGTCAAATAACTAAAGAGCACTCGAGAAGAAGTCCAGCCCGCGGACTCCTCTCGCTAGCAACACGAAGACAACAGCAGCGGTTGGGTTCTCTATGTGTTAACGACTCGGAAGTCTCTGAGTCTCACCGGACAACCCTCTTCTTAGCATCGATGTTAACCTGCAAAACCACTCATATAGCAAGCATGAGCACATAGGCTCAGCAAGACTGATCCGTCTCTCCTAAACAAGAAACTCTACATGCACGACGGTTGCAATTGGGTTAGCTAATTTGCATAAAGGACTCGCCTAATGTAGATCCTTAACTTTCAGATTTTAAGCCTCATTGTACAAACCTTGAGCCAAACAGCATCGCAACTCCACAATCAAAAAAGAAACGCTTTGTTGCGATGCTCCTTGCACAAAGTGAAAGTAAAGTTTAATGAGTCTATCTCTAATTCAATCATGGTTGCAATACAAGTTACATCACCGCTTTATCAAGTTCAAACAAAAAACAGTTCAGTTGTTACTACGTCAAGACGCAGTGGTCAAGTATGCTCATATGACCGCGAGCGACGGTGATTCGAATCAGTACGCGCCCGGACTACACGACAGGTACACCCGTACTCCGAGTTGCCGTTAGCAACCTCGACGGACGTTGTACGCGGCCACCTTTCCCATGATCTTCCACACAGGACGTAGTCTAACTGCCCCGTGCCCGCAAGCTCCCTCAAGGTACATTCCCTGCAGTGGTATGTTCTTGAGCGAGTTACCTCCTGCTACCCTGACACCGAAAGCTTATGACAGTTAGAAAAGTTCCAATGTGGATCTCCCAAGGTACGTCGGTTTCCTGGGTCCCATATAGCCAGTATGTGCCCGGTACACAACTCAAACTTCTCCAACAGGGCCAAGCACGGACGAGCCTTAACCGACACAGGCAGGGCAATGCATGCACGGTCCGCAGCCTGCTGCATCTAAACCTCCCTGCCGGGTCTCCATTTCTTATGTGTGAACTTTCCTCATCATTTCTATTTTTGACCCGTTCGGAGTAAACCAGCCCTAAAGTCGCGAGTGGCTTCCGACTACTCAACTTCTACCGGACCTTTCCTACTAACATTTAGCATAGCCAAATCCACTCGAGGAGGTGCTATTCTACCCTTTCTCTCTTAGGTATTTCTGGTCATGCAACTGGGGTTTTCAATATCAACTAGACTTCATGCAATCAAATAATTCAAAGTTATGATTTCTAGAAATGGAAATGCTTTATAAAACTGTTCAAATGCAAACCGGGGCTTGCCTGTTTTGCAGGTGACTAAGATTAAAATCAGTTAGTGAATATCACTTGGGGCTTGATCACTCGCTTTCCTTCCTTCATGATCTTCACTTCAATTCCGTCATACGTTCTCACATAGATGCTACACGATATGAATGTGCATATGTATTTAATTGTAAATCTTTTGCTAATAAGATCTAACGACAGTTTAAAAACTGGAACTCTGTTTAAGAATTTAAAATGACACTGGTGCTAGTGGTTTAGGTTGATTTTAAGCACTATAATCAAGTGTTGAGTGCTATCTCCACTTGGGTGTTGATCACCTTAAGAGGTTACACAGGACAGTGGTGATCCATAGCTCTAATGGAGCTGAAAATTTTTATGTGAGTTCCTTGTCACAAGAAAGTCATCTGGACCAAAAATTAGCACTTTTCAGTGAGGTTTATTCAGAACAATTCTCTAAGCAATTAAGCAAAGAGGATTTAATTCTGAGGGAACACCCATGTTCATGTCAAACTTAGTGAAGTACAATTTCAATTATAGTTCATAGAGCCTGCATGAATTTTACTAAGATTTTTGGAGCTAAGAATTGCCCAGAACTGAATTTCCAAATTTTGGAAATTCTCTGAAATTGTTTCTGTACTCATTTGAACACAGCAACTTAAAATCTGAATTCTCTTGATCAAATCAACTCCAAATGATCTGAAACTCTTACAGAAGTTCAATAACACCCTGAAGGATATTCTAGCAAAATTTGAGGATTTTTGGATAACCCAAACTCCCTCTAATATTCTTTTCCTGAAAAGATTTAAAGTTTTTTCCAAAATTAAATAATGCCTTTCATACAAATTGGGTTGCATATTTGGATAAAGTTTGTCAATCTGAATCTAACCCAATTTGAATCACTAATTTGGAGTTTCCTAGCAAAAGTTATGCTCTTCTAAAGTTTAGGAAAAAATCTGGGATTTGAATAAATTGTGGAAATGTTTAAATCTGACTGTGGGTCCGGGGAACACACGTGTCGCTCACTGGAATAAGCCACACAGGGACACAGGCTTATTTCCAGTGCTGCCGCAGTTGATCCGAGCTCACAGAAAATCCTATTGCTGTTTACTGTGCGACTGACAAGTGGGGCCGGCAGCTCCTTCGTCTACCTCCCACCCCCGTGCGATAGCGCCACCGGAGCTCGCCCGTTTATGGTATCCCGGCCCTCTCTCAAGCTGCCACTCGCCACTAGGCCCTACAAACATGCGAGGAACATGCTGGATGCGGTCTTCCCGAGCTGGCCGAGTCTCCAAAGCAGCTTGCGACGGCACGGCGGCTCGGTGGAAGTCCGGCGACGTCGGTCCGATTGGCTAGCCCGCCAAAAGCTCCCTGGAAAGGCCCTAGAGCAACAGTGAGGGCTGGAGAAGTTCGGCATGGTCGCACCCAGGCTCGTGAAAGGCTCCAAACTAGGGTTCATCGTGCGCCCGAATCTTCCTGCCATAGCCGCCGTCGGGAAGATCGGAAATATGCCGTGCACAGTGTGTTTCATGGTAAGTTTGCAAAGCAAACTGGTGCACCCTCAAGTCTAGCTCTCGTGGGTGAAGTTTTGTGGACTCTAACCAAGTATCAATCGGGAATTTCATGAATTCATACCCGAAGGGAGGTTTGCACCGATCGGAAGAGAATCTCGAAATTCGCTGTCGACGATCCACGGTTGGACCTGAGCTTCGGTGATGAGCTGTAGGAAGTTCTTGCATGTCCAGAGGTGGCCTAGCTCGGCCGTGACAAGCTTCAGGTGAGGCTATCCACGAGAGAACTTCATCGCCTTTGCTTTCAGCCGCCATGGGAAAACTTGCACCTGAGTGAGGAGAGCCAAGAACCAGTCAGCTGCGGTGTGAGGTGGTCGTGGGAGTTGTCGTGATGTGGTTTTGCTGCCCCACCGATGGGTGCATGTTAGCTTGGCGGTGGCCGGGCGATTGCACGAGCGGCTGTAGCTCAGTTCGGTTTCTTGCGCGAGGAGAAAGGAGCAGCGCCGAGTCTTCGTTGCCGTGGGAGAAAAGGAGCACGGCAGTGGGGTAAAACGCCTAGGCAGCTCTCCAGCGTGATGAAAATCGACGGGAGGTGGCCTCGGTGTTGTCTCGGTGTCGCCCGTAGAGCTGCTCCCCTCTGGGTCGAGTGAACCGACTGAAGACATCAAACACAGACTACCCTCTTTACTGAAGATCTTTTGCAAATTTCTCTCCCTCAATGACCTGTGGGTCCCACGGTGCAGTGCCTCCTTATCCCTATCCAACATATCTCCCAAATTTGTAGATGGTGAAATTAAATTGTGGGAGTTCAAATCTGAGGTGCATTTGGATAATTGGGCAAGTTTCATCCAAATTCAAATGGGTATTTGAATTCTTTGCAATTTGAAGTCCATTTTGGAAAATGAGTTGCAAAACATTCCAACAATTCATGAAACTTTGCATACCCACTAATTTGGACCTAAGGAATTCAAATATGAAATCTGATTTTAAATTTGGCTGCTGCAAATGAGAATTTTAGCACAACAGTTTGAATTCATTGTGTTGCTCTCATTTGAATTTTGAATTGAACAAACTTGTTCCAAAATCTGACTTTAGCTTTCTCACACATTTGGGAACTTCCCACCTTGGTTTCCAATCCCTTTTGGGTTCCAAGTATCAAATAAATATTTGAGCTTGTGTGAAGAGAGCTCTCATGTGTATTATCACATGTGGAAAAAGTTTTAACAAGTCCCATTTTTCATACATATAAAACCAACTTTTGCAAACAAGAGTTTCTTTGTGTTCACAATTTGGGACCTTTACATTCCCTCCCCCTTAAAAGGAATCTCGTCCCGAGATTACAGAAGAAGAACGAGACGGGAGGGTAATTACAAAGTCTAAGACAAAAGTTCCGGATGGTTCTTGTGGATGTAATCTTCACTTCCCACGTCGCCTCTTCCAGAGTATGATTACTCCATATGACTTTGTAAAATTTCAAAGTCCGGTTTCGGGTGATCCGGGTCTTTTCATCGAAAATCTGAATAGATTGCTCGGTGTGTGTGAGATCGGGCTTCAACTCGTCGATGTCTTCGGTGCGGACAGCAGCGGTAAACTTGAGACACTTACGCAGCTGGGACACGTGAAATATGTCCTGAATACCGGCAAGTCTTGCCGGTAGTTCAAGCCGGTAGGCTACAGTCCCACACTTCTGTGTGATGGCAAACGGACCGATGAATCGGGGAGCAAGTTTCCCCTTGACACCGAACCGATGAATCCCTTTCATCGGAGATACACAAAGATAAACATGCTCTCCGACGTTGAAATGCAGCGGTCGACGCCTCTGATCCGCGTAGCTCTTTTGTTGAGATTGGGCAGCTTTGAGGTTCTCTTGTATTATCCGAACTCTCTCTTCGACTTCATTGACAATATCGACCCCGAATGTTACTCGTTCGCCGTACTCGCACCAATTCAATGGTGTACAGCACTTCCGGCCGTATAGAGCTTCATATGGTGCCATTTTGATGCCCGTCTGATATCCGTTGTTGTACGAGAACTCCGCCAACGGTAAGTGATCATCCCATCTCTTACCGTGGTGGATGGCACATGCTCTTAGCATATCTTCCAATATTTGATTCACCCTCTCAGTTTGCCCATCGGTTTGAGGGTGATACACAGAGCTTCTAATCAATTTGGTCCCCAAGGACGCGTGTAGCTGCTCCCAGAAACGGGCTACGAACAGCGATCCTCTATCTGACACAATGGTACGGGGAACTCCATGTAAGCACAAGATCCTTGCTATGTACAGCTCCGCATACTGCTTTGCGTTATATCTTGTATGCACAGGGATGAAGTGTGCTGATTTGGTTAAACGGTTAACGATTACCCAAATCGAATCATGGTTGTGGGAGGTCATCGGCAACCCGACGATGAAGTCCATACTCAAGTCTTCCCATTTCCATGGCAGTACTTGCAGTGGCTGCAAAAGGTCTGACTTCTTCACATGGTCGGCCTTGACTCTTCGACACGTATTACATTCTGAAACGTACTTTGAACTTCACGTTTCATACGTGTCCACCAAAATTTCTTCCGGAGATCTTGGTACATTTTATTGCTGCTCGGATGAATGAAAAATTTGGACAACTGAGCTTCATCCAAAATTTTCTTCCGTAGTCCCATATCCCAGGGTACTACAATCAGGTCGTCGAACTACAAAGTACCTTCATCGTCCTTCCAGAAGCATTTCATTTCTCCGTTGTCTATTCTCCGCCGTATGTGAGACATACCCTTGTCTTTTCATTGAGCTTCAATGATCTCCTCTCGGATGGTAGGAATGATAGCGAGATTATACATAGCTCCATACAGGATGACACGGAGGCTTGGTTCTTCATCATCCATTTCAGCAATAGTCAGGTGATGGATATGCGCCTTACGACTGAGCGCATCGGCGACCACATTCGCCTTTCCTGGATGATAATGAATCTCAAGTTCATAATCTTTAATGAGCTCTAGCCATCTTCGTTGCCTCATGTTCAAACTTTCAGAGTGAAGATGTATTTCAAGCTCTTGTGGTCAGTGTAAAGGTGTACAAGATTTCCGAGCAAGTAATGCCTCCACATCTTCAAAGCAAGGACCACGGAAGCTAACTCAAGATCATGAGTTGGATAATGCTTCTCGTGATTTCTGAGTTGATGAGATCCATAAGTGACCACTCGTCCTTCTTGCATCAGCACGCAGGCAAGACCGATGCCAGATGCATTGCAATAAACGTCGAATGGCTTCGTCGTATCCGGCTGAGCAAGAACTGGATCTGTTGTGAGATACTTCACTAAAGTCTTGAAAGCTTGTTCACATGCAGCACCCCCACATAAATCTGGTACTCTTCTTTAATAATTCCATCATCGGTTTAGCAATCTTAGAGAAGCCCGGAATGAACCTCCGGTAATAACCCGCTAAACCGAGGAAGCTATGGATCTCATGCACAGACTTTGGTGACTCCCATTTCTGTACTTGGATAATCTTACTTGGATCTACAGCGATGCCCTAGACTGAGATAATGTGTCCGAGAAAAGGTACTTGATTAATCCAGAATTCACACTTGCTGAATTTTGCATAGAGCTGATGATCTCGCAATCTTTGTAGCACAATATGCAAATGTTCAGCATGTTCTTCCTCTGACTTGGAGTACACCAAGTTATCATCGATAAAGACCACGACAAATTTATCCTACTCCGGCATGAACACTGAATTCATCAGGTACATAAAGTGTGCCGGGGCGTTGGTCAAACCAAAAGACATAAGGAGATACTCATACAACCCACATCTCGTTGAGAATGCCGTCTTCGGAATATCTTCTGCCCGAATTTTAATCTGGTGATATCCGGACCGAAGATCCATCTTCGAAAATACCTTCGCACCCACTAATTGATCGAAGAGCATATCAATGCGAGGTAGTGGATACTTGTTCTTGATGGTAACGGCGTTCAAAGGACGATAATCAACACAAAGCCGTAGTGCTTCGTCCTTCTTCTTGACAAAAAATGCTGAACAACCCCAAGGTGACGAACTCGGTCGTATAAATCCCTTGCTCATTAGGTCATTCAGCTATGTCTTCAATTCTTCCAGTTCATTGGGTGCCATCTTGTATGGCCTTCGTGATATCTGTGTTGTTCCCCGTATAAGTTCAATCTTGAACTCAACGTCTCGCTCGGGCAGCATGCCCGGTAAATCATCGGGAAACATATCCGGATACTCACGTACCACTGGAATGTCCTCTATCTTTACAGCTTCGTGTGGTTCACTATTGCAATCTGTTGCCGTTTGGCGCCCAGAATTAATATTTGAAGATCGTGCTGTGGGGAGTTGAGCTCAACGGTCCTAGAGCTGATGTTAAGAACCGCCATTTGGTAATTCAACCACGACATCCCCAAAATGATGTCGATCTTCAGACCCTCAAGAATAATGAGAGTCGTAGGGTATATTCTACCCCCAAACAAAGAGGTGCTCAGGAGACAACCTCGCTTGCGGTACTGCTGCCCCCGGGCGAAGATATGAGGTATTGCCTCTTTGTATAAACTGTTTGGATCTGATGTTAAGCCACAAAAAATTGGCTAATGAAGTTGTGTGTGGCACCGGAATCAAAGAAAATCAAAACCGGTAGCTGATTCAGAGAAAACATCCCTGCTAAAGCGCCTTCTCCTTCCGGAACATCATCAATCACGGTATAGTGAATGTTGCCCCTTATCTGACCTCCTTTCTGCAGATTGAGGTATGGGTCGTATTATTGTAAATATGATGACCCGCAGCCTCGAGTTCCCTCCAGACAATACCTGGCATAATGGTTCATATGCCAACAAGTGAAACACGGATGTCTCTCCAATTCTTCGTTGACTTGCGGTTGGATGCTAGGTACACATGGCTGCAGCGATGGAGCACAAACCACCGTCTGATGCTGCTGCTGTGGAGGTGATGGAAGTTGTGGAACTTGACCTGCAATCAACCTCTGAGGAATTGATCGTACAGGTGGCCTCCATCTTTCACCGGATGGCGTTTGATACACCAAACGGTACTTCTGAGGCACATAACTTGTGCTGGCCTGCTCGATCTCACTCATTTTTCTTTTCTCAGCTTGCCACTCAAGTGTCGAGTTCTCTTGTATGAGAGCCGCATCGACCATGTCGGCGTAACTGCTGTTATTGTGCACGGCCAACTTCTCCTGTAATATGGCATTCAGGCCATGGAAGAATAAGTCACACCGTGCCTCTTCTTTCGCCACATATTCGGGAGCATATTGGGCCAAAAGGTTAAACCTTCTGACATACTCGAGGACACTCATGTCCTCTTGCTTCAAGCCCAAAAATTCCTCCCGCTTTGCCTTGACAATATCTAGTGGTATGTGACGAGTACGAAAGGCTTCACAAAACTCACTCCATGGCACTTGATGGTCATTCGGAATGGTGGCAAGATGATCAACCCACAAGTTTCCGGCGGCTCCATGGAGTTGCTGAGCGGCAAACATGGTCTTTTGCACTTCATCACACTCGAATACTCTGAATTTAGACTCTATGACACGAAGCCACTGATCTGCTTCCACAGTTTCGGTAGCTTCAGTAAGGATTGGCGGTTGAGTCACCAAGAAATCCAGATAAGCGTTCCGAGGTGGAACAACTTGTTGCGTGTTCTGGAGTACGCCTTGCTGTACCAAGACTTGGAGTAAGCGTGTGTTTTCTTGAGTTGCCTCTTGGAGTAGCCTAGCGTTCTCCTGGTTAGACTCGACGACTCGAGTCATAAGATCCATCCATCCCATGGATGGTGGATCCGACGGTGGAATAGAAGCATCACCGCCTCGGCAAGAACTCCCGGCCCTACTCCTAGAGCGAGTACGAATCATACTGCAAAAATGTATTCAAGATGAGTTAAACATGAACCCAGCAGTATGTGAGACTAATGGAAATATGAATATGTCAAACTTTATGAAAGCAGTAACAAAATCCATGTTTACACAACTCCTTAGTAGGCATAGCTATCCAGCCTATCTGTACAGAACAGACCTTTATGCACTATCTCCAGATTTTGATCTAGTTAATAGCATTTTCATAACTCAAGTTGAATACCAAAGTAAAATTTACCTTCAGTATATTTCCAACGAGTACTCATATGCCTCCAGATCATCTCTAGATTAAAAGTTATGATTTTCCAAAGTTGACAGAATTTCTGGATAAAATTTGCCAGCATCTCCTTTGTAGGTGGCTGATTTTTGTATATGCAAATACAATAAGAATCTGAACAAACTTTGAACTAAAACAATGTTGCACCATTCATAACCTTTCCAATGGTGTATCATAGGCTTCTTAAGGATTTTTCTACAGAAAGTTATGGCTTAATAACAGAAGGGTCCAGAGAGATTTTTGCTCCTGCCCTGGTTCTGGACAGTTTACCTTCCTCTGAACTTTCTACCAACTTAACGTGTGATTTTGCTCTGGAGGTCTACAGAGAAGTTGTAGAGAACTTGAACATATTTCCAGAACTATATCATACACCTTAATTGGGTCATGCTACTCAGAGTTATGCTCTGTCAAATTTCAACAAGAAGTCCTGCTGAAAACAGAGCACTCTGTTTTTGAAATCTTTGAAGCCTAGTCTTCCTCTCATTTGAATCTTAGCTCAAAATAAGAGTTCAGTAACTAATATTTGTTTCAAAATTCCATTTTTAGTTGAAAGTTAGTTCATGAGTTATTTCTTCAAAGGGAAGAGGTTATTAAGTTTAGTACGGCGTCGATGCACCACAAGAAACATGTCGGTACTACGTGACCTCACCAAAAGAAAATCCGAACCGGATTATCCCGGCATAAACGTATCATATGTGGCACCAAAACGGTCACTCGCAAAGGTGTTCTACTCGTACTACAGTTTCATGGTTAATCCAGCATTAGTCACACACAATCGTCACCCGGTCCCAATACAGTTCGTACACCCGTCCATCATCACTTGCACGGGTGTTCTCAAGCCAAACACGCCTTGAGCTACGTGTTCACATTACTAACCACGTGACCGGGTATCCCATACTTGCCGTAGCACGCCAGGGAAGGGCGTTGCTTGAGTACCCCAAACGACATGAAGAGTCGTAGAGGATACTAAAGCGGGTCGGGTTACCTGTCACCAGTGGGGCTCCACCCTTCAGCTTGTGTGCACTGGTGGACAGCGCTTACATGCACCTCCCAATACATAGACATCACAAGATGCACGATTTTCCGACATAGCAAATAAGTTAGGTTGCTACCTTCATATTAGGCTAATAGTAATCCTTATGGGGGCCTAGTACCATATCCTCACCGTAACCTAGATTTTTGTCATAATACGATCCTTATTCCGTGCGCTATTACCAATGCGGCTCTGATACCGTGCTGAGAGGGCCCATGCCGCCTGTTCAGTCACGGGGATGTGGCACTCGCCCAGGAATCGCATTGGTTGGTGCCGTGTTGTGCGGCACCCAACAGCACACATATAAGGAACAATATATTACATAAAACAATAGTGGAAGCTTACAAGTTTTTCTTTGTAAATAGTTTACATCAAGTAGCTACAGCGGAAGTCTATAAACAACTCACGTCGAATAACTAAAGAGCACTCGAGAAGAAGTCCAGCCCGCGGACTCCTCTTGCTAGCAACACGAAGACAACAGCAGCGGCTGGGTTCTCCATGTGTTAATGACTCGGAAGTCTCCGAGTCTCACCGGACAACCTTCTTCTTAGCATCGATCTTAACCTATAAAACCACTCATATAGCAAGCGTGAGCACATAGGCTCAGCAAGACTGATCCGTCTCTCCTAAACAAGAAACTCTACATGCACGACGGTTGCAATTGGGTTAGCTAATTTGCATAAAGGACTCGCCTAATGTAGATCCTTAACTTTCAGATTTTAAGCCTCATTGTACAAACCTTGAGCCGAACAGCATCGCAACTCCACAATCAAAAAAGAAACGCTTTGTTGCGATGCTCCTTGCACAAAGTGAACGTAAAGTTTAATGAGTCTATCTCTAATTCAATCATGGTTGCAATACAAGTTACATCACCGCTTTATCAAGTTCAAACAAAAAACAGTTCAGTTGTTACTACGTCAAGACGCAGTGGTCATGTATGCTCATATGACCACGAGCGACGGTGATTCGAATCAATACATGCCCGGACTACACGACATGTACACCCGTACTCCGAGTTGCCGTTAGCAACCTCGACTGATGTTGTACGCGACCACCTTTTCCACGATCTTCCACACAGGACGTAGTCTAACTGCCCCGAGCCCGCAAGCTCCCTCAAGGTACATTCCCTGCAGTGGTATGTTCTTGAGCGAGTTACCTCCTGCTACCCTGACACCGAAATCTTAAGACAGTTAGAAAAGTTCCAATGTGGATCTCCCAAGGTACGTCGGTTTCTTGGGTCCCATATAGCCAGTATGTGCCCGGTACACAACTCAAACTTGTCCAACAGGGCCAAGCACGGACGAGCCTTAACCGACACAGGCAGGGCAATGCATGCACGGTCCGCAGCCTGCTGCATCTAAATCTCCCTGTCGGGTCTCCATTTCTTATGTGTGAACTTTGCTCATCATTTCTATTTTTGACCCGTTCGGAGTAAACCAGCCCTAAAGTCGCGAGTAGCTTCCAACTACTCGACTTCTACCAGACCTTTCCTACTAACATTTAGCATAGCCAAATCGACTCAAGGAGGTGCTATTCTACCCTTTCTCTCTTAGGTATTTCTGGTCATGCAACTGGGGTTTTCAATATCAACTAGACTTCATGCAATCAAATAATTCAAAGTTATGATCTCTAGAAATGGAAATGCTTTATAAAACTGTTCAAATGCAAACCGGGGCTTGCCTTTTTTGCAGGTGACTAAGATTACAATCAGTTAGTGAAGATCACTTGGGGCTTGATCCCTCGCTTTCCTTCCTTCTTGATCTTCACTTCAATTCCATCATACGTTCTCACGTAGATGCTACACGATATGAATGTGCATATGTATTTAATTGTAAAGCTTTTTCTAATAAGATCTAATGACAGTTTAAAAACTGGAACTCTGTTTAAGAATTTAAAATAACACTGGTGCTAGTGGTTTAGGTTGGGTTTAAGCACTATAATCAAGTGTTGAGTGCTATCTCCACTTGGGTGTTCATCACCTTAAGAGGTTACACAAGACAGTGGTGATCCAGAGCTCTAATGGAGCTGAAAATTTTCGTGTGAGTTCCTTGTCACAAGAAAGTCATCTGGACCAAAAATTAGCACTTTTCAGTGAGTGGTTTATTCAGAACAATTCTCTAAGCAATTAAGCAAAGAGGATTTAATTCTGAGGGAACACCCATGTTCATGTCAAACTTAGTGAAGTACAATTTCCATTATAGTTCATAGAGCCTGCATAAATTTTACTAGGATTTTTGGAGCTAAGAATTGCCCAGAACTGAATTTCCAAATTTTGGAAATTCTCTGAAATTGTTTCTGTACTCATTTGAACACAGCAACTTAAAATCTGAATTCTCCTGATCAAATCAACTCCAAATGATCTGAAACTCTTATAGCGGTTCAATAACAACCTAAAGGATATTCTGGCAAAATTTGAGGATTTTTGGATAACCCAAACTCCCTCTAAAATTCTTTTTCCTGAAAAGCTTTAAAGATTTTTACAGAATTAAATAATGCCTTTCATACAAATTGGGTTACATATTTGAATAGAGTTTTTTAATCTGAATCTAACCCAATTTGAATCACTAAATTTGGAGTTTCCTAGCAAAAGTTATGCTCTTCTAAAGTTTGGGGAAAAATCTGGGATTTGAATAAATCGTGGAAATGTTTAAATCTGATTGTGGGTCCAGGGAACACACGTGTCGCTCACTGGAATAAGCCACACGGGGCCACAGGCTTATTTCCCACGCTGCCGCAGTTGATCCGAGCCCACAGAAGATCCTATTGCCGTTTACTGTTCGACTGACAATTGGGGCCTGCAGCTCCTTCGTCTACCTCCTGCCCCCGCGTGAATGTAGCCTAGAGGGGGGGGTGTGAATAGGCTTTTTGATGCTTTGTTGATCCCTGAAACACTTGGTAGGTTTATCAAATACAGGGAATCGGACTAGTCCGGTAGAGTGCGGACTAGTCCTTTTTCTACATAGAGAAAAATCGGACTAGTCCGGTACTTTGCGGACTAGTCCAGTATGCGTGGACTAGAGAGATCAAAGTTGATCAATATTTTCACTTCTAGTACTTTATGCAGCGGAAATTAATTTGATACTTAGATGTATTGCAAAAGTGAGACAATGAATGACAGAGATCAACTTTTGTTTCAATGCTTCACTGTAAATTTCACAAGATTAATTAAACACTAGAATATGATGAACAATGAATGAACAAGAGTAGGAGACAAGTGTTTATCCTGAGGTTCGATTCCACGAAGGAATTCTACGTCCCCATTGAGGAGTCAACTAAGGACCGGGTTTTCATCAACCCTACCCTCGTCGAATCGCCACGGAGGCTGATTCTCTTCCACTAATCACAAAGGGCAAATAAACCGTTCAAGGGACCTTCTCACAAGTTGAGGGCTCCCCAAGAATTACAATGAATGAACACAACCAAACACACTCAAAAGATGAACAATTAATGAACAAGAGTGTGCGAGAGATCAAACCCAAGAGCTCAAGATGTGTAGAACAAGTCTCTCCTTTGATCAATTGCTAATCCCCAATGAATTGATCCTTTTTGGGTTAGAATGTGTGGAGAGATGTGATTTCTTTCACTTGAGCTCTTGGGGTGTGTTTCTCCAACACACTCTATATTAAGTAATTTAATATTTTCAGCTCCTGAGCTCTTATCAATTTGGATTCTCCTTCTCCTTTCTTTTTGCGCTTTCTTCCTAATTTCTTTCAAGAAATTCTTTGGGGATCAGCAATTGATCAAAGGAGAGACTTGTTTTACACATCTTGAGCTCTTGGGTTTGATCTCTCGCACACTCTTGTTTGTTAATTGTTCATCTGTTTAGTGCGTTTGGTTGTGTTAATTCATTGTAATTCTTGGGGAGCCCTCAACTTGTGAGAAGGCCCCTTGAACGATTTATTCCCCCTTGTGATTAGTGGAAGAGAATCGGCCATTGTGGTGATTCGACAAGGATAGGGTTGGTGAAGACCCGGTCCTTAGTGGACTCCTCAATGGGGACGTAGATTTCCTTCGTGGAATCGAACCTCGGGATAAACACTTGTCTCCTACTCTTGTTCATTAATTGTTCATCATTTTCTAGTGTATAGTTAATCCTTTGAAATTCACGTTCAAACATTAGAATCAAAGTTGATTCCTGTCATTCACTGTATCACTGTTGCAATACACCTATGTTATCAATTTATTTCCGCTGCATAGAGTACTAGAAGTGAACATTGATCAATCTTGATCTCTCTAGTCCACGAATACCGGACTAGTCCGCACGGTACCGGACTAGTCCAATTTTTCTCTGTTTAGAAAACGGACTAGTCTGCACCCTACCGGACTAGTCTGATTTCCCTGTATTTGATAAACATACTAAGTGTTTCAGGTTTCAATAAAGCGTCGAAAAGCTTATTCACCCCCCCTCTAGGCTACATTCAATTAGTATCAGAGCCAAACTCTTCAAAAGAGACTCACCGCTCGAAGAGACCATATGGACGTCAAGGATGTACACAAGAAGATCGACGACAAAAAGAGTAATGATGGAAGGACTCGAAAGCTAAAGAAGCTACTCGACGCCATTGAAGACAGTGAGGACGATGATGAGGAGGTGCTCCAACTCAAGGCTCTTCTACAGAAGAAGGCAATCTCTCCAAGAGGGAAGAAGAACACCGATGATGAAAAGGAGAAGAAAGGGGGTAGTCACACAGACTACTCCCGATATCCTTTTGATTATGAGCGTTTGAATTCTAACGATAATCATTACTTATCAATTCCCCTTGGGAAAGCACCTTACTTTGATGGCAATGATTATTCAATGTGGAGACAAAACATGAATATGCACCTTATATCTCTTAACCCAAGTTTGTGGCATATAGTGTGTACAGGGATAGATATCCCGAATGATGATGAAGAGTTGACCCCAAGCCAAGAACAAGCCATTCATCAAAATGCTCAAGCAGTAGCTGTGATCACATCATCACTGAGCAGAGACAAGTTCACCAAGGTGGACGGACTCGAAATTGCTAAGGAGATATGGGACACACTACAAACTGCATGTGAAGGTGACTGTCACATACGCGAAGCCAAGATAGGAATGATTGAAGGTGAATTAGGAAGATTCGCGATAGAAGAAGATGAATCACCACAAGATATGTACAATCGACTAAAGAATCATATCAAAAAAGTCCGAGCTTATGGCAGCAACAAGTGGAATGATCATGAGGTTGTGAAGTTGATTCTCAGAGCATTCATGCCTCGCAACGTAACTCTTTGCTCTATGATCAGAGAAAGCCACGAGTACTGGAAGATGACCATAGACGAACTTCTTGGCAAGATCATCAACTTTGAGATGATGGAGAAGCAAGCCAAGCATGTTAAGGAGACCGCCGATCTCACCTCGGCAAAGAAGAAAGGAGTTGCTTTGAAGTAAACTTGTAAACCCGTATCAAAGGAAGCTCGAGAAGCTTATGGAGAAGACGACAACGATGATGAAAGTAGTGATATCGATGAGGAATACATGATCATGTTCATGAAGAAGTTCAAGAAAATGATGAGAAGAAGAAAGGGTAGCATCTCAAATGAAGGAAGATAAAGGGACAAACAAAGACCCAAGATGAGACGGGCGTGCTATAACTGCGGAGAATACGATCACTTCATAGTAGATTGTCCACATGATGAAAACAAGAAAAAGACAAAAGACAACAAGCCTCAACCAAAGAAAATGTTCAAGAAGAAGAAGCAATAAGGTCAAGTGCATCTAGGGAAGGAGTGGGACTCCAATGATGAATCTTCATCCGAAGAAGAAGAGGAGATGGCCACCATAGCCATAAAGAAGGCTACCAAGAAATCCACTCTCTTCCCAACCATGGGTGTATGGAAGGACACCGGCAACACCTGTCTAATGGCAAAGGAAGGTAAATGAAAGGTACCAAATAAATATTCCTTCTCGCATTCTTTTACTAGTGATAGTGAAAATTTTAGTGAGGATGATAGCAGTGATGAAGATGAATATATGCTTAGGGGTTTCGACAAAAAGACAACTGCTAAAATAAAATTTCTACTTGATAAGCTTGTTGATATGGAGAAGTTAGTCAATCGTCAGGAAGATATGATCATATCCCAAAAGGAGGAATATCTTGAAATTGAAAAGCTTCTTGAACTTGAAAAGGAACAAAATAAATCACTAAAGCTTGACTTAGCTTCAAGCAAGGAAGCTTTCTTGAAGTTAAAAGACTCAAACACCATCATCAAGGATGAATTTGCTAACTTAACCAAAGTTAACGAGATCCTTGAGGTACAAGTTGAGTCACTCAAGCAAAGTGGTTCTTCATCAACTTCTAGCTCACCTTCTCAACACATAAAGTCTAAAACTAGTAGTACTTGTGTGACAGCTCTCTAGGTTCATAGACTGGCCCCACATACCACCACTAGTCTTTTTTTGGCACTTTGTCCTCACTCGTGCGCACCCGGGAAAACTTCCCGGTCGGTCACCCATCCCCAAATTCCTCCGGGCCAAACACGCTTAACCCCGGAGTCCTTTGCCGGTGGGCTCCCGGAAAGAAGGTATACCTTGGTGGTATGAGTACTCTATCAATCCTATTAAGCCGGGAGCGAGGATATCACACGATCCACCCCCCCTAGAAGATCGACGTCCTCGTCGATCAACGCCAAGACAGGAACGTCCCCTCTTAGCCACGTCCATACGTTCAGTACTGGCATACACATACCGTACGTCCAGTTAGCAGCATACGTACCATACCGTGTCCCACACAGAGTGAAGTACTCAAGTACAATGGGAGGGTTTGAAAATCAGAATTTGAACTAATGTCCAACTCAAAATTCAAATGAGGGAAGGACATAATGGTGATTCAAAACTGTTGTATTCAAACTCTTGGTTGCAGTATGTAACACAAGAATCAAAGTGCATATTTGGATTCCTTAGGTCGAAATTAGTGGGGAGGAAAAGTTTCAATAATTTTTGAAATGGTTTGCTACCCATTTTTCCAAAAAGGATCTAAATGTGCAAAGAATTCAAATATACATTTGAATTTGTGTGAAATTTCTCCAACCATACAAATGTAGCTCAGTTTGAGACTCCAAACATATGAATTGATCACTGGCCAGATTTTTGGGATCTTTTGAGAGAGGAGGGGGTACTGACCAGTGGGCCCCACATGTCATTGGGTGGAATAGAATTAACCCCCAAGTTTCCCTTTGTTTCTCAGTCAATCGAAGGCAGTCGCTCGAACAGCCAGCTGCCGCGCGCGCGCCACCGCCCGGGCAGCCACCTCCTGGTTCCCTCGCTCGCGCTTGCGACCGGGCAGCAACTCACCCTCCTCTACGTGACCCCCTCCCCATGCAACGGAGCCGTACGCGTTGCTTCTCTGCAAAACAGCACCACACCGGCTCTGTTTCGCTCACCGGCGCCGCTCCTCCGATTCCCCCTGTACGCCGGCGCCTGCTCGGCCTTTGCCCGAGCCTCCAACACAAAAAGGAGCACCAGTGCGTGCTCTAGCTAACCATCCCACCACCTCGCAGCATTAGCGCTTTGTTCAGCCACAAATCGACGATCGCAGCCGAGGACCGAGGCCACCCGGCGGAAAACTGAGGTTGCTCTCCGTGGACAGCACACCACGGCCATTTTCACCGCCTGA
The DNA here is from genome assembly GCA_030760725.1 of Neostapfia colusana. Taxonomy (NCBI): domain Eukaryota; kingdom Viridiplantae; phylum Streptophyta; class Magnoliopsida; order Poales; family Poaceae; genus Neostapfia; species Neostapfia colusana. Next base: position 106,346,873 of record JASWHV010000003.1, read on the forward strand.
CTTCTACACGAAAAAGGTGCACCTTCACCTCCAGATCGTGTATCTGCAACCCTCATAGCAATTGTAGACCGAGCGCAGAGAATTCCTAAGATATCTGAAAGCTAGGTCATGCGGGTAGGGGTCGGTCTACCCCAAAATTCTAGCTGCACCGTCCAAACCCAGCTCGGGTGAGGTTGCACACACCTTCCTCACTTCCTAGCGGCTCTCGTCGACCAAGAATCAAGGGATATGGTCCAAAAATGGCTGGGTTCTTGTTGTTTTTTCGGGCCGCCATGGAATAATAGCTCGGGTCACCGTGGAGCTCTATGTTGCCGACCGTTTCACGGGGTTTGGTGGCTAATTTTGACACCCTCAAGCTCCCGCGGTGCTCTACGATCCTTTTCTGATCGTTTTGATGCGTTGTAGCGCATTCCCGACCACGCCGGAACCCTAACAGCCACTGTCACCGTCGAGCGCCCTGTTCTGGGGAGCTACGGCCGCCGGCGACCCCCGAGCCGAGTTCAGCGTCGCAAGTTAGGGCGGGGCGGCGAGTCTGGGGGCGGGAGATGGCCGGGAAAGCGGTTCCGGCGACGCTCGCCGGAGGGCGCTGCCGCGGGCCCCTGTTTGGTGCGAGGTAGGAGAATACCTGTGTAACACCCCAAAGCCTACTAAAGAGGGGAACTTAAAAAAAATTTGGACGTAATGCATGTGATAAAGCAATTCAAATTTAAACTGGGATTTAAATTCAAATCAAAACTGAAAAAGAAAAGGAAAAAGAAAAAGAAAACCCAAACCGGCCAGTGGTCCGAAACCCGCCAGCCGGCCAAATACCCCCCGCGCCAACCCGAACCAGCGCCGCCCTCTCTCCCTCTCACTGACACGCGGTGCCCGCGTGTCATCCCTCTCCCCGCGCGCCCCCAGCGTCCCCGTCTCTCTCTCTTGCGCCCGACCGCAACCACCCTCCCGAACCCCACGCTCGCAGACCTGATCTTCGGCCCCGGGCGATGCTACTTATCCAAACCGACCCGCCGCCGCCTCCCCTCGTGCATTCCACGCAAGAAAACTCGGCGAATTCCCCAGCACCGCTCCATCTTTCCCTCCAGTGAGAACCGATCATCCCCCACCGAAAAACCTTCGGATCAATTCGTTTTTCGTTGGACTAACGAGCTCGCCGTGCTCCACCGCCTCCAGGGAGCCCTGCAGGTGAAAGAAGCGATGAGTTTCGCGCCCTAGCATCGGTTCCGACGAGCACCGAGGAGCAGCTTCAACCGTCGTCGTCGCAGAGCCGAATTCCGACCTCCCCAAGCCCGAGAAACCCCTAGGTGATCTCCCCTACCCCTCCGTAGTCGATCTGTGTGAAAAACTGCAAGTTTTAACGTATAGCGGCAAGGAACCGAAGGTGCGCCGGCGAGATCGCCGCCCCCACAGCCACGCGCGCGGGCTGGCTCCGGCCAGGGCGACGTGGCCCCTTGGGGGCCGTCTATTTTAAATCGCACGGTAGAAATAAAACCGACGCGTACCGGTTCGGCGATCTAATCTGAGCCGTCTGTTTTAAATCGGACGGTCCACGTCAGCCTGGCCGGGATTCTTATGCGCTACCCCCTGGGGATTTCTTAAAACACGAGCTAGCCCTGGAAACTTCTGATCTAGCCCCTGGACCTTCAGAAATTCGTGTAAATTCATTTAAAATCAAATTTAGCCCCTGGACTTAATAAAAATTAGGAAACCCTCTCTGTTATGTGTAGTTAGACCCCTGGAAATTGAGGAAATAGTAAATTAGACCCTGCAGTAGGGTGGATTTACCTTTTTGACCCTATATGATATTAAATTCAGAAATTTGAATATGTGACTAGGATTTAAATTTAAAAGGTAAGGCAAACACATGTGCAAATTCAAATTTAAACTCTCCTAGCACATGGAAAACTTTAGAATGAGTTAAAAATAGATCTTAGGCTGAAATGAAATCTGCCTAAGTGTTGCTCATTTTTATTTTCTCTAGAGACACATTTTGGGCTAGGAAATAATTCCAAAAACTAGTAAAATAAATTTAATTTGTTCCACATCAGAGAGGAATTCAAAAATATATTATTGAACATTTTAGATCAGAACCTATTCTTTTTAGAAGATGTGTCTTACTATTTTCATAATAAAGTTCACTTTTAGGCATAGAAAATAAATCTGAAAATATAGGAAAATAAGTATGCATAATTAGAAAAGGAATAAATGAGTTCTCCATATCCAAAAGATTCAATTTAGGATTTTGTAAAAGATCTTAAAACCTATTTGGAGTAGGAAATTACCTTTCACGCAAACTTGGTAGCTAAGTGTACTAATTAAATATAAAGAATTTGTTCAAATTGGAAATTCATATATAGTGTGCAAACTGAAATCTGAATACAAAAGTTAAAAATCATATACATATGTTTAAAAGAGCATGTAGGCCAAAAATCAACACATGTAGAGTAACCACAACACTTAGAAATGTGAATGACTTTCATAGGTATGTATGTGCGGTTTGCATGAAGTGAAAGTGTGAACTATGTCTTTTGGATTGTTGTTTTCTTTTGCTATGTGTATTGGCATGAGTAGAACCTGCCCCAGAGCAAGTTCTCCCCTTCTAAGACCAAGACTTTCCATTCTCAGAGCAGCAGGAAGAAGGCAAGTGTCCTTGACCACTTTGAACATATACTAGGATGTGTAGATAGAATTATTTGCATTGTCAATTGAAATATGAAACCAACGCTAGGAAGTTTACCTAGAATTGCATTACCTTGTTTCCTTGTAGCTTGGGTTGGGATTTATTTTATAATGTCATTTATTTATATGCTTATGCTTAGCCATGCTTAGAATGGGATAATTGGGATATGAGATCATCAATTTATTTACCTTACTCTTGAACGAGATATTATGAGTTATGTAGAGGTAGGGATCGAGGCAAGTTGGATGATTTGGTTGGTGTTGGGTGCACGAGACTCGGGTTTGTGTTTAGTACTTGCCTGGATCCTAAGGACCGGTTCATGGAGCATGTAACCTGGCTTTACCGTGCCAACCACATGCTGAGATGGGGCAGCTTGGCCAATTAATTAGGTGTATCCCCGGCGTAGTATGGGTGTTTTGGATGGTGCGGGGAATAGGTGTCAGCTGGACTACCATATGAACCGCAAGGCTCAAGAGGGGGCCACTGCAGCGGGTTTGGGGCCTCTTGTATGCTGTTAGGGGTGAAACCTCAGTGGGCCCACGCTCGTCGGGAATCTCTTTGTAAAGGCCTCGTAGTGATCTCCTTGCTACACACCTGGGAAGTGTGAACGTGGTTCGTGGCCACTGGCATAATGGAGGTTCTTTTAGTCCACCCGGCAACAGGGGATGAAATCACTACATGTGGGTACAGTGGTGCAAACTCTGCAGAGTCAAAACTGTCATGACAGCCATGCTCACGGTCAAGAGCGGCTTGGACTTATTCATGATTAGAGGATGATGAATTGGGATGTTGAGGATGTTAAGCGGGAAGCTTAGCATTTAAGATGAGACTATGTTTACTTGATATTGATGATGGGTTGAGGGATTGGGACCATTTCACCTGTGTAGTACTGTAGGTGCTTAATAAGCTAAGGTGATAGGTATTAATTGCGTAGTGCTGAAACCATAAGTTCAACCTCTCCTTGCTCTAGCCATGCATGACATAACTTTCCAACACATGCTGAGTACCCACGGTACTCAAACTTGCTTTTCTGTTGGTTTATATTGCTGCTCAGGTCAAGAGAATGATGTGGTGTTTAATGACCAAGACTTGGGTCCCGAAGAAGGATCCTAGGTTCACGGAGTCCCCCGGGCAACGCCTGTGATGGAGCCCACAAGATTTATATTCCGCTGTTGTTTTATTTACATGTCATGAACTTATTATCGTCCATCGAAACGTATGCTATGTAAGACTTATTTATATTCAACAACTGGCATGTAATAAATGATGCTTCACTATTTGTCATCACATGTATGAGAGAATGATCCTGGCATACATGTGGTATTCACTCGGTTGTTCTTCAGAGAAAACGGGTGTGACAGAAGTGGTATCAGAGCCAAGGTTGCCCGTAGGAACGTGGACCTAGGTAGAAATGGACGTATTTAAGGACCCTATTTTCTAAAAAAAACTATTTTACAAAGGTGTGGGTTGAAAGTGTTATTTAATGGGGTCACTTTATTCATCATGCCCCAACTTTTATTCAAAATACAATTTTTGTTTAACTCTTAGCTAACTTAATTTTAAATGCTTTATTTTTTAGATGGTTCGCATGATCCGCACCGCCCGCAAGTCCACCGCAGGGAGAGTTCCGGTAGTTGCCCTTGCCTTGAGAGAGGAGAACCGTCCGGTGACGTATCACTCCTACGGGTTGGCAGTAGGAGGCTTGTTGCGCCGTCTTCGGCGTATGCTACACGCCGCCGGCAATATGGGCAAGCTAATCATACACTACAGCTCCACCCGGACCATTTGTGAGAAGTGGGAAGAATGGAGTTCAGAAATGAGGATTATCCATGAAAATGAGCTGCTCAAGATCCACCGCTCTCCAGCTTGTCGGGCGACACAGATCGATGCTGAGAAGGATATCACTTGGGAGGCCATCACCTGCCAGAGTTACATCAACCGTCGCCACTTGGACAGGACTGAGTACATGTATGTCCTCCAGCGTGAGACTGGCACCGTGGAGTACAAGTACCCGCCAGTGCAGCAGGGGACTTTCCATGAGCACATGGACCTGTGCTTGGAGGTGCTGCTATGCTCAGCACTCGACTGCAGGAGTGTCAGCAGGAGCTTCAGGATGTTCGTGACAACCTGAAGGAGATTGAGGCGTTGCTTTGAGCCAGCTTGAGTTCGAGAGAAAGAGGAGATGGGAATGAACTGTGTGTCACCGTGAATGACACATGGACTCCTGACTCCCCAGACCATCGGGCGAGCAGGCGTCGCCGCACTTCTCCACCAGTAGCTTCCCCACCCAAAGAGGAATCAGAGGGCAGCCGCAATAATGAGGAAGACCCCGAGGAGCCAGCTCAGTGATACGAGTCGTGTAGAGTCCTTTCCCTTATTTCAACAGGTTATCGAGTAGTCGAGTCAATACCCTAGTTATTTGTGTGTTAATGTTTGGTGTGTGACTTGAGTTGTGGAAGCCATGGGCATTTGTCCACAACCTCGTCTTTAGGTTGCTTTGCTTTGATGTGTGAACCCCTATGAATTAAGAGTGCATTTGTTTTCGCGTGAGACGTGATTCCCAAAAGTCTACGTGGAACCCTCAGAAAATGTTTAACATATTAAGGCCTCAAAAGTTTAAGTTTAAACAAGCAATTTGGGAACTTAATAAGTAATGCTTTAAGTTAACATTTGGTTGATCATGATAGATGGCTGAAAGAGGAAAGGGTCGTGGTGCCGACCCCACCAACAACAACGATGAGGCCGGCAACCCTCATCTTTCTGGAGGACGAGACAGGGGTGGTCGCCGTGAAGGAGCTGATCCTATCCACCAAATGCTTGAAAATCAGAATCAGCTCATCCAGAGCCTAACTCAAGTGGTGGCCAACTTGCACCAAGCTCCACCCCCACCAGCTGCACCACACCAACCAAGGTTGAGTGAGTTTCTAGGGACTCAACCTCCAAAGTTTGCAAGTGCTGCTGAACCTCTGGAGGCAGATGACTGGCTAAAGACCATTGAGGGCAAGATGAGGATCATACAATGCCAAGGGTATGAGAGGATGCTGTTCGCCTCTCACCAATTGCATGGACCTGCTGCTGATTGGTGGACCGCTTACGTGGCAGCCTATCATGACCCCGAGAACATCACTTGGGAAGAGTTCAAGCGCAGTTTCCACAACCATTACATACCAAGGGGTGAACTCAAAAACAAGAGGAAGGAGTTCTTGGGACTGCAGCAAGGAAACATGACTGTGAGGGAATACCTCACTAAGTTCACCCAACTATCCCGTTATGCACCACGGGACATCGAAACTGATGAGCAAAAATAGGACTGTTTTGTGGAAGGACTTACTATGGAAATGCAGTGTGCAATGTCCTCCAACGAGTATGAAAGCTTCCAAAAGATGGTAGACAGAGCATTTGTCGTGGAGAGGAAGCTGAAGGCCTTGGAAAATGAAAACAAGAGGAAGGCGGGATGGTCACACCAAGCCTCAAGTAGCAACACATGCCCACGTCTGATGCAGCAACCCGCAGGGCAGACGAGCCGTGCTGTGGTACCCTACTCAGCACCCAGAGGGTACAACCCGAATTTCAGGCCTCCGTCAGCACCAGCACAGCCGCAGCGTCAGTTTGTACAGCAGCCTCGCCCCACATATCACCTCGACCAGCAGTACAAGGACCACCGAACCAACCCCAAGACAACAAAGGCCAGGCACCCAAGGTTGTGGTGCAATGCTTCAACTGTGGTGAAGTGGGGCACTACGCCCATAAGTGCCCAAAGAAGAAGCCCATGCAGCCACAACAGCAGAATGTGTGTAACACCCCAAAATTTTATTAAAACCCTAAATCATGTTAAGAGGGGAATTTAAAAATTTTTGGACGTGTTGCATGTTTTGCAAAAATTCAAATTCAAACTGGAATTCAAATTAAACTCAAATCAGAAAAGAAATAGAAAAAGAAAAAGAGAAAACAGAAAAAAAAACGGCCAGTGGGCCGCAACCCACCAGCCGGCCCAACCAGCGCCGCGCCAGCCCGCAGCCGCGCGCGCCGCTTCCTCCCACTGACAGGCGGGGCCCGCCAGCCCTTCTTCTACCTCGCGCCCGCGCCGGGATTCTCTCACCCCGGATCAAAACCGACCCGGATTCCTGCGCATCCCCGCCGAATTCCGTTCGTGGGCAACGCGGACTTGATCTAAACCACCCCGCCGCCTTTCCCCGTCTATAAAAACCCCGGCCTCGTTCTGTTTTTCCCACACGATCCACCGATTTTCCTCTGGTGAGAACCGAGACTTCTCCGGCGAATTCTAGTCGATCTAAGCTCGGAAATTCCGATCTAACTCGCTGGTCTTGATCCACCGCCTCCGGGGAACCTTGCAGGTGCAGAAAACTCGGTGACTTGCGGTGTAAACACAGCGCCGACGAGCCTCGCCGTGGTTTCACCTCGGACCTCGTCGCCGATCACCTTCCAGGACCTCCGAGTTCAAGAAAACCCCCGAGGTGAGATCCCCGACCTCCCCTCCACCGATCTATGCCATAAAATCACAGTTCTAGGAAGAATCCTTGAAGATCCGAAAGTCTCCGGTGAGATCGCCGCTTCCCGCCGCCGTGCGCCGCCGGCAGCGCCGCCCGCGTTCGATCAGAGCGACGTGGCCGCTTGTGCGCCGTTTATTTTAAATCGCACGTAGGGTTTAAATCCCCTCGTACCGGTTCGACGTTAGAATCTCAGCCGTCGGTTTAAAATCGGACGGTCCACGTCAGCCCCGCGTTATAAAGACTGGAAATCTTACATGCTACCCCCTGGGGTTCTCGGGAAATAAGAGCTAGCCCCGGAAACTTCTGATCTAGCCCTTGGAACTTCAGAAAATCATGTAAATTCATTTAAAAATCAGTTTTAGCCCCTGGACTTAATAAAAATTTAGAAAAAGTCCTCTGATAAGTGTAGCTAGACCCCTGGAAATTCTGAAAATAATATTATAGACCCTGTAGTGGGGTGAGTTTACCTTTTTAGCCCTGTTTAGTATTTAACTTAGGAAATTGAATATGTGGCTAGTGTTTAAAAATTAAAAAGTGGGACAAACATATTGTCAAAATTTAATTAAAGACTTTCTCAGTATTTAGGAAACTTTGGAGTGAGATAAAAACATATTTTGGGCTGAATTGAATCTGTTTAATTTATTATTCACATTTAGGGACACATTTTTAAGAATAGTTCTAGGAAATAGGGAAAATAATTGTAAAATAGTTTACATCAGAGGCAAAGGTCAAAATATGTTATTAAATTATTTAGGACCAGAACCTATTCTGTTTAGATGATGTGTCTTATTATTTTCATAATAAAGTTCACATTTAGGCATAGGAAATAAATCTGAAAATATAGCAACTAGTAAATGATAAATGGAGTTTCTAAAATCCAAAGAATTCAGTTTAGGGTTGGTAGAAATTCTGAAGACACATATGGAGAAGAAAAATATCTTTCATGCACACTTGGTAGCTAAAAGGTGTATCAATTGAATATAAGGAATTTATTTAAATTGGAAACTCATATATTATATACAAACATAAATATGAATACAAAAGTAGAAATCATATGCACATGTTTAAAAGTGCATGTAAGCCAAAATCAACACACATAGAGTAACTACAACACATAGAAATGAGAATGACTTTCATAAATATGAATGTGTGGTTTGTATGAAGTGGAAGTGTGAACCATGTCTTATGGATTGTTGTTTTTCTTTTGCTATGTGTGATGGTATGATGTAGAACCTGCTCAAGAGCAAGTTATTTCTTTCCAAGACCAGGACTACCCATTTCAAGAGCAGCAGGAAGGAGGCAAGTGTCCTTGACAACTTTGATCCTATGCTAGGATGTGTAGATAGAATTATTTGCATTGTCAAGTTAAATATGAAACCCATGCTAGGAAGTTTTCCTAGAATTGCATCACCTTGTTTCCTTGTAGCTTGGGTTGGGATTTATTTTATCATGTCATTTATTATTATGCATATGCTTAGCCATGCTTAGAATGGAATATTTGGGATATGAGATCATCAGTTTATATTACCATACTCTTGAATGAGATATTGTGAGTTATGTAGAGGTAGGGATCAAGGCAAGTTGGATGTTTTGGTTGGTGCTGGGTGCACGAGACTCGGGTTTGTGTTTAGTACTTGCCTGGATCCTAAGGACCGGTTCATGGAGCATGTAACCTGGCTTTACAGTGCCAACCACATGCTAAGATGGGGCAGCTTGGCCAATTAATTAGGTGTATCCCCGGCGTAATATGGGTGTGTTGGATGGTGCGGGGAGTAGGTGTCAGCTGGACTACCATATGAACCGCAAGGCTCAAGAGGGGGCCACTGCAGCGGGGTTGGAGCCTCTTGTATGCTGTTAGGGGTGAAACCTCAGTGGGCCCACGCTCTTCAGGAATCCCTTTGTAAAGGCTTCGTAGTGATCTCCTGGCTACACACCTGTGAAGTGTGAATGTGGTTCGTAGCCACTGGCATCATGGAGGTTCTTTAGTCCACCCGGCAACAGGGGATGAAATCACTACATGTGGGTACAGTGGTACAAACTCTGCAGAGTCAAAACTGTCATGACAGCCGTGCTCACGGTCAAGAGCGGCTTGGACTTATTCGTGATTAGAGGATTGACGGTTTTGGAAGTTGTGGATGTTAAGCGGGGAGCTTACCATCGGAATTGATGCTATGGTTATTGGATTATGATGATGGGATGGGAGATTGGGACCAATTCACCTGTGTAGTAATGTAGGTGCTTAATAAGGTAAGGTGATAGGTATTGATTGCGTAGTGCTTTCACCATGAGTTCAACCTCTCCTTGTTCTAGCCATGCATGATATAATTTTTCCCACACTTGCTGAGTATCATCGGTACTCAACCTTGCATATTTTGTTGGTTTATATTGCTGCTCAGGTCAAGATAATTAGGTGGTGTATAATGACCAAGACTTTGGACCTGAAGAAGGTTTCTAGGTTCATGGAGACCCTCAGGCAACGCCTGTGACGGAGCCCTCGAGAATAATATTCCGTTGCTAGTTTATTTACTTGTGATGAACTTATTATTGTCCATCGAGACATTTGCTATGTAAGACTTATTTATATTCGACACCTGGCTTGTAATAAATGATGCTTCACTATTTGTCATCACATGTATGAGAAAATGATCCTAGCATACATGTGATATTCACTTGGTTGTTCTTCGGAAAAACCGGGTGTGACAATGTGACGTGAGGACGGGTGAACCACGTGACCATGGAGGAAGCGAAGAGGCACCTGACGTGGTAATTGGTAAGTATCCTGCCAACTTACACATTGCAACCCTTTTGTTCGATTCTTGTGCCACCCACTCGTTCATTGTTCAAGGGTTTGTTAAGAAGCATGATCTAGCAACAACACAAATGAACCATATGCTAGCAGTAAACTTTGCAGGGGGAGAAATAAGGACAAGACAAGTGTGTCCCAAGGTGAATCTAGACATTAATGGGGTAGTATTTACTGCAAACCTCATAGTGATAGACTCACAAGGCATAGATATTATTTTGTGTATGGATTGGTTGACCAAACATAAGGGAATCATCCATTGTTCGACAAGAACGGTGGAACTAACTCACCCTAGTGGCACAAGAGTGAAGTTCATAACTGTACAAGAACCTAGGAGGGACCTTAAACTCAATCACGTTGAGGTGGAAGTGGAAGAGATCAGGATCATCAGGGAATATCCAGACGTTTTTCCGGAGGAGTTGTCAGGTATGCCCCCCGATCGTGAAGTGGAATTCGCGATTGAGCTAGTGCCTGGAACAGCTCCAATATACAAGAGGCCTTATCGGATGGACTCCAAACAGCTGGAAGAGCTCAAGGATCATATAACGGAATTGACGGGGAAGGGGTATATTCGTCCTAGTTTCTCACCATGGGGAGCTCCAGTGATATTTGTGCCCAAGAAGGACGGAACCCAAAGGTTATGCGTAGACTACCGTACTTTGAATGAAGTAACCGTCAAGAACAAGTACCCATTACCCCTCATTGAAGACTTATTAGATCAGCTGAGGGGAGCTTGTGTGTTCTCAAAAATTGATCTCAGGTCGGGATACCACCAACTTAAGATAAGACAAACCGATATTCCAAAGACAGCTTTCGTATCTCGGTACGGGCTGTATGAATACACCGTCATGCCGTTCGGGCTAACTAATGCCCCGGCATACTTCATGTATCTCATGAACAAGGTATTCATGGAATATCTGGAGAAATTTGTGGTGGTTTTCATTGATGACATTCTTGTCTTCTCCAAAGATGAAGAAGAACATGAGGGACAGTCAAGGTTGGTGTTGCAAAAGCTGAGAGAACACCAACTATATGCCAAGTTCAGCAAGTGTGAGTTTTGGTTGATGAGAGTTCCCTTCTTAGGACATATAATCTCGGAGGGAGGAATCTACGTAGATCCTGCCAAGATCGAGGATGTGTAGAAGTGGAAGACCCCCGAAAATGTCGGGGAAGTTCGAAGCTTCTTAGGATTGGCTGGGTATTATCGACGGTTTATCGAGGGTTTCTCCAAGATTTTGTGACCCCTGACCATATTGTTAGAGAAGGGAATCATATTCACATGGACACTGCAGTGCGAGACGAGTTTTCAAGAATTGAAGAAAAGATTGACAACAACCCCAGTGCTAGTTATGCCGGATATGCAGAAGAATTTTTGGTGTACTGCGATGCATCTGGACACGGGTTGAGATATGTTCTCATGCAAGAGGGGCATGTCGTGGCCTACTCGTCCCGGCAGCTCCGAAAACACGAGAAGAATTATCCTACACATGACCTAGAGCTAGCCGCAGTGGTACACGCATTGAAGATCTGGCGGCATTACTTGATGGGGAAGAGGACAGAGATATATACAGATCATAAGAGCTTAAAGTATATTTTCACACAGCCAGATCTCAACCTCAGACAAAGGAGATGGTTAGAGCTAATCCACGACTTTGATGTGGGCATCAACTATCATCCTGAGAAAGCGAACGTCGTGGCAGATGCTTTAAGCCGGAAGGTGCAGGTCAATAGGCTGAGCTTAAAGGACATGCCTACAGAATTGAAGGAAGAGGTTGTAAAACTCAATCTATGTCTGGTGAATAGTGGTGAGGCCATCGCCATGGAAGTGGACTCCACATTAGAGAAAGACATACACAATGGTCAGAAGAATGACGAGAAGATACAAGAGATTAGAGAACTCATCAAAGAAAATAAAGCCCCTGGGTTCAGAGAGGATGAACAACGTACGGGTGCCTGAGGTAAAGGAGATCCGTGAATTGATTTTGAAGGAGGCTCATGATTCCGGCTATTCCATTCATCCTGGAAGTACGAAGATGTATCATGACCTCAAGAGAAGATATTGGTGGTATGGCATGAAGCGAGATGTCGCGGAACATGTTGCCCTATGTGACACATGTCAGTTGGGGAAAGCAGAACATCAATGACCCGCGGGACTATTGCAACCACTCAAAGTGCCTGAATGGAAATGGGAAGAAATAGGTATGGACTTCATAGTGGGACTACCCAGGACCCAATCGGGATATGATTCGATATGGGTCATTATCGACAGGCTAACCAAGGTAGCTCATTTCATCCCCGTGAAAGAAAGCTACAGCGGATTCAAATTGGCGGAATTGTACATGTCAAGGATCGTGTGTTTCCATGGAGTGCCAAGGAAGATAGTGTCGGACCGAGGGACATAGTTCACCTCATTGTTCTAGCAGAAGTTACATGAAACCATGGGAACTCATCTAAATTTTAGTTCTACCTATCACCCCCAGACTGACGGGCAGATGGAAAGAACCAATCAGATCCTTGAGGATATGCTGAGAGCGTGTGCGCTCAAGAACAATAGGAGTTGGGATAAGAACTTACCATATGCGGAGTTCTCCTATAACAACAGCTATCAGGCTAGTATGAAGATGTCACCATTTGAGGCTTTGTATGGGAGGAAGTGCAGAACTCCACTATTTTGGAACCAAACAGGGGAAAGTAAAGTGTTTGGGCCTGAAGTACTGCAAGAAGCCGAGGCGAAGGTAAGGGAAATCCGCAACAACTTGAGGATAGCACAGACCCGACAAAAGAGCTATGCCAATGTACGGAGAAGAGAGCTCATTTTCAGCGTGGGGGACTATGTCTATCTCAAGGTGTCCCCTATCAGAGGACTTCGTCGGTTCAAGGTGAAAGGTAAGTTATCACCTCGATACATCGGACCCTTTCAGATTCTGGAGAGGAAAGGCGAAGTGGCATATCAACTAGAACTAACGGCTCGCCTATCAGATGTGCACGATGTATTCCATGTGTCTCAGCTCAAGAAATGTCTAAGGACGCCTCGATAGATGTTACCCATGAATGAGGTTGACGTAAGAGAGGATCTGCCTTATGCCGGGCAACCGGTCAAGGTTTTGGAGACAATGGAACGCCACACAAGAAATAAAATAATCCGGATGTGCAAGGTGCAGTGGAAGCATCACTCGGAAGAGGAAGCCACATGGGAGCGAGAAGACGAGCTTAAGGCACAGTTTCCGGAATTGTTTTCCTAGAACCACAAATCTCGAGGACGAGATTTCTTTTAAGGGGGGTAGAGCTGTAACACCCCAAAACCTACTAAAGAGGGGAATTTAAAAAAATTTTGTACATAATGCATGTGATAAAGCAATTCACATTCAAACTGGGATTTAAATTCAAAGCAAAACAGAAAAAGAAAAGGAAAAAGAAAAAGAAAACCCAAACCGGCCAGTGGGCCAAAACCCGCCAGCCGGCCCAATACCCCCCGCGCCAACCTGAACCCGCGCCTCCCTCTGTCCCTCTCACTAACACGCGGGGCTCGCGTGTCATCCCTCTCCTCGCGCGCCCCCAACAGCCCCGTCTCTCTCTCTCGCGCCCGATCGCAACCACCCTCCCGAACCCCGCGCCCGCAGCCCTGATCTTCGGCCCCGGTCGATGCTAGTTATCCAAACCGACCCGCCGCCGCCTCCCCTCCTGCATTCCACACAAGAAAACTCGCCGAATTCCCTAGCACCGCTCCATCTTTCCCTCCGGTGAGAACCGATCACCCCCCATCGAAAAACCATCAGATCTCTTCGTTTTTTGTTGGATTAACGAGCTCGCCGTGCTCCACCGCCTCCATGGAGCCCTGCAGGTGAAGGAAGTGACAAGTTTCGCGCCCTAGCATCGGTTCCGACGAGCACCGAGGAGCAGCTTCAACCGTCGTCGTTGCAGAGCCGAATTCCGACCTCCCCAAGCCCGAGAAACCCCTAGGTGAGCTCCCCTACCCCTCCGCAGTCGATCCGTGTGAAAAACTGCAAGTTTTAACGTATAGCGGCAAGGAACCGAAGCTGCGCCGGCGAGATCACCGCCCCCGCCGCCGCGCGGGCGGCTGGCTCCGGCCAGGGCGACGTGGCCCCTTGGGGGCCGTCTATTTTAAATCGAACGGTAGAAATAAAACCAACGTGTACCGGTTCGGCGATCTAATTTGAGCCGTCTATTTTAAATCGAATGGTCCACGTCAGCTCCGCGTTATAAAGGCCGGGATTCTTATGTGCTACCCCTTGGGGATTTCGGAAAACACAAGCTAGCCCCAGAAACTTCTGATCTAGTCCCTGGACCTTCAGAAATTCGTGTACATTCATTTAAAAATCAGTTTTAGCCCCTGGACTTAATAAAAATTAGGAAACCCCCTCTGTTATGTGTAGTTAGACCCCTGGAAATTTAGGAAATAGTAAATTAGACCCTGTAGTAGGGTGGATTTACCTTTTTGACCCTATATGATATTAAATTCAGAAATTTGAATATGTGACTAGGATTTAAATTTAAAAGGTAAGGCAAACACATGTGCAAATTAAAATTTAAACTATCCTAGCACTTGGAAAACTTTAGAATGAGTTAAAAATAGATTTTAGGCTGAAATGAAATCTGTCTAAGTGTTGATCATTTTTATTTTCTCTAGAGACATATTTTAGGCTAGGAAATAATTCTAAAAACTAGTAAAATAAATTTAATTTGTTCTACATCAGAGAGGAAGTTCAAAAATATATTATTGAACATTTTAGATCAGAACCTATTCTGTTTAGAACATGTGTCTTACTATTTTCATAATAAAGTTCACTTTTAGACATAGAAAATAAATCTGAAAATATAGGAAAATAAGTATGCATAATTAGAAAAGGATAAATGAGTTCTCCAAATCCAAAAGCTTCAATTTAGGATTTTGTAGAAGATCTGAGAACCTATTTGGAGTAGGAAATTACCTTTCATGCAAACTTGGTAGCTAAGAAGTGTACTAATTAAATATAAATAATTTGTTCAAATTGGAAATTCATATATAGTGTGCAAACTGAAATCTGAATACAAAAGTGTCACACCCGGCTTTTCCGAAGAACAACCAAGTGAATATCACATGTATGCCAGGATCATTTTCTCATACATGTGATGACAAATAGTGAAGCATTATTTATTACAAGCCAGGTGTCGAATATAAATAAGTCTTACATAGCAAATGTCTCGATAGACAATAATAAGTTCATCACAAGTAAATAAACTAGCAGCGGAATATTATTCTTGTGGGCTCCGTTACAGGCATTTCCCGGGGGACTCCATGAACCTATAATCCTTCTTCGGGTCCAAAGTCTTGATCATTAAACACCACTTCATTATCTGGACCTGAGCAGCAATATAAACCAACAAATATGCAAGGTTGAGTACCGATGGTACTCAGCAAGTGTGGGAAAGTTATGTCATGCATGGCTAGAGCAAGGAGAGGTTGAACTCATGGTTAAAGCACTACGCAACTAATACCTATCACCTTAGCTTATTAAGCGCCTACATTACTACACAGGTGAAGTGGTCCCAATCTCATGTCCCATCATCATAATCAAATAACCATAACATCATTTTCAATGTTAAGCTCCCCGCTTAACATCCTTAACTTCCAAAACCATCACTCCTCTAATCATGAATAAGTCCAAGCCGCTCTTGACCGTGAGCACGGCTGTCATGACAGTTTTGACTCTTCAGAGTTTGCACCACTGTACCCACATGTAGTGATTTCATCCCCCTTTGCTGGGTGGACCAAAAGAACCTCCATTATGCTAGTGGCTACAAACCACATTCACACTTCCCAGGTGTGTAGCCAGGAGATCACTACGAAGCCTTTACAAAGGGATTCCCGACGAGCGTGGGCCCACTGAGGTTTCACCCCTAACAGCATATAAGAGGCTCCAACCCCGCTGCAGTGGCCCCCTCTTGAGCCTTGCGGTTCATATGGTAGTCCAGCTGACACCTATTCCCCGCACCATCCAACACACCCATAATATGCCGGGGATACACCTAATTAATTGGCCAAGCTGCCCCATCTTAGCATGTGGTAGGCACGGTAAAGCCAGGTTACATGCTCCATGAACCGGACCTTAGGATCCAGGCAAGTACTAAACACAAACCCGAGTCTCGTGCACCCAGCACCAACCAAAACATCCAACTTGCCTTGATCCCTACCTCTACATAACTCACAATATCTCATTCAAGAGTATGGTAAAATAAACTGATGATCTCATATCCCAAATATCCCATTCTAAGCATGGCTAAGCATATGCATAATAATAAATGACATGATAAAATGAATCCCAACCCAAGCTACAAGGAAACAAGGTAATGCAATTCTAGGGAAACATCCTAGCATGGGTTTCATATTTTCAATTGACAATGCAAATAATTCTATCTACACATCCTAGTATAGGATCAAAGTGGTCAAGGACACTTGCCTTCTTCCTGCTGCTCTGGGAATGGGTAGTCCTGATCTTGGAAAGGAAGAACTTGCTCTGGAGCAGGTTCTACATCATACCATCACACATAGCAAAAGAAAACAACAATCCATAAGACATAGTTCACACTTCCACTTCATACAAACCACACATTCCCATTTATGAAAGCCATTCCCATTCCCATGTGTTGTGGTTACTCTATGTGTGTTGATTTTTGGGCTTACATGCACTTTTAAACATGTGCATATGATTTCTACTTTTGTATTCATATTTATGTTGCATACTATATATGAGTTTCCAATTTAAATAAATTCCTTATATTCAATTGATACAACTTTTAGCTACCAAGTGTGCATGGAGGGTATTTTCCTACTCCAAATGTGTCTTCAGACCTTCTACCAACCCTAAACTGAATTCTTTGGATTTTGGAAACTTCATTTATCATTTTCTAGTTATTCATAACTAGCTTGCTATATTTTCAGATTTATTTCCTATGCCTAAATGTGAACTTTATTATGAAAATAGTAAGACACCTCATCTAAACAGAATAGGTTTTGGGTCTAAAATATTAAATAATATATTTTTCAACTTCTCCTCTGATGTGAACTATTTTACATTTATTTTACTAATTTTCAGAATTATTCTCTACTTACAAATGTGTCCATATAACTAATAAATGTGAATAATCAATTAGACATATTCATTTCAGCCAAAAATCTATTTTTATCTCACTCCAAAGTTTTCCAAGTAGTATGAAAGTTTTTTTAATTTGAATTTACAATGGGTTTGTCCCATCTTTTAAATTTTAAATACTAAACACATATTCAAATTCCTAAATTTAATATCACATAGGGTTAAAAAGGTAAACTCACCCCACTACAGGGTCTATTATATTATTTTAAGAATTTCCAGGGGTCTAACTACACATAACAGAGGGGTTTTCCTAATTTTTATTAAGTCCAGGGGCTAAAACTGATTTTTAAATGAATTTACATGATTTTCTGAAGTTCCAGGGGCTAGATCAGAAGTTTCCGGGGCTAGCTCGTATTTTCCGAGAACCCCAGGGTGTAGCGCGTAAGAATTCTGGCCTTTATAGCGCGGGGCTGACGTGGACCGTCCGATTTAAAACAGACGGCTGAGATTATAACGTCGAACCGGTACGCGGGGATTTAAATTCTACCGTGCGATTTAAAATAGACGGCGCACAAGCGGCCACGTCGCTCTGATCGAGCGCGGGTGGCGCTGCCCGGCGGCGCACGGCAGCGGGAGGTGGCGATCTCGCCTGAGAGTTTTGGATCTTCGTCAATTCTTCCTAGAACTGTGATTTTATGGCATAGATCGGTAGAGGGGAGGTCGGGGATCTCACCTCGGGGTTTTCTTGAGCTCGGAGGTCCTGGAAAGCGGTCGGCGACGAGGTCCGAGGTGAATTCACGGCGAGGCTCGTCGGCGCTGTGTTTGAAGCGCAAACCACCGGGTTTTCTGCACCTGCGCGGTTCCCCGGAGGCGGTGGATCAAGATCAGCGCGTTAGATGAGAAATCCCGAGCGAAGATCGAGCGAAATTGGCCGGAGAAGCTCGGGTTCTCACCGGGAGGAAAAACAGCGGATCGTGGGGAAAAACGGGGAGATGCCGGGGTTTATATAGCTGGGGAAGGGCGGCGGGTTTGTTTAGATCGAGTTGGAGCCTTCTGGGACCGGGAGTCGGGCTGAAGGACGCGGAAATCCGGTCGGTTATGATCGCGCGCGCGGGGAACAGTCCGGGATCGGCGCGAGCGGGGGTCGGGGATGACAGGTGGGTCCCGCCTGTCTGTGAGAGGTACGCGGGCCCGCGGCTGCGGGCTTGGCGCGGGGGTTGAGTGGGCCGGCTGGTCGGTTTCAGCCCACTGGCCGGGGGGGTTTATTTTTTTCCTTTTCTTTTTCTTTTTCATTTCTGTTTTGAGTTTAATTTGAATTCCAGTTTGAATTTGAATCTTTGCAATACATGCAATACGTCCAAAAAAATTTAAATTCCCCTCTTAACAGGATTTTGGTGTGTTACAAAAAGTTAAAAATCATATACATATGTTTAAAAGAGCATGTAGGCCAAAAATCAACACATGTAGAGTAACCACAACACTTAGAAATGTGAATGACTTTCATAGGTATGTATGTGTGGTTTGCATGAAGTGAAAGTGTGAATTATGTCTTATGGATTGTTGTTTTCTTTTGCTATGTGTATTGGCATGAGTAGAACCTGCCCCAGAGCAAGTTCTCCCCTTTCCAAGACCAAGACTTTCCATTCTCAGAGCAGCAGGAAGAAGGCAAGTGTCCTTGACCACTTTGATCCTATACTAGGATGTGTAGATAGAATTATTTGCATTGTCAATTGAAATATGAAACCCATGCTAGGAAGTTTCCCTAGAATTGCATTACCTTGTTTCCTTGTAGCTTGGGTTGGGATTTATTTTATCATGTCATTTTTGTATATGCTTATGCTTAGCCATGCTTAGAATGGGATAATTGGGATATGAGATTATCAATTTATTTACCTTACTCTTGAATGAGATATTATGAGTTATGTAGAGGTAGGGATCGAGGCAAGTTGGATGATTTGGTTGGTGCTGGGTGCACGAGACTCGGGTTTGTGTTTAGTACTTGCCTGGATTCTAAGGACCGGTTCATGGAGCATGTAACCTGGCTTTACCGTGCCAACCACATGCTGAGATGGGGCAGCTTGGCCAATTAATTAGGTGTATCCCCGGCGTAGTATGGGTGTTTTGAATGGTGCGGGGAATAGGTGTCAGCTGGACTACCATATGAACCGCAAGGCTCAAGAGGGGGCCACTGCAGCGGGGTTGGAGCCTCTTGTATGCTGTTAGGGGTGAAACCTCAGTGGGCCCACGCTCATCGGGAATCCCTTTGTAAAGGCCTCTTAGTGATCTCCTGGCTACACACCTGGGATGTGTGAACGTGGTTCGCGGCCACTGGCATAATGGATGTTCTTTTAGTCCACCCGGCAACGGGGGATGAAATCACTACATGTGGGTACAGTGGTGCAAACTCTGCAGAGTCAAAACTGTCATGACAGCCGTGCTCATGGTCAAGAGCGGCTTGGACTTATTCATGATTAGAGGATGATGAATTGGGATGTTGAGGATGTTAAGCGGGAAGCTTAACATTTAAGATGAGACTATGTTTACTTGATATTGATGATGGGTTGAGGGATTGGGACCATTTCACCTGTGTAGTACTGTAGGTGCTTAATAAGCTAAGGTGATAGGTATTAATTGCGTAGTGCTTCAACCATGAGTTCAACCTCTCCTTGCTCTAGCCATGCATGACATAACTTTCCCACACTTGCTGAGTACCCACGGTACTCAAACTTGCTTTTCTGTTGGTTTATATTCCTGCTCAGATCAAGAGAATGATGTGGTGTTTAATGACCAAGACTTTGGTCCCGAGGAAGGATCCCTAGGTTCACGGAGTCCCCGGGCAACGCCTGTGACGGAGCCCACAAGATTTATATTCCGCTGCTGTTTTATTTACATGTCATGAACTTATTATCGTCCATCGAGACGTATGCTATGTAAGACTTATTTATATTCAACACCTGACTTGTAATAAATGATGCTTCACTATTTTTCATCACATGTATGAGAGAGTGATCCTGGCATACATGTGGTATTCACTCGGTTGTTCTTCGGAGAAACCGGGTGTGACAACCTGCCGGGTGGGACCTACTGGCAGGCATTTGAACATTTTGGAATTTTCAGTTTTCAGTTTAAACTTTGAAGGGCCACAACTTGGGGTAGGAGAGTCCAAAAATTGTGAAACAAATTTTGTTGGACTCCTATAATAGATTACAATCCAAATATGAAACCCAATTATTATGAAACCCATTATTTAATTCTGGAAAAATCTTTAAAACTTTTTCAGCAAAAGAATTTTTGAGGGAGTTTGGTTCATCCAAAAATCCTCAATTTTTGCCAGAATATTCCTTAGGTTGTTAGTGAACCCCTGTAAACGTTTCAGACCATTTGGAGTTGATTTGACCAGGGCAATTCAGATTTGAAGGTGCTGTGTTCATTTGAATACAGAAACATTTTCAGAGAATTTCCAAAACTTGGAAATTCAGTTCTGGGCAGATCTTAGCTCCAAAAATGCTAGGAAAATTCATGCAAACTCTAGGAGCTATAATTCAAATTTTAGTTCATTAAGTTGGGCATGAATAGGGGTGTTACCTCAGAATTAATTTTCTTTGCTTATTGGCTAAGAGAATTATTCTGAACAAACCACTAAATGAAAAGTGCTAATTTTTGGTCCATAGGGTTTTGTTGTTACAAGGAACTGACACAAAAATTCTCAGCTCCATTGGAGCTCTGGATCACCCCTGCTCTATTTAACCACTTGAGGTGATCAATGTGGGAGAGGGGGATAACTACTTACACTTAATCATGTGCTTAGATCCAAACCCAAACCACTAACCCCAGTTTCATTTTAAATTCTTGAACAGAGTCCCAGTTGTTAAAAATTTGTTATTAGAACATGTAACAGAAATATTACAATAAACTCACGTGCATATTCATTAACATGTAGTATTTTATTAACGTGTAGTCGCTGAAGGCGAGGAAGCTCCGGAGGTACTCGACTTCCTATTTCCGGAAGAAGAACTAACTACTGACCAGAAGCAACAAGTCAAGCCCCGGTTTGCATTAACCTTTTTATAAGTTTTACTTTGTTTATATGTGTCGTATGAAGTATGAATGTGCATTAGGTATAGGATGGATGGAACCCCACTTGCATAACCAAAAAGTTTCTGATAAGAGTGGGGGTAGTGTCTAAGACCTCGAGTAGACAGGCTATGCTTACTGATTCATAGGACTTCGGTACAAGTCAAGTAGTTGGAATCTACTCACGAGTTAGGCTTGGGATACACGGGATTGGTTCGAGTGACGTGAGATCATCTTAGTAATGAAAATGAGACTTGGCAGGGGCTAGGGCGCAGCAAGAGGGAGTCTTGTGTGCGCAGCCCTGTCCGTGTCAATTGAGGACCGAACCGTGTGCAGCCCACGGTGATCAAGTTTGAACGTACTGAAGACATATCGGATATATGGGCCCCTATAAACTGATGTAGCCTAAACCTCCGGGCGTCGAGGCATAACGCACCGATTTATAGGTGTAGGCTGAGGGCAGCAAGGTGGAAATCTGCCAACGGGCATAGAGAGGTGCTCCGTGTGGGGAACCTCCTGCTCGTTTCGTTGCGACCGGTTCGACGTTTGGGCTGTTGGGTGAAAGGTTGTCCCGTACGACATTGAGTGAGCGTGCTGTGCAGCTCCACGGGTGGGCGTACGTGACGTGCTCTTTGGGTTTCCCTGCAGGTGTATATCGAGTCGATTCGCCGTCCCTCGCGGTGAAGAGTACCACTTGGTCACTGAGTCGTGACGTAGGCTAATGTATGAAATATGATGATTCAATATTGCTGATTGATATAATTGTATTGCTACATGTGTGCCACCAAATATTGCTTACTAAATTTCAGATTCCTTAACTGTTAACTTGTTGCTAAAAGATGAATTAAGGGTGAACTTGGAGGCGTGTCCATTTGCTGCAATGTTACTATCCTATGTTTATTATACACCTCATGTAGAGTTTCATGCCTAGAGAGTCGGTTAAGTCTTGTTGAGCCATCGTGCTCACGGTTGCTGCTTAACTGTTTTTCAGGTGAGGAGCCACCTACGGACTCAGAGTACGAGTCCACCGGCGAGGGTTACCCTCCGTCGGGACCACGGCTGAGTGGGAGCCGTACACGCCGAGCTGAGCTGAGGAGTGCAGCCAGTGTTGGTTGCCCTAGGGCTGGGCAGCCGACTTTTGCTAGATAGGCGGGCGTGAGTTGTATAGTTTAGACTTCCGCTGTGTAACATAAACAATAGTTTGTAACTGAGTAGTGTACTACTTGTACAGTTCCAGTTGTTTTTCCCATGTAATATATTGTGTCCTTATGACGTGTGCTGTCGGGTGTCGCATCGCGTGGCACCACCCTCCGCGATCCTGGATGGGCGGATCCCGGTTCGCCACAGCCTGGTATCAGAGATGCATTGGGGATAGCACAGTACTTAAGGACTGTATTATGGGAAAACTTAGGATTACGGTGAGGATTCGGTAGTTGCCCAAGTAAGGACTATACTAGCATAGTTACTTAAAGTGGCAAAGACTAACCTATGTGTTATAATTCCGAATTTTAATTATGTAACGACGCGCCTACGCTCTGGTAAGATTGGTAAGGAACGCCATCGAAAGCGGTTCAATTTCGGTTAGCTCCCCTGACGAGGAACGTGGTTCAGGGATAGGTCCCACAGCTTGGTGTGAGACGTCAATATGAAACTCTTGGACTCTTCATGTTACTGAGTTCGTATGAAACACTGATCCCTAGCGTGCATTAGGCAAGTAAGTGGAGACCCCATCGCGTGCTCAGTAACGCGAGAATGTGTTCATCTGGAAATAGCCCAGGAGGACATACGCAGCGCTTGCCATCGGCGTGCCCTGCAGGGCAGTAGGTGGTATCTGTTGGGTTGATAATATTCCCAACCGTGACGACCCGTTCATGACATACTCGGGTTCCCCGTCGTGTGGTGTTGAAACACGATCACGTGCCTTGAGACGTGACCTAACTCAAGGACGGCCGTATGGCAATGATACGGGCGTTTGTATTTACTTTTAAATATGGTCCTGCCTGAAATGAACAACCCTTGAGTGCATCAACATTGTGTGGTATTCTGCAGGTACTAACCACGTATATATCCGTGTAGCAAACGTGTGCGAGAGACCGTTTAGTGCCACACTTGAGACATATATGCCGGTATAATCCGGTTAGGATTTTCTTTTGTCAGGAACGTAGTACCTAGATATCATAGGCATATGCATGCAAAATAATGATAACAAGGAATTAAAATCACTAGGTTCAACATTTAGGGCCTGGTTGGGTAGAAAAGTTGGAGGGTGATGAGTGTAGTTCCAAAAGACTGAAAAACAGAGTGCTCTGTTTTGGACAGCAAGTTTGCTGATCTTCAACAGGGCATAACTCATATGTATTTTAGCCCAGGGAGGTGTGGTATATAGTTATGGAAATGTATTTGAGTACTATACAACTTTGTTGTAGACTTCCAGAGCTGAAACACACCTTAAGATGGCTTAAAACCCAGAGGGATGTAAACTGTCCAGAACCAGGACAGAGTGAAACACTCTCTGGACTGCTCTGTTTTTCAAACATAACATCCAGTAGAAAAATCTAAAATTTTCATATAATACATCCTTATAAAGGGTAGGAGATGTTTTACATCTTTGCAATTCAAAGTTTCTGAAATTTCAGCACAGAATTCAGTGGAAATCAGAGTTGAAAACAGCAACTTTCCAAAGGAGGTGCTGTTAAAATTCTTCCAGAAATTCTGCTGATTTGAATTACCATAACGTTTTGACCAGAGCTGATCTGAGGGCAAGTAAATACTCGTTGGAAAGATACGGAAGTTAGCTTTAACTTTGGTATTCAGCTTGAGTCATGAAAATGCCCAGAACTAGATCAAAATCTTGGATATGTAGAAACTGGTCATCCTGACAGAGGCATGACAGTTGAACTCATGGGAGAGATTGTTGTACCCTAGAGGTGGTTTAAGTACTTCCAATGGGTAGAACATACTCATGATAGGTTATCTTCAACTAGTGAAAGATTTGAGTATAGGTCTCACTCAAGTTCCTTTACTAGTGACCATGTTTGTGTCGTATTGAAGATAAAAGTGTGGTTTACGTGATGACAACGTGATAGTAATGTCTCGTAGTGACCAAACCTAGTTATGGTGAGCTTCAAAAGAGGAGGTTCATCAAGTTGGATTTAACTCGCTTGTATTTGGTCTGGTAATGGTGTAGCTTGTGCAAAGTTATTACATTATCTACATACGAGATGTATCGCATGTTTTATTGTCATTATGTTTTTACGCCTATTTCATTTGACTGCATGGAAATATGTTGCGGGACTGATGTTTGTTGTCGTATGGTTGCAGATGGTTCGCACTAGGACCACGCACGAGGTTGGTGGCTCTAGCCAACAGGGAGGCAATGACTCCGAGCCACCGGCCCACGATAGCACCCCGCAGCAGCAGCCACCACCGCCGCCTCCACTTACTCTAGCGGATGTGATAGCGGCACTGGTGGGTGGTCATGAGGAGCAGACCGACCTGCTCCGCACTATCATGCAGAATACGTCCCAGGTGGGGGGGGGCGTCAAGACAGAGGGCCTCGTGAGCCCCGTGAGGTGTCGTACTCGGATTTCATGAGTACGCACCCTCCAGTGTTCACAGAAGCTGAAGAACCACTGGAGGCCGACAACTGGCTGTGGATCATCGAGTCCAAGTTCGGGCTGCTCCAATGCACGGAGCGGCAAAAGACTTTGTTCGCAGCGCAGAAACTTCACGGTGCCGCTGGTGCGTGGTGGGCGAATTATGTTGCCTCACGTCCGGCTGGCCATGCCATGGAGTGGGAAGTGTTCCGGGAGGCGTTCCGCGCCTATCACATTCCTCCCGGAATAATGAAGAGGAAGTTCCAAGAGTTCTTGGAGCTGAAGCAGGGCGGGAGAAGTGCCCATGACTACTCCCGTGCCTTCAACCACCTGGCGCAATATGCGTCAGACTACATCCCCACCGAGAAGAAAAAGCGGGATCACTTCTATCGGGGGTTACACCACGAGATGAAGACACATCTCGTTCAGTAGAATCGCGGCACCTTCAATGACCTAGTCAATGCCGCGATCATGCAAGAGGACGCTCAGCGGGAGTTGGCAGCAGAGCAGAGGAAGCGCAGCGCTCCACCCAGCAGTGGGGTTGGCGCTCCCCAGAAGTACCGGATGGTGTATCGGACGCCATCCAGGCAGCAGTGGCATCCACCGGCGCGACCTTAGCGGTTCGGGGACGTTCGTTTCAGTCACCTCTGTTCCGTCCGCCGATGCCACCACCAAGACAGCAGCAGCAGCAGCAGCAGACGGCACCCCGGGCGTTCCCACCGCCACAACGCGCCCCAGTTTTCCGTCCACCGATCAGCGGGGGACCGCCCCGTTTCACCTGCTTCACGTGTGGCCAGGCGGGCCACTTCGCGAAGGACTGTCCCCAGGGGCAGCAAAGCAGCGGGCAAGCCCAGTTCCAGGGTGTTGCTCGAGGCCGACCTCCGGTCAAGAAGGTTGGTCAGCGGATTGGGGGCATTAGCTACCTCGACAATGAGGACGCCCCGGAGGGAGAAAACGTGCTGGCGGGTACGTTCACTCTCAACCATCAAGCCATCATCATACGTGCATCATATGTGGTTAAGCATCAGCTGGAAGCCTTTCCAACCGAGTGTTCTTATATGATCTGCTCAGCGGGAGGAAAGATTTCAGCAACGATGATGGTTCCGAAAGCACCATTGTGCTTAGGTGGGAAGATATATCCCACCACTATGATTATCCTTGAGGGGCAGAAGATTGATGCAATCTTGGGAATGTCATGGCTAAGCTACCATGGCGCTGTCCTGGAAACTTTAGCGCGGACGGTTCACCTCAACTCCCCACTACACCGTCCGCAGTTCCTCTTATTAGATAATCCAGTCCGGGAGGTTTCAGCGATCAATAATACTGAAGCTCTCAAGTTAGAGGACATCCCCGTAGTGTGGGAGTACCCCGACGTGTTCCCGGATGATCTTCCAGGCATGCCACCTGAGCGGGATGTCGAGTTCAAGATTGAACTTGCACCTGGGACTACGCCCATATCACGGAGACCATATAAAATGGCTCCAAATGAGCTGGCTGAACTGAAAGAACAGCTCAATGATCTGTTGAGCAAAGGTTTCATTAGGCCGAGTTCCTCGCCTTGGGGATGCTCGGCGCTGTTCGTAAAGAAGAAGGATGAAACCTTGAGGCTGTGTGTGGACTACCGGCCGCTCAACGCCGTCACCATCAAGAATAAGTACCCACTGCCCCGCATCGACATATTGTTTGATCAACTTGTGGGTGCAAGTGTGTTCTCCAAGATGGACCTTCGCTCTGGATATCATCAGATAAAGATCCGGGCGGAGGATATTCCGAAGACGGCCTTCTCAATGAGATATGGATTATATGAATATCTCGTCATGTCCTTTGGTCTCACAAATGCTCCAGCCCATTTCATGTATCTCATGAACTTGGTGTTCATGCCGGAGCTGGACAAGTTCGTGGTAGTGTTCATCGATGATATCTTGGTTTACTCCAAGACAGAAGCCGAACATGCCGAACACTTGAGGATCGTTCTTCAACGATTGCGAGACCACAAGCTCTACGCCAAGTTCAGCAAATGCGAGTTTTGGATCAGCCAAGTGCCATTCTTGGGACATATCATCTCCGCGGAAGGCATTGCGGTTGACCCAAGCAAGATAGAGCAGGTGCTGAAATGGAAAGCTCCCACTTCAGTTCATGAAGTCAGAAGCTTCCTCGGGTTAGCGGGGTACTATCGGAGATTCATTCCAAGCTTCTCCAAGCTCGCTAAGCCGATGACAGAATTGCTGAAGAAAGGGACGAAATATGTTTGGAACACAGCGTGTGAAGGAACGTCCCAAGCATTGGTGAAGCATCTCACCACAGCCCCGGTCTTAGCTCAGCCGGATACAACAAAGCCCTTCGACGTGTATTGTGACGCGTCCGGTATTGGGCTCGGCTGCGTGTTGATGCAGGAATGACGAGTGGTCGCATATGGCTCCCGCCAACTTCGGAACCATGAGCAGCATTATCCGACTCATGATCTTGAGCTTGCTGCCATGGTGTTGGCATTAAAAATGTGGAGGCACTATCTCCTGGGGAATCTGGTGCATCTCTACACCGACCACAAGAGCTTGAAATACATTTTCACCCAGAAGGAGCTGAACATGAGGCAAAGGAAGTGGTTAGAATTGATTAGAGATTATGAAATTGAAATTCATTACCACCCCGGCAAGGCGAATGTGGTTGCCGATGCGCTGAGTCGGAAATCACATGTCCATCACCTCACCATTACACCAGTGGAGGAGGAAGAGCCGAGTTTATACCTGGTTCCTTATGGATCGCTTTACAACCTTGCCCTTATCCCTACTATTAGGGAGGACATCATTGCAGCTCAGAAGACTGATAAAGGCATGACACATCTCCGGAGTTGGATAGATAATGGGGAGATCAAGTGTTTCCGGAAAGATGAGGAGGGGACGCTATGGTCCAATGACCGCATTGTGAGACCTATGTGTGCTGAATACATTGGCAATTAGGATAAAAGTTAGCATTAACATTCAAAGTTTTGAATATTGCCAAAACATTCTTCTGTGGCAAGGTCCGACAAGTTTTTTGTTAGGTCCGCCAAGTGTTGGCAAGGTCCGGAGAGCTTCTATGAGGTCCGGAGCTTGTTTTTAGGGAGCTCCCGTGAAGTTCAACTCGTAGAACTGCAGCGTCTTGTTTTTGCTTTTAACTCGCAATGTTTCAAACTTGCTTTATGGGAAGGTTTGCTTAGTATTAATTTGCTAAGTTTTTGGTGTGTTTTGGTGGTTATGGCTCTTATCATTTGATATGGTTTGCAACATGCTTATGTGACGTGCTCATGTAAGGTGTTGTGGTTTTTGAACTAACGTGAGTCAAGTCGAGGACTTGTGCTCGGAAGAATTGGTTGTTTATTCATGTGCAGGTGTTGCTTGAGTTCAAGACATGGCTGGTGACGGGATCCTTGGACTAGTCTCAGGGAGGAGATGAGGTTCCAACAACCAAGTTCGGGGGGAGCTGTGGTTGAGTTGATCAGGAGGTCGCGCAGCATGTTTGGATCAAGGGCAGTGCATGTGAAGGTTGCGTGTACATCGTTGGAAGGTGTTTGCACGTGTGCAAGGAGTGCATGGACGTGGCAACATTGTTCCAAGGCGTGATGAAGAGAAGTGGACGTAAAGAATTGGTCGAAAAGGTCCAACCGACTAGGTTATGGACTCAGGCTGCGGCTGAGTCGTGTTTGACTCAAATATGGAAAGTTTTGAGTTGGTTATGATAGGATTTCGTGTAGGTCACGAATTTGAGTTGTTTTAGGAATGTTTGGGACGTTCCTAAGGTGTTTGGAAGTCTTAAGATTGCTTCTATCTGCGTATAGAAGAGTCTTGAGCAGTATTGGAAAGTTACAGTTTGAATCCAAGTAGGAGTAGGAGTCCTAGTTTGAATTGGATTGGCCATAGAGCTGGTTATATAAGCAAGGGAGGCCAGAGCTCGTGGTGCACGACTTTGGGCTGTTCCTCTTTTGTTTCTATTGAATAAAGTTCATAGTTTCGAGGAGCTTTTGTGCCTTGTTCGTCCGACTTGTTTTTCGTCAAGTCTTTCTCGCCGAGTTTCTGGACAGACCGACGTTGCTTCGGTGTTTCACTCATAACTCGAGTTTTACAGATCCGATGGACGTGATTCTTTTTTGGTTGTCTTCACAACTCAATTATCTATCATCTATGAAATTTTCACGAGCTTCGGATTTTTAGTTTTTGAGATACACGAGTTTCTTCGCAGCGTTGCAGATCTGTTTTATATCGGGTAGAACAGATTGATCTTCATTTAATGTTTTGATCGTATCTCAAGTTTTACTTCGTGTTTTCAAGTGATTCTTGTTGCATTAGATCCGTTACTTGATTCTCTACCTCTCTACTTGATTTGTCACGGTTGAACACGTTTGAAAACACTTGCACACACGGTTTCTTTAACCGATTGATTTTTTGCTAAGGGGTTTTTGTTGTTTCCGCTGCGAAAAGTTTTAACCTACCATTCACCCCCCTCTGGTAGCTTTTCACGTGCTCTTCGATCCTACAATTGGTATCAGAGCCAAGGTGCTCTAATCTTTGTGATTTTCACGTGTTTTGACTAACCATCATGGAGAAGTACTCCGCAAAACCTTGTGTGTTCAATGGCATCGATTTTCAGGTTTGGAAGGCGCGGATGGATGCCTACATACAGGCGCAAGGCTTCGCCATATGGGAAAAGGTCTACCGGAACTTCGATGTACCACCCAACGATCAAGTTACGGCTGCGAACATGAGAGATGTTGACAACAACAACAAGGCTCGCAACTTGATCATCCAAGGATTGACTCAAAGCGACTTCGACCGTGTTGCACACCTCCGATCTGCATATGATGTTTGGAAAGCTCTTTGTGACTACCATGAAGGATCCAATACGATCAAGGAGGTAAGGCAAGATATGTTAAAGAAAGAATACATGCGTTTTGAGATGCAACCCGGTGAGTCAATTGACGACCTTTTTGCTCGCTTTAATAAAATTCTCAGCAACTTGTGTAGTGTCAATGTTAACTTTTCAGATGCTGAAAATGCTAGACAATTGTTAGGAGCATTAGATATGTAAATTTGGGAGATGAAAGTTACATCTATTCGTGAATCTACTGTCATGAGTTCTCTTACTTTAGACGTGCTTTATTCTAAATTGAAAACTCATGAAATTGACATCATCTCACGTAAAAACCCCAATAAGTCTATTGCATTTGTTTCGCAACGTGACATGTCTAGTTCTAGTAAATCATCATCTAGTGGTGCACTCTCTTTGCTGTCCTCTCTAACCCTTGAATAGATTGAAGAATTTCTAGAGGAGGAGCTTGCACTCATCTCTACTTGGTTCTCAAAAGCATTGCAAAATGGAGAACTAGAAGGAGAGGAAGCTCCGGACCTCAACGATGTTTTGAATGTGGTAAGACAGGACATTTTCGTACGGAGTCCCCTAACCTTTCAGGTCTGACTTCACGTGAAGAAAAGCAAACAAGGCCAAAGAAATCGTTTGCAAAGAATAAAAAGAAGAAAGATTTATCAATGCGCAACATAGTGCATAGTATGATCTCTGCACTGCAAGATTTCGGCTCAAGTGATGTGGACACCGGTAGTGATGAAGATGAAGAAGCTATGGCAAATATGTGCTGCATGGCGAGCAAGTCAAGTTCAAGCTCTGAGGAGGCAGAACACAACAGTGACGATGAAGAGGTATGTCCCACTTGCGAAGAAATGTGTGATGCTATTTCCCGTGCCACTGTTATATTAAAGAAAAAGGATAAAAAACTTAGGAACAATGCTGTTAAAATTGAATCACTAGAATCTGAAATTAATCGTTTAAAAACTTTGATTTCTAGTGATGATTCTTGTTCCTCATGTGATTTGATTTATAAACAATTATCCTCTTTAAGAAGTGCACACGCATCTACACTTGACAAACTTGAACTTGAAATTGAAAAGAACAAAGAGCTTGCTGCACTTAGTGATAAAAATTTGAAAGATGCTTGTTGTTCTACAATTAATTTGCATTGTTCTTCATGTGATGATCTGAATAAGAAACTAAATGATGCTATGAATGAGATTTCTATTTTGAACAATGCTTTACGTGTGCATGAAGTTAAATATTGTTCAAATTGCAAACTAAAAGGAAAAACTTCATGTGAAAACTGCTTTGATCTGTCCAATAAACTTGATGACATGCATAGGACACTAGATCGGTTTTCTAATGCAAATAAGAACCTAAACTTGTTGCTGACTTCTTCCAAGTCTTGTAATGATAAAACAGGTTTAGGTTTTAATTCTCATGCTCATGCTAAGGCACACCCACCTAAAGTTGTAAAGTCATTAGGAAGCGGTTTGATTCAAACAGCTCCTAGACAAAAAGAGGTGATTTTGAAATCTGCAGGAGTACTGTCCCATTCGGGTTCTAATAAACGTGTTGCTTGCTCATCTAGACATGATAATAAGGTTATTTTTCATTGTACCTACTGTGGTAGAGATGGTCATGTCATGGATTTTTGTTATAGACTAGCTAAACACGATAAGAAACAAAGAATACTTGCTAGATCACATAACAACCAAGCAAAATCTGCTAGACCGAATGTTCGGAGCTTGCAACCTGCTGTAATGAGTCAAAAACTTGCTCCTGGACCTACTGTTTTTTGTGCTACATATAACACATCTTCTAAGTCAGTAGTTGGGAACAAAAATTTTTGATGTTTGGCTCATAAACCTGCTGTACCTTCTCAGCTTTCGCGTGTTATTCCTGCTGGACGTCGTGTGACTCAGTACTGGATTCCTAAAAGTCTTTTAACTAACCCCAGTATTGAGTCATCGACGTATTGTGCTGCTGTGTAGGTTTCACGTTTGAGGAAGGAGAACATTTGGATTGTGGATTCAGGTTGCTCACGCCACATGACCGGTAACAAAGAATGGTTCTCCTCTCTCTCTTTTGTGTCACGTGTAGAAAATGTTACTTTCGCCGATAACTCTTCTACTCCCATAATTGCTAAAGGTTCGGTTAGAGTAAACAATCTCTACACTTTGAAAGATGTGGCACTTGTTAAAAATTTGAAATACAACTTTCTTTCGGTTTCACAATTGCTAGATGAAAATCTAGAGGTTAGCTTTGCTAAAAATTGCTGCAAGGTTGTAGATTCAAAAGGTGAGCTTTTGTTTAACATGTCTAGGTTTGGAAGAGTTTTTAAAGCTGATTTTAATTTGTCAACTTCTAAGCATCGGTGTCTAGTTGCTAATGATACAAAGGATCTATATTTTTGGCATCGTAGACTTGGTCACATAGGTTTTGATCATCTCACTCGTGTTAGTGCTCTCGATCGCATACGTGGGCTGCCGAAGCTTAAAAAGGACAATGATATTGTGTGCTCTTCTTGTAGACATGCTAAGTTTGTTGCAGGTTCATATGCTCCTCTCACAATGACCATGACAGCTGAACCAGGACAACTTTTACATCTTGACACAGTAGGTCAGGCACGTGTTCAATCCTTCGGAGGTAAATGGTATGTGCTTGTGATTGTTGATGATTATTCCAGATATTCTTGGGTTTATTTTATGGCATCTAAGAATGAAGCTTTTAGTCATTTTAGAACTTTATTTCTTAGATTATCTATTGATCACCCAGGATCATTAAATGCAATTAGAAGTGATAACGGAACTGAATTTGAAAACCAATCCTTTTATCACTTTTGTGCTGAAAATGGAATAGATCATCAATACTCTTCACCCTATGTACCACAACGAAATGGTGTCGTAGAAAGAAAGAACAGGACCTTAGTTGAGATGGCTAGGACTATGCTTGATGAATATCAAACTCGTAGGAAATTTTGGGCTGATGCAATTGCAACCGCTTGTTATGTCTCAAATCATGTTTTCTTGCGTGCTAAGCTTGGAAAAACCCCATATGAGCTCCGGTTTGGACATAGGCCTAGTGTTACACACTTTAGGGTTTTTGGTTGCAAATGCATTGTTAAGAAACATGGTAATCTTGATAAATTTGAAGCTAGATCTGTTGATGGCATGTTTCTTGGTTATCCATCTCATACTAGAGGCTACCGTGTACTTTCACTTGACACTAACAAAATTGTGGAGACTTGCAAGGTTTCTTTTGATGAGGCTAGCCCAAGTACTAGCTCCGATATTGCAGGTCCGGATCCATATCCGCAGGGGGAGAGTATTTTTATTGAAGAAGATGAAGAAGTGGTGCTGCTGCCCGAAAACTCGGAAATAAATAACGATCAAGCTGCTGATTTTGCACCACAACCAGCACCAACAGTCACTACTGCTGGTTCGGACCTTCCTCAATCAACAAGCTCTCCTAATCAAAGGTCCGAACATGAAGAAGAAGGTGCTTGTGAAGTGTCTACTCCCCTCCGAGTACTCAAAAGTCATCCTCCACAACAAATCATTGGAAGCTTGCATGAACGAGTCACTCGGTCCAGGTTTTGCGATCCAAACTCTCATGCTCATTCTGCTTTTGTTGCTTCTTTTGAACCCAAGGATATATCACACGCACTCACTAATGAATCTTGGATTAATTCCATGCAAGAAGAGTTAGAAAATTTTGAAAGAAATAATGTTTGGAAACTTGTACCTCCACCTCAAGGTCACACATTAATTGGAACTAAATGGGTATTTAAAAATAAGCAAAGTGAGGATGGGGTTGTGGTTAGGAATAAAGCTAGGTTGGTTGCTCAAGGTTTCACTCAAATTGAAGGTCTAGATTTTGATGAAACATTTGCTCCTGTTGCTAGATTAGAAGCTATAAGAATTTTATTAGCATTTGCTGCATCTAAAGGTTTCAAGTTATATCAAATGGATGTTAAAAGTGCTTTTCTTAATGGCTACATAGAGGAGGAGGTTTATGTTAAGCAGCCACCGGGTTTTGAAAATCCAAATTTTCCTAATCATGTTTACAAACTGTCCAAAGCCTTGTACGGTCTAAAACAAGCCCCTAGAGCATGGTATGATAGGTTAAAAACATTCTTACTTGAAAAGGGGTTTACCATGGGCAAGGTTGATAAAACTCTTTTTGTACTTAAGCATGGCAATGACTCATTATTCGTTCAAGTGTATGTGGATGATATTATCTTTGGTTGTGCTTCTCATGATCTCGTGTCCAAGTTTTCAGCTATGATGAGTTCAGAATTTGAGATGAGTATGATGGGAGAACTCACATACTTTTTGGGGCTGCAAATCAAGCAAACAAAAGAAGGAACTTTTGTGCATCAAACTAAGTATACAAAGGACCTTCTTAAGCGCTTCAACATGGACAAATGCAAGCCTCTTCGGACACCAATGGGAACAGCAACAACACTTGAACTTGACGAAGATAGTGACCCGGTCGATAAAACAGAATACAGAAGTATGATTGGATCACTTTTGTTTCTCACGGCGTCAAGACCGGACGTACAATTTAGCGTATGTATTTGTGCACGTTTTCAAGCTTCTCCACGTGCTTCACATTGCCAATCCATCAAAAGGATTCTCAGGTACCTACATGGAACTCAAGAATTTGGCATTTTTCTTCCTTCTTCCTCAACCGTTTCTTTGAAAGCTTTTTCGGATGCTGATTTTGGGAGTTGTAGGATTGATAGGAAAAGTACTTCGGGTGCTTGTCATTTTCTTGGTAATTCACTTGTTGCTTGGTCCTCTAGAAAACAAAGTTCAGTTGCACAATCCACGGCCGAATCTGAATATGTAGATGCGGCTAGCGCTTGCTCACAAATTCTTTGGATTGTTCAAACACTTAAGGACTATGGGGTTGATTTAGATAGTGTTCCACTGTTTTGTGATAACACTAGTGCAATTTGTATTGCTAAAAACCCCGTGAAACACTCTAGAACTAAGCACATTGACATTAGGTATCACTTTCTTCGTGATAATGTTGAAAAAGGAACCATTGTGCTTCACCATGTCGATACCGAACAACAATTGGCTGATATTTTTACAAAACCTTTGGATTTCACTCGTTTTTGTTTCATTCGTAGTGAAATAGGGGTTATGCATCCTCATGGCTTAAATTGAGGGGGAGTTTTTGAAACTTTGAAAGTCTATGTGTGAATCTGAAACTAAAATAATATGAGCATAGTATTTCATACATATATGACTTTGTGATTCCTTTTAAAGGCTGAAAGTTCTTACTACATTACTCATGTTATACATTTTGTAGTTTTTGCCATGACTAGTAATTGGAATAATTACTTACACTAAATCTGGTCATGATCAAACTTTCTTGCTGTTTTGAACTTGTTGCGTGCTCACAAGTGCTTTTAATCATAAAAAAATTAATCAAGTGATCAGCTCACATGTTGAGTTTTCAAATAAAAAATTGAGAAAAGATCAAGAGAATATGCATGCATCGCACTTCTTCTTTTGAGTTTCCTTATCATTGCACTAAGATATGAACTTGGAAGGAATTGTGTATGACTAAAACCATGTCCTTAAGCTTCTGATTGTCAAATGACATAGGCTTGGCTTGGTTTGTTAGAATAAGGCTGATGCGGCATATAATCTCTTGCAAATATCATATGATCAACTTTGTGCCTTAAATGATTATGAATAATAAAAATGCAGCAACAAGTGTCATGTTTTCAGGTTTTGAAATAGTTGAGTAAGGGAGATCATGACTTGCTTAAACTGAAAAATACATTTGATCTCTAGCATGCCTTACACTACTTTATGTATCTCATTGATGTGATAGTGTAAGTAACCTGATAGTATGACTTGGATGAGCTTTGTTTTGTATGTATATGTTATAATATGCTCATAACATTTAAAAATTTCTCTTTTGAACCTTGCTGAATACATTGTCAAAGGGGGAGAAATATGTATAAGGAGAGATTTTTTTAAACTTTGCATATATTATACACTTTCTTCCTTCTCTGATTTTAAAAAATGGGGAGAAATTAATAAAGGGGGAGAAATGAGTTTTCAAAGCTTTTCAAAACTTTTCATAAGCCAATGTTCGGATTTTAATTGGTGTTGCCAATGCATTCATCAAGGGGGAGATTGTGAGACCTATGTGTGCTGAATACATTGGCAATTAGGATAAAAGTTAGCATTAACATTCAAAGTTTTGAATATTGCCAAAACATTCTTCTGTGGCAAGGTCCGACAAGTTCTTTGTTAGGTCCGCCAAGTGTTGGCAAGGTCCGGAGAGCTTCTGTGAGGTCCGGAGCTTGTTTTTAGGGAGCTCCCGTGAAGTTCAACTCGTAGAACTGCAGCGTCTTGTTTTTGCTTTTAACTCGCAATGTTTCAAACTTGCTTTATGGGAAGGTTTGCTTAGTATTAATTTGCTAAGTTTTTGGTGTGTTTTGGTGGTTATGGTGGATATCATTTGATATGGTTTGCAAAATGCTTATGTGACGTGCTCATGTAAGGTGTTGTGGTTTTCGAACTAACGTGAGTCAAGTCGAGGACTTGTGCTCGGAAGAATTGGTTGTTTATTCACGTGCAGGTGTTGCTTGAGTTCAAGACATGGCTGGTGACGGGATCCTTGGACTAGTCTCATGGAGGAGATGAGGTTCCAACAACCAAGCTCGGGAGGAGCTGTGGTTGAGTTGATCGGGAGGTCGCGCAGCATGTTTGGATCAAGGGCAGTGCATATGAAGGTTGCGTGTACGTCGTTGGAAGGTGTTTGCACGTGTGCAAGGAGTGCATGGACGTGGCAACATTGTTCCAAGGCGTGATGAAGAGAAGTGGACGTAAAGAATTGGTCGGAAAGGTCCAACCGACTAGGTTATAGACTCAGGCTGCGGCTGAGTCGTGATTGACTCAAATATGGAAAGTTTTGAGTTGGTTATGATAGGATTTCGTTTGGGTCACGAATTTGAGTTGTTTTAGGAATGTTTGGGACGTTCCTAAGGTGTTTGGAAGTCTTAAGATTGCTTCTATCTGCGTATAGAAGAGTCTTGAGCAGTATTGGAAAGTTACAGTTTGAATCCAAGTAGGAGTCGGAGTTCTAGTTTGAATTGGATTGGCCATAGAGCTGGTTATATAAGCAAGGGAGGCCAGAGCTCGTGGTGCACGACTTTGGGCTGTTCCTCTTGTGTTTCTATTGAATAAAGTTCATAGTTTCGAGAAGCTTTTGTGCCTTGTTCGTCCGACTTGTTTTTCGTCAACTCTTTCTCGCCGAGTTTCTGGACAGACCGACGTTGCTTTGGTGTTTCGTTCATAACTCGAGTTTTACAGATCTGATTGACGTGATTCTTTTTTGGTTGTCTTCACAACTCAATTATCTATCATCTGTTAAATTTTCACGAGCTTCTGTTCTGTAGTTTTTGAGACACACGAGTTTCTTTGCAGCGTTGCAGATCTATTTTATATCGGGTAGAACAGATTTATCTTCGTTTAATGTTTTGATCGTATCTCAAGTTTTACTTCGTGTTTTCAAGTGATTCTTGTTGCATTAGATCGGTGACATGATTCTCTACCTCTCTATTTGATTTTTCACGGTTGAACATGTTTGAAAACACTTGCACACACGGTTTCTTTAACCGATTGATTTTTTGCTGAGAGGTTTTTTTTTACGCTGCGAAAAGTTTTAAGCTACCATTCACCCCCCTCTGGTAGCTTTTCACGTGCTCTTGGATCCTACACACATAGTCGTACCCCGGGATATTGAGCTGAGGATGAAGATCCTCGATGAAGCTCACTTGTATAAGTACTTCATCCGGGCAGCAACAAAATGTACCAGGATTTGAAAAAGAAATTTTGGTGGACACGGATGAAGCGGGAGGTAGCGAAGTACGTATCCGAGTGTGATACGTGTAGACGAGTGAAGACGGATCATATGAGGAAATCAGGGCTGTTGCAACCCCTGAAGGTTCCAGCATGGAAGTGGGAGGATGTGAGCATGGATTTCATTGTGGGATTACCCCTAACATCCAACAAGCATGATTCCATTTGGGTGATCGTTGACCGACTAACCAAGTCGGCTCACTTCATTCCCGTGCATACACATTTCCAATGCCAACAGATATGCGGAGTTATATATTGCCAAGATTCTATGCTTGCATGGTGTACCCAAGACCATAGTCTCAGACCGAGGTGCATTGTTTGTATCTCGCTTTTGGGAGCAGTTGCATGCTGCTTTGGGTACTAAACTAATTAGAAGCTCTGCTTACCACCGTCAGACAGATGGCCAGACAGAGAGGGTGAATCAGGTTCTGTAAGACATGTTGAGAGCATGTGCCATCCACCACGGTAGGAACTGGGATGATCACCTACCGTTGGCGGAATTCTCGTACAACAACGGCTATCAAGCGAGTATCAAGATGGCACCCTACGAAGCTCTTTACGGTCGCAAATACCGCACCCCATTAAACTGGTGCGAGTCCGGTGAAAGGGTCACATTCGGGTTTGATGTGGTGAACGACGCCGAAGAGCGCGTTCGGACGATTCAAGCTAATTTGAAGGCCGCTCAATCCCGGCAAAAGAGCTACACTGATAAGAGGCGTAGGCCATTGCACTTTGACGTCGGTGAACACGTGTACCTCCGTGTGTCTCTGATGAAGGGCACGCACCGGTTCGGCGTCAAGGGGAAGCTCGCTCCCCGCTTCATTGGGCCCTATGCTATCACCGAGAAGTGTGGACCAGCGGCATATATACTGGAGCTACCGGCATCTCTTGCTGGTGTCCATGACGTTTTCCATGTCTCCCAACTGAGAAAATGTCTAAAGCATACCGCTGCTGTTCCTACTGAAGACATCGGCGAGTTGCAACCGGATTTAACATACGATGAATATCCGGTGGCGATTATTGATGAGAAAGCCCGAACCACGCGTAGCAGAACGTTGTAGTTCTACAAAATACTCTGGAGCAACCACACCGCCGAAGAAGCGACGTGGGAGAGCGAGGAATTCCTTCGCTCAAATTACCCGGAGTTCATGGCATCTCAACACGGGTGAGTTCCTATTACATCACTATCTCTTCTTTATAATCTCGGGACGAGATTCTGTTAAGGGGGGAGGGATGTAAAAGCCGAGGAAAAGGGACTTGCAAAAACTTTTCATCACCTCACAACACCACAGTTTTGTGGTGAATATCTTTTGAAGAATTGTGAAGAGCAAGTAACCTCCATCAAAAGGGTATGGGTTCAAACTTTCTACACATATGATAACACATGAGAGGGTGTTCAAAAACCAACTTAGAGTCATTTACATGTTTGGACCCTAGTTGGATTAAGACCACTGAGTTGAAGTACTCAAGTGCAATGGGAGGGTTTGAAAATCAGAATTTGAACTAATGTCCAACTCAAAATTCAAATGAGGGAAGGACATAATAGTGATTCAAAACTGTTGTATTCAAACTCTTGGTTGCAGTAGCTAACACAAGAATCAAAGTGCATATTTGGAATCCTTAGGTCCAAATTAGTGGGGAGGCAAAGTTTCAATAATTTTTGAAAAGGTTTGCTACCCATTTTTCCAAAAAGGATCTAAATGTGCAAAGAATTCAAATATACATTTGAATTTGGGGGAAATTTCTCCAACAAACAAATGTAGCTCAGTTTGAGACTCCAAACATTTGAATTGATCACTGGCCAGATTTTTGGGATCTTTTGAGAGAGGAGGGGGTACTGACCAGTGGGGCCCACATGTCATTGGGTGGAATAGACTTAACCCCCAAGTTTCCCTCTGTTTCTCAGTCAACCGAAGGCAGTCGCTCGAACAGCCAGCTGCCGCGCGCGCGCCACCGCCTGGGCAGCCACCTCCTGGTTCCCTCGCTCACGCTGGCGACCGGGCAGCAACTCGCCCTCCTCTACGTGACCCCCTCCCCACGCAACCGAGCCGTACGCGTTGCTTCTCTGCAAAACAGCACCGCACCGGCTCTGTTTCGCTCACCGGCGCCGCTCCTCCGATTCCCCCTGTACGCCGGCGCCTGCTTGGCCTTTGCCCGAGCCTCCAACACAAAAAAGGAGGACCAGTGCGTGCTCTAGCCAACCATAATGCCACCTCGCGGCGTTAGCGCTTTGTTCGGCCACAAATCGAAGATCGCAGCCGAGGACCGAGGTCACCCGGCAGAAAACTGAGGTTGCTCTCCGTGGACAGCACACCACGGCCATTTTCACCGCCTGACTTCTACATGAAAAAGGTGCGCCTTCACCTCCAGATCGTGTAGCTGCAACCCTCATAGCAATTGATAGACCGAGCGCAGAGAATTCCTAAGATTTCTAAAAGCTAGTGCATGCGGGTAGGGGTCGGTCTACCCCAAAATTCTAACTGCACCGTCCAAACCCAGCTCGGGTGAGCTTGCACACACCTTCCTCACTTCCTAGCGGCCCTTGTTGTTTTTTCGGGCCGCCATGGAATAATAGCTCGGGTCACCGTGGAGCTCTATGTTGCTGAACTTTTCACGGGGTTTGGCAGCCAATTTCGACACCCTCGAGCTCCCGCGGTGCTCTCCGATCCTTTTCCGATCGTTTTTATGCATTGTAGCGCATTCCCGACCACGCCGGAACCCTAACAGCCGCTGTCACCGTCGGGCGCCCTGTTCCGGTGAGCTACGGCCGCCGGCGACCCCCGAGCCGAGTTCAGCGTCGCAAGTTAGGGCGGGGCGGTGAGTCTGGGGGCGGGAGATGGCCGGGAAAGAGGTTCCGGCGACGCTCGCCGGAGGGCACCGCCACGGGCCCCTGTTTGGCGCGAGGAAGGAGAAGACCTGCCGGGTGGGACCCACTGGCAGGCATTTGAACATTTTGGAATTTTCAGTTTTCAGTTTAAACTTTGGAGGGCCACAACTTGGGGTAGGAGAGTCCAAAAATTGTGAAACAAATTTTGTTGGACTCCTCTAATAGAGTAGAATCAAAATACGAAACCCAATTAATATGAAACCCATTATTTAATTCTGGAAAATTCTTTAAAGCTTTTCAGCAAAAGACTTTTTGAGAGAGTTTGGTTCATCCAAAAATCCTAAATTTTTGCCAGAATATTCCTTAGGATGTTAGAACCCCTGTAAAAGTTTCAGAGCATTTGGAGTTGATTTGTCCAGGGCAATTCAGATTTGAAGGTGTTGTGTTCATTTGAATACAGAAACATTTTCAGAGAATTTCCAAAACTTGGAAATTCAGTTCTGGGCAGATCTTAGCTCCAAAAATGCTAGGAAAATTCATGCAAACTCTAGGAGATATAATTCAAATTGTAGTTCATTAAGTTGGCATGAACAGGGGTGTTACCTCAGAATTAATTCTTCTTTGCTTATTGGCTAAGAGAATTATTCTGAACAAACCACTCAATGAAAAGTGCTAATTTTTGGTCCATAGGGTTTTCTTGTGACAAGGAACTCACACAAAAATTCTCAGCTCCATTGGAGCTCTAGATCACCCCTGCTCTATTTAACCACTTGAGGTGATCAATGTGGGAGAGGGGGATAACCACTTAGCACTTAATCATGTGCTTAGATCCAAACTGAAACCACTAACCCCAGTTTCATTTTTAATTCTTGAACAGAGTCCCAGTTGTTAAAAATTTGTTATTAGAACATGTAACAGAAACATTACAATAAACTCACGTGCATATTCATTAACATGTAGTATTTTAGTAACGTGCAGTCGCTGAAGGCGAGGAAGCTCCGGGGGTACTCGACTTCCTACTTCCTGAAGAAGAACTAACTCCTGACCAGCAGCAACAAGGCAAGCCCCGGTTTGCATTAACTTTTTTATAAGTTTTACTTTGTTTATATGTGTCGTATGAAGTATGAATGTGCATTAGGTATAGGATGGAACCCCACTAGCATAACCAAAAAGTTTCTGATAAGAGTGAGGGTAGTGTCTAAGACCTCGAGTAGACAGGCTATACTTAATGATTCATAGAACTTCGGTACAAGTCGAGTAGTTGGAATCTACTCGCGAGTTAGGATTGGGACACACGGGATTGGTTCGAGTGACGTGAGATCATCTTAGTAATGATAATGAGACTTGGCAGGGGCTAGGGCACAGCAAGAGGGAGTCTTGTGTGCGCAGCCCTGTCCGTGTCGATTGAGGACCGATCCGTGTGCGGCCCACGCTGATCAAGTTTGAATGTACCGAAGGCATATCAGATATATGGGCCCCGATAAACCGATGTAGCCTAAACCTCCGGGCGTCGAGGCATAATGCACCGATTTATAGGTGTAGGCTGAGGGCAGCAAGGTGGAAATCTGCCAACGGGCATAGAGAGATGCTCCGTGTGGGGAACCTCCTGCTCATTTCGGTGCGACCGGTTTGACGTTTGGGCTGTTGGGTGAAAGGTTGTCATGTACGACATCGAGTGAGCGTGCTGTGCAGCTCCATGGGTGGGCGTACATGACGTGCTCTTTGGGTATCCCTGCAGGTGTATATCGAGTCGATTCGCCGTCCCTCGCGGTGAAGAGTACCACTTGGTCACTGAGTCGTGACGTAGGCTAATGTATGAAATATG
This sequence comes from Neostapfia colusana, assembly GCA_030760725.1. Taxonomy (NCBI): domain Eukaryota; kingdom Viridiplantae; phylum Streptophyta; class Magnoliopsida; order Poales; family Poaceae; genus Neostapfia; species Neostapfia colusana. Next base: position 106,389,011 of record JASWHV010000003.1, read on the forward strand.
ATGATTCAATATTGCTGATTGATATAATTGTATTGCTACATGTGTGCCACCAAATATTGCTTACTAAATTTCAGATTCCTGAACTGTTAACTTGTTGCTAAAAGATGAATTAAGGGTGAACTTGGAGGCGTGTCCATTTTCTGCTATGTTACTATCCTATGTTCATTATACACCTCATGTAGAGTTTCATGCCTAGGGAGTCGGTTAAGTCTTGTTGAGCCATCGGGCTCACGGTTGCTGCTTAAGTGTTTTTCAGGTGAGGAGCCACCCACGGACTCGGAGTACGAGTCCACCGGCGAGGGTTACCCTCCGTGGGGGACCACGGCTGAGTGGGAGCCTTACACGCCGCGCTGAGATGAGGAGTGCAGCCAGTGTTGGTTGCCCTAGGGCTGGGCAGCCGACTTTTGCTAGATAGGAGGGCGTGAGTTGTATAGTTTAGACTTCCGCTGTGTAACATAAACAATAGTTTGTAACTGAGTAGTGTACTACTTGTACAGTTCCAGTTGTTTTTCCCATGTAATATATTGTGTCCTTATGACGTGTGCTGTCGGGTGTCGCATCGCGTGGCACCACCCTCTGCGATCCTGGATGGGCGGATCCCGGTCCGCCACAACTTGCACTTGTGCCAAAAGTGACACTAACATGAAGAAAAAGCAAAACTTGACAAAGGAAAAGCAATCTATGCACGCAGTGCATACTCGGTCACAAGACCTCCTAATGTCAAATATGGCATTGGATATTCTAATGGTGAAAAGAAAACGCTAGAAGCCACAAGAATAACAAGAGTTGCATTGCCTTTGTCAAGGGAAACTCTTCTCAAGTTAGAAAACTTAATAATGTTGATAAATTTAACACTGTGAACACATATGAACAACAACTTCTATTTAGAATGATGCTTCATATGTACTTATGAAAAGTAATCTTGGAAGAGTTTATGCTAAATATGTTGGGCCACGCCATGGGAACACCAAGTATCATGTGTGGGCGCCCAAATCACTTGTGACTAACCTCAAAGGACCAAAGCAAGCTTGGGTACCTAAGACCAAGGCATAAATTGTTTTTGCAGACTTATTCATCTCGTGGAGCAAAATGGGTGCTAGATAGTGGATGCACCAATCACATGACCGGAGAAAGAACAATATTCATGGAATATGAAGAAAATGAAAATCCAAGCGGAGGCATTTACTTTGGTGATAATAGTCAAGGAAAAGTGCTTGGTACCGGTAAAATTGCAATTTCATCACAACATACTCTCTCTTATGTTTTACACGTTGACTCCTTGGATTATAATCTTTTGTCCATATCTCAAATATGTGACAAGGGTTATAATTGCTTATTCACTAATGAGGGTGTGACTGTCTCTAGAAGGAGTGATAACTCAATTGCATTCAAGGGTGTGTTGAAGGGAAAACTTTATCTAGTTGACTTCAACAAAGATAAAGCCGAACTTGACACATGCTTGGTTGCAAATACCAACATGGGTTGGCTGTGGCATAGACGGCTAGCACATATTGGTATGAGGAATCTTCAAAAACTCCTCAAGGCAATCACATCCGAGGTTTAAAGGATGTTGTTTTTGAGAAAGACAGGCCGTGTAGAGCATGTCAAGCAGGGAAGCAAGTAGGAGCATCCCATCCCGCGAAGAATGTCATGACTACAACAAGACCGCTTGAGCTCCTTCACATGGATCTATTTGGTCCAGTTGCCTACATAAGCATGGGCGGTAATAAATACGGTCTAGTCATTATTGATGATTTTTCACGCTTCACGTGGGTTTTCTTTTTGCATGATAAGACAGAAATTCAAGGAACCCTCAAGAAGTTCATCAAGCGTGCCCAAAATGAATTCTCATTGAATATCAAGAACATACGAAGCGACAATGGGACAGAATTCAAGAACACCCAAGTTGAGGAGTATCTAGACAAAGAAGGGATAAAGCACAAATTTTCAGCACCAAATACTCCTCAACAAAACAGAGTAGCCGAAACGAAGAACATAACTCTCATTGAGATGTCAAGGACAATGCTCGATGAATACAATACTTCGGACAGGTTTTGGGCTGAAGCGGTTAACTCCGCTTGTCACGGCATAAATCGACTATATCTTCATCGGTTGCTCAAGAAAACCTCTTAAGAACTACTCACGGGTAACAAGCCAAATATTTCATATTTTCGAGTTTTTGCTTCAAAATGGTATATTTTAAATAAGAAGCCAAGGGCCTCGAAGTTTGCTTCGAAGTCCGATGAAGGTTTCTTACTTGGCTATGATTTGAACTCCTACGCTTATCGTGTCTTCAACAAAACCTCCAGACTTGTTGAAGTAGAATGTGACATAGTGTTCGATGAAACTAACGGCTCTCAAGAAGAGCAAGTTGATCAGTGTGTGCTAGATCATGAAGAAGCTCCATGTCAAGCATCGAGAAGAATTTCATTGGGCGATGTTTGACCACAAGTGCCACCTTCAAATGCGAATGAAGAAAATGAACCACAGATGGAGGAAAATGATCAAGGGGGAGCTTCCATACAAGATCAACCTCAAGAAAATCAAGAAGACCAAAACATCAATGAGAGCAACTATCTAGGTGAAGAAGAAGATAATGATGAAGATTCAAGACCACAAGTGCCACATCCAAGAGTACACCAAAGCATCGAAAGAGATCACCCCGTTGACAACATAATCGGTGACATTCAAAAGGGAGTAATAACTCGATCTCGCATAGCTAATTTTTGTGAACAATATTCCTTTGTATCTTCTTTGGAACCATACAGGGTTGAGGATGCATTAAAAGATCCGGACTGGGTGATGGCGATGCAAGAAGAATTGAACAACTTCAAAAGGAGTGAAGTGTGGGAGCCGGTTGAAAGACCCAAGTCCAACGTCGTCGGCACTAAATGGGTCTTCCGCAACAAGCAAGATGAACATGGAGTGGTGACAAGGAACAAGGCACGACTTGTGGCAAAAGGGTACTCACAAGTCAAAGGTTTGGATTTCGATGAGACTTTTGCTCCCGTAGCTAGGCTTGAATCGATTCGTATATTACATGCATATGCTACTCACCACGATTTCAAACTTTATCAAATGGACGTGAAAAGCACCTTTCTCAACGGACCGATCAAGGAGGAGGTGTACGTGGAGAAACCACCCGGTTTTGAAGATAAAGAGCACCCCGACTATGTGTTCAAACTGCGTAAGGCTCTCTATGGCCTCAAACAAGCTCCTAGAGCTTGGTATGAGTGCCTTAGAGATTTTTTGATTGAAAATGACTTCAAGATCGGAAAAGCTGATTACACCTTGTTTACTAAACACTTTGATGGTGATCTCTTCATTTGCCAAATCTATGTTGACGATATTATATTTGGTTCAACTAACAATTCCTGTTGTAAAGAATTTAGAAAGATTATGACAGATAGATTTGAGATGTCCATGATGGGAGAGTTGAGGTACTTCTTGGGATTCCAAGTGAAGCAACAAAAGGACTGGACGTTCATAAACCAAACAAAGTACACTCAAGACATTCTCAAGAAGTTTGGAATGGAAAAAGAAAAGCCCATAAAGACTCCCATGGTGACAAATGGACACCTGGATCTCAATGAAGACAGACCAAATGTTGATTAAAAGGTATATCGTTCCATGATTGGCTCCTTACTCTATTTATGTGCATCTAGGCCTGATATCATGTTGAGTGTATGTTTGTGTGCAAGATTTCAAGCAAATCCTAAGGATGTCATCTGACAGCCGTTAAAAGGATCTTGAGATATTTAGTTCATACACCCAACCTAGGCCTTTGGTATCCCAAACGTTCAAAATTCAATCTCATTGGATACTCCGATGCAGATTATGCCGGATGCAAGGTAGATAGAAAAAGTACTACCGGCACTTGCCAATTTCTAGGTACATCCTTAGTTTCTTGGTCCTCCAAGAAACAAAATTCAATTGCCTTATCCACGGCCGAAGCAGAGTATGTTGCAGCCGGGAGTTGTTGTGCACAACTTCTTTGGATGCGACAAACTCTAAGGGATTACGGTTACAATATGAGCCGTATTCCACTCCTTTGTGACAATGAGAGTGCAATTAAAATTGCCCATAACCTTGTTGAGCACTCTAGAACCAAACACATAGATATCCGACATCATTTTTTGAGAGATCACTCATTGAAAGGAGACATAGCCATTTCCCATGTCAACACTGAAAAACAACTAGCCGATATCTTTACCAAGCCACTTGATGAAAAACGCTTTTGTGAGCTCCGAAATGAACTAAATATCCTTGATGCTCGAAATGTGGCTTGAAAACTTGCATATCTGTATGCCATCCTCAAAATCATGTTAATTATGTTGAAAGATCATCTCTCTCTCTCTATTTTTCTCTTAAAAACTATGTTAGTTACTTGATCTTGGTGAATCATGGTCATAGCTTGATTGTTGTATGATTACTGATCATATTCATCAAGAATATCTGTAGGTTGTTGTCCCTTATTCCTTAATAGGAACCTCTGAATACATATGTATATATATATATATATGTATATATATGTATATATATATATATTTGTACACCTCTATACAAGGGACCATGGACTAGTCTGTGGTCACCCCGGACTAGTGCGCACTTAGTCCATTAGACCGGACTAGTCCGGACCACCACGGACTAGTCCGATTTTCTCTCTGACCAGAAAACAGACTAGTCTGATACGGTCCGGACTAGTCCGATATTTCAACTCCATAACCCTAAGGCCGGCTCAAACCTAATCTTCTTCATCCTCACAACCCTTCCCACTCTCTCTCTCCTTTAGATACAACTAGAATGATGAGATCATTGCCCAGTTCTATGCAACTTGCCACTTTGCCCACGATGGAGAAGACAAAGTGACTTGGATGACACATGGATCCAAGTACACAATTTCTTATACTGAGTTTGCTAGACTGCTGCATCTTGAGGACTTCGGCAATGATGAGATTGTGATTCACAATCTGGGAGTTGTGGAGAAGGACAAGAAGGAGTTTCTCTATGATACTCGACTCCCATTCAATCCTCCCTCAACCAAGAACATGAAGCCCTTCTTCATTGTTCTCAACAGAGTGCTCCGGAAAACCATTGCTCCAAAGGATGGAGATGCCGGGAGCGTCCAATGTTATTTGAGAACCTTGATGAAGGTAATCAGTAGGAGGAGAAGATTTAATATCTTCGATTATATTTGGAATGACATGGTGAACATATCCTGCACACCAAACCGTTCTTGTAGCTATGCACCTTACCTGATGTTCATGATTGAGAAAGTCACAGGAATTGAGTTTGTGAAAGATGTAGAGCACACTGCTCTAAGGCCTCAGAAGCCTCCTCAGGCCTCCCTCCAAGCTGCCTCCTTGTCACACCCAGTTCTCCGAAGAACAACCGAGTGAATATCACATGTATGCCAGGATCATTTTCTCATACATCTGATGACAAATAGTGAAGCATCATTTATTACAAGCCAGGTGTCGAATATAAATATGTCTTACAAAGCATACGTCTCGATGGACAATAATAAGTTCATGACATGTAAATAAACTAGCAGCGGAATATTATTCTTGTGGGCTCCGTCACAGGCGTTGCCCGGGGGCCTCCATGAACCTAGAATCCTTCTTCGGCTCCGAAGTCTTGATCATTAAACACCACATCATCCTCTTGACCTGAGCAGCAATTTAAACCAACAAATATGCAAGGTTGAGTACCGTTGGTACTCAGCATGTGTGGGAAAATTATGTCATGCATGGCTAGAACAAGGAGAGGTTGAACTCATGGTTAAAGCACTACGCAATTAATACCTATCACCTTAGCTATTAAGCACCTACATTACGACATAGGTGAAATGGTCCCAATCTTCCAACCCATCATCATAATCAAATGACCAAATCCTCAAATTCCAATGTTAAGCTCCCCGCTTAACATCCTCAACTTCCAAAGCCATCAATCCTCTAATCATGAATAAGTCCAAGCCGCTCTTGACCGTGAGCATGGCTGTCATGATAGTTTTGACTCTGCAGAGTTTGCACCACTGTACCCACATGTAGTGATTTCATCCCCCATTGCCGGGTGGACTAAAAGAACCTCCATTATGCCAGTGGCCACGAACCACATTCACACTTCCCAGGTGTGTAGCCAGGAGATCACTACGAAGCCTTTACAAAGGGATTCCCAACGAGCATGGGCCCACTGAGGTTTCACCCCTAACAACATACAAGAGGCTCCAACCCCGCTGCAGTGGCCCCCTCTTGAGCCTTGCGGTTCATATGGTAGTCCAGCTGACACCTACTCCCCGCATCATCCAACACACCCATACTACGCCGGGGATACACCTAATTAATTGGCCAAGCTGCCCCATCTCATCATCTGGTTGGCACGGTAAAGCCAGGTTACATGCTCCATGAACCGGTCCTTAGGATCCAAACAAGTACTAAACACAAACCTGAGTCTCGTGCACCCAGCACCAACCAAATCATCCAACTTGCCTCGATCCCTACCTCTATATAACTCATAATGTCTCATGCAATAGTAAGGTAAACAAGTTGATGATATCATATCCCACTTATCCCATTCTAAGCATGGCTAAGCATAAGTAATATGAATGACATAATGAAACAAATCCCAACCCAAGCTACAAGGAAACAAGATAATGCAATTCTAGGGAAACTTCCTAGCATAGGTTTCAGATTTCAATTGACAATGCAAATAATTCTATCTACTCATCCTAGCATAGGATCAAAGTGGTCAAGGACACTTGCCTTCTTCCTGTTTCTCTGAGAATGGAAAATCTTGGTCTTGGAAGGGGAGAACTTGCTCTGGAGCAGGTTCTACTCATACCATCACACATAGCAAAAGAAAACAACAATCCATAAGACATAGTTCACACTTTCACTTCATACAAACCAAACATTCACACCTAAGAAAGTCATTCACACTTCTAAGGGTTGTGGTTACTCTATGTGTGGTGATTTTTGACCTACATGCACTTTTAAACATATGTATATTATTTCTAACTTTTGTATTCAGATTTCTGTTTGTACACTATATATAAATTCCCAATTTAAACAAATTCTTTAATACCCTCTTTAGCTACCAAGAGTGCATGCAAGGTAATTTCCTACTCCAAATGGTTTTCAGACCTTCTACCAATCCTGAACTAAATTCTTTGGATTTTGGAAACTTCATTTATCATTTTCTAGTTATTCACACTTAGCTTGCTATATTTCTAGATTTATTTCCTATGCCTAAATGTGAACTTTATTAGGAAAATAGTAAGACACCTCATCTAAACAGAATAGGTTCTGATCTAAAATATTAAATAATATATTTTTGAACTTCTCCTCTGATGTGAACTATTTTAAATTTATTTTATAAATTTTCAGAATTATTTCCTAGCCTAAAAATGTGTCCCTATAACTAATAAATGTGAACAATCAATTAGACAGATCCATTTCAGCTAAAAATCTATTTTTATCTCACTCCAAAGTTTTCCAAGTGCTAGGAAAGTTTAAATTTGAATTTACAATGTGTTTGTCCCATTTTTTAAATTTTAAATACTAATCACATATTCAAACTCCTAAATTTAATATCACATAGGGTTAAAAAGGTAAACTCACCCCACTACAGGGTCTATTATATTATTTTAAGAATTTCCTGGGGCCTAACTATGCATAACAGAGGGGTTTTGCTAATTTTTATTAAGTCCAGGGGCTAAAACTGATTTTTAATTGAATTTACATGAATTTCTGAAGTTCCAGGGGCTAGATCAGAAGTTTCCGGGGCTAGCTCGTATTTTCCAAGATCCCCAGGGGGTAGCGCGTAAGAATCCCAGCCTTTATAATGCGGGGCTGACGTGGACCGTCCGATTTAAAACAAACGGCTGAGATTATAACGTCGAACCGGTACGTGGGGATTTAAATTCTACCGTGCGATTTAAAATAGACGGCCCTCAAGCGGCCACGTCGCTCTGATCGAGCGCGGGCGGCGCTGCCCGGCGGCGCGCGGCGGCGGAAGGCGGCGATCTCGCCGGAAAACTTCGGATCTTCGTCAATTCTACCTAAAACTGGGATTTCATGGCATAGATCGGTAGAGGGGAGGTCGGGGATCTCAACTCGGGGTTTTTCTTGAGCTCGGAGGTCCTGGAAAGCGGTCGGCGATGAGGTCCGAGGTGAATTCACGGCGATGCTCGTCGGCTCTGTGTTTGAAGCGCAAACCACTGAGTTTTCTGTACCTGCGTGATTCCCCAGAGGCGGTGGATCAAGATCAGCGCGTTAGATCAGAAATCCCGAGCGAAGATCGGGAGAAATTGGCTAGAGAAACTCTGGTTCTCACCGGGAGGATAAACGGCTGATCGTGGGGGAAAACGGAGCGATGCCGGCGTTTTTATAGACGAGGAAGGGCGGTGGGTTTGTTTAGATCGAGTTTGAGTCGTCTGGGACCGGGAGTCGGGCTGAGGGACGCGGAATTCCGGGTTGGTTACGATCGCGCGAGCGCGCGCGGAAGAGTCCGGCGGTTGGCGCGAGCGGGAGGTCGGGGATGACAGGCAGGCCCCGCATGTCAGTGAGAGGGAGAGGGGGGCGCGCGGCTGCGGGCTGGCGCGGGGGTGGATGGGCCGGCTGGTGGGTTTCGGCCCACTTGCCGGGGGGGTTTGTTTTTTCTTTTTCTTTTTCTTTTTCTTTTCTGTTTTGAGTTTAATTTGAATTCCAATTTAAATTTGAATTTCTGCACCACATGCAATACGTCCAAAAAATTTTAAATTCCCCTCTTAACAGGTTTTGGGGTGTTACAGCTCTACCCCCCTTAGAAGAAATCTCGACCTCGAGATTGGTGGTTCTAAGAAAACAATTCCGGAAACTGTGCCTTAAGCTCGTCTTCTCGCTCCCATGTGGCTTCCTCTTCTGAGTGATGCTTCCACTGCACCTTGCACATCCGGATTCTTTTATTTCTTGTGAGGCATTCCATTGTCTCCAAAATCTTGAACGGTTGTTCGGCATAAGACAGATCCTCAGCTACGTCAACCTCGTTTAGGGGTAACTTCTCTTCAGGCGTCCTTAGGCATTTCTTGAGCTGCGACACATGGAATACATCATGCACGTCCGATAGGCGAGCCGGTAATTCTAGTTGATATGCCACTTCACCCTTCCTCTCCAAAACATGAAAGGGTCCGATGTATCGAGGTGATAACTTCCCTTTCACCTTGAACCGACGAAGTCCTCGAATAGGGGACACCTTGAGGTAGACATAGTCCCCTATGTTGAAAAACGAGCTCTCTTCTCCGTACATCGGCATAGCTCTTTTGTCGTGTTTGTGCTATCCTCAAGTTGTTGCGGATTTCCCTCACTTTCGCCTCGGCATCTTGTAGTACCTCGGGTCCAAACACTTTACCTTCCCCGGCTTGGTTCCAAAATAGGGGAGTTCTGCACTTCCTCCCATACAAAGCTTCAAATGGTGACATCTTCATACTAGCCTGTTATCTGTTGTTATAGGATAACTCCGCATACGGTAAGTTCTTATCCCAACTCTCAGCATATCCTCAAGGATCTGATTGGTTCTTTCCGTCTGCCCGTAAGTTTGGGGATGATAGGCAGAACTAAAATTCAGATGGGTTCCCATGGTTTCATGCAACTTCTGCCAGAACCTTGAGGTGAACTGTGTCCCTCGATCCGACACTATCTTCTTTGGCACTCCATGGTAACACACGATCCTTGACATGTACAACTCCGCCAATTTGGATCCGTTGTAGCTTTCTTTCACGCGGATGAAATGAGCTACCTTGGTTAGCCTGTCGATGATGACCGATATCGAATCGTATCCTGATTGGGTCCTAGGCAATCCCACTATGAAATCCATACCGATTTCTTCCCATTTCCATTCAGGCACTTTGAGTGGTTGCAATAATCCAGCGGGTCGTTGATGTTCCGCTTTCACCAACTGACATGTGTCACATAGGGCAACATGTTCCGCGACATCTCGCTTCATGCCATACCACCAATACCTGCTCTTGAGGTCCTGGTACATCTTCGTACTCCCAGGATGAATGGAATAGTCGGAATCATGAGCCTCCTTCAAAATCAATTCAAGGATCTCCTTTACTTCAGGCACACAGATCCTTTTCCCGTGCCACACCGTACCTTGTTCATCTTCTCTGAAACCAGGGGCTTTATTTTCCTTGATGAGTTGTCTGATTTCTTGTATCTTCTCGTCATTCTTTTGACCATCGCGTATATCTTGGTCTAGTGTGGAGTCCACTTCCATGGCGATGGCTTCACCACTATTCACCAGGCATAGATAACATCGTCCTTCAATTCTGCAGGCATGTCCTTCAAGCTCAACCTATTGACCTGCACTTTCCGGCTTAAAGCATCTGCCACGACGTTTGCTTTCCCAGGATGATAGTTGATGCCCACATCAAAGTCATTGATTAGCTCTAACCATCTCCTTTGTCTGAGGTTGAGATCTGGCTGTGTGAAAATGTACTTTAAACTCTTATGATCCGTATATATCTCTGTCCTCTTCCCCATCAAGTAGTGCCGCCAAATTTTCAACACGTGTACCACTGCGGCTAGTTCTAGGTCATGTGTAGGATAGTTCTTCTCGTGTTTCCGGAGCTGTCGAGATGCATAAGCCACGACATGCCCTTCTTGCATGAGAACACATCCCAACCCGTTTCCAGAGGCATCACAGTACACCGAAAAGTTCTTCTGCATATCTGGCATAACTAGCACTGGAGCTGTTGTCAATCTTTTCTTTAGCTCCTGAAAACTCGTCTCGCACTGCGGCGTCCATGTGAATGTGATTCCCTTCTCCAACAGTTTGGTGAGGGGTCTGGAGATCTTGGAGAATCCCTCAATGAACCGTCGATAGTATCCAGCCAATCCCAAGAAGCTTCTAACGTCCCCGACATTCTCAGGGGTCTTCCACTTATGTATATCCTCGATCTTGGTGGGATCTACGGAGATTCCTCCCTCCGAGATTATATGTCCTAAGAAGGGAACTCTCTTCAGCCAAAACTCACACTTGCTCAACTTGGCATATAGTTGGTGTTCTCTCAGCTTCTGCAACACAACCTTAGATGTTTCTCATGTTCCTCTTCATCTTTGGAGAAGACGAGAATGTCATCTATGAAAACCACCACGATGTCCAGATATTCCATGAATACCTTGTTCATGAGATACATGAAGTATGCCGGGGCATTAGTTAGCCTGAAAGGCATGACGGTGTATTCATACAGTCCGTACCGAGATACGAAAGCTGTCTTTGGAGAATCAGTTTGCCTTATCTTAAGTTGGTGGTATCCCGACCTGAGATCAATTTTCGAGAACACACAAGCTCCCCTCAACTGATCAAACAAGTATTCAATGCGGGGTAATGGGTACTTGTTCTTGATGGTTACTTCATTCAAGGCATGGTAGTCTACGCATAACCTTTGGGTTCCGTCCTACTTCGGCACAAATATCACTGGAGCTCCCCATGGTGAGGAACTAGGACGAATATACCCCTTCTTCATCAATTCTCTTAAATGATCCTTGAGTTCTCCCAGCTGCTTGGAGTCAATCCGATAAGGTCTCTTGTATATCGGAGCTGTTCCAGGCACTAGCTCAATCGCGAATTCCACTTCACGATCGGGAGGCATACCTGGCAACTCCTCTAGAAAAACGTCCGGATATTCCCTGATAATCCTGATCTCCTCCACTTTCACCTCAACTTGATTTAATTTAATGTCCCTCCTAGGCTCTTGTATTGTTATGAACTTTACTCTTGTGCCACTAGGGTGAGTTAGTTCCACCGTTCTAGTCGAACAATGGATGATTCCCTTATGTTTGGTCAACCAATCCATGCCCAAAATAATATCTATCCCTTGTGAATCTATCACTATAAGGTTGGCAGTAAATACCACCCCATTAATGTCTAGATTCACCTTGGGACACACTTGTCTTGTCCTTATTTCTCCACCTAGAGAGTTTACTGCTAGCATACGATTCATTTGTGTTGTTGCTAGGTCATGCTTCTTAACAAACCCTTGAGCAATGAACGAGTGGGTAGCACCAGAATCAAACAGCAGGGTTGCAATGTGTAAATTGGCAGGAAACTTACCAACTACCACATCGGGTGCCTCTTGCGCCTCCTCCATGGTGACGTGGTTCACCCGTCCTCGCATTACATTCTGCTGTTGCGGCTGCACGGGCTTCTTCTTTGGGCACTTATGGGCGTAGTGCCCCACTTCACCACAGTTAAAGCATTGCACCCCAACCTTAGGTGCCTGGCGTTTGTTGTCTTGGGGTTGGTTCGGGGGTCCTTGTACTGCTGGTCGAGGTTGATATGCGGGGCGAGGTTTCTGTACAAACTGACGTTGTGGCTGCGTTGGTGCGGACGGAGGCCTGAAGTTCGGGTTGTACCCTCTCGGTGCTGAGTAGGGTACCGCAGCTCGGCTCGTCTGCCCTGCGGGTTGCTGCATCAGGCGTGGGCGGGTGTTGCTACCCGAGGCTTGGTGTGACCATCCCGCCTTCCTCCTGTTCTCATTTTCCAAGGCCTTCAGCTTCCCTTCTACAACAAATGCCCTGTCCACCATCTTTTGGAAACTTTCATACTCGTTGGAGGACATTGCACACTGCATTTCCGCTGTAAGTCCTTCCACAAAGCAGTCCTGTTTCTGCTCATCGGTCTCTATGTCCCGTGGTGCATAACGGGATAGTTGGGTGAATTTAGTCCCTCACCGTCATGTTTCCTTGCTGCAGCCCCAAGAACTCCTTTCTCTTGTTTTTAAGTTCACCCCTTGGTATGTAATGGTTTCGGAAGCTACACTTGAACTCTTCCCAAGTGATGTTCTCGGGGTCATGATGGGCGGCCACGTAAGCAGTCCACCAATCAGCAGCAGGTCCATGCAATTGGTGAGAGGCAAACAGCACCCTCTCATACCCTTGGCACTCTATGATCCTCATCTTGCTCTCAATGGTCTTTAGCCAGTCGTCTGCCTCCAGGGGCTCAGCAGCACTTGCAAACTTCGGAGGTTGAGTTCCCAGAAACTCACTCAACCTTGGTTGGCGTGATGCAGCTTGTGGAGGTGGAGCTTGGTGCAAGTTGGCCACCACTTGAGTCAGGTTCTGGATGAGCTGATTTTGATTCTCAAGCATTTGGTGGATGGGATCAACTCCTTCACGGCGACCACCCCTGTCTTGGCCTCCAGAAAGATGAGGGTTGCCGGCCTCATCGTTGCTGTTGGCGGGGTTGGCACCACGACCCTTTCCTCTTCCGGCCATCTATCATGATTAACCAGATGTTAATTTAAAGCATTACGTATTAACTTACCAGTTTTTGCTTGTTTAAACTTTAAGATTTTGAGAACTTATTTCATTTATATTTTCTGAGGATTTCATGTCTTACGTGAACATAAATGCACTCTTAATTCATATGGGTTCACACACCAAAGCAAAACAACCTGAAGACGAGGTTGTGGACAAACGCCCATGGCTTCCACAACTCACGTCACACACCAAGCATTAACACACCATTAACTAAGGTAACGACTCGACTACTCGACATCCTGCTAAACTAAGGGAAGGACTCTACACTACTCGTATCATTGAGCTGGCTCCTCGGAATCTTCCTCATTATTGCGGCCGCCTTATGACTCCGCTTTGGGTGGGGAAGCTGCTGGTGGGGAAGTGCGGCGATGCCTGCTTGCCCGACGATCTGGGGAGTCAGGAGTCCATGTGTCATTCAAGGTGACACACAGTTCATTCCCATCTCCTCTTTCTCTCGCCCTCAAGCTGGCTCGAAGCAACGCCTCAGTGTCTTTCAGGGTGTCACGTACATCCTGAAGCTCCTGCTGACACTCCTGCAGTCGAGTGCTGAGCATAGCAGCATCCTCCAAGCACAAATCCATGTGCTCATGGGAAGTCCCTTGCTGCACTGGCGGGTACTTGTACTCCGTTGTACCACTCTCACGCTGGAGGACATACATGTACTCAGTCCTGTCCAGGTGGCGACGGTAGATGTGACTCTGGCAGGTGATAGCCTCCCAGGTGACATCCTTCTCTGTATCGACCTGTGTCGCTCGACAAGCTGGAGAGCTGTAGATCTTGAGCAGCTGATTTTCATGGATAATCCTCATGTCTGAACTCCATTCTTCCCTCTTCCCACGGATGATCCTGGTGGAGCTATAGTGTATGATAAGCTTGCCCGTGTTGCCGGCGGCTTGGAGCATGCATCGAAGACGGTGCAACAAGCCTCCTACTGCCAATCCGTAGGAGAGATACGTCACCGGACGGTTCTCCTCTCTCAGGGCAAGGGCAACTACGGGAACTCTCCCTCCGGTGGACTTGCGGCGGTGCGGATCATGCAAACCATCTAAAACATAAAGCATTTAAAATTAAGTTAGATAAGATTTTAAACAAAAATCCTATTTTGAATAAAAGATGGGGTAAGATGAATAAAGTGGCCCATTAAATAATACTTTTCAACCCACACCTTGTAAAATAGTTTTTAAGAAAATAGGGTCCTTAAATACGTCCATTTCTAACTAGGTCCATGTTCCTACGGGCAACCTTGGCTCTGATACCACTTCTGTCACATCCGGTTTCTCCGAAGAACAACTAGTGAATATCACATGTATGCCAGGATCATTTTCTCATACATGTGATGACAAATAGTGAAGCATCATTTATTACAAGCCAGGTGTCGAATATAAATATGACTTACAAAGCATACGTCTCAATGGACAATAATAAGTTCATAACATGTAAATAAACTAGCAGCGGAATATTATTCTTGTGGGCTCCGTCACAGGCGTTGCCCGAGGGACTCCATGAACCTAGAATCCTTCTTCGGGTCCGAAGTCTTGATCATTAAACACCACATCATCCCCTTGACCTGAGCAGCAATTTACACCAACAAATATGCAATGTTGAGTACCGTTGGTACTCAGCAAGTGTGGGAAAATTATGTCATGCAGGGCTAGAACAAGGAGAGGTTGAACTCATAGTTAAAGCACTACGCAATTAATACCTATGACTTTAGCTATTAAGCACCTACATTACTACATAGGTGAAATGGTCCCAATCTCCCAACCCATCATCATAATCAAATGACCAAATCCTCAATTCCAATGTTAAGCTCCCCGCTTAACATCCTCAACTTCCAAAGCCATCAATCCTCTAATCATGAATAAGTCCAAGCCGCTCTTGACCGTGAGCGCGGCTGTCATGACAGTTTTGACTCTGCAGAGTTTGCACCACTGTACCCACATGTAGTGATTTCATCCCCCGTTGCCGGGTGGACTAAAAGAACCTCCATTATGCCAGTGGCCACGAACCACATTCACACTTCCCAGGTGTGTAGCCAGGAGATCACTACGAAGCCTTTACACCTCATCTAAACAGAATAGGTTCTGATCTAAAATACTAAATAATATATTTTTGAACTTCTCCTCTGATGTGAACTAATTTAAATTTATTTTATAAATTTTCAGAATTATTTCCTAGCATAAAAATGTGTCCCTATAACTAATAAATGTGAACAATCAATTAGACAGATCCATTTCAGCTAAAAATCTATTTTTATCTCACTCCAAAGTTTTCCAAGTGCTAGGAAAGTTTAAATTTGAATTTACAATGTGTTTGTCCCATCTTTTAAATTTTAAATACTAATCACATATTCAAACTCCTAAATTTAATATCACATAGGGTTAAAAAGATAAATTGACCCCACTACAGGGTCTATTATATTATTTTAAGAATTTCAGGGGCCTAACTATGCATAACAAAGGGGTTTTGCTAATTTTTATTAAGTCCAGGGGCTAAAACTGATTTTTAATTGAATTTACATGAATTTCTGAAGTTCTAGGGGCTGGATCAGAAGTTTCCGGGGCTAGCTCGTATTTTCCGAGATCCCCAGGGGGTAGCGCGAAAGAATCCCGGCCTTTATAATGCGGGGATGACGTGGACCTTCCGATTTAAAACAGACGGTTGAGATTATAACGTCGAACCCGTACGCGGGGATTTAAATTCTACCGTGCGATTTAAAATAGACGGCCCTCAAGCGGCCACGTCGCTCTGATCGACCGCGGGCGGCGCTGCCCGGCGGCGCGCGGCAGCGAAAGGCGGCGATCT
The DNA here is from genome assembly GCA_030760725.1 of Neostapfia colusana. NCBI lineage: Eukaryota > Viridiplantae > Streptophyta > Magnoliopsida > Poales > Poaceae > Neostapfia > Neostapfia colusana. Next base: position 106,405,120 of record JASWHV010000003.1, read on the forward strand.
CGCCGGAAAACTTCGGATCTTCGTCAATTCTTCCTAAAACTGGGATTTCATGGCATAGATCGGTAGAGGGGAGGTCGGGGATCTCACCTCGGGATTTTTCTTGAGCTCGGAGGTCCTGGAAAGCAGTCGGCGACGAGGTCCGAGGTGAATTCACGGCGATGCTCGTCGGAGCTGTGTTTGAAGCGCAAACCACCGAGTTTTCTGCACCTGCGTGATTCCCCGGAGGCGGTGGATCAAGATCAGCGCGTTAGATCAGAAATCCCGAGCGAAGATCGAGAGAAATTGGCCGGAGAAACTCTAGTTCTCACCGGGAGGAAAAACGGCTGATCGTGGGGGAAAACGGAGCGATGCCGGCGTTTTTATAGACGAGGAAGGGCGGCGAGTTCTTTTAGGTCAAGTTTGAGTCGTCTGGGACCGGGAGTCGGGCTGAGGGACGCAGAATTCCGGGTTGGTTACGATCGCGCGCGCACGGAAGGGTCCGGCGGTTGGCGCGAGCGGGAGGTCGGGGATGACAGGCGGGCCCCGCATGTCAGTGAGAGGGAGAGGAGGCGCGCAGCTGCGGGCTGGCGCGGGGGTGGATGGGCCGGCTGGTGGGTTTCGGCCCACTGGCCGGGGGGGTTTGTTTTTTCTTTTTCTTTTTCTTTTTCTTTTCTGTTTTGAGTTTAATTTGAATTCCAATTTAAATTTGAATTTCTGCACCACATGCAATACATCCAAAAATTTTTAAATTCCCCTCTTAACAGGTTTTGGGGTGTTACACTCCTCTCCTAGATCACCTAAAGAGCATCCAGAGAGAGCTCAAGAAGATGCAAGGCCTTCATCCAAGACCAGGGTCTCTCCACACAAAGGTTCCTCTAGTGGAGTTATGAATATTTTGGATGCTATTTTCAGTTCTTGCCGCAAAACTGAGGTGAAGCTTCATAAGATGAACAAGGCAAGAAAAGAAGAAATGAGATACATGAAGGCCAATGTCAAAGAAATATGCCAAAAACTAGAGATTGAGCCCATTGGATCCCCGGTCATCTCAGAGGACTCTACATCTGAGTTTACAGAGCTTCCTCCTCTCTCTCCATCAGAGCATGCCTACTTTGGCACAACAAGTGGTTCCTCTTCTCCTCTTCCTCAGGCTGATGATGAAGATGAAGAAAGGGCAAACAGCGATGAGTGAGCCGGTGACGACAAGTAGATCCCTTCTATCTTTCTTTTTGGTGCCTTGATGCCAAAGGGGGAGAGATTGAGGGGGAGTCTTAGGTCGTAGGTCTTTCTTTTCATGTCCTAGTTTGAGAAATGAGTTTTTGTAAGACATGTGCTGTCATTATGCTTTTGTAGACTTATGCTATTATGTTATCATTATGCTTTTTGTGAGATGACTATGTTATGCTTATGATTAATGGCGTATGTTTAAAACTGTTATGTAGGATTGAGACTCTTGATGATTATGCTCATTATGTTATTCACATCAAAATTATTGCTCACACATATAGTTCTACAGCCCAAAATAAAGAGTGCACATATGTCTTATGTCTACTTTTCCTATTTTGTCCAAAGCTCATATGTGCACACTTTATGAAAATCTGAATTCTTATTGTCATATTTGTGAGATCTCAAATGGTTGTCATCAATCACCAAAAAGGGGGAGATTGAAAGTGCATCTAGGCACCCCTTGTGGGTTTTGGTTGATTTATGACAAATAAATGAGACCCTAACAAAATTGTTGAGATGAGCACAGGTTCTTAAAAGAAATCAGGAAGAAAGCGCAAAAAGAAAGGAGAAGGAGGATCCAAATTGATAAGAGCTCAGGAGCTGAAAATATTAAAATACTTAGTGTAGAGTGTGTTGGAGAAACACACCCGAAGAGCTCAAGTGGAAGAAATAAAACTAACTGCACAATTTCAGCATGTGCGGACTAGTTCGATATCAACCGGACTAGTCCGATTTTCTTTCTGACAAGAAAACGGACTAGTCCGATATAAGCCGGACAAGTCTGATATCGTCTCTGGATAGAAAACAGAATAGTCCGCACTACTACGGACTAGTCCGATATATCACAACACTTAGGGTTTTCTACACACAGCACACCGGACTAGTCCGGAGTCAACCACGGGCTAGTCCGGACATCGCAAACCCTAATGTAACCATTGGAAACCCTACTATAAAAAGAGGTGTACGGCCATACCAACATAACTCTTCAACCCCCTCCGCCGTCACACCTCCCAAGAGCCTAAAATTCACATCTCTCCACACATTCTAACCCAAAAAGGATCAATTCTTTGGGGATTAGCAATTGATCAAAGGAGAGACTTGTTCTACACATCTTGAGCTCTTGGGTTTGATCTCTCACACACTCTTGTTTGTTAATTGTTCATCTGTTAAGTGTGTTTGGTTGTGTTAATTCATTGTAATTCTTGGGGAGCCCTCAACTTGTGAGAAGGCCCCTTGAACGATTTATTCCCCCTTGTGATTAGTGGAAGAGAATCGGCCTTTGTGGCGATTCGACGAGGATAGGGTTGGTGAAGACCCGGTCCTTAGTGGACTCCTCAACGGGGACGTAGATTTCCTTCGTGGAATCGAACCTCGGGATAATCACTTGTCTCCTACTCTTGTTCATTAATTGTTCATCATTTTCTAGTGTATAATCAATCCTTTTAAATTCACGTTCAAACATTAGAATCAAAGTTGATTCCTGTCATTCACTGTATCACTGTTGCAATACACCTAAGTTATCAATTTGTTTCCGCTGCATAGAATACTAGAAGTGAACATTGATCAATTTTGATCTCTCTAGTCCACGAATACCAGACTAGTCTACACGGTACCAGACTAGTCCGGTTTTTCTCTGTTTAGAAAACGGACTAGTCCACACCCTACCGGACTAGTCCGATTTCCCTGTATTTGATAAACCTACTAAGTGTTTCAGGTTTCAATAAAGCGTCGAAAAGCCTATTCACCCCCCCCCCCTCTAGGCTACATTCAAAGAGATCATCATCAAAGTGTTTAGTGAACTAGGTGTAATCAGCTTTTCCAATTTTGAAGTCATTTTCAATCAAAAAATCTCTAAGGCACTCATACCAAGCTCTAGGAGCTTGTTTGAGGCCATAGAGAGCCTTACGTAGTTTGAACACATAGTCGGGGTGCTCTTGATCTTCAAAACCGGTTGGTTGCTCCATGTACACCTCCTCCTTGATCGCTCCGTTGAGAAAGGCGCTTTTGACGTCCATTTGATAAAGCTTGAAATCATGGTGAGTAGCATATGCGAGTAGTATACGAATCGATTCAAGCCTAGCTACGGGAGCAAAAGTCTCGTCAAAATCCAAACCATCGACTTGTGAGTACCCTTTTGCCACAAGTCGTTCCTTGTCACCACTCCATGTTCGTCTTGCTTGTTGCGGAAGACCCATTTAGTGCCGACGACGTTGGACTTGGGTCTTTCAAGAAGCTCCCACACTTCATTCCTTTTGAAGTTGTTCAATTCTTCTTGCATCACCATCACCCAATCCGGATCTTTTAATGTATCTTCAACCCTGTATGGTTCCAAAGAAGATACAAAAGAATAGTGTTCACAAAAATTAGCTATGCAAGATCTAGTTATTACTCCCTTTCGGATGTCACCGATTATGTTGTCAACGGGGTGATCCCTTTGGGTGCTTTGGTGTACTCTTGGATGTGGCACTTGTGGTCTTGAGTCTTCATTATCATCTTCTTCTCCCCCTGGATAGTTGTCCTCATTGATGTTTTGATCTTCTTGATTTTCCTGAGGTTGATCTTGTATGGAAGCTCCCCCTTGATCAGTTTCCTCCACCCGTGGTTCAATTTCTTCATTCGCATTTGAAGGTGGAACTTGTGGTCGAACATCACCCAATGCCATCCTTCTCAATGCTTGACATAGAGCTTCTTCTTGATCTAGCACACGCTGATCAACTTGCTCTTTTTGAGAGCCGTTAGTTTCATCAAACACTACGTCACGTGCTACTTCAACAAGCCCGGAGGTTTTGTTGAGGACACGATAAGCGTAGGAGTTCGAATCATAGCCAAGTAAGAAACCTTCATAGGACATTGAAGCAAACTTCGAAGCCCTTGGCTTCTTGTTTAAAATATAACATTTTGAACCAAAAACTCGAAAATATGAAATATTTGGCTTGTTGCCCCTGAGTAGTTCATATGAAGTTTTCTTGAGCATCTGATGAAGATATAGTTCTTCGTCTAGATATTCCTCAACTTTGGTGTTCATGAATTCTGTCCCATTGTCACTCCGTATGTTCTTGATCTTCAATGAGAATTCATTTTGGGCACGCTTGATGAACTTCTTGAGGGTTCCTTGAGTTTCTGTCTTATCGTGCAAAAAGAAAACTCATGTTAAGCGTGAAAAATCATCAACAATGACTAGACCATATTTGTTACCGCTGATACTTATGTAAGCAATTGGACCGAATAGATCCATGTGGAGGAGCTCAAGCGGTCTTGTTGTAGTCATGACATTCTTCGCGGGATGGGGTGCTCCTACTTGCTTCCCTGCTTGGCACGATCTACACGGCCTGTCTTTCTCAGAAACAACATACTTTAAACCTCGGATGTGATTGCCTTTGAGGAATTTTTGAAGATTCCTCATACCAACATGTGCTAGCCGTCTATGCCACAGCCAACCCATGTTGGTCTTTGCAATCAAGCATGTGTCAAGTTTGGCTTTATCTTTGTTGAAGTCAAGTAGATAAAGTTTTCCCTTCAACACACCTTGAATGCAATTGAGTTATCACTCCTTCTAAAGATAGTCACACCATCATTAGAGAATAAGCAATTATAACCCTTGTCACATAATTGAGATATGGACAAAAGATTATAATCCAAGGAGTCAACGTGTAAAACGTGAGACAGAGTATGTTGTGATGAAATTGCAATTTTACCGGTACCAAGCACTTTTCCTTGACTATTATCACCAAAGTAAATGCCTTTGCTTGGATTTTCATTTTCTTCATATTCCATGAACATTCTTCTTTCTCCGGTCATGTGATTGGTGCATCCACTATCTAGCACCCATTTTGCTCCACCGGATGAATAAGTCTGCAAAAAATAAATTATGCCTTGGTCTTAGGTACCCAAGCTTGATTGGGTCCTTTGAGGTTAGTCACAAGTGATTTGGGCACCCACACATGAGACTTGGTGTTCCCAGGGCGTGGCCCAACATATTTAGCATAAACTATTCCAAGATTACTTTTCATAAGTACATATGAAGCATCAAAAGTTCTAAATAGAAGTTGTTGTTCATATGTGTTCACAGTGTTAGATTTATCAACATTATTAAGTTTTCTAACTTGAGAAGGGTTTTCCTTGACAACGGCAATGCAACCCTTGTTATTCTTGTGGCTTCTAGCGTTTTGCTTTTCACCATTAGAATATCCAATGCCATTTTTGACAGTAGGAGGTCTTGTGACCGAGTATGCACTGCGTGCATACTTGATCATCTCCTTGTCAAATATGCCACTTTGATAAGATTGCTTGTCTTTTGTCAAGTTTGGCTTTTTCTTCAAGTTAGTGTCACTTTTGGCACAAGCACAAGTAACACTAGTTTCAGATTTTATATGTTGAGAAGGTGAGCTTGAAGTGGATGAAGAACCATTTTGCTTGAGTGACTCAACTTGTACCTCAAGGATCTCATTAACTTTGGTTAAGTTAGAAAGTTCATCCTTGATGATGGTGTTTGAGTCTTTTAACTTCAAGCAAGCTTCCTTGCTTGAAGCTAACTCAAGCTCTAGTGATTTATTTTGTTCCTTTTCAAGTTCAAGAAGCTTTTCAATCTCAAGATATTCCTCCTTTTGGGAGATGATCATATCTTCCTGACGATTGACTAACTTCTCCATATCAACAAGCTTATCAAGTAGAAATTTCATCTTAGCAGCTGTCTTTTTTTCTAAACCCCTAAGCATATAATCATTTTCATCACTGCTATCATCCTCACTAGAATTATCACTATCACTAGTAAAAGAGTGCGAGAAGGAAGATTTAGTTGGTACCTTTCGTTTACCTTCCTTTGCCAGTAGACAGGTGTTGTCGGTGTCCTTCGATGTGCCCATGGTTGGGAAGAGAGTAGATTTCTTGGTAGTCTTCTTTATGGCTATGGTGGCCATCTCGTCTTCTTCTTCGGATGAGGATTCATCATGGGAGTCCCACTCCTTTCCTAGATGCGCTTGGCCATATTGCTTCTTCTTCTTGAACATTTTCTTTGGTTGAGGCTTGTTGTCTTTAGTCTTCTTCTTGTTTTCTTCATATGGATAATCTACTATGAAGTGTTCGTATTCTCCGCAGTTATAGCACGCCCGTCTCATCTTGGGTCTTTGTTTGTCACTTGGTCTTACTTTGTTTGATTTGCTACCCTTTCTTCTTCTCATCATTTTCTTGAACTTCTTCATGAACAAGATCATGTCTTCTTCATCGATATCACTACTTTCATCATCATTGTCGTCTTGTCCGTGAGCTTCTCGGGCTTCTTTTGATACGGGTTTCCAGGTTGACTTCAAAGCAACTCCTTTCTTCTTTGCCGAGGTGAGATCGGCAATTTCCTTGACATGCTTGGCTTGCTTCTCCATCATCTCAAAGTTGATGATCTTGCCAAGAAGTTCGTCTGGGGTCATTTTCCGGTACCCGGGGCTGTCTCTAATCGTAGAGCAAAGAGTCACGTTACGAGGCATGAATGCTCTGAGAATCAACTTCACGACCTCATGATCATTCCACTTCTTACTGCCATAAGTTCGGACTTTGTTGATAAGATCCTTCAGTCGATTGTACATATCTTGTGGTTATTCATCTTCTTCTATCGGGAATCTTCCCAATTCACCTTCAATCATTTCTATCTTGGCTTCGCGTACATGACGTTCACCTTTATGTGCAGTTTGTAGTGTTTCCCATATCTCCTTGGCAATTTTGAGTCCATCCACCTTGGTGAACTCATCTCGGCTCAGTGATGACGTGCTCACAGCTACAGCTTGATAATTCCAATGAGCGGCTTGTTCTTGACTTGGGGTCAGCTCTTCATCATCATCCGGGATATTTACCCCTGTACACACTATATGCCACAAACTTGGGTTAAGAGATATAAGGTGCATTTTCATGTTTTGTCTCCACATTGAATAGTCATTGCCATCAAAGTAAGGTTCTTTCCCTAGGGCAATTGACAAGTAATGATTATTGTTAGAATTTAAACGGTCATAATCAAAAGGATATCGGGGGTAGTCTGTGTGACTACCCCCTTTCTTCTTCTTTTCATCATCGGTGTTCTTCTTCCCTTTTGGGGAGATTGCCTTCTTCCTTAGAAGAGCCTTGAGTTGGAGCACCTCCTCATCATCTTACTCACTGTCCTGAATGGCGTCGAGTAGCTTCTTTAGCTTTTGAGTCCTTTCATCATTACTCTTTTCATAGTCGATCTTCTTGTGTACATCTTTGATGTCCGACATCGTCTATTCGAGCGGTGAGTCTCTTTTGAAGAGTTTGGCTCTGATACCAATTGAATGTAGCCTAGAGGGGGTGAATAGGCTTTTCGATGCCTTGTTTATCCCTGAAACACTTGGTAGGTTTATCAAATACAGGGAAATCAGATTAGTCCGGTAGAGTGCTGACTAGTCCGTTTTCTACACAGAGAAAAATGGGACTAGTCTGGTACTGTGCCGACTAGTCCCGTATGCGTGGACTAGAGAGATCAAATTTGATCGATATTTTCACTTCTAGTACTTTATGCAGCGAAAATTAATTTGATACTTAGATGTATTGCAAAAGTGAGACAATGAATGACAGAGATCAACTTTGGTTTCAATGCTTCATTTTAAATTTCACAAGATTAATTAAACACTAGAATATGATGAACAATGAATGAACAAGAGTAGGAGACAAGTGTTTATCCCGAGGTTTGATTCCATGAAGGAAATCTACGTCCCCGTTGAGGAGTCCACTAAGGACCGGGTTTTACCAACCCTACCCTCGTTGAATCGCCACGGAGGCCGATTCTCTTCCACTAATCACAAAGGGCAAATAAATCATTCAAGGGGCCTTCTCACAAGTTGAGGGCTCCTCAAGAATTACAATGAATGAACACAACCAAACACACTCAAAATATGAACAATTAACGAACAAGAGTGTAAGAGAGATCAAACCCAAGAGCTCAAGATGTGTAGAACAAGTCTCTCCTTAGATCAATTGCTAATCCCCAAAGAATTGATCCTTTTTGGGTTAGAATGTGTGGAGAGATGTGAATTTTGGGCTCTTGGGAGGTGTGATGGTGCAGGGGGTCGAAGAGTTATGTTGGTATGGCCGTACACCTCCTTTTATAGTAGGGTTTCCAATGGTTATGTTAGGGTTTGCGATGTCCGGACTAGTCCGTGGTTGACTCCGGACTAGTCCGGTGTGCGGTGTGTGGAAAACCCTAAGTGTTATGAGATACCGGACTAGTCCGTAATAGTGCGGACTAGTCCGTTGTCTATCCATATACAAAATCGGACTAGTCCGGCTGATATTGGACTAGTCCATTTTCTGGTCAGAAAGAAAATCGGACTAGTCCGGTTGATATCGGACTAGTCCGCACATGCTGAAATTGTGCAGTTAGTTTGATTTCTTCCACTTGAGCTCTTGGGGTGTGTTTCTCCAACACACTCTACACTAAGTATTTTAATATTTTCAGCTCCTGAGCTCTTATCAATTTGGATCCTCCTTCTTCTTTCTTTTTGCCCTTTCTTCCTGACTTCTTTTAAGAACATGCGCTCATCTCAACAATTTTGTTGGGGCCTCATTTGTTTGTCATAAATCAAGCAAAACCCACAAGGGATGCCTAGATGCACTTTCACCGTGCGATAGCGCCGCCGGAGCTCGCTGGAGCTCAACGGTTTCTGACTTCCCGGCACTCTCTAGAGCTGCCACTCGCCGCTAGGCCCTAGAAACATGCGAGGAACACGCTGGTGCGGTCTTCCCGAGCCGGCAGAGTCTCCAAAGTAGCTCGCGACAGCGCGGCGACTGGGTGGAAGTCCGGCGACGTCGGTCCAATGAGCTATCCCGCCAAAAGCTCCCTGGTAAGGCCCTACAGCACCAGTGAGGGCTGGAGAAGTTTGGCGTGGTCGCACCCAGGCTCGGGAAAGGCTCCAAACTAGCGTTCATCATGTGCCCGAATCTTCCCGCCATAGCCGACGTGGAGAAGATCGGAAATATGCCGGGCACAGTGTGTTTCATGCTATGTTTGCAAAGCAAACTGGTGCGCCCTCAAGTCTAGCTCTCGTGGGTGAAGTTTTGTGGACTCTAACCAAATATCAATCGGGAATTTCATGAATTCATACCCGAAGGTCGGTTTGCACCGATTGGAAGAGAATCTTGAAATTCGCTGTCGACGATCCGCGGTTGGACTGAGCTTCAGTGGTGAGCTGTAGGAAGTTCTTGCGCGTCCATAGGTGGCCTAGCTCGGCCGTGACAAGCTTTGGGTGAGGATGTCCACGAGAGCACCTCGTCACCTTTGCTTTCAGCCGCCGCTGGAAAACTTGCGCCCGAGTGAGGAGAGCCAAGAACCGCTCGGCTGAGGTGTGAGGAGGTCGTGGGAGTTGTGGTGATTTTGTTTTGCTGCGCAACCAAGGCTTGCACGTGAGCTTGGGGGTGGCCGGGTGATCGCACGAGCGGTGGCAGCTCGGTTCAGTTTCTTGTGCGAGGAGAAAGGAGCAGCGCCGAGTCTTCGGTGCTGTGGGAGAAAGGGAGCACGGCAGTGGGGTAAAAACGCCTAGGCAGCTCTCCAGCGCGATGAAAATCGACGGGAGGTGGCCTCGGTGTTGTCTCCGTGTCGCCCGTATAGCCGCGCCCCTCTGGGTCGAGTGAACCGACTGAAGACATCAAACAGAGACTACCCTCTTTACTGAAGATCTTTTGCAAATTTCTCTCCCTCAATGACCTGTGGGTCCCACAGTGCAGTGCCTCCTTATCCCTCTCCAAAATATATCCCAAATTTGTAAATGGTGAAATTAAATTGTGGGAGTTCAAATCTGAGGTGCATTAGGATAATTGGGCAAGTTTCATCAAAATTCAAATGGGTATTTGAATTCTTTGCAATTTGAAGTCCATTTTGGAAAATGAGTTGCAAAACATTTGAAAAATTCATGAAACTTTGCATACCCACTAATTTGGACCTAAGGAATTCAAATATGAAATCTGATTTTAAATTTGGCTGCTTCAAATGAGAATTTTAGCACAACAGTTTCAATTCATTGTGTTTCTCTCATTTGAATTTTGAATTGAACAAACTTGTTCCAAAATCTGACTTTAGCTTTCTTGCACATATGGGAACTTCCCACCTTGGTTTCCAATCCCTTTTAGGTTGCAAGTATCAAATAAATATTTGATCTTGTGTGAAGAGAGCTCTCATGTGTAATATCACATGTGGAAAAAGTTTTAACAAGTCCCATTTTTCATACATATGAAACCAACATTTGCAGACAAGAGTTTCTTTGTATTCACAATTTGGGACCTTTACAGTTATATAAGCAAAGGAGGCCAGAGATCATGGCAAGACGACATTGGGCTGTTCCTCTTATGTTTTTATCAGTAAAATTCGTAATTTAGAGGAGCTTTTGTGCCTTGTTCGTCCGACTTGTTTTTGTCAAGTCTTTCTCGTCGAGTTTCTGGACAGCACGACAGTGCTTCGATGTTTTGATCATAACTCAAGTTTTACAGATCCAATTGACGTGATTCTTTTTGGGTTGTCTTCACAATTTGATTATATACCATCTGTGAAAATTTCAAGGTCATTGTATTTGTAGTTTCTGATCTACACGAGTTTCTTTGCAGTATTGCAGATCTGATTTTTACTCGAGTAGAACAGATTGACCCTTGTTTGATCTTTTGATCATAACTTGAGTTTTTCTTGACGGATTTTCATGATTCTTGTTGTCGTGTCTTTCTGACTTGATTATGTATAATATATACCACTTTTGTCACAGTTGAACACATTTAGATCAGTCGCATATACGGTTTCTTTAACAGATCAATTTTCTGCCGAGGGGGGTTTTGTTGCTTCCGCTAAAAAGTTTAAATCTACCATTACCCACCCTCTGGTAGCTTTTCACGTGCTCTTCAATCCTAAAATTGGTATCAGAGCCACAGTGCTCTAATCTTTATGATTTGCATGCTTTTTTGACTAATCATCATGGAGAAATACTCCGCAAAACCTTGTGTGTTCAGTGGCATTGATTTTCAGATTTGGAAGGCACGTATGGAGGCTTTCATCCAGGCACAAGGCTTCGCAATATGGGAAAAGGTGTACAAGACTTATGACGTGCCGCTGAATGATCATGTCACAGCTATGAACATGAGAGATGTCGACAACAACAACAGAGCACAAAACTTGATCATACAAGGATTAACTCAAAGTGACTTTGACCGTGTTGCACACCTCCGATCTCTGCACACGATGTGTGGAAAGAACTTTGTGACTACCACGAAGGATCCAACACGATCAAGGAGGTTAGACAAGACATGTTCAAGAAAGAATATTGCGCTTCGAGATGCAATCCGGTGAGTCAGTCGATGACCTCTTTGCTCGCTTCAATAAAATTCTCAGCAACTTGCGAGTGTCAATGTTAGTTTTCCAGATGTTGAAAATCCTAGGCAATTACTAAGTGCATTAGACATGTCAATTTAGTAGATGAAAGTTACATCCATTCGTGAATCTACTGTCATGAGTACACTTACATTAGATGTGCTATATTCTAAGTTAGAAACTCATGAATTTGACATAATATCACGTAAGAACCCCAACAAGTCTCTTGCATTTGTTTCACAACATGACATGCCTAGCTCTAGTCAATCTTCATCTTGTGGTACACTTTCTTGGTTGTCCTCTCTAACCCTTGAACAGATTGAAGAATTTCCATAGGAAGAACTTGCACTCATCTCTACTCGGTTCTCAAAAGCATTGCAAAATGTGAGAACTAGAGGGAGAAGAAGTGCCGGACCTCAACGATGCTTCGAATGTGGTAAGACGGGATATTTTTTTACGTATTGCCCTAAGCTTTTAGTTCCTACTTCCCGTGATGAAAAGCAAACTAGGACGAAGCACTCCTCTGCAAACGATAAGAAAAAGAAGAAGGGTTTTATAGGACACTAATTTGTAAATAGTTTTATCTCTGCACCTCACGAACATGGCTCGAGCGATGTGGACATCAGAAGTGACGAAGATGAATATGATTTGGCAAACTTATGCTTCATGGAGGGCAATTCAAGTTCAAGTATGGAGGAGGCAGAACACAACAGCGACAATGAAGAGGTATGTCCTACTTGCGAAGAAATGTGTGATGCTATTTCTCGTGCCACTGTTATAGTTAACAAAAAGGACAAAAAGCTTAGAGACAATGCTGTTAAAATTAAGTCACTAGAATCTGAAATTAATCGTTTGAAATCTTTGATTCCTAGTGATGATTCATGTTCCTCATGTGATTTGATATATGAACAATTATCCTCTCTAAGAGGTGCACATACCTCCACACTTGATAAACTTGAGTTAGAGATTGAATAGAACAGGGAGCTTGCTGCACTTAATAATAAAAACTTGAAAGATGCTTGTTGTTCTATAATTGATTTGCATTGTTCTACTTGTCATGATCTTAATAAGAAACTACAAGAAGCTATGAATGAAATTTCTATATTGAACAATGCTTTACATTCTTATGAAATTATGTATTGTTCCAATTGCAAACTAAAAGGAAAAACTTCATGTCAAAACTGCCTAGACTTGTCTAAAAAACTTGATGACATGAATAGGACACTAGAGCGGTTTTATAATGGGAATAAGAATCTGAACTTGCTGTTGAATTCTTCTAAATCTTGCAGTGATAAAACTGGTTTAGGTTTTGATTCCCATGCTCATCCTAAAGCACATCCAACTAAAATTGTAAAGTTATTAGGAAGTGGTTTGATTAAAATGGTTCCTAAACAAAAAGAATTGGTTTTTAAACTTGCAGGAGTGTTGTCTCATTAGGTTTCAAATAAACATGTTGTCTGCTCATCTAGACATGAACATAAAGTTAAATTTAACTGTACCTACTGTGGTAGAGATGGTCATGTCATAGATTTTTGTTATAGACTATCTAAACAACAGAAAAAGGAAAGAATGATTGCTAGATCACGTAACAACTGTGCAAAACCTGTTGCGTGTGCTGTACCAAATGTTAGAAATATGCAACCTGCTGTAATGAGTCAAAAACATGTAAAGTTTGCTTCCGGACCTACTGTTTTTAGTGCTACTCATGTAACACCTCGTAGGTCAGTAGCTGGGTACAAAAATCCTCAAACTTTGGCTCATAAACCTGCTGTTTTATCTCAGCCTTTGCGTGTTACTTCTGCTGGACGTCATGTGACTCAGACTTGCTTTCTGTTTCACAATTGCTAGATTAAAATCTGAAAATTATTTTCACTAAAAATTGTTGCAAGATTGTAGATTCAAATAGTGAGCTCATTTTTAATATGTCTCGGTTTGGAAGAGTTTCTAAAGCTGATTTTTATATGCCATCCTCTAAGCATAGATGTCTAGTTGCTAATGATTCAAAACACTTATATTTTTGGCATCGTAGACTTGGTCACGTAGGCTTTGATAATCTCACACGTGTTAGTGCTCTTGATCGCATACGTGGGCTGCCTAAGCTTAAAGGGGACGAAGAAATTGTGTGCTCTTTTTGTAGACATGCTAAGATGGTTGTAGGTTCACATGCTCCTCTCACAATGACCATGACAACTGAACCGGATCAACTTTTGCACCTTGACACCGTAGGACCTTCACATGTTCAATCCTTCGGAGCTAAATGGTATGTTCTTGTGATTGTTGATGACTATTATAGATACTCTTGGGTTTATTTTATGGCATATAAGAATGAAAATTTTAGTCACTTTAGAACCTTACTTCCTAGATTATCAGTTGATCACCCAGGATCTTTAAAAGCAATTAGAAGTGGTAACGGAACCGAATTTAAAAATCAATTGTTTGATCACTTTTGCGCTAAAAATGGAATAGATCATCAATTTTCTTCACCATATGTACCTCAACAAAATGGTGTTGTAGAGAGAAAGAATAGAACCTTAGCTGAGATGGCTAGGACTATGCTTGATGAATATCAAACTCCTAGAAAATTTTGGGCTGATGCAATTGAACTGCTTGTTATGTCTGAAATCGTGTTTTCTTGCGTGCTAAGCTAGTAAAACACCATATGAACTTCTGTTTGGACATAGTCCTAGTGTCACACACTTTCGGGTCTTTGGTTGCAAATGCTTTGTTAAGAAACATGGTAATCCTGATAAATTTGAACCTAGATCGTTGATGGCATGTTTCTTGGTTACCCATCTCATACTAGAGGCTACCGTGTGCTTTTACATGACACTAACAAAATTGTGGAGAATTGTGAGATTTCTTTTGATGATGCTAGCCCAGGTACTAGCTCTAATATTGCAGGACCAGACCCATATCCGCAGGGGGAGAGTATTTTCATCGAAGAAGATGAAGTGATGCTGCTGTCTGAAAATTCAGGAGCTAATGACATTGTTCCAGCTCCTGATTTTGATTCACAACTAGCACCGACGACCACCATTGCTGGTCCAGATCGTCCTCAAGTCACAAGTTCTTCAACTTGTGATGAACATGAAGAAGAAGGAGCTTGTGAATTGTCTACTCCCCTCCGGGTCCTCAAAAGTCATCCTGCAGAACAAATGATTGGAAGCTTGCACGAATGAGTCACACGGTCCAGAATCTGTCACACCCGGTTTTTCCGAAGAACAACCAAGTGAATATCACATGTATGCCAGGATCATTTTCTCATACATGTGATGACAAACAGTGAAGCATCATTTATTACAAGCCAGGTGTCGAATATAAATAAGTCTTACATAGCAAATGTCTCGATGGACAATAATAAGTTCATCACAAGTAAATAAACTAGCAGCGGAAAATTATTCTTGTGGGCTCCATTACAGGCGTTGCCCGGGGGTCTCCATGAACCTAGAAACCTTCTTCGGGTCCAAAGTCTTGGTCATTATACACCACCTCATTATCTTGACCTGAGCAGCAATATAAACCAACAAATATGCAAGGTTGAGTACCAATGGTACTCAGCAAGTGTGGGAAAATTATATCATGCATGGCTAGAGCAAGGAGAGGTTGAACTCATGGTTAAAGCACTACGCAATTAATACCTATCACCTTAGCTTATTAAGCACCTACATTACTACACAGGTGAAATGGTCCCAATCTCCCAACCCATCATCAAAATCAAGTAACCATAACATTATTTCCGATGTTAAGCTCCCCACTTAACATCCACAACTTCCAAAATCATCAATCCTCTAATCATGAATAAGTCCAAGCCGCTCTTGACCGTGAGCACGGCTGTCATGACAGTTTTGACTCTGCAGAGTTTGTACCACTATACCCACATGTAGTGATTTCATCCCCCGTTGCCGAGTGGACTAAAGAACCTCCATTATGCCAGTGGCTACGAACCACATTCACACTTCCCAGGTGTGTAGCCAGGAGATCACTACGAAGCCTTTACAAAGGGATTCCCGACGAGCGTGGGCCCACTGAGGTTTCACCCCTAACAGCATACAAGAGGCTCCAACCCCGCTGCAGTGGCCCCCTCTTGAGCCTTGCGGTTCATACGGTAGTCCAGCTGACACCTACTCCCCGCACCATCCAACACACCCATACTACACCAGGGATACACCTAATCAATTGGCCAAGCTGCCCCATCTCAGCATGTGGTTGGCACTGTAAAGCCAGGTTACATGCTCCATGAACCGGTCCTTAGGATCCAGGCAAGTACTAAACACAAACCCGAGTCTCGTGCACCCAGCACCAACCAAAACATCCAACTTGCCTTGATCCCTACCTCTACATAACTCACAATATCTCATTCAAGAGTATGGTAATATAAACTGATGATCTCATATCCCAAATATCCCATTCTAAGCATGGCTAAGCATATGCATAATAATAAATGACATGATAAAATAAATCCCAACCCAAGCTACAAGGAAACAAGGTGATGCAATTCTAGGGAAACTTCCTAGCATGGGTTTCATATTTAACTTGACAATGCAAATAATTCTATCTACACATCCTAGCATAGGATCAAAGTGGTCAAGGACACTTGCCTCCTTCCTGCTGCTCTTGAAATGGGTAGTCCTGGTCTTGGAAAGAAATAACTTGCTCTTGAGCAGGTTCTACATCATACCATCACACATAGCAAAAGAAAAACAACAATCCATAAGACATGGTTCACACTTCCACTTCATACAAACCACACATTCATATTTATGAAAGTCATTCTCATTTCTATGTGTTGTGGTTACTCTATGTGTGTTGATTTTGGCTTACATGCACTTTTAAACATGTGCATATGATTTCTACTTTTGTATTCATATTTATGTTTGTATATAATATATGAGTTTCCAATTTAAATAAATTCCTTATATTCAATTGAGACACCTTTTTGCTACCAAGTGTGCGTGAAAGATATTTTTCTTCTCCATATGTGTCTTCAGAATTTCTACCAACCCTAAACTGAATTCTTTGGATTTTAGAAACTCCATTTATCATTTACTAGTTGCTATATTTTCAGATTTATTTTCCTATGCATAAATGTGTACTTTATTATGAAAATAGTAAGACACATCATCTAAACAGAATAGGTTCTGGTCCTAAATAATTTAATAACATATTTTGACCTTTGTCTATGATGTAAACTATTTCACAATTATTTTCCCTATTTCCTAGAACTATTCTTAAAAATGTGTCCCTAAATGTGAATAATAAATTAAACAGATTCAATTCAGCCCAAAATATGTTTTTATCTCACTCCAAAGTTTCCTAAATACTGAGAAAGTCTTTAATTAAATTTTGACAATATGTTTGTCCTACTTTTTAATTTTTAAACACTAGCCACATATTCAATTTCCGAAATTAAATACTAAACAGGGCTAAAAAGGTAAACTCACCCCACTACAGGGTCTATAATATTATTTCCAGAATTTCCAGGGGTCTAGCTACACTTATCAGAGGAGTTTTTCTTAATTTTTATTAAGTCCAGGGGCTAAAACTGATTTTTAAATGAATTTACATGATTTTCTGAAGTTCCAGGGGCTAGATCAGAAGTTTCCGGGGCTAGCTCTTATTTCCCGAGAACCCCAGGGGGTAGCACGTAAGATTTCCAGTCTTTATAACGCGGGGCTGACGTGGACCGTCCGATTTTAAACCGACGGCTGAGATTATAACGTCGAACCGGTACGCGGGGATTTAAATCCTACCGTCGATTTAAAATAAACGGCGCACAAGCGGCCACGTCGCTCTGGTCGAACGTGGGCGGCGCTGCCGGCGGCGCACGGCGGCGGAAAGCGTCGATCTCGCCGGAGACTTTCGGATCTTCGAGAATTCTTCCTAGAACTGTGATTTTATGGCATAGATCGGTGGAGGGGAGGTCGGGGATCTCACCTCGGAGGTAGGTCCTGGAAGGTGATCGGCGACGAGGTCCGAGGTGAAACCATGGCGAGGCTCGTCGGCGCTGTGTTTACACCGCAAGTCACCAAGTTTTCTGCACCTGCAAGATTCCCCGGAGGCGGTGGATCAAGACCAGCGAGTTAGATCGGAATTTCTGAGCTTAGATCGGCCAGAATTCGCCGGAGAAGTCTCGGTTCTCACCGGAGGAAAATCGGCGGATCGCGTGGGAAAAACAGAAGAGGCCGGGGTTATAGACGGGGAAAGGCGGCGGGGTGGTTTAGATCAAGTCCGCGTTGCCCACGAACAGAATTTGGCGGGGATGCGCAGGAATCCGGGTCGGTTTTGATCCGGGGTGAGAGAATCCCGGCGCGGGCGCGAGGTAGAAGAAGGGCTGGCGGGCCCCGCCTGTCAGTGGGAGGAAGCGGCGCGCGCGGCTGCGGGCTGGCGCGGCGGTGGTTGGGCCGGCTAGTGGGTTGCGGCCCACTGGCCGGTTTTTTTCTGTTTTCTCTTTTTTTCTATTTCTTTTCTGATTTGAGTTTAATTTGAATTCCAGTTTGAATTTGAATTTTTGCAAAACATGCAACACGTCAAAAAATTTTTAAATTCCCCTCTTAACATGATTTAGGGTCTTAACAAAATTTTGGGGTGTTACAGAATTTGAGATGAGTATGATGGGAGAACTCACATACTTTTTGGGGATGCAAATCAAGCAAACCTAGGAGGGTGTAAAGGTCCCAAAAACATGAATACAAAGAAACTTGAGTTTGCACAACTCTTGGTGTCATGTGTATTAAAAAGGGGGCTGGTTTAAACTTTTTCCACATATGATAAAACATGAGAGATTCTTCTAAACAAACTTAGGGTTACTTGCATGTTTGGAACCTAGGTGGATTAAACCCCCAGAATGGAAGTACTCAGGTGCAATGGAAAGGTTAAAAATCAAAATTTGAAATAAATGATCAACTCAAATTTCAAATGAGGGAGGACACAATGATAATTCAAACTGTTGTGTTCAAACTCTTGTTTGCAGCATCTAACACAAGAATCAGATTGCATATCTGGTTTCTATAGGTCCAAATTAGTGGGTAGGCAAAGTTTAATCAATCTTTGAAAAGAATTGCTATCCATTTTTCCCAAAAGGACTTAAATGTGCAAAGAATTCAAATACACATTTGAATTTAGATGAAATTTGCCCAACTCTCCAAAGGCAGATCAATTTGCAACTTTCAAACATTTGAATTGATTATTTGCCAAACTGTGGAGATCTTTTGGGAGGAATGTTGAGTGGACCCCACATGTCATTGGGGAAGTTAAAATTGCAAAAAGATCTTCAAATCTTCAGTCCTAAGTCTTCCACTCAACAAAACAGAGGCCTCACCATGTGCCACCGCGGGAGTAGCTCCGAGCCACCTCCTGCTTCTCTCACCGAGCGCTGGAAACACGGGGGTGGCTGTGCTCCCTCGACGTGATCCTTCATGCACAGCCGAGGCAACCGCCGATCTTTTCCTCCTCGCGCACAAGAAAACCCGAAACAAAACCGAGCTCGCCACCGCCTTCACCGGGAACTGGCTAAACTGGTGCCACAGTGCCCCCTGAGCTGCACAACAACGTGGCACCCTTGTTCTTCACCTCCTCAGCGCGAGAGCTAGCAAGCTCCGGCGGTTTCCAAGCCCTAAACTCCTTTGTCCGTGGCAACCTAAAGCTAACCGGTGACCGGGCGCACGTGGACAGCCCTCCACAGAGGTTGTCATGCCCGAGCAAGCACCGCCACGGGAGCGCGCTACTGTGGTGCTGCTCTCCTCCAATCCTTGGAGCAGACCATGAAGGATCGACGGCTAATTTGGGGATTTTGTCCCGGCGGCTTCAATCTGAGCATCTGGTATTTGCCGCCAAAATTTTCACTCCCTAATCCTCCATAGCTTATAAAATCTTGCACACACCAGCTGGACTAGTCGGAGGTCATTTGCCTTTTAGCAACCAACGCATGAAACCCACTGTGCACGGTGCTTTTACCACTTTTCCAACGGCGGCTATGGTGGGGAGAATCGGGCTCACGGTGAAAGCTATGTTAGAGCCATCTCCGGGCTGTTTCTCCACCCGGTCGATCTTCCTTAGCATCCACCGGTGCTGTAGGGTCCTTCCATAGATGTTTTGGCGGGCTAGGTTAGCCGGCCGACGTTGTCGACGGTGTGCCGAGCAGCCGCACCGTCACCGGGTAGGTTAGAGCCACCGCCGGTTGGGGAAAATGCCTCCTTCGTGTTCAGCGCATGATTTTAGGACCTAACAGCGAGAGAGTACTCGGGAGCTGGCCGGACGGCAAAGTTAAGCGCAGCTCCAACGAGCCCGGCGGCGCGCGGGCGCGGGAGCGAGAGGTAGACGACGATGGGGCCGAGCCCGCGCGTCAGTCGCTCAGTGAATAGGGGTGGGATCTTCTGTTGCACGGGATCGTCTGTGACAGTGCGGGAAATAGCCCTGTGGCCACGTGTGGTTTAGCCGAGGGGTTGACACGTGTTGCACAAACCCGCTGTCAGAGATTTGAACTTTTCCCGGTTAATTCGAATGCCAGAATTTCCCCAAATTTTAGAACCTCATAACTTTTGTTAGAAGGCTACAAATTTAGTGATTAAAATTGGGTTGGGTTCAGGTTGGAAAAATCTATCCAAATATGCAACCCAATTTGTATGAAACTCAGTATTTAATTCTGGAAAATTCTTTAAATCTTTTCAGCAAAAGAATTTTTGGGCTAGTTTGGTTCATCCAAAAATACTCAAATTTTGCCAGAATATTCTTTTGGATGTTAGTGAACTTCTGTAAAAATCTCAGATCATTTGGAGTTGAGCTGATTAGGGAAATTCAGATTTGAAGTTGCTGTGTTCAATTGAATACAGAAACATTTTCAGAGAATTTCCAAAACTTGGAAATTCAGTTCTGGGTAATTCTTAGTTCCAAAAATCATATGAAAATTCATGCATTCTCCCTGGGCTATGTTGGAGATTTTAGTTCACTTGAATTTGCATGAAAGTGCAAGTTTATTCAGAATTAATTTCCTTTTTGCCTAAATGCTTAAGGAATTGTTCTGAGTGATCTACTCATTGAAAAATTCTAAATTTTGGCCCAAACTACTTTCCTGTGACAAGAAACTCACAAGAAAATTTTCAGCTCCATTGGAGCTTTGGATCATCACTGTTCTGTTTAACCTATTTAGAGGAGTAACACACAAGTGATAAAATGCACTTATCACTTGATCATGTACTTAACCAAACCCAAACCACTAGAACCAGTGTCGTTTTAAATTCTTAAACAGAGTTCCAGTTTTAAACTTGTATTTAGAACTTGTTAGCAAAATCTTTACAATTAAACATATATGCATATTCATTACGTGTAGCATCTACGTGAAGGATTTGAAGTTATCGTGGTGGGTATCAAGGAAGGAGGAAAGCAATTGATCAAGCCAAGTGGTCTTCACTAACTGAACCTCATATATATAAGTCCCCTGCAAAACAAAGGCAAACCCCGGTTTGCATAAAAATTTACAAGTTTTTATTTGTATCCACTTTATAATGTCTAGCATTTTGTTTATTGCATTAAGTCTAGATGGTATGAAGCTCCAAATGCATGACCCAGAAAACCCTGGAGTACAATGTAGAGTAGGTTATCGATTGATTATTACTGCTGATCTCAAATTAAGAAAAGTGGATTAAAAGAGGCATAACCCGAGTAGGTAGTTTCCTACTCGTGAACCGGGATTAAGGGGGATGAATCGGAAGAGTTAGGAATTGATCCTCATAGTTGGGAATGGAGACCGGGCAGAGGATGGAAGGCTCAAGGACATGGTCTTGTGAACCTAGTCTATGTCTGAGTCGATTAAGGCACGTTCTCGCGTGTGGCCCTGTGAGACAAGTTTGAGTTGTGTACCGGATGCATACTAGCAATATGGGACCCAGGAAACCGATGTAACATGTTAACCTGGGTGTCGAGGCATACCTCACCGGCTGATGCAGATGCTGAAAGGATAGAGAAGTCGGCTCTACGAGGGTTTGCCATAGTGAGACTTAATTCTAGTCAGTGGGACCGGATCGACATTCGGGTGGCGTGTGAAAGGTTACCACGTACGACATCAGTGATGCTTGCTGTGTGCAACGTCGAGTATGGGCGTATGTGTCGTGTCAGCCGGGTGTTTTTGATTGCAATCACCGTCGCTCGCGGTAGTGAGCATACTTGTAAACTTAGTCGTGACGTAGTAATAAACTGGGAAAACATTTAATATGCTTTGTGAGTAATCCTCATAATGGAGAAGAGGAATGATCAACACTTTCACTAAATATATTTTTCACCTGGGGCTAGTAGCGTCTAGGCAAAGTGTTTCTTGTTTGATTGTGGAGTCTCGACGTTAATGGCGCAAGGTCGGTATGAGTCTAGGGTAGCTCACTATAGCTACTTTCACCTCGGGCAAGTGACATCGAGATAAAGTGTTTCTTGTTTGATTGTGGTGTCTCGATGTAACTTGCGCGAGGACTATAAAAGTTGCTTAAAACTTGAAGTAAGGACTCTCCTTTAGCTCAAGTTCATCTTTTGTGCAAACTTCTAAATTCAGACCTCTATTTTCATCATGTAGAGTTTCATGACTAGGGTGACGGTTAAGTCTTGCTGAGCTTCGTACTCACAGATACTGCATGAGTTTTTTTGCAGGTAATAACTTTATGATGATAAGTACGATTGTCCGATGAGACTTGGAACTCTCCCACCACTGCTGTTGTGGTCATGTTGCTAGTGAGAAGGGTCCGCGGGCTGGACATCTTCTCTGTTGCTTAGCATAGATACAAGACGTGAGTTGTATTAGTCTTCCGCTGTCGATCATTTTGAGAAGTATTTGTAAAATTTACACTTTGTAAGCTTTCGCTGGATTTATGTAATATGATACTTCATTTTGCGTGCTGTTGGGTGCCGCATCGCACGGCACCACCCAATGCGATTCCCGGGCGAGCGGCACGGCCCCGTGATCGGGACTGGGCCCTCAAAGCGTGGTATCAGAGCCGCATTGGTAATAGCGCACAGAATAAGGATCGTATTATGAGAAAAATCTAGGTTACGGTGAGGATACGGTATTAGGACCACATAAGGACTATAGTAGTATAGTTACTTAAAGTGGCTTGACTAACATACTTGTTATAATTCTGAATTTTGATTATGTAACGACGCACCTACGCTCAGGTAAGCATGGTAATAAACGCCACCGAAAGCGGTTCAATTTTGGTTAGCTCCCCTAACGAGGAATGTGGTTCAGGGATAGGTCTCACAGCTTGGTGTGAGACGTCAATATGAAACTCTTGGACTCTTCATGTTCCTGAGTTCATATGAAATGCTGATCCCTAGCGTGCATTAGGCAAATAAGTGGAGACCCAATCGTGTGGTCAGTAAAGCGATAGTGTGTTCGTCTGGAAATAGCCCAGCGGGACATACACAGGGCTTGCCATCGGCGTGCCCTGCAGGGCAGTAGGTGGTATCCATTGGGCTGATAACATTCCGAACCGTGATGACCTGTTCGCGCTCTACTCGGGTTCCCTGTCGTGTGGTGCAAAAACACGATCACGTACCTTGAGACATGGCTTGACTCAAGGACGGCCCGTATGGAAATGATATGGGGCGTATGTTTTTAGTATGATATGGAACTGCCTGAAATGAGAAAACCTATGTGTGCATCATCAGGTACTAACCACGTACGTATC
Source organism: Neostapfia colusana (assembly GCA_030760725.1). Taxonomy (NCBI): domain Eukaryota; kingdom Viridiplantae; phylum Streptophyta; class Magnoliopsida; order Poales; family Poaceae; genus Neostapfia; species Neostapfia colusana. Next base: position 106,428,334 of record JASWHV010000003.1, read on the forward strand.
ACGTGTAGTACACGTGTGCGGTGGACCGTTTAGTGCCACAACTGAGACTTTTATACCGGTATAATCCGGTTAGGATTTTCTTTGGTGAGGCTACGTAGTACCGACATTGTTCTTACGGTGCATTGACACCGTACTACACTTAATAATCCCCTTCCCTATGAAGAAATGATTCATGAGCTAACTTTCAACTAAAAATGGAAGTTTGAAACAAATATTAGTTACTGAACTCTTATTTTGAGCTAAGATTCAAATAAGAGAATGTCTAGGTTTCAAAGATTTCAAAAATAGAGTGCTTTGTTTCTGGCAGGAATTCTTGCTGGACTTTAAAAGAGCATAACTCTGGATAGCTTTAACCAATTAAGGTGTATTATACAGTTCTGGAAAGCTTTTCAAGTGCTCTACAACTTTCTTGTAGACCTGAAGAGCAAAATCACACGTTAAGTGGGTGAAAAGTCCAGTTGAAGGCAAACTGTCCAGAACCAGGACAGGAAAAAAACCTCTCTGGACCTTTCTGTTTTTAAGCCATATCATTCTGTAGAAAAATCCCTAAGGAGCCTGTGATACACCTTTGGAAGGGTTATGAGATATGCAACATTGTTTTAGTTCAAGGTTGGTTCAGATTCATATTGTATCTGTGTATACAACTGTGATAAAGTCAGCCACATACAAAGGAGATGCTGGCAAATTTTATCCAGAAATTCTGTCAACTTGAGCAATCATAACTATTGATCCAAAAGTGATATGGAGGCATTTGAATACTCGATGGAAAGATATTGAAGTTAACTTTAACTTTGGTATTCAACTTGATTTATGTAAGTGCTTTTAACTGGATCGAGACCTGGTTTGTTTGAGGACCGGGCAATCTGCTTTTAAATCCTTGCTGTTAGTTACATCAGTTTGCGCTTAAATCATTTTGCTTACATGTTAAGATTTCATTATCAGTGTTTCACTACTTTGTTCATGGAATAAATCAAGTGATAGTGTTGAGCTGATAATGAACCATTGCAATTGCAGAATGGTGCGAACTCGTTCCATGGATGAAGTAGGTGGTTCTAGTGGTGGTGGTGGTGATAACTCTCCACAGCGGGAGCAGCGAGCTCTGCCACCGCAGCCGCCACCAGGACCTTCACCTACGGTCACAACGGCGGACATTCTGGCTGCCATGACGGGTGCATGCGACAAGTGAACCGACTTGCTCCGCACCCTGGTGATGAATACATCCCGTCAAGGGGGATGTCAAGATGAAGACTTGCGCCAACCTCAAATGAATTCCTATGTTGAGTTCTTGGCGACTCAACCACCGGTTTTCATTGAAGCTGAGGATCCTCTGGTGGCGGATAGCTGGATCCGTACCATTGAGTCTAAGTTTGGGTTGCTCCAATGCACCGAACATCAGAAGGTTTTATACGCGGCGCAACAACTTCACGGGTCCGCCAGTACATGGTGCGCAAATCAACTCGCCTCCTTACCAGCTGGACATCATCTCAAATGGATGGAATTCCGGAAGGAATTTCTTGATTATCATATTCCTTCCGGCATAATTCAGCGGGAACTCGAGGAGTTTCTGGTCTGAAAACAAGGAGGGAGGGATGCATACGAGCATTCGCGAGTGTTCAACAAACTGGCACAGTATGCGCCTGAACATGTGAACACCGAGGCACAAAATTGTGAATGGTTCTTTCGCAGCCTCAATCCCAAGTTAAAGGAAAGACTCGTCTTAACTGATCAAAAGAACTTCAACGAATTAATGAGTGCTGCCATCATGGTTGAAGATGCTCAACAAGAAGTTCAGGCTGAGAAAAGAAAGAACTGTATACCACCGGAGAGTAGCAGTATTGCTCCTCATAAATACAGGGTGGTAGACAGTACCTTGAACTGTCATCTGATGCAGCCGGCTCGACGACTCCAACAATATTCGGGTCGTTCATCTCAAAATTCTGAATTCGGACAGCTGCAGCAACGGTACATGCAGCCACATTATTCTGTTCCTCAAGCGTTCTTGGCGCAGCAGAATACACCCAGTGTCCGTACTCAGAGTAATATGGAACCGGCTGAGAAACCGTGCTTCACATGCGGTTATTTGGGTCACATCAGCAGGAAATGTCCAGAAAGGATACACTACAGAGGAAACACACCGGAGCAGGCTATAAATCAACCCCGTGCTCAGCTCCAAGGAACAGCACCAAAGTCCGGGTGCATTTATCATACAGCTCTAGAGGATGTGCCGGAAGGGGCACCTGTGCTAGCGGGAATGTTCACCCTCAATGAACTACCCGTATTGATTTTATTTGACTCTGGAGCTACACACAATTTCATCAGCAGGTTATTTGTGTGCAAAGCTGAGCTCTCCACCTCTACACCGAAGGATCACTACCTTATCCGCTCACCCGGTGGAAATATAGCTTCTAATGAAGTAGTGATCAAAGACCTCTTGTGCTTAGGTGGAAAATTATACCCCACAACCCTCATTGTGTTAGAGGGGCAGAAGATCGATGTGATCTTAGGAATGGCATGGATGAACTACCATGGGGCTGTTCTTGACATCGGTCCATGGATTGTTAGTTTGGACTCTCCGATCTATGGTCTTCAAACACTCATACTTGAAGCCGTGGATTCTAAAAATCCAGTTGTGTACCACAGTGTGACCAAGAAACTGGAGGATATTCCATTGGTCCGTGAGTACCCAGATGTGTTTCCCGACGATCTTCCAGTGATGCCGCCTGAAAGAGACGTGGTATTCATGATCGAGTTAGCACCGGGAACCACTCCGATATCTCGGAGGCCGTACAAAATGTATCCGAAGGAATTAGCTGAACTGAAAGAGCAGCTAAAGGACTTAATGGACAAAGGGTTCATCCGGCCAAGCTCATCACCATGGGGCTTTTCAGCCCTCTTTGTGAAGAAAAAGGATGGATCACTCCGATTATGTGTGGATTATCGGCCGCTGAATGCAGTGACGATCAAAAATAAATATCTACTGCAGCGGATCGATATATTATTTGATCAGTTGGTGTGTGCCAAAGTATTATCCAAGATGGACTTACGGTACGGTTATCATCAGATAAAAATCAGAGCGGAGGATATACCGAAGACGGCTTTCTCGACTAGATACGGGCTCTATGAGTATCTAGTCATGTCTTTCGGGTTAATGAATGCACCCGCACACTTCATGTATCTCATGAATTCTGTATTCATGCCAGATTTGGATCAGTTCGTCATGGTTTTCATCGACGACATTCTCATATACTCCAAATCGGAGGAAGAGCACACCAAACATCTCCATATTGTGCTCCAACGCTTACGAGAACATAAGCTGTATGCCAAATTCAGTAAGTGTGAATTTTCGACCACCAAGGTACCATTCTTAGGCCACATTATTTCAGCGGAGGGTGTGGCCGCAGATCCAACCAAAATTGAGCAAGTCTTGAAGTGGGAGTTTCTGACGTCTGTTCATCAAATCCGCAGTTTTCTAGGACTAGCGGGTTACTACCGGAGATTTATTCCCATCTTCTCGAAGGTGGCTAAACCCATGACAGAATTATTGAAGAAGAGCAGCAAGTATGTATGGACGGAAGCCTGTGAAGAGGCATTTCAAACTTTGAAGAAACATCTCACAACGGCACCGGTGTTAGCCCAACCGGATACAACAAAGCCATTTGATGTTTATTGTGATGCCTCAGGCATTGGACTTGGTTGCGTCTTAATGCAAGATAGACGCGTGATCGCGTATGGGTCTCGTCAACTCTGCAACCACGAGCAGCACTACACCACTCATGACCTAGAACTCGCTGCGGTGGTGCTTGCGTTTAAAATGTGGAGGCACTACTTACTTGGGAATTTAGTGCACCTCTACACCGACCATAAGAGCCTCAAGTATATATTCACTCAGAAAGATATCAATATGAGGCAGCGGAGATGGTTGTAATTAATCAAAGATTATGAGCTCGAGATCCATTACCATCCAGGCAAAGCTAACGTGGTGGCTGATGCACTCAGTCGTAAATCCCACGTGAATTGTCAGTTGTTCCAGAAGGATGAAGAACCAAGCTTGAGAGTGATTCTGCATGGGGCGTTGTATAATCTTGCTCTAGTGCCTACCATTAGAGAGGAGATTATACGAGCTCAAAAGAGAGATAAGGGAATGTGGAATATCCGAGCAAGGATTAAAGAAGATAAAATGAAATGTTTCCAGGAAGATGATCAAGGTTTGTTATGGTTTAACAACCGTATCATGGTACCCGGAACCTGAATCTAAGAAAGAAGATCTTGGATGAAGATTATATGTCAAAGTGCTCGATACATCCAGGAAGCAATAAGATGCATCAAGATCTTAAAACAAAATTTTGGTGGACTCGAAAGAAGCGAGAAATTGCCAAATATGTATCTGAGTGTGATACATGTCGGCGAGTAAAAGCTAACCATATAAAGAAAGCGGGGATGCTGCAACCATTAAGCATTCCGGCATGGAAGTGGGAGGACATCAGCATGGACTTTATTGTCGGACTGCCTCTCACGTCTAAAAAGCATGACTGTCACACCCGGTTTTTCCGAAGAACAACCGAGTGAATATCACATGTATGCCAGGATCATTTTCTTATACATGTGATGACAAATAGTGAAGCATCATTTATTACAAGCCAGGTGTCGAATATAAATAAGTCTTACATATCATATGTCTCGATGGACAATAATAAGTTCATAACATGTAAATAAAATAGCAGCGGAATATTATTCTTGTGGGCTCCGTCACAGGCGTTGCCTAGGGGACTCCATGAACCTAGAAATCTTCTTCGGGTCCGAAGTCTTGATCATTAAACACCACATCATTCTCTTGACCTGAGCAGCAATATAAACCAACAAATATGCAAGGTTGAGTACTGTTGGTACTCAGCAAGTGTGGGAAAGATATGTCATGCATGGCTAGAACAAGAAGAGGTTGAACTCAGGGTTAAAGCACTACGCAATTGTTGCCTACCACCTTAGCTTAATAAGCACCTACATTACTACATAGGTGAAATGGTCCCAATCCCCCAACCCATCATCATAATCAAATAACCGTAACATCATTTCCATTGTTAAGCTCCCCGCTTAACATCCTCAACTTCCAAAGCCATCAATCCTCTAATCATGAATAAGTCCAAGCCGCTCTTGACCATGAGCACGGCTGTCATGACAGTTTTGACTCTGCGGAGTTCGCACCACTGTACCCACATGTAGTGATTTCATCCCCAGTTGCCGGGTGGACTAAAAGAACCTCCATTATGCCAGTGGCTACGAACCACATTCACACTTACCAGGTGTGTATCCAGGAGATCACTACGAAGCCTTTACAAAGGGATTCCCGACGAGCATCGGCCCACTGAGGTTTCACCCTAAAAGCATACAAGAGGCTCCAACCCCGCTGCAGTGGCCCCCTCTTGAGCCTTGCGGTTCATTTGGTAGTCCAGCTGACACCTATTCCCCGCACCATCCAACACACCCATACTACGTCGGGGATACACCTAATTAATTGGCCAAGCTGCCCCATCTCAGCATGTGGTTGGCACGGTAAAGCCAGGTTACATGCTCCATGACCCGGTCCTTAGGATCCACGCAAGTACTAAACACAAACCCGAGTCTCGTGCACCCAGCACCAACCAAATCATCCAACTTGCCTTGATCCCTATCTCTACATAACTCATAACATCTCATTCAAGAGTAAGGTAAATAAATTGATGATCTCATATCCCAATTATCCCATTCTAAGCATGGCTAAGCATAAGCATGTAAATGAATGATATGATTAAAATAAATCCCAATCCCAAGCTACAAGGAAACAAGATAATGCAATTCTAGGGAAACTTCCTAGCATGGGTTTCATATTTCAATTGACAATGCAAATAATTCTATATACATATCCTAGCATAGGATCAAAGTGGTCAAGGACACTTGCCTTCTTCCTGCTGCGCTGGGAATGGAAAGTCTTGTTCTTGGAAGGGAAAAACTTGCTCTGGAGCAGGTTCTACTCATACCATCACACATAGCAAAGAAAACAACAATCCATAAGACATAGTTCACACTTCCACTTCATACAAACCACACATTCACATTTATGAAAACCATTCGCATTTCTATGTGTTGTGGTTACTCTATATGTGTTGATTTTGGGCTTACATACACTTTTAAACATGTGCATATGATTTCTACTTTTGTATTCATATTTATGTTTGCATACTATATATGAATTTCCAATTTAAATAAATTCCTTATATTCAATTGATACACATTTTAGCTACCAAGTATGCATGGAAGGTATTTTCCTACTCCAAATGTGTTTTCAGACCTTCTATCAACTCCTAAACTGAAATCTTTGGATTTTGGAGATTTCATTTATCATTTTCTAGTTATGTATACCTATTTTCCTATATTTTAAGATTTACTTTCTATACCTAGTTGTGAACTTTATTATGAAAATAATAAGACATCATCTAAACAGAATAGGTTCTGACCTAAAATATTAAATAATATATTTTTGAACTTCTCCTCTGATGTGAACTATTTTACATTTATTTTACCAATTTTCAGAATTATTTCCTAGCCTAAAAATGTGTTTCTATATCTAATAAACATGAACACACCCAAACAGATTTCATTTCAGCCTAAAATTTATTTTTAACTCATTCTAAAGCTTCCCAATTGTTAGTAGAGTTTAAGCTTGAATTTACAATGTGTGTGCCTCACCCTTTTTAAATTTAAATCTTAATTATCTAGTCAAATTCCTAAATTTAATATTATGTAAGATTAAAAAAGCAAACTTACCCCATCAAAGGGTCTATTATATTATTTTATAAATTTCTAGGGGTCTAACTTGAAAGTGCATTTAGGAAATCCCTTGTGGGTTTTGGCTAATTGATGACAAGCATATGAGATCCTAACGAAATAATTGCAGGACAAACTAAGTGAACTAGCTAGGTGCGCACAAAAAGATGAAAAATAGAGTGGTGCCCGAAAAGGAAGACTTAAGTAGAACTTGGAAGAACAAAGTAGATGAAAATGTATAGGGTGTGTGTGAGAGACACATACAAAGAGCTCATGACTTTGTATAAGGGTAAGGGGTTTAAAAATGAACTAAAATCCACTGAAAACCGGACTAGTCCGTTCATGGACCGGGCTAGTCCGTTTAACTTTCTGGAAGACGCAGACATAGTGCACCAGACTAGTCCGCCTTGTGAACCGGACTAGTCCGGTCAGCTCACTGGAATGCAACCGGACAAGTCCGGTTTTAGACCGGACTAGTCCGCTCATGTTTCTGTTGTTGTCTTTAGAGGACTGCGGACTAGTCCATCCATGCGACAGGACTAGTCCGCTAAACTTTCTGGAACTCCACTTTTCATAGCACCGGACAAGTCCGGTTCTGGACCTGACTAGTCCGGTTAACCCACTAGAAGTGTACCGGACAAGTCCGATCATATACCGGACTAGTCCGGTAGTAGGTTTAACAAAGGTAACTTTTTGGGAAACCCTATAAAAAGAGGTCCTTCATCTTTTCCCAAAAGACACACGACACATATTGTCAAAAACTAGAACCCTAGCGCCGCCACCTGTCCCAAGAGCCCAAAAACACATCTCTCCATACATCTAAAGTGCAAAAAGGCCAAGATCAATCAAATACTTGGATTTGGGATTGAGAGATCGTCGTTCTTTCGTTGTGAGCTCTTGGGGTTTGATTTCTTTACACTTATATTCTCCATTGTAATCTTTTTGATGTATTTGATCACCTTCTCATTGTAATTCTTGTGGGAGCCCTCAACGTGTGAGGTTGCCCCACAAACTCGGTGATTACCCGTGATAGTGGAGTCAAGTCAGCCTTTGTGGTGACTTGAATAGGGAATGGGTTGGGAACCCGGCTCTTTGTGAGCTTCCTCAACGAGGACGTAGATATCTTGTTGAGATCGAACCTCGGTAAAAATTCGTGTCTCTTGTCTCTCATTTGTTTTACATTTTGATGCATTAGATCACTAGTTTGCTAGTCATCGTTTGAGTTCCTTATAAGTTTGCACGTGCATCCATACAATAAATTTAATTTATAAAAACTGTTGTTCTCATTCCGCTGCTGAAAGATTAAATTTGTGAGACACACTTAATTAACTCAAATAATTCAGCACACCGGACTAGTCCGCCCACACAACCGGACTAGTCCGGTCAGTCAAGTTTCTGATAACTTTATTAAGTGTGCAGGAATCTTTAAAGGCCTATTCACCCCCTCTAGGCCACATTCAATTGGTATCAGAGCCATGTTCTCCATCAACGAGACTGACATCTCGGAGAGATCAATGGCCTCTGAGAAGAACAACGATATCCCAAAGACGAGAAACAACGATGAGGAGCAAGAAGCCAAAGCCTTCGATGTGCTGAAAGAAAGTCCACATGACGATGAAGAAGTGAGGCAGCTAAAAGCACTCCTGAGAAAGAAACTGCTGGCACAAAAGGGAAAAGAGGAAGAAAATTCGATGGGGAGTGGTCATCACGACTACTCCCGGTATCCTTACAACTACAACCGTCTCAATTCAAATAATCATTATCTCTCTATTCCTATGGGAAGGCCCCTACAGTTTGATGGAAGTGACTACACCATGTGGAAGTACAACATGAAAATGCATCTAATATCCTTGAATCCCAGCCTTTGGCATATTGTCTGCACAGGAATAGATATCCCAGACACGGTGAAGAACTCACTCCGGAACAAGAACAAGAGATTCACAGAAATGCACAAGCCGTTGCAGTAATCACATCGTCACTGAGCAGAGAAGAATGCACCAAGATCGATGGACTAGAAAGTGCAAAAGAAATCTGGGATACACTCAAAACTGCTCATGAAGGAAATAGGTCTGTACGTGAAGCCAAAATTGAGATGCTAGAAGGAGAGTTGGGGAGATTTGCTATTGAAGAAGGCGAATCACCTCAAGACATGTACAATCGGATGAAGGCACTCATCAACAGAATCTGTGCCTATGGAAGTAAGAAATGGACTGATCACGAGGTGGTCAAAAGGATGATAAGAGCCTTCATGACAAGAAACATCACACTTTGCTCAATGATTAGAGAAAGCTCCGGGTTTCACAAAATGACTCCCGATGAGTTATTGGGAAAGATCATAAATCATGAAATGATGGAGAAAGAGGCTCAATACGTCAAAGACTTAGCCGAGCTCACCTCTTCTAAAAAGAAAGAAGTTGCTCTCAAAGCAACGTGCAGACCCAAACTCAAAGAAACTCGTGAAGACCAAGACGATGGAGATACAAGCGACGAAAGCACCGATCTTGATGACGAAGAAATGGTACTCTTCATCAAAAAGTTCAAACGCATGATGAAGAGAAGACACGGCAACAATTCACATGAAGGCAAAAGCAAGGATAAAGGAAAATCCAAGGCTCGACGTACTTGCTACAACTGTGGAGAGTATGGTCACTTCATGGTGGATTGTACTTATGAAGAAAACAAAAAGAAGAAGGAAACAAGATCTCAAGAAAAGAAAAATTTCAGAAAAAGAAGACAAGCCCATCAAGCTCACATTGGGAAGGAGTGGGACTCAAATGACGAGTCCTCCTCCGATGAAGAAGAAGAGATGGCCACTATCGCAGTCAAGAAACCAACTATGAGAGCCACACTCTTTCCGAACATGGGAGGACGGGACATGAACAACCACACTTGTCTTATGGCTAAGGAAGGCAAGAAAAAGGTTAGACTTACTCCTCCTATACTAAGTTCCTCCATTGATGACTTTGATAGCTCTAGTGATAATGAAGAATTATTTAGAGGGCTAAGTAAAATTGCTTTAAAGAAAATGGAAATTTTGTCGAACGAAATCTTTGAAAAGGAAGAACTTGTCAACCGACAAGAAGATATGATCATCCGTGAGAGGAAGAGATATCAAGAAGTTGAAAAGCTTCTTGAGCTTGAAAGAGAGAAGAATGAGTCACTTGAGTTAGAGCTAGCCTTGAGTAAGGAAACTTACTCAAAGTTAGAGGACTCGCACATTGCAATCAAGGAAGAACATGCTAACTTGTCAAAAGTTAACAAAATCCTTGAGGTGCAAGTTAAGTCGCTCAAACAAAGTGACTCCTCTTCCTCCAAGAGCTCTTCCTCCAAAGATATGAGCTCGACAACAATAAGAACCTGCACTTGCTCTAGTAAGAAGAATGTAATTTCTAATGCTTCAACCTCTCATGACATGCATTCTTCTCAAAACGGCATCTTTGATAAGGAGAAGATCAAATATGCACGAAGTGCATATATGATCACTAGACCTCCCAATGTCAAAGATGGTCTCGGCTTTGACAGGAACAGACACATGTCTACTCCTAATCATGCTAAGAATAGAATCATTTTTGTTAAAGAAAAATCCCATGAATCTGAGCTACAAACGCTGTTCCATACATTTGATGCTTCTTATGTTCTCATGAAAAACATGTATGGAAAAGTCATTGCTAAATATACAGGGCCACGCCACAAGAACTTAAAAACTTGTGTGTGGGTGCCCAAGACTCTTGTGACTAACCTGAGAGGACCCAAGCAAGCTTGGGTACCTAAAACCCAGAAATAATTCTATTTTGCAGGCTTACTCCTCCGGTGGATCTAAGTGGGTGCTAGATAGCGGATGCACAAATCATATGACCGGAGAGAGAGGTATGTTTGTGGAATACGAGTGCAACAAGGATCCAAGTGAAGGTATATACTTTGGAGACAACAGCCAAGGAAAGGTCCTTGGTAGTGGTAACATTGAAATATCCTCTCAACACACCTTATCTAATGTTTTACATGTAGACTCTCTAGATTATAATCTATTATCAATATCTCAACTATGCGACAAAGGTTACAACTGTTTATTCACTAATGAGGGTGTGACTGTCTTTAGAAGAAGCGATGGCTCGATTGCATTCAAGGGATTGTTGAAGGGAAAGATTTATCTTGTTGACTTCAACAAAGATAAAGCCAAACTCAACACTTGCTTGGTTGCTAAGACCAACATGGGATGGCTGTGGCATAGACGGCTAGCCCATGTTGGAATGAGAAATCTGCAGAAACTTTAAAAAGGTGGTCACATCCGTGGTCTTAAGGATGTGGTTTTTGAAAAAAGACAGGCCGTGCAGCGCTTGTCAAGCAGGAAAACAGGTTGGAGCACCACACCCCGCCAAGAATGTGATGACCACCGCTAGACCGCTGGAACTTCTCCACATGGATCTCTTTGGTCCAATTGCGTACATAAGCATCGGCGGTAACAAATACGGTTTAGTAATTGTTGATGATTTTTCAAGATTTACCTGGGTATTTTTCTTGTATGATAAATCAGAAACTCAGGGAATCCTCAAGAAGTTCTTGAAAAGAGCTCAAAATGAATTCTCATCAACCGTAAAGAATATCAGAAGTGACAATGGGACAGAATTCAAGAACACCCAAGTTGAAGAATATCTCAATTGAGAAGGTATAAAGCATGAATTCTCGGCACCCTACTCTCCTCAACAGAACGGGGTGGCCGAAAGGAAGAACACAACATTGATCGAAATGGCGAGAACAATGTTAGATGAATACAAGACGTCAGACCAATTTTGGGCAGAAGCGGTGAACACCGCTTGTCATGCCACAAATCGGTTGTACCTTCATCGACTTCTGAAGAAAACTCCATATGAGCTTCTCACGGGTAAAAAGCCTAACGTTTCCTATTTCAAAGTTTTTGGTTGCAGATGTTTTATTCTGAACAAGAAACCAAGGGCCTCGAAGTTTGCTTCGAAGTCCGATGAAGGATTCTTGCTCGGATATGAATCGAATGCCTACGCCTATCGTGTCTTCAACAAGGTGTACGGCCTTGTTGAAGTAGCGCGTGACGTAGTGTTCGATGAAACTAACGGCTCACAAGTGGAGCAAGTCGATAAGTCTATGCTAGATAAGGAGGAAGCTCCATGTGAAGCGCTGAACAAAATGGCACTTGGTGATATCCTACAACGAGAGGAGACACAAGATGAATTTCAACAAGGAAGCAATGATCAAGGGGGAGCTCCTACACAAGATCAGGTTGAGGAAGATCAAGAAAATCAAGATGATCATGGAAGCAATGATCTAGGGGGAGACATGACACATGAAGACAATGAAGAACAAGCAACTATACAAATTCCACACCCAAGAGTACATCAGTGTGTGCAAAGGGACCATCCTGTCAACAATATCATTGGAGATATTGCTAAGGGAGTAACTACTAGATCTCAAATTGCAAGTTTTTGTGAACACTATTCTTTTGTGTCTTTTCTGGAGCCATACAGGGTAGAAGAAGCCTTAAGGAATCCAGACTGGGTGATTGCGATGCAAGAGGAGCTGAACAACTTCAAAAGAAATGAAGTGTGGGAGCTGGTGGAAAGACCAAGGGCGAACATCGTTGGAACCAAATGGGTCTTTCGGAACAAGCAAGATGAACATGGAGTAGTGACATGAAATAAAGCGAGGTTGGTGGCCAAAGGTTATTCTCAAGTGGAAGGTTTGGATTTCAATGAAACCTTCGCTCCTGTAGCTAGACTTGAGTCCATTCGCATTTTATTGGCATATGCTACTCACCATAATTTTAAGTTGTATCAAATGGACGTCAAGAGTGCCTTTCTCAATGGTCCGATAAAGGAGGAAATCTATGTGGAGCAGCCACCGGGGTTCGAAGATCAGGAGTATCCCAACCATGTCTATAAACTGCGTAAGGCTCTCTATGGCCTCAAACAGGCTCCTCGAGCTTGGTATGAGTGCCTTAGAGATTTTCTGATTCAAAATGGATTCAAAATTGGTAAAGCTGACTATACACTCTTTACTAAACATTTTGATGATCATTTATTCGTATGTCAAATTTATGTTGATGACATTATCTTTGGATCCACTAACAAGTCCTTCTGTGAAGAATTTAGCAAAATAATGACAGACAGGTTCGAGATGTCAATGATGAGTGAATTGAAGTTCTTCTTGGGATTTCAAGTGAAGCAACTGAGAGAAGGTACATTTATAAGCCAAACTAAATATACACAAGACATTCTCAAGAAATTCAATATGGACAAAGCCAAGCCCATCAAGACACCCATGGCCATCAACGGACATCTCGACCTCAATGAAGACAGTCCAAATGTGGACCAAAAGGTATATCGGTCCATGATTGGCTCCTTACTATACTTATGTGCATCTAGGCCAGACATTATGCTTAGTGTTTGCATGTGTGCAAGGTTTCAAGCCGCACCTAAAGAGTGTCACTTAATTGCTGTAAAAAGAATCCTAAGGTACCTTGTGCACACACCCAACTTGGGCCTTTGGTATCCCAAAGGATCCAAGTTTAACTTGATAGGGTATTCCGACGCCGACTATGCAGGATGCAAAGTCGATAGAAAGAGCACGTTAGGGACTTGTCAATTTCTTGGTAGGTCCCTAGTTTCTTGGTCTTCTAAAAAGCAAAACTCCATTGCTCTTTCCACAGCGGAAACGGAGTATGTTGCAGCCGGTAGTTGCTGTGCGCAACTACTTTGGATGCGACAAACTCTTAGGGACTACGACTACAATCTAAGTCATATCCCGCTTCTATGCGATAATGAAAGTGCTATAAAGATTGCACACAACCCTGTAGAGCACTCAAGAACTAAGCACATAGATATCCGTCATCACTTTCTTAGAGATCATTCATTAAAAGGTGACATTGCTATTTCACATGTTAGGACTGAAAAACAACTTGCGGATATTTTTACCAAACCACTAGATGAGAAAAGGTTCTGTGAACTAAGAAATGAGCTAAACATTCTTGAGTCTCGAAATGTGGCATGAAACATTGCATACCTGGTTGAAACTTAAAATGTTCCTCCATATTGTTAAAAATGCTCCTCCTCTCCTTTTCTACTCAGAAAACTATTTTTATGAAGAAATCTTGAGGATTATGACCATTGTTTGATTGCTGATTGCCTACTGGTCGTAATCACCAAGACTATTTGCAAAATTAGTGTCCTTGGATCACCTCTAAACTCTACTATCTGCATCAAGTCTGCTGGAACTGGACTTGTCCGGTTGTCAACCGGACTAGTACGGACAGACCACAATTAGGTTAATTCAGGGTCACCGGACTAGTCCGCTACCATGACCGGACTAGTCCGGTCAGTCGCATATAGAAGCACTTGGCCGGCCCAGACCTCTCCCTCACCCCTCATTAGACTTGCTCTCCCTCTACTCTTCCAAACCCTAGCCCCCAAAGTGATTTTCGGGTTGAACCCTAAAAATCGAGGTTTTCTCCACGAAAAAGACTCCCCTTGACGAGTGGTCTCCCTCCTCCGGATTCATCCGGACTGATTTCGACTTCTTCGACGCGAATCTTCAAATCTTGGTAAATTTCCCCCTTTAAACCAAAATCTCAACTTTTCTAGTTCTAGCTAGTTTTCTTTGATTTCAAAAGGATGTACATTGCCTCAATAGATGTATTCCTACCATGTTCCTACCCTTGTGCCCTTAGATAGGAGATTTGATTCAAATGAAACATTAGGGTTCTTATGCCAGGCCGGACTAGTCCGGCGCACAGAGGCGGACAAGTCCGGTCCACCGGACAAGTCCGCACTCTGAAACCGGAAAAGTCCGGTCTCTGACAGTTGAAACCCTACGTTCCCATTTGAAGTCGATAATGAGTCCATTTGCATCTAATCCTTGAACTCCTTATCAGGCATCATGTCTTCAGGCTCAGATGACAGCTCCTTTCACATTGATGAAGACGTTCAACGCGAGAAAGTGAGGAGGACCAAGGAGAGAGTTATGAAGAAGAGACATGATGTCAATGTCCACTCTCCACCCTCCGACGACAATCTACCTAAGAAGAGGAAAGTCATTGGCAAAAGGCCTCTAAGGAAAGATGCTGCTGAGGGCTCGTCAGGGCCAAAAAGAATTCTCAATAAAGGGAAGGGACTTGCTAGTGGTCCCCTTGGGCCCTTGAAGATGAAAAACCCTATTCACCGCAACAGGCAGCCTTCAAGTGAGGATTTCACTGGAAAAGGGAGTCAGCTAGCTTATAATTTCAGGAAGATTCAAGTGTATGACCGACCTAAGCAATGCTCTGATCCAAGGTTCTGGAGCAACTTCCATGCAGACTACTATGAGCATGTGTACATGAAGATGAAGAACCCTGTAGTAGAGAGTCAATGGCTAAATGTTGAATATCTGAAGTCGAAGAGGTATCCTGCCTTTCGTGAGATGGTGGAAGCGTTAGAGAGGCACAGTCTGACGGACCTGCTATCCTTTGAGTATGACTGGAACAATGAAGTAATTACCCAGTTTTACTCCACTCTCTACTTTGCTCGTGATGATGGAGACAGTCTTACTTGGATGACTCATGGTTCAAGGTATAGTGTCACGTATGATGAATTTGCTAGGATTCTTCACCTCCAACACACTTTAGACCATGAACTGGTCATTCATGTAACAGCTCTCTAGGATCATAGACTGGCCCCACATACCACCACTCGTCTTTTCTGCGCACTTTGTCCTCACTCGTGCGCACTCGGAAAAACTTCCCGGTCGGACACCCATCCCCAAATTCTTCCGGGCCAAGCACGCTTAACCCCGGAGTTCTTTGCAGGTGTGCTTTCAGAAAAGAAGGTATACCTTGGTGATATGAGTCCTCTATCAATCCTATTAAGCCGGGAGTCAGGATATCACACAATCCACCCCCCTTAGAAGACCGACGTCCTCGTCGGTCAACGCCAAGACAGGAACGTCCCCTCTTAGCCACGTCCGTACGTTCAGTACTGGCATACGCATACCGTACGTCCGGTTAGCAGCATACGTACCATACCGTGTCCCACACAGAGGACCCACGCGTCATGCATACGTACCTGCGTCCCTGACCCATACGCTACCGTATCCTTGTCACTGACCCGTACGCATCCGTGAAACTACGAGGGTCGGCTCTGATACCATTTGCAACAGCTCTCTTGGATCATAGACTGGCCCCACATACCACCACTCGTCTTTTCTGCGCACTTTGTCCTCACTCGTGCGCACTCGGAAAAACTTCCCGGTCGGTCACCCATCCCCAAATTCCTCCGGGCCAAGCACGCTTAACCCCGGAGTTCTTTGCAGGTATGCTTCCGGAAAAGAAGGTATACCTTGGTGATATGAGTCCTCTATCAATCCTATTAAGCGGAAGTCAGGATATCACACAATGGTATCAGGCCCGACCTCCATCACGGGGTCGTGCCGCCTTGCCCGAGGAATCGCATTGGGTGGTGCCGTGTTATGCGGCGCCCAACAGCACACATATAAGGAACACAGTATTACATAAATCAAAAGCGGAAGGTTACAATTATTCTTTGTAAATAATTTACACAAATTAGCTACAGCGGAAGTCTATAACCAGCTCACGTTGGATAACTATGAAGCACCGAGAAGAGGTCCAGCCTGCGGACTCCTCTCGCTAGCAACACGAAGACAAGGCATCGACTAGGTTCTCCAAGTGTGAAATGACTTGGAAGTTTCCGAGTCTCACCGGGCAACCTTCTTTATAGCGTTGATGTTTACCTGCAAAACCACTTGTATAGCAGGAGTGAGCACAAAGGCTCAGCAAGACTTAACCGTCTCTTCTAAAGCATGAAACTCTACATGAACGTAACCTAAGACCTATCCTGTAATTTGCGAAAAGACTCGCCTACGAGTTCATCCTTAACTTTCAGATTTTAGCCATAATAGTAGTGACCTTGCGCCCAGCAACATTGGAACTCCACAATCAAACGAGAAACGCTTCATTCCAATGTTACTTGTCCCAAGGTGAAAAATAACTTTAGTTTGCTCTATCCCTACTTCAACCATGGTTTTCATGCAATTTATAATTAGCATAACAGCATTTAAAACTTTGGCAAACTATTCCCACACAACTTGATTACTACGTCACAGCGCAGTGAGCAAGCGGTACTCATAACCGCGAGGGACGGTGATTCGAATCAAACACTACCCGGATAATTCGACACATACGCCCGCCTCTGAAGACCCAACTCTGTCATCCTTCATTACGTCGTATGTGGCAACCTTTCTCAGGCCACTAAACTGTAGAACCGGTCGCGCCGTCTCGGGCTCATAGGTCTAACGAGACGATGTGGTATGCCTCTACAATCCAGTGTACCCGGTACATCGGTTTCCTGGTTCCCATATATCAGTAAGCATCCGGTACACAACTCAATACTTGCTCCCAGGGCCGCATACGCTTCGGTCCTTGACCGACACGGGCAGAGCTACTCGACCAAGACCTCGTCTTGTCGCAGTCTAACCCCTCTGCCCGGTCTCATCTTTAGAAACGTAAACTTTAGTTTGCTACCTTTTCCAACCCCACTTATGTGGTCCTGGAACAAAGCTCGCGAGTAGATTCCAACTACTCGTCTTCTACCGGCTGTCGTAGCCTATTTAGCACGGCCTTATTCTACACCGATGTCACACTTCTACCCTTGACCTCAGGGTTCATGTTTGGTTATGCAAGTGGAGTATCAAACATCCTGGACCTAATGCACATACAAACCTCGACCAATAGTAGTGAACAAAGGAAAAATTTTAAAAACAACTTAGTGCAAACCAGGGCTTGCCTTGGTTTTGCAGGTGACTAAAGTCAGATGATATGGGGTTAGTTGCTGATGCCTTGAAGTTCAACTTCTACCCTTCTTGTTCCATGATCCAAGTTCACCTTCTCCTTCACTCTTCCACGTTTAAACACTACACGTTAGGAACATGCATATCTTTAATTGTAAAACTTTTTGTTAACAAATGCTACAGACAAGTTTGAAACTGGAACTTTGTTTAAGAATTTAAAATGACACTGGGGTGGTGGTTTGGATGTGTGTCTAAGCATTATCCTCAAGTGAGAAGTGAGGTTCATCACTTGGGTGGGGAGATCAACTAATGGTTGAACAGAACACTAATGATCCAGGGCTCCAATGGAGCTGGGAATTTTCTTGGGAGTTCCTTGTCACAAGAAAGTTCTCTGGACCAAAATTCAGAACATTTCACTAAGTGGATCACCCAGAACAATTCCCTAAGAATTTAAGCATAAAGGAATTAATTCTGATTAAACTTGCACTTTCATGCAATTCTAAGTGAAATATAATGGCATACATAGCTCAGGGAGTATGCATGAATATTCCTAGGATTTTTGGAGCTAAGGAATGACTAGAATTGAATTTCCAAGTTTTGGAAATTTCCTGAAAATGTTTCTGTATTCATTTGAATACAGAAATTTGGAATCAGAATTACTCTAATTAAATCAACTCCAAATGAGCTGAAACTCTTACAGGAGTCTCCTACTATCCTAAAGAATATTCTGGCATAATTTGGGGAATTTTGGATGGACCAAACTCCCTCTAAAATTCTTTTGCTGAAAAGCTTTAAAGA
The DNA here is from genome assembly GCA_030760725.1 of Neostapfia colusana. Taxonomy (NCBI): domain Eukaryota; kingdom Viridiplantae; phylum Streptophyta; class Magnoliopsida; order Poales; family Poaceae; genus Neostapfia; species Neostapfia colusana. The sequence goes on from JASWHV010000003.1 coordinate 106,446,733, forward strand.
ATTTTCCAGAATTTTCTATTGGTTTTTATGAAAATTGGGTTGTATATTTGGATAGAGATTTTCATCCTGAATCCAGCCCAATTTGAATCACTAATTTTGGAGCTCTCTAGCCAAAGTTATGCAGATCCAAAGTTTGAACCAAATCTGGAATTCAAATTTATTCGGGAAAAGTTCAAACTCTGCCTGTGAGCCACAGGGCCACGTGTCGACCGCTGGAACACGAGCCACACGGGGCCACAGACCTTTTCCCGCGCCACCACACCGGATCCGGGGCCGCAGCGGATCGAAGATTTAAAATATCGCCGCTGACAGGTGGGACCGGCCGGTCGTCTTCAACCTCGGCCCGTCCTCCTTTTCCCGCGCCGCCCCCTCGCCGGAGACTCGTCGGAGCTCGCCGGAGTCGGCTTCCCGACCGTCTCCCGGCCTGCTACTCGCCACCTGGGGGTTTTCAGCCACGAGGAATTCAACGGTGCGGTGCATTCGGGCTGCCGGCAACCGGAAACCGGTCGGCGACGTGCGCACACCTCGGTGAGGCTTCTGCACCGTGGCCCGAGCACACTAGCCTGCCAAAAGCTCGGGAAATTTGCTCTACAGAACCAGTGAAGGTCAGGCAACCTCGGCATGGCCTCGAACTGGCTAGGGAATGGCGGCAAGTGGGGGTTCACCGTACGCCCGAGGGTCCCCGCCATGATCGCCGCCCGGAAACTTCAAAATGATCTGCTAATATGGGGTTTCAAGCCAGGATTGAGGAGGAGATCGGGTCGTCCTCGAGTCTAGGTCCTTTAAGCACAGTTTAGTGACCTAAAGACGAGAAAGGAGTGAGAATTTGGAGAATTCGTACCAGAACGTCGCCCGGTGGCCGCCGGTGAAGTTTTTCCGAATTCTTGCTCGGTGGTTCACGGCTTGCCTTGTGGTTTGGGTGGAAGCAGCAGGGCTTGCTGGCGCGTCCGGGGATGTCCTTGCTTGGCCGTGAAAGGCGCTAGACCCCGCTGTCCACGGGAGCGACAATCTGCTGTGCAGTTCGGTTGCCACGGGAACGAGCTTTGCTAGGGAAGGGAGGCCGGAACCGGACTGCTCTTGAGCTGAGGGAGTGGAGGACGATCAGGCCTTGCCGTTTTGTGGCTCAGAAGTTGCTGCGCGCTGGTTTGGCATGCACCTCCGGTCAGACCCGAAGCGGCGGCGAGCTCAGGGTTTATCGGGCGCGAGGAGGGGAAAAGAAACACCGTTGGCTCGGTTCAGAGGAAAAGATCACGCCGAGGTAGGGAGGGAGGCGGTAAACTGGTCGCCAGCGCGCGAAAGAGGGTGAGGCGGTGGCCTCGGTGGCGCCCCGGTGTCGTTCGGAGGAAGGTCTCGGCCGCTCGAGGGAAACAGCAAGATTGCTTCGAGGGTAAGTTTGAATGTCACTATGACATGTGGGGCCCACCCCCTTTCTTATCCCCAAAACTTTCACAAATACCTCCAAATCTTGGCACATGGCAAATTCAGCTATGAAGAGCTCAAATTCAAAGGCCAATTGGAAATTTGGAAATTTTTACTTCAGTTTCAAATTCGAATTCAAATTTCAATGACAATTCACAAGTAGCTTTGATACACATATCAAAGCACCTCCAAATTTGTTCCAAATTTGCCCCCTCTACAATTTGAACCTGGGGAGTTTGAATATGCCCTCTGATCTATGAGTTGGTCATTGCAAATACAACTTTTTAAACCTCAGTTTGCATTTTCCTCTTTGGAGATGGCCCCTCCTCTTTTGGAAGTGACCCTCTTAATTCAAACTGAATTCAAAGTTTTTATCGCTCATGCCAACACTTTCATGAGTAAATAAAAGTTTTTGTAAGTCCCATTTCTTGCATATAAACTCAACTTTATTCATAGCTCAAGTTTTCTATTCACAAGTTTTGGGACTTTTACAATTCATAATCTGAAACCCCTGGAGAAGGAGGAACTTGAATTTCTCTATGACACAAGGATGCCATATGTTCCTCCCACCATCAAATATCTAAAGCCCTTCTTTGTGGTCATAAATAGAGTCTTGAGAAAGACTATAGCTCCGAAGGATGGAGATGCAGGAACTATACAAGGGACCTTGAGGACTCTCATGAAGGTCATTAGTGGGAGGAGACCATTCAATGTCTTTGAGTATATCTACAACGACATTGTGAACATCTCAATTACCCCCAATAGGTCCTGTGGATACGCACCGTATATCATGTACATGATTGAGAAAGTGACGGGACTCGAGTTTGTCAAGCATGTCAAGCATACGGGGTTGAAGCCGCAAAAACCCACCGAGTACACTCTCCCTCCGGCTCCAACTGCCCCGTCCTCTCCACCAGTGGAGAGGAGATAAAAGCAAGCTCATGATGACACTAGATCTGCAGCTGCTTCTCCTAGATCTCCACCTGCCCAAGAATCATCCAGCAGCATCCTCAAGATGCTCTCCTCCATCTTTGCCTGCTGCCGCAAGATCGAAGACAGGCAGCGCAAGGAAAAGCTTGCAAGGAAGAAACATCAACAATACATCAATGCCAATATCAAATCTATCTGTGCAAAGCTTGAGATTGAGACCGTTGGATCACCGCCCGTCTCTGAGAACTCAGAGGAAGATCCTGCTCCCGTGGATGCCGAAGTCAGTGAAGATGAAAATCAGACTGAGACTGACGGAGGAGGCAGCGATGAGTGATTCCCCTCAATTTTTCCCTTTTTGGTGCCTTGATGCCAAAGGGGGAGAGATTGAGATTAGATTTGGACTATTTCTATCTAGTATTAGTTATTAAGCTCTTTTGTGATCAAGGACATGTACCTATTTTAAAATCTTGTAATGCACTATTTCTTTTCTTATGTGTGATGCACTATGCTCTAATGCCTACTTATACGTTCACTATTGTTTTTCTTTAATCTATCACATTTTGTTTATCACACACCTATTAGGCACCCTACCATAAGGTGTGTGCATATGTGAGAAGCTTTTTGTGAATTCTTTATTATTCTCATATGTGCACACCTTATCAAAATCAACCTTTTATTCTCAATTGTGATATCTCAAATGGTTGTCATCAATCACCAAATACGGGGAGATTGAAAGTGCATCTAGGAAATCCCTTGTTGGTTTTGGCTAATTGATGACAAGCATATGAGATCCTAACAAAATGATTGCAGGACAAACTAAGTGAACTAGCTAGGTGCGCACAAAAAGATGAAAAATTGAGCGGTGCCCGAAAAGGAAAACTTAAGTAGAACTTGGAAGAACAAAGTAGATGAAAATGTATAGGGTGTGTGTGAGAGACACATCCCAAGAGATCATGACTTTGCATAAGGGTAAGGGGTTTAAAAATCAACTAAAATCCACTGAAAACCGGACTAGTCCGTTCATGGACCGGACTAGTCCGTTTAACTTTCTGGAAGACGCAGACATAGTGCACCGCACTAGTCCGCCTTGTGAACCGGACTAGTCCGGTCAGCTCACTGGAATGCAACTGGACAAGTCCGGTTCTAGACCGGACTAGTCCGCTCATGTTTCTGTTGTTGTCTTTAGAGGACTACGGACTAGTCCATCCATGCGACAGGACTAGTCCGCTAAACTTTTTGGAACTCCACTTTACATAGCACCGGACAAGTCCGGTTCTGGACCGGACTAGTCCGGTTAACCCACTGGAAGTATACCGAACAAGTCCGATCATATACCGGACTAGTCCGGTAGTAGGTTTAACAACGGTAACTTTTTGGGAAACCCTATAAAAAGAGGTCCTTCGTCTTTTCCCAGAAGACACACGACACATATTGTCAAAAACTAGAACCCTAGCGCCGCCACCTGTCCCAAGAGCCCAAAAACACATCTCCCCATACATCTAAGGTGCAAAAAGGCCAAGATCAATCAAATACTTGGATTTGGGATTGAGAGATCGTCGTTCTTTCGTTGTGGGCTCTTGGGGTTTGATTTCTCTACACTCATATTCTCCATTGTAATCTTTTTGAGTGTATTTGATCACCTTCTCACTGTAATTCTTGTGGGAGCCCTCAACGTGTGAGGTTGCCCCACAAACTCGGTGATTACCCGTGATAGTGGAGTCAAGTCGGCCTTTGTGGTGACTTGAAGAGGGAAAGGGATGGGAATCCGGCTCTGTGTGAGCTTCCTCAACGAGGACGTAGATCTCTTGGTGAGATCGAACCTCGGTAAAAATTCGTGTCTCTTGTCTCTCATTTGTTTTACATTTTGATACATTAGATCGCTAGTTTGCTAGTCATCGTTTGAGTTCCTTATAAGTTTGCACGTGCATCCATACAATAAATTTAATTTATAAAAACTGTTGTTCTCATTCCGCTGCTGAAAGATTAAATTTGTGAGACACACTTAATTAACTCAAATAATTCAGCACACCGGACTAGTCCGCCCACACAACCGGACTAGTCCAGTCAGTCAGGTTTCTGATAACTTTATTAAGTGTGCAGGAATCTTTAAAGGCCTATTCACCCCCCCTCTAGGCCACATTCACAACTACACATAACAGAGGGTTATTGCTAATTTTTATTTAGTCCAGGGGGCTAAAACTGATTTTAATTGAATTTACATGAATTTCTGAAGTTCCAGGGGCTATATCAGAAGTTTCCGGGGCTAGCTCGTATTTTCCGAGAACCCCAGGGGGTAGCACGTAAGAACCCCGGCCTTTACAATGCGGGGCTGACGTGGACCATCCGATTTAAAACAGACGGCTGAGATTATAACGCCGAACCGGTACGCGGGGATTTAAATTCTACCGTGCGATTTAAAATAGACGGCGCACAAGCGGCCACGTCGCTCTGATCGAGCGCGGGTGGCGCTGCCCGGCGGCGCGCGGCGGCGGAAGGCGGCGATCTCGCCGGAGAGCTTCGGATCTTCGTCAATTCTTCCTAAAACTGGGATTTCATAGCTTAGATCGGAGGAGGGGAGGTCGGCGATCTCACCTCAGGGGTTTTCTTGAGCTCAGAGGTCCTGGAAAGCGGTCGGCGACGAGGTCCGAGGTGAATTCACGGCGAGCCTCGTCGGCGCTGTGTTTGAAGCGCAAACCACCGAGTTTTCTGCACCTGCGTGATTCCCCGGAGGCGGTGGATCAAGATCAGCGCGTTAGATCAGAAATCCCGAGCGAAGATCGAGCAAAATTGGCCGGAGAAACTCGGGTTCTCACCGGAAGGAAAAACGGCTGATCGTGGGTGAAAATCGGGAAGATGCCGATGTTTATATAGCCGGGGAAGGGCAGCGTTCGGTTATGATCGAGTTTGCGTCGTCCAGAACCGAAATTCGGCTGGGATACGCGAGTATCCGGGGTGGTTTTGATTTGGAGGAGAGAAGAGTCCCGGCCGGCCGAGCGCGGGCGCGAGGAGGAAGAAGGATGGCGGACCCCACACGTCAGCGAGAAAGGGAACGGGGCGCGCGGCTGCGGGCTGGCGCGGGGTGGGGTGGGCCGGCTGGTGGGTTTCGGCCCACTGGCCGGTTTTTTTCTGTTTTTCTTTTTCTTTTTCCATTTCTTTTCTGGTTTGAATTTGAATTTGAATTCCAACTAAATTAGAATTTCTGCAGCCCATGCAATACGTCCAAAAAATTTTAAATTCCCCTCTTAACAGGATTTTGGGGTGTTACAATGACTCCATTTGGATGATTGTTGATTGCTTAACAAAATCAGCCCACTTCATCCCAGTAAATATCGGATTCCAGACTAAGCAATATGGAGAGTTGTATCTCTCCAGAATTGTGTGCTTACATGGTGTCCCCAAAACCATCATATCGGACCGAGGTTCAATATTTGTTGCTCATTTTTGGGGGCAACTACATGAATCTCTGGGAACAAAGTTAATCAGAAGCTCAGCATACCATCCTTAGACTGACGGTCAAACTGAGAGGGTGAATCAAATTTTAGAAGATATGCTGAGAGCATGTGCCATAGATCATGGAAAGAATTGGGATAACCATTTGCCATTGGCGGAGTTCTCCTACAACAATGGTTACGAATCCAGCATTAAAATGGCACCGTACGAAGCACTATATGGCAGGAAGTGTCGCATGCCACTCAATTGGTGTAAATCCGGCTAGGGGGTGATTTTCGGCATCGATCTTCTAAAGGATGCCGAAGAGCGGATCCAGCTTATTCAAGCAAACCTCAAAGCCGCTCAATCTCACTAGAAGAGTTATGCGGACAAGCGATGCCGACCCTTGTATTTTGAAGTCGGAGATCACGTCTATCTCCGAGTATCCCAGATGAAGGGAATTCATCCATTCGGTGTCAAGGGAAAGCTAGCTCCTCGCTTTGTGGGTCCGTTCATTATTACAGAACGGTGTGGACCGGTAGCCTACCGTCTAAAGCTGCCGCCATCTTTATCAGGCATCCATGATATCTTCCATGTCTCACATTTGAGAAAATGTTTGAAGAAGCCGACAGAGATTATTTTGGGATACATAAAGATATTACAACCGGATCTCAACTACACCGAGCAGCCCATCAAAATTATCGACAAAAAGACCCGGATCACCCGAAACTGGACTTTGAAATTTTACAAAGTCCTGTGGAGTAATCATACCCTGGAAGAGGCGACGTGGGAAAGCGAAGATTCATCCACAATAATTATCCGGAACTTTTGTCATAGACTTTGTAATTACTTTCCGCCTCATATTCCTTTTGTAATCTCGAGACGAGATTCCTTTTAAGGAGGGAGGAATGTAAAGGTCCCAAAAAACATGGATACAAAGAAACTTGAGTTTGCACAACTGTTGGTGTCATGTGTATGAAAAAGGGGGATGGTTTAATCTTTTTCCACATATGATAAAACATGAGAGAACAAACTTAGGGTTACTTGCATGTTTGGACCCTAGGTGGATTAAACCCCCAGAATGGAAGTACTCAGGTGCAATGGAAAGGTTAAAAATCAGAATTTGAAATAAATGATCAACTAAATTTCAAATGAGGGAGGACACGATGGTAATTCAAACTGTTGTGTTCAAACTCTTGTTTGCAGCAGCTAACACAAGAATCAGATTGCATATTTGGTATCCTTAGGTCCAAATTAGTGGGTAGGCAAAGTTTCATCAATTTTTGAAAAGAATTGCTATCCATTTTTCCCAAAAGGACTTAAATGTGCAAAGAATTCAAATACACATTTGAATTTGGATGAAATTTGCCCAACTCTCCAAAGGCAGCTCAATTTGCAACTTTCAAACATTTGAATTGATTATTTGCCTAACTGTGGTGATCTTTTGGGAGGAATGTTGAGCGGACCCCACATGTCATTGGGGAGGTTAAAATTGCAAAAAAATCTTCAAATCTTCAGTCCTAAGTCTTCCACTCGACAAAACAGAGGCCTCACCGCGTGCCACCGCGGGAGCAGCTCCGAGCCACCTCCTGCTTCTCTCACAGAGAGCTGGCAACACGGGGGTGGCTGTGCTCCCTCGACGTGATCCTTCACGCACAGCCGAGGCAACCGCCGATGTTTTCCTCCTCACGCACGAAAAAAACCGAAACAAAACCGAGCTCGCCGCCGCCTCGGTGAAACAATCAGGAACCGGCTAAATTGGTGCCACAGCGCCCCCTGAGCTGCACAACAACGCGGCACCATCGTTCTTCACCTCCTCAGTGCAAGAGCTAGCAAGCTCCGGCGTTTTTCGAGCCCTAAACTCCTTTGTCCGCGGCAACCTAAAGCTAACCGGCGACCGGGCGCACGTGGATAGCCCTCCACAGAGGTTGTCACGCCCGAGCAAGCAAGGCCACAGGAGTGCACTACTATCGTGCTGCTCTCCTCCAAACCTTGGAGCAGACCGTGAAGGATCGACGGCTAATTTGGAGATTTTGTCCTGGTGGCTTCAATCCTCCATTGCTTATCGAATCTTGCACACACCAACTGGACTAGCCGGCGGTCATTTGCCTTTTAGCAACCGACGCATGAAACCCACTGTGCACGGTGCTTTTCCCACTTTTCCAACGGCAGCTATGGCGGGGAGAATCGGGCTCACGGTGAAAGCTAGGTTAGAGCCATCTCCAGGCTGTTTCTCCACCAGGAAGATCTTCCTTAGCATCCACCGGTGCTGTAGGGTCCTTCCATCGATGTTTTGGCGGGCTAGGATAGCCGGCCGACGTTGCTGATGGTGTGCCGAGCCGCCGCACCGTCACCGGCTAGGTTAGAGCCACCGCTGGTTGGGAAAAATGCCTCCATCATGTTCAGCGCACGATTTTAGGCCCTAGCGGCGAGAGAGAACTCGGGAGCTGGCCGGACGGCAAAGTTCAGCGCAGCTCCAGCAAGCCCGGCGGCGTGAGGGCGCGGGAGAGAGAGGTAGACGACGGTGGGGCCGGGCCCATGCATCAGTCACTCAGTGAATAGGGGTGGGATATTCTGTTGCACGGAATCGTCTGTGACAGTGCGGGAAATAGCCCTGTGGCCCCGTGTGGTTTAGCCGAGGGGTTGACACGTGTTGGCTGGACCCGCTTTCAGAGATTTGAACTTTTCCCGGTTAATTCGAATTCCAGAATTTCCCCAAACTTTAGAACCTCATAACATCTAGTAGGAAGCTCCAAATTTGGTGATTCAAATTAGGTTGGATTCAGGTTGGAAAACTCTATCCAAATATGCAACTCAGTATTTAATTCTCGAAAATTCTTTAAAACTTTTCAGAAATAGAATTTTTGGGGGAGTTTGGTTCATCCAAAAATCCTCAAATTTTGCCAGATTATTCTTTAGGATGTTAGTGAACTCCTGTAAAAATCTCAGCTCATTTGGAGTTGATTTGATTAGGGAAATTCATATTTGAAATTGTTGTGTTCAATTAAATACAGAAATATTTTCAGAGAATTTCCAAAACTTGGAAATTCAGTTCTGGGTAATTCTTAGTTCCAAAATTCCTAGGAAAATTCATGCATGCTTCCTGGGCTATGTTGGAGATTGTAGTTCACTTGAATTTGCATGAAAGTGCAAATTTATTCAGAATTAATTTCCTTTTTGCCTAACTGCTTAAGGAATTGTTCTGAGTGATCTACTCGTTGAAAAATTCGAAATTTTGGTCCAAACTACTTTCTTGTGACAAGGAACTCACAAGAATATTTTCAGCTCCATTGGAGCTTTGGATCATCGCTGTTCTGTTCAACCTATTTAGAGGAGTAACACACAAGTCATAAAATGCACTTATCACCTGATCATGTGCTTAACAAAACCCAAACCACTAGCACCAGTGTCATTTTAAATTCTTAAACAGAGTTCCAGTTTTAAACTTGTATTTAGAACTTGGTAGCAAAAGCTTTACAATTAAACATATATGCATATTCATTACGTGTAGCATCTATGTGAAGGATTTGAAGTCATAGGAGTGGGGATCAAGGAAGGAGGAAAGCAATTGATCAAGCCAAGTGGTCTTCACTAACTGAACCTAATATATATAAGTCCCCTGCAAAAAAAAGGCAAGCCCCGATTTGCATAAAAATTTACAAGTTTTTATTTGTATCCACTTTATAACGTCTAGCATTTTGTTTATTGCATTAAGTCTAGATGGTATGAAGCTCCAAATGCATGATCCAGAACACCCTGGAGTACAATGTAGAGTAGGTTATCAATTGATTATAACTGCTGATCTCAAGTTAACAAAAGTGGATTAGAAGAGGCATAACCCGAGTAGGCAGTTTCCTACTCGTGAACCGGGATTAAGGGGCATCAATCGGAAGAGTTGGGAATTGATCCTCATAGTTGGGAATCGAGACTGGGCAGTGGATAGAAGGCTCAAGGACGTGGTCCTGTGAACCTAGTCTATGTCTGAGTCGATTAACGCCCGTTCTCGTGTGCGGCCCTGTGAGACAAGTTTGAGTTGTGTACTGGATGCATGCTGGCAATATGGGACCCAGGAAACCGATCTAACATGTTAACCTGGGTGTCGAGGCATACCTCACCATCTGATGCAGATGCTGGAAGGATAGAGAAGTCGGCTCTATGAGGGTTTGCCGTAGTGAGACTTAATCCTAGTTGGTGGGACCGGTTCGACATTCGGGTGTCGTATGAAAGGTTGCCACGTACGACGTCAGGGATGGTTGCTGTGTGCAACGTCGAGTACGAGTGTACGTGTCGTGTCAGCCAGGTGTTTCTTATTGCAATCACCGTCGCTAGCGGTGTAACACCCCAAAATTTTGATTCAAAACACTAAACCATGTTCAGAGGGGAATTTAAAAATTTTTGGACGTGTTGCATGTTTTGCAAAAATTCAAATTCAAACTGTTATTCAAATTAAACTCAAATCAGAAAAGAAATGGAAAAAGAAAAAGAGAAAACGGGAAAAAACCGGCCAGTGGGCCGAAACCCGCCAGCCGGCCCAGTTACCCCCCGCGCCAGCCCGCAGCCGCGCGCCTGCGCTATCTCTCACAGACAGGTGGGACCCACCTGTCATCCCTAACCCCGAGCGTCTGCGGCCCGGACTTTTCCCCCCGAGCGCGCGCGATCGTAACCGACTAGAAACCGCGTCCCTCAGCCCGAATTCTGATCCCGGAAGACTCAAACTCGATCACAACCGACTCACCGCCCTCCCCCGGCTATAAAAACCCCAGCCCCGATCGGTTTTTCCCACGCGATCTCCGATTTTTACTCCGGTGAGCACCGAGACTTCGCCGGTGAATTCTGGCCGATCTAAGCTCGGAAACTCTGATCTAACTCACTGGTCTTGATCCACCGCCTCCGGGGAGCTTTGCAGGTGCAGAAAACTCGAAGACTTACGGTGTAAACACAGCGCCGACGAGCTTCGCCGTGGTTTTGCCTCGGACCTCGCCGCCGATCACTTTCCAGGACCCCCGAGCTCGAGAAAACCCCCGAGGTGAGATCCCTGGCCTCCCCTCTACCGATCTATGCCATAAGATCACAGTTCTAGGCAGAATTCTCGAGGATCCAAAACTTTCCGGCGAGATCGCCGCTTCCCGCCGCCGTGCGCCGCCGGCAGCGCCGCCCGCGCTCGATCAGAGCGACGTGGCCGCTTGTGCGCCGTTTATTTTAAATCGCACGGTAGACTTTAAAACCCCGTGTACCGGTTCGATGTTATAATCTCAGCCATCGGTTTAAAATCGGACGGTCCACGTCAGCCCCACGTTATAAAGACTGGAATTCTTACGTGCTACCCCCTGGGGTTCTCGGGAAATAAGAGCTAGCCCCGGAAACTTCTGATCTAGCCCCTGGAACTCTAGAAAATCATGTAAATTCATTTAAAAATCAGTTTTAGCCCCTGGACTTAATAAAAATTAGGTAAAACATCTCTGATAAGTGTAGCTAGACCCCTGGAAATTATGAAAATAATATTATAGACCCTGTAATGGGGTGAGTTCATTATTTTAGCCCTGTTTAGTATTTAATTTAGGAAATTGAATATGTAACTAGTGTTTAAAAATTAAAAAGTGGGACAAACATAATTGTCAAGATTAATTAAAAACTTTTTCAGTACTTAGAAAACCTTGGAGTAAGATAAAACTATATTTTGGGCTGAAATGAATCTGTTTCATTTATTATTCACATTTAATAGTATAGGGACACATTTTTAAGTAAAGAATAGCTATAGAAAAAATAGGGAAAATAATTATGAAATAGTATACATCAGAAGCCAAGGTCAAAATATGTTATTAAATTATTTAGGACCAGAACCTATACTGTTTAGATGATGTGTATTACTAATTTCATAATAAAATACACAATTATGCATAGGAATATAAATCTGAAAATATAGCAACTAGTAAATGATAAATGGAGTTTTTAAAATCCAAAGAGTTCAGTTTAGGGTTGGTAGAAATTATGAAGGCACATATGGGGAAGAAAAATACTTTTCATACACACTTGGTAGTAAAAAGGTGTAGTAGTTGAATATAAGAAATTTATTGGAAACCCATATAAATAGTATGTAAGTATAAATGTGGACACAAAAGTAGGAATCATATACACAGGGTTAAAAGTGCATGCAAGCCACAAATCAACACACATAAAGTAACCACAACACATATAATGGTAAAGAACTTTTATAAATGTGAATGTGTGGTTTGTATGAAGTAGAAGTGTGAACTATGTCTTATGATTGTTGTTTTTCTTTTGCTATGTGTGATGGTATGAAGTAGAACCTGTTCAAGAGCAAGTTATCCCTTTCCAAGATCAGGACTACCCATTTCAAGAGCAGCAAGAAGGAGGCAAGTGTCCTTGACCACTTTGATCCTATGCTAGGATGTGTAGCTAGAATTAATTGCATTGTCAATTTAAATATGAAACCCATGTTAGGAAGTTTCCCTAGAATTGCATTACCTTATTTCCTTGTAGCTTGGGTTGGGATTTATTTTATCATGTCATTTATTATTATGCATATGCTTAGCCATGCTTAGAATGGGATAATTGGGATATGAGATCATCAGTTTATTTTACCATACTCTTGAATGAGATATTGTGAGTTATGTAGAGGTAGGGATCAAGGCAAGTTGGATGTTTTGGTTGTGTGTTGGGTGCACGAGACTTGGGTTTGTGTTTAGTACTTGCCTGGATCCTAAGGACCGGTTCATGGAGCATGTAACCTGACTTTACCGTGCCAACCACATGCTGAGATCGGGCAGCTTGGCCAATTAATTAGGTGTATCCCCGGCGTAGTATGGGTGTGTTGGATGGTGCGGGGAATAGGTGTCAGCTGGACTACCATATGAACCGCAAGGCTCAAGAGGGGGCCACTGCAGCGGGGTTGGAGCCTCTTGTATGCTGTTAGGGGTGAAACCTCAGTGGGCCCACGCTCATCGGGAATCCCTTTGTAAAGGCTTCGTAGTGATCTCCTGGCTACACACCTGTGAAGTGTGAATGTGGTTCGTAGCCACTGGCATAATGGAGGTTCTTTTAGTCCACCCGGCAACAGGGGATGAAATCACTACATGTGGGTACAGTGGTACAAACTCTGCAGAGTCAAAACTGTCATGACAGCCGTGCTCACGGTCAAGAGCGGCTTGGACTTATTCATGATTAGAGGATTGATGGTTTTGGAAGTTAAGCGGGGAGCTTAACATTGGAAACGATGTTATGGTTATTGGATTATGATGATGGGATGGGAGATTGGGACCATTTCACCTGTGTAGTAATGTAGGTGCTTAACAAGCTAAGGTGATAGGTATTAACTGCATAGTGCTTTAACCATGAGTTCAACCTCTCCTTGTTCTAGCCATGCATGATATAATTTTCCCACACTTGCTGAGTACCATTGGTACTCAACCTTGCATATTTGTTGGTTTATATTGCTGCTCAGGTAAAGATAATGAGGTGGTGTATAATGACCAAGATTTTGGACCCGAGGAAGGTTTTTAGGTTCATGAAGACCCCCGGGCAACGCCTGTGATGGAGCCCTAAAGAATAATATTCCGCTGCTAGTTTATTTACTTGGGATGAACTTATTATTGTCCATCGAGACATTTACTATGTAAGACTTACTTATATTCGACACCTGGCTTGTAATAAATGATGCTTCACTATTTGTCATCACATGTATGAGAAAATGATCCTGGCATACATGTGATATTCACTTGGTTGTTCTTCGGAAAAACCGGGTGTGACAGAGGTGGTATCAGAGCCAAGGTTGCCCGTAGGAACGTGGACCTAGGTAGAAATGGACGTATTTAAGGGCCCTATTTTCTTAAAAACTATTTTCCAAGGTATGGGTTGAAAAGTGTTATTTAAAGAGTCATTTTCTTCATCTTACCCCAACTTCCATTCAAAATAGGATTTGTGTTTGAAAAGTTTATCTAACCTAATTTTAAATTCTTTTTGTTTTAGATGGTTCGCATGATTCGCACCGCTCGCAAGTCCACAGGAGGGAGAGTTCCCGTGGTTGCCCTTGCCGAAAGAGAGGAGAGTCGTCCAGTGACGTACCTATCCTATGGATTGGCAGTAGGAGGCTTGTTGCGCCGTCTTCGGCGTATGCTCGAAGCCGCCGGCAATACGGGCAAGCTAATCATCCACTATAACTCCACCAGGACCATCCGTGAGAAGAGGGAAGAATGGAGTTCGGAGATGAGGATTATACATGAGAATCAGCTGCTTAAGATTCACCACTCTCCAGCTTGTCGAGCAACACAAGTTGACGCGGAGAAAGATGTCACCTGGGAGGCCATCACCTGCCAGAGTCACATCTATCGTCGCTACTTGGACAAAACTGAGTACATGTATGTCCTCCAACGTGAGAGTGGTACCACGGAGTACAAGTACCCACCGGTGCAGCAAGGGACTTCCCATGAGCACATGGACTTGTGCTTGGAGGATGCTGCTATGCTCAGCACTCGACTGCAGGAGTGTCAACAAGAGCTTCAGGATGTCCGAGACACCCTGAAGGAAACGGAGGCGTTGCTGCGAGCTTGCTTAAAGGCGAGAGAAAGAGGAGATGGGAATGAACTGTGTGTCACCGTGAATGATACATGGACTCCTGACTCCCCGGATCGCCGAGCGATCAGGCGTCGTCGCACTTCTCCACCAGCAGCCTCCCCACCCAAAGCAGAGTCAGAAGGTAGCCGAAATGAGGAGGAAGATCCCGAGGAGCCAGCTCCAGAGAACGAGTAGTGTAGAGTCTTTCCCTTAGCTAGCAAGAGGTCGAGTAGTTGAGCCGTTACGTAGTTAATGGTGTGATAATGCTTGGTGTGTGACGTGAGTTGTGGAAGCCATGAGCAATTGTCCACAGCCTCGTCTTTAGATTGTTTTGCTTTGGTGTGTGAACCCACATGAAATAATATTGCATTTGTTTTTGTGTGAGAAATGAACCCTCAGAAAAGTATAACAAAGCCTTAACGCTTCAAAGTACAAACAAGTGAAAGTAGTAAGATGATACTAAATGCTTTCAAATTAACATTGGTTGATTCTGCCAGATGGCCGGAAGAGGAAAAGGACGTGCTGCCAACCCCGCCAACAACAACGATGAGGCGTGCAACCCTCATCTTTCTGGAGGCCAGGACAGGGGTGGTCGCCGTGAAGAAGTTGACCCTCTCCACCAAATGCTGGAGAATCAAAATCAGCTCATCCAGAACTTGACTCAAGTGGTGGCCAACTTGCATCAAGTTCCACCTCCACAAGCTGCACCACGCCAACCAAGGTTGAGTGAGTTTCTAGGAACTCAACCTCCAAAGTTTGCAAGTGCTGCTGAACCTCTGGAGGCAGATGATTGGCTGAAGACCATTGAAAGTAAGATGAGGATTATACAATGCCAAGGGTATGAGAGGGTGCTGTTTGCCTCTCATCAATTGCATGGACCTGCTGCTGATTGGTGGACCGCCTACGTGGCCGCCCATCATGACCCTGAGAACATCACTTGGGAAGAGTTCAAGCGTAGCTTCCGCAACCATTACATCCCAAGAGGTGAACTCAAAAACAAGAGGAAGGAGTTTTTGGGACTGCAGCAGGGAAACATGACGGTGAGGGAATACCTCACTAAATTCACTCAACTATCCCGTTATGCCCCACGGGACATAGAGACTGATGAGCAGAAACAAGATTGTTTCGTGGAAGGGCTTACCGCAGAAATGCAGTGTGCAATGTCCTCAAATGAGTATGAAAGCTTTCAAAAGATGGTGGACAGAGCATTTGTGGTGGAAAGGAAGCTAAAAGCCCTGGAAAATGAGAATAAGAGGAACGCTGGGTGGTCACATCAAGCCTCAGGGAGCAACACCCGCCCACGTATGATGCAGCAACCTACGGGGCAGACGAGCCGTGCTGCGGTACCCTATTCAGCACCAAGGGGGTACAACCCAAACTACAGGCCTCCCGCCGCACCAGCACAGCCGCAACGTCAGTTTGTGCAGCAGCCTCGCCCCGCATATCCACCTCGACCAGCAGTGCAAGGACCCCCAAACCAACCCCAAGACAACAAGGGCCCGGCATCTAAGATTGGGGTGCAATGTTTCAGCTGTGGAGAAGTGGGGCACTACGCCCATAAGTGTCCAAAGAAGAAGCCCGCGCAGCCACAGCAGCAGAATGTAATGAGAGGACGGGTGAACCACATCACTATGGAGGAAGCACAAGAGGCACCCGACGTGGTAGTTGGTAAGTTTCCTGCCAATTTACACCTTGCAACTCTGCTGTTTGATTCTGGTGCTACCCACTCGTTCATTGCTCAAGGGTTTGTTAAGAAGCATGACCTAGCAACCACACAAATGAACCATATGCTAGCGGTAAACTCTCCAGGTGGAGAAATAAGGACAAGACAAGTGTGTCCCAAAGTGAACCTGGACATTAATGGGGTAGTATTTACGGCTAACCTCATAGTGATAGATTCACAAGGGATAGATATTATTTTGGGTATGGATTGGTTGACCAAACATAAAGGAATCATCCATTGTTCGACCAGAACGGTGGAATTAACTCACCCCAGTGGCACCAGAGTAAAGTTCATAACAATACACGAGCCTAGGAGGGACATTAAATTAAATCAAGTGGAGGTGAAAGTTGAGGAAATCAGGACTATCAGGGAATATCCAGATGTTTTTCTGGAGGAGTTGCCAGGTATGCCTCCCGACCGTGACGTGGAATTCGCAATTGAGCTAGTACCGGGAACAGCCCCGATAAACAAGAGACCTTATCGAATGGACTCCAAGCAGCTAGAAGAGCTCAAGGATCATTTGAGAGAATTGACGGAGAAGGGGTATATTCGCCCTAGTTCCTCACCATGGGGAGCTCCGGTGATATTTGTGCCCAAGAAAGACGGAACCCAAAGGTTATGCGTGGATTACCGTGCCTTGAATGAGGTAACCATCAAGAACAAGTACCCATTACCCCGCATTGAAGACTTGTTTGATCAGTTGAGGGGAGCTTGTGTGTTCTCGAAAATTGATCTCAGGTCGGGATACCACCAACTCAAGATAAGGCAATCTGATATTCCCAAGACAGCTTTCGTATCTCGGTACGGACTGTATGAATACACTGTCATGCCTTTCGGGCTAACCAATGCCCCGGCATATTTCATGTACCTCATGTAAAAGGTATTCATGGAATATCTGGACAAATTTGTGGTGGTTTTCATAGATGATATTCTCGTCTTCTCCAAAAATGAAGAAGAACATGAGAAACATCTAAGGTTGGTGTTACAGAGGCTGAGAGAATACCAACTATATGCCAAGTTGAGCAAGTGTGAGTTTTGGCTGAAGAGAGTTCCCTTTTTAGGACATATAATCTCGGAGGGAGGAATCTCCGTAGATCTCGCCAAAATCGAGGATATCCAGAAGTGGAAGACCCCTGAAAATGTCGGGGAAGTTCGAAGCTTTTTGGGATTGGCTGGATACTATCGACGGTTTATTGAGGGATTCTCCAAGATCTCGAGACCTCTCACTAAACTGTTGGAGAAGGGAATCACATTTACCTGGACGCCACAGTGCGAGACGAGCTTTCAAGAGCTAAAGAAGAGATTGACAACAGCCCCAGTGTTGGTTATGCCAGATATGCAGAAGAATTTCACAGTGTACTGCGATGCCTCTGGAAATGGGTTGGGATGTGTTCTCATGCAAGAAGGACATGTCGTGGCATATGCATCCCAGCAGCTTCGGAAGCACGAGAAGAACTATCCTACACATGACCTAGAACTAGCTGCAGTGGTACACGCGTTGAAAATTTGGCGGCACTATTTGATGGGGAAGAGGACAGAGATATATACGGATCATAAGAGTTTGAAGTACATATTTACACAGCCAGATCTCAACCTCAGACAAAGGAGATGGTTAGAGCTAATCAATGACTTTGATGTGGGCATCAACTATCATCCAGGGAAAGCAAACGTCGTGGCCGATGCTTTGAGTCGGAAAGTGCAGGTCAATAAGTTGAGCTTGAAGGACATGCCTGCAGAATTGAAGGAGGAGGTTATAAGGCTCAATCTATGTCTAGTAAATAGTGGTGAAGCCATCGCCATGGAAGTGGACTCCACACTCGAGCAAGACTTACGCGAGGGCCAAAAGAATGATGAGAAGATACAAGAGATCAGACAGCTCATCAAGGAAAATAAAGCTCCTGGTTTTAGAGAGGATGAACAAGGAACGGTGTGGCACGGGAAAAGGATCTGTGTGCCAGAAGTAAAAGAGATCCGTGAATTAATTTTGAAGGAGGCTCACGATTCCGACTATTCCATTCATCCTGGGAGTACGAAGATGTACCAGGACCTCAAGAGCAGGTATTGGTGGTATGGCATGAAGCGAGATGTCGCAGAACATGTTTCCCTATGTGACACATGTCAGTTGGTGAAAGCAGAACATCAACGACCCGCGGGATTATTGCAACCACTCAAAGTGCCTGAATGGAAATGGGAAGAAATCAGTATTGATTTTGTCGTGGGATTGCCTAGGACCCAATCCGGGTATGATTCAATATGGGTCATTATTGATAGGCTAACCAAGGTAGCTCATTTCATCCCCGTGAAAGAAAGCTACAGCGGATCCAAATTGGCAGAATTGTACATGTCAAGGATCGTGTGTTACCATGGAGTGCCAAAGAAGACAGTGTCGGACCGAGGGACACAGTTCACCTCAAGGTTTTGGCAGAAGTTGCATGAAACCATGGGAACCCATCTGAACTTCAGCTCTGCCTATCATCCCCAAATTGACGGGCAGACGGAGAGAACCAATCAGATCCTTGAAGATATGTTAAGGGCATGTGCACTCAAAAACAATAGGAGTTGGGACAAGAACTTACCGTATGCGGAGTTTTCCTATAACAACAGTTATCAAGCTAGTATGAAGATGTCACCGTTTGAAGCTTTGTATGGAAGGAAGTGCAGAACTCCCCTATTTTGGAACCAAACAGGAGAAAGTAAAGTGTTTGGTCCAGAAGTGCTACAAGAAGCCGAGGCAAAGGTGAGGGAGATTCGCAACAACTTGAGGATAGCACAAACACGCCAGAAGAGTTATGCTGATGTACGAAGAAGAGAGCTCGTTTTCAACGTGGGAGACTATGTTTATCTCAAGGTGTCCCCTATCAGAGGACTTCGTCGGTTCAAGGTGAAAGGGAAGTTTTCACCTCGATACATCGGACCCTTTCAAGTTTTGGAAAGAAAAGGCGAAGTGGCATACCAACTAGAGTTACCGGTTCATCTATCGGACGTGCACGATGTATTCCATGTGTCACAACTCAAGAAATGCCTGAGGACGCCTGAAGAGGTGTTACCCATGAATGAAGTGGATGTAGCTGAAGATTTGTCTTATGCCGAGCAACCCTACAAGATTTTGGAGACAATGGAACGCCTCACCAGAAATAAAAGAATCCGTATGTGCAAGGTGCAGTGGAAGCATCACTCAGAAGAGGAAGCCACCTGGGAACGGGAAGATGAGCTCAACGCACAATTTCCGGAATTGTTTTCTTAGAAACACCAATCTCGAGGACGAGATTTCTTTTAAGGGGGGTAGAGTTGTAACACCCCAAAATTTTGATTCAAAACAATAAACCATGTTCAGAGGGGAATTTAAAAATTTTTGGACGTGTTGCATGTTTTGCAAAAATTCAAATTCAAACTGGAATTCAAATTAAACTCAAATCAGAAAAGAAATGGAAAAAGAAAAAGAGAAAACGGGAAAAAACCGGCCAGTGGGCCGAAACCCGCCAGCCGGCCCAGTTACCCCCGCGCCAGCCCGCAGCCGCGCGCCCGCGCTATCTCTCACAGACAGGTGGGACCCACCTGTCATCCCTAACCCCGAGCGTCTGCGGCCCGGACTTTTCCCCCCGAGCGCGCGCGATCGTAACCGACTAGAAACCGCGTCCCTCAGCCCGAATTCTGATCCCGGAAGACTCAAACTCGATCACAACCGACTCACCGCCCTCCCCCGGCTATAAAAACCCCAGCCCCGATCGGTTTTTCCCACGCGATCGCCGATTTTTACTCCGGTGAGCACCGAGACATCGCCGGTGAATTCTGGCGGATCTAAGCTCGGAAACTCTGATCTAACTCGCTGGTCTTGATCCACCGCCTCCGGGGAGCTTTGCAGGTGCAGAAAACTCGAAGACTTACGGTGTAAACACAGCGCCGACGAGCTTCGCCGTGGTTTTGCCTCGGACCTCGCCGCCGATCACTTTCCAGGACCCCCGAGCTCGAGAAAACCCCCGAGGTGAGATCCCTGACCTCCCCTCTACCGATCTATGCCATAAGATCACAGTTCTAGGCAGAATTCTCGAGGATCCGAAACTTTCCGGCGAGATCGCCGCTTCCCGCCGCCGTGCGCCGCCGGCAGCGCCGCCCGCGCTCGATCAGAGCGACGTGGCCGCTTGTGCGCCGTTTATTTTAAATCGCACGGTAGACTTTAAAACCCCGTGTACCGGTTCGATGTTATAATCTCAGCCGTCGGTTTAAAATCGGACGGTCCACGTCAGCCCCGCGTTATAAAGACTGGAATTCTTACGTGCTACCCCCTGGGGTTCTCGGGAAATAAGAGCTAGCCCCGGAAACTTCTGATCTAGCCCCTGGAACTCCAGAAAATCATGTAAATTCATTTAAAAATCAGTTTTAGCCCCTGGACTTAATAAAAATTAGGTAAAACATCTCTGATAAGTGTAGCTAGACCCCTGGAAATTATGAAAATAATATTATAGACCCTGTAATGGGGTGAGTTCATTATTTTAGCCCTGTCTAGTATTTAATTTAGGAAATTGAATATGTAACTAGTGTTTAAAAATTAAAAAGTGGGACAAACATAATTGTCAAGATTAATTAAAAACTTTTTCAGTACTTAGAAAACCTTGGAGTGAGATAAAACTATATTTTGGGCTGAAATGAATCTGTTTCATTTATTATTCACATTTAATAGTATAGGGACACATTTTTAAGTAAAGAATAGCTATAGAAAAATAGGGAAAATAATTATGAAATAGTATACATCAGAAGCCAAGGTCAAAATATGTTATTAAATTATTTAGGACCAGAACCTATACTGTTTAGATGATGTGTATTACTAATTTCATAATAAAATACACAATTATGCATAGGAATATAAATCTGAAAATATAGCAACTAGTAAATGATAAATGGAGTTTTTAAAATCCAAAGAGTTCAGTTTAGGGTTGGTAGAAATTATGAAGGCACATATGGGGAAGAAAAATACTTTTCATACACACTTGGTAGTAAAAAGGTGTAGTAGTTGAATATAAGAAATTTATTGGAAACCCATATAAATAGTATGTAAGTATAAATGTGGACACAAAAGTAGGAATCATATACACAGGGTTAAAAGTGCATGCAAGCCACAACTCAACACACATAAAGTAACCACAACACATATAATGGTAAAGAACTTTTATAAATGTGAATGTGTGGTTTGTATGAAGTAGAAGTGTGAACTATGTCTTATGATTGTTGTTTTTCTTTTGCAATGTGTGATGGTATGAAGTAGAACCTGTTCAAGAGCAAGTTATCCCTTTCCAAGATCAGGACTACCCATTTCAAGAGCAGCAAGAAGGAGGCAAGTGTCCTTGACCACTTTGATCCTATGCTAGGATGTGTAGCTAGAATTAATTGCATTGTCAATTTAAATATGAAACCCATGTTAGGAAGTTTCCCTAGAATTGCATTACCTTATTTACTTGTAGCTTGGGTTGGGATTTATTTTATCATGTCATTTATTATTATGCATATGCTTAGCCATGCTTAGAATGGGATAATTGGGATATGAGATCATCAGTTTATTTTACCATACTCTTGAATGAGATATTGTGAGTTATGTAGAGGTAGGGATCAAGGCAAGTTGGATGTTTTGGTTGTGTGCTGGGTGCACGAGACTTGGGTTTGTGTTTAGTACTTGCCTGGATCCTAAGGACCGGTTCATGGAGCATGTAACCTGGCTTTACCGTGCCAACCACATGCTGAGATCGGGCAGCTTGGCCAATTAATTAGGTGTATCCCCGGCGTAGTATGGGTGTGTTGGATGGTGCGGGGAATAGGTGTCAGCTGGACTACCATATGAACCGCAAGGCTCAAGAGGGGGCCACTGCAGCGGGGTTGGAGCCTCTTGTATGCTGTTAGGGGTGAAACCTCAGTGGGCCCACGCTCGTCGGGAATCCCTTTGTAAAGGCTTCGTAGTGATCTCCTGGCTACACACCTGGGAAGTGTGAATGTGGTTCGTAGCCACTGGCATAATGGAGGTTCTTTTAGTCCACCCGGCAACGGGGGATGAAATCACTACATGTGGGTACAGTGGTACAAACTCTGCAGAGTCAAAACTGTCATGACAGCCGTGCTCACGGTCAAGAGCGGCTTGGACTTATTCATGATTAGAGGATTGATGGTTTTGGAAGTTAAGCGGGGAGCTTAACATTGGAAATGATGTTATGGTTATTGGATTATGATGATGGGATGGGAGATTGGGACCATTTCACCTGTGTAGTAATGTAGGTGCTTAACAAGCTAAGGTGATAGGTATTAATTGCATAGTGCTTTAACCATGAGTTCAACCTCTCCTTGTTCTAGCCATGCATGATATAATTTTCCCACACTTGCTGAGTACCATTGGTACTCAACCTTGCATATTTGTAGGTTTATATTGCTGCTCAGGTCAAGATAATGAGGTGGTGTATAATGACCAAGATTTTGGACCCGAGGAAGGTTTTTAGGTTCATGAAGACCCACGGGCAACGCCTGTGATGGAGCCCTAAAGAATAATATTCCGCTGCTAGTTTATTTACTTGGGATGAACTTATTATTGTCCATCGAGACATTTACTATGTAAGACTTACTTATATTCGACACCTGGCTTGTAATAAATGATGCTTCACTATTTGTCATCACATGTATGAGAAAATGATCCTGGCATACATGTGATATTCACTTGGTTGTTCTTCGGAAAATCCGAGTGTGACACGCGGCAGTGAGCATACTTGTACACTGAGTCGTGATGTAGTAATAAACTTGGAAAACATTTAATATGCTTTGTGAGTAATCCTCATAATGGAGATGAGGAATGATCAACACTTTCACTAAATTTATTTTTCACCTTGGGCTAGTAGCGCCGAGGCAAAGCATTTCTTGTTTGATTGTGGAGTCTCGACGTTAATGGCGCAAGGTCGGTATGAGTCTAGGGTAGCTCACTAAAGTTACTTTCACCTCGGGCAAGTGACATCGAGATAAAGCGTTTCTTGTTTGATTGTGGAGTCTCGATGTAACTTGCGCCAGGGCAATAGAAGTTGCTTAAAACTTGAATTAAGGACTCTCCTTTAGCTCAAGTTCATCTTTTGTGCAAAATTCTAAATTCAGACCTCTATTTTCATCATGTAGAGTTTCATGACTAGGGTGACGGTTAAGTCTTGCTGAGCTTCGTGCTCACAGATACTGCATGAGTTGTTTTGCAGGTAATAACTCTACGCTGATAAGTACGGTTGTCCAATGAGACTCGGAACTCTCCGAGTGGTCATCTCATGGAGAACCCGCCGCTGCTGTTGTGGTCATGTTGCTAGTGAGAAGGGTCCGAGGGCTGGACATCTTCTCTGTTGCTTAGCATAGATACAAGATGTGAGTTGTATTAGTCTTCTGCTGTCGATTATTTTGAGAAGTATTTGTAAATATTACACTTTGTAAGCTTCCGCTGGATTTATGTAATATGATACTTTATTTTGTGTGCTGTTGGGTGCCGCATCGCACGGCACCACCCAATGCGATTCCCGGGCGAGCAGCACGGCCTCGTGATCAGGACCGGGCCCTCACAGAGGGTACTTTTGTGCATCAAACAAAGTATACAAGAGACCTTCTTAAGCGCTTCAACATGGACAAAAGAAAGTCTCTTCAGACACCAATGGGTACAGAAACAACACTTGAACTTGATGAAGATGGTGAACCCATGGATCAAAAAGAATATAGAAGTATAATTGGATCACTTTTGTACCTCACGGAATCAAGACCAGACATACAATTCAGCGTATGTCTTTGTGCATGATTTCAAGCTTCCCCACGTGCTTCACATCGTCAAGCCGTCAAAAGAATTCTCAGGCACATACATGGAACTCAAGAATTTGGGATTTTTCTCCCTTCTTCCTCAACCGTTACTTTGAAAGCTTTTTCGGATGCTGATTTTGGGGTTTGCAGAATTGATAGGAAAAGTACTTTGGATGCTTGTCATTTTCTTGGTAATTCACTTGTTGCTTGGTCCTCTTGAAAACAAAATTCAGTTGCACAATCCACAGCCGAATCTGAATATGTGGCTGCTGCTAGCGCTTGCTCACAAATTCTTTGGATTGTTCAAACACTTAAGGACTATGGGGTTGATCTAGATAGTGTTCCACTATTTTGTCATAACACTAGTGCCATTTGCACTCGTTTTTTGGACTTCACTCATTTTTGTTTCATTCATAGTGGAATAGGGGTTATGCATCCTCATGGCATAAATTGAGGGGGAGTTTTGAAACTTGGGAAGTCTTCGTGTGAATCTGAATTTAAAATAATATGAGCATAGTATTTCATACATATATGACTTCGTGATTTCTTTTATATGCTGAAAGTTCTTACTACATTACTCATGTTATACATTTTGTAGTTTTTGCCATGACTAGTAATTGGAATAATTATTTACACTAAATCTGGTCATGATCGAACTTTATTGCTGTTTTAAATGTGTTGCATGCTCACAAGTGCATTTAATAATGAAAAAATTATTAATCAACTATTCACATGTTTAGCTTTTATGTCCAAATGAAAAATTTAGAAAAAGATCAAGAGAATATGCATGCATCACACTTCTTCTTTTGAGATGGCTTATCATTGCACTTAGATATGAACTTGGAAGAAGTTGTGTATGTTAAAAACCATGTCCTTAAGCTTCTGATTGTCAAATGACATAGGCTTGGCTTGGTTGGTTAGAATAAGGCTGATGCTGCATATAATCTCTTGCAAATGTCATATGATCTGAATTTGTGCTTTGAAAAATAATTAAAATGCAGCAACAAGTGTCATGCTTTCAGGTGTTGACATAGTTAAGTTTGTGAGATCATGACTTGCTTAAATTGAAAATTACACTTAATCTCTAGCATGGCTTACACTACTTTATGTATATCATTGATGTGATAGCGTAAGTTACTTGATAGTATGGCTTGGATGAGCTTTGTTTTACATGTATATGTTATAAATATGATCATAACAATTAAAATTTCTCTTTTGAACCTTGCTGAATACATTGTCAAAGGGGGAGAAATTGATCACACATTGCACGATTCACAAAGGTTTTCGCTTTCCCATGTCGCTTCGTCCATGGAGTGATTACTCCATAGAACCTTGTAGAACCACAACGTACGGTGGCGTGTGGTTCGGGCCTTTTCATCAATAATCTGCACCGGTTCCTCTCGATAGGTGAGATCCGGTTGCAGTTCTTCAATGTCTTCCAGCTGAATGGTAGTTGATAGCTTGAGACACTTCCTCAGCTGGGAAATGTGAAAGACGTCGTGCACACCGGAAAGTGCTTCTGGTAATTTCAGCCGGTATGCCACTGATCCACATCTTTCGGTAATCTGGAATGGACCGATGAATCGGGGTGCCTACTTTCCCCTCACCCCGAATCTGTTTACGCCCTTCATTGGAGACACCCGTAGATATACGTGATTTCCAACTTCGAATTGTAATGGGCACCTTCTCCGGTCCGCATACTGTTTCTGACGGGATTGAGCGGCTTTTAGGTTCGCTTGAATCAGTCGAACCTTTTCTTCCGCGTTGTTGACGAGGTCAATCCCGAAGGTAACCCTTTAGCCAGACTCACACCAATTCAATGGTGTGCGGCATTTCCTTCCGTATAGCGCCTCGTAGGGCGCCATCTTGATGCTGGCTTGGTACCCATTGTTGTACGAGAATTCGGCTAACGGCAAGTGATCATCCCAATTCTTGCCGTGGTCGATAGCGCAAGCTCGTAGCATGTCTTCTAAGATCTGATTTACCCGCTCCGTTTGCCCATCCGTCTGCGGGTGGTATGCTGAACTACGGATCAGCTTCGTCCCCAAGGCAGCATGTAGCTGCTCCCAAAAACGGGACACAAATAAAGTGCCCCGATCCGATATGATGGTACGGGGTACGCCGTACAAGCATAAGATCCGTGAGAGGTATAGTTCAGCGTACTTCTTGGCGTTGTAGTTTGTGTTGACCGGGATGAAATGGGCAACTTTGGCGAGCCGGTCGACGATCACCCAACAGAATCATGCTTTTGAAGAGTGGTGGGTAAACCGACGATGAAGTCCATGCTCACATCCTCCCACTTCCAGGCAGGAATGCCCAGTGGTTGCAGCAGTCCTGGTTTCCGCATGTGGTCTGCCTTCACCCTTCGACATGTATCACACTCGGACACGTATTTTGCAGTCTCACGCTTCATCCATGTCCACCAAAACTTGCTTCTGAGTTCTTGATACATTTTGTTGCTGCCGGGGTGAATAGAAAACTTTGACAAGTGAGCCTCATCAAATATCTTCTTCCGTAATTCCGGGTTACGGGGTACGACGATCCGGTCCTTGAACCATAGGACGCCGTCTCCGTCCTTCCGGAAACATTTCAGCTCCCCACTGTCTACACGTCTCGGCAAATGTGACATGCCCTTGTCATTCTTCTAGGCTGCCGCTATCTCTTCACGGATGGTGGGGATCAACTCTAAGTTGTAGAGAGCTCCGTGTGGAATCACATGTAGTGGTTGTTCGCTCTCTTCCAACGGTGTGATGGTCAGATTGTTGACGTGTGACTTGCGGCTCAGCGCATCAGCCACTATGTTTGCCTTGCCCGGATGATAATGGATCTCTATTTTGTAATCCTTTATCAATTCTAACCATCTTCGCTGCCTCATGTTCAACTCCTTCTGAGTGAATATGTACTTGAGGCTTTTGTGGTCGGTATATAAATGTACGAGGTTACCGAGTAGGTAGTGCCTCCACATTTTTAGTGCAAGTACCACGGCAGCGAGCTCCAAATCGTGAGTTGGATAATTTTGCTCATGGTTTGTAAGCTGCCGTGACCCATACGCGACCACTCTTTGGTCTTGCATCAGCACAAATCCGAGCCCAATGCCGGATGCATCGCAGTAAACATCAAACGGTTTTGTTGTGTCTGGCTGCGCCAAAACCGGTGCTGATGTCAGGTGCTTGACTAAAGCCTTGACTGCTGCTTCACATGTTGGACTCCAAACATATTTGGTAGCCTTCTTCGTAAGCTCTGTCATTGGCTTGGCAATCTTTGAGAAGTTCGGAATGAACCTCCGATAATATCCCGCGAGTCCGAGGAAACTCCATACCTCATGAACAGTTCTCGGGGATTTCCAATTCAGCACTTGAGTGATCTTGCTCGGGTCCACAGCGATACCCTCCGCTGAGATGATATTCCCGAGAAAAGGCACTTGCGATATCCAAAACTCGCATTTGCTGAATTTCGCGTATAACTTGTGATCCCGCAGCCGTTGCAAGACTATACGCAGTTGTTTCTTGTGATCTTCCTCCGACTTGGAATATACCAGAATGTCGTCGATGAAGACCACGACAAACTTGTCCAGCTCCAGCATGAATACCGAGTTCATCAAATACATGAAGTGAGCTGGAGCATTGGTGAGGACGAAGGACATGACCAGGTACTCATAAAGTCCGTACCTTGTCGAGAAAGCTGTCTTTGGAATGTCCTCCGCCCTTATCTTAATCTGATGGTACCCGGATCTTAAGTCCATCTTGGAAAAATCTTTGCTTCGACCAACTGATCAAACAACATGTCGATCGGTGGCAACGGGTACTTGTTTTTGATGGTTACGGCATTTAATGGACGGTAGTCCACGCAAAGCCGCAACGTCTCATCCTTCTTCTTCGCAAATAATGCCGAACAGCCCCATGGTGAGGAGCTCGGCCTAATTAAACCCTTTTCCAGCAGGTCCGTGAGCTGAGTCTTCAGTTCAGCCAACTCCTTGGGCGCCATTTTGTACGACCTTCGGGATATCGGCATGGTTCCCGGTGCAAGTTCAATCTTGAACTCCACCTCTCTATCGGGCGGCATCCCCGGCAAATCATCCGGGAATGCGTCAGGGAACTCTCGGACCACTGGAATATCTTCCAATCTGATGGTTGTGGCTTGATAGACACTTGGAAGTTTTATTTCTGGACTGCCAAGAAATAAGGAGTGAGACTCGTGCACTTCTGAGTTCAAGTGCACAACTCGGAGGACGGTGTCTAAAACAGCGCCGTGGCGGGTTAACCACGACATCCCTAAGATGACATCGACCTTTTGTCCCTCTAAGATTATGAGGGACGTGGGGTAGACTCTACCCTCTAAGCACAATGGCGCTTTTGGGACCATCATGCTTGCTGAAATTTTCCCACCCGGTGAACAGATCACATAAGGACTATCGGTGGGTAGTATTTGCAAGATATATTTATCAATGAAAGCTTGGCTAATGAAGCTATGCGTGGTGCCTGAATCAAACAGTACTATAGCGGGATGCTGGTGGAGTTGGAACATACCCGCAAGGATTGACTCGCCCTCCGGCACGTCCTCTATGGCAAGCTGGTGGACGTTGCCGGGCCTAGGGTTTGCCCGCCGCGCATTAGTAGGGTTCCGGGGTTGATTCCTCCCCGGAAACTGCGGTGCCACTCCGCCGCCTTGCCTCTCCGGGCAACTGCTCGCGAAGTGTCCTGGACGAACACACTTGTAACATGTGGCCGCTGCTGGTGTAGTGCTCGGGGAACGAAAGCCCGGCATGCGCTGCTGAGGTGCATACGCACGCGGCATCGCCCGCTGCTGCTGTTGTTGCAGAGGTGGTACTGGCAGTGCCGGCCTGAATGCCGGTGAAGAGTACGGCCGACTGCGGAACGGCATCGACCGCTGTGGTGGCTGCCAGCGTGGACCTGATGGTGAGCGATTCACCATCCGAAACTTTTGAGAAGGACCGCCTCCTTCTCCGCTGCTCTGCGGCGCGCTTTGCTTTCTCTCCTCCGCCGCTAACTACTTGCCGGAGTCCTCCTAAACAATCGCAGCATCAATGATGTCATTGAGGCTGCCGTGATTGAACATCGCCAACTTGTCCTTCAGGAGCGGGTTAAGCCCCTGGTAAAAGTGGTCCCGCCACTTCTCGTCAGTATCTGCGTGATACGACGCGTAGAGCGCGAGATCGTTGAACGCCATGGAGTATTCCAGCGCGTTCCGGCTCCCTTGTTGCAGGTGTAAGAACTCCTGCGTATTCCTCTTCATCAAACCTGGCGGTATATGATAGGCTCTGAAGGCCGTCCGGAACTCCGTCCATGTCATTACTCGGTCGGTGGGCTGTGAAGCACAGAAGTTGGCCCACCACGCGCTCGCGGATCCTTGGAGCTGCTGGACCGTGAACTGAGTCTTGCGCTGCTCGCTTATCTGGAGCAGCCTGAACTTCATCTCTATTGCGTGGAGCCAGTTGTCCGCGTCAAGAGGTTCATCCGCCCTTGAGAATACTGGGGGATGAGTCACCAGGAAGTCAGAGTAGGAGCTCTGTTGATGCTCCTCACGATTTTGACGTCTCTATGGGCGAGACGTATTGGCGATAAGCGTTTGCAGCAACTCCGTGTGCTGCTGATGTGAACCCGCCATTGCCGCGACGATGTCGGCCAATGTAACAGTTGGCAGTGGCGGTGGCGGTGTTTGCTGTTGCTGTTGCTGCTGCTGCTGCTGTTGTCCCGAGGAGTCCTCGGGAGGCTGTTGGGATGTCTCTCCCCCTTGGCTAGTACCCCCAACATCAGGGTTGGCACGAGTACGCGTCATTCTAAAATTCAAAACAGCAGCGATTAGCACATGTCTTACTTAAAATTCCATATGTAACAGTAGGTATTGAAGTGACACATGATTAATTCACACAACATTCACATATATTGATAAAGCATAAACTTTATACAAGATACATTATTCTCGGGTCCCCGAGAAGTCGTGCTCATGTCGTCACTACCTATACATACGCTACTGTCTACATGACATGTCACCGATTACAAAATTTGGGCTACACTACCCTAGCTGCCCTACATGGCAACTGTAACCCCCTACTCGGAGTAGAACTCGACCTCCTGTGGGTCGTCCTCCTCCGGTACCTCTGCTGGTGGCTCCGGATCTACCACCTCTTCTCCCATCTCGGGTTCTCCCATTGCTGGAAGGCCCAAGACCACCGGTACGCCTATCACCGGAGGTACGAGGTCCTGCAATGCATGCACCTCGTCCATGGCTTGGTTATAATCTTCTTCCCAGCCTTGCCCTTCCTCAATAGCGTCGTCCCGCTCTTGAGTAAGTTCCTCGTTATGCTGGGTTAGATTCTGTACCAGTTCTTGCAACGCCGCGATGTCGACACGGCTTTTCTTCTTTGCCTTCTTCAGACGATGCAACTGATTGTGCTGTTCATTCAGTCGCTTGATCGTCGGAAGGAGCACATTGCAGAGTGCGCCGTGAGCACTCTCGAAATGGTCTCCACAGCTCGTGCTCTCTTTGAGCTTTGTGGCGAGATGCTCCGTATGAACAGCTTGGCTGTCCATCACGGCGTTTCCCGCCCTCATCTGGAGGCTGAGATTTACCTCCGCGGGGTTGTACCTTGGGCAACTCAGGTCCGTTGCCTCCAGGTACCTCTCTTCCCACACATGCTGAGCCCGTCCCACCACCGGAACGAGCGCGTATGGAGTGCCCTCCATAGCCTGCACGTGTAGTTGGCAGAAACGTGACATGGTGTCACGGGCTGCCACTTGCCACATCCCTTCCGGTTGTCTTCCTCTCACCGTGATGGTGAACAGCACCCAACCGGGTGGCGTAGGTCCTGCAGGGACCTCGAAATGGATTGTCCACATCTTGTTTCCCTCTTCGCCTTCTTCCTTGGCGAAGTACTGCGGCATC
Organism: Neostapfia colusana; assembly: GCA_030760725.1. Lineage (NCBI taxonomy): Eukaryota > Viridiplantae > Streptophyta > Magnoliopsida > Poales > Poaceae > Neostapfia > Neostapfia colusana. Next base: position 106,477,499 of record JASWHV010000003.1, read on the forward strand.
TGGTTGTATCCGAAATATTGAAGCATCTGCCGCAATGCCTCCGGATAGCCGCTACGGTGAGAACAGTGGGACACCACCCACCCATTCTCCAACTGCTTATCTGCTGTCATCTGTAAAAATATATTTGAGAAATGTCAAATATTTATTTAAACAGTAAACCATTGAGTTATAACAAAAGACATGTCATTGAACTCATGAAACTTGGAAACATAGTTCAAATTTTAAACAAATTTGACTGCTGATCTGCTGTTCACATGACAGCCCTGATCAGTTTCCATCTCAACCTGATTTAGGCCATGTTAAAAGCAAAACTTATTCTGTAGCTCAACAACAAAGTTAAATCTAACTTCAATAGCTTTCCAGAAAGTATTTGCTTGGCCTAAGATCTGTCCTGGTTCAAAAGTTATGAGATGTCAAAGTTAACAGAATTTCTGGAGAAAATTGGACAGCACCTCCCTGCTTTAGGTACTGATTTGATCCAAGAATTCCAGTTAATTCCGCTCCCAATCTGACAAAACTTTCTGTTACAAAGTTGTAACCCATCTCATAAGCTTTCCAGAAATACCTCATTTTCTATTTTTGGATTTTTAAGCAGTAAGTTATGCTTAATTTACAGAGAGTTTACAGAGAGTCTTTACTCTGTCCTGTTTTCTGGACAGTTTCAACTCTACTGCATTTTTCGAGTGGTTAAGGAATGAAACACCTCTGGACCTCAACAGAAGAGTTGTAAGGCACTTCCCAAGATTTCCAGAAATGTATCATATGACCCCAACCTCGAATGAACTCAACCTCAATCCTCTGATCAACTTCAGCCCTAATTCAGCTGAAACCAGAGTACTCTGTCCTTAACAACCTATAAGAAGAAAACTTGTTTACTTCTTGAATATCCTGACTAAGGGAAAGAGTTACATCAAGTTTTAGTGCTTTGGATCAAAACCTTCAAGTTTTACAATGAAGTTGTTCATTTAGTTGGGTGTGATGTCGATGCGTCACCAGAGCATGTCGGTACTACGTCCTCACAAAGAAAAACCTATACCGGACTTAGCCGGCTTCGTTAATTCAGTGGCACTAAACGTCACTCGCACACGGATGCTACACGTCTACCGTTTCATGGTTAGGCTACCTGCAGAAACTCAAACAATCGTCAGACTCGGCTGCACACCGAGCCCGGGATCCATACAGTTCGTACACCCCGCCGTCATCACTCGCCCGGATGTTCTCAAGCCAAACACGCCTTGAGTTACGTGTTCACGTTTCAGACCACGTGACGGGGTCTCCCAAATTGCACCACGCACGCCAGGGACAGATGTTGCTCGAATACCCTAAACGACATGAAGAGTCGCAGTAGATATCAAAGCGGGTCGGGTTACCTGCCACCCGTGGGGCTCCACCCTTCAGCTTGTGCGCACTGGTGGACAGCGCTTACGTGCACCCCCCAAGACATGAACGTCCCGAGATGCACGATTTTCCGACATAATCAAGTAAGTTAATATGCCACTTTCTATATACTAACAACATCCTTATACGGGCTACTAACTCGTTCCTCACTGGATTTTTGAAAAAGATGACATTTTTATTGCGTTAAACCTCAAGCGAGCTCTGATACCAGCGCTGACACGACCCAACGGCCTTGTCGAGCCAGGATCACGCTGAGGGGTGCTGCGTTGCACAGCACCGTATAACACACGTCAAAGGTACAAAGCGGAAGCAAAACTTTTATTACATAAAGAGGTTTATGAACATTTGTACATCAAAATAAGTCCAGTCTACACTAACGGGCGTAGACTATGCATCAAGTTCACGTTCAGCCCTGGAACGTGTCCTTGCTAGCACACACGCACACTAACTCTGCGGCGTGCACGACTCCCCCTCGACGGGATTCCCCTCCTGGGGTTCCGTCTCCTCTTCTGGAGTCCCTTCTTCATAGAACCTCTGCAAAAGCTTCAAACACAAGCAGTGAGCACGAAGGCTCAGCAAGTCTGACCCGTGTCACCTAAGCATGGAACTTCTACATGAGGGTGATGGGTTACATGAGGTAAAAATCATTTGCAAGGACTCGCCTAATTAGTGAAACCTTACTTTCAAGTTTTAGCAGCAGGTTGTGGAGAACCTTACGCTAAGGCACATGAGAGAGCCGCAATCAAACAAGAAATGCATTTCTCTCATGTACTTTGCCCAAAGTTGAAAGGAACTTTAGTTAGCTCTAGACTACAGCAAATCATTAGCAACCAAGTCCATCTTTCAATCAGCACCATTTTAACATGTAGCTAGCCTGTTCTTTCTATGTCACGGTACAGTGAACAAGTGGTACTCACTGACCGCGAGGGACGGCAATTATAATCGATTTACACCTGCAGGGTTACCCGAATAACCTGTGACGTACGCCCGTACTCGATGTTGCCTACAACAACCATCACGGACGATGTACGCAACTACCTTTCACCCATTAGCCAAATGTTGAACCGGTCCAATCATCCCGAGCAAGAGGTCTCTGCACGCGCATCTCAGTGCCACCATCCGATTTACACCTCAATCTCTCAACCTACCCTCTGAACGACCAGCTATGCCTCAACACCCAGCTACCCGAGTTACATCAGTTTCCCGGTTCCCATATAGCCGGTAGGTATTCGGTACTGTTCTAGCTTGTTCAACAGGCTCACACACGGCTCGGTCCTCAATCGACACAAGCGGAGCTACAGCACACAGGCCCCAAAGTCCTGCTGCCCTTACTCTCCGCTCGGTCTCATCTTTCTTGACATGTATATCATGTGCTATCTCTACCCGAGCGATGTGCCTCTAGCCTATTCTCGCGAGTAGTTCCAACTACTCGACTTGTACCGAATCCTACTCTATCTTAGCATTGCAGTAGCTAACGGGGTTTGTAAATCCTAAGCCCAATCCATGGTTTTCTGGGCTATGCAGTTGGGTTTCCACACAAGACTCTAATGCAAAGAATCATAATAATCAAGTAAGTGCTCAAAACAATAAAAATTTGTAAAAACGGTTAATGCAAACCGGGGCTTGCCTTGCTGCTCTTGGTGGTAGGCTAGCTACTCCTCTGGAGTAACGAAGTCTAGGACTTCGGGTTCCTCCTCCATCTTAGCGACTACATGATATACAAGTATATGTATTAACTTAAATGCATTTGATTGAATTTAAATTTGTGAAGTCTATAACCCTTACTAGACAGACCCAATGACTGTGAAACTTTTACTGGGGCTTGGTAACAACCTAAACAGAGATTTGGTCAAGTTTTAGTTGCAGCAAAGCTCATTTGAGCCCTCCACAATTAATTATGTACTTGACCTTAATTGAAGGCTTTTAGGGTGTTCTAAGGATTTTCATGAAACAAACTATGACTTTCTGAAAACTAGATTTTCAGAGGGTTCTAATGGAGTTGGTCTCACTTAATTTGAAGGTTCCTAGCTAAGGATATGAGCTAAACAATTTCAGAGGAAATTCTGAAAATGTTTCTGAACATTTTCTATTTTTTCTGGAACAGTTTCACTAATCACACCATTAGGTGGATCAAATGAGCTCAAATGGATCTGAACTTTTTATGGTAGTTCAGGGATATATTGGTGAACAACCCAGCAAAATTTCAGGATTTTCCTCCAAAGGATACTCCAGTTAAAATTCCAAAGAGTTTAAATTTTGAGGAATTAATTGTGGAGAAATAAGGGTTTTCATGAAGTTAAACTTGATTTGCTGGAAAGTGCTCAGAGAGCTGAATCCAACAAAATTTGGTTCACTCGATTTGGAGTTTTCTAGCTCAAGTTATGAGGATTTGAAGTTTGAAGGAAATCTGAAAATCGGGGAAAAAGTTTAAACGTGCGGGTGGGCCATGGGGACACATGTCGCACGCCGAGGCGACGGCACACCGAGGTCTGTGGGGTTCCTGCGCGCCAGCACAGCCGATCCCGGCCACACCCGATCCTGATTTCAAATTCTTAGCCGCTGACGCGTGGGCCAGACGCCTTCGTCTTCCTCCCGTCGCGCCCGCGCGCTCGCGCCGCCGCCCCTCGCCGGAGCAGACCCGGAGCTCGCCGGCTCGCCGCTGCCGGCCATCCCATGGTCTGAAACCCGCCGCGAGGGGGTTGCCGACGTTCAGGAACACGTTGGTGGTGTCAGTTCGGGCTGGCGGTGACCGGAAATAGCCCGGCGACGTGCCGCAGCCTCGGTTGAGGTTTGGCGCCGTCGGCCATGAGTTCTAACCCGCCAAAACCTCGAACAACCGGTCCTACAGCATCAGTGTACCTCTAGGAAGCTCGACAAGGTGTCAAAAGGGTTCAAATATGGCGGCAAGTCGGTCGGCACCGTGTGACCGATCGTGCCCGCCATGACTGCCCTTAATCGAGCTCGGAATTCATCCCTCCTAAACAGTTTCATGCCACGGATGCAGAAAAGAACTTGATCGCCGGCTAGTCCAGCGTCTATGTGCAAGATTTGCTAACCAAAGAAAGACCATAGAGCGAGAATTTGAAGAATCCGTACCGGAAGCTCGGTTTACGGTCGCCGGAGCAAAAACTGGAAATTCTCCGTGGATTCTTCACGGTTTGCTTCCAAACATGGAGGAGAGCAGCACGGTGGTTGCGCGCTCCTGTTGCCTCTCTTGCTGGACCGTGAAAACACCTTTGGAACGCTGTCCACGGGCGCCTGACTCTCGGCTGCGGCTAGGTCGCCGTGGTGGCGATCATTTTCGAGCAAAGGAGGTCGGAGCTCGGGGTTTCTGGCATTGGGGAGGTAGAGAGCGATCTCAGGTTGTTGTCTAGCAGCTCAGGAATGAAGGAGGAGATCGTTTTGCTGGTTTTTCCGATCGAGCAGTGAGCAGCGGGGAGAAGAACTGCCGCTGCTCGGGTTCACACGCGAGGAGATAAAGCCGGCCGACTCCTGCTCGGGCTGAGGCGGTGCCGGTCGCGTGGAGGTGCGAGCAAGCCGCCCTGGGCACCAGCGCGTGGAGCGGGAAGCAGCTGGTGGCGCCGGTAGCTGCTCGGTGGCACAGCCGACAGCTGCTCGGTGGAATTTCCCACCGAGGCTGTGACTTTGTGTGCAAGTTTTCCCTCCTTCTCTCTATGACATGTGGGTCCCACCCAGGGTTTTAACCTCTGAAATTTACTCCTAATCACTGTTGTAAACAGTGAGCCCCAAAATACCCTTGGTGATTCAAATTATTCATCCATGAGGCATTTGAATTGATTAGAATTCAAATTGGGTTTGGTTTGAAAGAATTTCAGCACGAGTTCAGTTTTGAATTCAAATAAAGTTTGAATTTGTCCCACTTAGCTCATGTCAAGATCAACTCCAAATGGAGTGAAAATTGGTGTGTGAGCTCACAAAAATGTGCTGAATAAGAATATGCCTCCCACTTTTGAATTCATGGGATGAAAACAGTTTGAATTTGAATATGGTTTCAAACTGCCCTCTTTCTAACTATACCCAAAATGACCTCAAAGAGGTTTTGAATTTGAGTGAAATTTGGCATGGACATCCTTAGCAACGTTTAGGAGTTTTCATATGTCCAGCCCCTCTATATCACATGTGGGAAATACCACTTTTGCAATATGTGAGTTTGTTCTCTAATGAGCATGTTGATGGTGGTTACTTGCTCTTCATTGGTGTTCATCAACTTTCCTCAAATGAGGTGTGTGGTGTGGTGATGAACACTTCAAATATGTGTCAAAAACTGAGGCCCTTACAGACCAATGTTGAGTTAAACCCATGTGTAAATCATTCATGTGCATGAGAAAGATTAAAGGTCAGATTTTCAAACTCAAAATTCACCTCAAATGGTTGCCAAACTTTTGAATACACATGCAGCCTCATACTTTTGAATTTTAGGAAATTTAGGATGGCAACCATCTGATTTTAGGGTGGGCTAAAAAGGAGTTGAATATGATCATTTCAAAATTTGAGCTGAATTCCATTTTGAAAGTGAAATTCACACTTAATTTGGTTAATTCAAATTTCAGCCAATGTTTAAACTCCAGGAATATCAGATCGAGTGGATTTACATGATTGAAGATTTTTGGGAAAAAAACTTGCGAGGATAAGAAGAGGAGGAGAGGTGGTGGACCCCACGTGTCATTGAGGCAACATAACTTGCACACGAAGTCTATTTCTCTGTTTTCCTACGAAGCAGCAGAACCTCCTCCGAGCGCCACCGAGACTCCACGCAACAGCCACCTCCTCGCTAAATCGCCGTGCTGGAGACCTATTCGTGCTTCCATCTACTCACGAGGTGATCCGTTGCTCACAAAACTGACTCAACTCGGCCTTCGCCTCCTCGCGAGCAAGAACTGAGACTCAGAACAGCTCACGCCGCCGTCTCGGTTTCAACCGGGAAATTGTGAGTCTCGTGAGTGCAACATCCACCGAGCAGCAAAACCGCATCACAGACTCCTAATCTACCCCCTCGACGCACAACCGATCTAGTTCCAGCCTCCCAATACCCAAAACCCCTTCCTCGTGCGGCGTCCGAATACAAGCGACGATCGGTACACGTGGACAGCTCAACAGAGGAGGTTTCCCGCCTGGGCAAGGACAGCCATAGGAGCGCCAGACCTCAGTGCTGCTTCTCCCCAAACCCTTGATCATGCCGTGGACGACCGGGCTCCAATTCAGGAATTTCGCTCCGGCGTGCGCAAACCGACGATCTGGTATGAAGTGATCAAATTCTTTCTCAACTTTCGGTCTTAGGTCACAAAATCTTGCACACAGGAGCTAGGATAGCTGGAGACTGAATTCTCTTCGAAACCCTAGCTCGGAAACGCATGTAGACAGCACAATTTCAGTTTTTCCGAGCGCTTCCATGTCGGCATGGTTCGGTTGCAAGGTGACAACCCACTTAGGGCTATTCCCGAGCAAGTTTGAGGCCATGTCGATCTTCCTTGAGGTCCACTGGTGCTGTAAATCCTTTTTCCCGAACATTCGGCAGGCTAGGTCGGCCGGTCGTCACTGTCGAAGTGGTCCCGAGGCCGCCGCACGCTACCGACATGTTTCCGGGCACCGGCAGCCCGAGAGCACACCACCAACGGATTCCTCACCCTCCAAAACCCCCATGCGGCAAGCCTCCGGCCCGGAGGCGGCCGGGAACACGCGGCCCGCAAGGTTGCTGCCTCTGTCCGGCGAGGAACCGAGTGTGCGCGCGAAGGGGGCGGGAGAAGGAAGAAGGAGGCGCCGGTCCCACATGGCAGTGGCTATAACTGAAATCCGGGATCGGTTGTGGCCTCGGATCGGCTGTCAATGCTCCCTGATAACCCTGTGGCCTGGTGTGGCTCGCATTTCATTGCCTACGGTTTAAACAGTGGGCCCAGTTCAATTTCCAATAGGAATTTAATTCCAGATTGCAAGCAAAGTTTAGAAATTCATTACTTTGTGTAAGAAACTCCAAATTGGTTGATTCAAATTGGGTTAGATTCGATTTGCAAAGATATATCCAACTGTGAAACCCCAATTGTATGAAAGTCAAAAATAAATTCTGGGTAATTCTTTTAAAATTTTCTATAAAAGAAATATTGAGGGAATTTGGTTTATCCGAAAATCCCCAAATTTTACCAGAATATTATTTAGCATATTATTGAATTTCTAGCAAATGTTCAGCTCATTTGGAGTTGATTGGAGTAGGAATTTTCAGAGTACAAGCTGCTATGCTAAAAAATTGTCCAGAAACCTTTCAGAAAATGATCCCACTTTGTAAAATCAGTTCCGAACAAATCATAGCTCCAAAAATCGTAGAAAAATTCAGGTGTGCTCTATGAGTCATAATTGAAATTTTAGTTCACATTATTGTGCATGAAAATGCACATTACTTAAGAATTAATTCCTTGTAGCATAACTGCTTAGAGAATTATTCTGGAGGAACTACTCAATGAAAAGTCCTGAATTTTGGACCAAATTACTTGTTGTGACTAGGAACTCACATGTAAAGTTTCAGCTCATGTTTAGCTTTATTACTCCTTGTATCTGTTCTCCACTCTTATGTATGAGAGAAAAAACTTAGGGATTATTGTGGGAATTAATGGAGATACAGTTTCCATCCACTTTAGCTGCAATTTGGCAAGCTAAATACCTATGTATTATAGTACTTGCTGTAAAAGTTTTGAAGTCATGGGAGTTCCTAATCTTCAGTTTCATTCAAATATTTTCAGCCATCTCATATGTCCATTAGAAAAGTTAGCTATTTTATAACTAAAACTCCTAGCGCGGATTGAGTTAACCTTTGATTTTATTTGCACAACAGAGGCAACAAAGTCATTCTTAGCACTTCAACTCAGTCCTCTGTTCTTCACAAATTCCACTCTTTAATTATCTAATTTGCAGAATAAAAACTTATGCATATATATATGTCGATAGTACTCACGACGAAGGAGTTCGACGGAGTTCATCCCTTGAAGTGTGGATCAGTTATCACGCTCAGGAGGAACAAGGGATAGAAGATCACTAACTGATTATATATATTACTCCCGTGCAAAACAGGCAAGCTCTGATTTGCATTTAACAGCTTTTAAGTTTTTACTTTGTATTCACTCTGTTGGTTAGGAAATGAAATGTGCATTAGGCTAGTTTCTTGATACTCCTCTTGCATGACTAGAAAAGCCTATGGAGTATTGGGTAGATGTCTTTTCATCATGTAGAAACTGCCATGCTTAAGTAGGGTTCGGTAGAAGTCGAGTGGTTGGACGCTACTCGCATGAATACGAGAAAAAGGGGCACATGGGATTGGTTCAGAAATTTGTTAGCAAGTTGAAGTTTGAGAGGGACCCGGCCACCCGTCCATCACGGGGCCGTGCCACTCGCCCGGGAATCGCATTGGGTGGTTCTGTGTTGTGCGGCACCCAACAGCACACATATAAGGAACAATGTATTACATAAATCAATAGCGGAAGATTACAAAGGTTCTTTGTAAATAATTTACAGCAAATATCTACAGTGGAATACTTATAATCATCTCACGTTGAATAACTAATGAGCACTCAAGAATAGGTCCAGCCTGCGGACTCCTCTCGCTAGCAACACGAAGACATAACAGCAGCTGGTTTCTCCATGTGTTAAAAGACTCGGAAGTCTCGGAGTCTCACCGGACAACCTTCTTCTTAGCATCGATGTTAACCTGCAAAACCACTCATATAGCAAGCGTGAGCACATAGGCTCAGCAAGACTGATCCGTCTCTCCTAAACAAGAAACTCCACATGCACGACAGAATGCAATTAGGTTAGCTAGATTTGCATAAGGGACTCGCTTAAAGTAGATCCTTAACTTTCAGATTTTTAAGCCTCATTGTGAAGACCTTGAGCGGAAACAGCATCGTAGTTCCACAATAAACAAGAAATGCTTTGTTGCGATGCTCCTTGCACAAAGTGAAGTAAAGTTTAATTAGCCTATCTCTAATTCAAGCATGATTGCAATGCAAGTTACATCACAGCCTTATCAAGTTCAAAAGAAAACCAATTCAGTTCTTACTACGTCAAGACGCAGTGGGCAAGTATGCTCATATGACCGCGAGCGACGGTGATCCGAATCAGTACACGCCCGGACTACACGACACGTACACCTGTACTCTGAGTTGCCGGCAGCAACGGCCACCTTTCCCAAGTTCTTACACACAGGACGCGGTCTAACTGCCCCGAGTAGCAAGCTCCCTCAAGGTACCTACCCGCATTGATATGTTCTTGAGCGAGTTAACTCCTGGTACCCTGACGCCGAAAGCCTAAGACGGTTAGAAAAGTTCCAATGTGGATCTCCCGAGGTACATCAGTTTCCTGGGTCCCATATAGCCAGTTTGCGCCCAGTACACAACTCAAACTTGTCCAACAGGCCTTAACCGACACAGGCAGAATGCACGCACGGCCCACAGCCTGCTTCATCTAAACGTCCCTGCCCAGTGTCCATTTCTTAAGTGTGAACTTTCCTCATTGTTTCTATTCTTGACCCCCTCCGAATAAACCAAGCCCTAAACTCGCGAGAAGATTCCAACTACTTAACTTCTACCGGACCTTTCCTACTAACATTTAGCGTAGCCAAATCCAACTCAAGGAGGTGCTAGTCTACCCTTTCTCTCTTAGGAATTTCTGGTCATGCAATTGGGTTTTCATTATCAACTAGACCTAATGCAATCAAACATACAAAGCTATGATCTCTAGAAATGGAAATACTTTATAAAACTGCTTGAATGCAAACCGGGGCTTGCCTGTTTTGCAGGTGACTAAGATTACAATCAGTTAGTGTAGATCACTTGAGGCTTGATCACTCGCTTTCCTCCCTTTTTGATCTCCACTTTGATCTCTTCACAATCTTCACGTAGATGCTATACGTTATGAACATGCATATGTGTTCAATTATAAAGATTTTTCTAACCAGTTCAAATGGCAAGTTTAAAAACTGGAACTCTATTTAAGAATTTAAAATGGCACTGGTTCTAGTGGGTTGGGTTGGATTTAAGCAATATGATCAAGTGCTAAATGTTTTCCCCACTTGTGTGTTGATCACCTTAAGAGGTTGAACAGAACAGTGGTGATACAGATCTCCAATGGAGCTGAAAATTTTCATGTGAGTTCCTTGTCACAAGAAAGTCATCTGGACCAAAAATTAGCACTTTTCACTAAGTGGTTTATTCAGAATAATTCCCTAAGCAATTAAGCACAAAGGATTCAATTCTGAAGTAAATTACATGTTCATGTCAAACTTAGTGAAACAAAATTTTAATTATAGTCCATAGAGCCTGCATGAATTTTCCTAGGATTTTTAGAGCTAAGTATTGCCCAGAACTGAGTTTCCAAGTTTTGGGAATTCTCTGAAAATGTTTCTGTATTCATTTGAACACAGCAACTTGAAATATGAATTATCCTAACGAAATCAACTCCAAATGAGCTGAAATAGTTACAGGAGTTCAATAACATCCTAAAGAATATTCTGCAAAAATTTGAGGATTTTTGGATAAACCAAACTCCCTCTAAAATTCTTTTGCTAAAAAGATTTACAGAATTTCCCAGAATTAAATAATGACTTTAGTACAAATTGGGTTGCATATTTGGATAAAGGTTTTCAACCTTAATCTAATACAATTTGAATAACTAAATTTGGAGTTTCCTAGCAAAAGTTATGGTCTTCTAAAGTTTGAAGGAAATTTGGAATTTGAATTAAAACAGGGAAATGTTTAAATCCTGCGTGTGGGTCCAGGGGAACACGAGTCACTCGCTTGAACAAGCCACACGGGCCACAGAGTTATTTCCTGCATTGCAACAGTTTAATCCGAGCCCACAGAACATCCAACTCATGTTTAACGTGCGACTGACGTGTGGGCCGCCCCCTCCTTTGTCTTCCTGTCGCTCCCGTGCGATTGCGCCGCCGAGCTCGCCAGAGCTCATCGGATTTCAGCATCCCGGCCTCCTCCCGTCCTCTCACTCACCGCTAGAACCTAGAAACATCCGAATAACATGATGGAAGGACTTTCCCACACCGGCGTCGGCTCTAACCGAGCTCACAACAGTGCGGCGGCTTACCCGAACTTCGGCGACGTAGCGCCAACGTTCTAGCTCGCCAAATACACGAAGGATCGGTGCTACAGCATCAGTGATAACTATAGAATCTCGGCATAGTGGTGGATAGGCCCAAGAATAGCTCCAAGTTGGGTCTCACCGTGCGCCCGAGACTTCCCGCCATTTGCACCGTTAGAAAAGCTCGGAATACACCGACTACACGTGGTTTCATGCTAGGGTTACGAAGCAAACTTATGCACCTTCAAGTCTAGCTCCTGTGTGTGAAGTTTTGTGGCCTCTAAGCAAGTATCAACCGGGAATTTGGAGTTTCCTTACCCAAAGGTATTTTTGCACCGGCCGGGACAAAAACTGGAATTCCGACGGCAACGATCCACGGTTGGACTTGAGCTTCGGAGGTGATCTGCATGGAGGCTCGGCGCGTCCAACGGTCCTCTTGCTCGGTCATGAAAGACTCTCCGTAGGGCTGTCCATGAGAGCACCTTCTCTTTGCTATGGTTCGGCCGCCGCGGGACAAAGGTGTTCTCGGCTTAGGGAGGCTGAGCTCACTCGGGGATTGTGCAAGGAGTATGTGGGGAGCCCCCCATGGTGCCGTTTTGCTGCTCAGCCGAGGCTTGCACACAAGTTTGGTGGGTGGCCGAGCGATCGAAAGAGCAGCGGCAGCTACGGTTCGGTTCTTGCGCGAGAGAAGGGAACAGAGGCGTGCCTTTGGTGCTGTGGCAAAGAAGAGCATGGCTGAGAGTAAAGAATCACACAGAGAGCTCGCCAGTGCAAGAAAATCAAGGAGGAGGTGTCTCTCGGTGCTGCTCGATGTCACACGGTGGAGCTGCGGATCTGCCTCGATGAACCGACTGAAGGAGCCAAACAGAGACTGTGCACTGCAATTGAAGATCTTTTGCAAACTAATCTTCCTCAATGACTTGTGGGTCCCACAAATAGCTCCCTCTTATCCTCTAAAATATCTCCCAAAATTTGCAAATGATGAAATAAAATTGTGGGAGTTCAAATCTGAGGTGCATTTGGATAATTGGGCAAGTTTCATCCAAATTCAAATGGTATTTGAATTCTTTGCAATTTAAAGTCCTTTTTGGAAAATGAGTTGCAAAACATTTCAAAAATTCATGAAACTTTGCATACCCACTAATTTGGACCTAAGGAATTTAAATATGAAATCTGATTTTTAATTTGGCTGCTGTAAATGAGATTTTTAGCACAACAGCTTGAAATTCATCGTGTTGCCCTTATTTGAATTTTGAGTTGAACAAATTTGTTCCCAAATCTGAATTTAGCTTTTCACATGGGAACTGTGACGCCCTCAATTCTGTGGAAAAACCACGGAACCGAGAACTGATGCATATGTGTGCCCAGGATGTTCATCACACATATACACATCATCAACAAACTGAATTTCAGAATATATACAACCACGAATAACAGAGTTTATTACAATGTCTCATGAGTCTTGGACTCATGCTAACAGCGGAAGTCTTAATCTAACAGCGGAAGTCTTTATTCTAGCAGCGGAAGTCTTCTAACTAATGCGGGAGCAATTTAAGCAACAGCAGCAGCTCCATCTCTGCTCCATCCCCACAGGCAAGGTTGAGGAAAGATTACACGCCTAAGGCTCCACTTGGTCTTCATAATAATGTTCTCCTGTAGCTAATGATGAAGTAATAATGCAAGTTTGAGTACAATGATGTACTCAGCAAGTGCGGAAAATATGATATGTAGCTCACAACAAGGTAGGTATAAAAAGGTTCATTGCAGAAAGCAAAGTTATTTCTCAAAACCACGATAAAACAGCAACTTAACTTTTAGTGAACGTAATCCCAACACGTATTAAAATACCAATTATACCTCCATTATGTTCATCACTTCCCATGTCCCAACCAGACATTAATCAACTTCATTCTTGCTCACGAATACCTTCTCGTATTCGCTACCATCTCACAAATACCATCTCGTATTCGCTACCATCTCACAAATACCATCTCGTATTCATCTCATAAACAATTCCGTCTTCACACCGAGACCAATCTCGTTGCCATGTCTCAACAGTCATGCAACCAAATCTTATCACCAGGACTCAACAGTCCCGAATGACAAACCATAACCAAAACCATAACCAGTAACCATCCCAACTAATCATGGAAGTTGGCCAGGCGCCCGTGACCGTAAGCTTGGCTATCATGATAGTTTTAGACTCTGAAGAGTTTGTACCACTTTACCCACAAGTTTGTGATTTCGTCACCCGTCGGCGACTGCAGAACCTCCATTATACCAATACACAACCGTCGGTGTATGGCCAAGAGATCACAAAATAGCCTTTACAAAGGGGCTACTATATGTATGGACTCACTAAGGTTTCACCGGTAGGCTGGAATATCCAATTCTCCCACCCACGGGCCCCCTCTTGTGTCATGCTGTTCCTAGTGCAGTCCTCACTCGACTCCCATTCCCCACGCCTTCCACGGTCCATAACAATCTAGTAACTTACCTGATTAGTCAGCTAAGACGCACCCATACTTGGCCTAGTGGTGGCACTGTTATCCTGGCATGTGCTCGCATGAACCGGTGCTTAGATCTATGGCAAGTAACAACCATCTCAGGCTACCTCATTCACAAACCCAGGCTTGCCTAGATCTCCCTCTGATCCATGTTCATTAACAACATCAGTTTCTTATTATCATTTCGAGTGCAGTTAGCTGGACACATCTATTTCGCCTCCCAATCCTATGGACTTAGTGTCTTACCCGGTTATTCCACGGAACACCCGAGTGGCTATCACATGTATGCCAGGATCATTTTCTCATACATGCGATGACAAATAGTGAAGCATAATTATATTACAACCCAAGTGTTTGAATATAATTAAGTCTTACATAACGTCTCGATGGATGATAATATATTCACAACATATAATAAACCAACAGCGGACATTAAGTCTTGTGGGCTCCATCACAGGCGTTGCCCGGGGGACTCCGTGAACCTAAAATCCTTCTTCGGGTCCGAAGTCTTGGTCGTTGTACACCACGTCATTTCTTTAGTCTGAGCAGCAAATTTAAACCAACAGAAAAGCAAGCTTGAGTACCGTTGGTACTCAGCAAGTGTAGGAAAGTTATGTCATGCATGGCTAGAGCAAGGAAAAGTTGAACTCATGGTTAAAGCACTACGCAATTAATACTATCACCTCAGCTTATTAAGCACCTACATTACTACATAAGTGAAATGGTCCCACTCCCCTAACCCATCATCAATATCAAATAACCATAACTTCATTTCCATTGTTAAGCTTCCCGCTTAACATCCTCCACTTCCCAATTCATCATTCTCTAATCATGAATAAGTCCAAGCCGCTCTTGACCGTGAGCACGGCTGTCATGACAGATTTCGTGCAGAGTTTGCACCACTGTACCCACATGTAGTGATTTCATCCCCCGTTGCCGAGTGGACTAGAAAAACCTCCATTATGCCAGTGGCCGTGAACCACGTTCACACTTCCGAGGAGTGTAGCTAGGAGATCACTACGAGGCCTTTACAAAGAGATTCCCGACGAGTGTGGGCCCACTGAGGTTTCACCCCTAACAGCATCCAGGAGGCTCCAACCTCCGCTGCAGTGGCCCCCTCTTGAGCCTTGCGGTTCATATGGTTGTCCAGCTGACACCTATTCCCCGCACCATCCAAACACCCATACTACGCCGGAGATACACCTAATTAATTGGCCAAGCTGCCCCATCTCAGCATGTGGTTGGCACGGTAAAGCTAGGTTACATGCTCCATGAACCGGTCCTTAGGATCCAGGCAAGCACAAAACACAAACCCGTGTCCCGTGCACACAGCACCAACCAAAGCATTCAACTTGCCTAGATCCCTATCTCTACATAATTTATAATAATCTACTCAAAGGGTAAAATAATCAAGGTGATGATCTCATATCCCATTTATCCCATTCTAAGCATGGCTAAGCATGAGTAGAATAAATGAATGACATAATAAAACAACTCCCAACCCAGGCTACAAGGAAGCAAGATAATGAAAATCTAGGGAAACTTCCTAGCATGGGTTTCATATTTCAATTGACAATGCAAATAATTCTAACTACACGTCCTAGTATAGGATCAAAGTGGTCAAGGACACTTGCCTTCTTCTTGCTTTCCCAGGAATGGAAGTCTTATCTTGGAAAGTGAGAACCGGCTCTGGGGCTGGTTCTAATCATGCCAACACATATAGCAAAAGAAAAAAAAAACATTCCATAGGAACTTACAGGAAAATTCTCAGATAAATTTGAGCTCTGGATCTGTACTTTTTGATACAACAGTCCTAGGTGAAAATGCAACAATTAGGAGGAACACTTAGCACTTGATTAGGTGGATTAACCCACAACCAAACCACTAGCACCAGCACCATTTTAAATTCGTAAACAGTGTTCCAGTTTTAAACTTGTAATTAGAACTTGATAGCAAAAGCATTACAATTAAACATATATGCATATTCATAATGTGTAGCATCTACGTGAAGATTTTGAAGCAATCGGAGTGGAGATCAAAGAGGGAGGGAAGCGAGTGATCAATCCTCAAGTGTTCTTCACTAACTGAATAGATTCTTAGTCACCTGCAAAACCAAGGCAAGCTCCGGTTTGCATTTAAGTTATTTTCTAAAGTTTTACTTTGTTCACTATTATGGCTTAGAGTTTGTATGTGCATTAGGTCAGGAAGATTTTTATACTCCAAATGCATGACCATAGAAACCCTCGAGTCAAGGGTAGACGATGTATCCCCGCTGTAGAATAATGCCGTGCTAATTAGGTTATGACATCTGGTAGAAGTCGAGTAGTTGGAATCTACTCGCAAGCTATAGTTCGGGATTACATGGATATGATTTAAAGAGGCAAACGAAAGTTTAAGTTTCCAAAGATGAGACCGGGCAGGAGGGTTAGGCAGCGACAAGACTAGGTCTTGGTCGAGTAGCTCTGCCTGTGTCGGTTAAGGACCGAAGCGTGCGCAGCCCTGCTGAGCAAGTATTTTGTTGTGTACCGGATGCTTACTGCTCTATGGGACCCAGGAAACCGATGTACCAGGTTAACTGGATTGTAGAGACATAACACATCATCTCGTTAGACTATGAGCCTGAGACGGCGCGAACGGTTCTACAGTCGGGTGTCCTGCAAAAGGTTGCCACATACGACGTAATGAAGGATGCCAGATTTGGGTCCTCAGAGGCGGGCGTATGTGTCGAGTTATCCGGGCAGTGTTTGATTTGAATCACCGTCTCTCGTGGTTATGAGTACCACTTGCTCACTGTGTTGTGACATAGTAAGCAAGTTGTGTGATAACAGTTTGCAACTTTTAATTGCTGTTATGGTTATTGAAATTGCATGAAAACCTTGTTTGAAGTAGAGATAGAGGAAACTAAAGTTAATTTCCACCTTGGGACAAGTAACATTGGAATGAAGTGTTTCCTTTTTGATTGTGGAGTTATGATGTTGCTGGGCACAAGGTCACAACTGTGATGGCTAAAATCTGAAAGTTAAGGATGAACGTGTAGGCGAGTCTTTATGCAACTTAATTGTTTACTGTCTTAAGTTACCTTCATGTAGAGTTGCATGCTTTAGGAGAGACGGTTAAGTCTTGCTGAGCCTTTGTTCTCACTCTTGCTATATGAGTGGTTTTGCAGGTTAACATAGACGCGTATGAAGAAGGTTGTCCGGTGAGACTCAGAGGCTCCGAGTCATGTAACACTTGGGAAACCAGCCGCTGCCATGTCTTCGTGTTGCTAGCAAGAGGAGTCCGCGGGCTGGACCTCTTCTCGTGAGCTCAGTAGTTATTTAACGTGAGTGGTTTGTAGTCTCCCGCTGTAGCTATTTGATGTAAATTATTTACAAAGAACATTTGTAAGCTTCTGATTTTTATTTATGTAATACAGTTTCCTTATATGTGTGCTGTTGGGTGCCGCATAATACGGCACCACCCAATACGATTCCCGGGCGAGTGGCACGGCCCCGTGACACGGGTGCCGGGGTCCCCCTCAATAAGTGACACCGACCCTTGTATTTTGATGTCGGAGATCACATCTATCTCCGAGTGTCCCCGATGAAAGGAATTCATCGATTCAGGGTCAAGGGAAAGCTAGCTCCTCGTTTTGTGGGTCCGTTCCTTATTACGGGACGGTGTGGACCTGTAGCCTACCATTTGAGGATGCCAACATCATTGTCAGGCATACATGACATTTTTCATGTCTTACAACTGAGAAATGTTTGAAGGAGCCGACGGAGGTTCTTTTGGAAGACATGGAGACATTACAGCTGGATCTCACCGTTATCGAGAAGCCGGTACAAATCCTAGACGAAAAGACTCGCGAAGCAAGGCATCGATCGTTGCGGTTTTATAAAGTGTTATGGAGTAACCACAACGACGATGAGGCTACCTGGGAAAGCGAAGATTTTCTTTGGATGAATTGCCCGGAACTACAATGGAGCTATAACCGGTAACATTCTTCTTCCATCTCATTCTTTTCTTAATCTCGGGACGAGATTCTTTTAAGGAGGGAGGATTGTAAAATCCCTAATTTCAGCAGGCCTAGCTTCTTGCTAGAATTTCATCTGCAAGGTCAAATTCAATTGTAATTAGGGTTTCAAATTCAAAAGTTGGCGACATGAAATAAAAGAAGGTTACAAAAGGAATTTAGCCGAAAAGAAAATAAACCTGGGAGTTCAATACGAGCACATACGAGGGTTAACACCACTATAATCAAATTCAAATTTTTGGAATTTGCTGCAACTTTTGAATTTGAATTGTGGAGCCATGGTTGTTTGGAGGGGGAGATTTCAGTGGGATGCACATGTCAGTGTGACAGAGATAAAGATTACTCTTGCTTCTGTGGGAGCTTGCCACCGAGGGGCTGCATGCGCCACCGAGACTCCAGCGAGCTGCTTGTGCTCTGCTCCGGGAGGTTTTCCATAAAGCCTTCGGCCACACGGTAAACATTGAGTATGCACAAAATGATTGCTTCTTCTCCAGCTCGGCCACTCCAACGAACCGAACGTTGCTCGCGCACTCAAACCAAACGCACACAGCGCCGCGCCCTCAGTTGATCGTCGCCGATCGTGCCAACAAGTTGGATGCCCGGCTGAGCATCTCAGAGACGATCCCTCCTCGACATTTTCCATCCATCTTCATCTTGTCCCCTGCCTTCCCCAGCTGCGGCCGAGCCGTTTTTTCCTCCGCAAAACAAGCAAATGCCGCCTTCACGGCTACTCGATGCCTGGCTGACTACGACCCTCTCTGGCACAACCAACATGACTTAAAGGTGCGCCATGACGTCTAGATCATCATCCGGACCCCCTGGCGATCCCCGTTGCTGGCTCCCCGGAATTTGAATTTTAGCGCCGGTGTACGTGAAGAACCGCCGAAACCGAAAGCGGGAAATTATCTCCACACACTTGATCATCCTTTCTATGGATCAAACGGAAGCTACTAGCCGTCATAGCGACCCTCCATGCCAAATTCTGAAGCAATCTGTCCACCGTACGCCCTGGGCGACTGGAAAACACCGCTGCCGGCAAAAATGCGGCGGTCCACCTGTGACAGCCATGTTGCCGCAATTTTCGGCTCAGGTTAGGGGTGGCTTCACGTTCCATGAGCTCTAGGGATGGTGTACGGCACATTTGCTCGTCGACTTAGGGTCAGGAAGGCCGTGTTCCTTGCGGGCGCCGTGCCTCCGATCGCCGCCACCGGTACCGAGTGGTTTCCGACCGTTTTCAAGCAGGGAAACCTTGCCCAGCAGCTGCGCCGTGGTCCGAGGATGGTGTAGCACGAAACCGCAGCCAATTTGGTGGAGAAACGTAGGAGAACGGGTCATGCCATGATCGTGTTCCGGCGTGCGCGAGTTTCTGTCGAGAGATTAAAGATGACTGCTCCCTGGGCCCCACTGTCAGCCGGTAAAATGTTTCTCTGTGGAAAAACAATTCCAGAAACTGTTCAAACTTGGAAAACCCACAACTTTGTGTAGGAAACTCCAAAACGGGTGAAACAATTTTTTCTGAAATCCTTAGAAGGAGGACTTGTCAAAGAAACAAATTTCTAGCTACGAAAATGCCTAGGAATTTCTGTAGATTTCTTGTTATTTATTTCTGTAGGGATTAATTCCAGGAATATGGCTTGATGATATATTCCGATTTTTGGTCAAAAAATTCTTCTCCTAGTTCCTGAACTCCATTAAAAATATTAGGATTTTTTGAGATTATTAAGAGGTTTTAATCAGTAGGTTTTCTCAGGTGTATTTAAATGGGCTGAAAAATCACAGAATCTAATTCCAGTAAATAGAATTTAACCTCACAAAGCCATTCTGGCCAGTAAAAGGCTTAGAAAATTGTGGAACAAATTTGTATGGAAACCTTAGGTCCAGACCTATTTGAATATCAGCTTCTTCCATGTAAGAAAGTCTGATTTATGGTTTTATAAACCCTTGTAGGTTTATTTGTCCAAAAATTATTGTGGCCAAATCCTTCCTCAAAAACCTCTGACAATTTTACAATAACACTATCATGATATTAGAAAGCTTCTATAAAAATTTCAACCCCAGCATCCTATGTTTGCATATAGTTTCCAACTGTAGTTTGATATAACACGTTATTTCATAATGTGACACATTTCTTTATATGATCATTGCGATAGAAACAATTCTCACGAAGACTTCGGAGGACACTGACTTGAATTCTATTGACAGAAACATCAGTCGGGATCAACACTAAGGCAAGCCCCAGTTTGTTTCAAAATTTACATGTTTCTTTTTGTATTCACTTTATAATGTCTAGCATTTTGATTACTGCACTAAGTCTAAATTGTATGACACTCCACATGCATGACCAATAAATCCCTGGGGTTTTATTTAGAGTAGGTTTTCACTTAATTATAACTGATGTGATCAAGTTAAGAAAAGTGGATTAAAATAGGCATAACTCGAGTAGGCCGTTTCCTACTCGTGAACAGGGATTAAGGGGGATCAATTGGAAGAGTTGGGAATTGATCCACTTAATTGGGAAATGGAGACTAGGAGGTATAGATGGAAGGCTCAAGGATGTGGTCATGTGAACCTAGTCTCTGTCTGAGTCGGCTAAGGCCCGTTCTCATGTGCGGCCCTTCTGGACAAGTTTGAGTTATGTACCGGATGCATACTGGCTATATGGGACCCAAGAAACTGACGTAACATGTTAACCTGGGTGTCGAGGCAGTCCCCACCATCTTATGCAGATGCTGAAAGGAGAGGGAAGTCGGCTCTATGAGGGTTTTCCTTCGGGAGACTTACTCCAAGTCGGTGGGACCGGTTCGAACTTTGGTGTCGTGCGAAAGGTTGCCACATACGACGTTGAGGGGATTGGTCGATCACCGGTCTCGGACGGACGTATATGTCGTGTCATCCAGGTGTTTTTGATTCGAATCACCGTCGCTCGTGGTAGTGAGCATACTTGTTCTCTGCGTCGTGACGTAGTAAGAAACTGGGGAAAAGAAAGATGCTTCGTGGTTAATCCTCATATTGGAGATGAGGTATAACAACTATTTTCACTAAATTTAGTTTCTACCTTGGGCTAGTAGCTTTGAGACAAAGCGTTTCTTGTTTGATTGTGGAGTCTCGACGTTGATGGCGCAAGATATGTATGGGTCTAGGGTAGCTCACTAGATTTACTTTCTCCTCGGGAAAGTGGCGTCGAGATGAAACATTTCCTTTTTGATTGTGGAGTCTCGATGTAAATTGTGCGAGGATTATAAAAGTTGATTAAAACTGGAAGTAAGGACTCTCTGATAGCTGAAGTTCATCTTTTATGTAAACTTCTTTATTTAGCCCTCTATTTACAACATTTAGAGTTCTATGTGTAGGACTTCGGTTAAGTCTTGCTGAGCATGAACCCATGGTTTGTTGATCCATTGTTTTGCAGGTAACGTTGCATAAGGAACCGTTAGGGACGAAGGGAGATCCAAGTGAGGCAGCACCCAATGAAAGGTGTGAGTCTCATTTGGAACCCTGCACGCCGCCGTGTTTTGGTGTAATGCTAGTGTGGAGCATCCGCGGGCATGATGACTTTGTTTTGCTTAGCGTAGGCTATAGTTCGTGAGTTGTATTCTTATCTTCCACTGCAATGTACGCTGTATATTGTTTTCAAAATGAGACAATATTATGTATTAAAGACATATATTGTTGTGTATGTGTGTTTTTCGGTGATGCGCTGTTACGTGCCGCATCGCACGGCACCACCCAATGCGATTCCTGGGCTGTCTGGATGGGGTCCCCACAATTTCACACCGAGCTTTGAATGGCAAAAACGTGCGCCAACCTATCCTATTCACGCTGCCGCAAACCCTAGGCCATTCCTCCACAGGAGCTATGGGAATTTTTAAATTACCGACGACATGCTCATAGCCCGTGGGTGTAGAGTTTTCCAAAATTCATGATCACTGTTGCTTCTTTGCTATTCTGATCATAGGGTAGGTTATAGACCTCCTTGCGAGTCACTGTGATAAAAAACAAGTGAGAATCATCGAGGCACAACGGTGTTATTTGAGTTTTAGCTCTTGCCGCCGGTTTTTGACCTAGGGCGCACGGTGACATGGTATTTAGCGGTGTTTCCAAGCACTTTGGCATACACATTGACCTTTGCCATGAGTCACTGATGCTCTAGAGCGAAGAAACAGCGAGATTGGGTTGGTAGAGGAGACGGCCGACGTCGCTGGACATGGACCGAAGCCGCCGTCCGTCGCCCGACCACTTCCGGCCCTCTGGCGCCCACACTGACCCCAAAACCGGATTTCCCGTCCTCAAAAACATCCAAGCGGAGGAATTCTGGCCAGGAGATGACCGGGGGGTGAAGGGCCGAGGGTGGAGGAGTTGCCGGTGGCGAGGTGGCACTCGCACGGGAAAGAGGGGCAGCCGGAGGTTGAATAAGGTGCCGACCTCACATGTCAGTGGCTGTAGAAATTAAACTGGATTCTCTGTGAAGCCCGGATTTGGTGTGTCCACACATGAAAAGGTTGTGGCCCCGGTGTGGCTGGTCTGTGACTGGTCCATTTAAATCCCCGGGGCCCAACTGTCAGCCACTGGTTGCTTTTACAGTTCAAAGAAAAGTTCCAAATTCATCTACAACCTTGGAAATTCATAACTTGCAGTAGGAAACTCCAAATTGGGTGATCCAAATTGGGTTAGATTTAGCTTGCAAGGATATATCTAAATTAGCAAAAGTCAATTATAGATTCGCATAATTATTTTAAATTTTTCTGTAAAAGTATTATTGAGGGAACTGGGTTGAGCCAATAATTCCCAAATTTTGCCAGAATATTCATTAGGATATTATTGACCCACTAGCAAATTGTTAGTTAATTTGAAGTTGATTTGAGTAGGAATTTTCTGAGTACAAGCTTCTGCGCTCAAAGTGTCCAGAAACTTTTTCAGAAAATGTTTCCACTTTGTAAAATCCATTCTAGGCAATCCTTAGCTCCAAAAATCCTAGGAACTTTCAGGCATGCTCTATGATTCATACTTAAAATTGTAGTTCACTTTATTTGGCCTGAAAAGGCAAAGTATATCAGAATTAATTCCTTTTAGCATAACTACTCAATTAAAATGACAGGGACCACGCCGCCCGTTCATTCACGGGGCTGTGCCACTTGCCCGGGAATCGCATTGGGGGCTGCCGTGTTGTGCGGCACCCAACAGCACACTTATAAGGAACAATGTATTACATAAAACAATAGCGGAAGCTTAAAACTTTTCTTTATAAATTGTTTACATCAAATAGCTACAGTGGGAGACTTATAATCATCTCAGGTCGAAGAACTAATGAGCATTCGAGAAGAGGTCCAGCCCGCGGACTCCTCTCGCTGGCAACACGAATACATGGCAGCGGCTAAGTTCTCCATGTGTTAAATGACTCGGAAGTCTCCGAGTCTCACCGGACAACCTTCTTCCTAGCATCGATGTTAACCTGCAAAACCACACATATAGCAAGCATGAGCACATCGGCTCAGCAAGACTGATCCATCTCTCCTAAACAAGAAACTCTACATGCACGACGGGAACCAATTAGGTTAGCTAACTTTGCATAAAGGACTCGCCTACAGTTGATCCTTAACTTTCAGTTTTTAAGCCTCGTTGTAAGGACCTTGAGCCGAACAGCATTACAACTCCACAATCAAACAAGAAATGCTTTGTTGTGATGCTTCTTGCACAAAGTAAAGTAAAGTTTAATGAGCACTATCTCTAATTCAAGCATGGTTCCAATACAATTTCAATCACAGACTTACCAAGTTCAAAAGATACCATTCAGTTGTTACTACGTCAAGACGCAGTGGGCAAGTATGCTCATATGACCGCGAGCGACGGTGATTCGAATCAGTGCACGCCCGGACTACACAACACGTACACCCATGCTCCGAGTTGCCGGCAGCAACCTCGACTGACGTTGTACGCGGCCACCTTTCCCAAGATCTTCCACACAGGACGCGGTCTAACTGCCCCGAGTATGCAAGCTCCCTCAAGGTACATACCTGCAGTGATATGTTCTTGAGCGAGTTACCTCCTGCTACCCTGACGCAAAAATCCTGAGACAGTTAGAAAAGTTCCAATGTGGATCTCCCGAGGTACATCGGTTTCTTGGGTCCCATATAGCCAGTATGCGCCCGGTACATAACTCAAACTTGTCCAACAGGGCAAAGCACGGACGGGCCTTAACCGACACAGACAGGGCTATGCACGCACGGTCCGCATCCTGCTGCATCTAAACCTCCCTGCATGGTCTCCATTTTCTATGTGTGGACTTTCCTCATTGTTTCTATTCTTGACCCGCTCCGAATAAACCAAGCCCTAAACTCGCGAGTAGATTCCAACTACTCGACTTGTACCGGACCTTTCCTACTAACATTTACCGTAGCCAAATTCACTCGAGGAGGTGCT
The DNA here is from genome assembly GCA_030760725.1 of Neostapfia colusana. Classification (NCBI taxonomy): domain Eukaryota; kingdom Viridiplantae; phylum Streptophyta; class Magnoliopsida; order Poales; family Poaceae; genus Neostapfia; species Neostapfia colusana. The sequence goes on from JASWHV010000003.1 coordinate 106,501,931, forward strand.
ATTCTACCCTTTCTCTCTTAGGTAGTTCTGGTCATACAACTGGGGTTTTCAATATCAACTAGACCTTATACAATCAAACATTCAAGCTATGATCTCTAGAAATGGAAATACTTTATAAAACTGTTTGAATGCAAACCGGGGCTTGCCTGTTTTACAGGTGACTAGTTTATATGCAGTTAGTGAAGACGACTTGAGGCTTGATCACTCGCTTTCCCCCCTCTTTGATCTCCACTTCAATTTCTACACAAGTCCTCACGTAGATGCTTCACGTTATGAATATGCACAAGTATTTAATTGTAAAGCTTTTGCTAATAAGCTCTAATGACAAGTTTTAAATCTGGAACTCTGTTTAAGTATTTAAAATGACACTGGTGCTAGTGGTTTGGGTTGGGTTTAAGCAACATGATCAAGTGCTAAGTATTTTCCCCACTTGTGTGTTGATCACCATAAGAGGTTGAACAGAACAGTGGTGATCCAGAGCTCCAATGTAGCTGAAAATTTTCATGTGAGTTCCCTGTTACAAGAAAGTTATATGGACCAAGATTTAGCACTTTTCATTGAGTGGTTTATTTAGAATAATTATCTAAGTAATTATGCAAAGAAGAATTAATTCTGAGGTAACACCCATATTCATGTCAAACATAGTGAAATACAATTTCAATTATAGTTCATAGAGTCTGCATGAATGTTCCTATGATTTTTGGAGCTAATAATTTCCCAGAACTGAATTTCCAAGTTTTGGAAATTCTCTGAAAATGTTTCTGTATTCATTTGAACACAGCAACTTGAAACCAGAATTCTCCTAATCAAATCAACTACAAATGAGCTGAAATTTTTACAGGAGTTCAATTACACCATAATGTATAATGTGGCGAAATTTGAGGATTTTTGGATGAACCAAACTCCCTCTAAAATTCTTTATCTGAAAGGATTTAAAGAATTTTCCAGAATTAAATAATTCCACTGATACAAATTGGGTTATATATTTGGATATAGTTTTTCAATCTGAATCTAATCCATTTGAATAACTAAATTTGGAGTTTCCCAGCAAAAGTTATGGCCTTCTAAAGTTTGAGGAAAATCTTGGATTTGAATTAAAACTGGGAAATGTTTAAATCCTGACATTGGGTCCAGGGAACACGTGTCGCATGCTGAAACCAAGACACACGGGCCACAGAGTCATTTCCCGCGTTGCCACAGTGTGATCCGATGCTGCAGAGGATCCAGCTCCTGTTTAACGTGCGGCTGACGTGTCGTCTACCTCCCGCCCCCACGCGATAGCGCTGCCGAGCTCGCCGGAGCTCACCGATTTTCGACGCTCCGGCAACCTCCCGAGCTGCCACTCGCTGCTAGGCCGTAATTTCATGCGCTGAACACGTTGGGAGAGCTTCCCCACACCGGTGTCGGCTCTATCCTAGTTCGCGACTGTGCGGCGGCTCGGTGGAAGTTCGGCGACATTGCCCCGATGTGCTAGCCCGCCAAAAGCTCACTGGAAAGGCCTTACAGCATCGATGATGGCTAGAGAAGCTCGGCATGGTGGTGAAAAGGCCCGGGAATGGCTCTAATATAGCTTTCGTCGTGCGCCTGAAACTTCCCGCCATAGCTTTTGTCGTGTGCCCGAAGTTTCATGCTAGGGTTTGTGAAGAAGAAAGATTGTCCACCTAGTCTAGCTCCTGTGTGTGAAGTTTCGTGGACTCTAAACAAGAATCAATCAGGAATTTGGAGTCTCCTTACCCGAAGGTGATTTTGCACAGGCCAGAAGAAAACTGCAAAATTCGCCGTCGATGATCAACCTTTTGGCTCATGCTTCGGATGTGAGCTGCATGGAGGCTCGGCGCATCCAGTGGTCCTCTTGATTGGTCGTGAAAGTCCCTCTGTAGGGCTGTCCATGAGAGCACCTTTCCTCGGCTATGGTTCGGCGAGACTGCACTCTGAAGATCTTTTGCAATTTAACTACCTCAATGACATGTGGGTCCCACAATAGCTCCCTCTTATCCTCTAAAATATCTCCAAAAATTTGCAAATAATGAAATTAAATTGTGGGAGTTCAAATCTGAGGTGCATTTGGATAATTGGGCAAGTTTCATCCAAATTCAAATGGGTATCTGAATTCTTTGCAATTTAAAGTCCTTTTTGGAAAATGAGTTGCAAAACATTTCAAAAATTCATGAAACTTTGCAAACATTTCAAAAATTCATGAAACTTTGAATACCCACTAATTTGAACCTAAAGAATTCAAATATGAAATCTGATTATTGGTTTGGCAGCTGCAAATGAAATTTTTAACACAACAGTTTGAAATTTATTGTGTTGCCCTCATTTGAATTTCGAGTTGAACAAATTTGTTCCAAAATCTGAATTTAGCTTTCCCTCACATATGGAAACTTTAAACCTTGGTTCCAAATCCCTTTTAGGTTCATGCATTCAAATAAATATTTGAACTTGTGTGAAGAGAGCTCTCATGTGTATTATCACATGTGAAAAAGTTTAAACGAGTCCCATTTTTCATACATATGAAACCAACTTTGTGCAAACATGAGTTTCTTTGTATTCATATTTTGGGACCTTTACATTCCTCCCCCCTTAAAAGAAATCTTGTCCTGAGATTACAAAAGAAGAGCGAGACGGGAGGGTAATTATAAAGTTTATGACAAAAGTTCCGGATAATTCTTGTGGATGTAATCTTCACTTTTCACCGTCACCTCTTCCGGGTTATGATTACTCCACAGGACTTTGTAAAATTTGAATGTCCGGTTTCAGGTGATCCGTGTCTTTTCGTCGATAATCTGAATGGGCTGCTCGGCATATTTTAGATCCGGCTTCAACTCGTCGGTGTCTTCGGTGCGGACAGCAGCGGTAAACTTGAGACACTTCCGCAGCTGGGACACGTGAAATATTTTGTGAATACCGGCAAGGCTTGCCGGTAGTTCCAGCTGGTAGGCTACATTCCCACACTTCTCCGTGATGGCAAACGGACCGATGAATCGGGGAGCAAGTTTCCCCTTGACATCAAACCGATGAATCCCTTTCATCGGAGATACACGAAGATACACGTGCTCTCCAATGTCGAAATGCAGCGGTAGACGCCTCTGATCCGCGTAGCTTTTCTGACGAGATTGGGCGGCTTTGAGATTCTCTTGTATTATCCGAACTCTCTCTTTGGCTTCATTGACAAGATCAACCTCGAACATCACTCGTTCGTCAGACTCACACCAATTCAATGGTATATGACACATCCGGCCGTATAGAGCTTCATATGGTGCCATTTTGATGCTCATCTGATAACCGTTGTTGTATGAGAACTCGGACAACGGTAAGTGATCATCCCAGCTCTTACTGTGGTGGATGGCACACGCTCTTAGAATATATTCCAGTATTTGATTCACCCTCTCAGTTTGCCCGTCGGCTTGAGGGTGATACGCGGAGCTTCTAATCAATCTGGTTCCCAAGGATGCGTGTAGTTGCTCCAAGAAACGGGCCATGAACAGCAATCCTCTGTCGGACACAATGGTACATGGAACTCCATGTAAGCACAAGATCCGTGCTATGTACAACTCCACATACTGCTTGGCATTGTATCTTGTATGCACAGGGATGAAGTGTGCTGATTTGATTAACCGGTCAACGCTTACCCAAATCGAATCATGGTTGTGGGAGGTCATCGGCAACCTGACGATGAAGTCCATACTCAAGTCTTCCCACTTCCATGCTGGTACCTGCAGTTGTTGCAGCAGGCCCGACATTTTCACATGATCGGCCTTGACTCTTCAACACGTATCACATTCTGAAACGTACTTTGCAACTTCACGTTTCATACGTGTCCACCAAAACTTCTCCCGGAGGTGTTGGTACATTTTATTGCTGCCCGGATGAATGGAAAATTTTGACAAATGAGCTTCATCCAAAATTTTCTTCTGTAGTCCCATATCCCGGGGTACTACTATCCGTTCGTTGAACCACAAAGTACCTTCATTGTCCTTCCGGAAGCATTTTATTTCTCCTTGGTCAATTTTCCGCCATATGTGAGACATTCCTTTGTATTTTCGTTGAGCTTCAATGATCTCCTCTCGGATGGTAGGGATGAGAGCGAGATTATAGAGCGCTCCATACAGGATGACACGGAGGTTTGGTTCTTCATCATCCATTTCAGCAATAGTCACGTGGTGGATATGCGCGTTATGACTGAGCGCATCGGCGACCACATTCGCCTTTCCTAGATGATAATGAATCTAAAGTTCATAATCTTTAATGAGCTCTAGCCATCTTCGTTGCCTCATGTTCAATTCTTTCTGAGTGAAGATGTATTTCAAGCTCTTGTGGTCGGTGTAGAGGTGTACAAGATTTCCGAGCAAGTAATGCCTCCACATCTTCAAAGCAAGGACCACAACAGCTAACTCAGGATCATGAGTTGGATAATGCTGCTCATGATGTCTGAGTTGACGAGATCCATAAGCGACCAATCGTCCTTCTTGCATCAGCACGCAGCCAAGACCAATGCCAGATGCATCGCAATAAACATCGAATAGCTTCGTCGTATCCGGCTGAGCAAGAACTGGGGCTGTTGTGAGATGCTTCACTAGAGTCTTGAAGGCTTGTTGACACGCAGCACCCCACACAAATCTGGTATTCTTCTTCAATAAATATGTCATCGGTTTAGCAATCTTAAAGAAACCCGGAATAAACCTCCGGTAATAACCCGCTGAACCGAGGAAGCTTCGGATTTCATGCACAGACTTTGGTGACTCCCTTTTCCGCACTTGGATAATCTTACTCGGATAAACAGCGATGCCCTTCTCTGAAATAATGAGTCCGAGAAAAGGTACTTGATTAATCCAGAATTCACACTTGCTGAATTTTGCATAGAGCTGATGATCTCGCAATCTTTGTAGCACAATATGCAGATGTTCAGCATGTTCTTCCTCTGACTTGGAGTACACCAAGATATCATCGATGAAGACCACGACGAATTTATCCAACTACGGCATGAACACTGAATTAATCAGGTACATAAAGTGTGCCGGGGCGTTGGTCAAACCAAAAGACATAACGAGATACTCGTATAGCCCGTATCTCATTAAAAACACCGTCTTCGGAATATCTTCAGTCCGGATTTTAAGCTGATGATATACGGACCGAAGATCCATTTTTGAAAATACTTTCGCACCCACTTATTGATCGAAGAGCATATCAATGTGAGGTAGTGGATACATGTTCTTGATGGTCACAGCATTAAGAGGACGATAATCAACATAAAGCCGTAGTGTTTCATCATTCTGACACGGCCTCACGGCCTCGTCGAGCCAGGATCACGCTGAGGGGTGCTGTGTTGCACAGCACTGGATAACACACATAAAATGGTACAAAGCAGAAGCAAAGTTTTATTACATAAACAAGTTTATGAACATTTTTACAACAAAATATGTTCAGTCTACACTCATGGGCGTAGACTTCGCATCGAGTTCATGTTCATCCCATGAACGTGTCCCCGCTAGCACACACGCACACTAATTCAGCGGCGTGCACGACTCCCACTCGACGGGATTTCCCTCTTGGGGTTCCGTCTCCTCCTCGGTAGTCCCTTCCTCATAAACCCCTGCAAAAGCTTCAAACACAAGTAGTGAGCACGATGGCTCAGCAAATCTGACCCGTCTCTCCTATACATGAAACTTCTACATGAGGGGTTTCAGGGTACATGAGGTAAGTAAGTTGCAAAGGACTCACCTACTTATTTGAACCTTACTTTCAAGTTTTAGCAGCAAGTTGTGGAGAACCTCATGCGAAGGCACATGAAAGAGCCGCAATCAAACAAGAAACGCATTTCTCTCATGTACTTTGACCAAAGTCGAAAAGAACTTTAATTAGCTATAAACTACAGCAAGTCATTAACAATCAAGGTATAGCTTTCAATCAGCAACTTTACATGACTCGAGCCTGTTCTTTCTATGTCACGGTAGAGTGAACAAGTGGTACTCACTGACCACGAGGGACGGCGATTATGATCGATTTACACCTGCAGGGTTACCCGAATAACCCGTCATGTACGCCCGTACTCGATGTTGCCTACAGCAACCATCACGGACATTGTACGCAACCACCTTTCATCCGTCAGCCAAATGTTGAACCGGTCCTATCGTCCCGAGCAAGAGGTCTCTGCGTGCGCATCTACAGTGCCGCCAGCCGATTTACACCTCAAGCTCTCAACCTACCCTCTGGACGACAAGCAATGCCTCAACACTCAGCAACCCGAATTACATCCGTTTCCCGGTTCCCATATATCCGGTAGGTCTTCGGTATTGTTCTAGCTTGTTCAACAGGCCCGCACACGGCTCGGTCCTCAATCGACACAAGCGGAGCTATGGCACCCAGCCCCCAACGTCCTACTGCCCTTACTCTCCGCTCGGTCTCATTTTTCTCGCCATGTGTTTCATTTGCTATCTTTACCCGAGTAGTGTGCCTGTAGCCTATTCTCGCGAGTTGTTCCAACTACTCGACTTGTACTAAATCCTACATTATCTTAGCCTTGCAGTAGCTAATCGAGGTTTACAGACCTAAGCCCAACCCTGGGTTTCCTTGGCTACGCATTTGGGTTTTCAAACAAGACTCTAATGCAGAATTAAAGTGGGTGCTCAAAGTAATTTTTCAAAGCAGTAAAATATATAAAAAAGGATAATGAAAACCGGAGCTTGCCTTGCTTCTCTTGGTCGTAGGCTAGCTGTTCCTCTGGAGTTATGAAGTCTAAGACTTCGGGCTCCTCCTCAACCTTAGCGACTACATGAGATAAATACATATATGTATCAATTTGAATACATTTGAATTGAAGTTGAATTTGTGAAGACTATAAGTCTGGCTAGACAGGCCAATGACTCTGAAAATTTTACTGTGGTTTGGATAAAACCTAAGCTGAGACTTGGCCAAGTTTCGATTGCAGCAAAGCTAATTTGAGATCTCCACAAATAATTGTGTACTTGGCCTTAATTGAGGCTCTTAGGGTGTTCTAGTGGTTTTCATGGAGCATGCCATGACTTTCTGAACACTATATTTTTGGATGGTTCTAATGGAGTTGGTTTCACATAAGTTGAAGGTCCCTAACTAAATATATGAGCTAAACAATTTCAGGGAAATTCTGAAAATGTTTCTGGACATTTTCCATTTTCTCTGAAACAGTTTTATTAATCACACCATTAGGTGGATCAAATGATCTCAAATGGATCTTAAATTTTTGTGGTAGCTCAAGGATATTTTGGTGAACATCCTGGCCAAATTTTAGAATTTTACTCCAAAGGGTTCTCCATTTAAAATTCTAAACAATTTAAATTTTGAAGAATTAATTCTGGAGAAATAAGAATTTTCATAAAGTGAAACTTTGTTTATTGGAACGTACATAGAGAGCTGAATCCAACAAAATTTGGTTCACTGGGTTTGGAGTTTCCTAGCTAAAGTTATGTGGGTTTCAAGTTTGAACTAAATCTGAAAATCAGAGAAAAGTTTAAATCGCTGCGCGTGGGACCGGGGCTACGTGTCGACTCCTCAGTGGCAGACATACGGGGCTACGGAGTATTTCGCACGCAGCCATATACGATCTGGTGCCACAGCTGATCCCCGGTTTTAAATCACCGGCCGCTGACACATGGGACCGGGAGCTTCGTCTACCTCCCAACCTCCCGCGTTCTACCGCCGCCCCCCTCGCCGGAGTGCTCGCCGGAGGGGATTTGCCGTGTACCAAACTTCACGATTTTCGCCGCCTCTTCCTAATCCTACACGGGGAACACGGAGCTGGGCTTAGCTCGACATGAAAACCACCAGAACCCAGCCGGCGACGAGTGGCGGCTTCGGAAGAACTTCGGCCATATCGGCCGGGCTTCCAAGCACCCCACAAGATCGGGCGATCGGTTGTAGAGCATCAGTGCGCCCTAGAGAAGAATGGCATGGCCTCAGCAGCTCGAAAAAGGTCTTAGGTGAGCTCTCACCGTGCGCCCGACGGCTCCCGCTATTAGCGCCGGTAGAAAAGCTAGAAATGGCCGGTCTACTAAGGTTTTCTTGCTAGGACTGCAAAGGAAAGTTGCTCGGTACCGAGCCTAGCTTGTGTAGGTGCAGTTTGAGGATCTCTAAATGACTATGAAACGAGAATTTGGCGGATCCGCACCTGAAGGTCAGTCTGCGCCGAATGAAAGGGAAAAATGAAATTTGTCGCCGGTGATCAACCACTCGGGCTTTGGTTCGAGGGTGAGCAACACGACACCCTAACACGTCGGGGGTGCCTTTACTTGGGCGTGACACTTCCCCGTTTAAGCTGTCCATGGGAGCCCGAGGTGCGGCAATGCTTAGGTCACCGGAAAAACTTTCGGTATGGGGCGAGAGCAACCGAACTCGGCTGGTTCCTACGATGGGAAAGGAGGAGGAGAGTCTCTAGTACCATTTTGCAGCTTGGAGGGAATGAGGAGGCTGTGGTTGCTGGCTCTCTGATCAAATCCGAGAGAGCGGCGGCGGGGCAACGTTTTCTTGCACGAGGAGCGAAGAACTGGGCGTCTCTCCCTCCAGCCGGCTCGACTTCAGGGATAAGAGGGAGGCAACATCGGCTGAACACGGCGCATGCCAAGCAGGAGCTGGCAGCGGCGATCAGCTCGGTGGCGACCGCAGCTCTGGCCCGAGAAACCGAGTGCCCTGTTCTTCAGTCGGTTAAACTGCTAGTGAGGCTGACAGGTGGGACCCACTTCCATTTTAACCTCTGAAATTAACTTCCTCCCACTGCTCTAAACAGTAGTCCCCCTAATACCCTTTGACATTTGAATTATCTACCAAATGGCCATTTGAATTTGATAGAATTCAAATTGCGAAGTGTTTGAATACATTTTCAGCACATATGCAGTTTGAAATTCAAATTGAATTTGAATTTGCTAAATTAGCTCATGTCAAGATCAACTCCAAATAGAGTGAAAATTGGTGTGTGAGCTCACAAAAATGTGCTGAGTATTAATATGCCTCCCACTTTTGAATTCATGGGATGGAAGTAGTTTGAATTTGAGTTCAAACTAGCCTCTTTCTTGATACACCCAAAAACACCTCAAAAAGGTTTTGGATTTGGGTGAATTTTTTGCATGAGCACTCCTAGCAAGGTGTATGAGTTTTTCATAAGCTCAGCCCCTATATGATGCATGTGGGAAATACCACTTTTGCATTTAGTGAGTTCATCCTCAAATGTGTTCATAACTTTTCCTCAAGTGAGGTGTGTGTGGTGTGATGAACATTTTGGATGTGTGCAAAAACTTAGGCCCTTACATGCCTCCCCACTTAAAAGAATCTCGTCCCGAGATTATAAGGTGAAAATGAGAGAGAGAGGATGGTGGAAAATTACCGTATGTGTGACGCGAAAAAGTCTGGGTAGTTAGCGCGAAGGAACCCTTCGCTCTCCAATGTCGCTTCGTCTATGGAGTGATTACTCCATAGAACTTTGTAGAACCACAACGTACGATTGCATGTGGTTCGAGCCTTTTCATCAATTATCTGAACCGGTTCCTCCCTATACGTGAGATCGGGTTTCAGTTCTTCAATATCCTCCAGCTGAATGGTAGTTGATAGCTTAAGACACTTCCTCAGATGAGAAATGTGAAAGACGTCGTGCACACCGGAAAGTGTCGCCGGTAATTCCAACCAGTATGCAACTGATCCACATCTTTCCACAATCTGGAATGGACCGATGAATCGGGGTGCCAACTTTCCTCTCACCCAGAATCTGTTCACGCCCTTCATTGGAGACACACGTAGATATACGTGATCCCCGACTTCGAATTGTAAAGGACGTCTTCTCCGGTCCGCATACTGTTTTTGTCGGGATTGGGCAGCTTTTAGGTTCGCTTGGATCAGCCGTACCTTTTCCTCCGCATTGTTGACAAATTCAATCCCGAAGGTAACCCTTTCGCCAGATTCACACCAATTCAGCGGTGTGCGGCATTTTCTTCCGTATAGCGCCTCATAGGGCGCCATCTTAATGATGGCTTGGTACCCATTGTTGTACGAGAACTCGGCCAACGGTAAGTGATCATCCCAATTCTTATCGTGGTTGATAGCACAAGCTCATAACATATCCTCTAAAATTTGATTTACCCGCTCGGTTTGCCCATCTGTCTGTTGGTGGTACGCTGAACTACGGATCAGTTTCATCCCCAATGCAGCATGTAACTGCTCCCAAAAACGGGACACAAATAAAGTGCCCCGATCCGATATGATGGTGCGGGGTACACCATACAAGCATAGGATCCGTGAGATGTACAATTCAGCATACTTCTTGGCGTTGTAGTTGGTGTTGACCGGGATGAAATGGGTAACTTTGATGAGCCGGTCGATGATCACCCACACAGAATCATGCTTCTAAAAAGTGATGGGTAAACCGACGATGAAGTCCATGCTCACATCTTCCCACTTTCAGGCAGGAACGCCCAGTGGTTGTAGCAGTCCCGGTTTTCTCATGTGGTCTGCTTTCACCCTTCAACATGTATCACACTCGGACATGTACTTTGCGATCTCCCACTTCATTCGTGTCCACCAAAACTTCTTTCTGAGTTCTTGATACATTTTGTTGCTGCCGTGGTGAATAGAAAACTTTCACAAGTGAGCCTCATCAAAGATATTCTTCCGTAACTCCGGGTTACGGGGTATGACAATCCGGTCCTTGAGCCATAGGATGCCGTCTCCGTCTTTCCAGAAACATTTCAGTTCCCCACTGTCTACACGTCTCCGCAAGTGCGACATGCCCTTGTCATGTTTCTGAGCTTCCGCTATTCCTTCATGGATGGTGGGGATCAAAGCTAAGTTGTAGAGAGCTCCATGTGGAATCACATGCAATGGTGGCTCGCTCTCTTCCAATGGTGTGATGGTCAGATTGTTGACGTGTGACTTGCGACTCAGCGCATCCGCCGCTACGTTTGCTTTGCCGGGATGATAATGGATCTCTATTTCGTAATCCTTTATCAACTCTAACCATCTTCGCTGCCTCATGTTCAGCTCTTTCTGAGCCAATATGTACTTGAGGCTTTTGTGGTCGGTATATAAATGCACGAGGTTACCTAGTAGGTAGTTTTTCCACATTTTATGTGCGAGTACCACGGCAGCGAGCTCTAAGTCATGAGTTGGATAATTCTGCTCATGGTTTCTGAGTTGCCGTGATCCATATGTGACCACCCTTCAGTCTTGCATCAGCACACATCCGAGCCCAATCCCGAATGCATCACAGTACACATCGAACGGTTTTGTTGTGTCAGGCTGCGCCAAAACCGGTGCTGATGTTAGGTGTTTTCACTAATGCCTTGAACGCTGCTTCACATGCTAGACTCCAAACATATTTGGTAGCCTTCTTCAGCAGCTCTGTCATAGACCTGGCAATCTTCGAGAAGTTCTGAATGAACCTCCGATAATATTGGGTCCGAGGAAACTCCGTACCTTGTGAACAGTTCTCGGGGACTTCCAATTCAGCACTTGTGTGATCTTACTCGGGTCTACAGCGATGTCCTCCGCTGAGATAATATGCCCGAGAAAAGGCACTTGCGATATCCAGAATTCGCACTTGCTGAATTTTGTGTATAGTTGGTGATCCCGCAGCCTTTGCAAGACTATACGCAGATGCTTCGTGTGTTCTTCCTTCGATTTGGAATATACCAATATGTCATCGATGAAGACCACAACAAACTTGTCCAGCTCCGGCATGAATACCGAGTTCATCAATTACATGAAGTGAGCTGGAGTGTTGGTGAGGCCGAAGGACATGAACAGGTACTCATAAGGTCCGTAGCTCGTCAAGAAAGCCGTCTTCGGAATATCCTCAGCCTGTATCTTAATCTGATGGTACCCGGATCTTAAGTCCATCTTCGAAAAGATCTTTGCTTCGACCAGCTGATCAAACAACATGTTGATCCGTGGCAACGGGTACTTGTTCTTGATGGTTACGGCATTTAGTGGACGATAGTCCACGCAAAGCCGCAATGTCTCGTCTTTCTTCTTCACAAATAATTCCGAACAGCCCCATGGCGAGGAGCTTGGTCTAATAAAACCCTTCTCCAGCAGGTCCGTTAACTTTGTCTTCAGTTCAGCCAATTCTTAGGCGCTATCTTGTACGGCCTTCCGGATATTGGCATAGTTCTCGGTGCAAGTTCAATCTTGAACTCCACTTCTCGGTCGGGTGGCATCCCCGGTAAATCATCCAGGAACACATCAGGGAACTCACGGACTACTGGAATGTGTTCCAATCTGATGGTGGTAGCTTGATATACACTTTGAAGTTTTATTTCTAGACTGTCCAGAAATAATGAATGTGACTCGTGCATCTCTGGGTGTAGATGCACGACTCGGAGGACGGTGTCTAAAACAGCACCGTGGCAGGTTAACCACGACATCCCTAAGATGACATCGACCTTTTGTTCCACTGAAGCTATAAGAGACGTGGGGTATATTCTACCCGCTAAGCATAATGGTACTTTGGAAACCATCATGCATGCTGAAATCTTCCCACCCAGTGAGCAAATCAAATATGGACTTTCGGTGGGTAGTATTTGCAAGATGTGTTTAGCAGTAAAAGATTGGCTAATAAAATTATGTGTGGCGCCTGAATCAAATAACACTATGGCGGGATGCTGGTGTAGTTGGAACATACCCGCAAGGATTGGCTCTCCTTCGGGCACGTCCTCTATGGCGAGTTGGTGGACAGTGACGGGCTTAGGATTTGCCCGCCGCGCATTAGTGGGGTTCCGGGGCTGATTCCTCCCAGGAAACTTGGGTGCCACTCCGCCGTCTTGCCTCTCAGGACAGTAGTTGGCGAAGTGTCCTGGGCGACCACATTTGTAGCATGTGGCTGCTGACTGGCCGGTGCTCGGGGGACAAAAGCCCGGAATGCGCTGCTGAGGTGCAAACGCACGCGGCATCACCCGCTGCTGCTGTTTCTGTTGTGGAGGTGGTACTGGTAATGCCGGCCTGAACACCGGTGAATAATATGGCCGACTATAGAATGGCATCGGCCTCTGTGGTGGCTGCCAGCGTTGACCCGATGGTGAGCGATTCACCATCCGGCATTTTTGAGAAGGACCACCTCCTTCTCCGCTGCTGTGCAGCGCGCTTCACATTCTCTCCGCCGCTGCTAACTCCTTGCCGGAGTCCTCCTGAACAATCGCAGCATCAATAATATCATTGAGGCTGCCGCGATTGAACATCGCCAGCTTGTCCTTCAGGAGCGGGTTAAGCCCCTGGTAAAAATGATCCACCCGCTTCTCGTCAGTATCGGCATGATAAGAAGCGTAGAGTGCAAGATCATTGAATGCCCTGGAATATTCCAGCGTGTTCCTTCTTCCTTGCTGCAGGCGAAGGAACTCCTGCGTCTTCCTCTTCATAAAACCCGACGGTATGTGATAGGCCCAGAAGGCCGTCCGGAACTCCGCCCAAGTCATAACTCGCTCGGCGGGTTACGAGGCACAGTAGTTCACCCACCAAGCGCTCGCGGATCCTTGAAGCTGTTGGACCGCGAACTGAGTCTTGCGCTGTTCACTCACTTGGAGCAGCCCGAACTTCATCTCCATCGTGCGGAGCCAGTTGTCCGCATTGAGGGGTTCATCCACCCTTGAGAATACAGGGGGATGAGTAGCCAGAAAGTCGGCGTAGGAGCTTTGTCGGTGCTCCTCTCGATCTTGACACCTCTCTGGTCGAGACGTATTCGCAATAAGAGTCTACAGCAACTCCGTGTGCTGCTGATGACAACCCTCCTTCACCGCAACGATGTCGGCCAATGTAACCATTGGCGGTGGGTGTGGCGGTTGTTGCTGTTGCTGTTGCTGGTGTTGCTGTCCCGAGGAATCCTCGGAAGTCTGTTGGGAGGCCTCTCCCCCCTGACTAGAACTCCCAACGTCTGGGTTAGCACGAGTGCGAGTCATTCTGAAATCCAAAACAGCAGCGATCAGCACATGTCATACTTAAAATTCCATATGAAACAGTAGGTATTGATGTGACACATGAACAACTTGCACAATATTCACATATATTGATAAAGCATAAACATTATACAAGATACATTATTCTCGGGTCTCCGAGAAGTCGTGCTCATGTCGTCACTACCTACACATATACTACTATATATACGACATGTCACCGATTAAAAAAGTTTTTATTACAACCCCCTCGCTGCCCTACTTGGCAACGGTAACCTACTACTTGAAGTAGAACTTGACCTCCTGTGGGTCGTCCTGCTCTGGTACCTCTGCTGGTGGCTCCGGGTCCATGACCTCCTCTTCCGGTTCAGGTTCCCCCATCGCCCGGATACCCAAAACCACAGGTACGGCACCTACCATCGGTAGGCTCATTACCGGAGGTACGAGGTCCTGCAACGCATGCACCTCGTCCATGGCCTGGTTGTAGTCCTCTTCCCAGCCTTGCCCTTCCTCAATAGCGTCATCACGCTCTTGAGTGGGAACCTCATTTTGCTGGGTCAACGATTGCACTTGCTGTTGCAAAGCCGTGATATCGACGCGGCTTTTCTTCTTCGCCTTCTTCAGACGATGCAACTGATTATGTTGTTCGTTCAGTCGCTTTATCGTCGGAAGGAGAACAATGTGGAGTGCGCTATGAGCACTCTGAAAATGATCTCCACGGCTGGTGCTCTCCTTGAGCTTCACAGCAAGACAATCCATATGAACAGCTTGGCTGTCCATCACGGCTTTTCCTGCCCTCAGCTGGAGGCTGAGGGTCACCTCCGCGGGGTTGTACCTTGGGCAACCTGGATCTGTTGCCACCATGTACCTTTCCCCCCACACATGGTTAGCTCGTCCATCCACCGGAACGAACGTGTATGGAGTGCCCTCCATAGCTTTCACGTGTAGTTGGCAGAAACGCGACATGGTGTCACGAGCTGCCACTTGCCACCTTCCCTCCGGCTGTCTACCTCTCACCGTGACGGTGAACGGCGCCCAACCGGGTGGCGTGGGTCCTGCAGGAACTTCGACATGGATTGTCCACATATTGTTCCCCTCCTTGCCTTCTTCCTTGGTGAAGTACTGCAGCATCTCAACGTACCCGAAATATTGAAGCATTTGCCTCAACACTTCCGGATAACCGCTGTGGTGAGAACAGTGGGATACCCACCCACCCGTTCTCCAATTGTCTATCCACTGTCATCTGTAGAAACATATTTGAAAAAGGTCAAATATTTATTTCAACAGTAATTCGTTGAGTTATAACATAAAACATGTCATTGAACTCATAAAAACTTGGAAACACAACTCAAACTTAGAACAATTTGATTGCTGGTCTGCTGCCCAAACTGACAGCCCTGACCAGTTTCCATTTCGACCTGATTTAGACCATGCTAAAGGCAAAACCAATTCTGGAGCTCAACATCAAAGTTAAAGCGAACTTAAATATATTTCCAGAAAGTATTTACTTGGCCCAAGATCTTTCCTGGTTCAAAAGTTGTGAGATGTCAAATTTGACAGAATTTCTGGAGAAAATTGGACGGCACCTCCCTGCTTGAGGTACTGAATTGATCAAAGAATTCCAGTTAATTCTACACCAAATTGGGCAACACTTTCTTTTACAAAGTTGTAACACATCTCATGAACATTTCATAACTACCTCATTTTCTATTTTTAAATTTTTTTGCAAGAAGTTATGCTCGATTTACAGAGAGTTACAGAGAGTATTTGCTCTGCCCTGTTTCCTGGACAGTTTCAACTCTACTGCATTTTTCGACTGGTTAAGGGATGAAACACCTATGTACATCAATATAAAAGTTGTAAAGCTCTTCCAAAGCTTTCCAGAAATGTATCATATGACACCAACCTCGAAAGAACTCAAGCTCTAACCTCTGATTAACTTCAGCCTTATTGCCGCTGAAAACAGAGGACTCTGTCCTTAGTATCATATAAGTTATAAACTTATTAACTTTGAACATCCTGATTTAAGGGAAGGAGTTATCTCAAAGTTTTAGTGCTCCAGATTAAAACTTTCAAGTTTTACAATGAAGTTGCTCATTTAGTGGGGTGTGACGTTGAAGCGTCACCAGTTCATGTTGGTACTACGTTCCTCACAAAGAAAAACCTATACGGACTTAGCCGGCTTCGTTAGTTCAGTTGCACTAAACGTCCCTCGCACACAGATGCTACTCGTCTACCGATTCATGGTCAGACTACCTGCAGATAAACCACTCAATCATCAGGTCCGGCTTCACACCGAACCCGGTCCCCATACAGTTCATCCACCCGTCCGTCATCACTCGCACAGGTGTTCTCAAGCCAAACACGCCTTGAGCTACGTGTTCACGTTCCAAACGATGTGACGTGGTCTCCCAATTTGCCTGAATCATGCCACGGAAGGGTGTTGCTCAAATACCCCAAACGACATGAAGAGTCGTAGAGGATATTAAAGCGGGTCGGTTTACCTGCCACCCGTGACGCTCCACCCTTCAGCTTGTGCGCACTGGTCGACAGCGCTTACATGCACCCCCCAAGACATATGACGTCCCGAGATGCACGATTTTGTGACATAAGCAAATAGGTTAGTATGCCACTTTCAATACACTAATAACGTACTTATATGGGCTACTAACTCGTTCCTCACCGAGTTTTTGAAAAAGATGACCTTTTTAGTGCATTAAACCTCAAGCGAGCTCCGATGCCACGCTGACACGGCCTTACGGCCTCGTCAAGCCAGGACCACGCTGAGGGGTGCTGCGTTGCACAGCACCGGATAACACACACAAAATGGTACAAAGCGGAAGCAAAGTTTTATTACATAAACGAGTTTATGACCATTTTTACAATAAAATATGTTCAGTCTACACTCGCGGTCGTAGACTACACATCGAGTTCACATTCAGCCCATGAACATGTCCCCGCTAGCACACACGCACACTAACTCGGCGGCGTGCACGACTCCCACTCAACGGGATTTCCCTCTTGGGTTCCGTCTCATCCTCGGGAGTGACTTCCTCATAAAGCCCTGCAAAAGCTTCAAACATAAGCAGTGAGCACGATGGTTCAGCATGTCTGACCCGTCTCTCCTATACATGAAACTTCTACATGAGGGGTTTCAGGGTACATGAGGTAAGTAAGTTGCAAAGGACTCGCCTACTTATTTGAACCTTACTTTAAAGTTTTAGCAGCAAGTTGTGGAGAACCTCACGCGAATGCACATAAGAGATCCGCAATCAAACAAGAAACGCATTTCTCTCATGTACTTTGCCCAAGGTCTAAAAGAACTTTAATTAGCTCTAAACTACAGCAAATCATTAACAATCAAGGTATAGCTTTCAATCAGCAACTTTTACGTGACTCTAGCCTGTTCTTTCTACGTCACGGTACAGTGAACAAGTGGTACTCACTGACCGCGAGGGACGGCGATTATAGTCGATTTACACCTGCAGTGTTACCCGAATAACCCGTCACGTACGCCCGTACTCGATGTTTGCTACAGAAACCATCACGGACGTCGTACGCAACCACCTTTCATCCGTCAGCCAAATGTTGAACCGGTCCTATCGTCCCGAGCAAGAGGTCTCTGCACGCAAATCCACAGTGCCACCAGCCGATTTACAACTCAAGCTCTCAACCTACCCTCTGGATGAAAAGCAATGCCTCAACACTCAGCTACCCGAATTACATCGGTTTCCCGGTTCCCATATACCCGGTAGGTCTTCGGTACTGTTCTAACTTGTTCAACAGGCTCGCACACGGCTCGGTCCTCAATCGGCACAAGTGTAGCTATGGCACCCGGGCCCCAACGTCCTGCTGCCCTTACTCTCCTCTCGGTCTCATTTTTCTTGCCATGTGTTTCATTTACTATCTTTACCCGAGTAGTGTGCCTCTAGCCTATTCTCGTGAGTAGTTCCAACTACTTGACTTGTACCGAATCCTACATTATCTTAGCCTTGCAGTAGCTAATCGAGGTTTACAAACCTAAGCCCAACCCAGGGTTTTCTTGGCTATGCATTTGAGTTTTCAAATAAGACCGTAATGCAGAATTGAAGTGGGTGCTCAAAGTAACTTTTCAAAACAGTAAAATTTGTAAAAAGGATAATGCAAACCGGAGCTTGCCTTGCTGCTCTTGGTCGTAGGCTAGCTGTTCCTCTGGAGTGATGAAGTCTAAGACTTTGGGCTCCTCCTCAACCTTAGCGACTACATGAGATAAATACATATATGTATCAATTTGAATGCATTTGAATTGAAGTTGAATTTGTGAAGACTATAAGAATGGATAGACAGGCCTAATGACTCTGAAAATTTTATTGTGGTTTGGATACAACCTAAACAGAGACTTGGCCATGTTTCATTTGCATCAAAGCTCATTTGAGCTCTCCACAAATAATTGTGTAATTGGACTTAATTGGGGCTTTTAGGGTGTTATAGAGGTTTTCATGGAGCAAGCGATGACTTTCTGAAAACCAGATTTTTAGAGGGTTCTAGTGGAGTTGGTTTCACTTAATTTGATGGTTCCTAACTAAAGATATGAGCTAAACAATTTCAAGGAAATTCTGAAAATGTTTCTGGACATTTTCCGTTTTCTCTGGAACAGTTTTATTAATCACACCATTAGATGGATCAAATGAGCTCAAATGTATCTGAAGTTTTTGTTGTAGCTCAAGGATATTTTGGTGAACATCCTGACCAAATTTCAGAATTTTCCTCCAAAGGGTTCTCTAGTTAAAATTCTAAACAGTTTAAATATTGGAGGATTAATTCTGGAGAAATAAGTATTCTCATAAAGTGAAACTTGATTTGTTTGAACGTACTCAGAGATCTGAATCCAGCAAAATTTGTTTCACTCAATTTGGAGTTTCCTAGCCAAAGTTATGTGGGTTTGAAGTTTGAACTAAATCTGAAAATCGGGGAAAAGTTTAAATCGCTGCGTGTGGGACCGGGGTTACGTGTCGACTCCTCAGAGGCTGACATACGGGGCTATGGAGTATTTCGTGTGAAGCCGCAGATGATCTGGTGCCACATCAGATCCCCGGTTTTAAATCACAGGCCGCTGACACGTGGGACTGGGAGCTTCGTCTACCTCCCGACCTCCCGCGTTCGACCACCGCCCCCCTCGCCGGAGGGGCTTTGCCGTGTACCAAAATTCACGATTTTTGCTGCCTCTGCCTAATCCCACATGGGGAACATGAAGCTGGGCTTAGCTCGACGTGACAACCACCGGAACCCAGCAGACGACGAGTGGCTGCTTCGGAAGAACTTCGGCCGTATCGGCCGGGCTTCCTAGCACCCACAAGATTGGGCGATCGGTCGTAGAGCATCAGTGGGCCCTAGGGAAGATTGGCATGGCCTCAAAGCAGCTCGGAAAAGGTCCTAGGTGAGCTCTCACCGTGCGGTCGACGGCTCCAGCTATTAGCACCGGTAGAAAAGCTAGAAATGGCTGGTCTACTAAGGTTTTCTTGCTAGGACTGCGAAGGAAAGTTGCTTGCTACCAAGCCTAGCTCGTGTAGGTGCAGTTTGAGGATCTCTAAACAACTATGGAACGAGAATGTAGCGGATCCGCACCCGAAGGTCAGTCTGCACCGAATGACAGGGAAAAATGAAATTCGTCACCGGTGATCAACCACTCGGGCTTTGGTTCGAGGGTGAGCAACACGACACCCTAACACGTCCGGGGATGCCTTAACATGGGCGTGAAACTTCCCCGTTTAAGCTGTCCACGGGAGCCCAAGGTGCGGCAAAACTTAGGTCACCGGAAAAACTTTCGGTATGGGGCGAGAGCAACTGAACTCGGCTGGTTCCTACGCCTGGAAAGGAGGAGGAGAGTCTCTAGTACCGTTTTGCAGCTTGGAGAGAGTGGGGAGGCTGTGGTTGCTGGCTCTCCAATCAAATCCAAGAGAGCGGCGGCGAGGCAACGTTTTCTTGCGCGAGGAGCGAAGAACTGGGCGTCTCTGCCTCCAGCCGGCTCGGCTTCAGGGATAAGAGGGAGGCAACGTCGGCTGAACACGGCACAGGCTGAGCAGGAGCTGGCAGCGGCGATCAGCTTGGAGGCGACCGCAGCTCTGGCCCGAGAAACCGAGTGCCCTGTTCTTCAGTCGGTTAAATTGCTAGTGAGGCTGACAGGTGGGACCCACTTCCATTTCAACCTCTGAAATTAACTTCCTCCCACTGCTGTAAATAGTAGTCCCCCTTATACCCTTTGACATTTGAATTATCTACCAAATGGCCATTTGAATTTGATAGAATTCAAATTGCAAAGTTTTTTAATACATTTTCAGCACATATGCAGTTTGAAATTCAAGTTGAATTTGAATTTCCTAAATTAGCTCATGTCAAGATCAACTCAAAATAGAGTGAAAATTGGTGTGTGAGCTCACAAAAATGTGATGAGTATGAATATGCCTCCCACTTTTGAATTCATGGGATGGAAGGAGTTCAAACTAGCCTCTTTCTAGTTACACCAAAAAACACCTCAAAAAGGTTTTGGATTTGGGTGAATTTTTGGCATGAGCATTCCTAGCAAGGTGTAGGAGTTTTTCATAAGCTTAGCCCCTATATGATGCATGTGGAAAATACCACTTTTGCATTTAGTGAGTTCATCCTCAAATGACCATATTGATTGTGGCTACTTGCTCTTCAAATGTGTTCATAACTTTTCCTCAAATGAGGTGTGTGTGATGTGATGAACACTTTCGATGTGTGCAAAAACTTAGGCCCTTACACCTTCTTCTTGAAAAACAACGCTGAACAACCCAAGGTGACGAACTCGGTCGTATAAAACCCTTGCTCATTAGGTCATTCAGCTGTGTCTTCAATTCTGCCAGTTCATTGGGTGCCATCTTTTATGACCTTTGTGATATCGATGTTGTTCCCGGTATAAGTTCAATCTTGAACTCTACGTCTCGCTCGGGCAGCATGCCCTGTAAATCATCAGGAAACACATCCAGATACTCTCGTACCACCGGAATGTCCTCTATCTTCACAGCTTCCGTGTGGTTCACTGTTGCAATCTGTTGCCGTTTAGCGTCCAGAATTAATATATGAAGACCATGCTGTGGGAAGTTGAGCTCAACGGTCCTAGAGCTGATGTTAAGAACCGCCTTGTGGTAATTCAACCATGACATCCCCAAAATGACGTCGATCTTCAGACCCTCAAGAATAATGAGAGTCGTGAGGTATATTCTACCCCCAAACAAAGACGTGCTCGGGAGACAACCTCACTTGTGGTACTGCTGCCCCCGGGCAAAGATATGAGATATTGCCTCTTTGTATAAGCTGTTTAGACCTGTTGTTTAGCCACAAAAGATTGGCTAATGAAGTTCTTTGTGGCACAGGAATCAAAGAGAATTAAAACCGGTATCTGATTCAGAGAAAACATCCCTGCTAACGTGGCTTCTCCTTCCGCAACATCATCAATCACTTTATAGTGAATGCTGCCCCTTGTCTGCCCTCCTTTCTGCAGATGTAGGTCGGGGTCTGAATATTGCAAATATGATGACCCACAGCCTTGAATTCCCTCTGAACAATGTCTAGCATAATGGCCCATACGCCAACAAGTAAAACATGGATGTCTCTCTGGTTCTTCGTTGACTTGCGGTTGGATGCTAGGTACACGTGGCTGCAGCAATGGAGCACAAACCACCATCTGATGCTGCTGCTGCTGCGGAGGTGGTGCAAGTTGTGGTACTTGACCAGCAATCAATCTCTGAGGAGTTGATCGTACAGGTGGCCTCCATCTTTCACCGGATGGCATTTGATACACCAAACGGTACTTCTGAGGCACATAACTTGTGCTGGACTGCTCGATCTCACTCTTTTTTCTCTTCTCTGCTTGCCACTCAAGTGTTGGCTTCTCTTGCATGAGAGCCGCATCGACCATGTCGGTGTAACTGCCATTATTGTGCACGGCCAACTTATCCTGTAATATGGCACTCCAGCCATGGAAGAATATATCACACCGTGCCTCTTCTTTCGCCACATATTCAGGAGCATATTGGGCCAAAAGGTTAAACCTTCTGACATACTCAAGGACACTCATGTCCCCTTGCTTCAATCCCAAAAATTCCTCCCGCTATGCCTTGACAATACCTAGTGGTATGTGACGAGTATGAAATGCTTCACAAAACTCACTCCATGTCACTTGATGGCCCTCCCGAATGGTGGCAAGATGTTGAACCCACCAGTTTCCGGCTGTTCCACGGAGTTGTTGAGCGGCAAACATTGTCTTCTGATATTCGTCACACTCGAATACTCCAACTTTAGACTCCATGACACAA
The DNA here is from genome assembly GCA_030760725.1 of Neostapfia colusana. Classification (NCBI taxonomy): domain Eukaryota; kingdom Viridiplantae; phylum Streptophyta; class Magnoliopsida; order Poales; family Poaceae; genus Neostapfia; species Neostapfia colusana. Next base: position 106,524,147 of record JASWHV010000003.1, read on the forward strand.
AGCCACTGATCTGCTTCCACAGGTTCGGTAGCTTCAGTAAAGATTGGCGGTTGAGTCGCCAAGAAATCCAGATAAGCGTTCAGAGGTGGAACGACTTTGTTGCGTGTTCTGGAGTACGCCTTGCTATACCAAAGCTTGGAGTAAGCGTGTGTTCTCTTGATTCGCTTCTATGAATAGCCTAGTATTCTCCTGGTTAGACTCGATTACCTGAGTCATAGGATCCATCCATCCCGCGGATGGTGATCCCGACGGTGGAATAGAATCATCACCGCCTCGACGAGAACTCCCGGCCTTACTCTTAGAGCGAGTACGAACCATACTGCAAAAATATATTTGAGATGAGTTAAACATGAACTCAGCAGTATGTGAGACTAATGAAAACATGAATATGTCAAAACTTTATGAAAGCAGTAAAAAAAATCCATGTTTACACAACTCCTTAGAGTAGGCATAGCTAACCAGCCTATCTGTATAGAACAGACCTTTTATGCACTAACTCCAGATTTGGATCTAGTTAACAACATTTTCATAACTCAAGTTGAATGCCAAAGTTAAAGTTAACTTCAGTATATTTCCAACGAGTACTCATATGCCTTCAGATCATCTCTGGATAAAAAGTTATGATTTTCCAAAGTTGACAAAATTCCTGGATAAAATTTGCCAGCATCTCCTTTTTATGTGGCTGATTTTATCACAGTTGTATATGCAAATACAATAAGAATCTGAACAAGCTTTGAACTACAACAATGCTGCACATCTCATAATCTGTACATCAGTATATCATAGGCTCCATAAGGATTTTTGTACAGAAAGTTATGGCTTAAAAACAGAAAGGTCCAGAGAGGTTTTGCAGCTGTCCTGGTTCTGGACAGTTTACATTCAACTGGACTTTCCACCAATTTAACGTGTGATTTTGCTCTGGACGTCTACAGAGAAGTTGTAGAGAACTTAAAAATCTTTCCAGAACTGCATCATACAGATTAATTGGGTCAATCTACTCAGAGTTATGCTCTGTAAAAATCCAGCAAGAATTCCTGCCGAAAACAGAGCACTCTGTTTTTGAAATCTTTGAAGCCTAGTCATCCTATCATTTGAATCTTAGCTCAAAATAAGAGTTCAGTAACTAATACTTGTTTCAAACTTCCATTTTTAGTTGAAAGTTATATCATGAGTCATTTCTTTATAGGGAAGAGGTTATTAAGTTTAGTATGGCGTCGATGCACCGTAAGAAACATGTCGGTACTACGTTGCCTCACAAAAGAAAAATCCTAACCGGATTATACCGGCATATCCGTATAAACGGTGGAACTAAAACGGTCACTCACAAACGTGTTCTACTCGTCCTACGGTTTAATGGTTAAACCTGCATAAGTCACACTCAATCGTCAGGTTTGGCTGCACACCGAACCCGGTCCCAATACAGTTCATACACCCGTCCGTCATCTCTCGCACAGTTGTTCTCAAGCCAATCACGCCATGAGCTACGTGTTCACGTTACTAACCACGTGACGGGGTCTCCCATACTCACCCGTAGCACAGCAGGGAAGGGCGTTGCTCGAGTACCCCAAACGACATGAAGAGTCGTAGAGGATACTAAAGCGGGCTGGGTTACCTGCCACCCGTGGGGCTAATAGTAGTCCTTATGTGGGCCTAGTACCGTATCCTCACCGTGACCTAAGTTTTGTCGTAATACAATCCTTACTCCGTGCGCTATTACCGATGTGGTTCTGATACCATGCTGACAGGGACCACACCACCCGTTCGTTCACGGGGCCGTGCCACTCGCCCGGGAATCGCATTGGGTGGTGCCGTGTTGTGTGGTACCAAACATCACACTTATAAGGAACAATGTATTACATAAAACAATAGCGGAAGCTTACAAGTTTTCTTTGTAAATAGTTTACATAAAATAGCTATCACGGAAGACTTATAATCATCTCATGTCGAATAACTAATGAGCACTCGAGAAGAGATCCAGACCGCTGACTCCTCTCATCAGCAACACGAAGACATGGCAGCAGCTAAGTTCTCCATCTGTTAAATGACTCGGAAGTCTCCGAGTCTCACCGGACAACCTTCTTCTTAGCATCGATGTTAACCTGCAAAACCACTCATATAGCAAGCGTGGGCACATAGGCTCAGCAAGACTGATCCGTCTCTCCTAAAAAAGAAACTCTACATGCATGACGGGTTGTAATTAGGTTAGCTAACTTTGCATAAAGGACTCACCTAAAGTTGATCCTTAACTTTCAGTTTTTAAGCCTCATTGTAAGTACCTTGAGCCGAACAGCATCGCAATTCCACAATCAAACAAGAAATGCTTTGTTGCGATGCTTCTTGCACAAAAGTGAAGTAAAATATAATGAGCACTATCTCTAATTCAATCATGGTTCCAATACAACTTCAATCACAGCCCTATCAAGTTCAAAAGAAACCATTCAGTTGTTACTACGTCAAGACGCAGTGGGCAAGTATGCTCATATGACCGCGAGCGACAGTGATTCGAATCAGTACACGCCCGGACTACACGACACGTACACCCGTACAACGAGTAGCCGGCAGCAACCTCGACGGAAGTTGTACGCGGCCACCTTTCCCAATGTCTTCCACACAGGACGCGGTCTAACTGCCCCGAGTATGCAAGCTCCCTCAAGGTATATACATGCAGTGATATGTTCTTGAGCGAGTTACCTCCTGCTACCCTGACGCCCAAAGCCTAAGACAGTTAGAAAAGTTCCAATGTGGATCTCCCGAGGTACATCGGTTTCCTGGGTCACATATAGCCAGTATGCGCCCGGTACACAACTCAAACTTGTCCAACAGGACCAAGCACGGACGGGCCTTAACCGACACAGATAGGCCTATGCATGCACGGTCCGTAGCCTGCTGCATCTAAACCTCCCTGCCCGGTCTCCATTTCTTATGTGTGAACTTTCCTCATTGCTTCTATTCTTGACCCGCTCCAAATAAACCAAGCCCTAAACTCGCGAGTAGATTCCAACTACTCGACTTCTACCTGACCTTTCCTACTAATATTTAGCGTAGCCAAATCCACTCGATGAGGTTCTATTCTACCCTTTCTCTCTTAGGTAGTTCTGGTCATGCAACTGGGGTTTTCAATATCAACTAGACCTAATGCAATCAAATATTCAAGCTATGATCTCTAGAAATTGAAATACTTTATAAAACTGTTCGAATGCAAACAGGGGCTTGTCCGTTTTGCAGGTGACTAGTATATATTCAGTTAGTGAAGACCACTTGAGGCGTGATCACTCGCTTTTCCTCCCTCTTTGATCACTTCAATTTCTACACAAGTCCCCACGTTGATGCTACACGTTATGAATGTGCACAAGTATTTAATTGTAAAGCTTTTGCTAATAAACTATAATGACATGTTTAAAATCTGGAACTCTGTTTAAAAATTTAAAATGACACTGGTGCTAGTGGTTTGGGTTGGGTTTAAGCAACATGATCAAGTGCTAAGTATTTTCCCCACTTGTGTGTTGATCACCATAAGAGGTTGAACAGAACGGTGGTGATCCAGAGCTCCAATGGAGCTGAAAATTTTCATTTGAGTTCCTTGGTACAAGAAAGTCATCTGGACCAAAATTTAGCACTTTTCACTGGGTGGTTTATTCAGAATAATTCTCTAAGCAATTAAGCAAAGAAGAATTATTTCTGAGGTAACACCCATGTTCATGTCAAACTTAGTGAACTACAATTTCAATTATAGTTTATAGAGTCTGCATGAATTGTCCTAGGATTTTTGGAGCTAAGAATTGCCCAGAACTGAATTTCCAGGTTTTAGAAATTCTCTGAAAATGTTTCTGTATTCATTTGAACACAGCAACTTGAAACCTGAATTCTCCTAAACAAATCAACTACAAATGCGCTGAAATTTTTACTGGAGTTCAACAACAAACTATTGGATATTGTGTCAAAATTTGAGGACATTTGGATGAACCAAACTCCCTCTAAAATTCTTTTGCTGAAATGATTTAAAGAATCTTCCGGAATTAAATAATGCCTTTCATACACATTGGGTTGCATATTTGAATAGAGTTTTTCAATCTGAATCTAACCCAATTTAAATCACTAAATATGGAGTTTCGTAGCAAAAGTTATGGCCTTCTAAAGTTTGAGGAAAATCTGGGATTTGAATTAAAACCGGAAAATGTTTAAATCCTGACTGTGGGTCCGGGGAACACGTGTCGCATGCTGGAACCAAGCCACACGGGCCACAGAGTCATTTCCTGTGTTGCCACAGTGTGGTCCGATGCCACAGAGGATCCAGCTCATGTTTAACGTGTGGCTGACGTGTGGGGCCGGCAGGTCTTCGTCTACCTCCCGCCCCCACGCAATAGAGCCGCCGAGCTCGCCGGTTTTCGATGCTCTGGCCACCTCCCGAGCTGACACTCACCGCTAGGACCTAATTTTGTGCGCTGAACACTTTGGGAGAGCTTCGCCACACCGGCGTCGGCTCTATCCTAGCTGGCGACGCTGAGGCGGCTTGGTGAAAGTTCGGCGACATCGCCCCGACGTTCTATCCCACCAAAAGCTCACTGGAAAGGCCCTACAGAATCCATTATGGGTAGGGAAGCTCGGCATAGTGGTGAAAAGTCCCGGGAATGGCTCTAATATAGCTTTCGTCGTGCGTCCGAAGCTTCCCGCCATAGCCACCATCGGGAAGATTGGAAATACGCCATGCACAGTGGGTTTCATGCTAGGGTTTGTGAAGAAGAAAGATTGTCCACCTAGTCTAGCTCCTGTGTGTGAAGTTTCATGGACTCTAAACAAAAATCAATCGGGAATTTCGAGTCTCCTTACCCGAAGGTGATTTTGCACCGGCCGGAAGAAAACTGCAAAATTCACCGTCGACGATCAACCTTTCAGCTCAAGCTTTGGATGTGAGCTGCGTGGAGGCTCGGCGCATCCAGCGGTCCTCTTGCTTGGTCGTGAAAGTCTCTCTGTAGGGCTGTCCATGAGAGCACCTTTCCTCGGCTATGGGTCGGCCGCCGCGGGACAAGTTGTTCTCGGCGTAGGGAGGGCTCAGCTAACTCGGGGATGGTGCGAGGAGGTCGTGGATGGTGCCAGGGTGCGGCTTTGCTACTCAGAATCGTTGTTCACGTGATCTTTATGGGTTCCCGAGTGATTATGGAGTGGCGGCTGTGTTTCTGTTCTCGTGTGCGAGGGAGCAGGCAAACAGAGACGTGCTCGGTTCTGTGAGCGAAGAGGAGCATGGCAGTGAAGCAATGAGGTCGCCGAGGGAAGTGCCAGCATGAGTAAACGGCAGAGGAGAGGCGGTTTTCGGCGCCCTCGGTGTCACACGGTGACTGCTCGCCTCTGTCTCGGGGTGGAACCGACTGAAGATGTAAAACAGAGACTGCACTCTGAAGATCTTTTGCAATTTAACTACCTCAATGACATGTGGGTCCCACGATAGCTCCGTCTTATCCTCTAAAATATCTCCCAAAATTTGCAAATAATGAAATTAAATTGTGGGAGTTCAAATCTGATGTGCATTTGGATAATTGGGCAAGTTTCATCGAAATTCAAATGGGTATTTGAATTCTTTGCAGTTTAAAGTCCTTTTTGGAAAATGAGTTGCAAACCATTTCAAAAATTCATGAAACTTTGCATACCCACTAACCTGGACCTAAGGAATTCAAATATGAAATCTGATTTTGAATTTGGCTGCTGCAAATGAGATTTTTAACACAACAGTTTGAAATTCGTTGTGTTGAACAAATTTGTTCCAAAATCTGAATTTAGCTTTTCCTCACATATGGAAACTTTCCACCTTGGTTCCAAATCCCTTTTAGGTTCAAGCATTCAAATAAATATTTGAACTTGTGTGACGAGAGCTCTCATGTGTATTATCACTTGTGAAGAAGTTTAAACGAGTCCCATTTTTCATACATATGAAACCAACTTTGTGCAAACATGAGTTTCTTTGTATTCATATTTTGGGACCTTTACATAAAAGTCCTGAATTTTGGATCAAAATACTTTCTTGTGACCAGGAACTCACATGTAAAGTTTCAGCTCAAGTTGAGCCTCAGAAACTCCCTGTAATTGTTTTTCATGCTTATGTATGTGGGAAATACATAAGAGTTTTGTGGGAATTATTTGGGACGCATATTCATTCTGCTTTAGATGAAATTTGGCACGATAAGTCTCTGTGTAGTATAGGACTTTATGTAAAATTTTCAGAATCATTGGAGTTCAGGTTCCCCACTTTTCTTCACATTAGTTCAGCTCATCTTATATTCTCATTAGGAAACTTAGTTTTATAAATGAACTCCTAAGGCATATGGAGTTAACCTTTAAGTTTCTTTGCACAACATAGGCCACAACATCATTCCTAGCACTTCCACACAGTCCTCTGTTCTTCACAAGTTCAATTCTTTAATTCTTTAAATTGCATTATAAAAGCTTATGCATATACATACCGATAGTGCTCACGAAGAAGGACTTCGACGGAGTCATCTTTGAGGTGTGGATCAGTTGAGCAAATTCAGAAGGATCAAGGGATAGAAGATCACTAGCTGCTATTATATACTACAGCCCTACAAAACAGGCAAGCTCTGGTTTGCATTTAACAGCTTTTAAGTTTTTACTTTGTATTCACTATGTTGTTTAGGAAATTAAATGTGCATTAGGTCTAGTTGCTTTGATACTCCTCTTGCATGACCAGAGAAACCTATGGAGTATTGGGTAGGTGTTTGTTCATCGTGGAGAAACCGCCATGCTTAATTAGGGTTCGGTAGAAGTCGAGTGGTTGGACGCTACTCGCATGAACAGGAGAAAAAGGGCATATGGGATTGGTTCAGAAATTTGTTAGCAAGTTGAAGTTGAGACCGGGCAGGATGTAGGAGCAACAGAACATAGGGGCCTGGGTGCGTTAGACCTGTCCGTCAAGGATTGATCCGTGTGCGGCCCTGTTGAGCAAGTTTGAGATGTGTACCGGACTCATGCTGGCTATATGGGACCCAGTAAACCGACGTACCTCAGGAAGCTTGGGTTGGGACTTCTCCAGTCGCCTAAGGCGGACGGCCGGTGTGCAGTATGTGGGTAACTCTCTCATGACATCTCATGTCAGTAGGTGCACCATGAGGTGAGGCTACTGTACGGAACGATCGGATCGATTCGACGTAGGTGAAACTTGGGAAAGGCTGCCACGTACGACGTCAGTGATGGTTGCTGTAGGCAACATCGAGTACGGGCGTACGTGTCGTGTAGTTCGGGTGTTTTTTATTCGAATCATGCTTGCGGTAGTGAGCATACTTGTTCTCACAGTCGTGACGTAGTAAGAACTTGCATGAATAAGAACTAATCATTGTGGATTGAAGTTTATACTAGTATTGTCCTGATACTTTTTATAAATAGGTTAGAGCAAACTCGATTCATTTTCACCGTGAGCAAGTTACATCAGGGGAAAGCGTTTCTTGTTTGATTGTGGACTCCCGATGTTAGGTGCCCAAGGTTACTGTTAATTTGCTGCTAATAATACCTGAAAGTAAGGATTCACACTTAGGCAAGTTCATTATGCCTATTGCTATCCCATGTTTACATCATTACCTTCATTTAGAGTTTCATGCTTAGGATCAATGGTTAAGTCTTGTTGAGCTTATGGCTCATGGACACTATACTAGTTGTTTTGCAGGTATTGACCCTACACAATGAATACGGTTGTCCGATGAGACTCGGGACACTCCGAGTGGATACTCAGGAGCAACATTGCCGCTGCAGTTTGATATTCGTGTTGCTAGTAAGAAACGTCCGAGGGCTGGACGGTTTCTTTGTTACTGAATTAGAAATGAGTCGTGGGAGTTGTAGTCTTCCGCTGTAGTTTATTTTGAGATAAGTATTTGTAAAGTAACTCTTTGTACGCTTCCGCAAATGCTTTATGTAATATGAGTTTTCCTTTACTCGTGTGCTGTTGGGTGCCGCATCGCACGGCACCACCCAATGCGATTCCCGGACGAGCGGCACGACCCCGAGAGATGTCGGTGCGACGCCCACACAGCATGGTATCAGATCCGCATTGGGAATAGCGCACGATACAAGGATCGTATTACAATAAAACTTAGGATATGGTGAGGAAACAGTACTAGGACCACATAAGGACTATTATATTAGCATAATATGAAGGTGGCAACCTAACTTACTTGATTATGTCAGAAAATCATGCATCTCGAGACTTTCCATGTCTTGGGGGGTGTATGTAAGCGCTGTCCACCAGTGCGCACAAGCTGAAGGGTGGAGCCCCACGGGTGGCAGTAACCCGACCCGCTCATATGTTCTCTATGACTCTTCAAGTCGTTTGGAGTATGTGAGCAACGCCTTTCCCTGGCGTGCTTCGGGGAAGTAGGTGGAGACCCCGTCACGTGGTTGGTAACGTGAACACATAGCTCAAGGCGTATTTGGCTTGAGAACACCCGTGCGAGTGACGACGGACGAGGGTACGAAACTGTTATGGAGCCGGATTCAGTTGTGCGACTGAGTACGATGATTGTGTGGTTTATGCAGGTACACTAACAATGAAAACCATATTACGAGTAGAACACATTTGCGAGTGACCTTTCTTAGTGCCACCTATGAACACATATATGCCAGTGTAATCCGGTTAGGATTTTCTTTTATGAGGCAACGTAGTACCGACATGATTCTTATGGTGCATCGACACCATACTACACTTGATAGTTCTCTTTCCTCTGAGAAATGATTCATGAGCTAACTTTCTACTAAAAATGGAAGTTTGAAAACAAATATTAGTTACTGAGCTCTTCATTTTAACTAAGCTTCAAATGAGAGAAATTGATAGGCTTCAAAGTTCTCAAAAACAGAGTGCTCTGTTTCAGGCAGAAATTCTTGCTGGAATTTGACAGAGCATAACTCCGAGTAGTTTACCCAATGGAGGTGTATGATACAGTTCTAAAAAGTTTTTTAAGTGCTATACAACTTCTTTGTGGACCTCCAGCGCAAAATAACATGCCAAATTGGTTGAACGTCCAGTTGAATGCAAACTGTCCAGAAACAGGGCAGATGCAAACCTCTCTGGATGTTTCTGTAAATTATGCATAACTTTCTGTAGAAAAATCCCTAAGGAGCATATGATACGTAGTTGGAAAGTTTATAATATGTGCAAAAATTTTATAGTTCAGAGTTTGTTCAGAATTGTCTTGTATTGTGATAAAAACAGCCACATTCAGAGGAGATGCTGACAAATTTTATCCAGAAATTCTGTCAACTTTGAGAAACCATAACGTTTCATCCAGAAATGACCTAGAGGCATATGAGTACTCTTTGAAAAGATACTGAAGTTAAATTTAACTTTGGTATTCAACTTGACTTGTGAAAATGCTGTTAACTGGATCAACATCTGGATTAAAGGCATAAAGGTCTGGTCTGTACAGAAAATAGGGCTGATTATGCCTACTTTAGGGAGATATGTAAACATGAATTTTTGTTATACTTTCATAAAGTTTTAGCATGTTCATGTTTTACATACTTCTGCATATTGCTGAGATCATGTTTTGACTCCCCTCAATATTATCCTTTTGCAGTATGGTGTGTACTCGTGCTTCGAGTATGGCCGAAGGTTCTCGCCGAGATGGCAATGATTCGACTCCACCATGGGCTCCGCCATCAACGGTATGGGCGGATGTCATGGCTCAGATGGTCGAGTCGAATCAGGGGAACACAAGACTACTCCAAGCCTTGGTACAGCAAGGCATACTCCAACAAACACAACAGGTTGTTCCACCTCGGCACGCCTATTTGGACTTCTTGGCGACTCAACCGCCAATCTTCACGGAAGCTACCGAACCCGTGGAAGCGGATCAGCAGCTTCGGGTTATGGAGTCCAAATTTGGAGTGTTCGAGTGTGATGAATATCAGAAGACATTATTTGCATCTCAACAACTCCATGGAGCCGCTGGAAAATGGTTGTACGAATATCTCCCACTATCCCGGAAGGCCATCAAGTGGAATGGATGAAATTGCGTGAAGCTTTCCGTACTCGTTACATTCCTACGGGTTTTATTAGGTCCAAGCGGGAGGAATTCAGGAAGATAAAGCAGGGAGGTATGAATGTTCTTGAATATGTCAACAAATTCGACTTCTTGGCACAATATGCTTTTGACTATGTGATAAACGAAGCTGCAAGGTGTGATTACTTTTTCCATGGCCTGAGTGTCATATTAAAGGATAAGTTGTCTTTGTTCAATCAAGGTAACTACACCGAGTTGGTCAGTGCTACCATTCTGTAAGAACAGGCGACACATAAGTGTCAAGCAGAGAAAAGGGACCAAAGTGATGTGCAAGAAGACTCAACTATGGTTCCTCGTAAATACCATTTGGTGTATCGCACAACATCCGGTGAAATATGGCGGCCACCAGTAAGATCTACTCGTCAAAGATTTCCTGTTCAAGAATCACGTCTTGAAGCACAACCACAGCCGCAGCAAAGAGTGATTTCTGGTGCCTCATTGCTGCAACCAAGTACATCAACTTCTCAATCTCAAGTCAGCGAAGAACCGAAGAAATATCCGTGTTCTTATTGCTGCCGTTTTGGGCATTTTACTCGAGAATGCCGGGAGAAGTTTTGAACAGCGGACAACCATCATCATAAGGTGGTATGCCACCATGTTTTCAAGTAGACATAACAGCACTGCAATCCGGGAGTGTGCAACATCTTTCTATTGAGGATGTCCCGGAGGAAGCACCGGTGTTAGCGGGCATGTTCACTCTTAAAGATGTACCCGTGCTCATACTTTTTGATTCCGGTGCTACCCAAAATTTCATCAGCAAATCATGCGTGAATCATCACCAACTATCCACCAATACTCCCACGACTAGTTATCTTATACATTCACCGGGAGGAAGTATCTCTGCCAATCAGATTGTGTCCCAAGCAGCTTTATGTTTGGGAGGAAAAATATACCCAACATCGCTGATTATGCTGAATGGGCAGAAGATCGACGTAATATTGGGGATGTGATGGTTAAACCATCACGGTGCTGTTCTTAATATTGGTAACCGGACTGTTCAAATTGACTCGCCGATTCACGGACAGCACACGCTGTTTTTAGACAGCGAAAGTCAAGAAATGGCAGAGGCCTGCCACAAGGACGTGATTAAACTCGAAGATATTCTGGTGGTACGTGATTACCCTGATGTTTTTCCTGATGATTTATCGGACATGCCGCCCGAACGGGACGTCGAGTTCAATATTGAACTAGCGTCGGGAACACCACCTATTTTACAAAGGCATAACAAGATAGCACCTAACGAGCTAGCGGAGTTGAAGGAGCAGGTGAATGAACTCATGAGCAAGGGTTTCAAACGACCAAGCTCATCACCTTGGGGTCGCTCTGCACTGTTTGTTAAGAAGGACAAAGCACTGAGGCTATGTGTTGATTATCATCCGTTAAATTCTGTCACTATAAAGAACAAGTATCCTCTGCCCCGCATCGACATCTTATTCGATCAATTAGTTGGAGTGAAGGTATTCTCGAAGATGGATCTTCAGTCGGATATCATCAAATCAAGATCCGACGGGAGGACATACCGAAGACAGCTTTCTCGACGAGATACGGACTTTATGAGTACCTCCTCATGTCGTTTGGGTTAACCAACGCTCCGGCACACTTCATGTACTTGATGAATTCAGTATTCATGCCGGAGTTGGACAAGTTCATTGTGGTATTCATCGACGACATCTTGGTTTATTCCAAGTCAGAAGAAGAGCACGCTGAACATTTCTGTATCGTGCTACAACGGTTAAGGGAGCACAAGTTATATGCGAAATTCAGCAAGTGAGTTTTGGATTGATCAAGTGCCTTTTCTAGGCCATATTATTTCAGCAGAAGGCATTGTAGTGGATCCAAACAAAATTTAACAAGTTCTGAAATGGGAATCTCCCAAATCTGTCCACGAGGTCCGAGGTTTCCTAGGTTTAGCGGGGTATTATCGGAGGTTCATTCCGAGCTTCTCAAAAATTGCTAAACCAATGACAGAGCTGCTAAAAAAGGGAACTAAATATGTGTGGAATGCAGCATGTGAAGCCGCATTCAAGACATTGGTGAAGCATCTCACAACAACTCCAGTTCTTGCTCAGCCGGACACGATGAAGCCATTTGATGTATATTGTGGTGCATCCGGCATCGGTCTCAGCTGTGTTCTTATGCAAGACGGGTGTCTGGTCGCATATGGGTCTTGTCAACTGTGAAACCACGAGCAGCATTATCCAACTCACGATCTCAAACTTGCTGCTGTGGTGTCGGCGTTAAAAATGTGGAGGCATTATTTACTTGGCAATCTTGTCCACCTTTACACTGACCACAAAAGCTTGTACTATATCTTCATGCAGAAGGAGCTCAATATGAGAACGAAGATGGTTGTTGCTCATAAAAGATTATGAAATCGAGATCCACTACCATCTGGGAAAAGGGAGCGTGGTTGCCGACGAGCTTAGTCGGAAAGCCCACATCCACAACTTGGCGATTGCGGAGTTGGAAGATGAAGAACTGAGTCTCCATGTCATTTCGTACGGAGCACTTTATAATATCGCTCTCATTCCAACAATATGATAAAAGATTTTTGAGGCTCAGAGAAGAGACAGGGGTATGTCTCACATACGGAGAAGAATAGACAACGGAGAGATGAAGTGTTTTCGGAAGGATAATGACGATACGCTATGGTTTAACGACCGTATAGTTGTACCGCGTAATATGAAGCTTTGGAAGAAAATCTTAGATGAAGCACACCTGTCAAAGTTTTTCATTCATCCCGGCAGCAACAAAATGTACCAAGATTTGAAACAGAAATTTTGGTGGACGCAGATAAAGCGGGAAATTGCCAAGTACGTATCCGAGTGTGATATGTGTGGACGGTGTCAAGGCTGATCATATGCGGAAAGCCAGACCGTTACAACCACTGATGATACTGGCATGGAAACTGGAGGATGTCAGTATGGATTTTATCGTCAGATTGCCGCTCACATTCCGGAAGCATGACTCGATTTGGGTGATCGTCGACCGGTTGACGAAATCAGCTCATTTCATTCCGGTGAACACTCATTATCGAGCCAAGCAGTATGCGGAATTATACATCTCAAGAATTATATGGTTACACGGTGTCCTGAAGACCATTATTTCCGATTGAGGTGCGTTGTTCATTGCTCGTTTTTGGGAGCAGCTGCATGCCACGTTGGGAACTAAGCTGATTAGAAGCTCCGCATATCACACTCAAACCAACGGACAAACGGAGAGGGTGAACCAAATAATTTAAGATATGTTGAGAGTGTGTGCCATCAATCATGGTAATAATTGGGATGATCACTAACCGTCGGCGGAGTTTTCATACAATAACGGGTATCAAGCGAGTATAAAAATGGAACCATATGAAGCCTTATACTGCCGGAAATGTCGCACACCGCTGAATTGGTGTGAGTCCGGCGAAAGAGTACAGTTTGGGGTTGATCTTGTCAACGAAGCCGAAGTCCGAGTTCTGTTGGTTCAAGAGAATTTGAAGGCTACACAATCCCGACAGAAAAGCTACATAGATCAGAGGCGTCGACCTCTACATTTGGACATTGGAGAGCACATTTATCTTCGTGTGTCTCTGATGAAGGAAATTCACCGGTTCAGTGTAAAGGGGAAACTCACTCCTCGATTTATAGGTCCATTTGCTATCATGGAGAAGTGCGGACCCGTAGCCTACCGGCTGGAGCTACCGGCAAGTCTTGCTGGAGTTCATGACGTATTTTACATGTGTCACAGCTGCGGAAGTGTCTCAAATTTACCTCTGCTATCCGCACCAAAGAAATCGACAAATTGAAGCTGGACCTTACCTACACCGAGCGACCGGTCCAGATTATTGATGAAAATACCCGGATCACCCGGAGGCAGACCTTAAAATTTTACAAGGTGTTGTGGAGTAATCATACCGCGGAAGAAGCAACATGGGAAATGGAAGATTACCTCCGCACAAATTATCCGGAACTTTTATCAGCATGCAGTTTGTAATTACCTCTCCCATCTCGTTATTCTTTTGTAATCTCGGGACGAGATTCTTTTAAGGGGGAAGGAATGCAAAAGCCCCAAAAATTGTATATGAAATAAACCGAAGCTTGAATGCTATGTGTTTCAAATTCATGAAAAATGGTACTTACAAAAACTTTCTACATGTGATAGTTTTCATAAGTGTTCAACAGAATAGGGCAAAAGGTTCATTTGAATGCGTTGGACCAATGTTGAGTTAAACCCATGTGGAAATCATTCATGTGCTTGAGAAAGATTAAAAATCAGATTTTCAAATTCAATGTTCACCTCAAATTGTTGCCAAACTTTTGAATACACATGAAACCTCATTCATTTGAATTTGAGGAAATTCATGGTGGCAACCTTCTAATTTTAGGGTGGGCTGAAAAATGGATTAATTAGGAACATTTCCCAATTCAAACTGAATTCAAATTTGAAAGGCATATTCAAACTGAATTCGGGTACTTCAAATTCTAGCCCACTTTTAAACTTCAGAACTTTTGAATTGAAGAGATTGACATGGAGATGATCTTTTTGAGGGGATGAGGGCCAGCCATCAGTGGAGAGAGGGAGGAACTCATGTAGTGCCCATCTGTCATCTGCACACAAGGAAATTCAGTCGGTTCACTGCTTCACAGTAAGTCACCGTGAGCCACGGCGCTGGCCACCGAGGAATCGACGTGCAGCACCTGTATTCGGTGATTCTTCACAAGTAAATCCTCAGTAGAGCAAACCAAACACCCCACTTCGGTCTTATCAGCGTTTCTCCAAGAGAAGCAAACACGCGCTGCCATTTTCTTGCCGCTCGACTGAGCTTCGGTCCCGATCATCGCTCGGCACCACTAGTCCATCTCGTGGCCACCGGTGATCGTAGAAGCGTGTGCAAGACTCCACTTAACCTCCTCGAGCTGCCCAAGCCGGTCCATCGTCCTCGGTGCACGGTGCAAGGCAAAAGTTCTCCTTGGAGTTTTGGTTCGAGCCGCCGCCGTGCCTCCAAGATGTTCCAGCGACACAGCGCATTTCACACCGTGCTTTGAACAGCAAAAACATGCGCCAACCTCTCCTCTTCATGCTGCCGCAAACCCTAGGCCATTCCTCCACGGGAGCTACGGGAATTTCTAAATTACCGACGACATGCTCATAGCCCGTGGGTGTAGAGTTTTCCAAAATTCATTATCACTGTTGCTTCTTTGCTCATTCTGATCATAGGGTAGGTTGTATACCTCCGTGCAAGTCACTGGGATAAAAAACAAGTGAGCATCATCGAGCCACAACGGTGTTCTTTGAGTTTTAGCTCTTGCCGCCGGTTTTTGACCTAGGGCGCACGGTGACATGGTATTTAGCGGCATTTCCATGCCCTTTGACATACACGTCAACCATTTCCATGAGTCACTGATGCTCTAGAGTGAAGAAACCGCAAGATTGGGTTGGTAGAAGAGACGGCCGACGTCGCCGGACATGGACCGAAGCCGCTACCCGTCGCCCGACCACTACCGGCCCTCTAGCGCCCACACCGACCCCAAAACCAGATTCCCCATCCTCAAAAACCCCCTGTCGGCGGAATTCTTGCCGGGAGAGGACCGGGGGGTAACGGGCCGAGGTGGAGGAGTTGCTGCCAGCAAGGTGGCGCTCGCGTGGGAAAGAGGGGGAGCCGGAAGTTGAAGAAGGTGCTGACCCCACATGTCAGTGGCTGTAGAAATTTAAATGGATTCTCTGTGAAGCCCGGATTTGGTGTGTCCAGACGTGAAAAAGTTGTGGCCCCAATGTGGCTGTTCTGTGACTTGTCCATTTAAATCCCCGTGGGCCTAACTGTCAGCCACTGGTTGCTTTTACAGTTCAAAGGAAAATTCCAAATTCATCTACAACTTTGGAAATTCATAACATGCAGTAGGAAACTCCAAATTGGGTGATCCAAATTGGGTTAGATTCAGCTTGCAAATATCTATCTAAATTTGCAACCCAATTTGTATAAAAGTCAATAATAAAATCAGGATAATTCTTTTTAAGTTTCTCTGTAAAAGTATTATTGAGGGAATTGGGCTGAGCCAAAAATTTCCTAATTTTGCCAGAACATTCTTTAGGATATTATTGACCTCCTAGAAAAATTTCAGCTCATTTGAATTTGATTGTAGGACGTTGCTGAGTACAAGCTGCTGTGCTCAAAGTGTCCAGAAACTTTTTCAGAAAATGTTTCCACTTTGTAAAATCCATTCTAGGCAACCCTTTGCTCCAAAAATCCTAGGAAAATTCAGGAATGCTCTATGATTCATACTTGAAATTTTAGTTCACTTTATTTGGCCCGAAAATGCAAAGTACTTCAGAATTAATTCCTTTTAGCATAACTGCTTAGGAAATTATTCTCGGGAAACTACTCAAGTAAAAGTCCTGAATTTGGATCAAAATACTTTCTTGTGACCAGGAACTCACATATAAAGTTTCAGATCAAGTTGAGCCTCAGAAACTCCCTGTAATTGTTTTCCATGCTTATGTATGTGGGAAATACATAAGAGTCTTGTGGGAATTATTTGGGACACATATTCCTTCCACTTTACCTGAAATTTGGCAAGCTGAGTCTGAGTGTAGTGTTGGACTTCCTGTAAAATTTTCAGAATCATTGGAGTTCAGGTTCTACAGTTTTCTTCACATCAGTTCAGCTCATCTTATATGCTCATTAGGAAACATAGTTAGTTTTATAATTAAACTCCTAAGGCAGATGGAGTTAACCTTTAAGTTTCTTTGCACAACAGAGGCCATAACATCATTCCTAGCACTTCCACACAGTCCTCTGTTCTTCACAATTTAGAGGCCCAAGATTTCACTTGCTAAAATGCTCATCATATCACACACAACACGTCTCATTTTATGGAGGTCTCAAGAACATATGTGGAGAGCAGGTAACCAACATCAATAGGATGATTAAAGGAAAATCTCAGAAATCCACAAGAGGATTTCCACAGATAAACATGATGGGCTGAGATCACAATTAGGTCCTAAACATTCTTAGGAATGCTCATGCCAAGTTTCATGCCAATCAAATCCTTTTTGAGGCATTTTTGGATACAATTGTAAAAAGGGCTAATTTGAATGCAAATTAAAATTTAAGCTACTTTCATCATCTGAATTCAAAATGTGGATTCATATTCATACTCAGTAAATTTTTCTGAGTTACTCCACCAATTTTCATCCCCATTGGAGTTTGTAAGGGCCTAAGTTTTTTGCACACATCTAAAGTGTTTATCACACCACACACACCTCATTTGAGGAAACTTTATGAACACCTTTGAAGAGCATGTAAGCACCATCAACATTGTCATTAGAGAATAAAATCACAAAATGCAAAAGTGGCATTTTCCACATGCATCATATAGGGGCTGAGCATATGAAAAACTCCTACACCTTGCTAGGAATCCTCATGCCAAATTTCACCTGAATCCAAAACCTTTTTGAGGTATTTTTGGGTATAACTAGGAAGAGGCTAGTTTGAACTCAAATTCAAACTACTTTGATCCCATGAATTCAAAAGTGGGAGGCATATTCATACTCAGCACATTTTTGTGAGCTCACACACCAATTTTCACTTCATTTGGAGTTGATCTTGACATGAGCTATTTTTAGCAAATTCAAACTCAATTTGAATTTCAAACTGCATATGTGCTGAAAATATGTTATAACACTCAACAATTTGAATTCTATCCAATTCAAATGGCCATTTGGTAGATAATTCAAATGTCAAAGGGTATTTGGGTCTCTACTGTTTAGAGCAGTTGGGAAAATTCAATTTCAGAGGTTAAAAGGGGAGTGGGTCCTACTTGTCAGCCACACAAGCCAGTGAATCGACTGAAGCAACCGAGACTTGGGTCTTGCGCGCGCCCAAGCGATCGCCACGGTGCTGCATACGGCTGCCACCTCCTGGTCGCCGATCACAGCTGCAAACCAACGTTATTGATGATCAACACACGCAAGTGATGAAAAATACTTATCACTTGATCGTAGTGCTTAGTCCCAAATCCCAAACCACTAGCACCAGTGTCATTTTAAATTCTTAAACAGAGTTCCAGTTTTAAACTTGTCTCTAGAACTTTTTAGCAAAAGTTTTACTATTAAACGTACATGCATATTCGTAACGTGTAGTGATTAAACGTGGAAACGGGAGAAGAAGTGAAGCTTGGATCAAGGAACAAGAAGGGCAGTGATTAAGCTTCAAGTCATCAGCAACTAACTTCACAATTTTCTGACTTTAGTCACCTGCAAAACCAAGGCAAGCTCCGGTTTGCACTTAAGCTATTTTATAAAGTTTTTGCTTTGTTCACTATGATGGTTAGAGTTTGTATGTGCATTAGGTCAAGTATATTTTATACGCATAACCAAAATGAACCCTGGAGTCAAGGGTAGAAAGGTGTCATCGCTGTAGAATAAGGCCATGCTAATTAGACTAGGACATCCGGTAGAAAACGAGTAGTTAGAATCTACTCGCGAATTATAGTTTAGGATTACATAAGTGTGGTTGGAAAAGAGGCAAACTAAAGTTTAAATTTCTAAAGATGAGACCGGGCAGGAGGGTTAGGCAGCGACAAGACGAGGTCTTGGTCGAGTAGCTCTGACTGTGTCGGTTAAGGACCGATGCATGTGCCGCATCCAGGAGCAAGTATTGAGTTGTGTACCAGAGGCTTACTGCTATATGGGACCCAAGAAACCGATGTGCCAGGTTAACTGGATTGTAGAGACATACCACATCGTCTCGTTAGACCTATGATCCCGAGACGGCGCGACCGGTTCTACAGTCGAGTGTCCTGCGAAAGGTTGCCACATACGACGTAATGAAGGACGCCAGATTTGGGTCTTCATAGGCTGGTGTATGTGTCGAGCTATCCGGGCAGTGTTTGATTCGAATCACCGTCCGTCGCGGTTATTGAGTACCGCTTGCTCCCATGTTGTGACGTAGTAATCAACTTGTGTAGAAACAGTTTGCAAAGTTTAATTGCTGCTATGATTATTGTAAATTGCATGAAAACCCTGTTTGAAGTAGAGATAGAGCTAACTAAAGTTATTTTCCACCTTGGGACAAGTTGTGACACCCTCATTTTTGGTTTCTACATGTGTTCATGTTTCATGTAGAGAAAACCTTTCGAAAAGAAGTGGGGACAGAGAAGGAATTTAAAAAGATAGCCAAAAAGAGCAAAAATCCAGTTCACAAAGAGTGCCGAAGACAACTCTCGCGGCCCGCTGGCCACGTGGCGCCTTCGGAGCTCATCCCCTCAAAGGGGGAGAGGTCCGACCCCGTGGGACACGTGTTGCCCCCAGAGCTAGCCTCTACGAATAAGCAAGGCCAGCCGCAGGATACATGTCACCTTCGGAGCTAGTCACCACGGAAATCAGAGGACCAGTCGCGCGGGATACGTGTCGATCTTGGAGCTCACCTCCGAGAGGTCCGGTTCTATTGGACACGTGTCACCACCGGAGCCTATCTCCGGGAGGACCGTCACTGTTGGACACGTGTTAACCTCAGAGCTCGTCTCTGAGAAGAAAGGAATTATGGCACTGTTAGGATACGTGGCACACCCGGAGCCACCTCCGGAGAGAGGGAAGGTCCGGCACTGACACGGGGCGTGCGCGGAGCCACCTCCGAATAGAGAGGAGGTCCCGACCGCCAGGATACATGGCGCACGCGGAGCTCACCTCCGAAGGAGAGGGAGGTCTCGCTCGCTTGACACGCGGCACAACCGGAGCTTGTCTCTGTGGAAAGGGGAGACCATCCCCGGTGAAGACGTGGAGCTTCCGGAGCTCATCACCACGGAGGTAATGAGTTCTGGAGCGGTTTTGGATTCTGTACGTGTGGAAATACCGGTACGGAGAGGAAACCGACATGAATTCCACAATGTTACCACACAAAATCAACTAAAGATAAGTTGTTAAGATTCAACGACAATCTGAATAGAACTCTTATTCGAAATACAATCAGATTAGGAATCTTCTCCTCCCGATTATAAATAGAACCCAGAACCCTTGGCCGAAACCACAAACTTCTTTTCCACCTCCTGAGCCGACGACTTAGAGCCCTAGCCCCAACTCGCCGAATAAACCCTTCGCCGGAGTTCAGTCGAGGAAGATCGCCGGAAGAGAGTCCCAACGATCTGTCTTGCTAAGAGAAGGACCCCGAGACCAAGAAGAACGTAAGGTAGGTCTCCAATACTACCTTACGACGTCATCGCATTTTCTTTGCATCTGTTCTTCGATTCCTTTCGAACAGAAGCTTTTTCATGGACAGATCACTTGTTGATCTAGATCTAAAGACAAGGTCATCGCTATGTCCACAATTGATCTCTACAACTCTGTTCATCATAACCATGCAAGAACATGTACAAACTAAATTGCATCATAGGATTAACATGCATAAGCATTATCGCATCTAGTTAAAGTTTGTGCATGATATTGATTGTTGTAAATCTTGTATGTGCGTGATCCTGTATAGAAGGACAAGCTCAGGGAGCTGTCTATGATGAGCTGCAACAACAAGGTTTCGAGATCCAAGAGCAACCGGAACAGCAAGAACAAGTGCCCCTTGACCATATTGATCCTATGTTTTGGGAAAAACTGGTTTGTTTTCGAAAAGGTGTGTGTGCTGAGTCAAACATAATGGGAAACCCTTTTATAGGAGTTTACTAGCTTTGGTTAAACCACCCTTGTCGCCAGGGAAGTTTATGAGTCGGGTATGGTTTTTGCTTTAAGCTTCGCTGAGTCCATGGGATTGGGAAGCGAGATAGATGTGTCTAGCTAACTACACTCGTAACGATAATGAGAAACTGATGTTGTTAATGAACATGGATCGGAGGGAGATCTAGGCAAGACTGGATTTATGAATGAGGTAGCATGAGATGGTGGTTTACTTGCCGTAGATCTAAGGACCGGTTCATGCGAGCACATGCCAGGATAACAGTGCCACCACAAGGCCAAGTATGGGTGCGACTTAGTTGAGTAATTAGGTAAGTTGCTAGATTGTTATGGACCGTGGAAGGCGCGGGGAATGGGAGTCGAGTGAGGACTGACCTGGAACTGCATGGCACAAGTGGGGGCCCGTGGGTGGGAGAATTGGAGATTCTAGCCTGTCGGTGAAACCT
This sequence comes from Neostapfia colusana, assembly GCA_030760725.1. NCBI lineage: Eukaryota > Viridiplantae > Streptophyta > Magnoliopsida > Poales > Poaceae > Neostapfia > Neostapfia colusana. The sequence goes on from JASWHV010000003.1 coordinate 106,545,310, forward strand.
TAGTGAGTCCATACATCTAGTAGCCCCTTTGTAAAGGCTATTTTGTGATCTCTTGGCTGTACACCGACGGTTGTGTACTAGTATAGTGGAGGTTCTGCAGTCGCCGACGGGTGATGAAATCATAAACTTGTGGGTAAAGAGGTGCAAACTCTATAGAGTCTTAAAACTATCATGATAGCCGAGCTTACGGTCACGAGCGCCTCGCCAACTTCCATGATTAGTTTGGATGGTTATTGGCTATGGTTATTTGTTATGGTTTTGGCTATGGTTTGGTTTTGGGTTTGTTTTCGGGACTGTTGACTCTGGGTGATAAGATGGGTTGCATGACTGTTGAGTCATGGCAACAAGGTTGGACGGTGTGAGACGGGAATTGTTTATGAGATGAAATGGTAGCGAATACGAGATGGTATTCGTGAGATGGTAGCGAATACGAGAAAGTATTCGTGAGCAAGAATGAAGTTGATTAATGTCTTGTTGAGACATGGAAAGTGATGAACATAATGGAGGTATGTTGGTATTTTAATACATGTTGGGATTACATTCACTTAAAGTTAAGTTGCTGTTTTATCATGGTTTTTATAAATAACTTTGCTTTCTGCAAATGAGCCTTTTTATACCTACCTTTTTGTGAGCTACATATCATATTTTCCCGCACTTGTTGAGTACATCATTGTACTCAAACTTGCATTATTATTTCATCATCAGCAACAGGAGAAGATTACTATGAAGACCAAGTGGAGCATTAGGCGTGTAATCTGTCCTCAACCTTGCCTGTGGGGATGGAGTAGAGATGGAGCCGCTACTGCTTAGAATTGCTTCCGCATTAGTTAGAAGACTTCCGCTGTAGAATAAAGACTTCCGCTGTGAGCACGAGTCTAAGACTCATGAGACATTGTAATAAACTCTGTTATTCGTGGTTATATATATTCTGAAATTCAGTTCGTGGATGATGTGTATATGTGTGATGAACATCCTGGGCACACATATGCATCAGTTCTCGGTTCCGTGGTTTTCCACAGAATTGAGGGCGTCACACAAGTGACATTGGAATGAAGCGTTTCTTGTTTGATTGTGGAGTTCCAATGTTGCTGGGTGCAAGGTCACTACCATTATGGCTAAAATATAAAATTTAAGGATGAACTCGTAGGCGAGTCCTTTTGCATCTTATATGTTAGGTCTTAAGTTACTTTCATGTAGAGTTGCATGTCTTAGGAGAGACGGTTAAGTCTTGCTGAGTCTTTGTGCTCACTCTTGCTATATGAGTGGTTTTGCAGGTTAGGACGATGCTCATAAAGAAGGTTGTCCAGTGAGTCTCGAGAACGTCCGAGTCGGTTAACACATGGAGGGCCTAGGCGCTGCAATGTCTTCGTGTTGCTAGCGAGAAGAGTCCGTGGGCTGGACCTTTTCTCAGATGCTTCTTAGTTATTCGACGTGAGCTGTTCATAGACTTCCGTTGTAGCTAATTTATGTAAATTATTTACAAAGAACATTTGTAAGCTTCAAATTTTGATTTATGTAATACAGTTTTTCCTTATAAGTTTGGGTACCACATAACACGGCACCACCCAATGTGATTCCCGGGCGAGGTGCCCCGTCCCCGTGATCGGGACTGGGCCCTGTCAAAACCCTAACGTAACCATTGGAAACCCTACTATAAAAGGAGGTGTACGACCATACCAACATAACTCTTTGACCCCCTGCGCCGTCACACCTCCAAAGAGCCCAAAATTCACATCTCTCCACACATTCTAACCCAAAAAGGATAAAATCTTTGGGGATTAGCAATTGATCAAAGGAGAGACTTGTTCTACAGATCTTGAGCTCTTTGGTTTGATCTCTCGCACACTCTTGTTCGTTAATTGTTCATCTTTTGAGTGTGTTTGGTTGCGTTCATTCATTGTAATTCTTTGGGAGCCCTCAAGTTGTGAGAAGGCCCCTTGAACGATTTATTTGCCCTTTGTGATTAGTGGAAGAGAATCGGCCTCCGTGGCGATTCGACGAGGGTAGGGTTGGTGAAAACCCGGTCCTTAGTGGACTCCTCAACGGGGACGTAGATTTTATTCGTGGAATTAAACCTCGGGATAAACACTTGTCTCCTACTCTTGTTCATTCATTGTTCATCATATTCTAGTGTTTAATTAATCTTGTGAAATTTACAGTGAAGCATTGAAACCAAAGTTGATATCTGTCATTCATTGTCTCACTTTTGCAATACATCTAAGTATCAAATTAATTTCCGCTGCACAGTACCGGACTAGTCCGATTTTTCTCTGTGTAGAAAATGGACTAGTCCGCACTCTACCGGACTAGTCTGATTTCCCTGTATTTGATAAACCTACCAAGTGTTTCAGGGATCAACAAAGCATCAAAAATTCTATTCACCCCCCTCTAGGCTACATTCAATTGGTATCAGAGCCATACTCTTCAAAAGAGACTCACCGCTCAAAGAGACGATGTCAGACATCAAAGATGTACACAAGAAGATCGACGATGAAAAGAGTAATGATGAAAGGACTCAAAACCTAAAGAAGCTACTCGACGCCATTCAGGACATTGAGGAAGATGACGAGGAGGTGCTCCAACTCAAGGCTCTTCTACGGAAGAAGGCAATCTCCCCAAAAGGGAAGAAGAACACCGATGATGAAAAGAAGAAGAAAGGGGGTAGTCACACAGACTACTCCCGATATCCTTTTGATTATGAGCGTTTGAATTCTAACAAAAATCATTACTTTCAATTCTCCTAGGGAAAGCACCTTACTTTGATGGCAATGACAATTCAATGTGGAGACAAAACATGAAAATGCACTTTATATCTCTTAACCAAAGTTTGTGGCATATAGTGTGTACAGGGATAGATATCCCGGATGATGATGAAGAGCTGACCCCAAGCCAAGAACAAGTCGTTCATCGGAATGCTCAAGCTGCAGCTGTGATCACGTCATCACTAAGCCGAGACGAGTTCACCAAGGTGGATGGACTCAAAATTTCCTAGGAGATACGGGACACACTACGAACTGCACATGAAGGTGACCGTCACGTACGCGAAGCCAAGATAGAAATGATTGAAGGTGAATTGGGAAGATTCACGATAGAAGAAGATGAATCACCACAAGATATGTATAATCGACTGAAGAATCTTATCAACAAATTCCGAGCTTATGGCAGCAGGAAGTGGAATGATCATGAGGTCGTGCAGTTGATTCTCAGAGCATTCATGCCTCACAACGTGACTCTTTGCTCTATGATTAGAGAAAGCCACGGGTACCAGAAAATGACCCCAGACTAACTTCTTGGCAAGATCATCAACTTTGAGATGATGGAGAAGCAAGCCAAGCATGTCAAGGAAATTGCCGATCTCACCTTGGCAAAGAAGAAAGGAGTTGCTTTGAAGTCAACCTGTAAACCCGTATCAAAAGAAGCCCGAGAAGCTCACGGAGAAGACGACAGTGATGATGAAAGTAGTAATATCGATGAAGAATACATGATCTTGTTCATGAAGAAGTTCAAGAAAATTATGAGAAGAAGAAAGGGTAGCAGCTCAAATGAAGTAAGACAAAGGGACAAACAAAGACCCAAGATGAGACGGGCGTGCTATAACTGCGGAGAATACGATAACTTCATAGTAGATTGTCCATATGAAGAAAACAAGAAGAAGACTAAAGACAACAAGCCTCAACCAAAGAAAATGTTCAAGAAGAAGAAGCAATATGGCCAAGCGCATCAAGGAAAGGAGTGGGACTCCCATGATGAATCCTCATCCGAAAAGGAAGAGGAGATGGCCACCATAGCCATAAAGAAGACTACCAAGAAATCCACTCTCTTCCCAACCATGGGTGCATGGAAGGACACCGACAACACCTGTCTAATGGCAAAGGAAGGTAAACGAAAGGTACCAACTAAATCTTCTTTCTCGCACTCTTTTACTAGTGATAGTGATAATCCTAGTGAGGATGATAGCAGTGATGAAAATGAATATATGCTTAGGGGTTTAGACAAAAAGACAGCTGCTAAGATGAAATTTCTACTTGATAAGCTTGTTGATATGGAGAGGTTAGTCAATCGTCAGGAAGATATGATCATCTCCTAAAAGGAGGAATATCATGAGATTGAAAAGCTTCTTGAACTTGAAAAGGAACAAAATAAATAACTAGAGCTTGAGTTAGATTCAAGCAAGGAAGCTTGATTGAAGTTAAAAGTCTCAAACACCATCATCAAGGATGAACTTGCTAACTTAACCAAAGTTAACGAGATCCTTCAGGTACAAGTTGAGTCACTCAAGCAAAATGGTTCTTCATCCACTTCAAGCTCACCTTCTCAACATATAAAAATCTGAAACTAGTGTTACTTGTGCTTGTGCCAAAAGTGACACTAACTTGAAGAAAAAGCCAAATTTGACAGAGGACAAGCAATCTTCTCAAAGTAGCATATTTGACAAGGAGAAGATCAAGTATGCACGCAGTGCATACTCGGTCACAAGACCTCCTAATGTCAAATATGGCATTGGATATTCTAATGGTGAAAAGCAAAACGCTAGAAGCCACAAGAATAACAAGGGTTGCATTGCCCTTGTCAAGGGAAACCCTTCTCAAGTTAGAAAACTTAATAATGTTGATAAATCTAACACTGTGAACACATATGAACAAAAATTTCTATTTAGAACTTTTGATGCTTCATATGTACTTATGAAAAGTAATCTTGGAAGAGTTTATGCTAAATATATTGGGCCACGCCATGGGATAACCAAGTCTCATGTGTGGCTGCCCAAATCACTTGTGACTTACCTCAAAGTACCCAAGCAAGCTTGGTACCTAAGACCAAGACATACTTTATTTTTTGCAGACATATTCAACCGGTGGAGCAAAATGGGTGCTAGATAGTGGATGCACCAATCACATGACCGAAGAAAGAAGAATGTTCATGGAATACGAAGAAAATGAAAATCCAAGCGAAGGCATTTACTTTGGTGATAATAGTCAACAAAAAGTGCTTGGTACGGTAAAATTGCAATTTCATCACAACATACTCTCTCTCATGTTTTACACGTTGACTCCTTGGACTATAATCTTTCGTCCATATCTCAATTATGTGACAAGGGTTATAATTGCTTATTCACTAATTAGGGTGTGACTGTCTTTAGAAGGAGTGATAACTCAATTGCATTCAAGGGTGTGTTGAAGGGAAAACTTTATCTAGTTGACTTCAACAAAGATAAAGCCAAACTTGACACATGCTTGATTGCAAAGACCATCATGGGATGGCTGTGGCATAGACGGCTAGCACATGTTGGTATGAGGAATCTTCAAAAACTCCTCAAAGGCAATCACATCCGAGGTTTAAAGGATGTAGTTTTTGAGAAAGACAGGCCGTGTAGAGCGTGCCAAGCAGGGAAGCAAGTAGGAGCACCCCATCCCGCAAAGAATTTCATGACTACAACAAGACCGCTTGAGCTCCTCCACATGGATCTATTCGGTTCAATTGCTTACATAAGCATCGACGTAACAAATACGGTCTAGTCATTGTTGATGATTTTTCACGCTTCACGTGGGTTTTCTTTTTGCATGATAAGACAGAAACTCAAGGAACCCTCAATAAGTTCATCAAGCGTGCCCAAAATGAATTCTCATTGAAGATCAAGAACATACAAAGTGACAATGGGACAGAATTCAAGAACACCCAAGTTGAGGAGTATCTAGACGAAGAAGGGATAAAGCACGAATTTTCAGCACCATATACTCCTCAAAAAAACGGAGTAGCCGAAAGGAAGAACAGTGAGATGATGAGGACAATGCTCGATGAATACAAGACTTCGGGCAGATTTTGGGCTGAAGCAGTTAACACGCTTTTCACGCCATAAACCGACTATATCTTCATCGGTTGCTCAAGAAAACTTCATGTGAACTACTCACGGGTAACAAGCCAAATATTTCATATTTTCAAGTTTTTGGTTCAAAATGTTACATTTTAAACAAGAAGCCAAGGGCTTCGAAGTTTGCTTCGAAGTTTGATGAAGGTTTCTTACTTGGCTATGATTCGAACTCCTACGCTTATTGTGTCTTCAACAAAACCTCCAGACTTGTTGAAGTAGCATGTGACGTAGTGTTCGATGAAATTAACAGCTCTCAAGAAGAGCAAGTTGATCAGTGTGTGCTAGATTAAGAAGAAGCTCCATGTCAAGCATTGAGAAGGATGGCATTGGGCGATGTTTGACCACAAGTGCCACCTTCAAATGCGAATGAAGAAAATGATAGTGAAGACTCAAGACCACAAGTGCCACATCCAAGAGTACACCAAAGCATCCAAAGAGATCACCCCATTGACTACATAATTGGTGACATCCGAAAGGGAGTAATAACTCGATCTCGCATAGCTAATTTTTGTGAACACTAGTCTTTTGTATCTTCTTTGGAACCATACAGGGTTGAAGATGCATGAAAAGATCCAGATTGGGTGATGGCGATGCAAGAAGAATTGAACAACTTCAAAAGGAACGAAGTGTGGGAGCTTATTGAAAGACCCAAGTCCAACGTCGTCGACACTAAATGGGTCTTCCGCAACAAGCAAGACGAACATGGAGTGGTGACAAGGAACAAGGCACGACTTGTGGCAAAAGGGTACTCACAAGTCGAAGGTTTGGATTTGGACGAGACTTTTCCTCCTGTAGCTAGGCTTGAATCGATTCGTATACTACTCGCATATGGTACTCACCATGATTTCAAGCTTTATCAAATGGATGTGAAAAGCGCCTTTCTCAACGGACCGATCAAGGAGGAGGTGTACGTGGAGCAACCACCCGGTTTTGAAGATCAAGAGCACCCCGACTATGTGTTCAAACTACGTAAGGCTCTCTATGGCCTCAAACAAGCTCCTAGAGCTTGGTATGAGTGCCTTAGATAATTTTTGATTGAAAATGACTTCAAAATTGGAAAAGCTGATTACACCTTGTTCACTAAACACTTCGATGATGATATCTTCATTTGCCAAATCTATGTTGATGATATTATATTTGTTTCAACTAACAAATCCTCTTGTCAAGAATTTAGTAAGATTATGACAGATAGATTCGAGATGTCCATGATGGGAGAGTTGAGGTACTTTTTTGTAACACCCCAAAACCTGTTAAGAGGGGAATTTAAAAATTTTTGGACGTATTGCATGTGGTGCAGAAATTCAAATTCAAATTGGAATTCAAATTAAACTCAAAACAAAAAAGAAAAGAAAAAGAAAAAGAAAAAAACAAACCCCCGGCCAGCGGGCCGAAACCCACCAGCCGGCCCAGCCACCCCCGCGCCAGCCGCAGCCGCGCGCCCCCTCTCCCTCTCACTGACATGCGGGGCCCGCCTGTCATCCCCGACCTCCCGCTCGCGCCAACCGCCAGACTCTTCTGCGCGCGCGCGATCGTAACCAACCCGGAATTCCACGTCCCTCAGCCCGACTCCCGGTCCCAGACGACTCAAACTCGATCTAAACAAACCCGCGCCCTTCCTCGTCTATAAAAATGTCGGCATCGCTCCGTTTTTCCCCCACGATCAGCCGTTTTTCCTCCCGGCGAGAACCAGAGTTTCTCCGGCCAATTTCTCTCGATCTTCGTTCGGGATTTCTGATCTAACGCGCTGATCTTGATCCACCGCCTCCGGGGAATCACGCAGGTGCAGAAAACTCGGTGGTTTGCGCTTCAAACATAGCGCCGACGAGCATCGCCGTGAATTTACCTCGGACCTCATCGCCGACCGCTGTCCGGGACCTCCGAGCTCAAGAAAAACCCCGAGGTGAGATCCCCGACCTCCCCTCTACCGATCTATGCCATGAAATCCCAGTTTTAGGAAGAATTGACGAAGATCCGAAGTTTTCCGGCGAGATCGCCGCCGCGCGCCGTCAGGCAGCGCCGCCCGCGCTCGATCAGAGCAACGTGGCCGCTTGAGGGCCGTCTATTTTAAATCGCACGGTAGAATTTAAATCACTGCGTACTGGTTCGACGTTATAATCTCAGCCGTCTGTTTTAAATCGGACGGTCCACGTCAGCCCCGCATTATAAAGGCCGGGATTCTTACGCGCTACCCCCTGGGGATCTCGGAAAATACGAGCTAGCCCCAGAAACTTCTAATCTAGCCCCTGGAACTTCAGAAATTCATGTAAATTCATTAAAAATCAGTTTTAGCCCCTGGACTTAATAAAAATTAGCAAAACCCCTCTGTTACGCATAGTTAGGCCCCTGGAAATTCTTAAAATAATGTAATAGACCCTGTAGTGGGGTGAGTTTACCTTTTTAACCCTATGTGATATTAAATTTAGGAGTTTGAATATGTGATTAGTATTTAAAATTTAAAAGATGGGACAAACACATTGTAAATTCAAATTTAAACTTTCCTAGCACTTGGAAAACTTGGGAGTGAGATAAAAATAGATTTTTAGCTGAAATGGATCTGTCTAATTGATTGTTCACATTTATTAGTTATAGGGACAAATTTTTAGGCTAGGTAATAATTCTGAAAATTGATAAAATAAATTTAAATTAGTTCACATCAGAGGAGAAGTTCAAAAATATATTATTTAATATTTTAGATCAGAACCTATTCTGTTTAGATGAGGTGTCTTACTATTTTCCTAATAAAGTTCACATTTAGGCATAGGAAATAAATCTGGAAATATAGCAAGCTAAGTGTGAATAACTAGAAAATGATAAATGAAGTTTCCAAAATCCAAAGAATTCATTTTAGGATTGGTAGAAGGTCTGAAAACCATTTGGAGTAGGAAATTACCTTGCATGCACTCTTGGTAGCTAAAGAGGGTATTAAAGAATTTGTTTAAATTGGGAATTTATATATAGTGTACAAACAGAAATCTGAATACAAAAGTTAGAAATAATATACATATGTTTAAAAGTGCATGTAGGTCAAAAATCACCACACATAAAGTAACCACAACCCTTAGAAGTGTGAATGACTTTCATAGGTGTGAATGTTTGGTTTGTATGAAGTGAAAGTGTGAACTATGTCTTATGGATTGTTGTTTTCTTTTGCTATGTGTGATGGTATGAGTAGAACCTGCTCCAGAGCAAGTTCTCCCCTTCCAAGACCAAGACTTTCCATTCCCAGAGCAGCAGGAAGAAGGCAAGTGTCCTTGACCACATTAATCCTATGCTAGGATGAGTAGATAGAATTATTTGCATTGTCAATTGAAATCTGAAACCTATGCTAGGAAGTTTCCCTAGAATTGCATTATGTTGTTTCCTTGTAGCTTGGGTTGGGATTTGTTTCATTATGTCATTCATATTACTTATGCTTAGCCATGCTTAGAATGGGATAAGTGCGAAATGATATCATCAACTTGTTTACCTTACTCTTGCATGAGACATTATGAGTTATGTAGAGGTAGGGATCGAGGCAAGTTGGATGATTTGGTTGGTGCTGGGTGCACGAGACTCGGGTTTGTGTTTAGTACTTGCCTGGATCCTAAGGACCGGTTCATGGAGCATGTAACCTGGCTTTACCGTGCCAACCACATGCTGAGATGGGGCAGCTTGGCCAATTAATTAGGTGTATCCCCGTCGTAGTATGGGTGTGTTGGATGGTGCGGGGAGTAGGTGTCAGCTGGACTACCATATGAACCGCAAGGCTCAAGAGGGGGCCACTGCAGCGGGGTTGGAGCCTCTTGTATGCTGTTAGGGGTGAAACCTCAGTGGGACCACGCTCGTCGGGAATCCATTTGTAAAGGCTTCGTAGTGATCTCCTGGCTACACACCTGGGAAGTGTGAATGTGGTTCATGACCACTGGCATCATGGAGGTTCTTTTAGTCCACCCGGCAACGGGGGATGAAATCACTACATGTGGGTACAGTGGTGCAAACTCTGCAGAGTCTAAACTATCATGACAGCCGTGCTCACGGTCAAAAGCGGCTTGGACTTATTCATGATTAGAGGATTGATGGCTTTGGAAGTTGAGGATGTTAAGCGGGGAACTTAACATTGGAATTTGAGGATTTGGTCATTTGATTATGATGATGGGTTGGGAGATTGGGACCATTTCACCTATGTAGTAATGTAGGTGCTTAATAGCTAAGGTGATAGGTATTAATTGCGTAGTGCTTTAACCATGAGTTCAACCTTTCATTGTTCTAGCCATGCATGACAAAATTTTCCCACACTTGCTGAGTACCAACGGTACTCAACCTTAAATATTTGTTGGTTTAAATTGCTGCTCGGGTCAAGGGGATGATGTGGTGTTTAATGATCAAGACTTCGGACCCAAAGAAGGATTCTAGGTTCATGGAGTCCCTCGGGCAACGCCTGTGACGGAGCCCACAAGAATAATATTCCGCTGCTAGTTTATTTACATGTTATGAACTTATTATTGTCCATCGAGACGTATGCTTTGTAAGACATATTTATATTCGACACCTGGCTTGTAATAAATGATGCTTCACTATTTGTCATCACATGTATGAGAAAATGATCCTAGCATACATGTGATATTCACTCGGTTGTTCTTCGGAGAAACCGGGTGTGACAGAAGTGGTATCAGAGCCAAGATTGCCCGTAGGAACGTGGACCTAGGTAGAAATGGACGTATTTAAGGACCCTATTTTCTTAAAAACTATTTTACAAGGTGTGGGTTGAAAAGTGTTATTTAATGGGCCACTTTATTCATCTTGCCCCATCTTTTATTCAAAATAGGATTTTTGCTTAAAATCTTATCTAAATTAATTTTAAATGCTTTATGTTTTAGATGGTTCGCATGATCCGCACCGCCCGCAAGTCCACCGGAGGGAGAGTTCCCGTAGTTGCCCTTGCCCTGAGAGAGGAGAACCGTACGGTGACGTATCTCTCCTACGGATTGGCAGTAGGAGGCTTGTTGCGCCGTCTTTGACGCATGCTCCAAGCCGCCGGCAAGACGGGCAAGCTAATCATACACTATAGCTCCACCAGGACCATCCGTGAGAAGAGGGAAGAATGGAGTTCAGAGATGAGGATTATCCACGAAAATCAGCTGCTCAAGATCCACCGCTCTCCAGCTTGTCGAGCGACACAGGTCGATGCGGAGAAGGATGTCACCTGGGAGGCAATCACCTGTCAGAGTCACATCTATCGTCGTCACCTGGATAGGACTGAGTACATGTATGTCCTCCAGCGTGAGATTGGTACAACGGAGTACAAGTACCCGCCAGTGCAGCAGGGGACTTCCCATGAGCACATGGACTTGTGCTTGGAGGATGCTGCTATGCTCAGCACTCGACTGCAGGAGTGTTAGCAGGAGCTTCAGGATGTTCGTGACACCCTGAAGGAAACCGAGGCGTTGCTTCCAGCCTGCTTGAGGGCGAGAGAAAGAGGAGATGGGAATGAACTGTGTGTCACCGTGAATGACACATGGACTCCTGACTCCCCAGATCGCCGGGCGATCAGGCGTCGTCACACTTCTCCACCAGCAGCCTCCCCACCCAAAGCGGAGTCAGAAGGCAGCCGCAATAATGAGGAAGAAGCCCGTGCAGCCGCAACAGCAGAATGTAATGCGAGGACGGGTGAACCATGTCACCATGGAGGAGGTGCAAGAGGAACCCGACGTGGTAGTTGGTAAGTTTCCTGCCAATTTACACATTGCAACCCTGCTGTTTGATTCTGGTGCTACCCACTCGTTCATTGCCCAAGGGTTTGTTAAGAAGCATGACCTAGCAACAACACAAATGAATCGTATGCTAGCAATAAACTCTCCAGGTGGAGAAATAAGGACAAGACAAGTGTGTCCCAAGGTGAATCTAGACATTAATGGGGTGGTATTTACTGCCAACCTTATAGTGATAGATTCACAAGGGATAGATATTATTTTGGGCATGGATTGGTTGACCAAACATAAGGGAATCATCCATTGTTCGACCATAACGGTGGAACTAACTCACCCTAGTGGCACAAGAGTAAAGTTCATAATAATACATGAGCCTAGGAGGGACATTAAATTAAATCAAGTTGAGGTGAAAGTGGAGGAGATCAGGATTATCAGGGAATATCCGAACGTTTTTCCGGAGGAGTTGCCAGGTATGCCTCCCGATCGTGAAGTGGAATTCGCGATTGAGCTTGTGCCTGGAACAGCTCCGATATACAAGAGACCTTATTTGATGGACTCCAAGCAGCTGGGAGAACTCAAGGATCATTTAATAGAATTGACGGAGAAGGGGTATATTCGTCCTAGTTCCGCACCATGGGGAGCTCCAGTGATATTTGTGCCGAAGAAGGATGGAACCCAAAGGTTATGCGTAGACTACCGTCCCTTGAATGAAGTAACCATCAAGAACAAGTACCCATTACCCCGCATTGAAGACTTGTTTGATCAGTTGAGGGGAGCTTGTGTGTTCTCAAAAATTGATCTCAGGTCGGGATACCACCAACTTAAGATAAGGCAAACTGATATTCCAAAGACAGCTTTCGTATCTCGGTACGGACTGTATGAATACACCGTCATGACTTTCGGGCTAACTAATGCCCTGACATACTTCATGTATCTCATGAACAAGGTATTCATGGAATATCTGGACAAATTTGTGGTGGTTTTCATTGATGACATTCTCGTCTTCTCCAAAGATGAAGAGGAACATGAGAAACATCTATGGTTGGTGTTGCAGAAGCTGAGAGAATACCAACTATATGCTAAGTTGAGCAAGTGTGAGTTTTGTCTGAAGAGAGTTCCCTTCTTAGGACATATAATCTCGGAGGGAGGAATCTCCGTAGATCCCGCGAAGATCGAGGATATACAGAAGTGGAAGACCCCTGAGAATGTCGGGGACGTTCGGAGCTTCTTGGGATTGGCTGGATACTATCGACGGTTCATTGAGGGATTCTTCAAGATCTCGAGACCCCTCACCAAACTGTTGGAGAAGGGAATCACTTTCACATGGACGCTGCAGTGCGAGACGAGTTTTCAGGAGCTAAAGAAAAGATTGACAACAGCCCCAGTGCTAGTTATGCCTGATATGCAGAAGAACTTTTCGGTGTACTGCGATGCCTCTGGAAACGGGTTGGGATGTGTTCTCGTACAAGAAGGGCATGTCGTGGCTTATGCATCCCAGCAGCTCCGGAAACACGAGAAGAACTATCCTACACATGACCTAGAACTAGCCGCCGTGGTACACGCGTTGAAAATTTGGCGGCACTACTTGATGGGGCAGAGGACAGAGATATATACGGATCATAAGAGTTTAAAGTACATTTTCACACAGCCAGATCTCAACCTCGGACAAAGGAGATGGTCAGAGCTAATCAATGACTTTGATGTGGGCATCAACTATCATCCTGGGAAAGCAAACGTCGTGGCATATGCTTTAAGCCGGAAAGTGTAGGTCAATAGGTTGAGCTTGAAGGACATGCCTGCAGAATTGAAGGATGATGTTATAAGACTCAATCTATTCCTGGTGAATAGTGGTGAAGCCATCGCCATGGATGTGGACTCCACAGTAGAGGAAGACATACGCGATGGTCAAAAGAATGATGAGAAGATACAAGAAATCAGACAACTCGTCAAGGAAAATAAAGCCCCTGGTTTCAGAGAAGATGAACAAGGTACAGTGTGGCACGGGAAAAGGATCTGTGTGCCTGAAGTAAAGGAGATCCGTGAATTGATTTTGAAGGAGGCTCATGATTCCGACTACTCCATTCATCCTTGGAGTACGAAGATGTACAAGGACCTCAAGAGCAGGTATTGGTGGTATGGCATGAAGCGAGATGTCGCGGAACATGTTGCCCTATGTGACACATGTCAGTTGGTGAAAGCGGAACATCAACGACCCGCGGGATTATTGCAACCACTCAAAGTGCCTGAATGGAAATGGGAAGAAATCGGTATGGATTTCATAGTAGGATTGCCTAGGACCCAATCAGGATACGATTCGATATGGGTCATCATCGACAGGCTAACCAAGGTAGCTCATTTCATCCCCGTGAAAGAAAGCTACAGCGGATCCAAATTGGCGGAGTTGTACATGTCATGGATCATGTGTTACCATGGAGTGCCAAAGAAGATAGTGTCGGATCGAGGGACATAGTTCACCTCAAGGTTCTGGCAGAAGTTGCATGAAACCATGGGAACCCATCTGAATTTTAGTTCTGCCTATCATCCCCAAACTGACGGGCAGACGGAAAGAACCAATCAGATCCTTGAGGATATGCTGAGAGCGTGTGCACTCAAAAACAATCGGAGTTGGGATAAGAACTTACCGTATGTGGAGTTCTCCTAAGACAACAGCTATCAGGCTAGTATGAAGATGTCACCGTTTGAAGCTTTGTACGGGAGGAAGTGTAGAACTCCACTATTTTGGAACCAAACGGGGGAAAGCAAAGTGTTTGGACCCGAAGTACTACAAGAAGCCGAGGCGAAGGTGAGGGAAATTCGCAACAACTTGAGGATAGCACAGACATGCCAAAAGAGCTACGCCGATGTAAGAAGAAGAGAGCTCGTTTTCAACGTGGGAGACTATGTCTATCTCAAGGTGTCCCCTATCAGAGGACTTCGCCGGTTCAAGGTGAAAGTGAAGTTGTCACCTAGATACATCGGACCCTTTCAAGTTCTGGAAAGGAAAGGCGAAGTGGCGTATCAACTAGAGTTACCGGCTCATCTATCGGATGTGCACGATGTATTCCATGTGTCACAACTCAAGAAAAAGAAAAGGAAAAAGAAAAAACAAACCCCCCGGCCAGTGTGCCGAAACCCACCAGCCGGCCCACCCACCCCCACGCCAGCCCGCAGCCGTGCGCCCCCTCTCCCTCTCACTGACATGCGGGACCCGCCTGTCATCCCCGACCTCCCGCTCGCGCCAACCGCCGGACTCTTCCGCGTGCGCGGGATCGTAACCAACCTGGAATTCCGCGTCCCTTAGCCTGACTCCCGGTCCCAGACGACTCAAACTCGATCTAAACAAACCCGCCGCCCTTCCTCATCTATAAAAACGACGGCATCGCTCCGTTTTTCCCCCACGATCAGCCGTTTTTCCTCCCGGTGAGAACCAGAGTTTCTCCGGCCAATTTCTCTCGATCTTCGCTCGGGATTTCTGATCTAACACGCTGATCTTGATCCACCGCCTCCGGGGAATCACGAAGGTGCAGAAAACTCGGTGGTTTGCCTTCAAACACAGCACCGTCGAGCATCGCCGTGAATTCACCTCGGACCTCGTCGCCGACCGCTTTCCAGGACCTCCGAGCTCAAGAAAAACCCCGAGGTGAGATCCCCGACCTACCCTCTAGCGATCTATGCCATGAAATCCCAGTTTTAGGAAGAATTGACGAAGATCCGAAGTTTTCCGGCGAGATCGCCGCCTTCCGCCGCCGCGCGCCGCCGGGCAGCGCCGCCCGCGCTCGATCAGAGCGACGTGGCCGCTTGAGGGCCGTCTATTTTAAATCGCACGGCAGAATTTAAATCCCCGCGTACCGGTTCGACGCTATAATCTCAGCCGTCTGTTTTAAATCGGACGGTCCACGTCAGCCCCGCATTATAAAGGCCGGGATTCTTACGCGCTACCCCCTGGGGATCTCGGAAAATACGAGCTAGCCCCGGAAACTTCTGATCTAGCCCCTGGAACTTCAGAAATTCATGTAAATTCAATTAAAAATCAGTTTTAGCCCCTGGACTTAATAAAAATTAGCAAAACCCCTCTGTTATGCATAGTTAGGCCCCTGGAAATTCTTAAAATAATGTAATAGACCCTGTAGTGGGGTGAGTTTACCTTTTTAACCCTATATGATATTAAATATAGGAGTTTGAATATGTGATTAGTATTTAAAATTTAAAAGATGGGACAAACACATTGTAAATTCAAATTTAAACTTTCCTAGCACTTGGAAAACTTGGGAGTGAGATAAAAATAGATTTTTAGCTGAAATGGATCTGTCTAATTGATTGTTCACATTTATTAGTTATAGGGACACATTTTTAGGCTAGGAAATAATTCTGAAAATTGATAAAATAAATTTAAATTAGTTCACATCAGAGGAGAAGTTCAAAAATATATTATTTAATATTTTAGATCAGAACCTATTCTGTTTAGATGAGGTGTCTTACTATTTTCCTAATAAAGTTCACATTTAGGCATAGGAAATAAATCTGGAAATATAGCAAGCTAAGTGTGAATAACTAGAAAATGATAAATGAAGTTTCCAAATTCCAAAGAATTCAGTTTTGGATTGGTAGAAGGTCTGAAAACCATTTGGAGTAGGAAATTACCTTCCATGCACTCTTGGTAGCTAAAGAGGGTATTAAAGAATTTGTTTAAATTGGAAATTTATAAATAGTGTACAAACAGAAATCTGAATACAAAAGTTAGAAATAATATACATATGTTTAAAAGTGCATGTAGGTCAAAAATCACCACACATAGAGTAACCACAACCCTTAGAAGTGTGAATGACTTTCATAGGTGTGAATGTTTGGTTTGTATGAAGTGAAAGTGTGAACTATGTCTTATGGATTGTTGTGTTCTTTTGCTATGTGTGATGGTATGAGTAGAACCTGCTCCAGAGCAAGATCTCCCCTTCCAAGAGCAAGTTCTCCAGAGCAGCAGGAAGAAGGCAAGTGTCCTTGACCACTTTGATCCTATGCTAGGATGAGTAGATAGAATTATTTGCATTGTCAATTGAAATATGAAACCTATGCTAGGAAGTTTCCCTAGAATTGCATTATGTTGTTTCCTTGTAGCTTGGGTTGGGATTTGTTTCATTATGTCATTCATATTACTTATGATTAGCCATGCTTAGAATGGGATAAGTGGGAAATGATATCATCAACTTGTTTACCTTACTGTTGCATGAGACATTATGAGTTATGTAGAGGTAGGGATCGAGGCAAGTTGGATGATTTGGTTGGTGCTGGGTGCACGAGACTCGGGTTTGTGTTTAGTACTTGCCTGGATCCTAAGGACCGGTTCATGGAGCATGTAACCTGGCTTTACCGTGCCAACCACATGCTGAGATGGGGCAGCTTGGCCAATTAATTAGGTGTATCCCCGGCGTAGTATGGGTGTGTTGGATGGTGCGGGGAGTAGGTGTCAGCTGGACTACCATATGAACCGCAAGGCTCAAGAAGGGGCCACTGCAGCGGGGTTGGAGCCTCTTGTATGCTGTTAGGGGTGAAACCTCAGTGGGCCCACGCTCGTCGGGAATTCCTTTGTAAAGGCTTCGTAGTGATCACCTGGCTACACACCTGGGAAGTGTGAATGTGGTTCGTGGCCACTGGCATAACGGAGGTTCTTTTAGTCCACCCGGCAACGGGGGATGAAATCACTACATGTGGGTACAGTGGTGCAAACTCTGCAGAGTCAAAACTGTCATGACAGTCGTGCTCACGGTCAAGAGCGGCTTGGACTTATTCATGATAGAGGATTGATGGATTTGGAAGTTGAGGATGTTAAGCGGGGAGCTTTACATTGGAATTCGAGGATTTGGTCATTTGATTATGATGATGGGTTGGGAGATTGGGACCATTTCACCTATATAGTAATGTAGGTGCTTAATAGCTAAGGTGATAGGTATTAATTGCGTAGTGCTTTAACCATGAGTTCAACCTCTCCTTGTTCTAGCCATGCATGACATAATTTTCCCACACTTGCTGAGTACCAACGGTACTCAACCTTGCATATTTGTTGGTTTAAATTGCTGCTCAGGTCAAGGGGATGATGTGGTGTTTAATGATCAAGACTTCGGACCCAAAGAAGGATTTTAGGTTCATGGAGTCCCCCGGGCAACGCCTGTGATGAAGCCCACAAGAATAATATTCCGCTGCTAGTTTATTTACATGTTATGAACTTATTATTGTCCATCGAGACGTATGCTTTGTAAGACATATTTATATTCGACACCTGGCTTGTAATAAATGATGCTTCACTATTTGTCATCACATGTATGAGAAAATGATCCTGGCATACATGTGATATTCACTCGGCTGTTCTTCGGAGAAACCGGGTGTGACATTTTTGGGATTCCATGTGAAGCAACAAAAGGACGGGACACTCATAAGCCAAACAAAGTACACTCAAGACATTCTCAAGAAGTTTGGAATGGACAAAGCAAAGCCCATAAAGACTCCGATGGCGATAAATGGACACTTGGATCTCAATGAAGACGTACCAAATGTGGATCAAAAGGTATATCGTTCCATGATTGGCTCCTTACTTTATTTATGTGCATCTAGGCCCGATATCATGTTGAGCGTATGTTTGTGTGCAAGGTTTCAAGCCAATCCTAAGGAATGTCATTTGACAGCCGTTAAAAGGATCTTGAGATATTTAGTTCATACACCCAACCTAGGCCTTTGGTATCCCAAAGGTTCAAAATTCAATCCCATTGGATACGCCGATGCAGATTATGCCGGATGCAAGGTAGATAGAAAAAGTACTTCCGGTACTTGCCAATTTCTAGGTAGATCCTTAGTTTCTTGGTCATCCAAGAAACAAAATTCAATTGCCTTATCCACGGCCGAAGCGGAGTATTTTGCAGCCGGGAGTTGCTGTGCACAACTCCTTTGGATGCGACAAACTCTAATGGGATTACGGTTACAATATGAGCCGTATTCCACTCCTTTGTGACAATGAGAGTGCAATTAAAATTTCCCATGACCCTGTTGAGCACTCTAGAACCAAACACATAGATATGCGACATCATTTTTTGAGAGATCACTCAATGAAAGGAGACATAGCCATTTCCCATGTCAACACCGAAAAACAACTAGCCGATATCTTTACCAAGCCACTTGATGAAAAACACTTTTGTGAGCTCCGAAATGAACTAAATATCCTTGATGCTCGAAACGTGGCTTGAAAACTTGCATACCTATATGCCATCTTCAAAATCATGCTAATTATGTTGAAAAATCATCTCTCTCTATTTTTCTCCTAAAAACTATGTTAGTTACTTGATCTTGGTGAATCATGGTCATAGCTTGATTATTGTTTGTTTGCTGATCATATTCATCAAGAATATTTGTGTGCCTTTGTCCCTTATTCCTTAACAGAAACTTTTGAATATATATATATATATATATATATATATATATATATATATATTGTACACTTCTGTACAAGGGACCATGGACAAGTCCGTGGTCACCCCGGACTAGTCCGCACTAGGTCCGATAGTCCGGACTAGTCCGATTTTCTCTCTGACTAGAAAACGGACTAGTCCGATATGGACCGGACTAGTCCGATATTTCGACCCCAAAACCCTAAGGCCGGCTCAAACCTAATCTTCTTCATCCTCACAACCCTTCCCACTCTCTCTCTCCTCACTCAAGTGCTCCCAAGGAAGATTTGTATGTTCTCCATCAAAACCACCCAAACTTCCGTGGGAATCGATCCCCACTGCAAAGGGATCAAAGACCCCGGACTAGTCCGAATCAAGAACTCCTTCAACGCCTCGAATCGGAGGATTTGGTAGACTTCACTCCAAACCCTAGAACCTTCGATTATCCTTGCTTTTGCTCAATTAGCTTAGCCCTTCTAGTCAATGCATGCTCTATTGATGTATTCCATGTACCCTAGATCGTATTTGCATTGAATAACCTCAAATTTCAACAAGTTAGGGCTTGAGCAGCCTCATAACGGACTAGTCCGTTCTTAGGGCGGACAAGTCCGATACTCCGGACTAGTCCGACCCTGAACACCGGACTAGTCCGGTATGCCCTGATCAGAATCCTAGCGTATGTCAACTCAATGCAATCCCTTGTCATCCTTGATTATTCATATCCTTTATATCTTCCTTGTCAGAAATCATGTCGTGATGGAGTGAGAATCTCTCTGACTTTGAAGCCGAGATGGATCAAGATCAAGATGTGATGTCTCATCTTCCAGAGTCTCGCTCCAAAAGGAGACAAGATCATGCTACCGAGCCTTCGCTCACCCCACCTAGGGTGCGTCGAAAGGTTACAATCAAGAGACCAGCTTCAAAAGAAAATGTGGCTGGTTCTAGCTCGGCGGATCAACGCCAAACCAAGGGCAAGGGAAAGGGCTTGCTTCCGGCCCAATTGGTCCCCTCAAGATGACAGCTCCAAGGCAGGGAAACAGGAATCCCTCGGAGCAGAAGTTCAATGGCAAGGGGAGTGATGTGGCATGGAACCTGAGGAAGGTTGATGTCTATAGCTCTAGCAAAAAGGCAGCAGACAAAAGATTTTGGAGCAACTTTTACTTGGACTACTACAGTTCGGTGTACCTCCAAATGAAGACTCTATTGGTCCGCAGCCAATGGATCAACTGGACATATTTTGAAAGGAAGAGCTGTGAAGCCTTTGATGAGGTTATAGAGGCTGCAGAGAGACACGGTCTGAAGGACTTGCTCTCCTTCGGATACAACTGGAATGATGAGATCATTGCCAGTTCTATGCAACTTGCCACTTTGCCCATGATGGAGAAGACAAAGTGACTTGGATGACGCATGGATCCAAGTACACAATTTGTTATACTGAGTGTGCCAGACTGCTACATCTTGAGAACACCGGCAATGATGAGATTGTGATTCACAATCTCAGTGTCGTGGAGAAGGATAGGATGGAGTTCCTCTATGATACTCGACTCCCATATAATCCTCCCTCCACCAAGAACAGGAAGCCCTTCTTCATTGTTCTCAACAGAGTGCTCCGGAAGACCATAGCTCCGAAGGATGGAGATGCAGGGAGTGTCCAAGGTTACTTAAGAACCTTGATGAAAGTAATCAGCAGGAGGAGATGATTTGATATCTTCGTTACATTTAGAATGACATGGTAAACATATCCTGCACACCAAACCGCTCCTGTGGCTATGCACCATACTTGATGTTCATGATTGAAAAAGTCACAGGAATTGAGTTTGTGAAGGATGTGGAGCACACTGCTCTAAGGCCTCAGAAACCTCCTCAGGCCTCCCTCCCAACTGTCCCTCACCTGGATCACCTGAAGAACATCCAGAGAGAGCTCGAGAAGATGAAAGGCCTCCATCCAAGACTAGGGCCCCTCCTCACAAAGGGTCGCCTAGTGGGATTTTGAAGTGAGGACTGTCCTGGGAACTGCATGGCACAAGAGGGAGCCCGTGGGTGGGAGAATTGGAGATTCTAGCCTGCCAATGAAACCTTAGTGAGTTCATACATCTAGTATCCCCTTTGTAAAGGCTATTTTGTGATCTCTTGGCCATACACCGACGGTTGTGTACTGGTATAATGAAAGTTCTTCAGTCGCCGATGGGTGACGAAATCACAAACATGTGGGTAAAGAGGTGCAAACTCTGTAGAGTCTTAAAACTATCATGATAGCCGAGCTTACGGTCACGAGCGCCTGGCCAACTTCCATGATTTGTTGGGATGGTTATTGGCTATGGTTATTGGTTATGGTTTTGGGTATGGTTTGGTTTTGGTTTTGTTTTCGGGACTGTTGAGTCCGGGTGATAAGATGGGTTGCATGACTGTTGAGTCATGGCAACAAGGTTGGACGGTGTGAGACGGGAATTGTTTATGAGATGAAATGGTAGCGAATACGAGATGGTATTCTTGAGATGGTAGCAAATACGAGAAGGTATTCGTGAGCAAGAATGAAGTTGATTAATGTCTGGTTGAGACATGGAAAGTGATGAACATAATGGAGGTATGTTGGTATTTTAATACATGTTGGGATTACATTCACTTAAAGTTAAGTTGCTGTTTTATCGTGGTTTTTATAAATAACTTTGCTTTCTGCAAATGAGCCTTTTTATACCTACCTTGTTGTGAGCTACATATCATATTTTCCGGCACTTGCTGAGTACATCATTGTACTCAAACTTGCATAATTATTTCATCATCAGCAACAGGAGAAGATTACTATGAAGACCAAGTGGAGCATTAGGCGTGTCATCTGTCCTCAACCTTGCCTGTGGGGTTGGAGTAGAGATGGAGCCGCTACTTCTTAGAATTGCTTCCGCATTAGTTAGAAGACTTCCATTGTAGAATAAAGACTTCCGCTGTGAGCACGAGTCTACGACTCAAGAGACATTGTATTAAACTCTGTTATTCGTGGTTATATATATTCTGAAATTCATTTTGTGGATGATGTGTATATGTGTGATGAACATCCTGGGCAGACATATGCATCAGTTCTCGGTTCCGTGGTTTTCCACAGAATTGAGGGCGTCACACAAGTGACATTGGAATGAAGCGTTTCTTGTTTGATTGTGGAGTTCCAATGTTGCTGGGCGCAAGGTCACTACCATTATGGCTAAAATATAAAAGTTAAGGATGAACTCGTAGGCGAGTCCTTTTGCATCTTATATGTTAGGTCTTAAGTTACTTTCATGTAGAGTTGCATGTCTTAGGAGAGACGGTCAAGTCTTGCTTAGTCTTTGTGCTCACTCTTGCTATATGAGTGGTTTTGTAGGTTAGGACGATGCTCATAAAGAAGGTTGTCCAGTGAGACTTGAGAACGTCCGAGTTGGTTAACACATGGAGGGCCTAGCCGCTGCAATGTCTTCGTGTTGCTAGCGAGAAGAGTCCGCGGGCTGGACCTTTTCTCAGATGCTTCTTAGTTATTCGACGTGAGCTGTTCATAGACTTCCGCTGTAGCTAATTTATGTAAATTATTTACAAAGAACATTTGTAAGCTTCCGCTTTTGATTTATGTAATACAGTTTTTCCTTATAAGTTTGGGTGCCACATAACACGGCACCACCCAATGTGATTCCCGGGCGAGGTGCCCCGTCCCCGTGATCGGGACTGGGCCCTGTGAAAACCCTAACGTAACCATTGGAAATCCTACTATAAAAGGAGGTGTACGACCATACCAACATAACTCTTTGACCCCCTGCGCCGTCACACCTCCAAAGAGCCCAAAATTCACATCTCTCCACACATTCTAAACCAAAAAGGATCAAATCTTTGGGTATTAGCGATTGATCAAAGGAGAGACTTGTTCTACACATCTTGAGCTCTTTGGTTTGATGTCTCGCACACTCTTGTTCGTTAATTGTTCATCATTTGAGTGTGTTTGGTTGTGTTCATTCACTGTAATTTTTTCGGAGCCCTCAACTTGTGAGAAGGCCCCTTGAAAGATTTATTTGCCCTTTGTGATTAGTGGAAGAGAATTGGCCTCTGAGCGATTCGACGAGGGTAGGGTTGGTGAAAACCCGGTCCTTAGTGGACTCCTCAACGGGGACGTAGATTTCATTCGTGGAATCAAACCTCAGGATAAACACTTGTCTCCTACTCTTGCTCATTAATTGTTCATCATATTCTAGTGTTTAATTAATCTTGTGAAATTTACAGTGAAGCATTGAAACCAAAGTTGATCTCTGTCATTCATTGTATCACTTTTGCAATACATCTAAGTATCAAATTAATTTCCGCTGTATAAAGTACTAGAAGTGAAAATATTGATTAACATTGATCTCTCTAGTCCACGCATACCGGACTAGTCTGCACAGTACCGGACTAGTCCGATTTTTCTCTGTGTAGAAAATGGACTAGTCCGCACTCTACCGGACTAGTCTGATTTCCCTGTATTTGATAAACCTACCAAGTGTTTCAGGGATCAACAAAGCATCAAAAATCCTATTCACCCCCCTCTAGGCTACATTCAATTGGTATCAGAGCCAGACTCTTCAAAAGAGACTCACCGCTCGAACAGACGATGTCGGACATCAAAGATGGACACAAGAATATCGACGATGAAAAGAGTAATGATGAAAGGACTCAAAACCTAAAGAAGCTACTCGACGCCATTCAGGACAGTGAGGAAGATGACGAGGAGGTGCTCCAACTCAAGGCTCTTCTACGGAAGAAGGCAATCTCCCCAAAAGGGAAGAAGAACACCGATGATGAAAAGTAGAAGAAAGGGGGTAGTCACACAGACTACTCCCGATATCCTTTTGATTATGAGCGTTTGAATTCTAACAATAATCATTACTTGTCAATTCCCCTACGGAAAGCACCTTACTTTGATGGCAATGACTATTCAATGTGGAGACAAAACATGAAAATGCACTTTATATCTCTTAACCCAAGTTTGTGGCATATAGTGTGTACAGGGATAGATATCCCAGATTATGATGAAGAGCTGACCCCAAGCCAAGAACAAGTCGTTCATCGGAATGCTCAAGCTGCAGCTGTGATCACGTCATCACTAAGCCGAGACGAGTTCACCAAGGTGGATGGACTCGAAATTTCCAAGGAGATATGGGACACACTACAAACTGCACATGAAGGTGACCGTCACGTACGCGAAGCCAAGATAGAAATGATTGAAGGTGAATTGGGAAGATTCGCGATAGAAGAAGATGAATCACCACAAGATATGTATAATCGACTAAAAAATCTTATCAACAAAGTCCGAGCTTATGGAAGCAAGAAGTGGAATGATCATGAGGTCGTGAAGTTGATTCTCAGAGCATTCATGCCACGCAACGTGACTCTTTGCTCTATGATTAGAGAAAGCCACGGGTACCGGAGAATGACCCCAGACGAACTTCTTGGCAAGATCATCAACTTTGAGATGATGGAGAAGCAAGCCAAGCATGCCAAGGAAATTGCCGATCTCACCTTGGCAAAGAAGAAAGGAGATGCTTTGAAGTCAACCTGTAAACCCATATCAAAAGAAGCCTGAGAAGCTCAAGGAGAAGACGACAGTGATGATGAAAGTAGTGATATCGATGAACAAGACATGATCTTGTTCATGAAGAAGTTCAAGGAAATGATGAGAAGAAGAAAGGGTAGCAGCTCAAACGAAGTAAGACAAAGGGATAAACAAAGACCCAAGATGAGACGGGCGTGCTATAACTGCGGAGAATACGATAACTTCATAGTAGATTGTCCATATGAAGAAAACAAGAAGAAGACTAAAGACAACAAGCCTCAACCAAAGAAAATGTTCAAGAAGAAGAAGCAATATGGCCAAGCGCATCAAGGAAAGGAGTGGGACTCCCATGATGAATCCTCATCCGAAGAAGAGGAGGAGATGGCCACCATAGCCATAAAGAAGACTACAAAGAAATCCACTCTCTTACCAACCATGGGTGCATGGAAGGACACCGACAACACCTGTCTAATGGCAAAGGAAGGTAAACGAAAGGTACCAACTAAATCTTCTTTCTCGCACTCTTTTACTAGTGATAGTGATAATTCTAGTGAGGATGATAGGAGTGATGAAAATGAATATATGCTTAGGGGTTTAGACAAAAAGACAGCTGCTAAGATGAAATTTCTACTTGATAAGCTTGTTGATATGGAGAAGTTAGTCAATCGTCAGGAAGATATGATCATCTCCTAAAAGGAGGAATATCTTGAGATTGAAAAGCTTCTTGAACTTGAAAAGGAACAAAATAAATCACTAGAGATTAAGTTAGCTTCAAGCAAGGAAGCTTGCTTGAAGTTAAAAGACTCAAACACCATCATCAAGGATGAACTTGCTAACTTAACCAAAGTTAACGAGATCCTTGAGGTACAAGTTGAGTCACTCAAGCAAAATGGTTCTTCATCCACTTCAAGCTCACCTTCTCAACATATGAAATCTGAAACTAGTGTTACTTGTGCTTGTGCCAAAAGTGACACTAACTTGAAGAAAAAGCCAAACTTGACAAAGGACAAGCAATCTTCTCAAAGTGGCATATTTGACAAGGAGAAGATCAAGTATGCACGCAGTGCATACTCGGTCAAAAGACCTTCTAATGTCAAATATGGCATTGGATATTCTAATGGTGAAAAGCAAAACGCTAGAAGCCACAAGAATAACAAGGGTTGCATTGCCCTTGTCAAGGGAAACCCTTCTCAAGTTAGAAAACTTAGTAATGTTGATAAATCTAACACTGTGAACACATATGAACAAAAACTTCTATTTAGAACTTTTGATGCTTCATATGTACTTATGAAAAGTAATCTTGGAAGAGTTTATGCTAAATATATTGGGCCACGCCATGGGATAACCATGTCTCATGTGTAGGTGCCCAAATCACTTGTGACTTACCTCAAAGGACCAAGCAAGCTTGGGTACCTAAGACCAAGACATAATTTATTTTTTGTAGACTTATTCAACCGGTGGAGCAAAATGGGTGCTAGATAGTGGATGCACCAATCACATGACCGAAGAAAGAAGAATGTTCATGGAATATGAATAAATGAAAATCCAAGCGAAGGCATTTACTTTGGTGATAATAGTCAAGGAAAAGTGCTTGGTACCGGTAAAATTGCAATTTCATCACAACATACTCTCTCTCATGTTTTACACGTTGACTCCTTGGATCATATCTCAATTATGTGACAAGGGTTATAATTGCTTATTCACTAATGAGGGTGTGACTGTCTTTAGAAGGAGTGATAACTCAATTGCATTCAAGGGTGTGTTGAAGGGAAAACTTTATCTAGTTGACTTCAACAAAGATAAAACCAAACTTGACACATGCTTGATTGCAAAGACCAACATGGGTTGGCTGTGGCATAGACGGCTAGCACATGTTGTTATGAGGAATCTTCAAAAACTCCTCAAAGGCAATCACATCCGAGGTTTAAAGGATGTTGTTTTTGAGAAAGACAGGCCGTGTAGAGCGTGCCAAGCAGGGAAGCAAGTAGGAGCACCCCATCCCGCAAAGAATTTCATGACTACAACAAGACCGCTTGAGCTCATCCACATGGATCTATTCGGTCCAATTTCTTACATAAGCATCGGCGGTAACAAATACGGTCTAGTCATTGTTGATGATTTTTCACGCTTCACGTGGGTTTTCTTTTTGCATGATAAGACAGAAACTCAAGGAACCCTCAAGAAGTTCATCAAGCGTGCCCAAAATGAATTCTCATTGAAGATCAAGAACATACAAATTGACAATGGGACAGAATTCATGAACACCGAAGTTGAGGAGTATCTAGATGAAGAAGGGATAAAGCACGAATTTTCAGCACCATATACTCCTCAAAAAAACGGAGTAGCCGAAAGGAAGAACAGAACTCTCATTGAGATGATGAGGACAATGCTCGATGAATACAAGACTTTGGGCAGATTTTGGGCTGAAGCGGTTAACACGCTTTTCACGCCATAAACCGACTATATCTTCATCGGTTGCTCAAGAAAACTTCATATGAACTACTCACGGGTAACAAGCCAAATATTTCATATTTTCAAGTTTTTGGTTCAAAATGTTATATTTTAAACAAGAAGCCAAGGGCTTCGAAGTTCGATGAAGGTTTCTTACTTGGCTATGATTCGAACTCCTACGCTTATTGTGTCTTCAACAAAACCTCCAGACTTGTTGAAGTAGCACGTGACGTAGTGTTTGATGAAACTAACGGCTCTCAAGAAGAGCAAGTTGATCAGTGTGTGCTAGATCAATAAGAAGCTCCATGTCAAGTATTGAGAAGGATGACATTGGATGATGTTCGACCACAAGTGCCACCTTAAAATGCCAATGAAGAAAATGATAATGAAGACTCAAGACCACAAGTGCCACATCCAAGAGTACACCAAAGCATCCAAAGAGATCACCCCGTTGACAACATAATTGGTGACATCCGAAAGGGAGTAATAACTCGATCTCACATAGCTAATTTTTGTGAACACTATTCTTTTTTATCTTCTTTGGAACCATACAGGGTTGAAGATGCATGAAAAGATCCAGATTGGGTGATGACGATGCAAGAAGAATTGAACAATTTCAAAAGGAACGAAGTGTGGGAGCTTATTGAAAGACCCAAGTCCAACGTCGTCGGCACTAAATGGGTCTTCCGCAACAAGCAAGACGAACATGGAGTGGTGACAAGGAACAAGGCACGACTTGTGGCAAAAGGGTACTCACAAGTCGAAG
Organism: Neostapfia colusana; assembly: GCA_030760725.1. Taxonomy (NCBI): domain Eukaryota; kingdom Viridiplantae; phylum Streptophyta; class Magnoliopsida; order Poales; family Poaceae; genus Neostapfia; species Neostapfia colusana. The sequence goes on from JASWHV010000003.1 coordinate 106,573,052, forward strand.
ATTTGGATTTGGACGAGACTTTTGCTCCCGTAGCTAGGCTTGAATCGATTCGTATACTACTCGCATATGGTACTCACCATGATTTCAAGCTTTATCAAATGGATGTGAAAAGCGCCTTTCTCAACGGACCGATCAAGGAGGAGGTGTACGTGGAGCAACCACCCAGTTTTGAAGATCAAGAGGACCCCGGCTATGTGTTCAAACTACGTAAGGCCCTCTATGGCCTCAAACAAGCTCCTAGAACTTGGTATGAGTGCCTTAGAGATTTTTTGATTGAAAATGACTTCAAAATTGGAAAAGCTGATTACACCTTGTTCACTAAACACTTTGATGATGATCTCTTCATTTGCCAAATCTATGTTGATGATATTATATTTGGTTCAACTAACAAATCCTTTTGTCAAGAATTTAGTAAGATTATGACAGATAGATTCGAGACGTCCATGATGGGAGAGTTGAGGTACTTTTTGGGATTCCAAGTGAAGCAACAAAAGGACGGGACATTCATAAGCCAAACAAAGTACACTCAAGACATTCTTAAGAAGTTTGGAATGGACAAAGCAAAGCCCATAAAGACTCCCATGGCGATAAACGGACACTTGGATCTCAATGAAGACGGACCAAATGTGGATCAAAAGGTATATCGTTCCATGATTGGCTCCTTACTTTATTTATGTGCATCTAGGCCCGATATCATGTTGAGCGTATGTTTGTGTGAAAGGTTTCAAGCCAATCCTAAGGAATGTCATTTGACAGCCGTTAAAAGGATCTTGAGATATTTAGTTTATACACCCAACCTAGGCCTTTGGTATCCCAAAGGTTCAAAATTCAATCCCATTGGATACTCCGATGCAGATTATGCCGGATGCAAGGTAGATAGAAAAAGTACTTTCGGTACTTGCCAATTTCTACGTAGATCCTTAGTTTCTTGGTCCTCCAAGAAACAAAATTCAATTGCCTTATCCATGGCCGAAGCGGAGTATTTTGCAGCCCGGAGTTGCTGTGCACAACTCCTTTGGATGCGACAAACTCTAAGGGATTACGGTTACAGTATGAGCCGTATTCCACTCCTTTGTGACAATGAGAGTGCAATTAAAATTGCCCATAACCCTGTTGAGCACTCTAGAACCAAACACATAGATATGCGGCATCATTTTTTGAGAGATCACTCAATGAAAGGAGACATAGCCATTTCCCATGTCAACACTGAAAAACAACTAGCCGATATCTTTACCAAGCCACTTGATGAAAAACGCTTTTGTGAGCTCCGAAATGAACTAAATATCCTTGATGCTCGAAACGTGGCTTGAAATCTTGCTTACCTGTATGCCATCCTCAAAATCATGCTAATTATGTTGAAAAATCATCTCTCTCTATTTTTCTCCTAAAAACTATGTTAGTTACTTGATCTTGGTGAATCATGGTCATAGCTTGATTGTTGTATGTTTACTGATCATATTCATCAAGAATATCTGTGTGCCTTTGTCCCTTATTCCTTAATAGAAACCTTTGAATACATATACATATATATATATATATATATATATATGTTTTGTACACTTCTGTACAAGGGACCACAGACTAGTCCGTGGTCACCCTGGACTAGTCCGCACTTGCAGACTAGTCTGCACTAGGTCCGATAGTCCGGACTAGTCCGATTTTCTCTCTGACTAGAAAACGGACTAGTCCGATATTTCGACTCCATAACCCTAAGGCCGGCTCAAACCTAATCTTCTTCATCCTCACAAACCTTCCCACTCTCTCTCTCCTCACTCAAGTGCTCCCAAGGCGGATTTGCAAGTTCTCCATCAAAACCACCCAAACTTCCGTGGGAATCGATCCCCACTGCAAAGGGATCAAAGACCCCGGACTAGTCCGAATCAAGAACTACTTCAACGCCTCGAATCATAGGATTTGGTAAACTTCACTCCAAACCCTAGAACCTTCGATTATCCTTGCTTTTGCTCAATTAGCTTAGCCCTTCTAGTCAATGCATGCTCTATTGATGTATTCCATGTACCCTAGATCATATTTGCATTGAATAACCTCAAATTTCGACAAGTTAGGGCTTGAGCAGCCTCATAACGGACTAGTCCGTTCTTAGGGCGGACAAGTTCGGTACTTCGGACTAGTCCGACCCTGAACAACGGACTTGCTCTCCTTCAGATACAACTGGAATGATGAGATCATTGCCAGTTCTATGCAACTTGCCACTTTGCCCATGATGGAGAAGACAAAGTGACTTGTATGACACATGGATCCAAGTACACAATTTCTTATACTGAGTGTGCCAGACTACTACATCTTAAGAACACCGACAATGATGAGATTGTGATTCACAATCTCGGTGTCGTGGAGAAGGATAGGATGGAGTTCCTCTATGATACTCGACTCCCATATAATCCTCCCTCCACCAAGAACATGAAGCCCTTCTTCATTGTTCTCAACAGAGTGCTCCGGAAGACCATAGCTCCGAAGGATGGAGATGCAGGGAGTGTCCAAGGTTACTTAAGAACCTTGATGAAAGTAATCAGCAGGAGGAGAAGATTTGATATCTTCGACTACATTTGAAATGACATGGTAAACATATCCTGCACACCAAACCACTCCTGTGGCTATGCACCATACTTGATGTTCATGATTGAAAAAGTCACAGGAATTGTGTTTGTGAAGGATGTGGAGCACACTGCTCTAAGGCCTCAGAAGCCTCCTCAGGCCTCCCTCCCAGCTGTCCCTCACCTAGATCACCTGAAGAACATACAGAGAGAGCTCAAGAAGATGAAAGGCCTCCATCCAAGACAAGGGCCCCTCCTCACAAAGGGTCGCCTAGTGGGATTTAGAAGTTTTTGACTGCTATTTTTAGTTCTTGCCGAAAAACTGAGGTGAAGTTTCATAAGATGAACAAGGCAAGAAAAGAAGAAATGAGATATATGAAGGCAAATGTCAAAGCTTTATGCAAAAACTGGAGATTGAGCCCATTGGATCTCCAGTCATCTCAGAGGACTTTGCATCTTACTTCACAGAGCTTCCTCCTCTCTCTCCATCAGAGCGTGCCTACTTTGGCACGACGAGTGGTTCCTCTCCTCCTCCTCCTCAACCTGATGATGAAGGCGAAGAAAGGACAGACAGCGAGGAGTGAGCCGGCAACGACAAGTAGATCCCTCCTCTCCTTCTTTTTGGTGTCTTGATGCCAAAGGGGGAGAGATTGTGGGGGAGTCTTAGGTCGTAGGCTCGTCGTAGGCTCTTTTTTTTATGTCCTAGCTTAAGAAATGAGCTTTTGTAAGACCTATGCTATCATTATGCTGTTGTAAGACTTATGCTGTCATTATGCTTTTGTAAGACTTATGCTATTTTGCTACCATTATGCTTCTGGACATGTGATGTGAAATGATAACTATGTTATGATTTTGATTAATGATGTATGTTTAAAACTTCTATGTAGGATTGAGACTCTTGATGATGCTATGATTATGCTCATTATGATATTCACATCAAAATTATTGCTCACACACATAGTTCTGCACCCCACCATAAAGAGTGCACATATGTCTTATGTCTTCATTGCCTATTTTGCTTAAAACTCATATGTGCAAACTTTATGAAAATCTGAACTTTTCTTATTATATTTGTGTGATCTCAATTGGTTGTCATCAATCACCAAAAAGGGGAAGATTGAAAGTACATCTAGGCATCCCTTGTGGGTTTTGGTTGATTTATGACAAACAAATGAGACCCTGACAAAATTGTTGAGATGAGCGCAGGTTCTTAAAAGAAATTAGGAAGAAAGCGCGAAAAGAAAGGAGAAGGATCCAAGTTAATAAGAGCTCTGGAGCTGAAAAGATTATATTACTTAGTATAGAGTGTGTTGGAGAAACACACCCCAAGAGCTCAAGTGAAAGAAATCACACTAACTGCACAAAATCAGCATGTGCGGACTAGTCCGATATCAACCGGACTAGTCCGATTTTCTTTCTGACCAGAAAACGGACTAGTCAGATATCAGCCGGACTAGTCTGATTTTGTCTCTAGATAGACAACGGACTAGCCAACACTATTACAGACTAGTCCTGTATCTCATAACACTTAGGGTCTTCCACACACCGCACACCGGACTAGTCCGGAGTCAACCACAGACTAGTCCGGACATCGCAAACCCTAACGTAACCATTGGAAACCCTACTATAAAAGGAGGTGTACGGCCACACCAACATAACTCTTCGACCCCCTGCGCCGTCATACCTCCTAAGGGCCCAAAATTCACATCTCTCCACATATTCTAACCCAAAAAGGATCAAATCTTTGGGGATTAGCAATTGATCAAAGGAGAGACTTGTTCTACACATCTTGAGCTCTTGGGTTTGATCTCTCGCACACTCTTGTTCGTTAATTGTTCATCTTTTGAGTTTGTTTGGTTGTGTTCATTCATTGTAATTCTTGGGGAGCCCTCAACTTGTGAGATGGCCCCTTGAACGATTTATTTGCCCGTTGTGATTAGTGGAAGAGAATCGGCCTCCGTGGCGATTCGACGAGGGTAGGGTTGGTGAAAACCCGGTCCTTAGTGGACTCCTCAACGGAGATGTAGATTTCCTTCGTGGAATCGAACCTCGGGATAAATACTTGTCTCCTACTCTTGTTCATTCACTGTTCATCATATTCTAGTGTTTAATTAACCTTGTGAAATTTACAGTGAAGCATTGAAACCAAAGTTGATCTATGTCATTCATTGTCTCACTTTTACAATACATCTAAGTATCAAATTAATTTTCGCTGCATAAAGTACTAGAAGTGAAAATATTGATCAACTTTAATCTCTCTAGTCCACGCATACTGGACTAGTACGCACAGTACCGGACTAGTCCGATTTTTCTCTCTGTAGAAAATGGACTAGTCCGCACTCTACCGGACTAGTCCAATTTCTTTGTATTTGATAAACCTACCAAGTGTTTCAGGGATCAACAAAGCATCGAAAAGCCTATTCACCCCCCTCTAGGCTACATTCAGTCACGTAGGAAGAAACCGTGTTGAGAATTAAGCAGTAACGGCCGAGAATGAACCGCGCCACCGTCGATGTGCGTCGCGCGCTCGTGCGCTTGCGGGAGGTTGAAGAAGACACTGTGTGGGACACACGTGCAGTGTTTTAAACATTTCCCGGATTTTCAGATTTTGTTCAAACTTCAAACCCACATAACATTGTCTAGGAAACTCCAAATCGAGTGAACCAAATTTTGTTGGATTCAGCTCTCTGCGTACTTTCCAACAAATCAAGTTTCACTTTATGAAAATCCGTATTTCTCCAGAATTAATATTCAAATTTTAAACTGTCTAGAATTTTAACTAGAGAACTCTTTGGAGGAAAATTCTGAAATTTGGCTAGGATGTTCACCACAATATACCTGAGCTACCATAAAAATATCAGATCCTTTTGAGCTCATTTGGTCCACCTAATGGTGTGATTAATTAAACTGTTCCAGAGAAAATAGAAAATGTCCAGAAACATTTTCAGAATTTCTCTGAAATTGTTTAGCTCATATCTTTAGCTTGGAACCTTCAAACTAAGTAAAACCAACTCTATTAGAACCATCTGAAAATATAGTTTTCAGAAAGTCATAGCTTGCTCCATGAAAATCCCTAGAACATCCTAGGAGCTCCAATTAAGGCCAAGTACATAATTAGTTGTGGAGAGCTCAAATGAGCTTTGCTGCAAATGAAACTTGGTCAAGTCTATGTTTAGGTTGTATCCAAACCACAGTAAAAATTTCAAAGTCATTGGGCCTATCTAGCAAGACTGATAGTCTTCACAAATTCAACTTCAATTCAAATGCATTTAAATTGACACATGTATGTATTATCTCATGTAGTCGCTAATGTTGAGGAGGAACCCGAAGTCTTAGACTTCGTCACTCCAGAGGAACAGCTAGCCTACGACCAAGAGCACCAAGGCAATCTCTGGTTTGCATTAACAATTTTTACAAATTTTACTGTTTTGATAACTTACTTTGAGCACCCACTTAAATTGTGCATTAGAGTCTTGTTTGAAAACCAAAATGCATAGCCAAGAAAACCCTGGGTTGGGATTAGGTTTGTAAACCTCGATTAGCTACTGCAATACTAAGTTAGTGTAGGATTCGGTACAAGTCGAGTAGTTGGAACTGCTCGCCAGAATAGGCTAGAGGCACACCACTCGGGTAAAGGTAGCAAATGAAACACATGGCAAGAAAAATGAGACCGAGCGGAGAGTAAGGGCAGCAGGACGTTGGGGCCTGGGTGCCATAACTCCGCTTGTGTCGATTGAGGACCGAGCAGTGTACGGGCCTGTTGAACAAGCTAGAACAGTGCCGAAGACCTACCGGATATATGGGAACCGGGAAATCGATGTAACTCGGGTAGGTGGGTATTGAAGCATTGCTTGTCGTCCAGAGGGTAGGTTGAGAGCTTGAGGTGTAAATCGGTTGGCGGCACTGCGGATGCGCGCGCAGAGACCGCTTGCTCGGGACAATAGGACCGGTTCAATATTTGGCTGACGGGTGAAAGGTGGTTGCGTACGACGTCCGTGATGGTTGCTGTAGGAAACATCGAGTACGGGCGTGGGTTATTCGGGTAACCCTGCAGGTGTCAATCAATTATAATCACCGTCCCTCGTGGTCAGTGAGTACCACTTGTTCACTGTACCATGACGTAGAAAGAACAGGCTAGATACATGTTAAAAGTTTGCTGATTTGAAAGCTGTACATTGATTATTAATGACTTGCTGTAGTTTAGAGCTACATAAAGTTCTTTTCGACCTTGGGCAAAGTACATGAGAGAAATGCATTTCTTGTTTGATTGTAGCTCTCTCATGTGCCTTAGCGTGAGATTCAAATATTTAGGAGAGTCCTTTGCAACTTATTTACCTCAGGTACCCTAAAACCCTTCATGTAGAAGTTACATGTATAGGAGAGACGGGTCAGACTTGCTGAGCCATCATGCTCATTCATTGTGTTTGAAGCTTTTGCAGGAATTTATGAGGAAGGGACCCTCGAGGAGGAGACGGAACCCCAAGAGGGAAACCCCGTCGAGTGGGAGTCGTGCACGCCGTCATGTTAGTGTGTGTGCGTGCTAGCGGGGACACGTTCACGGGCCGAACGTGAACTCGATGCGTAGTCTATGCCCGTGAGTGTAGACCGAACTATTTTGTTGTAAAAATGTTCATAAACTGGTTTATGTAATAAAACTTTGCTTCCGCTTTGTATCTTTGATGTGCGTTATCCGGTGCTGTGCAACGCAGCACCCCTCAGCGTGATCCTGGCTCGACGAGGCCGTCGGGCCGTGTCAGCGTGGTATCATATCTCGCTTGAGGTTTAACGCACTACAAAGATCATCTTTTTCAAAAATTCGGTGAGGAACAAGTTAGTATTCCATATAAGGATGTTATTAGTGTATAGAAAGTGGCATACTAACCTATTTGCTTATGTCAGAAAATCGTGCATCTCGGGACGCTTTATGTCTTGGGGGGTGCACGTAAGCACTGTTCACCAGTGCACACAAGCTGAATGGTGGAGCCTCACGGGTGCCAGGTAATCCGGCCCGCTTTAATATCCTCTATGACTCTTCAGGTCGTTTGGGGTATTAGAGCAACGCCCTTCCCTGGCGTGCTTTGGGAAAATTTCGGAAACCCCGTCACGTGGTTTGTAACGTGAACACGTAGCTCAAGGCGTGTTTGGATTTAGAACACCTACGCGAGTGATGACGGACGGGTGTATGAACTGTATGGATACCGGGCTCGGTGTGCAGCCGAGTCTGATGATTGTGTGAGTTATTTGCAGGTAGTCTAACCATGAATCGGTAGACGAGTAGCATCGTGTGCGAGAGACGTTTAGCGCCACTAAATTAACGAAGCCGGCTAAGTCCGGTATAGGTTTTTCTTTGTGAGGAATGTAGTACCGGCATGAACTGGTGACGCTTCGACGTCACACCCCACTAAATGAGCAACTTCATGTTAAAAATTGAAAGTTTTAATCTAGAGCACTATAACTTTGATGTAACTCCTTCCCTTAATCAGGACGTTCAAAGTTAACAAGTTTTAAACTTATAAGATACTAAGGACAGAATCCTTTGTTTTCAGCTGAAATAAGGCTGAAGTTAATCAGAGGTTAGAGGTTGAGTTCTTTTGAGGTTGGGGTCATATGATACATTTTTGGAAAGATTTGGAAGAGCTTTACAACTTTTCTATTGATGTCCAGAGGTGTTTCATCCCTTAACAAGTTGAAAAATGCAGTAGAGTTGAAACTGTCCAGAAAACAGGGCAGAGCAAACACTGTCTGTAACTCTTTGTAAATTGAGCAGAACTTCCTGCATAAAAATCCAAAAATAGAAAATGAGGTAGTTATGAAAAGTTTGGTGTAGAATTAACTGGAATTCTTTGATCAAATCAGTACCTCAAGCAGGGAGGTGCTGTCCAATTTTCTCCAGAAATTCTGTCAACTTTGACATCTCATAATTTTTGAACCAGGACAGATCTTAGGCAAAGTAAATATTTTTCTGAAAACATATTGAAGTTAGCTTTAACTTTGATGTTGAGCTCCAGAATTGGTTTTTGCCTTTAGCATGGTCTAAATCAGGTTGAAATGGAAACTGGTCAGGGCTGTCATTTTGGGCAGCAGACCAGCAATCAAATTTGTTCTAAGTTTGAGTTGTGTTTCCAAGTTTTATGAGTTCAATGACATGTTTTATGTTATAACTCAATTATTTACTGTTAAAATAAATATTTTACCTTTTTCAAATATGTTTCTACAGATGATAGCGGAGGACCAACTGGAGAACGGGTGGGTGGTATCCCACTGTTCTCACCGCAGCGGTTATCCGGAAGTGTTGAGGCAAATGCTTCAATATTCCGGGTATGTTGAGATGTTGCAGTACTTCGCCAAGGAAGAAAGCGAGGAGGGGAACAAGACGCGGACAATACACATCGAAGTTCCTGCAGGACCCACACCACCCGGTTGGGCACCGTTCACCGTTACGGTGAGAGGTAGACAGCCGGAGGGAATGTGGCAAGTGGCAGCTCACGACACCATGTCGCGTTTCTGCCAACTACACGTGAGAGCTATGGAGGGCACTCCGTACACGCTCGTTCCGGTGGAGGGACGAGCTAATCATGTGTTGGGGAAAGGTACATGGAGGCAACAGATCCGGGTTGCCCGAGGTACAACTCCGCGGAGATGAATCTCAGCCTCCAATTGAGGGCAGGAAAAGCCGTGATGGACAGCCAAGCTGTTCATACGGATTGTCTCGCCATGAAGCTCAAGGAGAGCATCAGCCGTGGAGATCATTTCGAGAGCGCTCACAGCGCACTCCGCAATGTTCTCCTTCCAACGATAAAGCGACTGAATGAACAACATAATCAGTTGCATCGTCTGAAGAAAGCGAAAAAGAAAAGCCGCGTCGACATCACGGCTTTACAACAACAAGTGCAGGCTCTGACCCAGCAGAATGAGGTCCTCACTCAAGAGCGTGATGACGCGATTGAGGAAGGGCAAGGCTGGGAAGAGGACTACAACCAGGCCATGGACGATGTGCACGCGTTGCAGGACCTCGTACCTCCGGTAATGGGCCTACTGATGGTAGGTGCCATACCCGTAGTTTTGGGTCTTCCGGCAATGGGGGAACCTGAACCGGAAGAGGAGGTCATGGACCCGGAGCCACCAGCAGAGGTAGCGGAGGAGAACGACCCACAGGAGGTCGAGTTCTACTCTGAATAGTGGGTTACTGTTGACAAGTAGGGCAGCGAGGGTGGTGTAAGAACAACTTTTGTAATCGGTGACATGTCGTGTAGACAGTAGTATATGTATAGGTAGTGACGACATGAGCACGACTTCTCGGAGACCCAAGAATAATGTATCTTGTATAAAGTTTATGCTTTATCAATATATGTGAATGTTGTGCAAGCTATTCATGTGTCACTTCAATACCTACTGTTTCATATGGAATTTTAAGTATGACATGTGCTGATCGCTGCTGTTTTGAATTTCAGAATGACTCGCACTCGTGCCAACCCAGACGTTGGGGGTTCCAGTCTGGGGGAGATACCTCCCAGCAGCCTCCCGAGGATTCCTCGGGACAGCAACAGCAGCAACAGCAACAGAAACAGCAACAACCGCCACCGCCACCGCCAACGGTTACATTGGCCGACATCGTTGTGGCGATGGCGGGTTCTCATCAGCAGCACACGGAGTTGCTGCAGACCCTTATTGTGAATATGTCTCGACCAGAGAGGCGTCAACATCGCGAGGAGCGCCAACAAAGCTCCTACTCTGACTTTCTGGCTACTCATGCCCCGGTATTCTCAAGGGCGGATGAACCCATCGATGCGGACAACTGGCTCCGCACGATGGAGATGAAGTTCGGGCTGCTCCAAATGAGTGAGCAGCGCAAAACCGCAGAACAAGTACCCTTTGCCACGGATCGACATGTTGTTTGATCAGTTTGTCGAAGCAAATATCTTTTCCAAGATGGACTTAAGATACGGATACCATCAGATTAAGATACGGGCTGAGTATATTCCGAAGATGGCTTTCTCGACGAGGTACAGGGTTTATGAGTACCTAGTCATGTCCTTCGGCCTCACCATTGATCCAGCTCACTTCATGAACTTTATGAACTCGGTATTCATGCCGGAGCTGGACAAGTTTGTTGTGGTCTTCATCGACGACATATTAGTATATTCCAAGTCAGAGGAAGAACACACGAAGCATCTGCGTATACTCTTGCAACGGCTGCGGGATCACCAACTATACGCAAAATTCAGCACGTGCGAATTCTGGATTTTGCAAGTGCCTTTTCTCGGGCACATTATTTCAGCGGAGGGCATCGCTGTAGACCCGAGTAAGATCAAACAAGTGCTGAATTGGAAGTGCCCAAGAACTGTTCACGAGGTACGGAGTTTCCTCGGACTCGCGGGGTATTATCGGAGGTTCATTCTGAACTTCTCAAAGATTGCCAAGCCTATGACAGAGCTGCTGAAGAAGGCTACCAAATATGTTTGGAGTCCAGCATGTGAAGCAGCGTTCAAGACATTAGTGAAGCACCTAACATCAGGACCGGTTTTGGCGCAGCCAGACACAACAAAACCATTCGATGTGTACTGCGATGCATCCGGCATTGGGCTCGGATGTGTGCTGATGCAAGACCGAAGGGTGGTCGCGTATGGATCACGGTAACTCATAAACCATGAGCGGAATTATCCAACTCATGACTTGGAGCTCGCTTCCGTGGTACTCGCACTTAAAATTTGGAGGCACTACCTACTCGGTAACCTTGTGCATTTATATACCGACCACAAAAGCCTCAAGTACATATTCACTCAGAAAGAGCTGAACATGAGGCAGCGAAGATGGTTGGAGTCGATAAAGGATTACAAAATAGAGATCCATTATCACCCCGGCAAGGCAAACGTAGTGGCGGATGCGCTGAGTCGCAAGTCACATGTCAACAATCTGACCATCACACCATTGGAGGAGAGCGAGCCACCACTGCATGTGATTCCACATGGAGCTCTCTACATCTTAGCTTTGATCCCCACCATCCATGAAGAGATAGAGGCAGCTCAGAAACATCACAAGGGCATGTCGCATTTGCGGAGACGTGTAGACAGTGGGGAGCTGAAATATTTCCGGAAAGACGGAGACGGCGTCCTATGGTTCAAGGACCGCATCGTAGTACCCCGTAACCCGGAGTTACGGAACAAAATCTTTGATGAGGCTCACTTATCAAAGTTTTCTATTCACCCCGGCAGCAACAAGATGTATCAAGAACTCAGAAGCAAGTTTTGGTGGACACGGATGAAGCGGGAGATGGCAAAGTACGTGTCCGAGTGTGATACATGTCGAAGGGTGAAAGCAGACCACATGAGAAAACCAGGACCGCTATAACCACTGGGTGTTCCTGCCTGGAAGTGGGAAGACGTGAGCATGGAATTCATCGTCAGTTTGCCCACCACATTTTAGAAGCATGATTCTGTGTGGGTGATCGTCGACCGGCTCACCAAGGTTGCCCATTTCATCCCGTTCAACACAAACTACAACGCCAAGAAGTATGCTGAATTGTACATCTCACGGATCCTACGCTTGTATGGCGTACCCTGCACCATCATATCAGATCGGGGCACTTTATTTGTGTCCCGTTTTTGGGAGCAGCTACATGCTGCATTGGGGACGAAGCTGATCCATAGTTCAGCGTACCACCCGCAGACGGATGGGCAAACTGACCGGGTAAATCAAATTATGGAAGATATGTTACGAGCTTTTGCCATCAACCACGGTAAAAATTGGGATGATCACTTAACATTGGCTGAGTTCTCATACAACAATGGGTACCAAACCAGCATAAAGATGGCGCCCTATGATGCGCTATACGGAAGAAAATGCCGCACCCCGCTGAATTGGTGTGAGTCTGACGAAATGGTCACCTTCGGGATTGATCTTGTCAACCATGCGGAGGAAAAGGTTTGGCTGATTCAAGCGAACCTAAAGGCCGCCCAATCTCGACAGAAACAGTATGCGTACCGGAGAAGACGCCCGTTACAATTCGAAGTCGGGGATCACGTGTATCTACGTGTGTCTCCAATGAAGGGCGTAAATAGGTTCGGGGTGAGAGGAAAGTTGGCACCCCGATTTATCGGTCCATTTCAAATTGTGGAAAGATGTGGATAAATAGCATACCGGCTGAAGTTACCAGAAGCACTTTCCGGTGTGCAGGACGTCTTTCACATTTCTCAGCTGAGGAAGTGTATTAAGCTATCAACTACCATTCAGCTGGGGGATATTGAAGAACTGAAACCGGATCTCACGTATCGGAACCAGTTCAGATCATCGATGAAAAGGCCCGAACCACACGCAACCGTACATTGTGCTTCTACAAAGTTCTATGGAGTAATCACTCCGTAGATGAAGCGATATGGGAGAGCGAAGGATTTCTTCGCGCTAACTACCCCGACTTTTTCACGTCGCACATACGGTAATTTTCCACCGTCCTCTCTCTCATTTTCACCTTATAATCTCGGGACGAGATTCTTTTAAGGCGGAGGAATGTAATGGCCTAAGTTTCTTGCAGACATCTAAAGTGTTCATCACACCACACACACCTCATTTGAGGAAACTTTATGAACACCTTTGAAGAGCAAGTAAACACCATCAACATGGTCATTATAGAATAACCTCACAAAATGCAAAAGTGGCATTTTCCACATGCATCATATAGGGGCTGAGCATATGAAAAACTCCTACACCTTGCTAGGAATGCTCATTCCAAATTTTACTCAACTCCAGAACCTTTTTGAGGTATTTTTGGGTATAACTAGAAAGAGGCTAGTTTGAACTTAAATTCAAATTCAAACTACTTTGATCCCATGAATTCAAAAGTGGGGGGCATATTCATACTCAGCACATTTTTGTGAGCTCACACACCAATTTTCACTCCATTTGGAGTTGATTTTGACATGAGCTAATTTTAGAAAATTCAAACTCAATTTCAATTTCAAATTGCATATATGCTGAAAATATATTCAAACACTCCACAATTTGAATTCTATCCATTTCAAATGGCCAGTTGGTAGATAATTGAAATGTCAAAGGGTACTTGGGTCTCTACTGTTTAGAGCAGTGGGGTAAATTCAATTTCAGAGGTTAAAAGGGGAGTGGGTCCCACTTGTCAGCCACATAAGCCAGTGAACTGACTGAAGCAACTGAGACTTGGGTCTTGCGCGCGCCCACGCGATCGCCACGGTGGTGCACGCCGCTGCCACCTCCTGGTCTCCGATCACAGCTGCAAACCGATGTCCTCAGCTATTTAGCATCGAGCTGCTGACGACAGCAGCCGGTTTTCACGCTGCCTCGACGTTTCCCGCACTGAGAAACCAGAGCAAGTCGCCACACACCTCAACTCACCACCCCGCCGTCGACCAGCCAAAGCAGTCCCTCCCACCGCAATCTGAGGCCACAAACGGCACCGCCGGTCCTTTCTCGACGTCCTACAGCCCTCAGCTGCTCGTGATCAGCTTCTGTTGAGCTTGTCCGAGCCGATCTTCCACCGCTGTGTCAACCCGAAAGCTCCTCTGACTCGACGCCGTCGCTCGAGCAGCTCCAAGCTTCTCCAGTGCAGCAAACTGATCTCTGAGGTTAGCATCGAGGTCTAGTAGCTCTTCCCGAGCTCCCTAGCTCCCTCTTAGCGCTGGTTAGCCAGAATTTCAATTTTCCCGACGATTACCGTATAGAACACCGAGAACCAAAACTCAAAATTCATCTTGAACACTTGATCACTGGAAATCCTGGTCAGGCTGAAGCTAGAGTAGCACCTCACGGTTACCTCAGCCAAATCCTAGCGATTATGATCAACCCAGTAAGCAGAGCACCTGATTTTGGCTACCGCCGGTGAAAACGGCTCGGGTGGCCTGTGAAATCTACATTCCCGGCGATCTCCGGCCAAGAGGAGGGCAGGGTTAGCTTCCCCGTGCCCCAGTGGTGCTTTGCGACCCATTGGTTGATCGTGTTCACCGCCAAGATGAGGTAGCACTGTCGGACCCGAGCTCAGTTCCACCGCCACCGTTGTCGACTACGTTCAATGTCGAGGCGCGAGAAGTTGCCCGGCGTGTGCACCGTGCTCCAAGGGTCACATAGGAAGAAACCATGTCGAGAATTAAGGAGTAATGGCCGAGAACAAACCGCGCCACCGTCGCTGTACGTCATGCGGTCGGGCGCTGGCGGGAGGTTGAAGAAGACACTGTGCGTGGGACCCACGTGCAGTGTTTTAAACATTTCCCTGATTTCAGATTTAGTTCAAACTTCAAACCCACATAACTTTGGCTTGGAAACTCCAAATCGAGTGAACCAAATTTTTTTGGATTCAGCTCTCTGAATACTTTTCAAAAACCCAAGTTTCCCTCTATGAAAATCCTTATTTCTCCAGAATTAATTCTTCAAAATTTAAAATGTTTAGAATTTTAACTGGAGAACACTTTGGAGGAAAATTCTGAAATTTGGCTAGGATGTTCACCACAATATCCATGAGCTATCATAAAAATTTCAGATCCATTTGAGCTAATTTGATCCACCTAATGGTGTGATTAATAAAACTGTTCCATAGAAAATAGAAAATGTCCAGAAACATTTTCAGAATTTCTTTGAAATTGTTTAGCTCATATCTTTAGCTACCAACCATCAAATTAAGTAAAACCAACTCCATTAGAACCCTCTGAAAATCTAGTTTTCAGAAAGTCATAGCTTGCTCCATGAAAATCCCTAGAACACACTAGGAGCTCCAATTAAGGCCAAGTACATAATTAGTTGTGGAGAGCTCAAATGAGCTTTGCTGCAAATGAAACTTGGCCAAATATCTGTTTAGGTTTTATCCAAATCAAAGTAAAAATTTCAGAGTCATTGGGCCTGTCTAGCAAGACTTATAGTCTTCATAAATTCAACTTCAATTCAAATGCATTTAAATTGGCACATGTATGTATTATCTCATGTAGTCGCTAAGGTTGAGGAGGAACCCGAAGTCTTAGACTTGGTCACTCCATAGGAACAGCTAGCCTACGACCAAGAGTGTAAAAGCCCAAGAAAAGGGACTTGCAAAAACTTTTCACACCTCACAACACTACAGTTTTTGTTGTGAATATCTTGTGAAGAATTGTGAAGAGCATGTAACCTCCATCAAAAGGATGATTAGAGGGGAAAGCACTAACTTTCACAAAGTAGGATTTCTACACATGAACATGGGAGGTTGAGCTCACCCCTAGGACTTGAAAAGTCTTGGGAAGGTTCATGCCAAATTTCATGCAAATCCAACACCTTGTGAGGCACTTTTGGAGACAATTCAAAAAGAGGCCAATTTGAATGTAAATTCAAATTGCAGCAACTTTCATCACTCAAATTCAAAAGTTAGCTTCATATTCAAACTCAGCACATTTTTCTGAGTTAGCCCACCAATTTTCATCCCCATTGGAGTCCATCTTGTCGGAAGCTAAATTTGCAAGAATTCAAAACTGAATTTGAATTTCAGCTTAAACATGAAGCCAATTTAGCCAAACAAAGTTTAAATTTGAGAACTCAAATTTAAACCAACACTTGGGGGCTAAGTATCACATTCAATGGTGAGTAGCTGGGGATATATTCAGCAAAAACAGAAATGAAAAAGTGGGAAAAAGAAATTAGAGAGGAGGCCCACATGTCAGCAGACTTCACTCTGAAGTTTTCCCTCGGGTGATATTTCTTCGGCCGAAGCCGCGCGCGTGCCAGCGTGACTGCGCCCCGACCGCCAGCAACGATTGGACATCCACCTCACGGTGAAAAATCGTGGCTCAAAGGCCAGCGCACACGCTACTCCCCTCTTCCTTCTGTTTCCCGAGCGAGAACGGCCACACCCCGAGCTCTTTTCCCGGTTCCGCGCAAGAACAGAACACCGACCTCCTCTGATCCCCGGCATCCGAGAGCTAGGATCCGTTTCGTGCCCCGCAAGCTACACGAAAAAGGTCCGCTCCAAGGTGTGTGACATGCTCGTACCTACCGCTCCTCCTCTCGTGCTTCGTCGGGGTAGTAATTGTCCATTTAGTCATTCGGTGTTCAAAGTACCGCATGATGCAAAACACGGAAATTCGGAGGGGGTAGTTCACCACCAGGGATTCCGAGCTACACACACGTTCTGCACTGGAACACGACCACCTAGGATCAAAAACCAGCGAGAACCATGGGCTAGGGTTACGGTTCTTCGAAATTTTCGGGGCACAGCCGATATCGGGCCTAGGTCGACGGTGAGCACATAGCTCCGGCCATTTCCATGGCCAACCGAGCTCATATTCGTGCTCAGAATGCCACAGCGGAGCTGTAGGATCATACCATTTGAAGAATAAGGCCCTGAGTAGCCCGGGCGACATCGCCGGAGTAGAGAGAACCACTGTCACCGTCGCGGCCAGGGTTCCGGCCATCGCCGAGCTTCGGTGAGGGCACCAGCGTGTTCAGCATGTGGAACTAGGCCCTTGCGGCGAGGGAGAGCATGGGAGCTGGCCGGACGGCAAAAATCAGTGCGGCTCCGGCGCGCCCGGCGGCGCGCGGGCGCGGGAGCGCGAGGAAGAAGACGAGTTGGCCGGGCCCGCTCGTCAGTGACTCAGTCAATAGTGGTGGGATTTTCTGTTGCACCGTATCGTCTGTGACAGTGAGAGGAAGAGTCCTGTGGCCCCGTGTGGTGTAGCCAAGGGGGTGACACGTGTGGGCCGGACCCGCTGTCAGGGATTTGAACTTTTCCCGGTTAATTCAAATTCCAGAATTTCCCCAAACTTTAGAACCTCATAACTTTTTCTAGGAAGCTCAAAAATTAGTGATTCAAAATGGGTTCGATTCATCTTGAATAACTCTATCCAAATATGCAACCCAATTTGTATGAAACCCATTATTTAATTCTGTAAAATTCATTAAAACTTTTCAGCAAAAGAATTTTAGAGGGAGTTTGGTTAATCCAAAAATCCTCAAATTTTGCCAGAATATTCCCTAGGATGTTAGTGGACTCCTGTAAAAGTTTTAGACCATTTGGAGCTGAATTGATCAGGGCAATTCAGGTTTGAAGGTGCTGTGTTCAATTGAATACAGAAACATTTTCAGAGAATTTCCAAAACTTGGAAATTCAGTTCTGGGCAAATCTTAGCTCAAAAAATGCTAGGAAAATTCATTCAAACTCTATGAGCTATAATTGAAATTGTAGTCCACTAATTTTGGCGTGAATATTGGTGTTATCTAAGAATTAATTCTTCTTTGCTTAATTGCTTAGAAATTATTCTGAACAAACCACTCAATGAAAAGTGCTAATTTTTGGTCCAGAGGGTTTTCTTGTGACAAGGAACTCACATGAAAATTCTCAGCTCCATTGGAGCTCTGGATCACCACTGTTCTGTTTAACCACTTAAGGTGATCAATATAGGAGAGGAGGAAAACCACTTAGCACTTAATCATGTGCTTAGGTCCAAACCCAAACCACTAGCACCAGTTTCATTTTAAATGCTTAAATAAGGTTCCGGTTTTTGAAAACTTGTTAGTAGAACTTGTAGCAGAATCTTTACAATTAAACTTATGTGCATATTCATTAACGTGTAGTCGCTGAAGGCGAGGAGACTCCGGAAGATCTCGACTTCCTCCTTCCGGAAGAAGACCTAACTACTGACCAGCAGCAACAAGGCAAGCCCCGGTTTGCCTTAAGCCTTTTATAAAGTTTTACTTGTTTACATACGTAGTGTGAAGTATGTATGTGCATTAGGTGTAGGATGGATGAAAACCCAACTGCATAACCAGAATTTTTCCCCCAAGAGTGAGGGTAGTGTCTAGGGCCTCGAATAGACAGGCTATGCTTAATGATTCATAGGACTTCGGTACAAGTCGAGTAGTTGGAATCTACTCGCAAGTTAGGCTTGGGACACACGGGATTGGCTCGAGTGATGTGAGATCACCTTAGTAATGAAAATGAGACTTGGCAGGGGCTAGGGCGCAGCAAGCGGAAGTCTTGTGTGCGCAGCCCTGTCCGTGTCGATTGAGGACCGATCCGTGTGCGGCCAACGCTGATCAAGTTTGAACGTACCGAAGGCATATCGGATAATGGGTCCCGATAAACCGATGTAATCTAAACCTCCGGGCGTCGAGGCATAGCACACCGATTTATAGGTGTAGGTTGAGGGCAGCAAGGTGGAAATCTGCTAACGGGCATAGAGAGATGCTCCGTGTAGAGAACCTCCTGTCCATTTCGGTGCGACCGGTTCGACGGTTGGGCTGTTGGGTGAAAGGTTGTCCCGTACGGCATCGAGTGAGCGTGCTATGCAGCTCCACGGGTGGGCGTACATGACGTGCTCTTTGGGTGTCCCTGCAGGTGTATATCAAGTCGATTCGCCGTCCCTCGCGGTGAAGAGTACCACTTGGTCACTGAGTCGTGACGTAGGATAATGTGTGAAATGTGATGATCTAATATTGCTGTTATGATATAATTGTATTGCTACATGTGTGCCACCAAATATTACTTACTAAATTTCAGATTCCCGAACTGTTAACTTGTTGCTAAAAGATGAACTAAGGATGAACTTGTAGGCGTGTCCATTTGCTGCAATGATACTATCCTATGTTCCTTGTACACCTCATGTACAGTTTCATGCCTAGGTGAGTCGGTTAAGTCTTGTTGAGCCCTCGTGCTCACGGTTGCTTCTTAAGTGTTTTTCAGGTGAGGAGCCACCCACGGACTTGGGGTACGAGTCCACCGGCGAGGGTTACCCTCCGTTAGGCACAACGGCTGAGTGGGAGCCGTACACGCCGCGCTGAGCTGAGGAGTGCAGCTAGTGTGGGTTGCCCTAGGGCTGGGCAACCGACTTTTGCTAGATAGGCGGGCGTGAGTTGTACAAAGTAGACACCCGCTGTGTAATACAAACAATAGTTGTAACTGAGTATTGTACCAGTTTGTACAGTTCCAGTTGGTTTTCCCATGTAATAAAAGGTGTCCTTATGACGTGTGCTGTCGGGTGTCGCATCGTGCGGCACCACCCTCTGCGATCCTGGATGAGCGGATTCCGGTCCGCCACAGCCTGGTATCAGAGCCGCATTGGGGATAGCACAGTACTTAAGGACGGTATTACGGGAAAAACTTAGGTTTACGGTGAGGATCTGGTAGTTTGCCCAAGTAAGGACTATATTAGCATAGTTAATTAGAGTGGCAAGACTAACTTATGTGTTATAATTTTGAATTTCAATTATGTAACGACGCACCTACGCTCTGGTAAGAATGGTAAGGAACGCCACCGAAAGCGGTTCAATGTCGGTTAGCTCCCCTGATGAGGAACGTGGTTCAGGGATAGGTCTCATAACTTGGTGTGAGACGTCAATATGAAACTCTTGGACTCCTCATGTTCCTGAATTCATATAAAACGCTGATCCCTAGCGTGCATTAGGCAAGCAAGTGGAGACCCCTCGCGTGGCCAGTAACGCGAGAGTGTGTTCGTCTGGAAATAGACCAGGAGGACATACGCAGCGCTTGCCATCGGCGTGCCCTGCAGGGCAGTAGGTGGTATCTGTTGGGTTGATAACATTCCCAACCGAGACGACCCGTTCATGACATACTCGGGTTCCCCTTCGTGTGGTGTTGAAACACGATCACGTACCTTGAGACGTGACTTAGCTCAAGGACGGCCGTATGGCAATGATACGGGTGTTTGTATTTATTTCAATTATGGTCCTGCCTGAAATGGAAACACAACCTTTGAGTGCATCACTATTGTGTGATCTTCTGCAGGTACTAACTACGTATGTATCCGTGTAGTAAACATGTGCGAGAGACCGTTTAGTGCCACACTTGAGACGTATATGCCGGTATAATCTGGTTACGATTTTCTTTTGTGAGGAACGTAGTACCGACATATCATAGGCATGTGCATGAAAGATAATGATAACAAGGAATTAAAATCACTAACTTTCAACATTTAGGAACTGGTTGGGTAGAAAAATTTGATAGTTGATTAGTATAGTTCCAAAAGATTGAAAAACAGAGTGCTCTGTTTTGGCAGCAAGTTTGCTGAACTTTGACAGGACATAACTCACAGATCATTTAGCCAATGGAGGTATGGGATATAGTTCTGGAAAAGTATTTAAGTACTCCACAACTTTTTTGTAGACTTCCAGAGCTGAATCACACCTTAAGGTGCCTTAAATCCAAGAGGAGTGTAAACTGCCCACAACCAGGACAGATTTAAAACACTCTCTGGACTGTCCTGTTTTCAAGCGTAACTTCCTGTAGAAAAATCTGAAATTATCATATGATACATCTCTGTAAAGGGTAGGAGATGTGTTACATCTGTGTAATTCAATGTTTCTGTATTTTTAGCACGGAATTCAGTGGAACCCAGGGTTGAAAACAGCAACTTCCAAGGGAGGTGCTGTTGAAATTCATCCAGAAATTCTGTTGACTTTGAATTACCATCACTTTTAAACTAGAGCTGATCTGAGGGCAAATAAATACACATTGGAAAAATACTGAAGTTAATTTTAACTTTGGTATTCAACTTGAGTCATTAAAATGACCAGAACCAGGTCAAAATCTGGAATGTGTAGAAACTAGTCATTCTGACAGAGGAATGACAGTTGAACTCACTTGAGAGATTGTTGTACCCTAGAGGGGGTTTGAGTACTTCCAATGGGGTAGAACATACTCATGAGAGGTTATATTCGACTAGTGAAAGATTTGAGTATAGATCTCACTCAAGTTTCTTTTACTAGAGACCATGTTTGTGTCGATGGTAAAAGGGTGGTATACGTGATGACAAAGCGATAGTAACGTCTTGTAGTGACCAAACCTAGTTGTGGTGAGCTTCCAAAGGGGGGGTTCAACAAGTTGGATTAAACTAGCTTGTATTTGGTCTGGTAATGTTGTAGCTTGGGCAAAGTTATTACATTATCTGTATACGAGATGTATCGCATGAAATTATTGTCATTATGTTTTTACGTCTATTTCATTTGACAGCATGAAATATGTCGCGGGACTGATGGTTATTGTCTTATGGTTGCAGATGGTTCGCACTAGGACCACACACGAGGTTGCTGGCTCTAGCCAGCAGGGAGGCGATGACTCCCGGCCATCTGCCTACGATAGCACCCCGCAGCAGCAACCACCACCGCCGCCTCCGCTTACTCTAGCGGATGTGATAGCGGCACTGGTGGGGGGTCGTAAGGAGCAGACCGACCTGCTCCGCACGATCGTGCAGAATACGTCCCAGGCGGGGGGGGGGGGGGGAGTCAAGAGACGGGGCCCCATGAGCCCCGTGAGGTGTCATACTCGGACTTCATGAGTACGCACCCTCCAGTGTTCACTGAAGCAGAAGAACCACTGGAGGCCGACAACTGGCTGCGGACCATCGAGTCCAAGTTCGGGCTTCTCCAATGCACGGAGCGGCAAAAGACTCTGTTCGCGGCGTAGCAGCTTCACGGTGCCGCTGGTGCATGGTGGGCGAACTATGTCGCCTCACGTCCGGCTGGCCATGCCGTGGAGTGGGAAGAGTTCCGGGAGGCATTCCGCGCCTATCATATCCCTCCCGGGATAATGAAGAGGAAGTTCCAAGAATTTTTGGAACTG
Organism: Neostapfia colusana; assembly: GCA_030760725.1. Taxonomy (NCBI): domain Eukaryota; kingdom Viridiplantae; phylum Streptophyta; class Magnoliopsida; order Poales; family Poaceae; genus Neostapfia; species Neostapfia colusana. Next base: position 106,595,162 of record JASWHV010000003.1, read on the forward strand.
AAGCAGGGCGGGAGGAGTGCCCATGACTACTCCCGTGCCTTCAACCATCTGGCGCAATATGCGTCAGACTACGTTTCCACCGAGGAGAAGAAGCGGGAGCATTTCTATCGGGGATTACACCCCGAGATGAAGACGCATCTCGTTCAGTGGAATCGCGACACCTTCAACGACCTCGTCAATGCCGCGATTATGCAAGAGGATGCTCAGCGGGAGTTGGCAGCTGAGCAGCGGAAGCGCAGCGCTCCACCCAGCAGTTGGGGTGGCGCTCCTCAGAAGTACCACATGGTGTATCGGACACCATCCGGACAGCAGTGGCATCCACCGGCGCGACCTCAGCGGTTTGGGGGACGTCCTTTTCAGTCACCCCCATTTCGACCACCGATGCCACCGCCGAGACCGCAACAGCAGCAGCAGGCGGCACCCCGGGTGTTCCCACCGCCACAACGCGGCCCGGGTTTCCGTCCGCCGATCAGCGGAGGACTGCCCCGCTTCACTTGCTTCACATGTGGCCAGGCGGGCCGTTTCGCGAAGGACTGTCCCCAGGGGCAGCAGAGCAGTGGGCAAGCCCAGTTCCAGGGCGGTGCTCGAGGCCGACCTCCGGTCAAGAATGTTGGTCAGCGGACTGGGGGCGTTCGCAACCTCGACAATGAGGACGCCCCGGAGGGAGACAACATGCTGGCAGGTACGTTTACTCTCAACGACCAAGCCATCATCATACTGTTTGATTCTGGTGCAACCCACAGTTTGATAAGTGCATCCTATGTGGCTAAGCATCAAATGCAAGTCTTCCCAACCGACTGCACATATATGATCTGCTCACCGGGAGGGAAGATTTCAGCAAATATGATGATTCCAAAAGCACCTCTGTGCTTAGGTGGGCAGCTATATCTCACCACCATAATAATCCTTACGGGGCAAAAGATTGATGCAATATTATGGATGTCATGGCTAAACTACCACGGCGCTGTCCTGAACAATCGGACACGGACGGTTCATCTGAATTCTCCATTCCACCGTCCACACTCCATGGTGTTAGATAATCCAGTCTGGGAAGTTTCAGAAATTAATAATGCTGAAGCTCTCAAGTTAAAGGACATCCCCCTAGTCTGGGAGTACCCCGACGTGTTCCCGGATGATCTTCCGGGCATGCCACCTGAGCGGGATGACGAGTTCAAGATTGAACTTGCACCCGGGACTACGCCCATATCACGGAGACCATACAAAATGGCTCCAAATGAGCTGGCTGAACTGAAACAACAGATCAGTGACCTGTTGAGCAAAGGTTTCATTAGGCTGAGTTCCTCGCCTTGGGGATGCTCGGTGCTGTTCGTGAAGAATAAGGATGAAACCTTGAGGCTGTGTGTGGACTAAGGCCGCTCAATGCCGTCACCATCAAGAATAAGTACCCACTGCCCCGCATTGACATATTATTTGATCAGCTTGTGGGTGCAAGTGTGTTCTCCAAGATGTACCTTCGCTCTGGATATCATCAGATAAAGATCCAGGCGGAGGATATTCCGAAGAAGGCATTCTCAACGAGATATGACTTATACGAATATCTCGTCATGTCTTTTGGTCTCACAAATGCTCCAGCACATTTCATGTATCTCGTGAACTCGGTGTTCATGCCAAAGCTGGATAAGTTCGTGGTGGTGTTCATTGATGATATATTGGTGTATTCCAAGACAGAAGCAGAACACGCCGAACACTTGAGGATCGTTCTTCAATGATTGCGAGACCACAAGCTCTATGCCAAGTTCAGCAAATGTGAGTTTTGGATCAGCCAAGTGCCATTTTTGGGACATATCATCTCAGCGGAAGGCATTGCGGTTGACCCATGCAAGATCGAACAAGTGCTGAAATGGAAAGCTCCCACTTCAGTCCATGAAGTCAGAAGTTTCCTCGGGTTTGCGGGATCCTATCGGAGATTCATCCCAAGCTTCTCTAAGCTCGCTAAGCCGATGACAGAATTGCTGAAGAAGGAACGAAATATGTTTGGAACACGGCGTGTGAAGGAGTGTTCCAAGCATTAGTGAAGCATCTCACAACAACCCCGGTCTTGGCTCAACCGGATACAACCAAGCCCTTCGATGTGTATTGTGACGCGTCCGGTATTGGGCTCAGCTGCGTGTTGATGCAGGAAGGACGTGTAGTCGCATATGGCTCACGCCAACTTCAGAACCATGAGCAGCACTATCCGACTCATGATCTTGAGCTTGCTGCCATGGTTTTGGCGCTAAAAATGTGGAGGCACTATCTCCTGGGGAATTTGGTGCACCTCTACACCGACCACAAGAGCTTGAAATACATTTTCACCCAGAAGGAGCTGAACATGAGGCAAAGGAGGTGGTTAGAACTAATCAAAGATTATGAGATTGAGAATCACTACCACCCCGGCAAGGCGAATGTGGTCGCCGACGCGCTGAGTCGGAAATCACATGTCCATAACCTCACCATTACACCGGTGGAGGAGGAAGAGCCAAGTTTATACGTGGTTCCTTATGGATCGCTCTACAACCTTGCCCTCATACCTACTATTAGGGAGGACATCATTGCAGCTCAGAAGATTGATAAGGGTATGGCACATCTCCGGAGACGGATAGACAATGGGGAGATCAAGTGTTTTCGGAAAGACGATGAGGGGACGCTATGGTTCAATGGCCGCATAGTTGTACCCCGAGATATGGAGCTGAGGAGAAAAATCCTCGATGAAGCTCACTTGTCTAAATACTCCATTCATCCGGGCAGCAACAAAATGTATCAAGATTTGAAAAAGAAATTTTGGTGGACGTGGATGAAGCAGGAGGTAGCGCAGTACGTATCCGAGTGTGATACGTGTAGACGAGTGAAGGCTGATCATATGAGAAAATCAGGGCTGTTGCAACCCCTGAGAATTCCAGCATGGAAATGGGAGGATGTGAGCATGGATTTCATTGTGGGATTGCCCCTAACTTCCAACAAGCATGATTCCATTTGGGTGATCGTTGACCGACTAACCAAGTTGGCTCACTTCATTCCCGTGCATACACATTTCCATGCCAACAGATATGCGGATTATATATTGCCAGGATCCTATGCTTGCATGGCGTACCTAAGACCATAGTCTCAGACCGAGGTGCATTGTTTGTATCTCGCTTTTGGGAGAAGTTGCACGCTGCTTTGGATACTAAACTGATTAGAAGCTCCGCCTACCACCCTCAGACAGATGGCCAAACAGAGAGGGTGAATCAGGTTCTGGAAGACATGTTGAGTATCAAGATGGCACCCTACGAAGCTCTCTACGGTCGCAAGTGCCGCACCCCATTAAACTGGTGCGAGTCCGGTGAAAGGGTCACCTTCGGGGTTGATGTGGTGAGCGACGCCGAAGAGCGCGTTCGGATGATTCAAGCCAACTTGAAGGCAGCTCAATACCGGCAGAAAAGCTACGCTGATAAGAGGCGTAGACCGCTGCACTTTGACGTCGGAGAGCACGTGTACCTCCATGTGTCTCTGATGAAAGGCGTGCACCGGTTCGGCGTGAAGGGGAAGCTCGCTCCCCGTTTCATTAGACACTATGCTATCACCGAGAAGGTCGGACCAGCGGCGTATAGACTGGAGCTACCGGCATCTCTTGCTGGAGTCCATGACGTTTTCCATGTTTCACAACTGCGAAGATGTCTGAAGCATACAGCTGCTGTTCCTACCGAAGACATCAGCGAGTTGCAACTGGAATTGACATATGATGAGTATCCGGTGACAATAATTGATGAGAAAGCTCGGACCACGCGTAGCCGAATGTTGTGGTTCTACAAGGTGCTCTGGAGCAACCACACCGCCGATGAAGCGACGTGGGAGAGCGAGGAATTCCTTCGCTCAAATTACCTGGAGTTCATGGCGTCTCAGCACGAGTAAGTCCCTATTACATCGCTGTCTCTTCTTTTGTAATCTCAGGACGAGATTCTTTTAAGGGGAGGGATGTAAAAGCCCAAGAAAAGGGACATGCAAAAACTTTTCATCACCTCACAACACTACGGTTTTTGTTGTGAATATCTTTTGAAGAATTGTGAAGAGCAAGTAACCTCCATCAAAAGGATGATTAGAGGGGAAAGCCCTATCTTTCACAAAGTAGGATTTCTACACATGAACATGGGAGGTTGAGCTCACCCCTAGGACTTGAAAAGTCTCGGGAAGGTTCATGCCAAATTTCATGCAAATCCAACACCTTGTGAGGCACTATTGGAGACAACTCAAAAAGAGGCCAATTTGAATGTAAATTCAAATTGCAGCAGCTTTCATCACTCAAATTCAAAAGTTAGCTTCATATTCAAACTCAGCACATTTTTCTGAGTTAGCCCAGCAATTTTCATCCCCATTGGAGTCCATCTTGTCGGGAACTAAACTTGCAAGAATTCAAAACTGAATTTGAATTTAAGCTTAAACATGAAGCCAATTTAGACAAACAAAGTTTAAATTTGAGAACTCAAATTTAAACCAACACTTGGGGGCTAATTCTCACATTCAATGGTGAGTAGCTGAGGATATATTCAGCAAAAACAGAAATGAAAAAGTGGGAAAAAGAAATTAGAGAGGAGGCCCACATGTCAGCAGACTTCACTCTGAAGTTTTCCCTCGGGTGATATTTCTTCGGCCGAAGCCGCACGCGCGCCAGCGCGACTGCACCCCGACCACCAGCGACGACTGGACGTCCACCTCACGGTAAAAAATCGCAGCTCAAAGGCCACCGCACACGCTACTCCCCTCTTCCTTCTGTTTCCCGAGCGAGAACGGCCACACCCCGAGCTCTTTTCCCGGTTCCGCGCAAGAACAGAACGCCGACCTCCTCTGATCCCCGGCGTCCGAGAGCTAGGATCCATTTCGTGCCCGGCGAGCCACACGAAAAAGGTCCGCTCCAAGGTGCGTGACACGCTCGTAACGACCGCTCCTCCTCTCGTGCTTCGTCGGGGTAGTAATTGTCTGTTTAGTCATTCGGTGTTCAAAGTACCGCATGATGCAAAACACGGAAATTCGGAGGGGGTAGGTCACCACCAGGGATTCCGAGCCACACACACGTTCTGCACTGGTACACGACCACCTAGGATCAAAAACCAGCGAGAACCATGGGCTAGGGTTGCGGTTCTTCGAAATTTTCAGGGCACAGCCGATATCGGGCGTAGGTCGATGGTGAGCACGTAGCTCCGGCCATTTACATGGCCATCCGAGCTCATATTTGTGCTCAGCATGCCACAGCGGAGCTGTAGGAGCAAACCATTTGAAGAGTAAGGCCCTGAGTAGCCCGGGCGACATCGCCGGAGTAGAGAGAACCACTGTCACCGTCGCAGCCAGGGTTCCGACCATCGCAGAGCTTCGGTGAGGGCACCAGCGTGTTCAGCATGTGGAACTAGGCCCTGGCAGCGAGGGAGAGCACGGGAGCTGGCCAGACGGCAAAAATCAGAGCGGCTCCGGCGAGCCCGGCGGCGCGCGGGAGCGCGAGGAAGAAGACGAGTTGGCCGGGCCCGCTTGTCAGTAACTCAGTCAATAGTGGTGGAATTTTCTGTTGCACCGTATCGTCTGTGATAGTGAGAGGAACAGTCCTGTGGCCCCGTGTGGTGTAGCCGAGGGGGTGATACGTGTGGGCCGGACACGCTGTCAGGGATTTGAACTTTTCCCGGTTAATTCAAATTCCAGAATTTCCCCAAACTTTAGAACCTCATAACTTTTGCTAGGAAGCTCCAAAATTAGTGATTCAAATTGGGTTGGATTCATCTTGAATAGCTCTATCCAAATATGCAACCCAATTTGTATGAAACCCATTATTTAATTCTGGAAGTTTTTAAAGCTTTTCAGCAACAGAATTTTAGAGGGAGTTTGGTTAATCCAAAAATCCTCAAATTTTGCCAGAATATTCCCTAGGATGTTAGTGGACTCCTGTAAAAGGTTCAGACCATTTGGAGCCGAATTGATCAGGTCAATTCAGATTTGAAGGTGCTGTGTTCAATTGAATACCGAAACATTTTCAGAGAATTTCCAAAACTTGGAAATTCAGTTCTGGGCAAGTCTTAGCTCCAAAAATGCTAGGAAAATTCATGCACACTCTATGAGCTATAATTGAAATTTTAGTTCACTAAGTTTGCATGAACATGGGTGTTATCTTAGAATTAATTCTTCTTTGCTTAATTGCTTAGAAAATTATTCTGAGCAAACCACTCAATGAAAAGTGCTAATCTTTGGCCCAGAGGGTTTTCTTGTGACAAGGAACTCACATGAAAATTCTCAGCTCCATTGGAGCTCTGGATCACCCCTGTTCTGTTTAACCACTTAAGGTGATCAATATAGGAGAGGGGGAAAACCACTTAGCACTTAATCATGTGCTTAGGTCCAAACCCAAACCACTAGCACCAGTTTCATTTTAGATCCTTAAACAAGGTTCCAGTTTTTGAAAACTTGTTAGTAGAACTTGTAGCAGAATCTTTACAATTAAACTTATGTGCATATTCATTAACGTGTAGTCGCTGAAGGCGAGGAGACTCCGGAAGTGCTCGACTTCCTCCTTCCGGAAGAAGACCTAACCACTGACCAGCAGCAACAAGACAAGCCCCGGTTTGCATTAAGCCTTTCATAAAGTTTTACTTGTTTACATACGTAGTGTGAAGTGTGTTTGTGCATTAGGTGTAGGATGGATGAAAACCCAACTGCATAACCAGAATTTTTCCCCCAAGAGTGAGGGTAGTGTCTAGGGCCTCGAATAGAAAGGCTATGCTTAATGATTCATAGGACTTCGGTACAAGTCGAGTAGTTGGAATCTACTCGCGAGTTAGGCTTGGGACACACGGGATTGGCTCGAGTGATGTGAGATCACCTTAGTAATGAAAATGAGACTTGGCAGGGGCTAGGGCGCAGCAAGCGGAAGTCTTGTTTGCGCAGCCCTGTCCGTGTCGATTGAGGACCGATCCGTGTGCGGCCCACGCTGATCAAGTTTGAACGTACCGAAGGCATATCGGATATATGGGCCCTGATAAACCGATATAACCTAAACCTCCGGGCGTCGAGGCATAGCACACCGATTTGTAGGTGTAGGTTGAGGGCAGCAAGGTGGAAATCTGCTAACGGGCATAGAGAGATGCTCCGTGTAGAGAACCTCCTGTCCCTTTCGGTGCGACCGGTTCGACGGTTGGGCTGTTGGGTGAAAGGTTGTCCCGTACGGCATCGAGTGAGCGTGCTGTGCAGCTCCACGGGTGGGCGTAAGTGACGTGCTCTTTGGGTGTCCCTGCAGGTGTATATCGAGTCAATTCGCCGTCCCTCGCGGTGAAGAGTACCACTTGGTCACTGAGTCGTGACGTAGGCTAATGTGTGAAATGTGATGATCTAATATTGCTGTTATGATATACTTGTATTGATACATGTGTGCCACCAAATATTGCTTCCTAAATTTCAGATTCCCGAACTGTTAACTTGTTGCTAAAAGATGAACTAAGGATGAACTTGTAGGCGTGTCCATTTGCTGCAATGATACTATCCTATGTTCCTTGTACACCTAATGTAGAGTTTCATGCCTAGGTGAGTCGGTTAAGTCTTGTTGAGCCCTCGTACTCACGGTTGCTGCTTAAGTGTTTTTCATGTGAGGAGCCACCAACGGACTCAGGGTACGAGTCCATCGGCGAGGGTTACCCTCCGTCGGGGACCACGGCTGAGTGAGAGCCATACACGTCGCGCTGAGCTGAGGAGTGCAGCTAGTGTGGGTTTCCCTAGGGCTCGGCAACCGACTTTTGCTAGATAGGCGGGCGTGAGTTGTACAAAGTAGACTTCCGCTGTGTAATATAAACAATAGATGTAACTGAGTATTGTACCAGTTTGTACAGTTCCAGTTGGTTTTTCCCTTGTAATAAAAGGTGTCCTTATGACGTGTTCTGTCAGGTGTCGCATCGTGCGGCACCACCCTCTGCGATCCTGGATGAGCGGATTCCGGTCTGCCACAAAGAGCAGCAAGGCAAGCTCCGGTTTGCATTAACGATTTTTACAAATTTTACTGTTTTGATAACTTACTTTGAGCACCCACTTAAATTTTGCATTAGAGTCTTGTTTGAAAACCCAAATGCATAGCCAAGAAAACCCTGGGTTGGGATTAGGTTTGTAAACCTTGATTAGCTACTGCAATACTAAGTTAGTGTAGGATTCGGTACAAGACGAGTAGTTGGAACTGCTCGTGAGAATAGGCTAGAGGCACACCACTCGGGTAAAGGTAGCAAATGAAACACATGGCAAGAAAAATGAGACCGAGCGGACAGTAAGGGCAGCAGGACGTTGGGGCCTGGTGACATAGCTCCGCTTGTGTCGATTGAGCACCGAGCCGTGTGCGGGCCTGCTGAACATGCTAGAACAGTACCGAAGACCTACCGAATATATGGGAACTGGGAAATCGATGTAACTCGTGTAGCTGGGTGTAACACCCCAAAACCTGTTAAGAGGGGAATTTAAAATTTTTTGGACGTATTGCATGTGGTGCAGAAATTAAAATTCAAATTGGAATTCAAATTCAACTCAAAACAGAAAAGAAAAAGAAAAAGAATAAGAAAAAAACAAAACCCCCGGCCAGTGGGCCGAAACCCACCAGCCGGCCCACCATACCCCCGCGCCAGCCCGCAGCCGCGCACCCCTTTTCCCTCTCACTGACACGTGGGGCCCGCCGTCATCTTCTTCCTCGTGCGCGATCGGCCGACCCCGGGACACCTCTCTCTCCCGAATCAAAAGTACCCCCTGAAAACCGCGTCCCCCAGCCGAATTCTGGACCCGGAAGACTCAAACTCGATCACAACCGACACACCGCCCTCCCCCATCTATATAAACGCCGGCGTCGCCCCATTTTCCCCACCTGATCAGCTGTTTTTCCTCCCGGTGAGAACCGAAGCTCCGATCACCGTTTTCTCTCGATCTTTGCTCGGGTTTTCTGATCTAACACGCCGATCCTGTTCCACCGCCTCCGGGGAATCACGCAGGTGCAGAAAACTCGGTAGATTTCGCCCCAGACACAGCGCCGACGAGCATCGCCGCGATTCCATCTCGGACCTCGTCGCCGACCGCCTTCCAGGGCATCCGAGCTCAAGAAAAACCCCAAGGAGAGATCCCCAACCTCCCCTCTACCGATCTATGCCATGAAATCCCAGTTTTAGGAGGTATAGACGAAGATCCAAAGTTCTCCGGCGAGATCGCCGCCAACTGCCACCGCGTGCCGCCGGGCAGCGCGGGCTGGCTCCGGCCAGGGCGACGTGGCTGCTTGTGCGCCGTCTATTTTAAATCGCACGGTAGAATTAAAACCTGCGCGTACCGGTTTGACGATCTAATCTGAGCCGTCTGTTTTAAATCAGACGGTCCACATCAGCCCCGCATTATAAAGGCCGGGATTCTTACTCGCTACCCCCTGGTGATCTCGGAAAATACGAGCTAGCCCCGGAAACTTCTGATCTAGCCCCTGGAACTTCAGAAATTCATGTAAATTCAATTAAAAAACAGTTTTAGCCCCTGGACTTAATAAAAATTAGCAAAACCCCTCTGTTATGCATATTTAGACCCCTGGAAATTTGTAAAATAATAAATTAGACCCTATAGTAGGGTGAACTTACCTTTTTGACCCTATATGGTATTAAGTTTAGAAATTTGAATGTGTGACTAGGATTTAAATTTAAAAGGAAAAACAAACACATGTGGTAATTCAAGTTTAAACTCTACTAACATTTGGAAAACTTTAGAATGAACTAAAAATAAATTTTAGGCTGAAATGAAATCTGTTTGGGTGTTGTTCATATTTATTAGTTCTAGGAACACATTTTTAGGTTAATAAATAATTCTGAAAATTGGTAAAATAAATTTAAATTAGTTCACATCAGAGGAGAAGTTCAAAAACATATTATTTAATATATTAGATCAGAACCTATTCTGTTTAGAGGTTATGCCCTACTATTTAATATTTAAAACTCACTTTTAGGCATAGAAAATAAATCTGGAAAATAAAGGAAAAAATAGGTATGCATAATTAGAAAATGATAAATGAAGTCTCCAAATCCAAAGACTTCAGTTTGGGATTTGGTAGAAGGTTTAAAAACCCACTTGGAGTAGGAAATTACCTTCCATGCAAACTTGGTAGCTAAAGAGTGTGTTAATTGAATATAAAGAATTTGTTTAGAATTGAAATTCATATATATAGTGTGCAAATAAAATCTGAATACAAAAGTTAGAAATCATATACATATGTTTAAAAGTGCATGTAGGCTAAAAATCAACACAGCTAGAGTAAACACAACACTTAGAAATGTGAATGACTATCATATGTATGTATGTGTGGAGTGGAAGTGTGAACTATGTCTTATGGATTATGTTTTCTTTTGATATGTGTATTGGCATGAGTAGAACCTGCCCTAGAGCAAGTTCTCCATTTCCAAGACCAAGACTTTCCATTCTCAGAGCAGCAAGAAGAAGGCAAGTGTCCTTGACCACTTTGATCCTATGCTAGGATGTGTAGATAGAGTTATTTGCATTGTCAATTGAAATATGAAACCCATGTTAGGAAGTTTCTCTAGAATTGCATTACCTTGTTTCCGTGTAACTTGGGTTAGGATTCATTTTATCATGTCATTTATTTATATGCTTATGCTTAGCCATGCTTAGAATGGGATAATTGGGATATGAGATCATCAATTTAATTACCTTATTTTGAATGAGATGTTATGAGTTATGTAGAGGTAGGGATCAAGCCAAGTTGAATGTTTTGGTTGGTGCTGGGTGCACGAGACTCGGGTTTGTGTTTAGTACTTGCCTGGATCCTAAGGACCGGTTCATGGAGCATGTAACCTGGCTTTACCGTGCCAACCAAATGTTGAGATAGGGCTGTTTGGCCAATTAATTAGGTGTATCCCCGGCGTAGTATGGGTGTGTTGGATGGTGTGGGGAATAGATGTCAGCTGGACTACCATATGAACCGCAAGGCTCAAGAGGGGGCCACTGCAGCGGGGTTGGAGCCTCTTGTATGCTGTTAGGGGTGAAACCTCTGTGGGCCTACGCTCGTCAGGAATCCCTTTGTAAAGGCTTCGTAGTGATCTCCTGGCTACACACCTGGGAAGTGTGAATGTGGTTCGTGGCCACTGGCATAATGGAGGTTCTTATAGTCCACCCGGCAACGGGGGATGAAATCACTACATGTGGGTATAGTGGTGCAAACTCTGCAGAGTCAAAACTGGCATGACAGCCGTGCTCACGGTCAAGAGCGGCTTGGACTTATTCATGATTAGAAGATGATGACCTTGGAGGTTGTGGATGTTAAGCGGGGAGCTTAACATTGGAAATGATGTTATGGTTATTTGATTATGATGATGGAATGGGAGATTGGGACCATTTCACCTGTGTAGTAATGTAGGTGCTTAATAAGCTAAGGTGGTAGGCAATAATTGTGTAGCGCTTTAACCATGAGGTCAACCTCTCCTTGTTCTAGCCATGCATAACATAATCTTCTTCCACTTGCTGAGTACCAACGGTACTAAAACTTGCATATTTGTTGGTTTATATTGCTGCTCAGGTCAAGAGAATGATGTAGTTGCCATTGCCCTAAGAGAGGAGAACCCTCCGGTGACGTATCTCTCCTACGGATTGGCAGTAGGAGGCTTGTTGCGCCGTCTTCGACGCATGCTCCAAGCCGCCGGCAATACGGGCAAGCTAATCATACACTACAGCTCCACCCGAACCATCCGTGAGAAGCGGGAAGAATGGAGTTCAGAAATGAGGATTATCCACGAAAATCAGCTGCTCAAGATCCACCGCTCTCCAGCTTGTCGAGCGACACAGGTCAATGCGGAGAAGGATGTCACCTGGGAGGCAATCACCTGCCAGAGTCACATCTATCGTCGCCACCTGGACAGGACTGAGTACATATATGTCCTCCAGCGTGAGAGTGGTACAACGGAGTACATTTACCCGCCAGTGCAGCAGGGGACTTCCCATAAGCACATGGACTTGTGCTTGGAGGATGCTGCTATGCTCAGCACTCGACTACAGGAGTGTCAGCAAGAGCTTCAGGATGTACGTGATACCCTGAAGGAGACTGAGGCGTTGCTTCAAGCCAGCTTGAGGGTGAGAGAAAGAGGAGATGGGAATGAACTGTGTGTCACAGTGAATGACACATGGACTCCTGACTCCCCAGATCGCCGGGCGAGCAGGCGTCGCCGCACTTCTCCACCAGCAGCTTCCCCACCCAAAGCGGAGTCAGAGGGCAGCCGCAATAAAGAGGGAGATCCCGAGGAGCCAGCTCAGTGATACGAGTAGTGTAGAGTCCTTTCCCTTAGTTTAGCAGGATGTCGAGTAGTCGAGTCGTTACCTTAGTTAATGGTGTGTCAATGCTTGGTGTGTGACGTGAGTTGTGGAAGCCATGGGCGTTTGTCCACAACCTCATCTTCAGGTTGTTTTGCTTTGGTGTGTGAACCCATATGAATTAAGAGTGCATTTATGTTCGTGTAAGACATGAAATCATTAGAAAATATAAATGAAATAAGGTCTCAAAATTTTAAAGTTTAAACAAGCAAAATTGGTAAGTTAATACGTAATGCTTTAAATTGACATTTGGTTGATCATGATAGATGGCCGGAAGAGGAAAGGGTCGTGGTGCCAACCCCGCCAACAACAACGATGAGGCTGGCAACCCTCATCTTTCTGGAGGACAAGACAGGGGTTGTCACCGTGAAGGATTTGATCCCATCCACCAAATGCTTGAAAATCAGAATCAGCTCATCCAGAGCCTGACTCAAGTGGTGGGCAACTTGCACCAAGCTCCACCTCCACAAGCTGCACCACGCCAACCAAGGTTGAGTGAGTTTCTAGGGACTCAACCTCCAAAGTTTGCAAGTGCTGCTGAACTTCTGGAGGCAGATGATTGTCTAAAGACCATTGAGAGCAAGATGAGGATCATACAATGCCAAGGATATGAGAGGGTGCTGCTTGCCTCTCACCAATTGCATGGACCTGCTGCTGATTGGTGGACCGCTTACGTGGCCGCCCATCATGACCCTGAGAACATCACTTGGGAAGAGTTCAAGCGTAGCTTCCGCAACCATTACATACCAAGGGGTGAACTTAAAAACAAGAGAAAGGAGTTCTTAGGGCTGCAGCAAGGAAACATGACGGTGAGGGAATACCTCACTAAATTCACCCAACTATCCCGTTATGCACCACGGGACATAGAGACTGATGAGCAGAAACAGGACTGCTTTGTGGAAGGACTTACAGCGGAAATGCAGTGTGCAATGTCCGCCAATGAGTACGAAAGCTTCCAAAAGATGGTGGACAGAGCATTTGTGGTGGAGAGGAAGCTGAAGGCCTTGGAAAATGAAAACAAGAGGAAGACGGGATGGTCACACCAAGCCTCGGGAAGCAAGACACGCCCACGTCTGATGTAGCAACCCGCAGGGCAGATGAGCCGTGCTGCGGTACCCTACTCAGTACCGAGAGGGTACAACCCGAACTTCAGGCCTCCATCAGCACCAGCACAGCCACAATGTCAGTTTGTACAGCAGCCTCGCCCCACATATCAACCTCGACCAGCAGTACAAGGACCCCCAAACCAACCCCAAGACAACAAAGGCCAGGCACCTAAGGTTGGGCTACAATGCTTTAACTGTGGTGAAGTGGGGCACTACGCCCATAAGTGCCCAAAGAAGAAGCACGTGCAGCCGCAACAGCAGAATGTGATGCGAGGACGGGTGAACCACGTGACCATGGAGGAAGCGCAAGAGGCACCTGACGTGGTAGTTGGTAAGTTTCCTGCCAATTTACACATTGTAGGATCGAAGATCACGTGAAAAGCTACCAGAGCGGGGGTGAATGGTAGATTAATACTTTTCCCGGCGGAAACAACAAAAACCCCTCAGCAAAAAATCAATCGGTTAAAGAAACCGTGGGTGCAAGTGTTTTCAAACGTGTTCAACTGTGACAATTCAAGTAGAGAGGTATAGAATCAAGTCAAGGATCTAATGCAACAAGAATCACATGAAAACACGAAGTAAAACTTGAGATACGATCAAAATATTAAACGAAGATCAATCTGTTCTACCCGATATAAAACAGATCTACAATGCTGCAAAGAAACTCGTGTATCTCAAAAACTACAGATCCGAAGCTCGTGCAGATTTCACAGATGATATATAATTGAGTTGTGAAGACAACTCAAAAAGAATCACGTCAATCAGATCTGTAAAACTCGAGTTATGAACGAAACACTGAAGCAACGTCGGTCCGTCCAGAAACTCGGCGAGAAAGACTTGACGAAAAACAAATTGGACGAACAAGGCACAAAAGCTCCTCGAAACTATGAACTTTATTCAATAGAAACAAAAGAGGAACAGCCCAAAGTTCACTAACCACGAGAGCTCTGGCCTCCCTTGCTTTTATAGCCAGCCCTCAGGCTAATCAATCCAATCTAGGACTCCTACTCCTAATTGGACTCGTATCCTAAGTTACCATAACTGCCCAGGACTCTCCTATTCGCAGATAGAAGCAATCTTGAGACTTCCAAACACCTTAGGAATGTCCTAAACATTCCTAAAACAACTCAACTTCGTGCCTAGCATGAAATCCTATCATAACCAACTCAAATCTTTCATATTTGAGCCATATCCGACTCAGCCTCAGCCTGAGTACGCAATCCAGCCGGTTGGACCTTTCCGACCAATTCTTTACGTCCACTTCTATTCATCACGCCTTGGAACAATGTTGCCACGTCCATGCACTCCTTGCACACGTGCAAACACCTTCCAACGACGTACACGCAACCTTCATATGCACTTCCCTTGATCCAAACATGCTGCGTGACCTCCCGATCAACTCAACCACAGCTCCTCCCGAACTTGGTTGTTGGAACCTCATCTCCTCCCTGAGACTAGTCCAAGGATCCCGTCACCAGCCATGTGTTGAACTCAAACAACACCTGCACATGAATAAACAACCAATTCTTCCGAGCACAAGTTCTCGACTTGACTCACGTTAGTTCGAAAACCACAACACCTTACATGAGCACGTCACATAAGCATGTTGCAAACCATATCAAACGATAACAGCCATAACCACCAAAACACACCACAAACTTAGCAAATTAATACTAAGCAAACCTTCCCATAAAGCAAGTTTGAAACATTGCGACTTAAAAGCAAAAACAAGACGCTGCAGTTCTACGAGTTGAACTTCACGGGAGCTCCCTAAAAACAAGCTCCGGACCTCATAGAAGCTCTCCGGACCTTGCGTCGGACCTTGCCAACACTTGGCGGACCTAACAAAGAACTTGTCGGACCTTGCCACAGAAGAATATTTTGGCAATATTCAAAACTTTGAATGTTAATGCTAACTTTTATCCTAATTGCCAATGTATTCAGCACACATAGGTCTCACAATCTCCCCCTTGACGAATGCATTGGCAACACCAATTAAAATCCGAACATTGGCTTATGAAAAGTTTTGAAAAGCTTTGAAAACTCATTTCTCCCCCTTTATTAATTTCTCCCCATTTTTTAAAATCAGAGAAGGAAGAAAGTGTATAACATATGCAAAGTGTAAAAAAAACTCTCCTTATACATATTTCTCCCCCTTTGACAATGTATTCAGCAAGGTTCAAAAGAGAAATTTTTTAAATGTTATGAGCATATTATAAAATATACATACAAAACAAAGCTCATCCAAGTCATACTATCAGGTTACTGTCACACCCGGTTTCTCCGAAGAACAACCGAGTGAATATCACATGTATGCTAGGATCATTTTCTCATACATGTGATGTCAAATAGTGAAGCATCATTTATTACAAGCCAGGTGTCGAATATAAATAAGTCTTACATAGCATATGTCTCGATGGACGACAATAAGTTCATAACAAGTAAATAAAATAGCAGCGGAATATTATTCTTGTGGGCTCCGTCACAGGAGTTGCCCGGGGGACTCCATGAACCTAGAAACCTTCTTCGGGTCCAAAGTCTTTATCATGAAACACCACACCATTTTCTTGACCTGAGCAGCAATATAAACCAACAAATATGCAAGGTTGAGTACCGATGGTACTCAGCAAGTGTGGGAAAGTTATGTCATGCATGGCTAGAACAAGGAATTAATACCTATCACCTTAGCTTATTAAGCACCTACATTACTACATAGATGAAATGGTCCCAAACTCCCAACCCATCATTATAATCAAATAACCATAACATCATTTCCGTTGTTAAGCTCCCCGCTTAACATCCACAACTTCCAAATCCATCATCCTCTAATCATGAATAAGTCCAAGCCTCTCTTGACCGTGAGCACCGCTGTCATGACAGTTTTGACTCTGCAGAGTTTGCACCACTGTACCCACATGTAGTGATTTCATCCCCCGTTGCTGGGTGGACTAAAAGAACCTCCATTTTGCCAGTGGCCACAACCACATTCACACTTCCTAGGTGTGTAGCCAGGAGATCACTATGAAGCCTTTACAAAGGGATTCCTGACGAGCGTGGGCCCACTGAGGTTTCACCCCTAACAGCATACAAGAGGCTCCAACCCCGCTGCAGTGGCCCCCTCTTGAGCCTTGCGGTTCATATGGTAGTCCAGCTGACACCTATTCCCGGCACCATCCAACACACCCATACTACGCCGGGGATACACCTAATTAATTGGCCAAGCTGCCCCATCTCAGCATGTGGTTGGCACGGTAAAGCCAGGTTACATGCTCCATGAACCGGTCCTTAGGATCCAGGCAAGTACTAAACAAAAACCCGAGTCTCGTGCACCCAGCACCAACCAAAACATCCAACTTGTCTTGATCCCTACCTCTACATAACTCACAGTATCTCATTAAAGAGTATGGTAAAATACTGATGATCTCATATCCCAAATATCCCATTCTAAGCATGACTTAGCATATGCATAATAATAAATGACATGATAAAATGAACCCCAACCCAAGCTACAAGGAAACAAGAAAATGCAATTCTAGTGAAACTTCCTAGCATGGGTTTCATATTTCATTTGACAATACAAATAATTCTATCTACAAATCCTAGCATAGGAACAAAGTGGTCAAGGACACTTGCCTCCTTCCTGCTGCTCTTGGAATGGGTAGTCCTGATCTTGGAAAGGAAGAACTTGCTCTGGAGCAGGTTCTACTCGTACCATCACACATAGCAAAAGAAAACAACAAGTCATAAGACATAGTTCACACTTCCACTTCATACAAGCCACACATTCACATTTATGAAAGACATTCTCATTTCCATGTGTTGTGGTTACTCTATGTGTGTTGATTTTGGCTTACATGCACTTTTAAACATGTACATATGATTTCTATTTTTTGTATTCATATTCATGTTGGCATACTATATATGAATTTCTAATTTAAATAAATCCCTTATATTTAATTGATACACATTTTAGCTACCAAGTATGCATGAAAGGTATTTTCCTACTTCATATGTGTCTTCAAACCTTCTACCAACCCTAAACTGAATTCTTTGGATTTCGGAAACTTCATTTATCATTTTCTAGTTATTTATACCTAGCTTGCTATATTTTCAGATTTATTTCCTATGCCTAAATGTGCACTTTATTATGAAAATAGTAAGACACCTCATCTAAACAGAATAGGTTTTGGGTCTAAAATATTAAATAATATATTTTTTAACTTCTCTTCTGATGTGAACTATTTTACATTTATTTTACTAATTTTCAGAATTATTCTCTACTTAAAAATGTGTCCCTATAACTAATAAATGTGAATAATCAATTAAACAGATTTATTTCAGCCAAAAATCTATTTTTATCTCACTCCAAAGTTTTCCAAGTACTAGGAAAGTTTTTATTTGAATTTACAATGTGTTTGTCCCATCTTTTAAATTTTAAATACTAAACACACATTCAAATTCCTAAATTTAATATCACATAGGGTTAAAAAGGTAAACTCACCCCACTACAGGGTCTATTATATTATTTTAAGAATTTCCAGGGGTCACATAACAGAGGGGTTTTCCTAATTTTTATTAAGTCTAGGGGCTAAAACTGATTTTTAAATAAATTTACATGATTTTCTGAAGTTTCAGGGGCTAGATCAGAAGTTTCCGGGGCTAGCTCGTATTTTCCGAGAACCCCAGGGGGTAGCACGTAAGAATCCCGGCCTTTATAACGCGGGGCTGACGTGGACCGTCCGATTTAAAACAGCCGGCTGAGATTATAACGTCGAACCGTTACGCGGGGATTTAAATTCTACCGTGTGATTTAAAATAGACGGTGCACAAGCGGCCACGTCGCTCTGATCGAGCGCGGGCGGTGCTACCCGGCGGCGCACGGCGGCGGGAGGTGGCCATCTCGCCGGAGAGTTTCGGATCTTCGTCAATTCTCCCTAAAACTGTGATTTTATGGTATAGATCGGTAGAGAGGAGGTCGGGGATCTCATCTCGGGGGTTTTCTTGAGCTCGGAGGTCCTGGAAAGCGGTCGGCGACGAGGTCCGAGGTGAATTCACGGCGAGGCTCGTCGGCGCTGTGTTTGAGCCGCAAACCACCGAGTTTTCTGCACCTGCGCGGTTCCGTGGAGGCGGTGGATCAAGACCAGCAAGTTAGATCAGAATTCCCGAACGAAGATCGAGCAGAATTTGCCGGAGAAGCTCGGGTTCTCACCGGGAGGAAAAACGGCGGATCGTGGGGGAAAAACGGGATGATTCCGGGGTTTTTATAGACGGGGGAGGGCGGCGGGTTGGTTTAGATCGAACTGGAGTCTTCTGGGACCGGGAGTCGGCTGGGAACGCATGGTTTTCCGGTCGGTTACGATCGCGCGCGCGCGGGGAACAGTCCGGGGTCGGCGCGATCGGGAGCTCGGGGATGACAGGTGGGTCCCGCCTGTCTGCGAGAGGGGGCGCGGGCGCGCGGCTGCGGGCTGGCGCGGGGGTTGGGTGGGCCGACTGGTGGGTTTCGGCCCACTTGCCGGGAAGGTTTATTTTTTTCTTTTCTTTTTCTTTTTCATTTCTGTTTTGAGGTATATTTGAATTCCAGTTTGAATTTGAATTTTGGCAACACATGCAATACGTCCAAAAAATTTTAAATTCCCCTCTTAACAGGATTTTGGGGTGTTACAGTTACTTACACTATCACATCAATGAGATACATAAAGTAGTGTAAGCCATGCTAGAGATCAAATGTATTTTTCAGTTTAAGCAAGTCATGATCTCCCTTACTCAACTATTTCAAAACCATAAAACATGACACTTGTTGCTGCATTTTTATTATTTATAATCATTTAAGGCACAAAGTTGATCATATGATATTTCCAAGAGATTATATGCCGCATCAGCCTTATTCTAACCAACCAAGCCAAGCCTATGTCATTTGACAATCAGAAGCTTAAGGACATGGTTTTAGTCATACACAATTCCTTCCAAGTTCATATCTTAGTGCAATGATAAGCAATCTCAAAACAAGAAGTGCGATGCATGCATATTCTCTTGATCTTTTCTCAATTTTTTATTTTAAAACTCAACATGTGAGCTGATCACTTGATTAATTTTTTTTTATTAAAAGCACTTCTGAGCACGCAACAAGTTCAAAACAGCAAGAAAGTTCGATCATGACCAGATTTAGTGTAAGTAATTATTCCAATTACTAGTCATGGCAAAAACTACAAAATGTATAACATGAGTAATGTAGTAAGAACTTTCAGCCTGTAAAAGGAATCACAAAGTCATATATGTATGAAATACTATGCTCATATTATTTTAGTTTCAGATTCACACATAGACTTTCAAAGTTTCAAAAATTCCCCCTCAATCATGAGGATGCATAACCCCTATTTCACTACGAATGAAACAAAAACGAGTGAAATCCAAAGGTTTTGTAAAAATATCAGCCAGTTGTTGTTCGGTATCGACATGGTGAAGCACAATGTTTCCTTTTTCAATATTATCACGAAGAAAGTGATACCTAATGTTAATGTGCTTAGTTCTAGAGTGTTTCATGGGGTTTTTAGCAATACAAATTGCACTAGTGTTATCACAAAACAGTGGAACACTATCTAAATCAACCCCATAGTCCTTAAGTGTTTGAACAATCCAAAGAATTTGTGAGCAAGCGCTAGTCGCAGCTACATATTCAGATTTGGCCGCGGATTGTGCAACTGAACTTTGTTTTCTAGAGGACCAAGCAACAAGTGAATTACCAAGAAAATGACAAGCACCCGAAGTACTTTTCCTATCAATCCTACAACCCCCAAAATCAGCATCCGAAAAAGCTTTCAAAGAAATGGTTGAGGAAGAAGGAAGAAAAATGACAAATTCTTGAGTTCCATGTAGGTACATGAGAATCCTTTTGATGGCTTGGCGATGTGAAGCACGTGGAGAAGCTTGAAAACGTGCACAAAGACATACGCTGAATTGTATGTCCGGTCTTGAGGCCGTGAGATACAAAAGTGATCCAATCATAGTTCTGTATTCTTTTTTATCGACCGGGTCACCATCTTCGTCAAGTTCAAGTGTTGTTGCTGTTCCCATTGGTGTCCGAAGAGGCTTGCATTTGTCCATGTTGAAGCGCTTAAGAAGGTCCTTTGTATACTTAGTTTGATGCACAAAAGTTCCTTCTTTTGTTTGCTTGATTTGCAGCCCCAAAAAGTATGTGAGTTCTCCCATCATACTCATCTCAAATTCTGAACTCATCATAGCTGAAAACTTGTACACGAGATTATGAGAAGCACAACCAAAGATAATATCATCCACATACACTTGAACGAATAATGAGTCATTGCCATGCTTAAGTACAAAAAGAGTTTTATCAACCTTGCCCATGGTAAACCCCTTTTCAAGTAAGAATGTTTTTAACCTATCATACCATGCTCTAGGGGCTTGTTTTAGACCGTACAAGGCTTTGGACAGTTTGTAAACATGATTAGGAAAATTTGGATTTTCAAAACCCGGTGGCTGCTTAACATAAACCTCCTCCTCTATGTAGCTATTAAGAAAAGCACTTTTAGCATCCATTTGATATAACTTTAAACCTTTAGATGCAGCAAATGCTAATAAAATTCTTATAGCTTCTAATCTAGCAACAGGAGCAAATGTTTCATCAAAATCTAGACCTTCAATTTGAGTGAAACCTTGAGCAACCAACCTAGCTTTATTCCTAACCACAACCCCATCCTCACTTTTCTTATTTTTAAATACCCATTTAGTTCCAATTAATGTGTGACCTTGAGGTGGAGGTACAAGTTTCCAAACATTATTTCTTTAAAAAATTTCTAACTCTTCTTGCATGGCATTAATCCAAGATTCATTAGTGAGTGCGTGTGATATATCCTTGGGTTCAAAAGAAGCAACAAAAGCAGAATGAGCATGAGAGTTTGGATCACAAAACCTGGACCGAGTGACTCGTTCATGCAACCTTTTGAGTACTCGGAGGGGAGTAGACACTTCACAAGCACCTTCTTCTTCATGTTCGGATCTTTGATTAGGAGAGCTTGTTGATTGAGGAAGGTCCGAACCAGCAGTAGTGACTGTTGGTGCTGGTTGTGGTGCAAAATCAGCAGCTTGATCGTTATTTACTTCTGAGTTTTCCGGCAGCAGCACCACTTCTTCATCTTCTTCAATAAAAATACTCTCCCCCTGCGGATATGGATCCGGACCTGCAATATCGGAGCTAGTACTTGGGCTAGCTTCATCAAAAGAAACCTCGCAAGTCTCCACAATTTTGTTAGTGTCAAGTAAAAGCACACGGTAGCCTCTAGTATGAGATGGATAACCAAGAAACATGCCATCAACAGATCTAGCTTCAAATTTATCAAGATTACCATGTTTCTTAACAAAGCATTTGCGACCAAAAACCTTAATGTGTGTAACACTAGGCCTATGTCCAAACCGGAGCTCATATGGGGTTTTTCTAAGCTTAGCACGCAAGAAAACACGATTTGAGACATAACAAGCGGTTGCAATTGCATCAGCCCAAAATTTCATAGGAGTTTGATATTCATCAAGCATAGTCCTAGCCATCTCAACTAAGGTCATGTTCTTTCTTTCTACGACACCATTTTGTTGTGGTACATAGGGTGAAGAGTATTGATGATCTATTCCATTTTCAGCACAAAAGTGATCAAAGGATTGGTTTTTAAATTCAGTTCCGTTATCACTTCTAATTGCTTTTAATGATCCTGGGTTATCAATAGATAATCTAAGAAATAAAGTTTTAAAATGACTAAAAGCTTCATTCATAGATGCCATAAAATAAACCCAAGAATATCTGGAATAATCATCAATAATCACAAGCACATATCATTTACCTCCGAAGGATTGAACACGTGCCGGACCTACTGTGTCAAGATGTAAAAGTTGTCCCGGTTCAGCTGTCATGGTCATTGTGAGAGGAGCATGTGAACCTGCAACAAACTTAGCATGTCTACAAGAAGAGCACCCAATATCATTGTCCTTTTTAAGCTTCGGCAGCCCACGTATGCGATCGAGAGCACTAACACGAGTGAGATGATCAAATCCTATGTGACCAAGTCTACGATGCCAAAAATATAGATCCTTTGTATCATTATCAACTAGACACTGATGCTTAGAAGTTGACAAATCAAAATCAGCTTTAAAAACTCTTCCAAACCTAGAAATGTTAAACAAAAGCTCACCTTTTGAATCTACAACCTTGCAGCAATTTTTAGCAAAGCTAACCTCTAGATTTTCATCTAGCAATTGTGAAACCGAAAGAAAGTTGTATTTCAAATTTTTAACAATTGCCACATCTTTCAAAGTGTAGAGATTGTTTACTCTAACCGAACCTTTAGCAATTATGGGAGTAGAAGAGTTATCGGCGAAAGTAACATTTTCTACACGTGACACAAAAGAGAGAGAGGAGAACCATTATTTGTTACCGGTCATGTGGCGTGAGCAACCTGAATCCACAATCCAAATGTTCTCCTTCCTCAAACGTGAAACCTACACAGCAGCACAATACGTCGATGACTCAATACTGGGGTTAGTTAAAAGACTTTTAGGAATCCAGTACTGAGTCACACGACGTCCAGCAGGAATAACACGCGAAAGCTGAGAAGGTACAGCAGGTTTATGAGCCAAACATCGAAAATTTTTGTTCCCAACTACTGACTTAGAAGATGTGTTATATGTAGCACAAAAAACAGTAGGTCCAGGAGCAAGTTTTTGACTCATTACTGCAGGTTGCAAGCTCCGAACATTCGGTCTAGCAGATTTTGCTTGGTTGTTATGTGATCTAGCAAGTATTCTTTGTTTCTTATCGTGTTTAGCTAGTCTATAACAAAAATCCATGACATGACCATCTCTACCACAGTAGGTACAATGAAAAATAACCTTATTATCATGTCTAGATGTGCAAGCAACACGTTTATTAGAACCCGAATGGGACAGTACTCCTGCAGATTTGAAAATCACCTCTTTTTGTCCAGGAGCTGTTTGAATCAAACCGCTTCCTAATGACTTTACAAATTTAGGTGGGTGTGCCTTAGCATGAGCATGAGAATTAAAACCTAAACCAGTTTTATCATTACAAGACTTGGAAGAATTCAGCAGCAAGTTTAGGTTCTTATTTGCATTAGAAAACCGATCTAGTGTCCTATGCATGTCATCAAGTTTATTGGACAGATCAAAGCAGTTTTCACATGAGGTTTTTCCTTTTAGTTTGCAATTTGAACAATATTTAACTTCATGCACACGTAAAGCATTGTTCAAAATAGAAATCTCATTCATACGATCATTTAGTTTCTTATTCAGATCATCACATGAAGAACAATGCAAATCAATTGTAGAACAACAAGCATCTTTCAAATTTTTATCATTAAGTGGAGCAGGCTCCTTGTTCTTTTCAATTTCAAGTTCAAGTTTATCAAGTGTAGATGCGTGTGCACTTCTTAAAGAGGATAATTGTTCATAAATCAAATCACATGAGGAACAAGAATCATCACTAGGAATCAAAGTTTTTAAACGATTAATTTCAGATTCTAGTGATTCAATTTTAACAGCATTGTTCCTAAGTTTTTTATCCTTTTTCTTTAATATAACAGTGGCACGAGAAATAGCATCACACATTTCTTCGCAAGTGGGACATACCTCTTCATCGTCGCTGTTGTGTTCTGCCTCCTCGGAGCTTGAACTTGACTTGCTCGCCATGCAGCACATATTTGCCATAGCTTCTTCATCTTCATCACTACCGGTGTCCACATCACTTGAGCCGAAATCTTGAAGTGCAGAGATCATACTATGCACTATGTTGCGCATTGATAAATCTTTCTTCTTCTTATTCTTTGCAAACGATTTCTTCGGCCTTGTTTGCTTTTCTTCACGTGAAGTCAGACCTGAAAGGTTAGGGCACTCCGTACGAAAATGTCCTGTCTTACCACATTCAAAACATCGTTGAGGTCCGGAGCTTCCTCTCCTTCTAGTTCTCACATTTTGCAATGCTTTTGAGAACCGAGTAGAGATGAGTGCAAGCTCCTCCTCTGGAAATTCTTCAATCTGTTCAAGGGTTAGAGAGGACAGCAAAGAGAGTGCACCACTAGATAATGATTGACTAGAACTAGACATGTCACGTTGCGAAACAAATGCAATAGACTTGTTGGGGTTTTTACGTGAGATGATGTCAATTTCATGAGTTTTCAATTTAGAATAAAGCACGTCTAAAGTAAGACAACTCATGACAGTAGATTGACGAATAGATGTAACTTTCATCTCCCAAATTGACATATCTAATGCTCCTAACAATTGTCTAGCATTTTCAGCATCTGAAAAGTTAACATTGACACTACGCAAGTTGCTCAGAATTTTATTAAAGCGAGCAAAAAGGTCATCAATTGACTCACCGGGTTGCATCTCAAAATGCATGTATTCTTTCTTGAACATATCTTGCCTTACCTCGTTGATCGTATTGGATCCTTCATGGTAGTCACAAAGAGCTTTCCAAACATCATATGCAGATCGGAGGTGTGCAACACGGTCGAAGTCGCTTTGAGTCAATCCTTGGATGATCAAGTTGCGAGCCTTGTTGTTGTTGTCAACATCTCTCGTGTTCGCAGCCGTAACTTGATCGTTGGGTGGTACATCAAAGTTCCAGTAGATCTTTTCCCATATGGCGAAGCCTTGCACCTGTATGTTGGCCTCCATACGCGCCATCCAAACCTGAAAATCGATGCCATTGACCACACAAGGTTTTGCGGAGTACTTCTCCATTATGGTTAGTCAAAACACGTGCAAATCACAAAGATTAGAGCACCTTGGCTCTGATACCAATTGTAGGATCGAAGAGCACGTGAAAAGCTACCAGGGGGGTGAATGGTAGATTAAAACTTTTCGCAGCGGAAAAAACAAAAACCCCTCAGCAAAAAATCAATCGGTTAAAGAAACCGTGTGTGCAAGTGTTTTCAAACGTGTTCTGTGACACCCTCAATTCTGTGGGAGAGCCACGGAATCGAGAACTAATGCATATGTGTGCCCAGGATGTTCATCACACATACACATACGTTCCACAAACTAAATTCAGATATATATAACCACGAATAACAGAGTTTATTACAACGTCTCATGAGTCTTGGACTCATGCTTACAGCGGAAGTCTTATTTCTATGCAGAGGAAATCTCTACTTTATTTCGGAAGCAAAACTACTGTGCAAGCAAAACTAAGCAAAAGTGGCTCCATCTCTACTCCCTCCACAGGCAAGGTTGAGAATAGATCACACGCCATAATGCTCCACTTGATCTTCATAGTAGGCTTCTCCTGCTGCTGAGGATGAAGTAATAATGCAAGGTTGAGTACAATGATGTACTCAGCAAGTGCGGGAAAACACATGATATGCAGCTCATAAACAAGGTAGGCATAAAAGGCTTATTTGCAGAAAAGCAGATTTGTAAAATTATGATAAACAACAACTTAACTTTAGATGTAATCCCAGCATATATTAAATTACCAACATACCTCCATCACTTCCCGTGTTCCATCCAAACATTAATCAATCCTTTATTAATACTCACGAATACCTCCTCGTATTCGCTACCATCTCATCTCACAAATCAACCTCGTCTCACACCGAGACCAATCTCATGTCATGACCCAACAGTCATGCAAGCATCTCATCATCCAGACTCAACCGTTCCAAACCAATAACCATAACCAAGAACCTTCCCAATAACCATCCCGAAAACCATCTCAACTAATCATGGCAGTTTAGCCAGGTGCTCGTGACCGTAAGCTCGGCTATCATGATAGTTTTAGTAACTCTGCAGAGTTTGCACCTCTTTACCCACAAGTTTGTGATTTCGTCACCCGTCGGTGACTGCAGAACCTCCATTATACCAGTACACAACCGTTGGTGTATGGTCAAGAGATCACAAAATAGCCTTTACAAAGGGGTTACTAGATGTATGGACTCACTAAGGTTTCACCGGCAGGCTAGAATCTCCAATTCTCCCACCCACGGGCCCCCTCTTGTGCCATGCAGTTCCCAGGGCAGTCCTCACTTGACTCCCATTCCCCACGCCTTCCACAGTCCATAACACTCTAGCAACTTACCTAATTACTCAGCTAAGCCGCACCCATACTTGGCCTTGTGGTGGCACTGTTATCCTGGCATGTGCATGCATGAACCGGTCCTTAGATCTACGGCAAGTAAAACCACCATCTCATGCTACCACATTCACAAACCCAGGCTTGCCTAGATCTCCCTCCGATCCATGTTCATTAACATCATTAGTTTTCTCATTATCATTACGAGTGCAGTTAGCTAGACACATCTATCTCGCTTCCCAATCCCATAGACTCAGCGAAGCATAAAGCAAAAACCATACCCGACTCATAAACTTCCCAGGCGACAATGGTGGTTTAATCAAAACTAGTAAACTCCTATAAAAGGGTTTCCCATCATGTTTGACTCAGTACGCACACCTTTTTCGCAAACAAACAATTTTTCCCAAAATATAGGATCAATATGGTCAAGGAGCACTTGCCTTGTACTTGCGGTTCCGGTTGTTCTTGATTCTCAAAACCTGGTTGCTGTAGTTCGTCGTAGACGGCTTCCTGAACCTGTCCTGCTATGTAGGATTCACGTGCATACAATATTCACAGCAATCAATATCATGCGCAAACCTTAAACTAGATGTGATGATGCACATGCATAATATCCTATGATATTTATTAGATTGGTGTGCTCTTACATGGCTTGCATGGGCAGAGGTGTTCGGATTAAAGGTGGATGTGGCGAAGATCTTGTCTTTAGATCAAACTGATCATCGAGTGATCTGCCCACGAGAAGGCTTCTGTTCGAAAGGAATGGAAGAACAGATGCAGGAGATGAACAATGATGTCGTAAGGTGGTATTGAAATGCTACCTCACGCTCTTCTTGTCTTCGAGGTCCTCCTCAGACCGCTTGGTTCTTCTCCGATGATCTCCCTTGTTGCGCTTCGGCGATGTTTTGCTCGGCGAGTTAGGGCTAGGGCTCTAAGTCGTCGGCTTAGGAGTTGAAAGACAAGTTTGTGGTTTCGGCCAGAGGTTTTGGGTTCTATTTATAATCGGGAAGAGAAGAGTCCTAATCTGATTGGATCCCGAATAAGAGTCTTATTCAGATCTTTGTTGGATCCTAACGTCTTATCTTTAGTAACATCGTGGAAATTTAGATCGGTTTCTGTTTCGTACTGGTATCTTTACGCATAAAAACCGCTCCAGACTCGTTACCTTCGTGGTGATGAGCTCCGGAGGCTCCACGTGTCCTCCCGAGGCCTGTAACACCCCAAAAATCTTGTTAAGACCCTAAATCATGTTAAGAGGGGAATTTAAAAATTTTGGACGTGTTGCATGTTTTGCAAAAATTCAAATTCAAACTAGAATCCAAATTAAACTCAAATCAGAAAAGAAATAGATAAAGAAAAAAGAAAACAGAAAAAAACCGGCCAGTGGGCCGCAACCCAACAGCCGGCCCAACCAGAACCCGCGCCATCCCGCAGCCGCGTGCGCCCCTTTCCTCCCACTGACAGGCGGGGCCCGCCAGTTCTTCGTCTACCTCGCGCCAGCGCCGGACTCTCTCACCCGAATCGAAACCGATCGGGAATTCTCGCGTATTCCAGCCGAATTCCATTCGGGGGCGACGCAAACTCGAACTAAACCACCCCGCCGTCCTCCCCCGTCTATAAAAACCCCGGCCTCGTTCTGTTTTTCCCATGCGATCTGCTGTTTTTCCTCCGGTGAGAACCCGAGCCTTCTTCGGCGAATTCTGGCCGATCTACGCTCGAAAATTCCAATCTAACTCGCTGGTCTTGATCCACCGCCTCCGGGGAACCTTGCAGGTGCAGAAAACTCGGTGACTTGCGGTGTAAACACAGCGCCGACGAGCCTCGCCGTGAATTTACCTCGGACCTCGTCGCCGATCACCTTCCAGGACCTCCGAGCTCAAGAAAACCCCCGAGGTGAGATCCCCAACCTCTCCTCCACCGATCTATGCCCTAAGATCACAGTTCTAGGAAGAATTCTCGAAGATCCGAAAGTCTCCGGCGAGATCGCCGCTTCCCGCCGCCGTGCGCCGCCGGCAGCACTGCCCGCGCTCGATCAGAGCGACGTGGCCGCTTGTGCGCCGTTTATTTTAAATCGCACGGTAGGGTTTAAATCCCCGCGTAGCGGTTCGGCGTTATAATCTCAGCCGTCGGTTTAAAATCGGACGGTCCACGTCAGCCCCGCGTTATAAAGACTGGAAATCTTACGTGCTACCCCCTGGGGTTCTCGGTAAATAAGAGCTAGCCCCGGAAACTTCTGATCTAGCCCCTGGAACTTCAGAAAATCATGTAAATGCATTTAAAAATCAGTTTTAGCCCCTGGACTTAATAAAAATTAAGAAAAACTCCTCTGATAAGTGTAGCTAGACCCCTGGAAATTCTGAAAATAATATTATAGACCCTGTAGTGGGGTGAGTTTACCTTTTTAGCCCTGTTTAGTATTTAATTTAGGAAAGTGAATATGTGGCTAGTGTTTAAAAATTAAAAAGTGGGACAAACATATGGTCAAAATTTAATTAAAGGCTTTCTCAGTATTTAGGAAACTTTGGAGTGAGATAAAAACATATTTTGGGCTGAATTGAATCTGTTTAATTTATTATTCACATTTAGGGACACATTTTTAAGTAAAGAATAGTTCTAGGAAATAGGGAAAATAATTGTGAAATAGTTTACATCAGAAGCAAAGGTCAAAATATGTTATTAAATTATTTATGACCAGAACCTATTCTTTTTAGATGATGTGTCTTACTATTTTCATAATAAAGTACACATTTATGCATAGGAAAATAAATCTGAAAATATAGCAACTAGTAAATGATAAATGGAGTTTCTAAAATCCAAAGAATTCAGTTTAGGGTTGGTAGAAATTCTGAAGACACATATGGAGAAGAAAAATACCTTTCATGCACACTTGGTAGCTAAAAGGTGTATCAATTGAATATAAGGAATTTATTTAAATTGGAAACTCATATATTATATACAAACATAAATATGAATACAAAAGTAGAAATCATATGCACATGTTTAAAAGTGCATGTAAGCCAAAATCAACACACATAGAGTAACCACAACACATAGAAATGAGAATGACTTTCATAAATATGAATGTGTGGTTTGTATGAAGTGGAAGTGTGAACCATGTCTTATGGATTGTTGTTTTTCTTTTGCTATGTGTGATGGTATGATGTAGAACCTGCTCAAGAGCAAGTTATTCCTTTCCAAGACCAAGACTACCCATTTCAAGAGCAGCAGGAAGGAGGCAAGTGTCCTTGACCACTTTGATCCTATGCTAGGATGTGTAGATATAATTATTTGCATTGTCAAGTTAAATATGAAACCCATGCTAGGAAGTTTCCCTAGAATTGCATCACCTTGTTTCCTTGTTGCTTGGGTTGGGATTTATTTTATCATGTCATTTATTATTATGCATATGCTTAGCCATGCTTAGAATGGGAAATTTGGGATATGAGATCATCAGTTTATATTACCATACTCTTGAATGAGATATTGTGAGTTATGTAGAGGTAGGGATCAAGGCAAGTTGGATGTTTTGGTTGGTGCTGGGTGCACGAGACTCGGGTTTGTGTTTAGTACTTGCCTGGATCCTAAGGACCGGTTCATGGAGCATGTAACCTGGCTTTACAGTGCCAACCACATGCTGAGATGGGGCAGCTTGGCCAATTAATTAGGTGTATCCCCGGCGTAGTATGGGTGTGTTGGATGGTGCGGGGAGTAGGTGTCAGCTGGACTACCATATGAACCGCAAGGCTCAAGAGGGGGCCACTGCAGCGGGGTTGGAGCCTCTTGTATGCTGTTAGGGGTGAAACCTCAGTGGGCCCACGCTCGTAGGGAATCCCTTTGTAAAGGCTTCGTAGTGATCTCCTGGCTACACACCTGGGAAGTGTGAATGTGGTTCGTAGCCACTGGCATAATGGAGGTTCTTTATTCCACCCGGCAATGGGGGATGAAATCACTACATGTGGGTACAGTGGTACAAACTCTGCAGAGTCAAAACTGTCATGACAGCCGTGCTCACGGTCAAGAGCGGCTTGGACTTATTCATGATTAGAGGATTGATGATTTTGGAAGTTGTGGATGTTAAGTGGGGAGCTTAACATCGGAAATAATGTTATGGTTACTTGATTTTGATGATGGGTTGGGAGATTGGGACCATTTCACCTGTGTAGTAATGTAGGTGCTTAATAAGCTAAGGTGATAGGTATTAATTGCGTAGTGCTTTAACCATGAGTTCAACCTCTCCTTGTTATAGCCATGCATGACATAACTTTCCCACACTTGCTGAGTACCATCGGTACTCAACCTTGCATATTTGTTGGTTTATATTGCTGCTCAGATCAAGATAATGAGGTGGTGTATAATGACCAAGACTTTGGACCCGAAGAAGGTTTCTAGGTTCATGGAGACCCCGGGCAACGGCTGTGACGGAGCCCTCAAGAATAATATTTCGCTGCTAGTTTATTTACTTGCGATGAACTTATTATTGTCTATCGAGACATTTGCTATGTAAGACTTATTTATATTCGACATCTGGCTTGTAATAAATGATGTTTCACTATTTGTCATGACATGTATGAGAAAATGATCCTGGCATACATGTGATATTCACTCAGTTGTTCTTCGGAGAAACCGGGTGTGACAGGGCCTGGTATCTACTTCTCCGCAGAGACAAGCTCCGGTTGGGCCACGTGTCAATCGACCGAGACCTCCCCCTCTTTTGGAGGTGAGCTCCGCGCATGCCACGTGTTGGCGCCGGTCTTCCCTCACTTCCCTCCTCAGGAACATGCTCCGAGGTCGACACGT
Organism: Neostapfia colusana; assembly: GCA_030760725.1. Taxonomy (NCBI): domain Eukaryota; kingdom Viridiplantae; phylum Streptophyta; class Magnoliopsida; order Poales; family Poaceae; genus Neostapfia; species Neostapfia colusana. Next base: position 106,626,485 of record JASWHV010000003.1, read on the forward strand.
GTCTAGCAACGAAAGACGTCCCAGAGATAAGCTCCGGTGGTGACACGTGTTCGATAGATCCGGATTCCTCTGAGATGAGCTCCGAGATCGACACATATCCCGGCGACGGGTCCTCTGATTTCCGCGAGGACTAGCTCCGAGGATGACATGTGTCCTACGAAAAATGCCTTTGCTTCTTCCGCAGAGGCTAGCTCCTTGGGCAACACGTGTCCCACAGGGTCGAACCTTTTTCCAATTGCGGAGGTGACCCCCGAGCCTTCCACGTAGCCAGTTTAACGGCAAACCTCTCTTCACCTCGCAGGGGCGAGCTCCGAACACGCCACGTGGCCTGCTGGCTGCGGAGGTTGCCTTCGGTGCTCTCTGAGGGCTTTATTGGCTATCCTTTTGATATTTGTCACTGTTCCATCTTTTCTTAAAATTTTTTTCTTCTTCATAACACATGAACATATGCTGACACCCGAGATGAGGGTGTCACAAATCTACCCCCTTAAATTGAATCTCGTCCTCGAGATTCGTTAGTAGGAAATAGATGGGGAAATTCTGCCTTAATATCCTCTTCACGCTCCCATGTGGCTTCAGCTTCAGTGTGATGGTTCCATTGTACCTTGCACCATCGAATCACCTTGTTTTGGGTGACCCTTTCCTTTACGTCCAAGATTCGGACAGGGTGTTCTGCGTAAGTCAGGTCCTCTTGAAGTTCAAGTTCTCCCATTGACACTTGTTCCTCTGGTACTGTCAAGCACTTCTTGAGCTGGGATACATGAAACACGTCATGTACATCGGAGAGGTGGTTTGGGAGCTCTAGTTGATAGGCTACTTCTCCTCGCTTGTCCAAAATTTTAAAGGGTCCGACGTAGCGAGGTGCTAGCTTGCCTTTGACGTTGAAACATCGTTGGCCTCGGATAGGCGATACCTTAAGGTATACGAAGTCTCCTATTTCAAAGGTCAATTTCCTACGCCTATTATCCGCATAGCCTTTCTGTCGTGACTGAGCAGCCTTTAAGTTCTCCCGTATCGCTTGGACCTGCTTTTCAGCTTCTTGTAGTACTTCGGGTCCAAACACCTGGTTCTCTCCAGTCTCGTTCCAAAACAGTGGCGTTCTACACCGTCTACCATATAAGGCTTCGAAAGGCGACATCTTCAAACTAGCTTAATAGCTGTTTTTATATAAGAACTCAGCATACGGTAAACTCCTATCCCAACTACGCCCATGTTTCAAGGCGCAAGCTCTCAACATGTCCTCCAAAATTTGGTTCGTCCTTTCGGTTTGTCCATCTGTTTGTGGGTGATAGGCGGAGCTAAAATCCAGTCGTGTACCCATGGCTTTCTGCAGCTTCCTCCAGAATCTAGAGGTAAACTGAGAACCTCGATCTGAGACTATCCTCTTCGGAACTCCGTGACGGCACACGATCTGCTCCATGTACAATTCTGCCAATTGTGCAACGTTGTAACTGGTCTTTACCGGAAGAAAATGGGCGGTTTTCGTCAACCGGTCCACAATGACCCAGATGGAGTCGTATCCTGACTGAGTACGTGGTAATCTGACGATAAAGTCCATACTGATGTCCCCCCATTTCCATTCGGGTATTCTCAAGGGTTGCAGCAACCCAGCGGGTTTTTGATGTTCGGCTTTTACCCGTTGGCATGTGTCGCATAGGGCAACGTATTCGGCTATATCCCTCTTCATACCATCCCACCAATAGCAAGTTTTCAAATCCTTATACATTTTGGTGCTCCCTGGATGTATCGAATAGGGTGAATCATGTGCCTCCTTCAATATTATGTCGCGAAGGTGTCTTATGTTTGGCACACAAATCCTTTTTCCTAGCCAAAGCGTACCCTTTTCATCCTCCTTGAAATCTTTCTCTATCCCTTGTCGGATTCTTTCCTTGATCTCCTTGATCCCCCCGTCCATTGCTTGGCCCTCTCTTATTTCTTGCTCCAATGGGGAGTGGATCTCTATTATCTCCATATTATTCAAGAATCCGAGGTGTAACCGTTCGAACTCCTTCTGTAGTTTGGGTGGTAGCTCCTGAACTGTGAGTTGGTGACGTGCTCCCTTTCTGCTCAATGCGTCCGCTACTACATTGGCCTTCCCGGGGTGGTAGTTGATTCCCACATCATAATCCTTGATGAGTTCTAACCATCGACATTGCCTCAAATTCAAGTCCGTTTGTGTAAATATGTACTTGAGGCTTTTATGATCCGTATGGATATCACATCGATGTCCAAGGATATAATGTCTCCAAATCTTTAATGCATGCACCACTGCTGCTAGATCCAAGTCGTGCGTAGGATAGTTAAGCTCGTGCTTGTTTAATTGTCGTGAGTCATAGGCTACCACTTGTCCTTTCTGCATGAGTACACACCCGAGCCCTTGTCTGGATGCGTCACAATATATGTCAAAGTTCTTGCTTACATCTGGCAATACCAGAACCGGTGCTGTGGTTAGCCTTTTCTTGAGTTCCTCAAAACTTTCTTGGCAGGCGTGTGTCCATTGAAATACTTTTCCCTTCATTAACAACTCCGTCATAGGTCTTGCTATCTTAGAGAAGTGTTTAATGAAGCGCCGATAGTATCCTGCCATTCCAAGGAAACTTCGAATATCCCTAACGCTCTTCGGTTGGTCCCACTTCAGAACATCTCTCACCTTTCCAGGATGAACCGATACCCCTTCCTTGGAGATGATGTGGCCTAGGAAAGATATTTCCTTTAGCCAAAATTGACACTTGTTGAGCTTGGCATACAACTGATGCTCGCGCAACTTCTGCAAGGTCAATCTCAGATGTTCTTCATGCTCCTCCTTACTTTTTGAATACACCATAATGTCGTCGATGAAAACCACGACGAACTTGTCCAGGTACTCCATGAAAACCTTGTTCATATGGTACATGAAGTATGCGGGTGCATTCGTCAATCCAAAAGACATAACGGTATATTCATATGAACTATACCCTGTCCGAAAGGCTGTCTTATGTATATCGGAGGGCTTAATCTTCAGCTGGAAATATCCCGACCGAAGATCAATCTTGGAGAATACTTGGGCTCCTTTCATTTGATCGAACAGGTCCTCTATACGGGGCAGAGGGTATTTATTCTTGATTGTCACCTCGTTGAGAGACCTGTAGTCCACGCACATTCTTTGGGTTCCGTCCTTCTTGTCCACGAAGAGTACTGGAGCTCCCCATGGTGACGAGCTTGGACGGATAAAACCCTTCTCCAACTGTTCTTGAATTTGCTTCTTGAGTTCAACTAACTCGTTGACGGGCATCCTATATGGTCTCTTAGCTATAGGTGCAGTTCCGGGTACCAAATCTATGGCAAACTCGATGTCCCGGTCAGGTGGCATTCCCGGGAGCTCTTCCGGGAACACGTCTGAAAATTCCTGAACCACTGGAATGCTGTCCAATGTTGTTCCTTCGGCGTGGTTCAAATCTGTCTGTTCGGTTGTTTGCTGGGCTGACTCAAACTCGACACGGATATCGTGTTAGTTTGTCAACTGCACGCTTCTTTCAGCACATTGGATTACTCCATTGTGCTTGCTTAACCAATCCATTCCGAGTATGATGTCAACCCCGTGGGAGTCCAAAACAATAAGGTTGGCAAGGAAGTCTACCCCCCTTATTTTAAGGCTTACTTTAGGGCATACTACATTAGTCCTCATTTCTCCTCCGGGAGAATTAACTAACATAGCACATTCTAAGTGGGATACGGGTAGATGATGTTTGGCAACATATTTGGATGATATGAAGTAATGCGATGCTCCGGAGTCAAATAAAATGGTGGCTGGGTTGGAGTTGGCAAGGAACATACCAATGGCGACGTCCTCAGCCTGTTGTGCTTCCTCAGTAGTGACATGGTTAACGTGGCCACGAGCATAGTTCTGCGGTCCACGGTTCCCTTGGTGGTTCCCTCCGTTTGGTCGCTGGTTCTGCTTGGGCACGTTACCTTGCTGTCCAGGGCCTCTCCTCGGGCACTGGTTAGTGAAGTGGCCTACTTCCCCGCATGCAAAGCATGCCCTGTTGCCTACGGCAGCAGGTACGTTGGGGCGGGGGTGTTGAACAGGAGCGCCATTGTTAGGCCGGGGTGCAGAAGGCATGGGCACACGAGGTGCCGGTGCAACGAACCGTTGCTGTGGTGGCTGACAAGGGCGGTACGTGGGAGTGGTCGATCCACACTGCGGTGCAGGAGGCATGTACCTAGGTCGTACGTTGCTTCGTTGGGGCTGGCATGGCATCTTCCTTTTGCACTCTCGCTCGATCTCTCGGATCTTGTTTTCCACCACAATAGCCTTATCAACTAGCTTCTGTAAGCTTACGTAGTCATTGTTGAGGAGCTGAACTTGGATCTCATTGTTCAACCCTCTCATGAACAGGTACTGCTTCCTCTGATCTGAGTTGACATCTTTGGGGGCATACCGGGACAGTTGTATGAACTTGTTAAGATATTCATTCACACTTTTCTGTCCTTGGCGGAGACCTTCAAACTCCTTCCTCTCGAGCATCATTACACCAACAGGGATGTAGTGGGTGCGGAAACTTTCCTTGAACTCAGTCCAAGTGATTGTTTCCGGGTTGGCATGGGTGTTGCTCAAGGCATCCCACCAGTCAGCGGCAGCTCCCATAAGTTGGTGCGACGCAAAGAGAACCTTCTCTCGGTCGTTGCACTGAACAATGGCGAGCTTCTTCTCCATGGATTTCAACCAATCATCGGCCTCCATGGGGTCACTAGTTTGAGCAAAGGTGGGTGGTCGAGTCCTCATGAACTCTCCCAACCTGTTATGAGCCGGCGGTGGTGGTGGCGGTGGTGCCGGAACGGGGTTTTAGTTGGCCTGCAACTGACCCAAAGTTTGGATCATGGTTTGCATAAGCTGGTTTTGCATGGCCATCAACCTTTCCAGATGGTTTTCACCAGCTCCGGAGTTAACAGGAACTTCCTCGTGGTCATTTTCCTGGACGTTCCTTCGACTGGCGTTTCCCCTCACCATCTGTGAGAGAGATCAAAATAGAATAGAAGGTTAGAAGGTTAGGTGGGTCCCTTCAACTATATGCATCAAGGTGAGTTGGACTATATATATTAGTCCTTATGAGGATGTGATCAAGTGCCGAAGCATTTCACACGTCTTTCTTCTTACGTATAGATATGGACAACGTTTTTGAGATGTTCCACAACTTCATACTAAACACATATTCACAGATAATCATCACAAGGGCCCACACAACTCCTATTCAAGGAGGGCTTCCTATGTCAAGGTGGTTTCCAAAGGCCAATCTAAGCTATTCACCCTGGGACGCTTGTGACTCCTATTTAGGGGTTAACCCGTAGCTCTATTATCTATCTAAGGTTTTCTATCTAGGCGTGTAACCTACTGTCAACCCGTGGCTCTGATACCAATCTGTGACGCCCTCAATTCTGTGGGAGAACCATGGAATCGATAACTAATGCATTTGTGTGTCTAGGATGTTCATCACACATACACATACATTCCACAAACTGAATTCAGATATATATAACCACGAATAACAGAGTTTATTACAACGTCTCATGAGTCTTGGACTCATGCTTACAGCGGAAGTCTTATTTCTATGCAGCGGAAATCTCTACTTTATTTCGGAAGCAAAACTACTGCGGAAGCAAAACTAAGCAGAAGTGGCTCCATCTCTACTCCCTCCACAGGCAAGGTTGAGAATAGATCACACGCCACAATGCTCCACTTGATCTTCATAGTAGGCTTCTCCTGCTGCTGAGGATGAAGTAATAATGCAAGGTTGAGTACAATGATGTACTCAGCAAGTGCGGGAAAACACATGATATGCAACTCATGAACAAGGTAGGCATAAAAGGCTTATTTGCAGAAAAGCAGATTTGTAAAATTATGATAAACAGCAACTTAACTTTAGATGTAATCCCAGCATATATTAAATTACCAACATACCTCCATCACTTCCCGTGTTCCATCCGAACATTAATCAATCCTTTATTCATACTCACGAATACCTCCTCGTATTCGCTACCATCTCATCTCACAAATCAACCTCATCTCACACCGAGACCAATCTCATGTCATGACCCAACAGTCATGCAAGAATCTCAGCATCCAGACTCAACAGTTCCAAACCAATAACCATAACCAAGAACCTTCCCAATAACCATCCTGAAAACCATCCCAACTAATCATCCCAACTAATCATGGCAGTTTAGCCAGGTGCTCGTGACCGTAAGCTCGGCTATCATGATAGTTTTAGTAACTCTGCAGAGTTTGCACCTCTTTACCCACAAGTTTGTGATTTAGTCACCCGTCGGTGACTGCAGAACCTCCATTATACCAGTACACAACCGTTGGTGTATGGTCAAGAGATCACAAAATAGCCTTTACAAAGGGGTTACTAGATGTATGGACTCACTAAGGTTTCACCGGCAGGCTAGAATCTCCAATTCTCCCACCCACGGGCCCCCTCTTGTGCCATGCAGTTCCCAGGGTAGTCCTCACTCAACTCCCATTCCCCGCACCTTCCACAGTCCATAACACTCTAGCAACTTACCTAATTACTCAGCTAAGCCGCACCAATACTTGGCCTTGTGGTGGCACTGTTATCCTGGCATGTGCATGCATGAACCGGTCCTTAGATCTACGGCAAGTAAAACCACCATCTCATGCTACCACATTCACAAACCTAGGCTTGCCTAGATCTCCCTCCGATTCATGTTCATTAACATCATTAGTTTTCTCATTATCATTACGAGTGCAGTTAGCTAGACACATCTATCTCGCTTCCCAATCCCATAGACTCAGCGAAGCATAAAGCAAAAACCATACCCGACTCATAAACTTCCCAGGCGACAAGGGTGGTTTAATCAAAACTAGTAAACTCCTATAAAAGGGTTTCCCATCATGTTTGACTCAGTACGCACACCTTTTTCGCAAACAAACAGTTTTTCCCAAAATATAGGATCAATATGGTCAAGGAGCACTTGCCTTGTACTTGCGGTTCCGGTTGTTCTTGATTCTCAAAACCTGGTTGCTGTAGTTCATCGTATACGGCTTGCTGAACCTGTCCTGCTATGTAGGATTCACGTGCATACAAGATTCACAGCAATAAATGTCATGCGCAAACCTTAAACTAGATGTGATGATGCACATGCATAATATCCTATGATTTTTATTAGATTGGTGTGCTCTTGCATGGCTTGCATGGGCAGAGGTGTTCGGATTAAAGGTGGATGTGGCGATGATCTTGTCTTTAGATCAAACTGATCATCGAGTGATCTGCCCACGAGAAGGCTTCTGTTCGAAAGGAATTGAAGAACAGACGCAAGAGATGAACAATGTTGTCGTAAGGTGGTATTGAAGTCCTACCTCACGCTCTTCTTGTCTTCGAGGTCCTCCTCAGACCGCTTGGTTCTTCTCCGATGATCTCCCTTGTTGCACTTCGGCGATGTTTTGCTCTGCGAGTTAGGGCTAGGGCTCTAAGTCGTCGGCTTAGGAGTTGAAAGAGAAGTTTGTGGTTTCGGCCAGAGGTTTTGGGTTCTATTTATAATCGGGAAGAGAAGAGTCCTAATATGATTGGATCCTGAATAAGAGTCTTATTCAGATCTTTGTTGGATCCTAACGTCTTATCTTTAGTAACATCGTGGAAATTTAGATCAGTTTTTGTTTCGTACTGGTATCTTTACGCGTAAAAACCGCTCCAGACTCGTTACCTTCGTGGTGATGAGCTCCGGAGGCTCCACGTGTCCTCCCGGGGCCTGGTATCTACTTCTCCGCAGAGACGAGCTCCGGTTGGGCCACGTGTCAATCGACCGAGACCTCCCCCTCTTTTGGAGGTGAGCTCCGCGCACGCCACGTGTTGGCGCCGGTCTTCCCTCTCTTCCCTCCTCAGGAACATGCTCCGAGGTCGACACGTGTCTAGCAACGAAAGACCTCCCGGAGATAAGCTCCGGTGGCGACACGTGTTCGATAGATCCGGATTCTTCTGAGATGAGCTCCGAGATCGACACATATCCCAGCGACGGATCCTCTGATTTCCATGAGGACTAGCTCCGAGGATGACATGTGTCCTACGAAAATTGCCTTTGCTTCTTCCACAGAGGCTAGCTCCGTGGGTAACACGTGTCCCACAGGGTCGAACCTTTTTCCAATTGCGGAGGTGACCCCCGAGCCTTCCACGTAGCTAGTTTAGCGGCGAACCTCTCTTCACCTCGCAGGGGCGAGCTCCGAACATGCCACGTGGCCTGCTGGCTGCGGAGGTTGCCTTCGGTGCTCTCTGAGGTCTTTATTGGCTATCCTTTTGATATTTGTCATTGTTCCATCTTTTCTTAAAATGTTTTTCTTCTTCATAACACATGAACATATGCTGAAACCCGAGATGAGGGTGTCACATGTTCAACCATGACAAATCAAGTAGAGAGGTAGAGAATCAAGTCATGGATCTAATGCAACAAGAATCACTTGAAAACACGAAGTAAAACTTGAGATACGATCAAAACATTAAACGAAGATCAATCTGTTCTACCCGATATAAAACAGATCTTCAACGCTGCAAAGAAACTCGAGTATCTCAAAAACTACAGATCCGAAGCTCGTGAAAATTTCACAGATGATAGATAATTGAGTTGTGAAGACAACCCAAAAAGAATAACGTCAATCGGATCTGTAAAACTCGAGTTATGAAAGAAACACCGAAGCAACGTCGGTCTGTCCAGAAACTCGGCGAGAATGACTTGACGAAAAACAAATCGGACGAACAAGGCACAAAAGCTCCTCGAAACTATGAACTTTATTCAATAGAAACACAAGAGGAACAGCCCAAAGTTCTCTACCCACGAGAGCTCTGGCCTCCCTTGCTTTTATAGCCAACCCTCAGGATAATCAATCCAATCTAGGACTCCTACTCCTAATTGGACTCGTATCCTAACTTACCATAACTGCTCAGGACTCTCCTATTCGCAGATAGAAGCAATCGTGAGACTTCCAAACACCTTAGGAACGTCCTAAACATTCCTAAAACAACACAACTTCGTGCCTAGCACAAAATCCTATCATAACCAACTCAAATCTTCCATATTTGAGCCATATCCGACTCAGCCTCAGCCTGAGTACGCAATCCAGCCGGTTGGACCTTTCCGACCAATTCTTTACGTCCACTTCTCTTCATCACACCTTGGAACAATGTTGCCACATCCATGCACTCCTTGCACACGTGCAAACACCTTCCAACGACGTACACACAACCTTCATATGCACTGCCCTTGATCAAAACATGCTGCGCGACCTCCCGATCAACTCAACCACAGCTCCTCCCGAACTTGGTTGTTGGAACCTCATCTCCTCCCTGAGACTAGTCCATGGATCCCGTCACCAGCCATGTCTTGAACTCAAGCAACACCTGAACATGAATAAACAACCAATTCTTGCGAGCACAAGTCCTCGACTTGACTAACGTTAGTTCGAAAACCACAACACCTTACATGAGCACGTCACATAAGCATGTTGCAAACCGTATCAAATGATAATAGCCATAACCACCAAAATACACCAAAAACTTAGCAAATTAATACTAAGCAAACCTTCCCATAAAGCAAGTTTGAAACATTGCGAGTTAAAAGCAAAAACAAGATGCTGTAGTTCTACGAGTTGAACTTCACGGGAGCTCCCTGAAAACAAGCTCCGGACCTCACAGAAGCTCTCCGGACCTTGCAGGAGCTCTCCGGACCTTGTGTCGGACCTTGCCAACACTTGGCGGACCTAACAAAGAACTTGCCGGACCTTGCCACAGAAGAATGTTTTGGCAATATTCAAAACTTTGAATGTTAATGCTAACTTTTATCCTAATTGCCAATGTATTCAGCACACATAGGTCTCACACACATTGCAACCCTGTTGTTCGATTCTGGTGCTACCCACTCGTTCATTGCCTAAGGGTTTGTTAAGAAGCATGATTTAGCAACAACACAAATGAACCATATACTAGCCGTAAACTCTCCAGGGGGAGAAATAAGGACAAGACAAGTGTTTCCCAAGGTGAATCTATACATTAATGGGGTAGTATTTACTGCCAACCTCATAGTGATAGATTCACAAGGGATAGATATTATTTTGGGCATGGATTGGTTGACCAAACATAAAGGAATCATCCATTGTTTGACCAGAACGGTGGAACTAACTCACCCTAGTGGCACAAGAGTAAAGTTCATAACAATACAAGAGCCTAGGAGGGACATTAAATTAAATCAAGTTGAGGTGGAAGTGGAGGAGATCAGGATCATCAGGGAATATCCAGATGTTTTTCCGGAGGAGTTGCCAGGTATGCCCCCCGATCGTGAAGTGGAATTCGCGATTGAGCTAGTGCTTGGAACAGCTCCGATATACAAGAGACCTTATCGGATGGACTCTAAACAGCTAGAAGAACTCAAGGAACATTTAAGAGAGTTGACAGAGAAGGGGTACATTCGTCCTAGTTCCTCACCATGGGGAGCTCCAGTGATATTTGTGCCCAAGAAGGACGAAACCCAAAGGTTATGCGTAGAGACTACCGCCCGTTGAATGAAGTAACCATCAAGAACAAGTACCCGTTACCCCGCATTGAAGACTTGTTTGATCAGTTGAGGGGAGCTTGTGTGTTCTCGAAAATTGATCTCAGGTCGGGATACCACCAACTGAAGATAAGGCAAACTGATATTCCAAAGACAGCTTTCGTATCTCGGTATGGACTGTATGAATACACAGTCATGCCTTTTGGGCTAACTAATGCCCCGGCATACTTCATGTATCTCATGAACAAGGTATTCATGGAATATCTGGACAAATTTGTGGTGGTTTTCATTGATGACATTCTCGTCTTTTCCAAATATGAAGAAGAACATGAGAGGCATTTAAGGTTGGTGTTGCAAAAACTGAGAGGACACCAACTATATGCCAAGCTGAGCAAGAGTGAATTCTGGCTGAAGAGAGTTCCCTTCTTAGGACATATAATCTCGGAGGGAGGAATCTCCGTAGACCCCGCGAAGATCGAGGATGTACAGAAGTGGAAGACCCCTGAGAATGTCGGGGAAGTTCGAAGCTTCTTGGGATTGGCTGGGTATTATCGACGGTTTATTGAGGGATTCTCCAAGATCTCGAGACCCCTCACCAAACTGTTGGAGAAAGGAATCACATTCACATGGACGCCGCAGTGCGAGACGAGTTTTCAAGAGCTAAAGAAAAGATTGACAACAGCCCTAGTGCTAGTTATGCCAGATATGCAGAAGAACTTTTCGGTGTACTGCGATGCCTCTAGAAACGGGTTGGGATGTGTTCTCATGCAAGAGGGGCATGTCGTGAATTATGCGTCCCGGAAGCTCTAGAAACACGAGAAGAACTATCCTACACATGACCTAGAACTAGCCGCAGTGGTACACGCGTTGAAGATTTGGCGGCACTACTTGATGGGGAAGAGGACAGTAATATATACGGATCATAAGAGCTTAAAGTACATTTTCACACATCCAGATCTCAACCTCAGACAAAGGAGATGGTTAGAGCTAATCAACGACTTTGATGTGGGCATCAACTATCATCCTGGGAAAGCGAATGTCGTGGCAGATGCTTTAAGTCGGAAAGAGCAGGTCAATAGGTTGAGCTTGAAGGACACGCCTGCAGAATCGAAGGACGATGTTCTAAGACTCAATCTATGCCTGGTGAATAGTGGTGAAGCCATCGCCATGGAAGTGGACTCCACCTTAGAGCAAGACATACGTGATGGTCAAAAGAATGATGAGAAGATACAAGAAATCCGACAACTCATCAAGGATAATAGAGCCCCTCGTTTCAGAGAGGATGAACAAGGTACGGTGTGGCACGGGAAAAGAATCTGTGTGCCTGAAGTGAAGGAGATCCGTGAATTGATTTTGAAGGAGGCTTGTGATTCCGACTATTCCATTCATCCTGGGAGTACGAAGATGTACCATGACCTCAAGAGCAGGTATTGGTGGTATGGCATGAAGCGAGATGTCGCGGAACATGTTGCCCTATGTGACACATGTCAGTTGGTGAAAGCAGAACATCAACGACCCGCGGGATTATTGCAACCACTCAAAGTGCCTGAATGGAAATGGGAAGAAATCGGTATGGATTTCATAGTGGGATTGCCTAGGACCCAATCGGGATATGATCCAATATGGGTCATCATTGACAGGCTAACCAAGGTAGCTCATTTCATTCCTGTAAAAGAAAGCTACAGCGGATCCAAATTGGCGGAGTTGTACATGTCAAGGATCGTGTGTTACCATGGAGTGCCAAAGAAGATAGTGTCAGATCGAGGGACACAGTTCACCTCAAGGTTCTGGCAGAAGTTACATGAAACCATGGGAACTCATCTGAATTTTAGCTCTGCCTAACATCCTCAGACTGACGGACAAACGGAAAGGACCAATCAGATCATTGTGGACATGCTGAGAGCGTGTGCACTCAAAAACAATCGGAGTTGGGATAAGAACTTACCGTATGCGGAGTTCTCCTATAACAACAGCTATCAGGCTAGTATGAAGATGTCACCGTTTGAGGCTTTGTATGGGAGAAAGTGCAGAACTCCACTATTTTGGAACGAAGCCGGGGAAAGCAAAGTGTTTGCACCCGAGGTAGTACAAGAAGCCGAGGTGAAAGTGAGGGAAATTCGCAACAACTTGAGGATAGCACAGACACGACAAAAGACCTATGCCGATATACGGAGAAGAGAACTCATTTTCAACGTGGGGGACTATGTCTACCTCAAGGTGTCCCCTATTCGAGGACTTCGTCGGTTCAAGGTGAAAGGGAAGTTATCACCTCGATACATCGGACCCTTTCAAGTTCTGGAGAGAAAAGGTGAAGTGGCATATCAACTAGAACTGTCAGCTCGCCTATCGGATGTGCATGACGTGTTCCATATGTCACAGCTCAAGAAATGTCTGAGGACGCCTGAAGAGATGTTACCCATGAATGATGTTGATGTAGCTGAGGATTTGTCTTATGCCGAGCAACCATTCAAGATTTTGGAGACAATGGAACGCCTCACAAGAAATAAAAGAATTCGGATGTGCATGGTGCAGTGGAAGCATCACTCGGAAGAGGAAGCCACATGGAAGCGAGAAGACGAGCTTAAGGCACAGTTTCCGGAATTGTTTTCCTAGAACCACCAATCTCGAGGACGAGATTTCTTTTAAGGGGGGTAGAGCTGTAATAAAAGTTCCAGTTGGGTTTTCCCATGTAATAAAAGGTGTCCTTATGACGTGTTCTGTCAGGTGTCGCATCGTGCTGCACCACCCTCTGCGATCCTGGATGAGCGGATTCCGTTCTGCCACAAAGAGCAGCAAGGCAAGCTCCGGTTTGCATTAACCATTTTTACAAATTTTACTGTTTTGATAACTTACTTTGAGCACCCACTTAAATTTTGCATTGAAGTCTTGTTTGAAAACCCAAATGCATAGCCAAGAAAACCCTGGGTTGGGATTAGGTTTGTAAACCTCGATTAGCTACTGCAATACTAAGTTAGTGTAGGACTCGGTACAAGTCGAGAAGTTGGAGCTGCTCGTGAGAATAGGCTAGAGGCACACCACTCGGGTAAAGGTAGCAAATGAAACACATGGCAAGAAAAATGAGACCGAGCGGAGAGTAAGGGCAGCAGGATGTTGGGGCCTGGGTGACATAGCTCCGCTTGTGTCGATTGAGGACCGAGCCGTGGCGGGCCTGCTGAACATGCTAGAACAGTACCGAAGACCTACCGAATATATGGGAACCGGGAAACCGATGTAACTTGTGTAGCTGGGTGTAACACCCCAAAACCTGTTAAGAGGGGAATTTAAAAAATTTTGGACGTATTGCATGTGGTGCAGAAATTCAAATTCAAATTGGAATTCAAATTCAACTCAAAACAGAAAAGAAAAAGAAAAAGAAAAAACAAAACCCCCGGCCAGTGGGCCGAAACCCACCAGCCAGCCCACCATACCCCCGCGCCAGCCCGCAGACGCGCGCCCGTTTTCCCTCTCACTGACACGCGGGGCCCGTCGTCATCTTCTTCCTCGCGCGCGATCGGCCGACCCCGGGACACCTCTCTCTCCCGAATCAAAACTACCCCCTGAAAACCGCGTCCCCCAGCCGAATTCTGGACCCGGAAGACTCAAACTCAATCACAACCGACACACCGCCCTCCCCCATCTATATAAACACGGGCGTCGCCCCGTTTTCCCCACCCGATCATCTGTTTTTCCTCCCGGTGAGAACCGAAGCTCCGATCACCGTTTTCTCTCGATCTTTGCTCGGGTTTTCTGATCTAACACGCCGATCCTGTTCCACCGCCTCCGGGGAATCACGCAGGTGCAGAAAACTCAGTAGATTTCGCCCCAGACACAGCGCCGACGAGCATCGCCGCGATTCCATCTCGGACCTCGTCGCCGACCACCTTCCAGGGCCTCCGAGCTCAAGAAAAACCCCAAGGTGAGATCCCCGACCTCCCCTCTACCGATCTATGCCATGAAATCCCAGTTTTAGGAGGTATAGACGAAGATCCGAAGTTCTCCGGCGAGATCGCCGCCTCCCGCCGCCGCGCGCCGCCGGGCAGCGCGGGCTGGCTCCGGCCAGGGCGACGTGGCCGCTTGTGCGCCGTCTATTTTAAATCGCACTTAGAATTAAAACCCTCGCGTACCGGTTCGACGATCTAATCTGAGCCGTCTGTTTTAAATCGGACGGTCCACATCAGCCCCGCATTATAAAGGCCGGGATTCTTACGCGCTACCCACTGGTGATCTCGGAAAATACGAGCTAGCCCCGGAAACTTCTGATCTAGCCCCTGGAACTTTAGAAATTCATGTAAATTCAATTAAAAATCAGTTTTAGCCCCTGGACTTAATAAAAATTAGCAAAACCCCTCTGTTATGCATATTTAGACCCCTGGAAATTTGTAAAATAATAAATTAGACCCTATAGTAGGGTGAACTTACCTTTTTGACCCTATATGGTATTAAGTTTAGAAATTTGAATGTGTGACTAGGATTTTAATTTAAAAGGAAAAACAAACACATGTGCTAATTCAAGTTTAAACTCTACTAACACTTGGAAAACTTTAGAATGAACTAAAAATAAATTTTAGGCTGAAATGAAATCTGTTTGGGTGTTGTTCATATTTAGTAGTTCTAGGAACACATTTTTAGGTTAATAAATAATTCTGAAAATTTGTAAAATAAATTTAAATTAGTTCACATCAGAGGAGAAGTTCAAAAACATATTATTTAATATATTAGATCAGAACCTATTCTTTTTAGTGGTTATGCCCTACTATTTAATATTTAAAACTCACTTTTAGGCATAGAAAATAAATCTGGAAAATAAAGGGAAAAATAGGTATGCATAATTAGAAAATGATAAATGAAGTCTCCAAATCCAAAGACTTCAGTTTGGGATTTGGTAGAAGGTTTAAAAACCCACTTGGAATAGGAAATTACCTTCCATGCAAACTTGGTAGCTAAAGAGTGTGTTAATTGAATATAAAGAATTTGTTTAGAATTGAAATTCATATATATAGTGTGCAAATAAAATCTGAATACAAAAGTTAGAAATCATATACATATGTTTAAAAGTGCATGTAGGCTAAAAATCAACACATCTAGAGTAAACACAACACTTAGAAATGTGAATGACTATCATATGTATGTATGTGTGGAGTGGAAGTGTGAACTATGTCTTATGGATTGTGTTTTCTTTTGATATGTGTATTGGCATGAGTAGAACCTGCCCCATAGCAAGTTCTCCCTTTCCAAGACCAAGACTTTCCATACTCAGAGCAGCAAGAAGAATGCAAGTGTCCTTGACCACTTTGATCCTATGCTAGGATGTGTAGATAGAGTTATTTGCATTGTCAATTGAAATATGAAACCCATGTTAGGAAGTTTCCCTAGAATTGCATTACCTTGTTTCCTTGTAACTTGGGTTGGGATTCATTTTATCATGTCATTTATTTATATGCTTATGCTTAGCCATGTTTAGAATGGGATAATTGGGATATGAGATCATCAATTTATTTACCTTATTTTGAATGAGATGTTATGAGTTATGTAGAGGTAGGGATCAAGGCAAGTTGGATGTTTTGGTTGGTGTTGGGTGCACGAGACTCGGGTTTGTGTTTAGTATTTGCCTGGATCCTAAGGACCGGTTCATGGAGCATGTAACCTGGCTTTACCGTGCCAACCACATGCTGAGATGGGGCAGCTTGGCCAATTAATTAGGTGTATCCCCGGCTGTAACACCCCAAAATCCTGTTAAGAGGGGAATTTAAAAATTTTTTGGACGTGTTGCATGTTTTGCAACAATTTAAATTCAAACTGGAATTCAATTTTAACTCAAAACAGAAAAGAAATAGAAAAAGAAAAAGGAAAACAGAAAAAAACCGGCCAGTGGGCCGAAACCCACCAGCCAGCCCACCCTGCTCCGCGCAAGCCCGCGGCCGCGCGGGCCCCCTTTCTCCCACTGACAGGCGGGGCCCGCCAGCCTTTCTTCTTCCTCGCGCCCGCGCCGCGATCGGCAGGACTCTCTCACCCGAATCAAAACCGATCGGGAATTCTCGCGTATTCCAGCCGATTTCCGGACCCCAAAGACTCCAGCTCGATCTAAACCAACCCGCCGCCCTCCCCCATCTATAAAAACCCCGGCCTTGTCCCGTTTTTCCCACGCGATCCGCCGATTTTACTCCGGTGAGAACCCGAGCACCTCCGTCGAATTCTGCCCGATCTACGCTCGGGAATTCCGATCTAACTCGCTGGTCTTAATCCACCTCCTCCGGGGAACCTCGCAGGTGCAGAAAACTCGGTGGTTTGCGGCTCAAACACAGCGCCGACAAGCCTCGCCGTGAATTCACCTCGGACCTCGTCGCCGATCGCTTTCCAGGACCTCCAAGCTCAAGAAAACCCCCGAGGTGAGATCCCTGACCTCCCCTCCACCGATCTATGCCATAAAATCACAGTTCTAGGAAGAATTCTCGAAGATCCGAAAGTCTCCGGCGAGATCGCCTTTTCCCGCCGCCGTGCGCCGCCGGGCAGCGCCGCCCGCGCTCGATCAGAGCGACGTGGCCGCTTGTGCGCCGTCTATTTTAAATCGCACGGTAGAATTTAAATCCCCGCGTACCGGTTCAGCGTTATAATCTCAGCCGTCTGTTTTAAATCGGACGGTCCACGTCAGCCCCGCGTTATAAAGACTGGAAATCTTACGTGCTACCCCCTGGGGTTCTTGGGAAATAAGAGCTAGCCCCGGAAACTTTTGATCTAGCCCCTGGAACTTCAGAAAATCATGTAAATTCATTTAAAAATCAGTTTTAGCCCCTGGACTTAATAAAAATTAGGAAAAACTTTTCTGTTATGAGTAGCTAGACCCCTGAAAATTGTTAAAATAATGTTATAGACCATGTAGTGGGGTGAGTTTACCTTTTTAACCCTGTTTGATATTCAATTTAAGAAATTGAATAGGTGGCTAGTATTTAAAATTTAAAAAGTGGGACAAATATATTGTCAAAATTTAATTAAAAACTTTCTCAGTACTTAGAAAACATTGGAGTGAGATAAAAATATATTTTGGGCTGAAATGAATCTGTTTAATTTATTGTTCACATTTATTAGTTATAGGGACACATTTTTAAGTAAAGAATAGTTTTGAAAATAGGGAAAATAAATGTAAAATAGTTTACATCAGAGGAAAAGGTCAAAAATATATTATTAAATATTTTGGATCAGAACCTATTCTGTTTAGATGATGTGTCTTGTTATTTTCATAATAAAGTTCACATTTAGGCATAGGAAATAAATCTGAAAATATAGCAACTAGTAAATGATAAATGGAGTTTCTAAAATCCAAAAAATTCAGTTTAGGGTTGGTAGAAATTCTGAAGACACATATGGAGAAGGAAAATACCTTTCATGCATACTTGGTAGCTAAAAGGTGTAGTAATTGAATATAAGGAAATTTATTTAAATTGGAAACTCATATATAAAGTATGCAAGCATAAATATGAATACAAAGGTAGGAATCATATACACCTGATTAAAAGTGCATGTAACCCAAAGGTCAACACACATAGAGTAAACACAACACATAGAAGTTGTGAATGGCTTTGTTACATGGGAATGTGTTGTTTGTATGAAGTGGAAGTGTGAACTATGTCTTATGGATTGTTGTTTTTCTTTTGCTATGTGTGATGGTATGATGTAGAACCTGCTCAAGAGCAAGTTATTCCTTTCCAAGATCAGGACTACCCATTTCAAGAGCAGCAGGAAGGAGGCAAGTGTCCTTGACCACTTTGATCCTATACTAGGATGTTTAGATAGAAATATTGCATTGTCAAGTTAAAAATGAAACCCATGCTAGGAAGTTTCCCTAGAATTGCATTACCTTGTTCCCTTGTAGCTTGGGTTGGGATTTATTTTATCATGTCATTTATTATTATGCATATGCTTAGCCATGCTTAGGATAGGATATTTGGGATATGAGATCATCAGTTTATTTTACCATACTCTTGAATGAGATATTGTGAGTTATGTAGAGGTAGGAATCAAGGCAAGTTGGATGTTTTGGTTGTGTGCTGGGTGCACGAGACTCGGGTTTGTGTTTAGTACTTGCCTGGATCCTAAGGACCGGTTCATGGAGCATGTAACCTGGCTTTACCGTGCCAACCACATGCTGAGATGGGGCAGCTTGGCCAATTAATTAGGTGTATCCCCGGCGTAGTATGGGTGTGCTGGATGGTGCGGGGAATAGGTGTCAGCTGGACTACCATATGAACCGCAAGGCTCAAGAGGGGGCCACTGCAGCGGGGTTGGAGCCTCTTGTATGTTGTTAGGGGTGAAACCTCAGTGGGCCCACGCTCGTCGGGAATCCCTTTGTAAAGGCTTCGTAGTGATCTCCTGGCTACACACCAGGGAAGTGTGAATGTGGTTCGTGGCCACTGGCATAATGGAGGTTCTTTTAGTCCACCCGGCATCGGGGGATGAAATCACTACATGTGGGTACAGTGGTGCAAACTCTGCAGAGTCAAAACTGTCATGACAGCCGTGCTCACGGTCAAGAGCGGCTTGGACTTATTCATAATTAGAGGAATGATGGTTTTGGGAAGTTGTGGATGTTAAGCGGGGAGCTTAACCTTGGAAATCATGTTATGGTCATTTGATTATGATGATGGGATGGGAGATTGGTACCATTTCACCTGTGTAGTAATGTAGGTGCTTAATAAGCTAAGGTGATAGGTATTAATTGCATAGTGCTTTAACCATGAGTTCAACCTTCCCTTGTTCTAGCCATGCATGACATAACTTTCCCACCACTTACTGAGTACCATCGGTACTCATCCTTGCATATTTGTTGGTTTATATTGCTGCTCAGGTCAAGATAATGAGGTGGTGTATAATGACCAAGATTTTGGACCCGAAGAAGGTTTCTAGGTTCATGGAGACCCCCGGGCAACGCCTGTGACGGAGCCCACGAGAATAATTATTCCGCTGCTAGTTTATTTACTTGTGATGAACTTATTATTGTCCATCGAGACATTTGCTATGTAAGACTTATTTATATTCGACACCTGGCTTGTTATAAATGATGCTTCACTATTTGTCATCACATGTATGAGAAAATGATCCTAGCATACATGTGATATTCACTTGGTTGTTCTTCGAAAAAACCGGGTGTGACACCGGCGTAGTATGGGTGTGTTGGATGGTGCGGGGAATAGGTGTCAGCTGGACTACCATATGAACCGCAAGGCTCAAGAGGGGGCCACTGTAGCGGGGTTGGAGCCTCTTGTATGCTGTTAGGGGTGAAACCTCAGTGGGCCTACGCTCGTCGGGAATCCCTTTGTAAAGGCTTCGTAGTGATCTCCTGGCTACACACCTGGGAAGTGTGAAGGTGGTTCGTGGCCACTGGCATAATGGAGGTTCTTATAGTCCACCCAGCAACGGGGTATGAAATCACTACATGTGGGTACAGTGGTGCAAACTCTGCAGAGTCAAAACTGTCATGACAGCCGTGCTCACGGTCAAGAGCGGCTTGGACTTATTCATGATTAGAAGATGATGACCTTGGAGGTTGTGGATGTTAAGCAGGGAGCTTAACATTGGAAATGATGTTATGGTTATTTGATTATGATGATGGGATGGGAGATTGGGACCATTTCACTTGTGTAGTAATGTAGGTGCTTAGTAAGCTAAGGTGGTAGGCAATAATTGTTTAGCGCTTTAACCATGAGTTCAACCTGTCCTTGTTCTAGCCATGCATGACATAACCTTCCTCCACTTGCTGAGTACCAACGGTACTCAAACTTGCATATTTGTTGGTTTATATTGCTGCTCAGGTCAAGAGAATGATGTGGTGTTCAATGACCAAGACTTCGGACCCGAAGAAGGATTTTAGGTTCATGGAGTCCCCCGGGCAACGCCTGTGACGAAGCCCACAAGAACAATATTCCGCTGCTATTGTATTTACATGTTATGAACTTATTATCGTCCATCGAGACATATGCTATGTAAGACTTATTTATATTCGACACCTGGCCTGTAATAAATGATGCTTCACTATTTGTCATCACATGTATGAGAAAATGATCCTGGCATACATGTGATATTCACTCGGTTGTTCTTCGGAGAAACCGGGTGTGACACTGGGTATTGAGGCATTGCTTGTCATCCAGAGGGTAGGTTGAGAGCTTGAGGTGTAAATCAGCTGGCGGTGGATGCGCGCGCAGAGACCTCTTGCTCGGGACGATAGGACCGGTTCAATATTTGGCTGACGGGTGAAAGGTGGTTGCGTACGACGTCCGTGATGGTTGCTGTAGGCAACATCGAGTACGGGCGTGGGTCATTCGGGTAACATTGCAGGTGTAAATCGATTATAATCACCGTCCCTCGCGGTCAGCGAGTACAACTTGTTCAGTGTACCGTGACGTAGAAAGAACAGGCTAGATACATGTTAAAAGTTTGCTGATTTGAAAGCTGTACTTTGAAGTTAATGACTTGCTGTAGTTTAGAGCTAATTAAAGTTCTTTTCGACCTTTGGCAAAGTACATGAGAGAAATGCGTTTCTTGTTTGATTGCGGCTCTCTCATGTGCCTTAGCGTGAGGTTCTCCACAACCTGCTGCTAAAACTTGAAAGTAAGGTTCAAATAATTAGGCGAGTCCTTTGCAACTTATTTACCTCAGGTACCTTAAAACCCTTCATGTAGAAGTTTCATGTATAGGAGAGATGAGTCAGACTTGCTGAGCCATCGTGCTCATTGCTTGTGTTTGAAGCTTTTGCAGGGGTTTATGAGGAAGGGACTCCCGAGTAAGAGACAGAACCCCAAGAGGGAAACCCCGTCGAGTGGGAGTCGTGCACGCTGCCGTGTTAGTGTGTGTGCGTGCTGGCGGGGACACGTTCACGGGCTGAACGTGAACTCGATGCGTAGTCTACGCCCGGGAGTGTAACCGAACTGTTTTGTTGTAAAAATGTTCATAAACTGATTTATGTAATAAAACTTTGCTTTTGCTTTGTATCTTTGATGTGCGTTATCTGGTGCTGTGCAACGCAGCACCCCTCAGCGTGATCCTGGCTCGATGATGCCGTGGGGCCGTGTCAGCGTTGATCTTGTTGGGAGCTATATTTGAATTAATTCAAAACTGAATTTGAAATTATAATTCAAAGTTTAATCAAATTTAGCCAATCAACTTCAATTTGAGGAATTCAAATTTGGCTCGTGACTTTTTGGCTAAGTCTCCAATTTAATTGTGAGTAGCTCAGAAAATATCAGGGAACAAATAAAAAGAATTAGAGGGGGGAAGGGACCCACTGTAAGTGAGTGAATGTTCACTGAACCAACTGAAACGCACAGAAGCTTCCCCGGTGACCATCGCTCAGCCACGTCCTGCCGGTGCGCGCCCCAACCATCCACCTCACGGCAATTTTGACGCTGAAAAATCCAGCATGACTCTTAGCTGCATCCTTCTCATCGTCTCTGGGTCGAGCCGAGCACCCACACGCTCTGTTTTTCTTATTCCGCGATTTGCCACCGCCGAACCCTCTCTGCTTCCCTGTCGCCCCGCTGTTCTAAGCAGTATCGTGGGCAACGATCAAAAGCGAAGAGGACCGCCCTACACTGCTCGAACTCATGGTGAAAACCTCATCTCCTTTCGTGCACTATGGAGGAAGAATTTTCCCATTTACCGCACGGGTGTTCATAGAACCGATGTGCTCAAACTACCAAAATTCATGACACGTAGTTGATCCTAGCTTTTATTTAGTGCACCACACATTCTATACGTCGCTACGATCATATAGGGTCAACAAGCACCGAAAACATCGAGTATAGGCTTTGTTCGTCGGGTTTTTTGGGACGCCGCCGAATTTTGACCTTGGTCGACGGTAAGCTCATATCTCCGGTTGTTTTCATGGCGAACCGGCTCCATATTCGTGCTTAGCATGTGACAACGGAGCTATAGGAGGAAACTGCTTCCAAAATAAGTAGTGGTAGAGCTCAGGCCACCTCGCCGGAGTTCAAGCCGCCACTGTCGCCGTCGCCGACTAGGTTCTGACCGCTGAGAGCCCTAGCTGCCCCCATCAATGAGTTCCCCGAGTTCTAAAACCTAGGGGTGGCAAGTATCAGCCCCAGGGACGGCCAGGAATGCCGTTTGGGTGGACCTCGCCGGTGCGCGCCGCCGCCCGAGCGCTCTGGCGCGAGGTGGAAGACGCCGAGGGGGTGGGGCCCGCTGTCAGATTTTTAAACATTTCCAATGTTCAGTTTTTAGTTTAAACTTTAAATAGCTATAACTTTGTGTAGAAGCACCAAAATTTAGTGAACCAAATTTTGTTGGATTCAGCTCTCCGAGTAATTTCCAGCAAAAATAAGTTTCAGTCCATGAAACCAAATCTTTTTTCTAGAATTATTTCCCCAAAATTTAAACTGTTGGGAATTTTATCTGGAGATTTCCTTTATGGAAAATTCTAAAATTTGGCTAGGATGTTCATTTGAATATCCTTAAGTCACATAAAAAACTTCAGATTCATCCGAGTTTATTTTGTCCCCCTGATGGTGTTATTAATTGAACTGTCCTGCGAAAATAGGAAAATGTTCAGAAACATTTTCATAAATTTTCTAAATCTTGATTAGCTAATAACTTTCTATAGGATTCTACAAATTACATGAAACCAATTCCATTAGAAGCATCTCAAACTCTAGTTTCCAGAAAGTAATGGCTTGCTCCATGAAAATCTCTGGAAATCCTTAGAAGCTCTAGTAATGGCCAATTGTACATTTATTTGCGCAGGGCTCAAATGAGCTTCGTTTCAAATGAAATTTGGCCAAGTCTCTGGATAGGTTCTCACCAAGCCACAGTAAAAATTTCAAATCCGAAAGGGATGTCTAGCTAGAGTTAGGGTCGTTATAGTTGTCAACTCAACATAATTGCATTAAAATTGACATCTATCGTTAATTTGATTACGTGTAGTCGCTGAAAGCAAGGAAACCCCGAAGATCTTGGACTTCATACCTCCGGAGGAGACTCCAACCACTGACCAGTAGCTACAAGGCAAGCCCCGGTTTGCATTTAACAATTTTTTTTCAAGTTTTGCTTTATATTCACTTAAATTGTGGTATGTAGGTGCATTAGGTGTAGGATGGTTGAAACCCTAATTGCATAACCAGATTATCCTAAATAGAGTGAGGGTAGTGTCTAAGTCCTGAAGTAGAATATGCTGTGCTTAATGTTTTATAGGTGTCGGTACAAGTCAAGTAGTTGGAATCTACTCGCGAGTATAGGATTCGCCACATATGGAATTGGTTCGAGATGTGAGATAACTTTTGTAAGAAAAATGAGACTAGGAAGGGGCGTAGGACGCAGCAAGAGGAAAATTTGTGCGCGTAGCCCTGCCCGTATCGATTGAGGACCGATCCGTGTGCTGACTCGCTGAACAAGTTTGAATGTACCAAAGACATATGGGATATATGGGGTCTGATAAACTGATGTAACCTATACATCTGGCCGTCGAGGTATAAGCCACCCGGTTGGGCGCCGTTCACCGTCACGGTGAGAGGTAGACAACCGGAGGGGAAGTGGCAAGTGGCAGCTCGTGACACCATGTCGCGTTTCTGCCAGCTACACGTGAGAGCTATGGAGGGTACTCCATACGCGCTCGTTCCGGTGGAGGGACAGTCTCATCATGTGTGGGAAGGGAGGTACCGGGAGGCAACCGATCCGGGTTGCCCAAGGTACAGCCCCGCGGAGGCAAACCTCAGCCTCCAAATGAGGGCGGGAAAGGCCGTGATGGACAGCCAAGCTGTTCATACGGAGTGTCTCACCGCATAGCTCAAGGAGAGCACAAGCCGTGGAGACCATTTCGAGAGTGCTCAAAGCGCACTCCGCAATGTGCTCCTTCCGACAATCAAGTGACTGAACGAACAGAATAATCAGTTGCATCGTCTGAAGAAGGTGAAGAAGAAGAGCCATGTCGAATTGCAAGAACTGGTGCAGACTCTAACCCAGCAGAATGAGGACCTTATTCAAGAGCGAGATGATGCTATTGAGGAAGGGCAAGGCTGGGAAGAAGACTACAACCAGGCCATGGATGAGGTTCACGCGTTGCAGGACCTCGTACCTCCGGTATTGGGCATACCGGTGGTCTTGGGTCTTCCAGCAATGGGAGAACCTGAGATGGGAGAGGAGGTTGTAGATCCGGATCCACCAGCAGAGGTAGCGGAGGAGGACGACCCACAGGAAGTCGAGTTTTACTCCGAGTAGGAGGTTACCGTTGCCAAGTAGGGCGACCAGAGTAGTGTAATCCAAACTTTTGTATCCGGTGACATGTCGTTTAGGCAGTAGCGTATGTATAGGTAGTGACGACATGAGCACGACTTCTCGGAGACTGAGAATAATGTATCTTGTATAAAGTTCATGCTTTATCAATATATGTGAATGTTGTGCAAATTATTCATGCGTCGCTTCAATACCTACTGTTTCATATGGAATTTTTAAGTATGACATGTGATAATCGCTGCTGTTTTGAATTGCAGAATGACTCGTACTCGTGCCAACCCGGACATTGGGGGTTCTAGTCCAGGGGGAGTAACCTCCCAACAGCCTCCCGAGGACTCCTCGGGACAGAAGCAGCAACAGCAACAGCAAACACCGCCACCTCCACCGCCAACGGTTACATTGGCCGACATAGTTGCAGCAATGGCGGGTTCTCATCAGCAGCACATGGAGTTGCTGCAAACTCTGATTGCCAATACGTCTCGACCAGAGAGGCGTCAAGATCGTGAGGAGCACCAACAGAGCTCCTACTCTGACTTTCTGGCAACTCATCCCCCGGTATTTTCAAGGGCGGATGAACCCATCGATGCGGACAACTGGCTCGGCGCGATGGAGATGAAGTTCGGGCCGCTCCAAGTGAGTGAGCAGCGCAAGACTCAGTTCGGGGTCCAACAGCTCCAGGGATCCGCGAGTGCATGGTGGGTGAACTACTGTGCTTCACAGCCAACCGACCGAGTTATGACCTGGGCGGAGTTCCGGAAAGCCTTCAGGGCCTATCATATACCGCCGGGTCTCATGAAGAGGAAGACGCAGGAGTTTTTACACCTGCTGCAAGGGAGCCGGAACGCGCTGGAATACTCCAGGGCGTTCAACGATCTCGCGCTCTACGCGTCGTATCACGCCGATACTGACGAGAAACGGCGGGACCACTTCTACCAGGGGCTTAACCCGCTCCTGAAGGACAAACTGGCGATGTTCAATCGTGGCAGCCTCAATGACATAATTGATGCTGCGATTGTTCAGGAGGACTCCGGTAAGGAGTTAGCGGCGGCGGAAAGAAAGCGAAGCGCGCCATAAAGCAGCGGAGAAGGAGGCGGTCCTTCTCAGAAATTTTGGATGGTGAATTGCCCACCATCAGGTTCACGCTGGCAGCCACCACAGAGGTCGATGCCATTCCGCAGTCGGCCCTATTCTTCACCGGCATTCAGGCCCGCACTGCCAGCACTACCTCCGCAACAACAACAGTAACAGCGGGCGTTGCCACGTGCGTATGCACCTCAGCAGCGGATGCCGGGCTTTCGTCCCCCAAGCACCGGACAAGCAGCGGCCACATGCTACAAATGTGGTCGGCCAGGACACTTCACCAGCAGTTGCCCGGAGAGGCAGAGCGGCGGAGTTGCACCACAACTTCCGGGGAGGAATCAACCCCGGAACCCCACTAATGTGCGGCGGGCAAACCCTAGGCCCGGCACTGTCCACCAACTTGCCATAGAGGACGTGCCAGAGGGAGAGCCAATCCTTGCGGGTATGTTCCAACTCCACCAGCATCCCGCCATAGTATTATTTGATTCAGGTGCCACGCATAGCTTTATTAGCCACACTTTCATTGCTAAATACAGCTTGCAAATACTGCCCACCGATAATCCTTATTTGGTTTGTTCACCGGGTGGGAAGATTTCAGCAAGCATTATGGTCCCAAAAGCGCCATTATGCTTAGCGGGTAGAGTGTACCCTACGTCTCTCATAATTTTAGAGGGACAAAAGGTCGATGCCATCTTAGGGATGTCGTGGTTAACCCGCCACGGCGCTGTTTTAGACACCGTCCTCTGAATTGTGCACTTGAACTCAAAAGTGCACGAATCTCATTCCTTATTTCTGGACAGTCCAGAAATAAAACTTCCAAGTGTCTATCAATCCACAACCATCAGATTGGAAGATATTCCAGTGGTCCGAGAGTTCTCTGACGTGTTCCCGGATGAATTACCGGGGATGCCGCCCGATAGAGAGGTGGAGTTCAAGATTGAACTTGCACCGACAACCATGCCAATATCCCGAAGGCCGTACAAGATGGCGCCCAAGGAGTTGGCTGAACTGAAGACCCAGCTAATGGACCTGCTGGAGAAGGGTTTTATTAGGCTGAGCTCCTCGCCATGGGGCTGTTCGGCATTATTTGTGAAGAAGAAAGACGAGACATTATGGCTTTGCGTGGACTATCGTCCACTAAACGCCGTAACCATCAAGAACAAGTACCCGTTGCCACGGATCGAAATGTTGTTTGATCAGTTGGTCGAAGCAAAGATCTTTCCCAAGATGGACCTAAGATCCGGGTACCATCAGATTAAGATACGGGCTGAGGATATTCCGAAGACGGCTTTCTCGATGAGGTACGGGCTTTATGAGTACCTGGTCATGTCCTTCGGCCTCACCAACGCTCCAGCTCACTTCATGTATTTGATGAACTCGGTATTCATGCCGGAGCTGGACTAGTTTGTCATGGTCTTCATCGATGACATATTGGTATATTAGGCTGAGCTCCTCGCCATGGGGCTGTTCGGCATTATTTGTGAAGAAGAAAGACAAGACGTTATGGCTTTGCATGGACTATCGTCCACTAAACGCCGTAACCATCAAGAACAAGTACCCGTTGCCACGGATCGAAATGTTGTTTGATCAGTTGGTCGAAGCAAAGATCTTTTCCAAGATGGACCTAAGATCCGGGTACCATCAGATTAAGATACGGGCTGAGGATATTCGAAAGACGGCTTTCTCGATGAGGTACAGGCTTTATGAGTACCTGGTCATGTCCTTCGGCCTCACCAATGCTCCAGCTCACTTCATGTATTTGATGAACTCGGTATTCATGCCGGAGCTGGACTAGTTTGTCATGGTCTTCATCGACGACATATTGGTATATTCCAAGTCAGAGGAAGATCACAAGAAGCATCTGCATATAGTCTTGCAACAGCTGCGGGATCACAAGCTATACGCGAAATTCAGCAAATGTGAATTCTGGATATCGCAAGTACCTTTTCTCGGGCATATCATCTCAGCGGAGGGTATTGCTGTAGACCCCAGCAAGATCACACAAGTGCTGAATTGGAAGTCCCCGAGAACTGGTCACGAGGTACGGGGTTTCCTCGGACTCGCGGGATATTATCGGAGGTTCATCCTGAACTTCTCGAAGATTTCCAAGCCTATGACGGAGCTGCTAAAGAAGTCTACCAAATATGTTTGGAGTCCAGCAAGTGAAGCAGCGTTCAAGGCATTAGTGAAGCACCTGACATCAGCACCGATTTTTGCGCAGCCAGACACAACAAAACCGTTCGATGTGTACTGCGATGCATCCGGCATTGGGCTCGGATGTGTGCTGATGCAAACCGAAGAGTGGTCGCGTATGGATCACGGCAGCTCAGAAACCATGAGCAGAATTATCCAACTCACGATTTGGAGCTCGCTGCCGTGGTAGTTGCACTAAAAATGTGGAGGCACTACCTACTCGGTAACCTTGTACATTTATATACCGACCACAAGAGCCTCAAGTACATATTCACTAAGAAGGAGCTGAACATGAGGCAGCGAAGATGATTAGAATTGATAAAGGATTACGAAATAGAGATCCATTATCACCCCAGCAAGGCAAACATAGTGGCAGATGCACTGAGCCGCAAGTCACACGTCAACAACCTGACCATCACACCGTTGGAAGACAGCGAACTACCACTGCATGAGATTCCACATGGAGCTCTCTACAACTTAGCTTTGATCCCCACTTCCGTGAAGAGATAGCGGCAGCCGAGAAGAATGACAAGGACATGTCATATTTGCGGAGACGTGTAGACAGTGGGGAGCTGAAATGTTTCCGGAAGGACAGAGACGGCGTCCTATGGTTCAAGGACCGGATCGTCGTACCCCGTAACCTGGAGTTACGGAAGAAAATTTTTGATGAGGCTCACTTGTCAAAATTTTCTATTCATCCCGGCAGCAACAAAATGTATCAAGAACTCAGAAGCAAGTTTTGGTGGACACGGATGAAGCGGGAGATCACCAAGTACGTGTCCGAGTGTGATACATGTCGAAGGGTGAAGGCAGATCATATGCGGAAACCGGCATTGCTACAACCACTGGGTGTTCCTGCCTGGAAGTGGGAGGATGTGAGCATGGACTTCATCGTCGGTTTACCCACAACTTTTCAGAAGCATGATTCTGTGTGGGTGATCGTCGACCGGCTAACCAAAGTTTCCCATTTCATCCCGGTCAACACCAACTACAACGCCAAGAAGTACGCGGAACTGTACATCTCACGGATCCTATGCTTATATGGCGTACCCCGTACCATCATATCAGATCGAGGCACTTTATTTGTGTCCCGTTTTTGGGAGCAGCTACAGGCTGCATTGGGGACGAAGCTGATCCGTAGTTCAGCATACCACCCGCAGACGGATGAGCAAACCGAGCGGGTAAATCAGATTCTAGAGGACATGTTACGAGCTTGTGCTATCAACCACGGAAAGAATCGGGATGATCACTTGCCGTTAGCCGAGTTCTCATACAACAATGGGTACCAAGCCAGCATCAAGATGGCGCCTTATGAGGCGCTATATGGGAGGAAATGCCGCACACTACTAAATCGGTGTGAGTCTGGCGAAAGGGTTACCTTCGGGATTGATCTTGTCAACAACGTGGAGGAAAGGGTTCGACTGATTCAAGCAAACCTAAAAGCCGCCCAATCCCGACAGAAACAATATGCGGACCGGAGAAGGCGCCCATTACAATTTGAAGTCGGGGATCACGTATACCTACGTGTGTCTCCAATGAAGGGCGTGAACAGATTCGGGGTGAGAGGAAAGTTGGCACCCCGATTCATCGGTCCATTTCAGATTACCGAAAGATGTGGATCAGTAGCATACCGGCTGGAATTACCAGAAGCACTCACTGGTGTGCACGACGTCTTTCATGTTTCCCAGCTGAGGAAGTGTCTCAAGCTATCAACTACCATTCAGATGGAGGATATTGAAGAACTGCAACCGGATCTCACATATCGGGAGGAACCGTTTCAGATTGTAGATGAAAAGGCCCAAACCACACGCAACAATACGTTGTGGTTCTACAAAGTTCTGTGGAGTAATCACTCCATGGATGAAGCGACATGGGAGAGCGAAGGATTTCTTCACGCTAACTACCCCGACTTTTTCACGTCGCATATCCGGTAATTTTCCACCGTCCTCTCTCTCATTTTCACCTTATAATCTCGGGACGAGATTCTTTTAAGGGGGAGGAATGTAAAGGCCTCAGTTTTTGACACATGTTTAAAGTGTTCATCACCACACAACACACCTCATTTGAAGAAAGTTGATGAACACATTTGAAGAGCAAGTAACCATTATCAACATGCTCATTAGAGAATAAACTCACAAAATGCAAAAGTGGTATTTCCCACATGCATCATCTAGGGGCTGGGCATATGAAAACTCCTACACCTTGCTAGGGATGTCCATGCCAAGTTTCACCCAAATTCAAAACCTTTTTGAGGTATTTTTGGGTATAGCTAGAAAGAGGGTGGTTTGAAATCAAATTCAAATTCAAACTGTTTTTACCCCATGAATTCAAAAGTGGGAAACATATTCATACTCAGCACATTTTTGTGAGCTCACACACCAATTTTCACTCCATTTGGAGTTGATCTTGACATGAACTAAGTGTAGCAAATTCAAACTTTATTTGAATTTCAAACTGAACATGTGCTAAAATTTAGTCAAACCAAACCCAATTTGAATTCTAACCAATTAAAATGGCTCAGGGGTGAATAATTCAAATCACCATGGGCATTGTAGGGCTTACTGTTTACAACAGTGATAGAGAGTTAATCTGAGAGGTTAAAATGGGGGTGGGACCCACCTGTCATAGGCTGCTGAAAACTTGCAACCGAAGCAGTGGACTTTGCCTCTGTCTGTTCAATGCCACTGAGGGCTGCTCGTGCGCCACCGAGGAGAGCCAGCGCCACCAGCTGCTTCCCGCCTCCACGAGCGAGCCCAGGGTTGGTTCCAGGGTCCTCTTAAGGCGCCCCAAGCGCTCCACCGAAGCGATCATCGCTCGCTTCCTTCTCCCCAGTAAACACCGAGCTCCTCGGCCCTCCGCCTCTCTGCTCGATCGGGAAACCGTGAAAACATCGCGCCCAATCCTCCCCCAAGCGGCTAGGCAGCACCCTGAGGTCAACCTCCACTTCCCCGACGCCAAAAACCCCGAGCTCCGGCCTCCCTTGCCCGAGAACGATCGCCACAACGGCGACCTAACCTCAGCCGAAGGTCGGACGCTCGTGGACAGCGTTCCACAGGGGCTTTCATGGGCCAGCAAGAATGGCAACGGGAGCGCGCGGCCACCATGTTGCTCTCCTCCAGGTCTTGAAGCAAACCGTGGAGCATCCGCTACGAATTTCCAGATTTTGCTCCGGCGGTCTAAAACCGAGCTTCCAGTACGGTTTCTTAGAATTTCCGCTCTATGATCCTTCTTAAGTTATCAAATCTTGCACATAGGCTCTGGACTAGCCGGCGATCATTTTCCTTTTAGCATCCGTTGTATGAAACCGACTAGGAGTGACAAATTTTGAGCTCGATCAAGGACGTTCGTGGCGGGCATGATCGGTCACACGGTGCCGACCAACTTGCCGCCATGTTTGAACACCTTTGAGACCTTGTTGAGCTTCCTAGAGGTGTACTGATGCTGTAGAACTGTTTGTTCGAGGTCTTGGCGGGTTAGAACCCACGGCCAACGGCGCCGAACCTCAACCGAGGCCGCCGCACGTCGCCGGGTTATTTCCGGTCACCGCCAGTTCGAACTGACCCCACAGACGTGTTCCTCGATGTTGATAACCCCCTAGCGGCAAGTTTTAGAGCGTGCTGTGCCGGCAGCGGCAATCCGGCGAGCTGCGGTTCTGCTCCGGCGAGGGGAGGCGGCGCGTGCGCGAAGGAGCGTCGGGAGGAAGACGAAGCCGGGTGGCCCACTAGTCAGCGGCTCGGATTTTAAATCGGGATCAGTCTGCGGCTCGGATCCGGTGTGCTGGCGCGCAAAAACACCGTGGACCCCGGTGTGCCATCGCCCCAGAGCCCAACACGTGTCCCCGTGGACCCACCGGCAGATTTATACTTTTCCCGATTTTCAGATTCCATTCAAACTTCAAATCCTCATAACTTTGGCTAGGAACATCCAAATTGAGTGAACCAAATTTTGTTGGATTCAGCTCTCTGAATACTTTCCAACATTTAACTTCATGAAAATCCTTATTTCTCCAGAATTAATTCCTCAAAGTTTAAATTGTTTGGAATTTTAACTGGAGAATCCTTTGGAGGAAAATTCTGAAATTTTGCTGGGATGTTCACCAAAATATCCCTGAACTACCATAAAAATTTCAGATCCATTTGAGCTCATTTGATCCACCTAATGGTTTGATTAATGAATCTGTTCCAGAGAAAATGGAAAATGTTCAGAAACATTCTTCAGAATTTCTCTGAAATTGATTAGCCCATATATTTAGCTAGGAACCTTCAAATTAAGTGAGACCAACTTCATTTGAACCATCTGAAAATCTAGTTTTCAGAAAGACATGGCTTGCTCCATGAAAATCCCTAGAACACCCTAAGAGTTCCAATTATTTGTGGAGAGCTCAAATGAGCTTTGCTGCAACTAAAACTTGGCCAAGTCACTGTTTAGGTTGTAACCAAGCCACAGTAAAAATTTCAGGGTCAGTGGGTCTGTCTAGTGAGACTTATAAGGTTCACAAGTTTAATTCAAATAATGCATTTAAATTAACACATATACTTGTATCTCATGTAGTCACTAAGGTCGAGGAGGAACCTGAAGTCGTAGACTTCATTACTCCGGAAGAGCAGCTAGCCTACGACCAAGAGCAGCAAGGCAAGCTCTGGTTTGCATTAACCCTTTTACAATTTTTTATTATTTTTAGAACTTACTTTGAGTACCATTAATTCTTGCATTAGAGTCTTGTTTGAAAACCCCAAATGCATAGCCAAGAAATCCATGGTTTGGGATTAGGATTGAAAACCTCGTTAGCCACTGCAATGCTTAAGATAGAGTCGGATTTGGTACAAGTCGAGTAGTTAGAACTACTCGCGAGAATAGGCTAGAGGCACATCGCTCGGGTAAAGATAGCAAATGAAACACATGGCAAGAAAAATGAGACCGAGCGGAGAGTTAGGGCAGCAGGACTTTGGGGCCTGTGTGCTATAGCTCCGCTTGTGTCGATCGAGGACCGAGCCGTGTGCGGGCCTGTTGAACAAGCTAGAACAGTACCAAAGACCTATCGGCTATATGGGAACCGGGAAACCGATGTAACTCAGGTAGCTGGGTGTTGAGGCATAGCTGGTCGTTCAGAGGTGTGAGACCTATGTGTGCTGAATACATTGGCGATTAGGATAAAAGTTAGCATTAACATTCAAAGTTTTGAATATTGCCAAAACATTCTTCTGTGGCAAGGTCCGACAAGTTCTTTGTTAGGTCCACCAAGTGTTGGCAAGGTCCGACGCAAGGTATGGAGAGCTCCTGCAAGGTCCAAAGAGCTTCTGTGAGGTCTGGAGCTTGTTTTTAGGGAGCTCCCATGAAGTTCAACTCGTAGAACTGCAGCGTCTTGTTTTTGCTTTTAACTCACAATGTTTCAAACTTGCTTTATGGGAAGGTTTGCTTAGTATTAATTTGCTGAGTTTTGGTGTGTTTTGGTGGTTATGGCTGTTATCATTTGATATGGTTTGCAACATGCTTATGTGACGTGCTCATGTAAGGTGTTGCTTGAGTTCAAGAAATGGCTGGTGACGGGATCCTTGGACTAGTCTCAGGGAGGAGATGAGGTTCCAACAACCAAGTTCGGGAGGAGCTGTGGTTGAGTTGATCGGGAGGTCGCGCAGCATGTTTGGATCAAGGGCAGTGCATATGAAGGTTGCGTGTATGTCGTTGGAAGGTGTTTGCACGTGTGCAAGGAGTGCATGGACGTTGCAACATTGTTCCAAGGCGTGATGAAGAGAAGTGGACGTAAAGAATTGGTCGGAAAGGTCCAACCGACTAGGTTATGGACTCAGGTTGCGGCTGAGTCGTGTTTGACTCAAATATGGAATGTTTTGAGTTGGTTATGATAGGATTTCGTGTGGGTCATGAATTTGAGTTGTTTTAGTAATGTTTGGGACGTTCCTAAGGTGTTTGGAAGTTTTAAGATTGCTTCTATCTGCGTATAGAAGAGTCTTGAGCAGTATTGGAAAGTTACAGTTTGAATCCAAGTAGGAGTAGGAGTCCTAGTTTGAGTTGAGTTGGCCTTAGGGCTGGTTATATAAGCAAGGGGGGCCAAGTCTCGTGGGTGCACGACTTTGGGCTGTTCCTCTTGTGTTTCTATTGAATAAAGTTCATAGTTTCGAGGAGCTTTTGTGCCTTGTTCGTCCGACTTGATTTTCGTCAAGTCTTTCTCGCCGAGTTTCTGGACAGACCAACGTTGCTTCGGAGTTTCGTTCATAACTCAAGTTTTACAGATCCGATTGACGTGATTCTTTTTGGGTTGTCTTCACAACTCAATTATCTATCATCTGTGAAATTTTCACGAGCTTCGGATCTGTAGTTTTTGAGATACACGAGTTTCTTTGCAGCGTTGCAGATCTGTTTTATATTGGGTAGAACAGATTGATCTTCGTTTAATGTTTTGATCGTATCTCAAGTTTTACTTCGTGTTTTCAAGTGATTCTTGTTGCATTAGATCCGTGACTTGATTCTATAACTCTCTACTTTATTTGTCACTGTTGAACACGTTTGAAAACACTTGCACACACGGTTTCTTTAACCGATTGATTTTTTGCTGAGGGGTTTTTGTTGTTTCCGCTGCGAAAAGTTTTAATCTACCATTCACCCCCCTCTGTTAGCTTTTCACGTGCTCTTCGATCCTACAAGAGTGTAGGTTGAGAGCTTGAGGTGTAAATTGGCTGGCGGCACTGAGATGCGCATGCAGTGACCTCTTTCTCGGGACGGTTGGACCGGTTCAACATTGTGCTAACAGGAGAAAGGTGGTTGCGTACGGCGTCCGTGATGGTTTCTATAGGCAACATCGAGTACGGGCATACGTGACGGGTTATTCGGGTATCACTGCAGGTGTAAATCGATTATAATCGCTGTCCCTCACGGTCAGTGAGTACCACTTGTTCAATGTACCGTGACGTAGCAAGAACAGGCTAGTTACATGTTAAAATGTTGCTGATTGAAAGATGGACTTTGATTGTTAATAATTTGCTGTAGTTTAGAGCTAATTAAAGTTCCTTTCAACTTTGGGCAAAGTACATGAGAGAAATGCGTTTCTTGTTTGATTCCGGCTCTCTCATGTGCCTTAGCGTAAGGTTCTCCACAACCTGCTGCTAAAACTTAAAAGTAAGGTTCCAATAATTAGGCGAGTCCTTTGCAAATTGTTTTATCTCATGTACCTATCACCCCTCATGTAGAAGTTTCATGTTTAGGAGAGACGGGTCAGTCTTGCTGAGCCTTCGTGCTCACTGCTTGTGTTTGAAGCTTTTGCAGGGTTCTATGAGGAAGGGACTCCCAAGGAGGAGACGGAACCCCAGGAGGAGAATCCCGTCGAGTGGGAGTCATGCACGCCGCCGTGTTAGTCTGTGTGCGTGCTAGAGGGGGCACGTTCACAGGCTGAACGTGAACTCAATGGTTAGTCTACACCCGTGAGTGTGGACTGGACTATTTTGTTGTAAAAATGTTCATAAACCTCTTTATGTAATAAAACTTTGCTTCCGCTTTGTACCTTTGGTGTGTGTTATCCGGTGCTGTGCAGCGCAGAACCCCTCAGCGTGATCCTGGCTCGGCAAGACCGTGGGGTCGTGTCACAGCGCTCCACCGAGCAGTGGGGGTGGAGCTCCCCAAAATACTGAATGGTGTATCGGACACCATCCGGTCAACAGTGGCATCCACCGGCACGACGACAACAGTTTGGGGGTCGTCCTTATCACCCTCCCCATTCCGACCGCTGATGATACCACCGCGACCCCAACCGCAGCAACAGCAGCAGATGGTACCCGGGCATTTCCACAGCAACAACGCGCCCCGGGATTCAGTTCACTGGTCAGCGGAGGACCGCCTCGCTACACATGCTTCATGCGTGGCCGGGCTGGCCATCTCTACAAGGACTGTCCACAGGGGCAGCAAAGCAGCAGGAAAGCCAAATATCATGGCGGTGCTCGAGGCCGACCACCGGCTAAGAAGGGAGGTCAGCGACCCGGGGGCGTCCGTTACCTCGACAATGAGGACGTCCTGGAAGGAGAGAATGTTCTGGCGAGGACGTTCACTCTCAACGATCGTGCAATCATCATTCTATTTGATTCTGGTGCAACCCACAACTTCATAAGTGCATCATATGTGGCTAAGCATTAATTGCAAGTCTTTCCAACCGAGTGCTCATATATGATTTGCTCACCGGGAGGGAAGATTTCAGCAAATATGTGATTCCAGAAGCACCACTGTGCTTGGGTGGGAGGATATATCCCACCACCATGATTATCCTTGAAGGGCAGAAGATTGACACAATCTTAGGAATGTCATGGCTAAGCTACCATGGCGCTGTCCTGGAAACTTTATCACGGATGGTCCACCTCACTCTCCACTCTACCATCCGCATTCGCTAATATTAGACAGCCCTGTCCTAGAAGTTTCAGTCGCCTATTATACTGAAACTCCCAAGTTGGAGGACATCCCCGTCATCCGAGAATACCAAGATGTGTTCCCAGATGATCTTCCGGGCATGCCACCAGAACGGGATGTTGAGTTCAAGATTGAACTTGCACCCGAGACAACACAAATATCATGGAGACCGTATAAGATGTCTCCGAATGAGCTGGCTGAGTTGAAGAAACAGCTCAATGACTTGTTGAGCAAGGGTTTCATTAGACCTAGTTCCTCGCCATGGGGATGCTCGGCGCTGTTCACAAAGAAGAAAGATGAAACCTTGAGATTGTGTGTGGACTACCAACCGCTCAACGCCGTCACTGTCAAGAACAAATATCCACTGCCCCGCATTGATATCCTGTTTGATCAATTTGTGGGTGCAAGTGTGTTTTCAAACATGGACCTTCGCTCCGGGTATCATCAAATAAAAATCCGTGCGTAGGATATTCCGAAGAAGGCATTCTTGACAATATATGGACTATATGAATATCTCGTCATGTCTTGTGGTCTCACCAATGCCCCGGCACATTTCATGTACCTCGTGAACTCAGTGTTCCTGTCGGAGTTGCACAAGTTCATGGTGGTGTTCATAGATGACATCTTTGTTTACTACTAGTTTGAAGAAGAACACACCCAACACTTGCGTATCGTCCTTCAACGAGTACGGGACCATAAGCTCTATGCCAAGTTCAGTAAATGTGAGTTTTGGATTAGCCAAGTGCCATTTTTGGGACATATCATCTTAGCGGAAGGCATTGCGGTTGATCCAAGCAAGATTGAGAAGGTGCTGAAATGGAAAGCTCCCACTTCTGTCAATGAAGTCAGAAGCTTCCTCGATTTAGCGGGATATTACCGGAGGTTAATCCCAAACTTCTCCAAGCATGCTAAACCGATGACTGAATTATTGAAGAAGGAGACGAAATATGTTTGGAACTCAGCATATGAAGGATTGTTCCAAGCATTGGTGAAACATCTTACAACAGCCCCGGTCTTATCTCAACCAGATACCATCAAGCCTTTCGACGTATATTGCGATGCGTCCGGTATCGGGCTTGGCTGTGTGCTGATAGAATAAGGATGGGTGGTCGCGTATGGCTCACGCCAACTTTGAAACCACGATCAGCACTATCCGACTCATGATCTCGAGCTCGCTGCTCTGGTATTGGCGCTGAAAATGTGGAGACACTATTTTCTTGGAAACTTGGTGCATCTCTACACCGACCACAAGAGCTTAAAGTATATCTTCATGCAGAAGGAGCTGAATATGAGACAAAGTTGGTGGTTGGAATTAATCAAAGACTATGAAATTGAGATCCATTACCACCCCGGCAAGGAAAATGTGGTTGCCGACGCGCTGAGTCGGAAAGCACACGTCTATAACCTCACTATTACACCGATAGAAGAGGAAGAACTGAGTTTATACTTTGTTCCATATGGTCACTCTACAACCTTGCTCTCATCCCTACTATTAGGGAGGATATTAGTGCAGCTCAGAAAATTGACAAAGTCATGGCACATCTCCGGAAACGAAAGACAGCGGGGATAACAAATGTTTCCGGAGGGATGAGGAGGGAACACTATGGTTCATTGACCGCATAGTTGTACCCCAAGATATGGAGCTGAGGAAGAAAATATTAGATGAAACTCACTTGTCTATGTTCTCCATTCATCCGGGCAGCAAAAAAATGTACCAAGATTTGAAGAGTAAATTTTGGTGGACATGGATGAAGTGGGAAATTGCAAAGTACGTATCCAAATGTGATACGTGTAGACGAGTGAAGACTGATCATATGAGGAAATCAGGGCTGCTGCAACCTCTGAAAATTCCAGCATGGAAATAGGTAGATGTGAGCATGGACTTCATTGTAGGATTACCCATTACTTTTCACAAGCATGATTCCATTTGGGCAATCGTTGACCGGTTAACCAAGTCGGCTCATTTCATTCCTGTGTATACAAATTACCATGCTAACAAGTATGCGGAGTTGTACATTGCAAAAATCTTGTGCTTGCACGGAGTACCCAAGACCATAATCTCAGATCGAGGTGCACTATTCATGGCTCATTTCTGGGAGCAGTTGCACGCTTCTTTGGATACCAAACTGATTAGAAGCTCCGCATATCACCCTCAGACGGATGGCTAAACTGAGAGGGTGAATCAAGTGTTAGAGGACATGCTGAGAGCGTGTGCCATCCACCACGGTAACAATTGGGATGATCATCTACCGTTGGCGGAATTCTCGTATAACAACGGCTATCAAGCGAGTATCAAGATGGCACCATATGATGCTCTCTATGGTCGGAAATGCCGCACCCCATTGAACTGGTGTGAATCTGGTGAAAGGGTCACGTTCGGGATTGATCTAGTCAATAACGCCGAAGAGCGAGTTCGGGTGATTCAAGCAAACTTCAAAGTCGCTCAATCCTAACAGAAAAGATACACTGATAAGAGACGTAGGCCGCTGCATTTCAACGTCGGAGAACACGTATATCTCCGTGTGTCTCTGATGAAGTGAGTGCACCGATTCGGCGTGAAGGGGAAACTCCCTCTCCGATTTATTGGACCCTATGCCATCACCTAGAAATGTGGACCAGTGGTGTATAGAATGGAAATACCGGCATCTCTCGCTGGTGTTTATGACGTTTTCCATGTCTCACAACTTCAGAAATGTCTAAACTATACCGCTGCTGTTCCCACTGAATATATTAGCGAGTTGCAACCGTATTTAACCTACGCTGAATAGCCGGTTGAAATTATTGATGAGAGGACTAGGACCACGCCTAACAGAATGTTGTGGTTCTACAAGGTCTTGTGGAGCAACCACACCGCTGAGGAAGCAACGTGGGAGAGCGAGGATTTCCTTCGCTCAAATTATCCAGATTTCTTGGCATCTCGTCACGGGTAATTCCTCTTACATCTTTGTCTCTTCTTTTTTAATCTCGGGACAAGATTATTTTAAGGGGGGATGTAAAGGCCCAAGATTTCACTTGCTAAAATGCTCATCACATCAAACACACCACTTCTCATTTTGTGGAGGTCTCAAGAACATATGTGCAGAGCAAGTAACCACCATCAATAGGATGATTAATGAAAGTCTCACAAATCCACAAGAGGATTTCCCACAAGTAAAAATGAGGGGCTGAGCTCACAATTAGAGCCTAAACATTCTTAGGAATGCTCATGGCAAGTTTCACGCCAATCAAAACCTTTTTGAGGCGTTGTTGGATACAATCGTAAAAAAGGCTAATTTGAATGCAAATTTAATTTTAAGATACTTTCATCATCTGAATTCAAAATGTGGATTCACATTCATACTGAGCACATTTTTCTGAGTTACTCCACAAATTTTCATCCCCATTGGAGTTGATCTTGTTGGGAGCTATATTTGAATTAATTCAAAAATGAATTTGAAATTCAAATTCAAAGGTGAATCAAATTTAGCCAAACCAACTTCAATTCTAGGAATTCAAATTTGTCTCATGACTTTGGGGCTAAGTCTCCAATTTAATTGTGAGTAGCTCAGAAAATATCAGGGAACAAATAAAACGAATTAGAGGGGGAAGGGACCCACTGTCAGTGAGTGAATGTTCACTGAACCGACTGAAACGCACGGAAGCTTCCTCGGTGACCATCGCTCGGCCACGTCCTGCTGGTGCGCGCCCCAACCATCCACCTCACGGCGATTTTGACGCTGAAAAATCAAGCACGACGCCAGCTGCATCCTTCAAATCGTCTCTAAGTCGAGCCGAGCACCCACGCACTCTGTTTTTCTTCTCCTGTGTTTTGCCACCGCCGAACCCTCTCTGCTTCCCCGTCGCCCTGCTGTTCTAAGCAATATCATGGGCAACGATGAACTGCGAAGAGGACTGATCTACTCTGCTCGAAATAACGGCGAAAACCTCATCTCCTTTTGTGCACCATCGGGGGAGAATTTCCCCGTTTATCGCACGGGTGTTCATAGAACCGATGTGCTCAAACTGCCAAAATTCTTTATGTGTAGTTGATCCTTGCTTTTCTTTAGTGCACCACATGTTCTAGACGTCCCTACGATCAACAAGAATAAATAAGCACCAAAAACATCGAATATAGGCTCTGTTCATCGAGTTTTTCGGGATGCCACCGAGTTTTGACCTAGGTTGATGGTGAGCTCATACCTCCGGCCGTTTTCACGGTTAACTGGCTCCATATTCGTTCTTAGCATGTGACCACGGAGCAGTAGGAGGAAACCGCTTCCAAAATAAGGAGTGGTAGAGCTCGGGCGACCTCGACGGAGTTCAACCCGCCGCTGTCGCCATCGCCGACTAGGTTCCGGCCGCTGAGAGCCCTAGCTGCCCCCGTCAATGAGTTCCCCGAGGTCTAAAACCTAGGGGCAGCAAGTATCTGAGA
This sequence comes from Neostapfia colusana, assembly GCA_030760725.1. Lineage (NCBI taxonomy): Eukaryota > Viridiplantae > Streptophyta > Magnoliopsida > Poales > Poaceae > Neostapfia > Neostapfia colusana. The sequence goes on from JASWHV010000003.1 coordinate 106,667,340, forward strand.
GGGCCCGACCCCGATCACGGGGCCGTGCCGCCTCGCCCGAGGAATCGCATTGGGTGGTGCCGTGTTGTGCGGCACCCAACAGCACACATATAAGGAACACAGTATTACATAAATCAAAAGCGGAAGCTTACAACTGTTCTTTATAAATAATTTACATAAAATATCCACAGCGGAAGTCTATAACCAGCTCACATTGAATAACTACGAAGCACTCGAGAAGAGGTCCAGCCCGCGGACTCCTCTCGCTAGCAACACGAAGACACGGCAGCGGCTAGGTTCTCCAAGTGTGGCATGACTCGGAAGTTCCCGAGTCTCACCGGACAACCTTCTTTATAGCGTCGAGGTTTACCTGCAAAACCACTTATATAGCAAGAGTGAGCACAAAGGCTCAGCAAGACTTAACCGTCTCTCCAAAGACATGAAACTCTAGATGAAAGTAACCTAAGACCTAAGCCTGTCATTTGCGAAAAGACTCGCCTACGAGTTCATCCTTAACTTTCAAATTTTAGCCATAATAATAATGACCTTGCGATCAGCAACATTGGAACTCCACAATCAAACAAGAAACGCTTCATTCCAATGTTACTTGCCCCAAGGTAGAAAATAACTTTAGTTAGCTCTATCTCTACTTCAAACATGGTTTTCATGCAACTTAACATAATCATAGCAGCAATTATACTTTTCAAAACTGTTTCCACACAAGTTGATTACTACGTCACAACATGGGAGCAAGCGGTACTCAATACCCACGAGGGACGGTGATTCGAATCAAACACTACCCGGATAACTCGACACATACGCCCGCCTCTGAAGACCCAACTCTGGCGTCCTTCATTACGTCGTATGTGGCAACCTTTCTCAGGACAGTAAACTGTAGAACCGGTCACGCCGTCTCAGGATCATAGGTCTAACGAGACGATGTGGTATGCCTCTACAATCCAGTGAACCTGGTACATCGGTTTCCTGGTTCCCATATATCAGTAAGCATCCGGTACACAACTCAATACTTGCTCCTGGACGCGACATACACATCGGTCCTTAACCGACACAGGAGAGCTACTCGACCCAGACCTCGTCTCGTCGCTGCCTAACCCCTCTGCCCGGTCTCATCTTTAGAAATGTAAACTTTAGTTAGCTTCCTTTCCCAACCACACTTATGATATTCCGAACTATAGCTCGCGAGTAGATTCCAACTACTCGTCTTCTACCGGATGCCCTAGTCTACTTAGCATGGCCTTATTCTACAGTGATGACACAACTCTACCCTTGACCTCAGGGTTCATCTTAGGTTATGCAAGTGGGGTATAAAACATCCTTGACCTAATGCACATACAAACTTTGACCCATAGTAGTGAACAAAGTAAAAACTTTAGAAAACAACTTAAATGCAAACCGGGGCTTGCCTTGGTTTTGCAGGGGACTAAAGTCAGTTGAGATGAAGTTAGTTGCTGATGATGACTTGAAGCTTAATCCCTGCCTTCTTGCTCCTTGATCCAAGCTCAACTTCTTCATTACTTCTCCACGTTTAATCACTACACGTTATGAATATGCATACATGTTTAATTGTAAAACTTTTTGCTAACAGGTGCTAAAACAAGTTTTAAAACTGGAACTCTGTTTAAGAATTTAAAATGAAACTGGGGGTGGTGGTTTAGGTGTGTGTTTGAGCACTATCATCAAGTGAGAAGTGAGGTTCATCACTTGGGGTGGGGGATCAACTAATGGTTGAACAGAACACTAATGATCCAGGGCTCCAATGAAGCTGGGAATTTTCTTGAGAGTTCCTTGTCACAAGAAAGTCCTCTGGACCAAAATTCAGAACATTTCACTAAGTGGATCACCCAGAACAATTCCCTAAGCATTTAAGCAAAAAGGAATTAATTCTGATTAAATTTGCACTTTCATGCAAATTCAAGTGAACTATAATTTCATACATAGCTCAGGGGGTATGCATGAATTTTCCTAGGATTTGTGGAGCTATGGAATGCCCAGAACCGAATTTCCAAGTTTTGGAAATTCTCTGAAAATGTTTCTGTATTTATTGGAATACAGAAACTTGGAGTTAGAATTACCCTAACTAAATCAACTCCAAATGAGCTGAAACTTTTACAGGGGTCTCCTAACATCCTAAAGAATATCCTGGCAAAATTTGGGGAATTTTGGATGAACCCGACTCCCTCTAGAATTCTTTTGCTGAAAAGCTTTAAAGAATTCTCCAGAATATTCTATTGGTTTTCATGCAAATTGGGTTGCATATTTGGATAGAGCTTTTCATCCTGAATCCAACCCAATTTGAATCACTAAATTTGGATCTTCCTAGAAAAAGTTATGGGGTTCTAAATTTTGAACTAAATCTGGAATTCAAATTAAATCGAGAAATGTTCAAACTCAGCCTGTGGGTCCACCCCACACGTGTCAGCCGCCGGAGTCATGCCCCAAGGGGCCACAGACCCTTTCCCGTGTTGTCACAAAGGATCCCGGGGCCACAGCTGATCGGGGATTTGATTTTTCCGCCACTGACACGTGGGACCCGCCGGTCCTTCTTCCTCCTCGGCCCGTCCCCTTTCCCGCGCCGCCCCCTCGCCGGCAACTCGTAGGGGCTCGCCGGAGTCGGCTTCCCGGCCGTCTCCCAGCTTGGTACTTGCCGCCTGGGGGTTTTCATAGACGAGCAATCTACTGGTGCGTTGATCTCGGGCTGCTGGTGACCGGAAACCCGTCGGCGATGTGCGCACCCTTCGGTACAGCTTCGGCGCCGTGGCCCGAGCACCCTAGCCCGCCAAAAGTTTGGCGGATTCGTCCTAAAGAATCAGTGGAGATCAGGAAAGCTCGGCACGGCCTTAAACTGGCTCGGAAATGGCAGCAACCCGGTTGTCACCGTGCGCCCGCGCATTCCCGCCATGGCCGCCGATCGGAAAGCTCGGAATTCGCCGCTAACACGAGGTTTCTAGATAGGGTTGTGAAGGGGATCGGACCGCCGTTAAACCTAGACCATTTGGGCACGGGTTGGTGACCTCTAAGTGCAAATTGAGTGCAAATTTGAGAAATCCTTACCAGAGGGTCCGAGGTCGTGCTCCGGAAGAAAAACTTCAAATTCTGTCACTGAGGATCACCGTTTGAGCTGAGCTCCGGGGAGAAGCACCGCGGTGGTACAGTGCACCTCTGAGCTTTGCTGCTTGAGCGTGAAACCCACGGTGGTGAGCTGCCCACGAGAGCCCGACGTCGGTTTCCAACGTTCACTCCTTGGCTTCGGCGCTGATCCTCAGACTACGGCCAACAGCCACCCCGAACGCCGGAGCTGAGCTGGGGAACCTCTTGTGCACTCGCTGGCGCTCCCTTTTCGTGTGGACAGCTCGAGCAACCGGGCGGGCGAGCTGGTGGACAACGGAAGGAAGCAGAGGCGTCGCCGGTGGCTGCTTTTCGGGCGCGGAAGCAGAAGAAAGCTGCGAGCACGAGTGAAGAACTTCGTGTTTGCCTCGGTGGGAAGGATAGGCGCCAGGTGAACCGCCTCTGGCGCCCGCGCGTGGGGGGGGGGGGGCAGCTCGAGCAGGAGGTGGCGGTGGCTGCTGCCTCGGTGGCGCCGGGAGCTCGGTCTAACCCGAGAGCAAAGACTTAGGTGCTAAGTTTTCCTCCTCTTCTATGACAATTGGGCCCCACCAAGTTTCTTTCTCAAATATCTCCAGATTTTTGGCACATGGCAAATTCAGCTATGAAGAGCTCAAATTCAAAGGCCAATTGGAAATTTGGAAATTTTTACTTCAGTTTCAAATTCGAATTCAAATTTCAATGACAATGCACAAGTATCTTTGATACACATATCAAAGCACCTCCAAATTTTCTCAAAATTTGCCTTCTTCATAATTTGAACCTGGAGAGTTTGAATATGCCCTCTGATCTTTGAGTTGGCCACTGCAAATACAAATTTTCAAACCACAGTTTGAATTTCCTTTTTGGAAAGGGGCTTCTTCTCTTTGAAGTAACTCCTTTAATTCAAACTGAATATTTAAGTCCTCTTTGGTGATAACCCATCTGAATTTGGGTGAAACACTTTGGTTTGCTCCTAGCCCATGCTTGATCAATCTTGGTCCCAAGCTGAACCTCACAAGTTCAGTTTGGCTATGCCCCTCAAATTTGAATTCGAGGTGATCTCAAACCAGGCCTTGAACAATTGGTATATGATCTCAAGCACTCTCCAATTTTGGAACTTAAGCTCTTTAATACCTGAGGACTGCAATGGTCATCTCATATATATGCTTTTTGGACCATCTGACCATGAATGCTTTGCAAGGGTTCAACAATGGGGTTTAAACTTACCTCCCCTCTACTCATAGGGAATGTGCATATGAGTTAGATTTTTGGGAGTGAAATCCTTTCCCAGGTTAACATGTGTTCAACAGGAGTTAAAGAAGATTTTAGCCCTTCCCACATGTCCATGTTTGAGTTTATCATTTTATGTGACATAACTCAAGTCATTCCCTTGTCTAACATGTTTGAATTCAGCATGAACTCAACATGATCATAGTCCATTCCCTTTTTGGCTCACCCTCAAATCAGAAAGTTGCCACCACATTCTCCTCAATTCAAATGGATGAGGCTCCATGTGTATCCAAAAGTTTGGCAGCAATTTGAGTTGAGCCTTTGAGACTAAAGATATTACTGTTGTTCTTTCTCATGTACATGTATGATTAAACATGAGTTTAACTCCACCCTGGTCCACACATTCAAAGGCATGCTTGAACCCATGTGGTTGCACCTCATGTACACCATTCTATGTAAGAAAATTTTTTGTAAGTCCCATTTTTCATGAACTAGAAACACAATGATGTTCAATCATCCGTTTCTTTGCATTCACGTTTTTGGGACTTTTACAGTATCAGCCCCGGGGAGGGGCCAGCTGTCAGGGTTTTAAACATTTCCAATGTTTTCAATTTTTAGTTCAAACTTCAAATAGCTATAACTTTATGTAGAAGCACCAAAATTTAGTGAACAAAATTTTGTTTGGTTTAGCTCTCCGAGTACTTTCCAGCAAAATAAGTTTCAGTCCATGAAACCCAATCTTTTTCCAGAATTAATTCCCCAAACATTAAACTGTTAGGAATTTTATCTGGAGATTTCTTTTATGGAAATTTATATTTTTATTTGTTGGGGCGTAACCCTCTTAGTGATGCGCCATATCGGAACCCGGGTATGGTGTTAAGTGGGCAAGGCCGGGTCGCCACCGCCTTAGTGGCGCGCCATATCTGAACCTGTATATGGTGTTAAATGAGCAAGGGTCAGATCGCCACCACCTTAGTGGCGCGCTACATCATCGCCCGGATGTAGTGATAAGTGAGCAAGGGTCTTCCCATCTTACTCGACGGGTGCAAAGCGTAAGGAAGCTAGCCGAGGAACATAGATTTCAGGTGAGTAGTTGGAATGTAGGATCCCTGACGGGGAAGCTACGTGAGTTAGTAGATGTTGCATTAGGACAAGAGTAAATATCATTTGTGTACAAGAGACTAGATTGGTGGGTCAAAAGGCGAGAGAAGTCGAGAATACCGGTTTCAAGCTTTGGTATTCTGGATCGGCTGGGACTAGGAATGGCGTAGGTGTTCTAATAGATAAGAATCTTAAGGATGGAGTAGTGGATGTTCGAAGACGAGGGGATAGGATCATCTTAATCACGATAGTAATTGGGGACATTATCTTAAACGTCATTAGTGCTTATGCCCCACAAGTTGGTTTCAACATGAGTGCTAAGAGGCAATTTTGAGAGGACGTGGAGGATATGGTTAGTAGTGTACCGATAACCGAGAAACTCGTCATAGGAGGAGATCTCAATGGTCATGTGGGTGCAAGTAACTGTAAAAGTCCCAAAACTTGTAAATGGAAAACTTTAGTGATGAATAAAGTTGAGTTTAAATCCAAGAAATGGGACTTGCAAAAACTTTTGTTTAATCATGTAATTGTTGGCATGTGCAAGAAGGCTTTAAATTCAGTTTGAACTAAAGGGTTCACTTCAAGGAAAAGAAGGCCATTTCCAAAAAGGAAATTCAAACTGTTGTTTTAAAATTTGTATTTGCAGGGGCCAACTCAAAGATCAGAGGATATTCAAATTCTTCAGGTTTGAATTAGTGAGAATGCAAATTTTGAGCAATTTGGAGGTGCTTTGATAGGTATATCAAAGAGACTTGTGAATTTCATTGAAATTTGAATTAAAATTTGAAACTGAGGCAAAACTTGTCAAATTGCCAAATGGCTTTTGAAATTGAGTTCCTCATAGCTGAAGTTTGCAATGTGCCAAAAATTGGAGATATTTGAGAGAAGAAGTGAGTGGGGCCTTATTGTCATTGTGAGGGGGAGACTTACTACCTAAGTCTTTGTTCTCTGTTCAGACGAGCTCGGATCAACTTACTCACAGGGCGCCACCGAAGCTACCGCCGAAGCCACCGCCTCACTCCCTTCTCGCGCTGGCAACCAGCTTCACCGTGTCCTTCACGCTCAGTGTGATCCACTCCCCACAACCCGAACCAAACGTGTTCTGTTCTCCTCGCCCACAACACACTCGCACACCGCCGAGCTCGCTGCCGCCGCGAGAAAACAATCGGGGAACCGCCGAACTTGTGCCACAGAGCCCCACCGAGCTGAAAAATGGCATGGTAGAACCCTCACCTACCTCCTCGGGGTCGAAACAGAGCAAAGTTTGGTTCCCTTTCCTCGGGCGCAGTGTTCTTCGTGACGACCTAAAACCACCGGTGATCGGGCGTACGTGGGCAGCTCGCCACCTCAGCTTTCACACCTGAGCAAGGGCACCCAAGGATGCCCCAGGGATCCGTGCTGCTCATCCTCAACCCTCACGTCGAGCCATGGACCACCGAGCGCCAATTTGAAGTTTTTCCTTCGGAGGGCGCAACCCGACCTCCCGGTACGAAATCAAGAAATTATCCCTCTTTCTTCAATCTCTGGTCACGAAATTAGGCACAAAGGAGCTAGGCTAGATGGCGGTGATCTCGTCTTTTCAAACCTAGCTTTAAGCTGACGAGAGGTGACGTATTTTGATGTTTTCAGAGCGCAAAACCGGCATTACCATTCGGGCACAGGCTGAAAGCCGGGTAGCCGCCGTTTTCATGCTTTGTTGAGCTTTCGCCGAGCATCTCTAGCCTCCTAGAATGCTGTAAAGCCAAAAACCCCAGAGCTTGGCGGGCTAGGACCGCCGGGCGACGGTGCCGAACCTCTCCCGAGGCCGCCGCACGTAGCCGGCCTACTTCCGGCCACCGACAGCCCGAGAGCACCGCACCAATAGCTTCCTCCTAGCTGGAAACCCCCAGGCTGCGAGTACCGAGATGATAGGAGGCCGGGAAGCCGATTCTGTCGAGCTCTGGTGGGATTCGGGCAAGGGGGCAGCACGGGCGGCCGAAGGTTGAAGAAGACCGGGCGGGTCCCGCGTGTCAGTGGCAAAATTTTAAATTGCTGATCTGCTGCGGCTCCGGTATCCCCTGTAGCAACACGGGAAAGATTCTGTGGCCCGTGTGGCTTCGTTTCAGCGGTTGACACGTGTGCCTGGGACCCACGGTCAGAGTTTAAACATTTCCCGTTTTGTTTGAATTCCCGAATTCGGTTCAAAACTTTAGAACCTCATAACTTTTGCTAGGAAGCTCCAAATTTAGTGATTCAAATTGGGTTGGATTCATATTGAAGAACTCTATCCAAATATTCAACCCAATTCGTAAGAAATTCATTATTCAATTCCGGAAAATTCTTTAAAACTTTTCAGCAAAAGAATTTCATAGGAAGTTTGGTTTATCCAAAAATCCCCACATTTTGCCAGAATATTCTTTAGGATATTAGAGAACTCCTGTAAAAGTTTCAGCTCATTTGGAGTTGATTTAGTTAGGATAATTCTGATTTCAATTTTCTGTGTTCAAATGAATACAGAAACAATTTCAGAGAATTTCCAAAACTTGGAAATTCAGTTCTGAGCAGTTCTTAGCTCCAAAAATCCTAGGAAAATTCATGCATACTCTCTGAGCTATGTTTGTTATAGTTTACTTAAATTTGCATGAAAGTGCAAATTTATTCAGAATTAATTCCTTTTTGCCTAAATGCTTAGGGAATTGTTCTGAGTGATCTACTAAGTGAAAAATTCTAAATTTTGGTCCAGATTGCTTTCTTGTGACAAGGAACTCACAAGAAAAATTTCATCTCCATTGGAGCCCTGGATCAGTACTGTTCTGTTCAACCCCATTAGTGATCAACACACAAGTGATGAAACTCACTTATCACTTGATCATAGTGCTTAAACAAAAACCCAAACCACTAGCACCAGTTTCATTTTAAATTCTTAAACTGAGTTCCAGTTTTAAACTTGTCTTTAAAACTTGTCAGCAAAAGTTTTACAATTAAACATATATGCATATTCATAACGTGTAGTGTTAAACGTGGAAAAGTGGAGGAAAAGTGAAGCTTGGATCAACGAGCAAGAAGGCAGTGATTAAGCTTCAAGTCATCAGCAACTAACTTCATAATTATCTGACTTTAGTCACCTGCAAAAACCAATGCAAGCTCCGGTTTGCATTTAAGTTATTTATAAAGTTTTTACTTTGTTCACAATTATGGTTTAGAATTTGTATGTGCATTAGGTCAAAGGTGCTTTATACTCCAAATGCATGACCAAATGAACCCTGGAGTCAAGGGTAGAGTATAATTTCCTGCTGTAGAAGGTTGCCGTGCTAAATAGGTTATGACATCTGGTAGAAGACAAGTAGTTGGAATCTACTCGCGAGCTATAGTTTAGGATTAAATAAGTGTGGTTGGAAAAGAGACAAACTAAATTTTACATTTCTAAAGATGAGACCGGGCAGGAGGGTTAGGCAGCGACAAGATGAGGTCTTGGTCGAGTAGCTCTGCCTGTGTCGGTTAAGGACCGAAGCGTGTGCGGCCCTGGGAGCAAGTATTGAGTTATGTACCGGATGCTTACTGCTATATGGGAACCAGAAAACCGATGTACCAGGTTCACTGGACTGTAGATTCATACCACATCGTCTCGTTAGACCTATGAGCCCGAGACAGTGCGACCGGTTCTACAGTCCTGTGTCCTGCAAAAGGTTGCCACATACGACGTAATGAAGGACGCCAGATTTGGGTCTTTAGAGGCGGGCATATGTGTCGAGTTATCCGGGTAGTGTTTGATTCGAATCACCGTCCCTCGCGGTTATGAGTACCGCTTGCTCACTGCGCTGTGACGTAGTAATCAAATTGTGTGGAAACAGTTTGCAAAGTTTTAATTGCTGCTATGATTATTGTAAATTGCATGAAAAACCTGTTTGAAGTAGAGATAGAGCAAACTAAAGTTATTTTCTACCTTGGGACATGTAACATTGGAATGAAGCGTTTCTTGTTTGATTGTGAAGTTCCAATGTTGCTGGGCGCAAGGTCACTACTATTATGGCTAAAATCTGAAAGTTAAGGATGAACTCGTAGGCAAGTCTTTTTGCAACTTATATGTTTAGGTCTTAAGTTACTTTCATGTAGAGTTGCATGTCTTAGGAGAGATGGTTAAGTCTTGCTGAGCCTTTGTGCTCACTCTTGCTATATGAGTGATTTTGCAGGTTAACACGACGCTACAAAGAAGGTTGTCCGGTGAGACTTGGAAACTGCCGAGTCGGTAACACATGGAGAACCTAGCCGCTGCAATGTCTTCATGTTGCTAGAGAGAGGAGTGCGCGGGCTGGACCTCTTCTCGGGTGCTCACTAGTTATTCGACGTGAGCTGTTTATAGACTTCCGCAGTAGCTATTTTATGTAAATTATTTACAAAGAACATTTGTAAGCTTCCGCTTTTGATTTATGTAATACAGTTTTCCTTATATGTGTGCTGTTGGGTGCCACATAACACGACACCATCCAATGCGATTCCCGGGCGAGGTGCCCTGTCCCCATTACTGAACGGGCTGTTATTGGGGTCCCGTCAGTGTGGTATCAGAGCAGCATTGGTAATAGCACACGGAATAAGGATCGTATTACGACAAAAACTTAGGATACGGTGAGGAAACGGTATTAGGCCCACATAAGGACTATAGTAGTATAGTTACTTAAAGTCGCAAGTGACATGACCCCACAGTCTTGTCGAGCCAGGATCACGCTGAGTGGTGCTGCGTTGCACAGCACCGGATAACACACATCAAAGGTACAAAGCGGAAGCAAAGTTTTATTACATAAAAAGGTTTATGAACATTTGTACAACAAAATTTGTTCAGTCTACACTCACAGGCACAGACTACGCATCGATTTCAAGTTCAGCCTGTGAACATGTCCCCGCTAGCACGCACACACACTAACACGGCGGCGTGCACGACTCCCACTCGACGGGGTTTCCCTCCTGGGGTTCCGTCTCCTCCTCGGGAGTCCCTTCCTCATAAAACCCTGCAAAAGCTTCAAACACAAGCAGTGAGCACGATGGCTCAGCAAGACTGACCCGTCTCTCCTAAACATGAAACTTCTACATGGAAGGTTATAGGTTGCGTGAGGTAAAATAAGTTGCAAGGACTCACCTAATTAGTGGAACCTTACTTTCAAGTTTAGCAACAGGTTGTGGAGACTTTACGCTAAGGTACATAAGAGAGCCGCAATCAAACAAGAAACGCATTTCTCTCATGTACTTTGCCCAAAGTTGAAAAGAACTTTAGTTAGCTCTAGGCTACAGAAAATCATTAACAATCAGAGTCCATCTTTCAATCAGCAATATTTTAACATGTATCTAGCCTGTTCTTTCTACGTCACAATACAGTGAACAAGTGGTACTCACTGACCGTGAGGGACGGCGATTATAATCGATTTACACCTGCAGGGTTATCCGAATAACCCGTCACGTATGCCCGTACTCGATGTTGCCTACAGCAACCATCACGGACGCCGTATGCAACCACCTTTCACCCGTTAGCCAAATGTTGAACCAGTCCAATCATCCCAAGCAAGAGATCTCTGCGCGTGCATCCACAGTGCCACCATCCGATTTACACCTCGAGCTCTCAACCTACCCTCTGAACGACCAGCTATGCCTCAACACCCAGCTACCCAAGTTACGTCGGTTTCCCGATTCCCATATAGCCGGTAGGTCTTCGGTACTGTTCTAGCTTGTTCAACAGGCCCGCACACGGCTCGGTCCTCAATCGACACAAGCGGAGCTATAGCACCCAGGCCCCAAAGTCCTGCTGCCCTTACTCTCCGCTCGATGCTTCCCGCATGATCCGCCGTTGGCAAGCTTTGAAATATACCGTGTACAGGGGTCCTCATGCTAGAGGTTGTGAAAGCAACTTCTGCGCCACTAAGTCTAGTTGGTGTAGGAACGGATTGAGACACTCTAAACCTTTCTGGAGTGTGAATTCGGTGGAGCCACACCCGAAGGTCGGTCTGCACCGAGTGAAAGGAAAAACAGAAATTTGTCGCCGGCGATCAAGCACTTGGGCTGTGGCTCGGGGGTGAGCAGCACCGGTCCCTAATGCGTCCAGGGACGCCTTAGCTTGGGCGCAACACCCTCCCGTTTAGGCTGTCCACAGGAGCCCAAGGTGTGGCAGACATAGGTACCCGAAAAGAACTCTCGGCATGGTCGAGATCGTCGGAGTTCAACCAATTTCCAGCGATGGGGTAGGATAACGAGAGCCCTTCGTACCGTTTTACAGCTTGAAGAGGATGGAGAGGCTGTGGTCGTGGGCTTCTCCGATAAACCGAGAGGCAGCGGCGGCGAGAGCTGTTTTTCTAGTGCGAGAGAGCAGAGGATCAGCCGAATACTCCTCTCACTGGCTCGGGCTCGGGGATAAGAAGGCGGGGGCGACATCGGTCGACGCTACCAGCCCGAGCATGAGCTGTCCCGCCGATCAGCTCAGTGGCGCCCTCGGAGGAAGCCCGAGAAACCGAGTGTTGAATCTTCAGTCGGTTGAATTTGCTTCAGTGGCTGACATGTGGGTCCCGCCCAGGGGTTTAACCTCTGAAATTAACTTTTCTCCACTGCTATCGACAGTAGAGACCAAATTAACCTCAGGCATTTGAATTATCTACCCCTGAGCCATTTTGTGACACCCTCATTTTTGGTTTCTGCATATATTCATTTTCATGAAGAGAAAACATTTTAAAAGAAGTAGGAACAGAGAAAAATATCAAAAAGATAGCCAATAAGAGCCGAATCCAGTTCCCAGAGAGCGCCGAAGACAACTTCCGTGGCCCGCTGGCCACGTGGCATGTTCGGAGCTCATCCCTGCGGAGTGGGGAGAGGTCCGCCGCTAAACTGGCTACGTGGCAGGCTCGGGGCTCATCTCCGCAAAGGGGGAGAGGTGCGACCCCGTGGGACACGTGTTGCCCCCGGAGCTAGCCTCTGCGAAAGAAGCAAAGGAAGTTCCGCACGACACATGTCACCTTCGGAGCTAGTCACCACGGAAATCAGAGGACCAGTCGCGCGGGATACGTGTCGATCTCGGAGATCACCTCCGAGAGGTACGGTTCTATTGGACACGTGTCACCACCGGAGCCTATCTCCGGGAGGTCTGACACTGTTGGACACATGTTTACTTCGGAGCTCGTCTCTGAGGAAAAAGGAAAGTCGGGCGCAACATGACGCGTGGCATTCACGGAGCTCACCTCCGAAGAGAGGGAGGTCCGGAATGGATACGTGGCACACCCGGAGCCACCTCCGAAGAGAGGGGAGGTCTGGCACTGACACATGGCGTGCGCGGAGCCACCTCCGAATAGAGAGGAGGTCCCGACCGCCAGGATACGTGGCGCATGCAGAGCTCACCTCCGAAGGAGAGGGATGTCTCGCTCGGTTGACACGCGGCACAACCGGAGCTCGTCTCTGCGGAAAAGGGGAGACAAGGCCCCGGGGGACACGTGGTGCTTCTGGAGCTCATCACCGCAGAGGTAACGAGTTCTGGAACGGTTTTTGAATTCTGTACGCGTAGAAATACCGGTACGGGAGGAAACCGACCTGAATTCCACAATGTTACCGCACCAAATCAACTAAAGATAAGTTGTTAAGATTCAACGACAATCTGAACAGAACTCTTATTCGAAATCCAATCAGATTAGGACTCTTCTTCTCCCGATTATAAATAGAACCCAGAACCTCTGGCCGAAACCACAACCTTCTTTTCCAACTCCTGAGCCGACGACTTAGAGCCCTAGCCCCAACTCGCCGAGTAAGCCATCGCCGGAGTTCAGCAAGGAAGATCGCCGGAAGAGAGCCCCAACGATCTGTCTGATCAGAGAAGGACCACGAGACCGAGAAGAACGTAAGGTAGGTCTCCAATACCACCTTATGACATCGTTGTGTTTTCTTTGCATCTGTTCTTTGATTCCTTTCTAAAACAGAAGCTTTCTCGTGAACAGATCACTTGTTGATCGGGTTGATCTAAAGACAAGGTCATCGCCACGTCCACATCTGATCCGAACACCTCTGTTCATCATAAAACCATGCAAGAACACGTACAGAACGACGTAATAAAACTAAACTGATTATAGGATAGCATGCATATGCATCATCGCATCTAGTTTAAAGTTTGTGCATGATATTGATTGCTGTGAATCTTGTATGTGCGTGATCCTGTATAGAAGGACAAGCTCAGGGAGCTATCTACGACGAACTCCAACAACAAGGTTTCGAGATCCAAGAGCAACCGGAACCGCAAGAACAAGGCAAGTGCCCCTTGACCATATTGATCCTATGTTTTGGGAAAACTGTTTTGTTTTGCGAAAAGGTGTGTGTGCTGAGTCAAACATGATGGGAACCCCTTTTATAGGAGTTTACTAGCTTTGGTTAAACCACCCTTGTCGCCAGGGAAGTTTATGAGTCGGGTATGGTTTTTTTTCCTTTCATGTTTCGCTGAGTCCATGGGATTGGGAAGCGAGATAGATGTGTCTAGCTAACTGCACTCGTAATGATTATAAGAAACTGATGTTGTTAATGAACATGAATCGGAGGGAGATCTAGGCAAGACTCGGTTTGTGAATGAGGTAGCATCAGATGATGGTTTACTTGCCGTAGATCTAAGGACCGGTTCATGCGAGCACATGCCAGGATAACAGTGCCACCACAAGGCCAAGTATGTGTGTGGCTTAGCTGACTAATTAGGTAAGTTGCTAGATTGTTATGGACCATGGAAGGCGAGGGGAATGGGAGTCGAGTGAGGACTGCCCTGGGAACTGCATGGCACAAGAGGGGGCCTGTGGGTGGGAGAATTGGAGATTCTAGCCTGCCTGTGAAACCTTAGTGAGTCCATACATCTAGTAGCCCCTTTGTAAAGGCTATTTTGTGATCTCTTGGCCATACACCCACGGTTGTGTACTGGTATAATGGAGATTCTGCAGTCGCCAACGAGTGACGAAATCACAAACTTGTGGGTAAAGAGGTGCAAACTCTGCAGAGTTCTAAAACTATCGTGATAGCCGAGCTTACGGTCACGAGCGCCTGGCCAACTTCCATGATTAGTTGGGATGGTTATTGGTTTGGTTTTGGTTTGGTTTGGTTTTCGGGACTGTTGAGTCCGGGTGATAAGATGGGTTGCATGACTGTTGAGTGTAACACCTCAAAATTTTGATTCAAAGCCCTAAATCATGTTAAGAGGGGAATTTAAAATTTTTTGGACGTGTTGCATGTTTTGCAAAAATTCAAATTCAAACTGGAATTCAAATTAAACTCAAATCAGAAAAGAAATAGAAAAAAAAAAGAGAAAGCAGAAAAAAACCGGCCAGTGGGCCGAAACCCACCAGCCGGCCCAGCCAGCGCCCGCGCCAGCCCGCAGCCGCGCGCGCTGCTGCCTCACACTGACAGGCGGGACCCACCCGATCTTCGTCTACCTCGCGCCGCGCCGGACTCCCTCGCCCCCGAATCAAAACCGATAAGGATTTCGTCGTATCCACGCTGAATTCTGTTCGTAGGCGACGCGGACATGATCTAAACCACCCCGCCGCCCTCCCCCATCTATAAAAACCCCGACCTCGTTCTGTTTTTCCCACGCGATCGCCGATTTTTCCTCCGGTGAGAACCAAGACTTCTCCGGCGAATTCTGGCCGAAGCTCGGAAATTCCGATCTAACTCGCTGGTCTTGATCCACCGCCTCCGGGAACCTTGCAGGTGCAGAAAACTCGGTGACTTGCGGTGTAAACACAGCGCCGACGAGCTTCGCCGTGGTTTCGCCTCGGACCTCGTCGCCGATCACCTTCCAGGACCTCCGAGCTCAAGAAAACCCCCGAGGTGAGATCCCCGACCTCCCCTCCACCGATCTATACCATAAAATCACAGTTCTAGGAAGAATTCTCGAAAACCCAAAAGTCTCCGGCGAGATCGCCGCTTCCCGCCGCCGTGCGCCGCCGGCAGCGCTGCCTGCGCTCGATCAGAGCGACGTGGCCGCTTGTGCGCCGTTTATTTTAAATCGCACGGTAGGGTTTAAACCTCCGCGTACCGGTTTGGCGTTATAATCTCAGCCGTCGGTTTAAAGTCGGACGGTCCACGTCAGCCCCGCGTTATAAAGACAGAAATTCTTACGTGCTACCCCCTGGGGTTCTCGGGAAATAAGAGCTAGCCCCAGAAACTTCTGATCTAGCCCCTGGAACTTCAGAAAATCATGAAAATTCATTTAAAAATCAGTTTTAGCCCCTGGACTTAATAAAAATTAGGAAAAACACCTCTGATAAGTGTAGCTAGACCCCTGGAAATTCTGAAAATAATATTATAGACCCTGTAATGGGGTGAGTATACATTTTTAGCCCTGTTTAGTATTTAAATTAGGAAATTGAATATGTGGCTAGTGTTTAAAAATAAAAAAGTGGGACAAACATATTGTCATAATTAAATTAAAAACTTTCTCAGTATTTAGAAAACTTTGGAGTGAGATAAAAACATATTTTGGGCTGAATTGAATCTGTTTAATTTATTATTCACATTTAAGGACACAATTTTAAGTAACGAATATTTTTAGAAAATAGGGAAAATAATTGTAAAATAGTTTACATCAGAGGAAAAGGTCAAAAATATATTAGTAAATATTTTAGATCAGAACCTATTCTGTTTAGATGAGGTGTCTTGTTATTTTCGTAATAAAGTTCACATTTAGGCATAGGAAATAAATCTGAAAATATAGCAACTAGTAAATGATAAATGGAGTTTCTAAAATCCAAATAATTCAGTTTATGGTTGGTAGAAATTCTGAAGACACATATGGAGAAGGAAAATACCTTTCATGCATACTTGGTAGCTAAAAGGTGTAGTAATTGAATATAAGGAAACTTATTTAAATTGGAAACTCATACATAAAGTATGCAAGCATAAATGTGAATACAAGAGTAGGAATCATATACACATGGTTAAAAGTGCATGTAAGCCAAAGGTCAACACACATAGAGTAAACACAACACATAGAAGTTGTGAATGGCTTTGTTACATGTGAATGTGTGGTTTGTATGAAGTGGAAGTGTGAACTATGTCTTATGGATTGTTGTTTTTCTTTTGCTATGTGTGATGGTATGATGTAGAACCTGCTCAAGAGCAAGTTATTCCTTTCCAAGATCAGGACTACCCATTTCAAGAGCAGCAAGAAGGAGGCAAGTGTCCTTGACCACTTTGATCCTATGCTAGGATGTGTAGATAGAATTACTTGCATTGTCAAGATTAAATATGAAACCCATGCTAGGAAGATTCCCTAGAATTGCATTACCTTGTTTCCTTGTAGCTTGGGTTGGGATTTATTTTATCATGTCATTTATTATTATGCATATGCTTAGCCATGCTTAGAATGGGATAATTGGGATATGAGATGATCAGTTTATTTTACCATACTCTTGAATGAGATATTGTGAGTTATGTAGAGGTAGGGATCAAGGCAAGTTGGATGTTTTGGTTGTGTGCTGGGTGCACGAGACTTGGGTTTGTGTTTAGTACTTGCTTGGATCCTAAGGACCGGTTCATGGAGCATGTAACCTGGCTTTACAGTGCCAACCACATGCTGAGATGGGGCAGCTTAGCCAATTAATTAGGTGTATCCCCGGCGTAGTATGGGTGTGTTGGATGGTGTGGGGAGTAGGTGTCAGCTGGACTACCATATGAACCGCAAGGCTCAAGAGGGGGCCACTGCAGCGGGGTTGGAGCCTCTTGTATGCTGTTAGGGGTGAAACCTCTGTGGGCCCATGCTCGTCGGGAATCCCTTTGTAAAGGCTTCGTAGTGATCTCTTGGCTACACACCTGGGAAGTGTGAATGTGGTTCGTAGCCACTGGCATAATGGAGGTTCTTTTAGTCCACCCGGCAACGGGGGATGAAATCACTACATGTGGGTACAGTGGTACAAACTCTGTAGAGTCAAAACTGTCATGACAGCCGTGCTCACGGTCAAGAGCGGCTTGGACTTATTCATGATTAGAGGATTGATGGTTTTGGAAGTTGTGGATGTTAAGCGGGGAGCTTAACATTGGAAATAATGTTATGGTTATTTGATTTTGATGATGGGATGGGAGATTGGGACCATTTCACTTGTGTAGTAATGTAGGTGCTTAATAAGCTAAGGTGATAGGTACTAATTGCGTAGTGCTTTAACCATGAGTTCAACCTCCCCTTGTTCTAGCCATGCATGACATAATTTTCCCACACTTGCTGAGTACCATTGGTACTCAACCTTGCATATTTGTTGGTTTATATTGCTGCTCAGGTCAAGAGAATGAGGTGGTGTATAATGATCAAGACTTTGGACCCGAAGAAGGTTTCTAGGTTCATGGAGACCCCCGGGCAACGCCTGTGACGGAGCCCTCAAGAATAATATTCCGCTGCTAGTTTATTTACTTGTGATGAACTTATTATTGTCCATCGAGACATTTACTATGTAAGACTTACTTATATTCGACACCTGGCTTGTAATAAATGATGCTTCACTATTTGTCATCACATGTGTGAGAAAATGATCCTGGCATACATGTGATATTCACTTGGTTGTTCTTCGGAAAAACCGGGTGTGACAGAGGTGGTATCAGAGCCAAGGTTGCCCATAGGAACGTGGACCTAGGTAGAAATGGACATATTTAAGGACCCTATTTTCTTAAAAACTATTTTACAAAGGTGTGGATTGAAAAGTGTTATTTAATGGAGTCACTTTCTTCATCTTACCCCAACTTTCATTCAAAATAGGATTTTTGTTTGAGAGTTTATCTAACCTAATTTTAAATTCTTTTTGTTTTAGATGGTTCGCATGATTCGCACCGCTCGCAAGTCAACAGGAGGGAGAGTTCCCGTAGTTTCCCTTGCCGAGAGGGAGGAGAGCCGTCCGGTGACGTACCTTTCCTACGTATTGGCAGTAGGAGGCTTATTGCGCCGTCTTCGGCGTATGCTCGAAGCCGCCGACAATACGGGCAAGCTAATCATCCACTATAACTCCACCAGGACCATCCGTGAGAAGAGGGAAGAATGGAGTTCAGAGATGAGGATAATACACGAAAATCAGCTGCTTAAGATTCACCACTCTCCAGCTTGTAGAGCAACACAGGTCGATGCGGAGAAAGATGTCACCTGGGAGGCCATCACCTGCCAGAGTCACATCTATCGTCGCCACTTGGACAAAACTGAGTACATGTATGTCCTCCAGCGAGAGAGTTGTACCACGGAATACAAGTACCCGCCGGTGCAGCAAGGGACTTCTCATGAGCACATGGACTTGTGCTTGGAGGATGTTGCTATGCTCAGCACTCGACTGCATGAGTGTCAACAAGAGCTTCAGGATGTCCGGGACACCCTGAAGGAAACGGAGGCGTTGCTGCGAGCCTGTTTGAGGGCGAGAGAAAGAGGAGATGGGAATGAACTGTGTGTCACCGTGAATGATACATGGACTCCTGACTCCCCAGATCGCCGAGCGATCAGGTGTCGTCGCACTTCTCCACCAGCAGCCTCCCCACCCAAAGCAGAGTCAGAAGGCAGCCGAAATGATGAGGAAGATCCCGAGGAGCCAGCTCAAGAAAACGAGTAGTGTAGAGTCCTTCCCTTAGTTAGCAAGATGTTGAATAGTCGAGTCGTTACGATTAGTTGATGGTGTGTTAATGCTTGGTGTGTGACGTGAGTTGTGGAAGCCATGAGCAATTGTCCAGAGCCTCGTCTTCAGATTGTTTTGCTTTGGTGTGTGAACCCACATGAGATAATAGTACATTTATGTGGTGTGAGATATGAACCCTCGTAAAAGTATAACAAAGCCTCAACGCTTTAAAGTACAAACAAATGAAAGTAGTAAGATGATACTAAATGCTTTCAAATTAACATTGGTTGATTCTGCCAGATGGCCGGAAGAGGAAAAGGATGTGCTGCCAACCCCGCCAACAACAACGATGAGGCATGCAACCCTCATCTTTCTGGATGCCAGGACCGGGGTGGTCGCCGTGAAGGAGTTGATCCCCTCCACCAAATGCTGGAGAATCAGAATCAGCTCATCCAGAACTTGACTCAAGTGGTGGCCAACTTGCATCAAGTTCCACCTCCACAAGCTGCACCACGCCAACCAAGGTTGAGTGAGTTCTAGGAACTCAACCTCCAAAGTTTGCAAGTACTGCTGAACCTCTAGAGGCAGATGATTGGCTGAAGACCATTGAAAGTAAGATGAGGATCAAACAGTGCCAAGGGTATGAGAGGGTGCTGTTTGCCTCTCATCAATTGCATGGACCTGCTGCTGATTGGTGGACCGCCTACGTGGCCGCCCATCATGACCCTGAGAACATCACTTGGGAAGAGTTCAAGCGTAGTTTCCGCAACCATTACATCCCAAGAGGTGAACTCAAAAACAAGAGGAAAGAGTTTTTGGGGTTGCAGCAAGGTAACATGACTGTGAGGGAATACCTCACTAAATTTACTCAACTATCTCGTTATGCCCCACGAGACATAGAGACTGATGAGCAGAAACAAGATTGTTTCGTGGAAGGACTTACCGCGGAGATGCAGTGTGCAATGTCCTCAAATGAGTATGAAAGCTTCCAAAAGATGGTGGACAGAGCATTTGTGGTAGAAAGGAAGCTAAAAGCCTTGGAAAATGAGAATAAGAGGAAGGTCGGTTGGTCACATCAAGCCTCGGGTAGCAACACCCGCCCCCGTCTGATGCAGCAACCAGCAGGGCAGACGAACCGTGCTGCGGTACCCTACTCAGCACCAAGAGGGTACCACCCGAACTACAGGCCTCCGGCAGCACCAGCACATCCGCAACGTCAGTTTGTGCAGCAGCCTCGCCCTGCATATCCACCTCGACCAGCAGTACAAGGACCCCCAAACCAACCCCAAGACAGCAAAGGCCAGGCACCTAAGGTTGGGGTGCAATGTTTTAGCTGCGGAGAAGTGGGGCACTACGCCCACAAATGCCCAAAGAAGAAGCCCGCGCAACCACAACAACAGAATGTAATGAGAGGACGGGTGAACCACGTCACTATGGAGGAAGCACAAGAGGCACCCGACGTGGTAGTTGGTAAGTTTCCTGCCAATTTACACCTTGCAACCCTGCTGTTTGATTCTGGTGCTACCCACTCGTTTATTGCTCAAGGGTTTGTTAAGAAGTATGACCTAGCAACAACACAAATGAACCATATGCTAGCCGTAAACTCTCCAGGTGGAGAAATAAGGACAAGACAAGTGTGTCCCAAGGTGAATCTAGACATTAATGGGGTAGTGTTTACTGCTAACCTCATAGTGATAGATTCCCAAGGGATCGATATTATTTTGGGCATGGATTGGTTGACCAAACATAAGGGAATCATTCATTGTTCGACCAGAACAGTGGAACTAACTCACCCTAGTGGCACAAGAGTAAAGTTCATAACGATACACGAGCCTAGGAGGGACATTAAATTAAATCAAGTTGAGGTGAAAGTTGAGGAAATCAGGACTATCAGGGAATATCCAGACGTTTTTCCAGAAGAATTGCCAGGTATGCCTCCCGATCGTGAAGTGGAATTTGTAATTGAGCTAGTGCCTGGAACAGCCCCGATATACAAGAGACCTTATCAGATGGACTCCAAGCAGCTAGAAGAACTCAAGGATCATTTGAGAGAATTGACGGAGAAGGGGGTATATTCGCCCTAGTTCCTCACCATGGGGAGCTCCGGTGATATTTGTGCCCAAGAAAGACGGAACCCAAAGGTTATGCGTGGATTACCGTGCTTTGAATGAGGTAACCATCAAGAACAAGTACCCATTACCTCGCATTGAAGACTTGTTTGATCAGTTGAGGGGACCTTGTGTGTTCTCGAAACTTGATCTCAGGTCGGGATACCACCAACTCAAGATAAGGCAATCTGATATTCCCAAGAAAGCTTTCGTATCTCGGTACGGACTGTATGAATACACCGTCATGCCTTTCGGGCTAACTAATGCCCCGGCATACTTCATGTACCTCATGAACAAGGTATTCATGGAATATCTGGACAAATTTGTGGTGGTTTTCATAGATGACATTCTCGTCTTCTCCAAAGATGAAGAAGAACATGAGAAACATCTAAGGTTGGTGATGCAGAGGCTAAGAGAACACCAACTATATGCCAAATTGAGCAAGTGTGAGTTTTGGCTGAAGAGAGTTCCCTTCTTAGGACATATAATCTCGGAGGGAGGAATCTCCGTAGATCCCGCCAAAATCAAGGATATCTAGAAGTGGAAGACCCCTGAAAATGTCGGGGAAGTTCAAAGCTTCTTGGGATTGGCTGGATACTATCGACGATTTATTGAGGGATTCTCTAAGATCTCAAGACCCCTCACCAAACTGTTGGAGAAGGGAATCACATTCACCTGGACGCCACAGTGCGAGACGAGTTTTCAGGAGCTAAAGAAGAGATTGACAACAGCCCTAGTGTTAGTTATGCCAGACATGCAGAAGAATTTCACAGTGTACTGCGATGCCTCTGGAAATGGGTTGGGATGTGTTCTCATGCAAGAAGGGCATGTCGTGGCATATGCATCCCGGCAGCTTCGGAAGCACGAGAAGAACTATCCCACACATGACCTAGAACTAGCCGCAGTGGTACACGCGTTGAAAATTTGGTGGCACTATTTGATGGGGAAGAGGACCGAGATATATACGGATCATAAGAGTTTGAAGTACATTTTCACACAGCCAGATCTCAACCTCAGACAAAGGAGATGGTTAGAGCTAATCAATGACTTTGATGTGGGCATCAACTATCATCCCGGGAGAGCAAACGTCGTGGCCGATGCTTTGAGTCGGAAAGTGCAGGTCAATAAGTTGAGCTTGAAGGACATGCCTGCAGAATTGAAGGATGAGGTTATAAGGCTCAATCTATGCCTTGTGAATAGTGGTGAAGCCATCGCCATGGAAGTGGACTCCACACTAGAGCAAGACATACGCAATGGTCAAAAGAATGACGAGAAGATACAAGAAATCAGGCAACTCATCAAGGAAAATAAAGCTCCTGGTTTCAGAGAGGATGAACAAGGTACGGTGTGGCACGGGAAGAGAATCTGCATGCCTGAAGTAAAGGAGATCCGTGAAATGATTTTGAAGGAGGCTCACGATTCCGACTATTCCATTCATCCTGGGAGTACGAAGATGTACCAGGACCTCAAGAGCAGGTATTGGTGGTATGGCATGAAGCGAGATGTCGCGGAACATGTTGCCCTATGTGACACATGTCAGTTGGTGAAAGCAGAACATCAACGACCCGCGAGATTATTGCAACCACTCAAAGTGCCTGAATGGAAATGGGAAGAAATCAGCATGGATTTCATCATGGGATTGCCTAGGACCCAATCAGGATACGATTCGATATGGGTCATCATTGATAGGCTAACCAAGGTAGCTCACTTCATCCCCGTGAAGGAAAGCTACAGCGGATCCAAATTGGCAGAGCTGTACATGTCAAGGATCGTGTGTTACCATGGAGTGCCAAAGAAGATTGTGTCGGATCGAGGGACACAGTTCACCTCAAGGTTCTGGTAGAAGTTGCACGAAACCATGGGAACCCATCTGAACTTTAGTCTGCCTATCATCCCCAAACTGATGGGCAGACGGAAAGAACCAATCAGATCCTTGAAGATATGCTAAGTGCATGTGCACTCAAAAACAATAGGAGTTGGGACAAAAACTTACCGTATGCGGAGTTTTCCTATAACAACAGCTATCAAGCTAGTATGAAGATGTCACCGTTTGAAGCCTTGTACGGGAGAAAGTGCAGAACTCCCCTATTTTGGAACCAAACAGGGGAAAGTAAAGTGTTTGGTCCAGAAGTACTACAAGAAGCCGAGGCGAAGGTGAGGGAAATTCGCAATAACTTGAGGATAGCACAGACACGCCAAAAGAGCTATGCCGATGTACGAAGAAGAGAGCTCGTTTTCAACGTGGGAGACTATGTCTATCTCAAAGTGTCCCCTATCAGAGGACTTCGTCGGTTCAAGGTGAAAGGGAAGTTGTCACCTCGATACATCGGACCCTTTCAAGTTTTGGAAAGGAAAGGCGAAGTGGCGTATCAACTAGAGTTACCGGCTCGTCTATCGGATGTGCACGATGTATTCCATGTGTCACAACTCAAGAAATGTCTGAGGACGCCTGAAGAGGTGTTACCCATGAATGAAGTGGATGTAGCTGAGGATTTGTCTTATGCCGAGCAACCATACAAGATTTTGGAGACAATGGAACGCCTCACCAGAAATAAAAGAATCCGGATGTGCAAGGTGCAGTGGAAACATCACTCAGAAGAGGATGCCACCTGGGAGCGGGAAGATGAGCTCAAGGCACAATTTCCGGAATTGTTTTCTTAGAAACACCAATATCGAGGACGAGATTTCTTTTAAGGGGGGTAGAGCTGTAACACCCCGAAATTTGGATTCAAAGCCCTAAATCATGTTAAGAGGGGAATTTAAAAATTTTTGGACGTGTTGCATGTTTTGCAAAAATTCAAATTCAAACTGGAATTCAAATTAAACTCAAATCAGAAAAGAAATAGAAAAAAAAAAGAGAAAGCAGAAAAAAACCGGCCAGTGGGCCGAAACCCACCAGCCGGCCCAGCCAGCGCCCGCGCCAGCCCGCAGCCGCGCGCGCTGCTGCCTCACACTGACAGGCGGGACCCACCCGATCTTCGTCTACCTCGCGCCGCGCCGGACTCCCTCGCCCCCGAATCAAAACCGATCGGGATTTCGTCGTATCCCCGCTGATTTCTGTTCGTAGGCGATGCGGACATGATCAAACCACCCCGCCGCCCTCCCCCGTCTATAAAAACCCCGGCCTCGTTCTGTTTTTCCCACGCGATCACCGATTTTTCCTCCGGTGAGAACCGAGACTTCTCTGGCGAATTCTGGCCGATCTAAGCTCGGAAATTCCGATCTAACTCGCTGGTCTTGATCCACCGCCTCCGGGGAACCTTGCAGGTGCAGAAAACTCGGTGACTTGCGGTGTAAACACAGCGCCGACGAGCTTCGCCGTGGTTTCGCCTTGGACCTCGTCGCCGATCACCTTCCAGGACCTCCGAGCTCAAGAAAACCCCCGAGGTGAGATCCCCGACCTCCCCTCCACCGATCTATACCATAAAATCACAGTTCTAGGAAGAATTCTCGAAAACCCGAAAGTCTCCGGCGAGATCGCCGCTTCCCGCCGCCGTGCGCCGCCGGCAGCGCCGCCCGCGCTCGATCAGAGCGACGTGGCCGCTTGTGCGCCGTTTATTTTAAATCGCACGGTAGGGTTTAAACCCCCGCGTACTGGTTCGGCGTTATAATCTCAGCCGTCGGTTTAAAGTCGGACAGTCCACGTCAGCCCCGTGTTATAAAGACTGGAATTCTTACGTGCTACCCCCTGGGGTTCTCGGGAAATAAGAGCTAGCCCCGGAAACTTCTGATCTAGCCCCTGGAACTTCAGAAAATCATGAAAATTCATTTAAAAATCAGTTTTAGCCGCTGGACTTAATAAAAATTAGGAAAAACACCTCTGATAAGTGTAGCTAGACCCATGGAAATTCTGAAAATAATATTATAGACCCTGTAATGGGGTGAGTTTACCTTTTTAGCCCTGTTTAGTATTTAAATTAGGAAATTGAATATGTGGCTAGTGTTTAAAAATTAAAAAGTGGGACAAACATATTGTCATAATTAAATTAAAAACTTTCTCAGTATTTAGAAAAATTTGGAGTGAGATAAAAACATATTTTGGGCTGAATTGAATCTGTTTAATTTATTATTCACATTTAAGGACACAATTTTAAGTAATGAATAGTTCTAGAAAATAGGGAAAATAATTGTAAAATAGTTTACATCAGAGGAAAAGGTCAAAAATATATTAGTAAATATTTTAGATCAGAACCTATTCTGTTTAGATGAGGTGTCTTGTTATTTTCATAATAAAGTTCACATTTAGGCATAGGAAATAAATCTGAAAATATAGCAACTAGTAAATGATAAATGGAGTTTCTAAAATCCAAAGAATTCAGTTTAGGGTTGGTAGAAATTCTGAAGACACATATGGAGAAGGAAAATACCTTTCATGCATACTTGGTAGCTGAAAGGTGTAGTAATTGAATATAATGAACCTTATTTAAATTGGAAACTCATACATAAAGTATGCAAGCATAAATGTGAATACAAGAGTAGGAATCATATACACATGGTTAAAAGTGCATGTAAGTCAAAGGTCAACACACATAGAGTAAACACAACACATAGAAGTTGTGAATGGCTTTGTTACATGTGAATGT
Source organism: Neostapfia colusana (assembly GCA_030760725.1). NCBI lineage: Eukaryota > Viridiplantae > Streptophyta > Magnoliopsida > Poales > Poaceae > Neostapfia > Neostapfia colusana. Next base: position 106,692,999 of record JASWHV010000003.1, read on the forward strand.
TTGGTTTGTATGAAGTGGAAGTGTGAACTATGTCTTATGGATTGTTGTTTTTCTTTTGCTATGTGTGATGGTATGATGTAGAACCTGCTCAAGAGCAAGTTATTCCTTTCCAAGATCAGGTTTACCCATTTCAAGAGCAGCAAGAAGGAGGCAAGTGTCCTTGACCACTTTCATCCTATGCTAGGATGTGTAGATAGAATTATTTGCATTGTCAAGATTAAATATGAAACCCATGCTAGGAAGATTCCCTAGAATTGCATTACCTTGTTTCCTTGTAGCTTGGGTTGGGATTTATTTTATCATGTCATTTATTATTATGCATATGCTTAGCCATGCTTAGAATGGGATAATTGGGATATGAGATCATCAGTTTATTTTACCATACTCTTGAATGAGATATTGTGAGTTATGTAGAGGTAGGGATCAAGGCAAGTTGGATGTTTTGGTTGTGTGCTGGGTGCACGAGACTTGGGTTTGTGTTTAGTACTTGCCTAGATCCTAAGGACCGGTTCATGGAGCATGTAACCTGGCTTTACAGTGCCTACCACATGCTGAGATGGGGCAGCTTGGCCAATTAATTAGTTGTATCCCCGGCGTAGTATGGGTGTGTTGGATGGTGCGGGGAGTAGGTGTCAGCTGGACTACCATATGAACCGCAAGGCTCAAGAGGGGGCCACTGCAGCGGGGTTGGAGCCTCTTGTATGCTGTTAGGGGTGAAACCTCAGTGGGCCCACGCTCGTCGGGAATCCCTTTGTAAAGGCTTCGTAGTGATCTCCTGGCTACACACCTGGGAAGTGTGAATGTGGTTCGTAGCCACTGGCATAATGGAGGTTCTTTTAGTCCACCCGGCAACGGGGGATGAAATCACTACATGTGGGTACAGTGGTACAAACTCTCCAGAGTCAAAACTGTCATGACAGCCGTGCTCACGGTCAAGAGCGGCTTGGACTTATTCATGATTAGAGGATTGATGGTTTTGGAAGTTGTGGATGTTAAGCGGGGAGCTTAACATTGGAAATAATGTTATGGTTATTTGATTATGATGATGCGATGGGAGATTGGGATCATTTCACCTGTGTAGTAATGTAGGTGCTTAATAAGCTAAGGTGATAGGTATTAATTGCGTAGTGCTTTAACCATGAGTTCAACCTCCCCTTGTTCTAGCCATGCATGACATAATTTTCCCACACTTGCTGAGTACCATTGGTACTCAACCTTGCATATTTGTTGGTTTATATTGCTGCTCAGGTCAAGAGAATGAGGTGGTGTATAATGATCAAGACTTTGGACCCGAAGAAGGTTTCTAGGTTCATGGAGACCCCCGGGCAACGCCTGTGACGGAGCCCTCAAGAATAATATTCCGCTGCTAGTTTATTTACTTGTGATGAACTTATCATTGTCCATCGAGACATTTACTATGTAAGACTTACTTATATTCGACACCCGGCTTGTAATAAATGATGCTTCACTATTTGTCATCACATGTATGAGAAAATGATCCTGGCATACATGTGATATTCACTTGGTTGTTCTTCGGAAAAACTGGGTGTGACATTGAGTCATGGCAACAAGGTTGGTCTCGGTGGGAGACGAAGTTGTTTTATGCGATGAAATGGTAGCGAATACGAGATGGTATTCGTGAGATGGTAGCGAATACGAGGAGGTATTCGTGAGCGAGAATGAGGTTGATTGATGACTAGTTGTGACATGGAAGGTAATGAACATAATGGAGGTATGGTTGGTATTTTAATACATGTTGGGATTATATTCACTTAAAAATGAGTTGCTGTTTTATCATGGTTTTTGATAAATAACTTTGCTTTCTGCAATGAGCCTTTTTTTACCTACCTTGTTGTGAGCTACATATCATATTTTCCCGCACATGTTGAGTACATCATTGTACTCAAACTTGCATTATCATTTCATCATCAGCAACAGGAGAAGATTTCTATGAAGACCAAGTGGAGCATTAGGCGTGTGATCTGTTCTCAACCTTGCCTGTGGGAATAGAGTAGAGATGGAGCCATTGCTGCCTAGAATTGCTTCCGCATTAGAATAAAGACTTCCGCTGCATAGAAATAAGACTTCTGCTGTTAGATTAAGACTTCTGATGTGAGCATGAGTCTAAGAATCATGAGACATTGTAATAAACTCTGTTATTTGTCGTAATATATAATCTGAATTCAGTTTGTGGAATGTATGTGTATGTGTGATGAACATCCTGGGCATCCATATGCATCAGTTCTCGATTCCGTGGTTTTCCACAGAATTGGGGGCGTCACAGATTGGTATCAGAGCCACGGTTGACAGTGGGTTACACGCCTAAATAGGAAACACAGATTGGTACCAGAACCACGGGTTGATGGTAGGTTACACACTTAGATAGATCACAGATTGGTATCCGACACAGATTGGTAGCTAAGCCACGCTGACCATAGGGTGCAAGCCTAGGGTGCTTAGATTGGCCTTGAAACTACCTTGACATAGGATACAAGCCTAGGACAAGCCATAGTTGGATCACAGATTTGACATCATCCTAAGCCATATAGGACCCCCACTGAACGAGCCTTGAATAGGAGTTGTGTGAGCCCTTGTGATGATTGTTTGTGATTATGTGCTTAGTGTGAGTTGTGGGACGTCTCAAAACGTTGTCCCTATCCACACATAAGTAGAAAGAGGTGTGAGATGCTTCGGCACTTGTTCACATCCTCATATGGGCTAATATATATAGTCCAACCCACCTTGATGCATATAGTTGAGGGGATCTACCTAACCTTGTAACCTTCTATACTATTTTGATCTCTCTCACATATGGTGAGAGGAAACGCCGACCAAAGGAATGTTCGTGACAACCAAGAGGATGGCCACGATGAAGTTCCTGTTAACTCCGGAGCTGGTGAGAACCACCTGGAATGGTTGATGGCCATGGAGAACAAACTTATGCAAACCATGATCCAAACTTTGGGTCAGTTGCAGGCCAACAACAACAACCCCGTTCCGGCACCACCGCCACCACCACCGCCGGCTCATAACAGACTGGGTGAGTTCATGAGGACTCGACCACCCACCTTTGCTCAAGCTAACGACCCCATGGAGGCTGATGACTGGTTGAAGTCCATGGAGAAGAAGCTTGCCATAGTGCAGTGCAATGACCGAGAGAAGGTTCTCTTTGCGTCGCACCAACTTATGGGAGCTGCCGCTGACTGGTGGGATGCCCTAAGCAACGCTCATGTCGACCCGGAAGCGATCACTTGGAATGAGTTCAAGGAAAGTTTCCGCTCTCATTACATCCCTGCTGGTGTAATGATGCTCAAGAGACAGGAGTTTGAAGGTCTCCGCCGAGGACAGGGAAGCGTGAATGAGTATATCAACAAGTTCACACAACTGTCCCGGTATGCCCCCGAAGATGTCAACTCAGACCAGAGGAAGCAATACCTGTTCATGAGAGGGTTGAACAATGAGATCCAGGTTCAGATCATCAACAATGACTACGCAAGCTTCCAGAAGCTGGTTGACAAGGCTATAGTAGTCGAAAGCAAGATCTAAGAGATCGAGCGAGAGTGCAAAAGGAAGATGCCATACCAGCCCCAAGGGAGCAACGTACGACCTCGGTACATGCCCCAGACCGCACCGCAGTATGGATTGACCACCTCTGCATACCGCCCTAGTCAGCCACCACAGCAATGACCCGTTGCACCAGCACCTCGTGTGCCCATGCCTCCTGTGCCCCGACCTAACATGGGCGCTCCTGCTCAAAACCCCCGCCCCAACGTACCTGCTGCCGTAGGCAACAGGGCATGCTTTGCATGCGGGGAAACAGGACACTTCGCGAACCAATGCCCGAGAAGAGTGTCACACCCGGTTTTTCCGAAGAAACAACCAAGTGAATATCACATGTATGCCAGGATCATTTTCTCATACATGTGATGACAAATAGTGAAGCATCATTTATTACAAGCCAGGTGTCGAATATAAATAAGTCTTACATCGCAAATGTCTTAATGGACACTAATGCTTCATCACAAGTAAATAAACTAGCAGCGGAATATTATTCTTTAGGGCTCCATCACAGGTGTTGCCCGGAAGTCTTCATGAACCTAAAATCCTTCCTCGGGTCCAAAATCTTGGTCATTATACACCACCTCATTATCTTGACCTGAGCAACAATATAAACCAACAAATATGCAAGGTTGAGTACCAATGGTACTCAGCAAGTGTGGGAAAATTTTATCATGCATGGCTAGAACAAGGAGAGGTTGAACTCACGGTTAAAGCACTACGCAATTAATACCTATCACCTTAGCTTATTAAGCACCTACATTACTACACAGGTGAAATGGTACCAATCTCCCATCCCATCATTATAATCCAATAACCATAACATCATTACCAATGTTAAGCTCCCCGCTTAACTTCCAAAACCATCAATCCTCTAATCATGAATAAGTCCAGGCCGCTCTTAACCGTGAGCACGGCTGTCAAGACAGTTTTAACTCTGCAGAGTTTGTACCACTGTACCCACATGTAGTGATTTCATCCCCCGTTGCCGGGTGGACTAAAAGAACCTCCATTATGCCAGTGGCTACGATCCACATTCACACTTCCCAGGTGTGCAGCCAGGAGATCACTACGAAGCCTTTACAAAGGGATTCCCGACGAGCGTGGGCCCACTGAGGTTTCACCCCTAACAGCATACAAGAGGCTCCAACCCCGCTGCAGTGGCCCCCTCTTGAGCCTTGCGGTTCATATGGTAGTCCAGCTGACACCTATCACCGCACCATCCAACACACCCATACTACGCCGGGGATACACCTAATTAATTGGCTAAGCTGCCCCATCTCAGCATGTGGTTGGCACTGTAAAGCCGGGTTACATGCTCCATGAACCGGTCCTTAGGATCCAGGCAAGTACTAAACACAAACCCAAGTCTCGTGCACCCAGCACACAACCAAAACATCCAACTTGCCTTGATCCCTACCTCTACATAACTCACAATGTCTCATTCAAGAGTATGGTAATATAAACTGATGATTTCATGTCCCAAACATCCCATTCTAAGCATGGCTAAGCATATGCATGGATATAAATGACATGACAAAATAAATCCCAACCCAAGCTACAAGGAAACTAGGTAATGCAATTCTAGGGAAACTTCCTAGCATGGGTTTCATATTTCATTTGACAATGCAAATAATTCTATCTACACATCCTAGCATAGGATCAAAGTGGTCAAGGACACTTGCCTCCTTCTTGCTGCTCTTGAAATGGGTAGTCCTGATCTTGGAAATTGATAGCTTGCTCTTGAACAGGTTCTACTTCATACCATCACACATAGCAAAAGAAAAACAACAATCATAAGACATAGTTCACACTTCTACTTCATACAAACCACACATTCACATTTATGAAAGTTCTTTACCATTATATGTGTTGTGGATACTCTATGTGTGTTGATTTGTGGCTTGCATACACTTTTATTTATATGTGTATGATTCCTACTTTGGTGTTCATATTTATACTCACATACTATATATATATATATATATATATATATATATATGTGTGTGTGTGTGTATATGTGTGTTTCAGTTTTAAATAAATTCCTTATATTAAACTACCAAGTATGTATGAAAAGTATTTTTCTTCTCCATATGTGCCTTCATAATTTCTATCAACCCTAAACTGAATTCTTTGTATTTTAGAAACTCCATTTATCATTTACTAGTTTCTATATTTTCAGATTTATATTCCTATGCATAATTGTGCATTTTATTATTAAATTAGTAATACACATTACCTAAACAGATTAGGTTCTGGTCCTAAATAATTTAATATCATATTTTGACCTTGGCTTATGATGTATACTATTTCATAATTATTTTCCCTATTTTTCTTTAACTATTTTTTACTTAAAAATGTGTCCCTATACTATTAAATGTGAATAATAGATGAAACAGATTTATTTCAGCCCAAACATATATTTTTATCTCACTCCAAAGTTTTCTAAGTACTGAGAAAGTTTTTAATTAATTTTGAAAATTATGTTTGTCCCCCTTTTTAAATTTTTAAACACTAGTTACATATTCAATTTTCTAAATTAAATACTAAACAGTGCTAAAATATTGAATTCACCCCATTACAGGGTCTATAATATTATTTTCATAATTTCCAGGGGTCTAGCTACACTTATCAGAGGTGTTTTTCCTAATTTCTATTAAGTCCAGGGGCTAAAACTGATTTTTAAATGAATTTACATGATTTTCTGGAGTTCCAGGGGCTAGATCTGAAGTTTGCGGGGCTAGCTCTCAATTCCAGAGAACCCCAGGGGGTAGCACGTAAGAAGTCCAGTCTTTATAACGCGGGGCTGACGTGGACCGTCCGATTTTAAACCGACGGCTGAGATTATAACATCGAACCGGTACGCGGAGATTTAAACCCTACCGTGCGATTTAAAATAAACGGCGCACAAGCGGCCACGTCGCTCTGATCGAACGCGGGCGGCGCTGCCGGCGGCGCACGGCGGCGGGAAGCGGCGATCTCGCCGGAAAGTTTCGGATCCTCGAGAATTCTGCCTAAAACTGTGATCTCATGGCATAGATCGGTAGAGGGGAGGTCAGGGATCTCACCTCGGGGGTTTTCTCGAGCTCGGGGGTCCTGGAAAGTGCTCGGCGGCGAGGTCCGAGGCAAAACCACGGCGAAGCTCGTCGGAGCTGGATTTGCACCGTAAGTCTTCGGGTTTTCTGCACCTGCAAAGTTCCCCGGAGGCGGTGGATCAAGACCAACGAGTTAGATCAGAGTTTCCGAGCTTAGATCGGCCAGAATTCACCGGCGAAGTCTCGGTGCTCACCGGAGTGAAAATCGGCGATCGCGTGAGGAAAAACTGATCGGATCGGTGGTTTTTATAGCCGGGGAAGGGCGGTGGGTCTGTTTTGATCGAGTTGGAGTCCGCTGGGTCCGGAATTCGGCTGCGGGGACGGGTTTCCCGATCGGTTGCGATCGCGCGCGCGGGAGAGAGTCCGGGGTCGCGGGGTTAGGGATGACATGCGGGTCCCACCCGTCAGCGAGGGGCAGCGCGGCGCGCGCGGGGGCGGGCTGGCGCGGGGTTTGCTGGGCCGGCTGGGGTTTCGGCCCACTGGCCAGTTTTTTTTCCCGAATTCCTTTTTCTTTTTCCATTTCTTTTCTGTTTTGGGTATAATTTGAATTCTAGTTTGAATTTGAATCTTTTCAAAACATGCAACATGTCCAAAAATTTCTAAATTCCCCTCTGAACATGGTTTAGGGTTTTAAATCAAAATTTGGGCTTTGACTAAAAATTTGGGGTGTTACAGCTCTACCCCCCTTAAAAGAAATCTCGTCCTCGAGATTGGTGTTTCTAAGAAAACAATTCCGGAAATTGTGCCTTGAGCTCATCTTCCCGTTCCCAGGTGGCTTCCTCTTCTGAGTGATGCTTCCACTGCACCTTGCACATCCGGATTCTTTTATTTCTGGTGAGGCGTTCCATTGTCTCCAAAATCTTGTATGGTTGCTCGGCATAAGACAAATCCTCAGCTACATCCACTTCATTCATGGGTAACACCTCCTCAGGCGTCCTCAGACATTTCTTGAGCTGCGACACATGGAACACATCGTGCACGTCCGATAGATGAATCGACAACTCTAGTTGGTACGCCACTTCGCCTTTTCTTTCCAAAACTTGAAAGGGCCCGATGTATCGAGGTGACAACTTCCCTTTTACCTTGAACCGACGAAGTCCTCTGATAGGGGACACCTTGAGATAAACATAGTCTCCCACGTTGAAAACGAGCTCTCTTCTTCGTACATCAGCATAACTCTTCTGGCGTGTTTGTGCTATCCTCAAGTTGTTGCGAATCTCCCTCACCTTTGCCTCGGCTTCTTGTAGCACTTCGGGACCAAACACTTTACTTTCTCCTGTTTGGTTCCAAAATAGGGGAGTTCTGCATTTCCTTCCATACAAAGCTTCAAACGGTGACATCTTCATACTAGCTTGATAACTGTTGTTATAGGAAAACTCCGCATACGGTAAGTTCTTGTCCCAACTCCTATTGTTTTTGAGTGCACATGCCCTTAACATATCTTCAAGGATCTGATTGGTTCTCTCCGTCTGCCCGTCAGTTTGGGGATGATAGGCGGAGCTGAAATTCAGATGGGTTCCCATGGTTTCATGCAACTTTTGCCAAAACCTCGAGGTGAACTGCGTCCCTCGATCCGACACTATCTTCTTCGGCACTCCATGGTAACACACAATCCTTGACATGTACAATTCTGCCAATTTGGATCCGCTGTAGCTTTCTTTCACCGGAATGAAATGAGCTACCTTGGTTAGCCTATCAATAATGACCCATATTGAATCATACCCGGATTGGGTCCTAGGCAATCCCACGACAAAATCCATGCTGATTTCTTCCCACTTCCATTCAGGCACTTTGAGTGGTTGCAATAATCCCGCGGGTCGTTGATGTTCGGCTTTCACCAACTGGCATGTGTCACATAGGGCAACATGTTCCGCGACATCTCGCTTCATGCCATACCACCAATACCTGCTTTTGAGGTCCTGGTACATCTTCGTACTCCCAGGATGAATGGAATAGTCAGAATCGTGAGCCTCCTTCAAAATTAATTCACGGATCTCTTTTACTTCTGGCACATAGATCCTTTTCCCGTGCCACACCGTTCCTTGTTCATCCTCTCTAAAACCAGGAGCTTTATTTTCCTTGATGAGCTGTCTGATCTCTTGTATCTTCTCATCATTCTTTTGGCCCTCGCGTATGTCTTGCTCGAGTGTGGAGTCCACTTCCATGGCGATGGCTTCACCACTATTTACTAGACATAGATTGAGCCTTATAACTTCGTCCTTCAATTCCGCAGGCATGTCCTTCAAACTCAACTTATTGACCTGCACTTTCCGACTCAAAGCATCGGCCACGACGTTTGCTTTCCCGGGATGATAATTGATGCCTATATCAAAGTCATTGATTAGCTCTAACCATCTCCTTTGTCTGAGGTTGAGATCTGGCTGTGTGAATATGTACTTCAAACTCTTATGATCCGTATATATCTCTGTCCTCTTCCCCATCAAATAGTGCCGCCAAATTTTCAACGCGTGTACCACTGCAGCTAGTTCTAGGTCATGTGTAGGATAGTTCTTCTCGTGCTTCCGAAGCTGCCGGGATGCATACGCCACGACATGTCCTTCTTGCATGAGAACACATCCCAACCCATTTCCAGAGGCATCACAGTACACTGTGAATTTCTTCTGCATATCTGGCATAACCAGCACTGGGGCCGTTGTCAATCTCTTCTTTAGCTCCTGAAAGCTCGTATCGCACTGTGGCGTCCAGGTGAATGTGATTCCCTTTTCCAACAGTTTGGTGAGAGGTCTCGAGATCTTGGAGAATCCCTCAATAAACCGTCGATAGTATCCAGCCAATCCCAAAAAGCTTCGAACTTCCCCGACATTTTCAGGGGTTTTCCACTTCTGGATATCCTCGATTTTGGCGGGATCTACGGAGATTCCTCCCTCCGAGATTATATGTCCTAAAAAGGGAACTCTCTTTAGCCAAAACTCACACTTGCTCAACTTGGCATATAGTTGGTGTTCTCTCAGCCTCTGTAACACCAACCTTAGATGTTTCTCATGTTCTTCTTCATCTTTGGAGAAGATGAGAATATCATCTATGAAAACCACCACAAATTTGTCCAGATATTCCATGAATACTTTGTTCATGAGGTACATGAAATATGCCCGGGGCATTGGTTAGCCCAAAAGGCATGACAGTGTATTCATACAGTCCGTACCGAGATACGAAAGTTGTCTTGGGAATATCTGATTGCCTTATCTTGAGTTGGTGGTACCCCGACCTGAGATCAATTTTCGAGAACACACAAGCTCCCCTCAACTGATCAAACAAGTCTTCAATGCGAGGCAATGGGTACTTGTTTTTTATGGTTACCTCATTCAAGGCACGGTAATCCACGCATAACCTTTGGGTTCCGTCTTTCTTGGGCACAAATATCACCGGAGCTCCCCATGGTGAGGAACTAGGGCGAATATACCCCTTCTCCGTCAATTCTCTCAAATGATCCTTGAGCTCTTCTAGCTGCTTGGAGTCCATTCGATAAGGTCTCTTGTATATCGGGGCTGTCCCCGGTACTAGCTCAATTGCGAACTCCACGTCACGGTCGGGAGGCATACCTGGCAATTCCTCTGGAAAAACATCTGGATATTCCCTGATAGTCCTGATTTCCTCAACTTTCACTTCCACTTGATTTAATTTAATGTCCCTCCTAGGCTCGTGTATCGTTATGAACTTTACTCTTGTGCCATTGGGGTGAGTTAGTTCCACCGTTCTGGTCGAACAATGGATGATTCCTTTATGTTTGGTCAACCAATCCATACCCAAAATAATATCTATCCCTTGTGAATCTATCACTATGAGGTTAGCAGTAAATACTACCCCATTAATGTCTAGGCTCACTTTGGGACACACTTGTCTTGTCCTTATTTCTCCACCTGGAGAGTTTACGGCTAGCATATGGTTCATTTGTGTGGTTGCTAGGTCATGCTTCTTAACAAACCCTTGAGCAATGAACGAGTGGGTAGCACCAGAATCAAACAGCAGAGTTGCAAGGTGTAAATTGGCAGGAAACTTACCAACTACCACGTCGGGCGCCTCTTGTGCTTCCTCCATAGTGACGTGGTTCACCCGTCCTCTCACTACATTCTGCTGTTGTGGCGGAGCAGGCTTCTTCTTCGGGCACTTATGGGCATAGTGCCCCACTTCACCACAGCTGAAACATTGCACCCCAACCTTAGGTGCTTGGCCCTTGTTGTCTTGGGGTTGGTTTGGGGGTCCTTGCACTGCTGGTCGAGGTGGATATGCGGGGCGAGGCTGCTGTACAAACTGACGTTGCGGCTGTGCTGGTGCTGCGGGAGGTCTGTAGTTTGGGTTGTACCCTCTTGGTGCTGAATAGGGTACCGTAGCACGGCTCGTCTGCCCCGTAGGTTGCTGCATCATACGTGGGCGGGTGTTGCTCCCTGAGGCTTGATGTGACCACCCAGCCTTCCTCTTATTCTCATTTTCCAGGGCCTTTAGCTTCCTTTCCACCACAAATGCTCTGTCCACCATCTTTTGAAAGCTCTCATACTCATTTGAGGACATTGCACACTGCATTTCTGCGGTAAGTCCTTCCACGAAATAATCTTGTTTCTGCTCATCAGTCTCTATGTCCCGTGGGGCATAACGGGATAGTTGAGTGAATTTAGTGAGGTATTCCCTCACCGTCATGTTTCCATGCTGCAGTCCCAAAAACTCTTTCCTCTTGTTTTTGAGTTCACCTCTTGGGATGTAGTGGTTGCGGAAGCTACGCTTGAACTCTTCCCAAGTGATGCTCTCAGGGTCATGATGGGCGGCCACGTAGGCGGTCCACCAATCAGCAGCAGGTCCATGCAATTGATGAGAGGCAAACAGCACCCTCTCATACCCTTGGCATTGTATTATCCTCATCTTACTTTCAATGGTTTTCAGCCAATCATCTGCCTCCAGAGGTTCAGCAGCACTTGCAAACTTTGGAGGTTGAGTCCCTAGAAACTCACTCAACCTTGGTTGGCGTGGTGCAGCTTGTGGAGGGGGAACTTGATGCAAGTTGGCCACCACTTGAGTCAAGTTCTGGATAAGCTGATTTTGATTCTCCAGCATTTGGTGGAGAGGATCAACTTCTTCACGGCGACCACCCCGGTCTTGGCCTCCAGAAAGATGAGGGTTGCATGCCTCATCGTTGTTGTTGGCGGGGTTGGCAGCACGTCCTTTTCCTCTTCCGGCCATCTGGCAGAATCAACCAATGTTAATTTTGAAAGCATTTAGTATCATGTTACTACTTTCACTTGTGTTTACTTTGAAGTGTTGAGGCTTGGTTATACTTTTCTGAGGGTTCATTTCTAACACAAAAACAAATGCAATATTATTTCATGTGGGTTCACACACCAAAGCAAAACAATCTGAAGACGAGGCTGTGGACAAGTGCTCATGGCTTCCACAACTCACGTCACACACCAAGCATTATCACACCATTAACTACGTAACGACTCGACTACTCGACCTCTTGCTAGCTAGGGGAAAGACTCTACACTACTCGTCCTCTTGAGCTGGCTCCTCGGGATCTTCCTCCTCATTTCGGCTACCTTCCGACTCTGCTTTGGGTGGGGAGGCTGCTGGTAGAGAAGTGCGACGACGCCTGATCGCTCGGCGATCCGGGGAGTCAGGAGTCCAGGGATCACTCACGGTGACACACAGTTCATTCCCATCTCCTCTTTCTCTCGCCTTTAAACAAGCTCGCAGCAATGCCTCCGTTTCATTCAGGGTGTCTCGGACATCCTGAAGCTCTTGTTGACACTCCTGCAGTCGAGTGCTGAGCATAGCAGCATCCTCCAAGCACAAGTCCATGTGCTCATGGGAAGTCCCTTGCTGCACTGGTGGGTACTTGTACTCCGTGGTACCACTCTCACGTTGGAGGACATACATGTACTCAGTTTTATCCAAGTGGCGACGATAGATGTGACTCTGGCAGGTGATGGCCTCCCAGGTGACATCTCTCTCCGCGTCAACTTGTGTTGCTCGACAAGCTGGAGAGTGGTGAATCTTAAGCAGCTGATTCTCGTGTATAATCCTCATCTCCGAACTCCATTCTTCCCTCTTCTCACGGATAGTCCTGGTGGAGTTATAGTGGATGATGAGCTTGCCCGTATTGCCGGCGGCTTCGAGCATACGTCGAAGACGGCGCAACAAATCTCCTACTGCCAATCCGTAGGAAAGGTACGTCACTGGACGACTCTCCTCTCTTTCAGCAAGGGCAACTACGGGAACTCTCCCTCCCGTGGACTTACGAGCGGTGCGAATCATGCGAACCATCTAAAACAAAAGAATTTAAAATTAGGTTAGATAAAATCTCAAACAAAATCCTATTTTGAATAAAAGTTGGGGTAAGATGAAGAAAATAACTCTTTAAATAACACTCTTCAACCCACACCTTGGAAAATAGTTTTTTTAAGAAAATAGGGCCCTTAAATACGTCCATTTCTACCTAGGTCCACGTTCCTACGGGCAACCTTGGCTCTGATACCACCTCTGTCACACCCGGTTTTTCCGAAGAAACAACCAAGTGAATATCACATGTATGCCAGGATCATTTTCTCATACATGTGATGACAAATAGTGAAGCATCATTTATTACAAGCCAGGTGTCGAATATAAATAAGTCTTACATCGCAAATGTCTTAATGGACACTAATGCTTCATCACAAGTAAATAAACTAGCAGCGGAATATTATTCTTTAGGGCTCCATCACAGGTGTTGCCCGGAAGTCTTCATGAACCTAAAATCCTTCCTCGGGTCCAAAATCTTGGTCATTATACACCACCTCATTATCTTGACCTGAGCAACAATATAAACCAACAAATATGCAAGGTTGAGTACCAATGGTACTCAGCAAGTGTGGGAAAATTTTATCATGCATGGCTAGAACAAGGAGAGGTTGAACTCATGGTTAAAGCACTACGCAATTAATACCTATCACCTTAGCTTATTAAGCACCTACATTACTACACAGGTGAAATGGTCCCAATCTCCCATCCCATCATTATAATCCAATAACCATAACATCATTACCAATGTTAAGCTCCCCGCTTAACTTCCAAAACCATCAATCCTCTAATCATGAATAAGTCCAGGCCGCTCTTAACCGTGAGCACGGCTGTCAAGACAGTTTTAACTCTGCAGAGTTTGTACCACTGTACCCACATGTAGTGATTTCATCCCCCGTTGCCGGGTGGACTAAAAGAACCTCCATTATGCCAGTGGCTACGATCCACATTCACACTTCCCAGGTGTGCAGCCAGGAGATCACTACGAAGCCTTTACAAAGGGATTCCCGACGAGCGTGGGCCCACTGAGGTTTCACCCCTAACAGCATACAAGAGGCTCCAACCCCGCTGCAGTGGCCCCCTCTTGAGCCTTGCGGTTCATATGGTAGTCCAGCTGACACCTATTCCCCGCACCATCCAACACACCCATACTACGCCGGGGATACACCTAATTAATTGGCTAAGCTGCCCCATCTCAGCATGTGGTTGGCACTGTAAAGCCGGGTTACATGCTCCATGAACCGGTTCTTAGGATCCAGGCAAGTACTAAACACAAACCCAAGTCTCGTGCACCCAGCACACAACCAAAACATCCAACTTGCCTTGATCCCTACCTCTACATAACTCACAATGTCTCATTCAAGAGTATGGTAATATAAACTGATGATTTCATGTCCCAAACATCCCATTCTAAGCATGGCTAAGCATATGCATGGATATAAATGACATGACAAAATAAATCCCAACCCAAGCTACAAGGAAACAAGGTAATGCAATTCTAGGGAAACTTCCTAGCATGGGTTTCATATTTCATTTGACAATGCAAATAATTCTATCTACACATCCTAGCATAGGATCAAAGTGGTCAAGGACACTTGCCTCCTTGTTGCTGCTCTTGAAATGGGTAGTCCTGATCTTGGAAATTGATAGCTTGCTCTTGAACAGGTTCTACTTCATACCATCACACATAGCAAAAGAAAAACAACAATCATAAGACATAGTTCATACTTCTACTTCATACAAACCACACATTCACATTTATGAAAGTTCTTTACCATTATATGTGTTGTGGATACTCTATGTGTGTTGATTTGTGGCTTGCATACACTTTTATTTATATGTGTATGATTCCTACTTTGGTGTTCATATTTATACTCACATACTATATATATATATATATGTGTATATGTGTGTTTCAGTTTTAAATAAATTCCTTATATTAAACTACCAAGTATGTATGAAAAGTATTTTTCTTCTCCATATGTGCCTTCATAATTTCTATCAACCCTAAACTGAATTCTTTGTATTTTAGAAACTCCATTTATCATTTACTAGTTTCTATATTTTCAGATTTATATTCCTATGCATAATTGTGCATTTTATTATTAAATTAGTAATACACATTACCTAAACAGATTAGGTTCTGGTCCTAAATAATTTAATATCATATTTTGACCTTGGCTTATGATGTATACTATTTCATAATTATTTTCCCTATTTTTCTATAACTATTCTTTACTTAAAAATGTGTCCCTATACTATTAAATGTGAATAATAGATGAAACAGATTTATTTCAGCCCAAAAATATATTTTTATCTCACTCCAAAGTTTTCTAAGTACTGAGAAATTTTTTAATTAATTTTGACAATTATGTTTGTCCCCCTTTTTAAATTTTTAAACACTAG
Source organism: Neostapfia colusana (assembly GCA_030760725.1). Classification (NCBI taxonomy): domain Eukaryota; kingdom Viridiplantae; phylum Streptophyta; class Magnoliopsida; order Poales; family Poaceae; genus Neostapfia; species Neostapfia colusana. The sequence goes on from JASWHV010000003.1 coordinate 106,708,343, forward strand.
TTACATATTCAATTTTCTAAATTAAATACTAAACAGTGCTAAAATATTGAATTCACCCCATTACAGGGTCTATAATATTATTTTCATAATTTCCAGGGGTCTAGCTACACTTATCAGAGGTGTTTTTCCTAATTTCTATTAAGTCCAGGGGCTAAAACTGATTTTTAAATGAATTTACATGATTTTCTGGAGTTCCAGGGGCTAGATCTGAAGTTTCCGGGGCTAGCTCTCAATTCCAGAGAACCCCAGGGGGTAGCACGTAAGATGTCCAGTCTTTATAACGCGGGGCTGACGTGGACCGTCCGATTTTAAACCGACGGCTGAGATTATAACATCGAACCGGTACGCGGGGATTTAAACCCTACCGTGCGATTTAAAATAAACGGCGCACAAGCGGCCACGTCGCTCTGATCGAACGAGGGCGGCGCTGCCGGCGGCGCACGGCGGCGGGAAGCGGTGATCTCGCCGGAAAGTTTCGGATCCTCGAGAATTCTGCCTAAAACTGTGATCTCATGGCATAGATCGGTAGAGGGGAGGTCAGGGATCTCACCTCGGGGGTTTTCTCGAGCTCGGGGGTCCTGGAAAGTGCTCGGCGGCGAGGTCCGAGGCAAAACCACGGCGAAGCTCGTCGGAGCTGGATTTGCACCGTAAGTCTTCGGGTTTTCTGCACCTGCAAAGTTCCCCAGAGGCGGTGGATCAAGACCAACGAGTTAGATCAGAGTTTCCGAGTTTAGATCGGCCAGAATTCACCGGCGAAGTCTCGGTGCTCACCGGAGTGAAAATCGGCGATCGCGTGAGGAAAAACTGATCGGATCGGTGGTTTTTATAGCCGGGGAAGGGCGGTGGGTCTGTTGTGATCGAGTTGGAGTCCGCTGGGTCCGGAATTCGGCTGCGGGGACGGGTTTCCCGATCGGTTGCGATCGCGCGCGCGGGAGAGAGTCCGGGGTCGCGGGGTTAGGGATGACATGTGGGTCCCACCCGTCAGCGAGGGGCAGCGCGGCGCGCGCGGGGGCGGGCTGGCGCGGGGTTTGCTGGGCCGGCTGGGGTTTCGGCCCACTGGCCAGTTTTTTTTCCCGAATTCCTTTTTCTTTTTCCATTTCTTTTCTGTTTTGGGTATAATTTGAATTCTAGTTTGAATTTGAATCTTTTCAAAACATGCAACACGTCCAAAAATTTCTAAATTCCCCTCTGAACATGGTTTAGGGTTTTAAATCAAAATTTGGGCTTTGACTAAAAATTTGGGGTGTTACAAAGAGGCCCTGGACAGCAAGGCAACGTGCCCAAGCAGAACCCGCGACCAAACGGAGGGGACAATCAAGGAAACCGGGGACAGCAGAACTATGCTCGCGGCAACATGAACCATGTCTCTGCTGAGGAAGCACAACAGGCTGTGGACGTCGTAATTGGTATGTTCCTTGCCAACTCCAACCCAGCCACCATCTTATTTGATTCTGGAGCATCACATTCCTTCATATCATCCAAGTATGTTGCCAAGCAATCTACCCATATCCCACTTAAAATGTGCTATGTTAGTTAATTCTCCCGGAGGAGAAATGAGGACTAATATAGTATGTCCGAAAGTAAGCCTTAAGATAAGGGGGGTAGACTTACTTGCCAACCCCATTGTCTTGGATTCCCAAGGGATTGACATAATACTCGAGATGGATTGGTTAAGCAAGCACAACGGGGTAATCCAATGTGCTGAAAGAAGCGTGCAGTTGACAAATGAGCACGGAACTCATATCGAGTTTGAGTCAGCCCAACCAACAGCCGAGAAAGCAGAATTTCCTCATCTATTCTCTACCAACGAATCTCGAGGGCGAGATTCAATTTAAGGGGGGTAGATTTGTGACACCCTCATTTTTTGTTTCTGCATATATTCATGTTTCATGAAGAGAAAACATTTTAAAAGAAGTAGGAACAGAGAAAAATATAAAAAAGATAGCCAATAAGAGCCGAATCTAGTTCCCAGAGAGCGCCGAAGACAACTTTCGTGGCCCGCTGGCCACGTGGCGTGTTCGGAGCTCATCCCTGTGGAGTGGGGAGAGGTCTGCCGCTAAACTGGCTATGTGGCAGGCTCGGGGCTCATCTCCGCAAAGGGGGAGAGGTCCGACCCCATGGGACACGTGTTGCCCCCGGAGCTAGCCTCTGCGGAAGAAGCAAAGGCAGTTCCGCAGGACACATGTCACCTTCAGAGCTAGTCACCGCGGAAATCAGAGGACCAGTCGTGCGGGATACGTGTCGATCTCAGAGATCACCTCCGAGAGGTCCGGTTCTATTGGACACATGTCACCACCGGAGCCTATCTCCGAGAGGTCTGATACTGTTGGACACGTGTTTACTTCGGAGCTCGTCTCTGAGGAAAAAGGAAAGTCCGGCGCTACTTGACGCGTGGCATTCAGGGAGCTCACCTCCGAAGAGAGGGAGGTCCGGAATGGATACGTGGCACACCCGGAGCCACCTCCGAAGAGAGGTGAGGTCTGGCACTGACACATGGCGTGCGCCGAGCCACCTCCGAATAGAGAGGAGGTCCCGACCGCCAGGATACGTGGCGCACGTGGAGCTCACCTCCGAAGGAGAGGGAGGTCTCGCTCGCTTGACACGCGGCACAACCGGAGCTCGTCTCTACGGAAAGGGGAGACCAGGCCCCGGTGGACACTTGGAGCTTCCGGAGCTCATCACCGTGGAGGTAACGAGTTCTGGAACGGTTTTTGGATTCTGTACGCGTAGAAATACCGGTACAGGAGGAAACCGACCTGAATTCTACAATGTTACCGCACCAAATCAACTAAAGATAAGTTGTTAAGATTCAACGACAATCTGAACAGAACTCTTATTTGAAATCCAATCAGATTAGGACTCTTCTTCTCCCGATTATAAATAGAACCCAGAACCTCTAGCCGAAACCACAACCTTCTTTTCCAACTCCTGAGCCGACGACTTAGAGCCCTAGCCCCAACTCGCCGAGTAAGCCATCACCGGAGTTCAGAAAGGAAGATCGCTGGAAGAGAGCCCCAACGATCTGTCTGATCAGAGAAGGACCCCGAGACCTAGAAGAACGTAAGGTTGGTCTCCAATACCACCTTACGACATCATTGTGTTTTCTTTGAATCTGTTCTTCGATTCCTTTCGAACAGAAGCTTTCTCATGAACAGATCACTTGTTGATCAGGTTGATCTAAAGACAAGGTCATCGCCACGTCCACATCTGATCCGAAAACCTCTGTTCATCATAAAACCATGCAAGAACACGTACAAACCGACCTAATAAACTGATTATAAGATAGCATGCATATGCATCATCGCATCTAGTTTAAAGTTTGTGCATGATATTGATTGATGTGAATCTTGCATGTGTGTGATCCTGAATAGAAGGACAAGCTCAGGGAGCTGTCTACGACGAACTGCAACAACAAGGTTTTGAGATCCAAGAGCAACTGGAACCGCAAGAACAAGGCAAGTGCCCCTTGACCATATTGATCCTATGTTTTGGGAAAACTGTTTTGTTTTGCGAAAAGGTGTGTGTGCTGAGTCAAACATGATGGGAACCCCTTTTATAGGAGTTTACTAGCTTTGGTTAAACCACCCTTTTTTTACATTTATGCTTCGCTGAGTCCATGGGATTGGGAAGCGAGATAGATGTGTCTAGCTAACTGCATTCGTAATGATAATAAGAAACTGATGTTGTTAATGAACATGGATCGGAGGGAGATCTAGGCAAGACTGGGTTTGTGAATGAGGTAGCATGAGATGGAGGTTTACTTGCCGTAGATCTAAGGACCGGTTCATGCGAGCACATGCCAGGATAACAGTGCCACCACAAGTCCAAGTATGGGTGCGGCTTAGCTGACTAATTAGGTAAGTTGCTAGATTGTTATGGACCGTGGAAGGCGTGGCGAATGGGAGTCGAGTGAGGACTGCCCTGGGAACTGCATGGCACAAAGGGGGGGCCCGTGGGTGGGAGAATTGGAGATTCTAGCCTGCCGGTGAAACCTTAGTGAGTCCATACATCTAGTAGCCCCTTTGTAAAGGCTATTTTTTTGATCTCTTGGCCATACACCGACGGTTGTGTACTGGTATAATGGAGGTTCTGCAGTCGCCGACGGGTGACGAAATCACAAACTTGTGGGTAAAGAGATGCAAACTCTGCAGAGTTCTAAAACTATCATGATAGCTGAGCTTACGGTCACGAGCGCTTGGCGAACTTCCATGATTAGTTGGGATGATTATTGGTTTCGTTTTGGTTTGGTTTTCGGGACTGTTGAGTCCGGGTGATAAGATGGGTTGCATGACTGTTGAGTCATGGCAACAAGGTAGCGAATACGAGGAGGTATTCGTGAGCGAGAATGAGGTTGATTGATGACTGGTTGTGACATGGAAGGTAATGAACATAATGGAGGTATGGTTAGTATTTTAATACATGTTAGGATTATATTCACTTAAAAATGAGTTGCTGTTTTATCATGGTTTTTGATAAATAACTTTGCTTTCTGCCAAACCTCTCCCGAGGCCGCCGCACGTCGCTGGCCTACTTCCGGCAACCGGCAGCCCGAGAGCACCGCACCAATAGCTTCCTCGTAGCAGGAAACCCCCAGGCGGCAAGTACCGAGCCGAGAGGAGGCCGGTAAGCTGACTCCGGCGAGCTTCGGTGGGATTCCGGCGAGGGGGCAGCGCGGGCGGCCGAAGGTTGAAGAAGACCGGGCGGGTCCCACGAGTCAGTGGCAAAAATTTAAATTGCTGATCTGCTGCGGCTCCGGGACCCCCTGTGGCAACGCAGGAAATATTCTGTGGCCCGTGTGGCTTGGTTTCAGCGGTTGACACGTGTGTCCGGGACCCACGGTCAGAGTTTAAACATTTCCCGTTTTATTTGAATTCCCGAATTCAGTTCAAACTTTAGAACCTCATAACTTTTGCTAGGAAGCTCAAATTTAGTGATTCAAATTGGGTTGGATTCATATTGAAGAACTCTATCCAAATAAGCAACCCAATTTGTATGAAAATCACTATTCAATTTTGGAAAATCCCCAGCAAAAGAATTTTAGAGGGATTTTGGTTCATCCAAAAATCCCCAAATGTTGCCAGAATATTCTTTAGGATATTAGTGAACTCCTGTAAAAGTTTCAGCTCATTTGTATTTGATTTAGTCAGGATAATTCTGATTTCTATTTTCTGTGTTCAAATGAATACATAAACAATTTCAGAGAATTTCCAAAACTTGTGTAACACCCCAAAACCTGTTAAAGAGTGGAATTTAAAATTTCTGGACGTAATGCATGTGGTGAAGCAATTCAAACTCAAACTGGAATTCAAATTTGAATCAACACAGAAAAGAAAAAGGAAAAAGAAAATGAAAAACAGCCAATGGGCCGAAACCCACCTCAGCCGGCCCAACAGGCCGCGGCTGTTTCCCCCCTCCCCCTCTCTCTAACGCGTGAGGCCCGCGTGTCATCTTCCTCCTCCGTGCGTGCCCCCAACCGCCACCGATACTCCCGCGCTCGATTGCGCCCGCCGCTCCAGAAACTCTCGCTCGCAACCCCGATCTTTGGTCCCGGGCACTCCAGCATGATCGCAATTATACGCGGCCCTACCTCATCCATATAAATGCTGCAGGCTGCCCGTTTTCTTCCCCCTTCGATCCACTTTCAGTTCCGGTGAGGACCGAGACTTCCTTCGCCGTTTCCTTTCGATCTTCGTCCGTTTTCTCCGATCTAATGTGTGTAGTGCGTCCTGCCACCGCCGGGGAGCCCTGCAGGTGAAGGAAACGACGTGTCTTGTGCCCTAGCTACGACTTCGACGAGCAACGAGGAGCTGCACCAACCACCGTCGTCGCAGAGCCGAATTCCGACCTCTCCAAGCCCGGGAAACCCCTAGGTGAGCTTCCCCTACCCCTCCGCAGTCGATCCGTGTGAAAATATGCAAGTTCTAGCGTGTAGCAGCAAGGAACCGAGGCTGCGCCGGTGAGATCGCCGCCCCCGCCGCCGCGCGTGCGTGCTGGCTCCGGCCAGGGCAACATGGCCTCCCGAGGCCCGTCCATTTTAAATCGGATGGTCCCGAATAGATCTAACCCGTACCGCTTCATGATCTAATCTCAGCCCTCCATTTTAAATCCAACGGCCCACGTCAGCCCCGCGTTATAAAGGCTGGGAACCTTACACGCTACCCCCTGGGGATTTTGGAAAACACGAGCTAACCCCGGAAACTTCTGATCTAGCCCCTGGACCCTCAGAAATTCATGTAAATTCATTTAAAAATCAGTTTTAGCCCCTGGACTTGATAAGAATTAGGAGGACCTCCCTGTTTTGCACACTTAGACCGCTGAAAATTTATAAAATGAGAAATGGGGCCCCACTGCAGTGTGAATTTGCACATCAGCCCCTGGGAAGTATTAATTTCAGGAAATTGAATATGTGAATAGGATTTTAATTTAAACATAGGTGTAGGTTCAGTTGAATTATTCTAACCCTGTTGAAAATTGGTAAAACAATCTGAGGTCTGAATTTGGAGGGGAATAAACTTTTAAACTAAATGAGATTGATGGTTTGTAATTTATCTCTGAAATATACCCTTTAGGCATAAAACAAATTTAAAATGTGGGAAAATGAATCTAAGTAACCAAAAAGGGGTAGAAAAAATTTATAAAGGTTCTGTTTAGGTAATTGGAACAGTAGAAATCTTTGTATGAATTTAGGTTGCTGTTTTATTGGTGGGAAATTCATTTTTAGACTAGAAAATAATTCTGAAAATGGGCAAAAATAAATTTAAATTGATCATCATCATAGAGGAAGTCAAAAGATATTTTATTGGACATTTTAGATCAGAACACATTCTGTTTAGGAGATATATTGTGCTATTTTAGTATTAAAGTTAACTTTTAGGTATGGAAAATAAATATGAAAATATAGGAAAATAGGTATACGTAATTAGAAAATGTCAAGTGAGGTCCCCAAATCCAAAACTTCAAATTAAGATTTTGTAGAAGATCTGAAAACCTGTTTTGAGTAGGAAGTTATCTTTTATACAAATTTTGTGGCTAAGAAGTGTATTATCCAATATAGAAAATTTGTTCAAATTGGAAATTCATATATAGTGTACACTTAGATATTTGAATATTAAAGCTAGAAATAATATATATGTTTAAAAGTGCATGTATGCTTAGAATCAACATAACTAGGGTAAACACAACACTTAAATATGTGTATGACTTTCATATGTATGCATGTGTGGTTTGCATGAGTGGAAATGTGGACTATGGCTTATGGAATGTTGTTTTCTTTTGCTATGTATATTGTCATGAGTAGAACCAGCCCCAGAGCAGATTCTCACCTTTCAAGATCAAGACTTTCCATTCCTAGAGCAGCAGGAAGAAGGCAAGTTGTCACACCCGGTTTCTCTAAAGAGCAACCGAGTGAATATCACATGTATGCCAGGATCATTTTCTCATACATGTGACGACAGATAGTGAAGCATCATTATATTACAAGCCAATTGTTCGAATATAAATAAGTCTTACATAGAATACGTCTCGATGGACGATAATACGTTCATAACATGTGGGAAATATAAATCTTGTGGGCTCCGTCACAGGCGTTGCCCGGGGGACTCTGTGAACCTAGAATCCTTCTTCGGGTCCAAAGTCTTGGTCATTGAACACCACATCATCCCCTTGACCTGAGCAGCAATTTAAACCAACAGAAAAGCAAGTTTGAGTACCGTTGGTACTCAGCAAGTGTGGGAAAGTAATGTCATGCATGGCTAGAGCAAGGAGAGGTCCAGGGGCTAAAACTGATTTTTAAATGAATTTACATGAATTTCTAAAGGTCCAGGGGCTAGATCAGAAGTTTCCGGGGCTAGCTCGTGTTTTCTGAGGTCCCCAGGGGGTAGCGCGTAAGATTCCCGGCCTTTATAATGCGGGTCTGACGTGGGCCGTTGGATTTAAAACAGACGGCTGAGATTATAACGCGAAGCGGTACGGGTTAGATCTATTCGGGACCGCCCGATTTAATATGGACGAGCCTCAGGGGGCCACGTCGCCCTGGCCGTGTGCGGGCGGCGCTGCCCGGCGGCTCGCGGCAGTGGGAGGCGGCGATCTCGCCGGAGAACTTCGGGTTTTCGTCTATACTCCCTAAAACATAGATTTTTTGGCATAGAACGGAAGAGGGGAGGTAGGGGATCTCACCTCGGGGTTTTTCTTGAGCTCGGAGGCACTGGAAGGCGGTCGGCGACGAGGTCCGAGGGGAAAACGCGACGGTGCTCACCGGAGCTGTGTCTAGAGCGCAAAACACTGGGTTTCCTTCACCTGCAAGACCCCTCGGCGGCGGTGGAACATGACAAGCACATTAGATCAGGAAATCCGAACGAGGATTGAAGCAAAACGGCGGTGGAAGCTTTGGTTCTCACCGGGAAGAAAAATGGCCGATCGGGGAGAAAAAAGGGGCGGATTTCGGCGTTTAAATGGGCGAGGGAGGGCGGCTGGGGTTGGTTTAGATGTGCCGCAGCGCGTGGGCTGCAGATCGCGGCTCCGGAGCAAGAAAATCAGCGTGGCAACGGCGATCGGCGTGGAAGTCGCATGGCGGTTGGGCGCGTGCGCGAGGAGGGAGATGACACGCGGGCCCCGCGCGTCAGAGAGTGAGAGAGAGGGGGGAAGCAGCGCGGGTTTCGGGCCGGCTGAGGTGGGTTTCGGCCCACTGGCCATTTTTCTTTTGTCCTTTTCCTTTTCCTTTTCTGTTTTGATTCAAATTTAAATTCCAGTTTGAATTTGAATTGCTTCACCACATGCAATACGTCCAAAATTTTTAAATTCCCCTCTTTAGCAGGTTTTGGGGTGTTACAACTCTACCCCCTTAAAAGAAATCTCATCCTCGAGATTGGTGATTCTAGGAAAACAAATCTGGAAACTGTGCCTTGAGCTCGTCTTCTCATTCCCATGTGGCTTCTGCTTCCGAGTGATGCTCCCACTGCATCTTGCACATCCGGATTCTTTTATTTCTTGTGAGGCGTTCCATTGTCTCCAAAATCTTGACCGATTCCTCGGCATAAGAAAGATCCTCTCGTATGTCCACCTCATTCATGGGTAACATCTCTTCGGGTGTTCTTAAACATTTCTTGAGTTGTGACACATGGAATACATCGTGCACATCTGATAGGCGAGCCGGTAGTTCTAGTTGATATGCCACTTCGCCTTTCCTCTCTAGAATCTGGAAGGGTCCGATGTATCGTGGTGATAATTTTCCTTTCACCGTGAACCGACGAAGTCCTCAGATAGGGGACACCTTGAGATAAACATAGTCCCCCACGTTGAAAATAAGCTCTCTTCTCCATACATCGGCATAACTCTTTTGTCGGGTATGGGCTCTCCTCAAGTTGTTGCGAATTTCTCTCACTTTTGCCTCGGCTTCTTGTAGTACCTCGGGCCCAAACACTTTACTTTCCCCTGTTTGGTTCCAAAATAGTGGAGTCCTGCACTTCCTCCCATACAATGCCTCAAATGGTGATATCTTCATACTAGCCTGATAGTTGTTGTTGTAGGAGAACTCCGCATACGGTAAGTTCTTATCCCAACTCCTATTGTTCTTGGGTGTACACGCTCTCAGCATATCCTCAAGGATCTGATTGGTTCTTTCCATCTGCCCGTCAGTCTGGGGGTAACAGAAAGAACTAAAATTCAGATGAGTTCCCATGGTTTCATGTAACTTTTGCCAGAACCTTGGGGTGAACTGTGTCCCTCGGTCTGACACTATCTTCTTTGGCACTCCATGAAAACACACGATTCTTGACATGTACAATTCTGCCAACTTGGATCCGCTGTAGCTTTCTTTCACGGGGATGAAATGAGCTACTTTAGTCAGCCTGTCGATGATGAGCCATATCGAATCATATCCCAATTGGGTCCTAGGGAGTCTCACTATGAAGTCCATACCTATTTCTTCCCATTTCCATTCAGGCACCTTGAGTGGTTGCAATAGTCCCGCGGGTCGTTGATGTTCTGCTTTCACCAACTCACATGTGTCACATAGGGCAACATGCTCCGCGAAATCTCGCTTCATGCCATACCACCAATATCTGCTCTTGAGGTCATGATACATCTTCGTACTCCCAGGATGAATGGAATAGTCAGAATCATGAGCCTCCTTCAAAATCAGTTCACGGATCTCCTCCACCTCAGGCACACAGATTCTTTTCCCATGCCACACCGTACCTTGTTCATCCTCTCTGAACCCAGGGGCTTTATTTTCTTTGATGAGTTCTCGAATTTCTCGTATCTTCTCGTCATTCTTCTGACCATTGCGTATGTCTTGCTCTAATGTGGAGTCCACTTCCATGGCGATGGCCTCGCCACTATTCACAAGACATAGATTGAGTTTTGCAATCTCTTCCTTCAATTCTGTAGGCATGCCCTTTAAGCTCAACATGTTGATCTGCACCTTCCGGCTTAAAGCATCAGCCATGACGTTCTCTTTTCCAGGATGATAGTTGATGCCCACATCAAAGTCGCTGATTAGCTCTAACCATCTCCTTTGTCTGAGGTTGAGATCTAGCTGTGTGAAGATGTACTTTAAGTTCTTATGATCCGTATATATCTCTGTCCTCTTTCCCATCATGTAATGCCGCCAAATCTTCAATGCGTGTACCACTGCGGCTAGCTCTACGTCATGCGTAGGATAGTTCTTCTCGTGTTTTCGGAGCTGCCGGGACGCATAAGCAACGACATGCCCCTCTTGCATGAGAACACATCCCAACCCGTGTAAAGATGCATCGCAGTACACTGAAAAATTCTTCTGCATATCCGGCATAACTAGCACTGGGGCTGTTGTCAATCTTTTCTTCAATTCTTGAAAACTCGTCTCGCACTCCGGTGTCCATGTGAATGTGATTCCCTTCTCTAACAATTTGGTGAGGGGTCTCGAGATCTTGGAGAAACCCCCAATGAACCGTCGATAATGCCCATCCAATCCTAAGAAGCTTCGAATTTCCCCGACATTTTCAGGGGTCTTCCACTTCTGCACATCCTCGATCTTGGCGGGATCTACGGAGATTCCTCCCTCCGAGATTATATGTCCTAAGAAGGGAACTCTCTTTAGCCAAAACTCACACTTGCTCAACTTGGCATATAGTTGGTGTTCTCTCAGTTTTTGCAACACCAATCTTAAATGTCCCTCATGTTCTTCTTCATCTTTGGAGAAGACGAGAATGTCATCAATGAAAACCACCACAAATTCGTCCAGATATTCCATGAATACCTTGTTCATGAGGTACATGAAATATGCCGGGGCATTAGTTAGCCCGAGCGGCATGACGGTAATTCATACAGCCCACAACGAGATAGGAACGCTGCCTTTGGAATGTCAGTTTGCCTTGTCTTTAGTTGGTGGTATCCCGACCTGAGATCAATTTTTGAGAACACACAAGCTCCCCTCAACTGATAAAATAATTCTCTGATGCAGGGTAATGGGTACTTGTTCTTGATGGTTACTTCATTCAACGCACGGTAGTCTACGCATAACCTTTGGGTTCCGTCCTTCTTGGGCACAAATATCACTGGAGCTCCCCATGGTGAGGAACTAGGACGAATATACCCCTTCTCTGTCAATTCTCTTATATGTTCCTTGAGCTCTTCCAGCTGTTTGGAGTCCATCCGATATGGCGTCTTGTATATTGGGGCTGTTCCAAGTACTAGTTCAATCGCGAATTCCACTTCACGATCGGGAGGCATACCTGGTAACTCCTCCGGAAAAACGTCTGGGTATTCCCTGATAATCCTTATCTCTTCCACTTCCACCTCAACTTGACTGAGTTTAATGTCCCTCCTAGGTTCTTGCACGGCTATGAACTTTATGTGCCACTAGTGTGAGTTAGTTCCACCGTTCTGGTCGAACAGTGGATGATACCTTTATGTTTGGTCAACCAATCCATACCCAAAATAATATCTATCTCTTGGGAGTCTATCACTATGAGGTTCACAGTAAATACTACCCCATTAATGTCTAGATTCACCTTGGGACACACTTGTCTTGTTCTTATTTCTCCCCCTGGAGAGTTCACTGATAACATATGGTTCATTTGTGTTGTTGCCAAATCATGCTTCTTAACAAACCCTTGAGCAATGAACGAATGGGTAGCTCCAGAATCGAACAATAGGGTTGCAATGTGTAAATTTGCAGGAAACTTACCAATTACCACGTCAGGTGCCTCTTGTGCTTCCTCCATGGTCACGTGGTTCACCCATCCTCGCATCACATTCTGCTGCTGTGGCTGCATGGGCTTCTTCTTTGGGCACTTATGGGCATAGTGTCCCACTTCACCACAGTTGAAACATTGCACCCCAACTTTAGGTGCCTGGCCTTTGTTATCTTGGGGTTGGTTCTGTGGCCCTTTTCCTTCTGGTCAAGGTTGATAAGCGGGGCGTGGCTGCTGCACAAACTGACGCTGTGGCTGTACTGGTGCTGATGGAGGTCTGAAGTTCGGATTGTACCGTCTTGGTGTCGGGTAGGGTACCATAGCACAGCTCGTCTGCCCTGCAGGTTGCTGCATCAGACATGGACGTGTGTTGCTACTTGATGCTTGGTGTGACCATCCCACCTTCCTCTTGTTTTCATTCTCCAAGGCCTTCAGCTTCCTTTCCACGACAAACGCTCGGTCTACCATCTTATGGAATCTTTCATATTCATTGGAAGACATTGCACATTGCATTTCCATAGTAAGTCCTTCCACAAAACAGTCCTGTTTTTGCTCATCAGTTTCGATGTCCTGTGGTTCATAACGGGATAGTTGGGTGAACTTAGTGAGGTATTCCCTCACAGTCATGTTGCCTTGCTGCAGTCCCAAGAACTCCTTTCTCTTGTTCTTGAGTTCACCCCTTGGTATGTAGTGGTTGCGGAAACTGCGCTTGAACTCATTCCAAGTGATGTTCTCGGGGTCGTGATGGGCTGCCACGTAAGCGGTCCACCAATCAGCAGCAGGTCCATGCAATTGGTGAGAGGCAAACAGCACCCTCTCATACCCTTGGCATTGTATGATCCTCATCTTGCTCTCTATGGTCTTCAACCAGTTATCTGCCTCTAGAGGTTCGACAGCACTTGCAAACTTTGGGGGTTGAGTTCCCAGAAACTCACTCAACCTTGGTTGACGTGGTGCAGCTTGTTGGGGTGGAGCTTGGTGCAAGTTGGCCACCACTTGAGTTAGACTCTGGATGAGCTGATTCTGATTTTCGATCATCTGGTATATAGGATCAGCTCCTTCACGGCGACCACCCCTGTCTTGTCCTCTAGAAAGGTGAGGATTGCCGGCCTCATCGTTGTTGTTGTTGGGGTTGGCACCACGACCTTTTCCTCTTCCAGCCATCTATCATGATCAACCAAGTGTTAACTTAATGCATTACGTATTAACTTCCCAAAGTGCTTGGTTAAACTTAAACTTTTGAGGCCTTAATATTTAAAAAATTTCTGAAGATTTCACGTAGATCTTTGGGCGTCACGTCTCACGCGAAAATAAATGCACTATTGATTCATAGGGGTTCACACACCAAAGCAAATCAACCTAAAGACGAGGTTGTGGACAAATGCCCATGGCTTCCACAACTCACGTCACACACCAAACATTAACACACAAATAAATAGGGTATTGACTCGACTACTCGACAACCTGCTGAAATAAGGGAAATGACTCTAAACAACTCATATCACTGAACTGGCTCGTCGGGGTCTTCCTCATTATTGCGGCTGCCCTCTGATTCCGCTTTAGGTGGGGAAGCTGCTGGTGGAGAAGTGCGGCGACGCTTGCTCGACCGGCGGTCTCGAGAGTCAGGAGTCCACGTGTCATTCACGGTGACACACAGTTCATTCCCATCTCCTCTTTCTCTCGCCCTCAAGCTGGCGCGAAGCCACGCCTCAGTCTCCTTCAGGGTGTCATGAACATCCTGAAGCTCCTACTGGCACTCCTGTAGTCGAGTGCTGAGCATAGCTGCATCCTCCAGGCACAGGTCCATGTGCTCGTGGGAAGTCCCCTGCTGCACTGGCGGGTACTTGTACTCCGCGGTGCCACTCTCACGTTGGAGAACATACATGTACTCAGTTCTGTCCAGCTGGCGACGGTTGATGTAACTCTGGCAGGTGATGGCCTCCCAGGTGACATCCTTCTTAGCATCGGCCTGAGTCGCCCGACAAGCTGGAGAGCGGTGGATCTTGAGCAGCTGATTTTCATGGATAATCCTCATCTCTGAGCTCCATTCTTCCCGCTTCTCACGGATGGTCCTGGTGGAGCTGTAGTGTATGATCAGCTTGCCCACATTGCCGGTGGCGTGGAGCATACGCCGAAGACGGCGCAACAAGCCTCCCACTGCCAACCCGTAGGAGTGGTACGTCACCGGACGGTTCTCCTCTCTCAAGGCAAGGGAAACTACAGGAACTCTCACTCCGGTGGACTTGCGGGCGGTGCGGATCATGCGAACCATCTAATACATAAAGCACTTAAAATTAAGTTAGATAAGAATTAAATAAAGATTGTATTTTGAATAAACGTTGGGACAAGGTGAATGAAGTGACCCCATTAAATAACACTTTCAACCCACACCTTTGTAAAATAGTTTTTAAGAAGATAGGGTCCTTAAATACGTCCATGTCTACCTAGGTCCATGTTCGTACGGGTAACCTTGGCTCTGATACCACTTCTGTCACACCCAGTTTCTCTAAAGAGCAACCGAGTGAATATCACATGTATGCCAGGATCATTTTCTCATACATGTGACGACAAATAGTGAAGCATCATTATATTACAAGCCAAGTGTTCGAATATAAATAAGTCTTACATAGCATACGTCTCGATGGACGATAATGCGTTCATAACATGTAAATAAAGAAGCAGCGGAAATATAAATCTTGTGGGCTCCGTCACAGGCGTTGCCCGGGGGACTCCGTGAACCTAGAATCCTTCTTCGGGTCCAAAGTCTTGGTCATTGAACACCACATCATCCCCTTGACCTGAGCAGCAATTTAAACCAACAGAAAAGCAAGTTTGAGTACCTTTGGTACTCAGAAAGTGTGGGAAAGTAATGTCATGCATGGCTAGAGCAAGGAGAGGTTGGACTCATGGTTAAAGCACTACGTAATTAATACCTATCACCTTAGCTTATTAAGCACCTACATTACTACACAGGTGAGATGGTCCCAATCCCTCAACCCATCATCAATATCAAGTAACCATAATCTCATCTCAAATGTTAAGCTTCCCGCTTAACATCCTCAACTTCCCAATTCATCATCCCCTAATCATGAATAAGTCCAAGCCGCTCTTGACCGTGAGCACAGCTGTCATGACAGTTTTGACTCTGCAGAGTTTGCACCACTGTACCCACATGTAGTGATTTCATCCCCCGTTGCCGGGTGGACTAAAAGAACATCCATTATGCGAGTGGCCGCGAAACCACGTTCACACTTCCCAGGTGTGTAGCCAGGATATCACTACGAGGCCTTTACAAAGGGATTCCCGACGAGTGTGGGCCCACTGAGGTTTCACCCCTAACAGCATACAAGAGGCTCCAACCCCGCTGCAGTGGCCCCCTCTTGAGCCTTGCGGTTCATATGGTAGTCCAGCTGACACCTATTCCCCGCACCATCCAAACACACATACTACGTCGGAGATACACCTAATTAATTGGCCAAGCTGCCCCATCTAAGCATGTGGTTGGCACAGTAAAGGCAGGTTACATGCTCCATGAACCGGTCCTTAGGATCGAGGCAAGTACTAAACACAAACCCGTGTCTCGTGCACACAGCACCAACCAAATCATCCAACTTACCTTGATCCCTACCTCTACATAACTCATAATATCTCATTCAAGAGTAAGGTAGGCAAGTTGATGATCTCATATCCCACTTATCCCATTCTAAGCATGGCTAAGCATAAGTATATAAATAAATGACATTATAAAATAAATCCCAACCCAGGCTACAAGGAAATAAGATAATGAAAATTTAGGGAAACTTTCTAGCTTGGGTATGATATTCCAAATTGACAATGCAATTAAATTCTAACTACACATCCTATTATAGGATCAAAGTGGTCAAGGACACTTGCCTTCTTCCTGCTGCTCTGGGAATGGAAAGTCTTGGTCTTGAAAGGTGAGAACTTGCTTTGGGGCAGGTTCTACTCATGCCAATACACATAGCAAAAGAAAACAACAATCCATAAGCCATAGTCCACACTTTCACTCATGCAAACCACACATACATACATATGAAAGTCATTCACATTTTTAAGTGTTGTGGTTACCCTAGATGTGTTGATTTTAGGCCTACATGACATTTAAACATATATATATTATTTCTAACTTTCGTATTCAGATTTCTATTTGCACACTATATATGAATTTCCAATTTGAACAAATTCTCTATATTTAATTCATACACTTCTTAGCCACAAAGTTTGCATGAAAGATAATTTCCTACTCCAAACAGGTTTTCAGATCTTCCAAAAAATCCTAAATTGATGTTTTTGGATTTGGAGACCTCATTTATCATTTTCTAATTATGCATACCTATTTTCCTATATTTTCAGATTTATTTTCTATGCCTAAATGTAAACTTTAATATTAAAATAGTAAGACATATCACCTAAACAGAATAGGTTCTGATCTAAAATGTTCAATAATATATTTTTTTGAACTTCCTCTCTGATGGGAACTAATTTAAATTTATTCTACCAGTTTTCAGAATTGTTTCCTAGCCTAATAATGTATTTCCAGAAATAATAAAAATAAGCAGCACTTAGTCTGATCTCATTTCAGCCTAGAATCAGTTTTTAACTCATTCTAAAGGTTTTCCAAATGCTAGGAGAGTTTAAATTTGTATTTGCACATGTGTTTGCATCACCATTTGAATTTAAATCCTAATCACATGTTTAAATTTCTGAATTTAATATCCTATAGGGTCTGAAGTGCAAACCCACTCTACTGCAGGGTCCAATTTACTATTTCCTAAATTTTCAGGAGCCTAATTACACAAAACAGAGAGGTTTTCCTCATTTTTGTTAAGTCCAGGGGCTAAAACTGATTTTTAAATGAATTTACATGAATTTCTAAAGGTCCAGGGGCTAGATCAGAAGTTTCGGGGGCTAGCTTGTGTTTCCGAGGTCCCCAGGGGGTCTCCCGTAAGATTCCCAGCTTTATAATGCGGGGCTGACATGGGCTATTGGATTTAAAACAGACGGCTGAGATTATAACGCGAAGCGGTACGGGTTAGATCTATTCGGGACCGCCCGATTTAAAATGGACGGGCCTCAGGGGGCCACGTCACCCTGGCCGTGTGCGGGCGGCGCTGCCCGGCGGCCCGCAGCGGTCAGAAGCGGCGATCTCGCCGGAGAACTTTGGGTTTTCGTCTATACTCCCTAAAACTTAGATTTCTTGGCATAGAACGGAAGAGGGGAGGTAGGGGATCTCACCTCGGGGTTTTTCTTGAGCTCGGAGGCCCTGGAAGGCGGTCGGCGATGAGGTCCGAGGGGAAAACGCGCCGGTGCTCACCGAGCTGTGTCTAGAGCGCAAAACACCGGGTTTCCTTCACCTGCAAGACCCCCCGGCGGCGGTAGAACTTGACAAGCACGTTAGATCAGGAAATCCGAACGAGGATCGAAGGAAAACGGCGGTGGAAGCTTCGGTTCTCACCGGGAAGAAAAATGGCCGATCGGGGAGGAAAAAGGGGCAGATTTTGGCGTTTAAATGGGCGAGGGAGGGCGGCTGGGGTTGGTTTAGATGTGCCGCAGCGTGTGGCCTGGAGATCGTGGCTCCGGAGCAAGAAGATCGGCGCGGAAGTCGTGTGGCGGTTGGGCGCGTGCGCGAGGAGGGAGATGACACGCGGGCCCCACTGGCCATTTTTCTTTTTCTTTTTTCCTTTTCCTTTTCTGTTTTGACTCAAATTTAAATTCCAGTTTGAATTTGAATTGCTTCACCACATGCAATACGTCCAAAATTTTTAAATTCCCCTCTTTAGCAGGTTTTGGGGTGTTACACAAGTGTCCTTGACCACTTTGATCCTATACTAGGATGTGTAGTTAGAATTTAATTGCATTGTCAATTTGGAATATGATGCCCAAGCTAGGAAGTTTCCCTAGACTTTCATTATCTTACTTGCTTGTAGCCTGGGTTGGGATTTATTTTATTATGTCATTCATTTATATTACTTATGATTAGCCATGCTTAGAATGGGATAAACGGGATATGAGATCATCAACTTGTTCACCTTACCATTGAATGAGATATTATGAATTATGTAGAGGTAGGGATCGAGGCATGTTGGATGGTTTGGTTGGTGCTGTGTGCATGAGACCTGGGTTTGTGTTTAGTGCTTGCCTGGATCCTAAGGACCGGTTCATGGAGCATGTAACCTGGCTTTACCGTGCCAACTACATGCTGAGATGGGGCAGCTTGGCCAATTAATTAGGTGCATCCTCGGTGTAGTATGGGTTTTTGGATGGTGCGGGGAATAGGTGTCAGCTGGACTACCATATGAACCGCAAGGCTCAAGAGGGGGCCACTGCAGCGGGGTTGGAGCCTCTTGTATGCTGTTAGGGGTGAAACCTCAGTGGTCCAACACTCGTCGGGAATCCCTTTGTAAAGGCCTCATAATGATCTCTTGGCTACACACCTCGGAAGTGTGAATGTGGTTCACGGCCACTGGCAAAATGGAAGTTTTCTAGTCCACCCGGTAACGGGGAATGAAATCACTACATGTGGGTACAGTGGTGCAAACTCTACAGAGTCAAAACTGTCGTGACAGCCGTGCTCACGGTCAAGAGCGGCTTGGACTCATTCATGATTAGAGGATGATGAATAGGAAGGTTGAGGGTGTTAAGCGGGGAGCTTAACATTGGAAATGTTGTTATGGTTACTTGATATTGATGATGGGTTGGGGGATTGGGACCATTTCACCTATGTAGTAATGTAGGTGCTTAATAAGCTAAGGTGATAGGTGTTAATTGCGTAGTGCTTTAACCATGAGTTCAACCTCTCCTTGTTCTAGCCATGCATGACATAACTTTCCCACACTTGCTGAGTACCAACGGTACTCAAGCTTGTTTTTCTATTTGTTTAAATTGCTGCTCAGGCCAAGGGAATGACGTGGTGTACAGCGACCAAGACTTTGGACCCGAAGAAGGATTCTAGGCTCACGGAGTCCCCCGGGCAACGCCTGTGATGGAGCCACAAGACTTACCTTCCGCTGCTGTTTTATTTACATGTTATGAAAATATTATCGTCCATCGAGACATTATGCTATGTAAGACTTATTTATATTCGAACACTTGGCTTGTAATATAATGATGCTTCACTATTTGTCGTCACATGTATGAGAAAATGATTCTTGCATACATATGATATTCACTCGGTTGCTCTTTAGAGAAACCGGGTGTGACAGAAGTGGTATCAGAGCCAAGGTTGCCCGTAGGAACGTGGACCTAGGTAGAAATGGACGTATTTAAGGACCCTATGTTCTTAAAAACTTTTTTACAAAAGGTGTGGGTTGAAAATGTTATTTAACGGGGTCACTTTATTTGTTCATCTTGCCCCAATTTTTATTCAAAATACAATCTTAATTTAATTCTTATCTAACTTGATTTTAAATGCTTTATGTTTTAGATGGTTCGTATGGTCTGCACCGCCCGCGAGTCCACCGGAGGGAGAGTTCCTGTAGCTGCCCTTTCCTTGATGGAGGAGAACCGCCCGGTGACGTACCACTCCTACGGGTTGGCAGTAGGAGGCTTGTTGCGCCGTCTTCGGCGTATGCTCCACGCCGCCAGCAATGTTGGCAAGCTGATCATTCACTACAGCTCCACCAGGACCATCCATGAGAGGCGGGAAGAATGGAGCTCAGAGATGAGGATTATCCATGAAAACCAGCTGCTCAAGATCCACCGCTCTCAAGCTTGTCGGGCGACTCAGGCCGATGCTGAGAAGGATGTCACCTGGGAGGCCATAACCTGCCAGAGTTACATCAACCGTCGCCACCTGGACAGAACTGAGTACATGTATGTCCTCCAGCGTGACAGTGGCACCGTGGAGTACAAGTACCCGCCAGTGCAGCAGGGGACTTCCCATGAGCACATGGACCTGTGCCTGGAGGATGCAGCTATGCTCAGCACTCGACTGCAGGAGTGCCAGCAGGAGCTTCAGGATGTTCGTGACACCCTGAAGGAGACTGAGGCGTTGCTTCGCGCCAGCTTGAGGGCGAGAGAAAGAGGAGATGGGAATGAACTGTGTGTCACCTTGAATGAAACGTGGACTCCTGACTCCCCAGACCAAAGGGCGAGCAAGCGTCGCCACACTTCGACACCAGCAGCTTCCCCACCTAAAGCGGAATCAGAGGGAAGCCTCAATGATGAGGAAGACCCTGACGAGCCAGCTCAGTGATACGAGTTGTTAGATTTATTTCCCTTATTTCCACATGTTATCGAGTAGTCGAGTCAAGAACCCATCTATTTGCTTGTTAGTGTTTGGTGTGTGACGTGAGTTGTGGAAGCCATGGGCACTTGTCCACAACCTCGTCTTTAAGTTTGCTTTGCTTTGGTGTGTGAACCCCTATGAATCAATAGTGCATTTATTTTCGCGTGAGACATGATGCCCAAAGATCTATGTGAAATCTTCAGAAATTGTCTAAATATTAAGGCCTCAAAAGTTTAAGTTTAAACAAGCAATTTGGGAAGTTAATGCGTAATGATCAAAGTTAACATTTGGTTGATCATGATAGATGGCTGGAAGAGGAAGAGGTCGTGGTGCCAACCCCAACAACAACAACGATGAGGCCACCAATCATCACCTTCCTGGAGGGCAAGACAGGGGTGGTCGCCGTGAAGGAGCTGACCCTATCTACCAAATGATCGATAATCAGAATCAGCTCATCCAGAGTTTAACTCAAGTGGTGGCCAACTTACACCAAGCTCCATCCCCACAAGCTGCACCACGTCAACCAAGGTTGAGTGAGTTTCTGGGAACTCAACCCCCAAAGTTTGCAAGTGCTGCTGAACCTCTGGAGGCAGATGATTGGCTAAAGACCATTGAGAACAAGATGAGGATCATACAATGCCAAGGGTATGAGAGGGTGCTGTTTTCCTCTCACAAATTGCATGGACCCGCTGCTGATTGGTGGACCACTTACGTGGCAGCCCATCACGACCCCGAGAACATCACTTGGGAAGAGTTCAAGCGCAGTTTCTGCAACCACTACATACCAAGGGGAGAACTCAAGAACAAGAGAAATAAGTTCTTGGGACTGCAGCAAGGCAACATGACTGTGAGGGAATACCTCACCAAGTTCACCCAACTATCTCGTTATGCACCACGGGACATCGAAACTGATGAGCAGAAACAGGACTGTTTTGTGGAAGGACTTACCATGGTAATGCAATGTGCAATGTCCTCCAACAAATATGAAAGTTTCCAAAATATGGTAGACAGAGCGTTTGTCGTGAAGAGGAAGCTGAAGGCCATGGAGAATGAAAACAAGAGGAAGATGGGATGGTCACACCAAGCATCAAGCAGCAACACACGTCCATGTCTGATGCAGCAACCTGCAGGGCAGACAAGCCGTGCTGTGGTATCCTACCCGACACCGAGAGGGTACAACCCGAACTTCAGGCCTCCATCAGCACCAGTACAGTCGCAGCGTCAGTTTGTGCAGCAGCCACGCCCCACTTATCAACCTCGACCAGCAGGACAAGGGCCACAGAACCAACCCCAAGATAACAAAGCCAAGCACCTAAAATTGGGGTGCAATGCTTCAACTGTGGTGAAGTGGGGCACTACGCTCATAAGTGCCCAGAGAAGAAGCCTATACAGCCACAACAGCAGAATGTGATGCGAGGACGGGTGAATCACGTGACCATGGAGGAAGCGCAAGAGGCACCTGACGTGGTAATTGGTAAGTTCTCTGCAAATTTACACATTGCAACCCTATTGTTCGATTCTGGTGCTACTCGCTCGTTCATTGCTCAAGGATTTGTTAAGAAGCATGATCTAGCAACAACACAATGAATCATATGTTAGCAGTGAACTCTCTAGGGGGAGAAATAAGAACAAGACAAGTGTGTCCCAAGGTGAATCTAGACATTAATGGGGTAGTATTTACTGCAAACCTCATAGTGATAGACTCACAAGAGATAGATATTATTTTGGGTATGGATTGGTTGACCAAACATTAAGGTATCATCCATTGTTTGACTAGAACAGTGGAACTAACTCACACTAGTGGCACAAAAGTGAAGTTCATAGCCGTACAAGAACCCATGAGGGACATTAAACTCAATCAAGTTGAGGTGGAAGTGGAAGAGATAAGGGTTATCAAGGAATATCCAGACGTCTTTCTGGAGGAGTTGCCAGGTATGCCTCCAGATCGTGAAGTGGAATCCGCGATTGAACTAGTACCTGGAACAGCCCCGATATACAAGAGGCCTTACCGGATGGACTACAAACAGCTGGAAGAGATCAAAGAACATATAAGAGAATTGACATAGAAGGGGTATATTCGTCCTAGTTCCTCATCGTGGGGAGCTCCCGTGATATTTGTGCCTAAGAAGGACGGAACCCAAAGGCTATGCATAGACTACCATGCGTTGAATGAGGTAACCATCAAGAATAAGTATCCATTACCTCGCATTGAAGACCTATTTGATCAGTTGAGAGGGGCTTGTGTATTCTTAAAAATTGATCTCAGGTAGGGATATCACCAACTAAAGATAAGGCCAACCGACATTCCCAAGACAGCTTTCGTATCTCGGTACGGGCTGTATGAATACACCGTCATGCTGTTCAGGCTAACTAATGCCCCGGCGTATTTCATGTATCTTATGAACAAGGTATTCATGGAGTATATGGACAAATTTGTAGTGGTTTTCATTGATGACATTCTCGTTTTCTCCAAAGATGAAGAAGAACATGAGGGACATTTAAGACTGGTGTTGCAAAAGTTGAGAGAACACCAACTATATGCCAAGTTGAGCAAGTGTGAGTTTTGGCTGAAGAGAGTTCCCTTATTAGGACATATAATTTCGGAGGGAGGAATCTCCGTGGATCCCGCCAAGATCGTGGATGTGCAGAAGTGGAAGACCCCTGAGAATGTCGGGGAAATTAGAAGCTTCTTAGGATTGGCCGGATATTATCGACGGTTCATTGAGGGTTTTCCCAAGATCTTGAGACCTCTCACCAAATTATTAGAGAAGAGAATCAAATTCACATGGACACCGGAGTGTGAGACGAGTTTTCAAGAGCTGAAGAGAAGATTGACAACAGCCCTAGTGCTAGTTATGCCAGACATGCAGAAGAATTTTTTGGTGTATTGCCTTGCTTCTAGACACGGTTGGGATGTGTTCTCATGCAAGATGGGCATGTCATTGCCTATGCATCACGGCAGCTCCGAAAACACGAGAAGAACTATCCTACGCATGACCTCGAGCTAGCCGCAGTGGTCCACGCACTGAAGCTTTGGAGGCATTACTTGATGGGAAAGAGGACAGAGATATATACAGACCATAAGAGCTTAAAGTACATTTTCACACAACCCGATCTCAACCTCAGACAAAGGAGATGGTTAGAGCTAATCAATGACTTTGATGTGGGCATCAACTATCATCCTGGGAAAGTGAACGTCGTGGCAGATGCTTTAAGCCAGAAGGTGCATGTCAACATCTTGAGCTTAAATGACATGCCTACGGAATTGAAGGAAGAGATTGCAAAACTCAATATATGCCTGGTGAATAGTGGTGAGGCCATCACCATGGAAGTGGACTCCACATTGGAGCAAGACATACGCAACGGTCAGAAGAATGATGAGAAGACACAAGAAATCATAGAACTCATCAAAGAGAATAAAGCTCCTGGGTTCAGAGAGGATGACCAAGGTACGGTGTGGCATGGGAAAAGAATCTGTGTGCCTGAGGTAAAGGAGATCCGTGAACTGATTTTGAGGGAGACTCATGATTTCGACTACTCCATTCACCCTGGGAGTACGAAGATGTATCATGACCTCAAGAGCAGATATTGGTGGTATGGCATGAAGCGAGATGTCGCGGAACATGTTGCCCTATGTGACACATGTCAGTAGGTGAAAGCAGAATATCAACGACCCGTGGGACTGTTGCAACCACTCAAAGTGCCTGAATGGAAATGGGAAGAAATAGGTATGGACTTCATAGTGGGACTGCCTAGGACCCAATCGAGATATGATTCGATATGGGTCATCATCGACAGGCTGACTAAGGTAGCTCATTTCTTCCCCGTGAAAGAAAGCTACAGCAAATCCAAATTGGTAGAATTGTACATGTCAAGAATTGTGTGGTTTCATGGAGTGCCAAAGAAGATAGTGTCAGATCGAGGGACACAATTCACCTCAAGGTTCTGGCAGAAGTTACATGAAACCATGGGGACTCATTTTAATTTCAGTTCTGTGTACCATCCACAGACTGACGGGCAGACTGAATGAACCAATCAGATCCTTGAGGATATGCTGAGAGCTTGTGCACTCAAGAACAATAGGAGTTGGGATAAGAACTTACCGTATGCGGAGTTCTCCTACAACAACAGTTATCAGGCTAGTATGAAGATGTCACCCTTTGAGGCGTTGTATGGGAGGAAGTGCAGAACTCCACTATTTTGGAACCAAACTGGGGAAAGTAAAATGTTTGGGCCCGAGGTACTACAAGAAGCCGAGGAGAAAGTGAGGGAAATCTGCAACAACTTGAGGATAGCCCAGACCCGACAAAAGAGCTATGCCGATGTACGAAGTAGAGAGCTCGTTTTCAATGTGGGGGACTATGTTTATCTCAAGGTGTCCCCTATCCGAGGGCTTTGTCGATTCAAGGTGAAAGGGAAATTATCACCTCGATACATCGGACCCTTCCAAATTCTGGATAGGAAGGGCGAAGTGGCATATCAGTTAGAACTACCGGCTCACCTATCAGATGTGCACGATGTATTCCATGTGTCACAACTCAAGAAATGTTTAAGGACACCCGAAGAGATGTTACCCATGAATGAGGTGGACGTGCGAGAGGATCTTTCATATGCCAAGCAACCGGTCAAGATTCTGGAGACAATGGAACGCCTCACAAGAAATAAAAGAATCCGAATGTGCAAAGTGCAGTGGAAGCATCACTCGGAAGCAGAAGCCACATGGGAGCGAGAAGACGAGCTCAAGGCACAGTTTCCGGATTTGTTTTACTAAAGTCACCAATCTCTAGGACGAGATTTCTTTTAAGGGGGGTAGAGTTGTAACACCCCAAAACCTGTTAAAGAGGGGAATTTAAAATTTTTGGACGTAATGCATGTGGTGAAGCAATTCAAACTCAAACTGGAATTCAAATTTGAATCAAAACAGAAAAGAAAAAGGAAAAAGAAAAACGGCCAATGGGCCAAAACCCACCTCAGCCGGCCCAACAGCCCGTGGCTGTTTCCCCCCCCCTCCCCCTCTCTCTGATGCGCGGGGCCCACTTGTCATCTTCCTCCTCCGTGCGCGCCCCAACCGCCACCGATACTCCTGCGCTTGATCGCGCCCGCTGCTCCCGAAACTCTCGCTCGCTTCGGTCCCGGGCACTCCAGCATGACCGCAACGATACGCCGCCCTCCCTCATGACACAACCCCACGGTCTTGTCGAGCCAGTATCACGCTGAGGGGTGCTGCGTTGCACAGCACCGAATAACACACATCAAAGGTACAAAGCGGAAGCAAAACTTTTATTACATAAAGTGGTTTATGAACATTTTTACATCAAAATAAGTCCAGTCCACACTCACGGGCGTAAACTATGCACAAAGTTCACGTCCAGCCCTTGAACGTGTCCTTGCTAGCACACACGAACACTAACTCTGCGGCGTGCATGACTCCCACTCGACGGGGTTCCCCTCCTGGGGTTCCGTCTCCTCTTTGGGAGTCCCTTCCTCATAGAACCCTGCTAAAGCTTCAAACACAAGCAGTGAGCACGAAGGCTCAGCAAGACTGACCCGTCTCTCCGAAATATGGAACTTCTACATGAGGGGTGATGGGTACATGTGGCAAAACAATTTGTAAAGGACTCGCCTAATTATTGGAACCTTACTTTCAAGTTTTGGCAGCAGGTTGTGGAGAACCTTACGCTAAGGCACATGAGAGAGCCGCAATCAAACAAGAAACACATCTCTCTCATGTACTTTGCCCAAAGTTGAAAAAGAACTTTAGTTAGCTCTAAACTACAACAAATCATTAACAATCAAAGTCCATCTTTCAATCAGCAACATTTTAACATGTAACTAACCTGTTCTTTCTACATCACGGTACAGTGAACAAGTGGTACTCACTGACCGTGAGGGACGGCGATTATAATCGATTTACACCTGCAGGGTTACCCGAACAACCCGTCACGTACGCCCGTACTCGATGTTGCCTACAACAACCATCACGGATGCCGTACGCAACTACCTTTCACCAGTTAGCCAAATGTTGAACCGGTCCAATCGTCCCGAGCAAGAGGTCTCTGCACGCGCATCTCAGTGCCACCAGCCGATTTACACCTCAATCTCTCAACCTACCCTCTGAACGACCAGCTATGCCTCAACACCCAGCTACCCGAGTTACATCGGTTTCACGGTTCCCTTATAGCCGGTAGGTCTTCGGAACGGTTCTAGCTTGTTCAACAGACCCGCACACGGCTCGGTCCTCAATCGACACAAACGGAGCTACAGCACACAGGCCCCAAAGTCCTGCTGCCCTTACTCTCCGCTCGGTCTCATCTTTCTTGCCATGTGTATCATGTGCTATATCTACCCGAGTCGTGTACCTCTAGCCTATGCTCACGAGTAGTTCCAACTACTCGACTTGTACCGAATCCTACACTATCTTAGCTTTGCAGTAGCTAGTGGGGTTTGCAATCCTAAAACCAACCCATGGTTTTCTTGGCTATGCAATTGGGTTTCCAAACAAGACTCTAATGGAAAGAATAAGGTATTCAAGTATGTTCTCAAAACAATAAAAATTTGTAAAAAGGTTAATGCAAACCGGAGCTTGCCTTGCTGCTCTTGGTCATACGCTAGCTGCTCCTCCGGAGTAACGAATTCTGGGACTTCGGGTTCCTCCTCGACCTTAGCGACTACATGATATACAAGTATATGTATTAATTTAAATGCATTTGATTGAATTTAAACTTGTGAAGTCTATAACTCTTACTAGACAGACTCAATGCCTGTGAAACTTTTACTGTGGCTTGGTTACAACCTAAGTACAGACCTGGTCAAGTTTTAGTTGCAGCAAAGCTCATTTGAGCCCTCCACAATTAATTATGTATTGACGTTAATTGGCACTCTTAGGGTGTTCTAGGGATTTTCATGGAACAAACTATGACTTTCTGAAAACTAGATTTTCAGAGGGTTCTAATGGAGTTGGTCTCACTTAATTTGAAGGTTCCTAACTAAAGATATGAGCTAAACAATTTCAGAGAAAATTCTGAAAATGTTTCTGAACATTTTCTATTTTCTCTAGAACAGTTTCACTAATCACACCATTAGGTGGATCAAATGAGCTCAAATGGATCTGAAATTTTTATGGTAGATCAGGGAAATTTCGGTGAACATTCCAGCAAAATTTCAGGATTTTCGTCCAAAGGATTCTCCAGTTAAAATTCCAAACATTTTAAAATTTGAGGAATTAATTCTGGAGAAATAAGGATTTTCATGAAGTGAAACTTGATTTTCTGGAAATTGCTCAGAGAGCTGAATCCAACAAAATTTGGTTCACTCGATTTGGAGCTTTCTAGCCAAAGTTATGAGGCTTTGAAGTTTGAATGAAATCTGAAAATCAGGGGAAAAGTTTAAATCTGCCAGGGCCCGCGAGGACACGTGTTAGGCGCGGAGGCGACGGCACAATGCAGCCCACAGGGTCTTTGCGCGCCAGCACACCAGATCCCGGGCACACCCGATTCCGATTTAAAATTTTCAGCCGCTGACGTGTGGGCCAGCCGGCTTCGTCTTCCTCCTGACGCGCCCTCGCTGCAGCGCCGCCTCCCCTCGCCGGAGCCGACTCTGGGCTCGCCGGATTGCCGCTGCCGGCCATCACCTGGTCTAAAACTCGCCACCAGGGGGTTGTCGACGTCGAGGAGCCGTCTGTGGGGTCAGCTCGAGCTGGCGGTAACCGGAAATAGCCCGGCGACGTGCGACGGCCTCGGTTGAGGTTCAGCGCCGTCGGCCGTGGGTTCTAACCCGCCATAGCCTCGAACGATTGGTTCTACAGCATCAGTATACCTCTAGGAAGCTAGGCAAGGTGTCAAATGGGTTCAAAGATGGCGGCAAGCCGGTCGGCACCGTGTGACCGAGCGTGCCCGCCATGAGCGCCCTTGATCGAGGTCAAAATTCGCCACCCCTAGTCGGTTTCATACCACGGATGCAGAAAAGGAAATTGATCGCCGGCTAGTCCAGCGCCTATGTGCAAGATTTGATAACTAAAGAAAGATCATAGCGCGAGAATTCGAAGAA
Source organism: Neostapfia colusana (assembly GCA_030760725.1). Lineage (NCBI taxonomy): Eukaryota > Viridiplantae > Streptophyta > Magnoliopsida > Poales > Poaceae > Neostapfia > Neostapfia colusana. The sequence goes on from JASWHV010000003.1 coordinate 106,736,810, forward strand.
TCCGTACCGGAGCAAAAGCTGGAAATTCGCAGTGGATTCTTCACGGTTTGCTCCCAAACTTGGAGGAGAGCAACACGGTGGTCTCGCGCTCCTATTGCCTCTCTTGCTGGCCTGTGAAAACGCCTGTGGAACGCTGTCCACGAGTGCCTGACCTTCGGCTGAGGCTAGGTCGCCGCCGTGGCGATCGTTCTCGGGCAAGGGAGGTGGGAGCTTGGGGTTTTTGGCGTTGGGGAGGTGGAGTGCAATTTAAGGTTGCCGTCTAACAGCTCAGGGAAGGAGGAGGCGAGATGTTTTTGCGGTTTCCCGATCGAGCAGAGAAGCAGCAAGCCAGGGACTCGGTGTTCACGGGAGAGGGGGAAGCGAGCGGTGCCTGCCTCGGTGGAGCGCCTTAAGAGGGCCCTGGAACCGCCCTTGGTCTCGTGTGTGGGTGCGGGAAGCAGCTGGTGGCGCTGCTCCTTCTCGGTGGCGAGCGCAGCTGCTCCCGGGCGTTGAACCGGCAGCTGCTCGGTGGAATTTCCCACCCAGACTGTGACTTTGGGTGCAAGTCTCTCCTCTTCTCTCTATGACATGTGGGTCCCACACTCAAGTTTAACCCCTGAAATTAACTCCTCATCACTGTTGTCAACAGTGAGCCCCAAAATACCCATGGTGTTTCAAATTATTCAACCATGAGCCATTTGAATTGATTAGGATTCAAATTGGGTTTGGTTTGAATGAATTTCAGCACATGTTCAGTTTGAAATTCAAATAAAGTTTGAATTTCCCCACTTAGCTCATGTCAAGATCAACTTCAAATGGGGTGAAAATTGGTGTGTGAGCTCACAAAAATGTGCTGAATAAGAATATGCCTCCCACTTTTGAATTCATGGGATAAAAACAGTTTGAATTTTGAATATGGTTTCAAACTGCCCTCTTTCTAGCTATACCCAAAATGACCTCAAAAAGGTTTTGAATTTGGGTGAAACTTGGCATGGAAATACTTAGCAATGTGTAGGAGTTTTCATATGCCCAGCCCCTCTATATCACATGTGGGAAATACCAATTTTGCAATATGTGAGTTTGTTCTCTAATGAGCATGTTGATGGTGGTTACTTGCTCTTCATTTGTGTTCATCAACTTTCCTCAAATGAGGTGTGTGTATATGGTGATGAACACTTCAAATATGTGTCAAAAACTGAGGCCCTTACATTCCTCCCCCCTTAAAAGAATCTCGTCCCGAGATTATAAGGTGAAAATGAGAGAGAGGACGGTGGAAAATTACCAGATATGCGACGTGAAAAAGTTGGGGTAGTTGGCGCGAAGAAATCCTTCCTCTCCCATGTCGCTTCGTCCACGGAGTGATTACTCCATAGAACCTTGTAGAACCACAACGTACGGTTGCGTGTGGTTCGGGCCTTTTCGTCAATAATCTGAATCGGTTCCTCCTGATAGGTGAGATCCGGTTGCAGTTCTTTAATGTCTTCCAGATGAACGGTAGTTGATAGCTTGAGACACTTCCTCAGCTGGGAAATGTGAAAGACGTCGTGCACACCGGAAAGTGCTTCTGGTAATTTCAGACGTTATGCCACTGGTCCACATCTTTTGGTAATCTGAAATGGACCGATGAATCGGGGTGCCAACTTTCCTCTCACCCCGAATCTGTTTACGCCCTTCATTGGAGACACACGTAGATACACGTGATCCCCGACTTTGAACTGTAGTGGGCGTCTTCTCCGGTCCGCATACTGTTTCTGACGGGATTGGGCGGCTTTCAGGTTCACTTGAATCAGTCGAACCTTCTCGTCCGCGTTGTTCACAAGATCAATCCCGAAGGTAACCCTTTCGCCAGACTCACACCAATTTAATGGTGTGCAGCATTTTCTTCCGTATAGCGCCTCGTAAGGTGCCATCTTGATGCTGGCTTGGTACCCATTGTTGTACGAGAACTCGGCTAACGGCAAATGATCATCCCAATTCTTGCCGTGGTTGATAGCGCAAGCTCGTAGCATGTCTTCTAAGATCTCATTCACCCGCTTCGTTTGCCCATCCGTCTGCGGGTGGTACGCTGAACTACGGATCAGCTTCGTCCCCAAGGCAGCGTGCAGCTGCTCCCAGAAACGGGACACAAATAAAGTGCCCAGGTCCGATATGATGGTACGGGGTACGCCGTACAAGCACAGGATCCGTGAGATGTACAGTTCAGCGTACTTCTTGGCGTTGTAGTTGGTATTAACCGGGATGAAATGGGCAACTTTGGTGAGCTGATCGACGATCACCCACAGAGAATTATATTTCTGCAAGGTGGTGGGTAAACCGACGATGAAATCCATGCTCACGTCCTCCCACTTCCAGGCAGGAACGCCCAGTGGTTGTAGCAGTCCCGGTTTTCGCATATGGTCTGCCTTCACCCTTCGACATGTATCACATTCGGACACGTACTTCACGATCTCCCGCTTCATCCGTGTCCACCAAAAGTTGCTTCTGAGTTCTTGATACGTTTTGTTACTGCCGGGGTGAATAGAAAACTTTGACAAGTGGGCCTCATCAAAGATTTTCTTCCGTAATTCCGGGTTATGAGGTACGACGATCCGGTCCTTGAACCATCGGACGCCGTCTCCGTCCTTCCGGAAACGTTTCAACTCCCCACTGTCTACACGTCTCTGCAAATGCAACATGCCCTTGTCATGTTTCTGGGCCGCCGCTATTTCTTCACGGATGGTGGGGATCAAAGCTAGGTTGTAGAGAGCTCCATGTGGAATCACATGTAGTGGTGGTTCGCTCTCTTCCAACGGTGTGATGGTCAGATTGTTGACGTGTGACTTGCGGCTCAGCGCATCTGCCACTATGTTTGCCTTGCCGGGATGATAATGGATCTCTATTTCGTAATCCTTTATCAATTCTAACTATCTTCGTTGCCTCATGTTCAGCTCCTTCTGAGTGAATATGTACTTGAGGCTTTTGTGGTCGGTATATAGATGTACGAGGTTACCGAGTAGGTAGTTCCTCCACATCTTCAGTGCAAGTACCACGGCAGCGAGCTCCAAGTCGTGAGTTGGATAATTCTGCTCATGGTTTCAAAGCTGTCGTGATCCATACACGACCACTCTTCGGTCTTGCATCAGCACACATCCGAGCCCAATGCCGGATGCATCGCAGTACACATCGAACGGTTTTGTTGTGTCTGGCTGCGCCAAAACCGGTGCTGATGTCAGGTGCTTGACTAAAGCCTTGAATGCTGCTTCACATGCTGTACTCCAAACATATTTGGTAGCCTTCTTCAGAAGCTCCGTCATAGGAAACTCCGATAATATCCCGCGAGTCCGAGGAAACTCCGTACCTCGTGAACAGTTCTCGGGGATTTCCAATTCAGCACTTGAGTGATCTTGCTCGGGTCTACAGCGATACCCTCCGCTGAGATGATATGCCCGAGAAAAGGCACTTGCGATATTCAAAACTCGCATTTGCTGAATTTCGCGTATAACTTGTGATCCCACAGCCGTTGCAAGACTATATGCAGATGTTTCTTGTGATATTCCTCCGACTTGGAATATACCAGTATGTCGTCGATGAAGACCACAACAAACTTGTCCAGCTCCGGCATGAATACCGAGTTCATCAAATACATGAAGTGAGCTGGAGCATTGGTGAGGCCGAAGGACATTTCCAGGTACTCATAAAGTCCGTACCTCGTTGAGAAAGCCGTCTTCGGAATGTCCTCCGCTCTTGTCTTAATCTGATGGTACCCGGATCTTAAATCCATCTTGGAAAAGATCTTTGCTTCGACCAACTGATCAAACAACATGTCGATCCGTGGCAACGGGTACTTGTTCTTGATGGTTACGGCATTTAATGGACGATAGTCCACGCAAAGCCTCAACGTCTCATCCTTCTTCTTTACAAATAATGCCGAACAGCCCCATGGCGAGGAGCTCGGCCTAATAAAACCCTTCTACAGGAAGTCGTGAGCAGAGTCTTCAGTTCAGCCAACTCCTTGGGCGCCATCTTGTATGGCCTTCGGGATATTGGCATGGTTCCCGGTGCAAGTTCAATCTTGAACTCCACCTCTCTATCGGGCGGCATCCCCGGCAAATTGTCCGGGAATACATCAGGGAACTCTCGGACCACTGGAATATCTTCCAATCTGGTGGTTGTGGATTGATAGACACTTGGAAGTTTTATTTCTGGACTGTCCAGAAATAAGGAATGAGATTCGTGCACTTCTGAGTTTAAGTGCACAACTCGGAGGACGGTGTCTAAAACAGCGCCGTGGCAGGTTAACCACGACATCCCTAAAATGACATTGACCTTTTGTCTCTCTAGGATTATGAGAGACGTAGGGTAAACTCTACCCTCTAAGCACAATGGCACTTTTGGGACCATCATGCTTGCTGAAATTTTCCCACCCGGTGAACAGATCACATAAGGACTATCGGTGGGTAGTATTTGCAAGCTATATTTATCAATGAAAGCTTGGCTAATGAAGCTATGTGTGGCACCTGAATCAAATAGTACTATGGCGGGATGCTGGTGGAGTTGGAACATACCCGCAAGGATTGGCTCACCCTCCGGCACGTCCTCTATGGCAAGCTGGTGGACGGTGCCGGGCCTAGGGTTTGCCTGCCGCGCATTAGTGGGGTTCCGGGATTGATTCCTCCCTGGAAACGGTGGTGCAACTCCGCTGCCTTGCCTCTCTGGACAACTGCTGGCGAAGTGTCCTGGACGACCACACTTGTAACACGTGGCCGCTGCGGGTGTAGTGCTCGGGGGATGAAAGCCCGGCATGCGCTGCTGAGGTGCATACGCACGCGGCATCGTCCGCTGCTGCTGTTGTTGTTGTGTAAGTGGTGCTTGCAGTGCCGGCCTGAATGCTGGTGAAGAGTACGGCCGACTGCGGAAAGGCATCGACCTCTGTGGTGGCTGCCAGCGTGGACCTGATGATGGGCGATTCACCATCCGAAACTTCTGAGAAGGACCGCCTCCTTCTCCGCTGCTTTGCGGCGCGCTTCGCTTTCGCTCCGCCGCCGCCAACTCCTTGCCGGAGTCCTCTTGAACAATCGCAGCATCAATGATGTCGTTGAGGCTGCCGCGACTGAACATCGCCAATTTGTCCTTCAGGAGCGGGTTAAGCCCCTGGTAAAAGTGGTCCCACCGCTTCTCGTCGGTATCTGCGTGATACGACGCGTAGAGCGCGAGATCGTTGAACGCCCTGGAGTATTTCAGCGCGTTCCGGCTCCCTTGCTGCAGGTGTAGGAACTCCTGCGTCTTCCTCTTCATCAGACCCGGCGGTATGTGATAGGCCCTGAAGGCCGTCCGGAACTCCGTCCAGGTCATAACTCGGTCGGTGGGCTGTGAAGCACAAAAGTTTGCCCACCACGCGCTCGCGGATCCTTGGAGCTGCTGGACCGCGAACTGAGTCTTGCGCTGCTCACTTATCTGGAGCAGCCCGAACTTCATCTCTATTGCGCGAAGCCAGTTGTCCGCGTCAAGAGGTTCATCCGCCCTTGAGAATACCGGGGGATGAGTCGCCAGGAAGTCGGAGTAGGAGCTCTGTTGACGCTCCTCATGGTCTTGACGTCTCTCTGGGCGAGACGTATTAGCGATGAGAGTCTGCAGCAACTCCGTGTGCTGCTGATGTGAACCCGCCATTGCCGCGACAATGTCAGCCAATGTAACCGTTGTCAGTGGCGGTGGCGGTGTTTGCTGTTGCTGCTGCTGTTGTCCCGAGGAATCCTCGGGAGGTTGTTGGGAGGTCTCTCCCCCTTGGCTAGTACCCCCAACATCTGGGTTGGCACGAGTACGCGTCATTCTGAAATTCAAAACAGCAGCGATTAGCACATGTCATACTTAAAATTCCATATGGAACAGTAGGTATTGAAGTGACACATGAATAATTTGCACAACATTCACATATATTGATAAAGCATAAACTTTATACAAGATACATTATTCTCTGGCCTCCGAGAAGTCATGCTCATGTCGTCACTACCTATACATACGCTACTGCCTACACGACATGTCACCGATTACAAAAGTTGGGTTACACTACCCTAGCTGCCCTACTTGGCAACTGTAATCCCCTACTCGGAGTAGAACTCAACCTCCAGCGAGTCGTCCTCCTCCAGTACCTCTGCTGGTGGCTCTTGATCTACCACCTCTCCTCCCATCTCGGGTTCTTCCATGGCTGGAAGACCCAAGACCACCGGTATGCCCAATACCGGAGGTACGAGGTCCTGCAAAGCATGCACCTCGTCCATGGCCTGGTTGTAGTCCTCTTCCCAGCCTTGCCCTTCCTCAATAGCATTGTCCCGCTCTTGAGCAAGGTCCTCATTCTGCTGGGTTAAAGTCTGTACCAGCTCTTGCAATGCCGCGATGTCGACACGGCTTTTCCTCTTCGCCTTCTTCAGACGATGCAACTGATTATGCTGTTCATTCAGTTGCTTGATCGTCGGAAGGAGCACATTGTGGAGTGTGCTGTGAGCACTCTCGAAATGGTCTCCACGGCTTGTGCTCTCCTTGAGCTTTGCGGCAAGATGCTCCATATGAACTGCTTGGCTGTCCATCACGGCGTTTCCCGCCCTCATCTGGAGGCTGAGGTTTGCCTCCGCGGGGCTGTACCTTGGGCAACTCGGGTCCGTTGCCTCCAGGTACCTCTCTTACCACACATGGTGAGCCCGTCCCTCCACCGGAATGAGCGCGTATGGAGTGCCCTCCATCGCTCTCACGTGTAGCTGGCAGAAACGTGACATAGTGTCACGGGCTGCCACTTGCCACGTTCCCTCGGGTTGTCCACCTCTCACCGTGACGGTGAACGGCACCCACCCGGGTGGCGTAGGTCCTGCAGGGACTTCGACATGGATTGTCCACGTCTTGTTCCCCTCTTCGCCCTCTTCCTTGGCGAAGTACTGCGGCATCTGGTTGTATCCGAAATATTGAAGCATCTGCCACAATGCTTCCGGATAGCCGCTGTGGTGAGAACAGTGGGGCACCACCCATCCGTTCTCGAATTGTTTATCTGCTGTCATCTGTAAAAATATATTTGAGAAATGTCAAATATTTATTTAAACAGTAAACCATTGAGTTATAACATAAAACATGTCATTGAACCCATAAAACTTGGAAACATAGTTCAAATTTTAAACAAATTTGACTGCTGATCTGCTGTCTGCATGACAGCCCTGACCAGTTTCCATTTCAACCTGATTTAGGCCATGTTAAAGGCAAATCCAATTCTGGGGCTCCACATAAAAGTTAAATCTAACTTCAATAGATTTCCAGAAAGTATTTGGTTGCCCTAGGATCTGTCCAGGTTCAAAAGTTATGAGAGGTTAAAGTTAACAGAATTTCTGGAGAAATTTGGACAGCACCTCCCTGCTTCAGGTACTGATTTGAGCCAAGTATTCCAGTTAATTCTGCTCCCAGTCTGACAAAACATTCTATTACAAAGTTGTAACCCATCTCATAAGCTTTCCATAACTACCTCATTTTCTATTTTTGGATTTTTATGCAGGAAGTTATACTCAATTTACAGAGAGTTTACAGAGAGTCTTTACTCTGTCCTGTTTTCTGGACAGTTTCAACTCTACTGCATTTTTCGATTGGTTAAGGGATGAAACACCTCTGGACCTCAACAGAAAAGTTGTAAATTTCTTCCAAATCTTTCCATAAATGTATCATATGACCCCAACCTCGAAAGAACTCAACCTCTAACCTCTGAGTAACCTCAGCCTTAATTCAGCTGAAAACAGAGTGCTCGGTCCTTAGCAACTTATAAGTTGAAAACTTGTTAACTTTGAATATCCTGATTAAGGGAAGAGGTTACAGCAAATTTTAGTGCTTTGGATCAAAACCTTCAAGTTTTACAACGAAGTTGTTCATTTAGTGGGGTGTGACGTCGATGCGTCACCAGATCATGTCGGTACTACGTCCTCACAAAGAAAAACCTATACCGGACTTAGCCGGCTTCGTTAATTCAGTGGCACTAAACGTCACTCACACATGGATGCTACACGTCTACCATTTCGTTGTCAAACTACCTGCAGGAACTCAAACAATCGTCAGACCCGGCTGCACACCGAGCCCGGTATCCATACAGTTCGTACACCCGGCCGTCATCACTCGCCCGGATGTTCTCAAGCCAAACACGCCTTGAGTAATGTGTTCACGTTTCAGACCACGTAACGGGGTCTCCCACATTGCACCACGCATGACAGGGACAGACGTTGCTCGAATACCCCAAACAACATGAAGAGTCGTAGAGGATACCAAAGCGGGTCGGGTTACCTGCCACCTGTGGGGCTCCACCCTTCAGCTTGTGCGCACTGGTGGACAGCACTTACGTGCACCCCCCAAGACATAAACGTCCCGAGATGCACGATTTTCTGACATAGACAATTAGGTTAGTATGCCATTTTCTATATACGAATAACATCCTTATATGGGCTACTAACTCGTTCCTCACTGGATTTTTGAAAAACATGACCTTTGTAGTGCGTTAAACCTCAAGCGAGCTCTGATACCAACGCTGACACGACCCCACAGTCTTGTCGAGCCAGGATCACGCTGAGGGGCGCTGCGTTGCACAACACCGAATAACACACATCAAAGGTACAAAGCGGAAGCAAAACTTTTATTACATAAAGTGGTTTATGAACATTTTTACATCAAAATAAGTCCAGTCCACACTCACAGGCGTAGACTACGCACCAAGTTCACGTCCAGCCCTTGAACGTGTCCTTGCTAGCACACACGCACACTAACTCTGCGGCGTGCACGACTCCCACTTGACGGGGTTCCCCTCCTGGGGTTCCGTCTCCTCTTTGGGAGTCCCTTCCTCATAGAACCCTGCAAAAGCTTCAAACACAAGCAGTGAGCACGAAGGCTCAGCAAGACTGACCCGTCTCTCCTAAACATTGAACTTCTACATGAGGGGTGATGGGTACATGAGGTAAAACAATTTGCAAAGGACTCGCCTAATTATTGGAACCTTACTTTCAAGATTTAGCAGCAGATTGTGGAGAACCTTACGCTAAGGCACATGAGAGAGCCGCAATCAAACAAGAAACGCATCTCTCTCATGTACATTGCCCAAAAGTTGAAAAGAACTTTAGTTAGCTCTAAACTACAACAAATCATTAACCATCTTTCAATCAGCAACATTTTAACATGTAACTAGCCTGTTCTTTCTACGTCACGGTACAGTGAACAAGTGGTAATCACTGACCGCGAGGGACAGCGATTATAATCGATTTACACCTGCAGGGTTACCCGAACAACCCGTCATGTATGCCCGTACTCGATGTTTCCTACAACAACCATCACGGACGCCGTACGCAACTACCTTTCACCCGTTAGCCAAATGTTGAACCGGTCCAATCGTCCCGAGCAAGAGGTCTCTGCATGCCATCTCAGTGCCGCCAGCCGATTTACATCTCAATCTCTCAACCTACCATCTGAATGACCAGCTATGCCTCAACACCCAGCTACCCGAGTTACATTGGTTTCCCGGTTCCCATATAGCCGGTAGGTCTTCGGTACGGTTCTAGCTTGTTCAACAGGCCCGCACACGGCTCGGTCCTCAATCGAGACAAACGGAGCTACAGCACACATGCCCCAAAGTCCTGCTGCCCTTACTCTCCGCTCGGTCTCATCTTTCTTGCCATGTGTATCATGTGCTATGTCTACCCGAGTCGAATGCCTCTAGCCTATGCTCGCGAGTAGTTCCAACTACTCGACTTGTACCGAATCATACACTATCTTAGCTTTGCAGTAGCTAATGGGGTTTGCAATCCTAAAACCAACCCATGGTTTTCTTGGCTATGCAATTGGGTTTCCAAACAAGACTCTAATGCAAAGAATAAGGTATTCAAGTATGTGCTCAAAACAATAAAAATTTGTAAAAATGTTAATGCAAACCGGAGATTACCTTGCTGCTCTTGGTCGTAGGCTAGCTGCTCCTCCAGAGTAACGAAGTCTAGGACTTCGGGTTCCTCCTCGACCTTAGCGACTACATGATATACAAGTATATGTATTAATTTAAATGCATTTGATTGAATTTAAACTTGTGAAGTCTATAACTCTTACTAGACAGACTCAATGCCTGTGAAACTTTTACTGTGGCTTGGTTACAACCTAAGTACAGACTTGGTCAAGTTTTAGTTGCAGCAAAGCTCATTTGAGCCCTCCACAATTAATTATGTACTTGACCTTAATTGGCACTCTTATGGTGTTCTAGGGATTTTCATGGAACAAACTATGACTTTCTGAAAACTAGATTTTCAGAGGGTTCTAATGAAGTTGGTATCACCTAATTTGAAGGTTCCTAACTAAAGATATGAGCTAAACAATTTCAGAGAAAATTCTGAAAATGTTTCTGAACATTTTCTATTTTCTCTGGAACAGTTTCACTAATCACACCATTGGGTGGATCAAATGAGCTCAAATGGATCTGAAATTTTTATGGTAGTTCAGGGATATTTTGGTGAACATTCCAGCAAAATTTCAGGATTTTCCTCCAAAGGATTCTCCAGTTAAAATTCCAAACAGTTTAAATTTCAGGAATTAATTCTGGAGAAATAAGGATTTTCATGAAGTGAAACTTGATTTGCTGGAAAGTGCTCAGAGAGCTGAATCCAACAAAATTTGGTTCACTCGATTTGGAGCTTTCTAGCCAAAGTTATGAGACTTTGAAGTTTGAATGAAATCTGAAAATCGGGGGAAAAGTTTAAATCTGCCGGGGCCCGCGAGGACACGTGTTAGGCGCGGAGGCGACGGCACACTGCGGCCCACAGGGTCTTTGCGCACCAGCACACCAGATCCCAGCCACACCTGATCCCGATTTAAAATTTTGAGCCGCTGACGCGTGGGCCAGCCGGCTTCGTCTTCCTCCCGACGCGCCCTCGCTCCCGCACCGCCTCCCCTCGCCGGAGCCGCCTCTTTGCTCGCCAGCTTGCTGCTGCCGGCCATCACCTGGTCTGAAACTCGCCGCCAGGGGGTTGTTGATGTCGAGGAGCACGTCCGTGGGGTCAGCTCGAGCTGGCGGTGACCGGAAATAGCCCGGCGACGTGCGGCGGCCTCGGTTGAGGTTCGGCGCCGTCGGCCGTGGGTTCTAACCCGCCATAGCCTCGAATGATTGGTTCTACAGCATCAGTATAACTCTAGAAAGCTCGAAAAGGTGTCAAATGGGTTCAAAGATGGCGGCAAGCCGGTCGGCACCGTGTGACAAGACCGTGTCTGCCATGAGCGCCCTTGATCGAGCTCAAAATTCGTCACTCCTAGTCGGTTTCATATCACGGATGCAGAAAGGAAATTGATCGCCGGCTAGTACAGCACCTATGTGCAAGATTTGATAACTAAAGAAACATCACAGTGCGAGAATTCAAAGAATCCATACTGGAAGCTCGGTTTAAGGTCGCCGGAGCAAAAGCTGGAAATTCGTAGTGGATTCTTCACGGTTTTCTCCCAAACTTGGAGGAGAGCGACACGGTGGTCTCACGCTCCTGTTGCCTCTCTTGCTGGCCCGTGAAAACGCCTGTGGAACACTGTCCATGAGTGCCTGACCTTCGGCTGACGCTAGGTCGCCGCCATGGCGATCGTTCTCGGGCAAGGGAGGTCGGAGCTCGGGGTTTTTGGTGTTGGGGAGGTGGAGTGCAATCTCAGGTTGCCATATAACATCTCAAGGAAGTAGGAGGCGAGATGTTTTCGCAGTTTCCCGATCGAGCAGTGAAGCGGCAGGCCAGGGACTCGGTGTTCACGGGAGAGGGGGAAGCGAGCGGTGCCTGCCTCGGTGGAGCGCCTTAAGAGGGCCCTGGAACCGCCCTTGGGCTCGTGTGTGGGCGCGGGAAGCACCTGGTGGCACTGCACCTTCTCGGTGGCGAGCGCAGCTGCTCCCGGCCGTTGAACCGGCAGCTGCTCGGTGGAATTTCCTATCGAGACTGTGACTTTGGGTGCAAGTCTCTCCTCTTCTCTCTATGACATGTGGGTCCCACAATCAAGTTTAACCCCTGAAATTAACTCCTCATCACTGTTGTCAACAGTGAGCCCCAAAATACCCATGGTGATTCAAATTATTCACCCATGAGCCATTGGAATTGATTAGGATTCAAATTGGGTTTGGTTTGAATGAATTTCAGCACATGTTCAGTTTGAAATTCAAATAAAGTTTGAATTTTCCCCACTTAGCTCATGTCAAGATCAACTCGAAATGGAGTGAAAATTGGTGTGTGAGCTCACAAAAATGTGCTGAATAATAATATGCCTCCCACTTTTAAATTCATGGGATAAAAACAGTTTGAATTTTGAATATGGTTTCAAACTGCCCTCTTTCTAGCTATAACCAAAATGACCTCAAAAAGGTTTTGAATTTGGGTGAAACTTGGCATGGACATCCTTAGCAATGTGTAGGAGTTTTCATATGCCCAGCCCCTCTATATCACATGTGGGAAATACCACTTTTGCAATATGTGAGTTTGTTCTCTAATGAGCATGTTGATGGTGGTTACTTGCTCTTCATTTGTGTTCATCTACTTTCCTCAAATGAGGTGTGTGCGTGTATGGTGATGAACACTTCAAATATGTGTCAAAAACTGAGGCCCTTACACCTCATCCATATAAACGCTGAAGGCTGCCCGTTTTCTTCCCCCTTCGACCCACTATCAGTTCCAGTGAGGACCGAGACTTCCGTCGCCGTTTTCTTTCGATCTTCATCCGTTTTCTCCGATCTAATGTGTGTAGTGCGTCCTTCCGTCGCCGGGGAGCCCTGCAGGTGAAGGAAACGACGTGTCTTGCACCCTAGCTATGGCTTCAACAATCACCGAGTTGCTGCACCAACCACCGTCGTCGCAGAGCCGAATTCCAACCTCTCCAAGCCCGAGAAACCCCTAGATGAGCTTCCCCTACCCCTCCGCAGTCGATCCGTGTGAAAAGATGCATGTTCTAGCGTGTAGCGGCAAGGAACCGAGGCTGCGCCAGCGAGATCGCCGCCCCCGCCACCGTGCGCCGCCGCGCGCACGGGCTGGCTCTGGCCAGGGCGACGTGGCCCCCCGAGGCCCATCCATTTTAAATCGGGCTGTCCCGAATAGATCTAACCCGTACCGCTTCACGATCTAATCTCAGCCCTCCGTTTTAAATCCAACGGCCCACGTCAGCCCCGTGTTATAAAGGCCAGGAATCTTACGCGCTACCCCCTGGGGATCTAAGAAAACACGAGCTAGCCCCGGAAACTTGTGATCTAGCCCCTAGACCCTCAGAAATTCACATAAATTCATTTAAAAATCAGTTTTAGCCCCTGGACTTAATAAGAATTAGGAAGACCTCCCTGTTTTGCACACTTAGACCCCTGAAGATTTAGAAAATGAGAAATGGGGCCCCACTGCAGTGTGAATTTGCACATCAGCCCCTGGGAAGTATTAATTTCAGGAATTTGAATATGTGAATAGGATTTAAATTTAAACATAGGTGTAGGTTCAGTTGAATTATTCTAACCCTGTTGAAAATTGGTAGAACAATCTGAGGTCTGAATTTGGAGGGGAAATAAACTTTTAAACTAAATGAGATTGCTGTTTTGTAATTTATCTCTGAAATATACCCTTTAGGCATAAAACAAATTTAAAATGTGGGAAAATGAATCTAAGTAACCAAAAAGGGATAGGAAAAATTTATAAAGGTTCTGTTTAGGTAATTGGAACAGTAGAAATTTTTGTATGAATTTAGGTTGCTGTTTTATTGGTGGGAAATTCGTTTTTAGACTAGAAAATAATTCTGAAAATGGGTACAAATAAATTTAAATTGATCATCATCAGAGAGGAAGTCAAAAGATATTTTATTGGACATTTTAGATCAGAACACATTCTGTTTAGGAGATATATAGTGCTATTTTAGTATTAAAGTTCACTTTAAGGTATGGAAAATAAATATGAAAATATAGGAAAATAGGTATACCTAATTAGAAAATGTCAAGTTAGGTCCCCAAATCCAAAACATAAAATTAAGATTTTGTAGAAGATCTGAAAACCTATTTGGAGTAGGAAGTTATCTTTTATACTAATTTTGTGGCTAAGAAGTCTATTATCCAATATAGAAAATTTGTTCAAATTGGAAATTCATATATAGTGTGCACATAGAAATCTGAATATTAAAGCTAGAAATAACATATATGTTTAAAAGTGCATGTATGCTTAGAATCAACATAACTAGGGTAAACACAACACTTAAATATGTGTATGACTTTCATATGTATGCATGTGTGGTTTGCATGAGTGGAAATGTGGACTATGGCTTATGGAATGTTGTTTTCTTTTGCTATGTGTATTGGCATGAGTAGAACCAGCCCCAGAGCAGATTCTCACCTTTCAAGATCAAGACTTTCCATTCCCAGAGCAGTAGGAAGAAGGTAAGTGTCCTTGACCACTTTGATACTATACTAGGATGTGTAGTTAGAATTTAATTGCATTGTCAATTTGGAATATGATGCCCAAGCTAGGAAGTTTCCCTAGATTTTTATTATCTTACTTCCTTGTAGCCTGGGTTGGGATTTATTTTATTATGTCATTCATTTATATTACTTATGCTTAGCCATGCTTAGAATGGGATAAACGGGATATGAGATCATCAACTTGTTCACCATACCCTTGAACGAGATATTATGAATTATGTAGAGGTAGGGATCGAGGCAAGTTGGATGGTTTGGTTGGTGCTGTGTGCACGAGACTCGAGTTTGTGTTTAGTGCTTGCCTGGTTCCTAAGGACTGGTTCATGGAGCATGTAACCTGGCTTTACCGTGTCAACCACATGCTGAGATGGGGCAGCTTGGCCTATTAATTAGGTGCATCCCCGACGTAGTATGGGTGTTTGGATGGTGCAGGGAATAGGTGTCAGCTGGACTACCATATGAACCGCAAGGCTCAAGAGGGGGCCACTGCAGCGGGGTTGGAGGCTATTTTATGCTGTTAGGGGTGAAACCTCAGTGGGCCCACACTCGTCGAGAATCCCTTTGTAAAGGCCTCGTAGTGATCTCCTGGCTACACACCTCGGAAGTGTGAATGTGGTTCGCGGCCACTGGCAAAATGGAGGTTTTCTAGTCCACCCGGCAATGGGGGATGAAATCACTACATGTGGGTACAGTGGTGCAAACTCTGCAGAGTCAAAACTATCATGACAGCCATGCTCACGGTCAAGAGCGGCTTGGACTTATTCATGATTAGAGGATGATGAATGGGAAGGTTGAGGGTGTTAAGCGGGGAGCTTAACATTGGAAATGCTGTTATGGTTACTTGATATTGATGATGGGTTGGGGGATTGGGACCATTTCACCTATGTAGTATTGTAGGTGCTTAATAAGCTAAGGTGATAGGTGTTAATTGCGTAGTGCTTTAACCATGAGTTCAACCTCTCCTTGTTCTAGCCATGCATGACATAACTTTCCCACACTTGCTGAGTACCAACGGTACTCAAGCTTGTTTTTCTGTTGATTTAAATTGCTGCTCAGGCCAAGGAAATGACGTGGTGTACAGCGACCAAGACTTTGGACCAAAGGATTCTAGGTTCACGGAGTCCCCCGGGCAACGCCTGTGATGGAGCCACAAGACTTATCTTCCGCTGCTGTTTTATTTACATGATATGAATATATTATCGTTCATCAAGACGTTATGCTATGTAAGACTTATTTATATTCGAACACTTGGCTTGTAATATAATGATGCTTCACTATTTGTCGTCACATGTATGAGAAAATGATCCTGGCATACATGTGATATTCACTCGGTTGCTCTTTAGAGAAACCGGGTGTGACAACTTTGAAATTTAGTTCTGGGCAGTTCTTAGCTCCAAAAATCCTAGGAAAATTCATGCATACTCTCTGAGCTATGTTTCAAATTATAGTTCACTTGAATTTGCATGAAAGTACAATTTTTTTCAGAATTAATTCCTTTTGCCTAAATGCTTAGGGAATTGTTCTGAGTGATCTACTCAGTGAAAAATTCTAAATTTTGGTCCAGATTGCTTTCTTGTGACAAGGAACTCACAAGAAAATTTTCAGCTCCATTGGAGCCCTGGATCAGTACTGTTCTGTTCAACCCCATTAGGTAATCAACACACAAGTGATGAAACACACTTATCACTTGACCATAGTACTTAAACACAAACCCAAACCACTAGCACCAGTTTCATTTTAAATTCTTAAACAGAGTTCCAGTTTTAAACTTGTCTTTAGAACTTGTTAGCAAAAGTTTTACAACTAAACATATATGCATATTCATAACGTTTAGTGATTAAACGTGGAAAATTGAAGGAAAAGTGAAGCTTGGATCAAGGAGCAAGAAGGCAGTGATTAAGCTTCAAGTCATCAGCAACTAACTTCATAATTATCTGACTTTAGTCACCTGCAAAACCAAGGCAAGCTCCGGTTTGCATTTAAGTTATTTATAAAGTTTTTACTTTGTTCACAATTATGGTTTAGAGTTTGTATGTGCATTAGGTCAAAGATGCTTTATACTCCAAATGCATGACCAAATTGTAACACCCCAAAATCCTGTTAAGAGGGGAATTTAAAAATTTTTTGACGTATTGCATGTGGTGCAGAAATTCAAATTTAATTTGGAATTCAAATTCAAATGAAAACCAGAAAAGAAATGGAAAAAAGAAAAAAGAAAAACAGAAAACCCCGGCCAGTGGGCCGAAACCCACCAGCCGGCCCACCTTTTCCCGCGCCAGCCCGCAGCCGCGCGCTCCCCTCTCTTTCTCACTGACACGCGGGGCCCGCGGTCATCTTCTACCTCTCGCTCGCGCCAACTACCCGGACTCCTCCATGCGCCCGAATCCAAACTACCCCGGAAACCCGCGTCCCCCAGCCGAATTCTGGTCCCAGACGACTCTGGCTCGATCCCAACAGACACGCCGCCCTCCCCCGTCTATATAAACGCCGGCATCGCCCTGTTTTTCTCCCCCGATCGGCTGTTTTTCCTCCCGGTGAGAACTAGAGCTTCTCCGACCGTTTTCTCTCGATCTTTGCTCGGGTTTTCTGATCTAACGCGCCGATCTTGTTCCACCGCCTCCGGGGAATCATGCAGGTGCAATAAACTCGGTAGATTGCGCACTAGGCATAGCTCCGACGAGCACCGCAGCGGTTCCACCTCGGACCTCGACGCCGACCGCCTTCCAGGGCCTCCGAGCTCAAGAAAAACCCCGAGGTGAGATCCCCGACCTCCCCTCTACCGTTCTATGCCATGAAATCCCAGTTTTAGGAAGTATAGACGAAGATCCGAAGTTTTCCGTCAAGATCGCCGCCTCCCGCCGCCGCGCGCCGCCGGGCAGCGCCGCCCGCGCACGGTCAGGGCAACGTGGCCGCTTGTGCGCCGTCTATTTTAAATCGCACGGTAAAAATAAAACCCCCGCGTACCTGTTCGGCGATCTAATCTCAGCCATCTATTTTAAATCGGACGGTCCACATCAGCCCCGCATTATAAAGGACGGGATTCTTACGCGCTACCCCCTGGGGATCTCGGAAAATACGAGCTAGCCCCGGAAACTTTTGATCTAGCCCCTGGAACTTCAGAAATTCGTGTAAATTCATTTAAAAATCAGTTTTAGCCCCTGGACTTAATAAAAATTAGGAAAACCCCTCTGTTATGTGTAGTTAGACCCCTGGAAATTTCAGAAATACTAAATTATACCCTGCATTAGTGTGGATTTACCTTTTTGATCCTATATGAGATTAAAATCAGAAAATTGAATATGTGACTAGGACTTAAATTTAAAAAGGTAAGGCAATCACATTGCAAATTCAAATTTAAACTCTCCTAGTGCTTGGAAAACTTTAGAATGAGTTAGAAATAGATTTTAGGCTCAAATGAATCTATCTAATTGTTGTTCATATTTATTAGTTATAGAAACACATTTGTAGGCTAGGAAATAATTCCGAAAACTGATAAAATAAATTTAAATTAGTTCACATCAGAGGAGAAGTTCAAAAATATATTATTTTATATTTTAGAACAGAACCTATTCTGTTTAGATGATATGCCCTACTATTTAATATTAAAACTCACATTTAGGCATAGAAAATAAATCTGGAAAATATAGGAAAATAGGTATGCATAACTAGAAAATGATAAATGAAGTCTCCAAATCCAAAGACTTCAGTTTAGGATTTGGTAGAAGATCTGAAAACCCATTTGGAGTAGGAAATTACCTTCCATACAAACTTGGTAGTTATAGAGTGTATTAAAGAGTTTGTTTAAATTGGAAATTGATATATAGTGTGCAAACAAAAATCTGAATACA
This sequence comes from Neostapfia colusana, assembly GCA_030760725.1. Classification (NCBI taxonomy): domain Eukaryota; kingdom Viridiplantae; phylum Streptophyta; class Magnoliopsida; order Poales; family Poaceae; genus Neostapfia; species Neostapfia colusana. The sequence goes on from JASWHV010000003.1 coordinate 106,755,062, forward strand.
AAAGTTAAAAATCATATACATATGCTTAAAAGTGCATGTAGGCCAAAAATCAACACATCTAGGATAACCACAACACTTAGTAATGTGAATGACTTTCATAGGTATGTATGTGTGGTTTGTATGAAGTGAAAGTGTGAACTATGTCTTATGGATTGTTGTTTTCTTTTGCTATGTGTATTGGCATGAGTAGAACCTGCCCCAGAGCAAGTTCTCGCTTTCCAAGACCAAGACTTTCCATTCCCAGAGCAGCAGGAAGAAGGCAAGTGTCCTTGACCACTTTGATCCTGTACTAGGATGTGTAGATAGAATTATTTGCATTGTCAATTGAAATATGAAACCCATGCTAGGAAGTTTCCCTAGAATTGCATTACCTTGTTTCCTTGTAGCTTGGGTTTGGATTTATTTTATCATGTCATTTATTATTATGCTTAGCCATGCTTAGAATGGGATAATTGGGATATGAGATCATCATTTTATTTACCTTACTCTTGAATGAGATATTATGAGTTATGTAGAGGTAGGGATTGAGGCAAGTTGGATGATTTAGTTGGTGCTAGGTGCACGAGACTCGGGTTTGTGTTTAGTACTTGCCTGGATTTGGACCGGTTCATGGAGCATGTAACCTGGCTTTACCGTGCCAACCACATGCTGAGATGGGGCAGCTTGGCCAATTAATTAGGTGTATCCCCGGCGTAGTATGGGTGTGTTGGATGGTGCGGGGAGTAGGTGTCAGCTGGACTACCATATGAACCGCAAGGCTCAAGAGGGGGCCACTGCAGCGGGGTTGGAGCCTCTTGTATGCTGTTAGGGGTGAAACCTCAGTGGCCCATGCTCGTCGGGAATCCCTTTGTAAAGGCTTCGTAGTGATCTCCTGGCTACACACCTGGGAAGTGTGAATGTGGTTCGTAGCCACTGGCATAATGGAGGTTCTTTTAGTCCACCCAGCAATGGGGGATGAAATCACTACATGTGGGTACAGTGGTGCAAACTCTGCAGAGTCAAAACTGTCATGACAGCCGTGCTCATGGTCAAGAGCGGCTTGGACTTATTCATGATTAGAGGATGATGACTTTGGAAGTTGAGGATGTTAAGCGGGGAGCTTAACATTTCAAATTGATGCTATGGTTATTTGATTCTGATGATCGGTTGGGAGAATTGGGACCGTTTCACCTGTGTAGTAATGTAGGTGCTTAATAAGCTAAGGTGATAGGTATTAATTGCGTAGTGCTTTAGCCATGAGTTCAACCTCTCCTTGTTCTAGCCATGCATGACATAACTTTCCCACACTTGCTGAGTACCCACGGTACTCAAACTTTCATATTCGTTGGTTTAAATTGCTGCTCAGGTCAAGGGGATGATGTGGTGTTCAATGACCAAGACTTTGGACCCGAAGAAGGATTCTAGGTTCATGGAGTCCCCCAGACAACGCCTGTGACGGAGCCCACAAATATTCCGCTGCTATTTTATTTACATGTTATGAACTTATTATCGTCCATCGAGACGTATGCTTTGTAAGACATATTTATATTCGACATCTGGCTTGTAATAAATGATGCTTCACTATTTGTCATCACATGTATGAGAAAATGATCCTGGCATACATGTGATATTCACTCGGTTGCTCTTAGGAGAAACCGGGTGTGACACAAATGAACCCTGGAGTCAAGGGTAGAATATAGTTTCCGGCTGTAGAAGGTTGTCGTGCTAAATAGGTTATGACATTCGGTAGAAGACGAGTAGTTGGAATCTACTCGCGAGCTATAGTTTAGGATTACATAAGTGTGGTTGGAAAAGAGGCAAACTAAAGTTTACATTTCTAAAGATGAGACCGGGCAGGAGGGTTAGGCAGCGACAAGACGAGGTCTTGGTCGAGTAGCTCTGCCTGTGTCGGTTAAGGACTGAAGCGTGTGCAGCCCTGGGAGCAAGTATTGAGTTGTGTACCGGATGCTTACTGCTATATGGGAACCAGGAAACCGATGTACCAGGTTCACTGGATTGTAGAGGCATACCACATCGTCTCGTTAGACCTATGAGCCCGAGACGGCACGATCGGCTCTACAGTCGAGTGTCCTGCGAAAGGTTGCCACATATGACGTAATGAAGGATGCCAGATTTGGGTCTTCAGAGGCGGGCGTATGTGTCGAGTTATCCGGGTAGTGTTTGATTTGAATCACCGTCCCTTGCGGTTATGAGTACCGCTTGCTCACTGCGCTGTGACGTAACAATCAACTTGTGTGGAAACAGTTTGCAAAGTTTTAATTGCTGCTATGATTATTGTAAATTGCATGAAAAACCTGTTTGTAGTAGAGATAGAGCAAACTAAAGTTATTTTCTACCTTGGGACAAGTAATATTGGAATGAAGCGTTTCTTGTTTGATTGTGGAGTTCCAATGTTGCTGGGCGCAAGGTCACTACTATTATGGCTAAAATCTGAAAGTTAAGGATGAACTCGTAGGCGAGTCTTTTTGCAACTTATATGTTTCGGTCTTAAGTTACTTTCAAGTAGAGTTGCATGTCTTAGGAGACACAGTTAAGTCTTGCTGAGCCTTTGTGCTCACTCTTGCTATATCAGTGGTTTCGCAGGTTAACATGACTCTATAAAGAAGGTTGTCCGGTGAGACTCGGAAACTGCCGAGTCGGTAACACATGGAGAACCTAGCCGCTGCAATGTCTTCGTGTTGCTAGCGAGAGGAGTCCGCGGGCTGGACCACTTCTCGGGTGCTCACTATTTATTCGACGTGAGCTGTTTATAGACTTCCGCTGTAGGTATTTTATGTAAATTATTTACAAAGAACATTTGTTAGATTCTGCTTTTGATTTATGTAATACAGTTTTCCTTATATGTGTGCTGTTGGGTGCCGCATAACATGGCACCACCCAATGCGATTTTCGGGCGAGGTGCCCCGTCCCCGTGACTGAACGGGCGGCGATTGGGGTCCCGTCACTAACCAAGGATTTGAGGGAGTACATGGAGGCTTTGGATGTGGCGATAGAAATCAAGAGGGTAAGAACATCCTAGACTTTGTCGTAGCCTATAATCTGTTGGTAGCTAACACCCTCTTTTGGAAGAGGCAATCTCACCTAGTGACCTTCAGTAGTGCCCAACACTCTAGCCAGATTGACTTTGTCCTCACTAGGAGAAGGGATAGACGGGAGTGTCTAGATTGTAAGGTGATCCACGGGGAGTTTGTTGTGACACAACATAAGCTTGTGGTAGTTGACTTTCGCTTCCATACATGTTCTTTGCGGGACAAAGGTGTCAAAATCACAAGAACAAAGTGGTGGATGTTGAAAGGGGAATCACAAGAATTCTTTAAAAATAGGGTGATCGCAGAAGGACCCTGGGGAGAAAATGGAGATGCAGATAGCATGTGGGTGAAGATGGCAACTTGCATTAGGAAGGTAGCTAGTGAGGTGTTCAGTGTGACAAACGGAAAGAAACTTGTAGATTAAGACACTTGGTGGTGGAATGAGGATGTACAAGAGGCCATTAAGGAGAAGGAGGGTTACAAGAGTTGGCATAATGATAGAAGCGCAAGCAACATGCTTAAGTACAAAAAGGCCAAGAAAAATGCAAGGTGGGCTGTGAGTAAGGCAAGAGGACAGACCTATGATGAGTTATATGAGAGACTAGAGACAAAAGAAGGTGAAAAGGACATATACAAGGTAACAAGAATCCGGAAGAGATAGATGAGAGATTTCAATTAAGTTAAATGCATCAAAGATGAGACTGGCCGCGTTCCAGTGAAGGATGAAGAGATTAAGGATAGATGGCGAGATTACTTTAATGGGCTATTCAATGATGGGAATGGGAGCACTATGGTTGAGTTGGATGACTCCTTTGATGACTCCAACAGGCGGTTCGTGCGGAGGATACAAGAGTTTGAGGTTAAGGAGGCCTTAAAAAGGATGAAAGGAGGAAAGGCCCTCAGTTCTGATGATGTCCCTATTGAGGTGTGGAGATGCCTTGGGGATGTGGCAATAGTATGGCTCAAAAAGCTATTAAACCACATTTTTCAGTCAAACAAGATGCCTGAAGAATGGAGGAAAAGAATATTAGTATCTATCTTCAAAAATAAAGGAGATATTCAAAGTTGTGCTAATTATCAAAGGATTAAGCATGAAGCTTTGGGAGAGAGTGATTGAACACCGCCTGAGGAAAGTGACCAATGTCACTAAAACCAATTTGGTTTTATTCCTGGGAGGTCTACAATGGAGGTGATTTTCTTGGTTCGCAGCTTATGGAGAGATATAGGGAGCAGAAGAAGGACTTGCATATGGTGTTCATTGACTTGGAGAAGGCGTACGACAAGATACCAAGGTCAGTCATGTGGTGGTCACTAGAGAAAAATAAAGTGCCAACAAACTACATTACCCTTATCAAGGATATGTATAATATTGTTAGGATAAGTGTGCACGTAAGTGATAGTGAGACTGATGCATTTCTTATCACGTTAGGACTACATCAAGGATCAGCTTTGAGCCCATACATCTTTTCATTGGTGATGGATGAGGTGTCGAAGTATATACAGGGGGATATCCCTTGGTGCATGCTCTTTGCCAATGACGAGTGCTGGTAGCTGAAACTAGGGATGGTGTTGATAAGAAACTAGAGTTATGGAGACAAACCTTAGAGTCCAAGGGGTTTAGACTTAGTAGGACCAAGACCGAGTACATGAGGTGTGACTTTAGTGGTGTTGGTCGTGAAGAGGGAAATGTTAGTCTACAAGGACAAATAGTACCTAGAAGGGATTCTTTCCGATACTTAGGATCAACGTTACAAAGCAATGGCGATATTGATTAGGATGTTTGCCACAGGATCAAGGTAGGGTTGATGAAATGGCGACAAGCCTCTGGAATTCTATGTAATAGGAAGGTCCCACAAAAGCTAAAAGGGAAGTTCTATAGGATACTGATCAGACACGCGATGCTTTATGGGGTGGAATGTTGGCCAACTTAATGGCAACATGTCCAACAAATGAGTGACGCAGAGATGCGCATGCTACGGTGGATGTGCGGGCTCACGAGAAGAGACCTAATAAGGAATGAGGCGATTCGTGATAGGGTAGGGGTGGCACCGATTGAAGAGAAGTTAGTCCAATATCGACTTAGGTGGTTTGGACATATCTAGCGCAGACCTCCAGAAGCACCGTTTAACAGTGGGAGTTTAAGAGGTAGGGAAAATACTAGGAGGGGTAGAGGACGACCAAGGTTGACCTGGGAGGAGGCGGTAAAATGAGATTTGGGAGATTGGAATGTATCCAGAGACTTAGCTCATGATAGGACCACATGGAAAGTAGCAATTCATGTGCCAGAATCTTAGTTTTTTTTCCTTTTATTTCCTTGTTGTTCTTATATCTCTTCCTCTCTTTTACTTCATTGATATTGGGTTTCATGTCTAGCCGACCCCAACATGCTTGGGATAAAGGCTTGGTTGTTGTTGTTGTTGTATTTCCTTTATGGAAAATTATTAAATTTGGCCGGGATGTTCATTTGATTATCCTTGAATCACATGAAAAATTTCAGATTCATCCGAGTTCATTTAGTCCCCCTGATGGTGTGATTAAGTGAACTGTCCTGAGAAAATAGGAAAAATGTTCAGAAACATTTTCAGAATTTTTCTCAATCTTGATTAGCTAATAACTTTCTCTAGGGTTATCCAAATTACATGAAACCAACTCCATTAGAAGAATCTCGAACTCTAGTTTCCATAAAGTAATGGCTTGCTCCATGAAAATCCCTGGAAATCCATAGAAGCTCTAGTAATGTCGGAATATACATTTATTCATGCATGACTCAAATGAGCTTTGTTTCATAGGAAATTTGGCCAAGTCTCTAGTTAGTTCTCACCAAGCCACAGTAAAAATTTCATAGCAGAAAGAGATGTCTAGCTATAGTTATGGTCGTTATAGTTGTCAACTCAACATAATTGCATTAAATTGACATATATTGTCAATTTGATTACGTGTAGTCGCTGAAAGCGAGGAAACCCCGGAGATCTTGTACTTCATACCTCCGGAGGAGACTGTAACAACTGACCAACAGCAACAAGGCAAGCCCCGGTGTGCATTTAATAAATTTTATCAAGTTTTGCTTTATATTCACTTAAATTGGGGTATGTATGTGCATTAGGTGTAGGATGGTTGAAACCCTAATTGCATAACCAGATTATCCTAAATATAGTGAGGGTAGTGTATAAGTCCTCAAGTAGAATATGCTGTGCTTAATGTTTTATAGGTTTCGGTACAAGTCGAGTAGTTGGAATCTTCTCGCGAGTATAGGATTTGCCACATACGGAATTGGTTCGAGATGTGAGATAACTTTAGCAAGAAAAATAAGACCAGGCAGGGGCGTAGGACGCAGCAAGAGGAAGTCTTGTGCGCGTAGCCCTGCCCGTGCCGATTGAGGACCGATACGTGTGTGGCCCCGCTGAACAAGTTTGAATGTACCGAAGGTATATAGTATATATGGGGTCCGATAAACAGATGTAACCTATACCTCCAGGCGTCGAGGCATAACGCACCGATTTATAGGTGTAGGTTGAGGGCAGCCAGGTGTAAATCCACTAATGGGCATAGAAAGATCCTCCGTGTAGGGAACCTCCTGCTCGTTACGTTGCGACCGGTTCGATGTTTGGGCTGTTTGGTGAAAGGTTGTCCCGTACGACATTAGTTGAGCGTGCCGTGCAGCTCCGAGGATGGGCGTATGTGACGTGCTATTCGGGTATACCTGCAGGTGTATATTGAGTCGATTCACCGTCCCTCATGGTTATGATTACCACTTGTTCACTGTGTCGTGACGTAGTAAATCTATGAAATGATTTTGATACATTACTGTAGTTATGAATAACTTGTATTGCTACATGTGTGCCACCAAATATTGCTCACTAAATTTCAGATTTGTGAACCATTAACTTGTGGCTAAAATATGAATTAAGGATGAACTTTTAGGCGTGTCCTTTGCTGCAAATTGACATCCTATTTTTGAGTATGACTCGCATGTAGAGTTTCATGTGTAGGAGAGTCGGTTAAGACTTGCTGAGCCATCGTGCTCAAGGTTGCTGCTATAAGTGTTTGCAGGTGAGGAGTACCCCACGGACGAATAAGGGTTCGCCGGCGAGGGCTATCCTCCGCCGGGGACTATGGCTGTGTGGGAGCCATACACGCTGCAGGTGAAGCTGATTGTAGCTAGTGTGGGTTGTCCGTAGGGCTGGACAACCAACTTTTGCTAGTTAGGAGTATGCGTGAGTTGTATAAATAATTTCCACTGCAGTAAACTTTGTAAAGTAGATGTAAACTGAAGGTTTGTACTACTTTTGTACAAATTCAATAAGTTCGAATGTAATACTATGTTTTCCTTATCGTGTGCGCTTTCAGTTGTCGCATTGCACGGCATCACCCTATGTTATCCTGGATGGTATGGATTTCAGTCCGTCACACACAAGTTCAAGTCTTTAATTCTTTAAATTGCATTATAAAAGCTTATGCATATACATGTTGATAGTGCTCACGGTGAAGGACTTTGATGGAGTCATCCCTTGAGGTGTGGATCAGTTGAGCAAATTCAGAAGGATCAAGGGATAGAAGATCACTAACTGCTATTATATACTACTCCCCTGCAAAACAGGCAAGCTCCTGTTTGCATTTAACAGCTTTTAAGCTTTTACTTTGTATTCACTATGTTGTTTAGGAAATGAAATGTGCATTAGGTCTAGTTGCTTTGATACTCCTATTGCATGACCAGAGAAACCTAAGGAGTATTGGATAGGTGTCTGTTCATTGTGTAGAAACTTCCATGCTTAATTAGGGTTCAGTAGAAGTCGAGTGGTTGGACGCTACACGCATGAACAGGAGAAAAAGGGGCATACGGGATTGGTTCAGAAATTTGTTAGCAAGTTGAAGTTGAGACCGGGCAGGTTGTAGGTGCAACAGGACATAGGGACCTGGGTGTGTTAGACCTCTCCGTGTCGGTCAAGGACCGATCCGTGTGTGGCCCTGTTGAGCAAGTTTGAGTTGTGTACCAGACTCATGCTGGCTATATGGGACCCAGTAAACCGATGTACCTCGGGAAGCATGCGTTGGGACTTTTCTGGTCGCCTCAGGCGGACATCCGGTGTGCAGTATGTGGGTAACTCTCTCATGACATCTCATGTCGGTAGGTGCACCATGAGGTGAGGCTACTGTACGAGGCAATCGGATTGATTTGACGTAGGTGAAACTTGGGAAAGTCTGCCACGTATGAAGTCAGTGATGGTTGCTGTAGGCAACATCGAGTACGGGCGTACGTGTCGTGTAGTCCGGATGTTTTTTATTCGAATCACCGTTGCTCGCGGTAGTGAGCATACTTGTTCTCACAGTCGTGACGTAGTAAGAACTTGCATGAGATAAGAACTAATCATTGTGGATTGAAGTTGATACTAGTATTGTGCTGTTACCTATTATGAATAGGTTAGAGAAAACTCGATCTATTTCCACCATGAGCAAGTTACATCGGGGGAAAGCATTTCTTCATTGATTGTGGACTCCCGATGTGAGGTGCCCAGGGTTACTCTTAATTTGCTGCTAATAATACCTGAAAGTATGGATTCACACTTAGGCGAGATCATTATGCCTATTGCTATCCCATGTTTACGTTATTACCTTCATGTAGAGTTTCATGCTTAGGATCGACGGTTAAGTCTTGCTGAGCTTATGGCTCACGGATACTATATTAGTTGTTTTGTAGGTACTGACACTATGCTATGAATATGGTTGTCCGATGAGACTCGGAACCCTCCGAGTGGATACTCAGGAGCAACCATGCCGCTGCAGTTTGTTATTCGTGTTGCTAGTAAGAAACATCCGTGTGACACCCGGTTCCGAAAATGAACCAAGTGAATGCATATGTGTGCCCAGGATGTTTATCACACATACACATGTACTTCACAAACTGAAATTACGAATATAACCACCTACGAATAATGTTTAAGTACTTTATTACATTGACTCATTGTTTCACTCATGAATATCTAAAATATTTTTGCAGCGGAAGACTCTAAACGACAGCGGAAAATGACAAAGACAGCAGGCTCCAACTTCAACTCCACATGCATGTTGACGGTAGTGCACACGCCTAGTACTCCACCTTTCCCTCATAGTATTCCTCTCCGTAGCTGATATATATGTGGGAATGCAAGGGTGAGTATATGTCGTACTCAGCAAGTGCTTGAAAAGTATGACATGTAGCTTTTAACAAGGTAGGGAATAAAGAGGTTCATTGCACCAAGCAAATTTTATTTCATAAACATGGTAAAAACAGAAACCATCTCTAGGTGAGTTAAATCCCATCATAACCAAGTAATTCATCAACATTCCATCATCATAATTCACCATTTATCAAGCCTCAACCAGACAATACTCTTTCTCAAGTTCATCTCATACTCATAAATACTCATGATCTACACATATTCATATAATCAAATTCAATCTCAAATTCATGACCACAACCAGTCCCAAAACCAATCCAAATTACTATACCCGAATAACCATCCCATGTTTTGCCTCTAATCATGGAAGTTGGCCAGGATCTTGTAACCGGAAGCATGACTATCATGATAGTTTTACACTCTGTAGAGGTGGCACCACTTTACCCACAAGTTTTTGATTTCGTCCCCCGTAGGCGACTAGAGAGAACCTCCATTCTGCCACTACACAACCATCGGTGTATGGCCAAGAGATCACAAAATAGCCTTTACAAAGGGGCTACTAGGATGTACGGACCCACTGAGGTTTTGCTAGCAGGCTCGAATCTCCATTCTTCCACCCACGGGCCCCCTTGTGTACCATGCAGTTCCCAGGGTAGTCCTCCTTGACTCCCATTGCCCGTGCCATCCAATGGTCCATAAAAAGCTAGCAACACACCTAATTAGTCAGCTAAGCCGCGCCCATATTTGGCCTTGTGGTGTCACTATTTTCCTGCCATGTGCTCGCATGAACCGGTCCTTAGATCTATAGCAAGCAAACCACCATCTTATTCAGCGACATCCATGAACCAAGCTCACCTAGATCTCCCCGATTTCATGCTCACTAACATCATCAAGTTCTCATCATCTTTAATCTCATGAGTGCAGTAACTAAACATGTTTTATTTCAGCTTCCCGTTCCCCGTAAATTGAGCGAATCGAAAAGGAAAAACGAACATACCCAACTCATCAATTATCCCGGCGACAAGGATGGCTAACAAAACTTGTAAGCTCTTATAAAAGGGTATCCCATCAAGTTGACACAAGAGTACAAGTTTTCGCAAGCAAAACAGTTTCAGAAACATGTGATCAATAAGGTCAAGGGGCACTTGCCTTGCTCCCGTGGTTCGTGTTGCTCAAGCGTCTCGAAGTATTGGTGCTGTAGTTCCTTGTAGACGGCCTCTTGAGCGTGTCCTTCTACTCACGACCACGCACATACAAAATTTACAGCAATCAATTATCGTGCACAAACTTTACTCAAGATGCAATAAGGTGGATAAATGCAATTCCTTTGGTGGTGTTTATAAAAATCAGTTTGCACGTGTTGTTGCATGTTATAGTAGGCTTCCACAGGGTTTCATGATGAAGAAGGATGCTGGGATCAAGTGTGGACGTGGTTATGATCTTGGCACAGTCTGTAGATCAATTTCACTGTCAAAACCTGACCAAAACATGGCCTGTCCACACGCAGAAATTTCTGGTCGCAGGGGATGGAGAAAACGGATGCATAGAAACAACGGCAATGTGGTAAGAGTGGTAACAAAAACCTAGCTCACTTCTTCCTCCTCTCTTCCTTGCGGCAGGGCTTCTCCTTGCAGTGGCATGTGATGCCTGGTCCGGTAAAACACGGAACCCAGCTAATGCATATGTGTGCCCAGGATGTTCATCACATATACACATGTAATCCATAAACTGAATCCAGAATATAACCACGAATAATAGGGTTTAAGTACTTTATTACATCAATCTCTAACTTATTCTTGCAGCGGAAGTCTCTAACTTATTCTAGCAGCGGAAGGCTCTAAACGATAGCGGAAACAAACTAAGCACGGCAGCGGCTCCATCTTCAACTCCATCCCCACAGGCAAGTTCACGGTAGTTCGCAGCCTAATACTCCACATGGTCTTCGAAGTACTCTTCTCCTGTTGCTGATGTTTGTATGATAATGCAAGGTACATGTCGTACACCGAAAGTGCGGGAAAAGTATGACATGTAGCTTACAACAAGGTAGGAATTAAAAGGCTCATTTGCAGAAAGCAAATTTTATTTCATAAAGCATGACAAAAACAGCAACTATCTTTAAGTGAATTTAATCCCAACATATATCCAATTAAAACATCAACATACCTCCTACATAATTCACCACTTTTCATGTATTAACCATAAATCCTTCTCAACTTTTTCTCATGCTCAAAATCACCATCTCATGTTCATATCCATCTCATAACCATATAACCGAACCAAAACTCATTGTCATGACTTAACAGTCCCGAAACCATTCTCATTACCAAGACCAAACCATAACCATACCAATAAACATACCAATAACCATACCAATAACCATCCATCCCAAACCATCCCATCTAATCATGTGAGTTGGCCAGGTGCTTGTGACCGTAAGCACGGCTATCATGATAGTTTTACACTCTTAAGAGGTGGCACCACTTTACCCACAAGTTTGTGATTTCGTCACCCGTCAGTGACTGCAGAACCTCTATTATACCAGTACACAACCGTCGGTGTATAGTCAAGAGATCACAAAATAGCCTTTACAAAGGGGCTCGAATCACCATTCTCCCACCTACAGGCCCCCTCTTGTACCATGCAGTTCCCAGGGCAGTCCTCTCTCGAATCCCATTCCCCGCACCTTCCACGGTCCATAACAATCTAGTAACTTACCTAATTAGTCATCTAAGCCGCACCCATATTTGGCCTTGTGGTGGCACTGTTTTCCTGGCATGTGCTGGCATGAACCGGTCCTTAGATCTACGGCAAGTAAACCACCATCTCATTCTACCACATCCACGAACCAATCTTTCCTAGATCTCCCCCGATTCATGTTCATTATCATCATCAAGTTCTTATTATCATTGTTCATATGAGTGCAGTAGCTAGACACATTCTATCTCGCTTCCCATATCCCATGGACTCAGCGAAGCAAAAACCAAAAATGACCATACCCGACTCATAAACTTTTCCAGCGACAAGGGTGGTTAACAAAACTAGTAAACTCCTATGAAAGGGTCTCCCGTCAAGTTAACTCAAGCACACACACGTTTTCGTAAACAAAACAGATCCAAAAACAAGGTATCAATATGGTCAAGGGGCACTTGCCTTGTTCCTGTGGCTTTTGTTGCTCACGTGTCTCGAATTCTTGGTGTTGTAGTCATTCGTAGATAGCTCCCTGAGCTTGTCCTTCTACTCACGATCATGCATATATAAAATTTATATCAATCAAACATCATGCACAAACATTACTCAAGATGCAATGGTGTAGATGCATGCTAATCCTACGATGCAGTTTCATTAATACCAGTTTGCACGTGTTCTTGCATGTTTTAATGGCTTTGCATGGGGTATTATAATGAACAAAGGTGTAGAGATCAAGTGTGTACGTGGTGATGATCTTGACTCGAGATCTAGATCAATTCCACCGTCAAAAACTGATCAACATGTGATCTATCCACACGAAAAAGCTTATGTTCGAAGAAACAGATGTGTAGAAACCGTGATGATGTCGTAAGCTGGTAACATAGACCTACCTCGGCCTTCCTCCTAGCAATGGCAGCAGGACAGATCGTCGGCTCTCTTCCGGTGACGGCGAGCGTGACGGGGCTCGTCGGCGGTCTCACCGGTGGCTGAACTCCGGCGAAGGGGGTTAACTCGGCGAGTTGGGAGCTAGGACCTCCAAGTCGCCGACTCAGGAGGGGAAAATAGATGCGTGGTTGCGGACAGGGGGTTTTGGGTTCTATTTATAAGAGGAAAAGAAGAGTCCTACTCCGATTGTATTTCAAATAAGAGTCCTATTCAACTTGTTTTTGGATCTTAACAACTTATCTTCAATTGATTTGGTGTGGTAGCAACATGGAATTCGTGTCGGTTTCCTCAGTACCGGGTATTCCTGTGCGTACAGGGGGAAAACCGCTTAAAAATCTCGTCCTTCCGCAGGGATAAGCTCTGGAGGCTCCACGTGTCCAGCGGGGGCCTGGCCTCCATTTTCCGCAGAGACAAGCTCAGGGTGCAGCACGTGTCTGGCGGGCGGGACCTCCCTCTCCCTCAGAGGCGAGCTCCACGTGCGCCATGTGTCTCGCGGGTCGGGCCTCCCCTCTCTACAGAGGCGAGATCTGGGGGTGCCACATGTCAGTTCCGGACCTTCCCTCTCCTCAGAGGCGAGCTCCGAGAGTGCCACGTGTCAGTTCCGGACCTCCCCTCTCTTCAGAGGCGAGCTCCGAGAGTGCCACGTGTCCAGCAGCACCGGACTTCCTTTCTCCTCAGAGAAGAGCTCCGAGGACGACACGTGTCCAACAGCGTCGGACCTCCCTTCTCCTCGGAGGTGAGATCCGACGATGACACGTGTCCCGTAGTGTCGGACCTCCCTTCTCCTCGGAGGTGAGCTCCGAGGATGACACGTGTCCCGTAGTGTCGGACCTCCCTACTTCTTGGAGGTGAGCTCCGAGGATGCCACGTGTCCAGCAGGATTGGACCTCTCGGAGGCAAGCTCCGAGGGTGACACGTGTCCAGCAGAACGGGACCTCTCTCCCTCCGCGGGGGTGAGCTTCGAGAGCGACATGTGTTCCGCAGGGTTGAGCCTTGCTTCTCTGCAGAGAATAGCTCCGAAGGCGACACGTGTCCCGCGGGGCTGGACCTCGCTTTTCCACAGAGACAAGCCCCGGAGGCAACATGTGTCCAGCGGGCCGGACCTCGCCCCCTTCCATAGAGGCAAGCTCCTAGCCTGCCACATGGCCAACGGTGCCATACCTCACCCCCTCCTCATGGATGATCTCCGAAAGCGCGATGTGGCCATTAGGCCGCGGGAAGTGTCGACGGCGCTCCTCGGCGAACTGGAATTGGCTCTTTTCCGCTATCTTACTCCCATAGCTCCCATACCCCACCATTTTGATGATTCTTCCTCCCATTCTAATTCTTTTAAAATGTTTCTCTATATGAATTATGTATGCATGCATGGATACGAAACTGAGGGTGTCACATGGCAGCAGCTGGAGATTTTTCTTGGAGAATTATGAGGTTGCAGCTAGAGCAGAACATTGGCGGCTCCTTCTCCGGCGACGGCGAGGCATGGCGGAGCTTCGATGGCGGCCAAATTCCAGAAATGGGGCGGCGACTTGAGCTTGTCAGCAGGGGAGGGCGGCAGCCAGGTCTTTTGGGGATGGGGTGGCAGCTATGGGGGGAGGGTTTTATTTATAAGGGGGAAAATAGCTAGGGAGGCTACGATTTTAGCAACTCAATTATCCAAGGGCTGAGATTTAATTTTAAAAGAGGTGGGAGCTAGGGGCTGTGATTTTATTATTTATTTTTCACCAATGGCTGAGATTATTTGGGAAAAAAAGCCCACAAGAAAACAAAGGTGGGGCGGCTAGGGTTTCCCCGCCCCTAATTGGCTGCAGCCAAGGGGGAAGGGCCCACTAGGGTTCTCCCCTTAAGTGTTGCGGCCAAAATTGGGGGGGGGGTGGGGAATCCCCCTAAATGTGGCGAAAATTCCCTAGGGGAATTTTGGGGAATTTGGGGAAAATCAGGAAAATTGGGGAATATTAGGGAAGAGGGGAATTTGGGGAAAAATTGGGGGCGGCCAGATTTCGCTATTTTATCTATTTTTTCCTTTTTCTTTTTATTTCTTTTTATTTTTTATTTATTTTCATTATTTTCTATTTTTATTCCCTTTTTTTATTTTATTTTCTTCTATATTCCTCTCTTTATTTTCTTCTTCATTTTAAATGCTTCTCTACATGAAAAATGCCTGCAATGCATGGTAGTAATTTTGAGGGTGTTACAAACCTACCCCCCTTAAAATGAATATCGCCCTCGAGATTCGATAGAGTGGAGAGAAGATGAGGGAATTCCGACTTGAGGTCTTCCTCACGCTCCCATGTAGCTTCTGCTTTCGTGTGATGGCTCCATTGCACTTTGCACCAACGGATTACTTTTTTTCTCGTGATCCTTTCCTTTACGTCCAAGATTTTGATGGGGTGTTCCGCGTAGGTCAAATCCTCCTGAATTTCTAGCTTATCCATCGGTACTTGTTCTTCCGGCACTCTTAGGCACTTCTTGAGCTGAGATACGTGAAATACGTCGTGCACGTCGGAGAGGTACGTTGGCAGCCCTAGTTGATAGGCTACCTCTTCTCGCTTGCCCAAAATCTTAAATGGCCCGATGTAGCGAGGTGGTAACTTGTCTTTGACGTTGAACCATCATTGGCCTAGGATAGGCGACACCTTAAGGTACACAAAGTCTCCAACTTGGAAGGTCAAACTCCTTTGCCGATTGTCCGCATAGCCTTTTTGTCGTGACTAAGCAGCCTTCAAGTTTTCACGTATCGTTTGGACTTGTTTTTCGGTGTCATGCAGCACTTCGGGTCCAAATACTTTGCTTTCTCTGCTCTCATTCCAGAACAGGTGTGTTCTACACCGTCTACCATACAATGCTTCGAAAGGTGACATCTTCAAGCTGGCTTGGTAACTGTTGTTGTATGTGAATTCAGCATACGGCAAGCTTTTTTCCCAACTACGCCCATGTTTCAAGGCGCAAGCTCTCAACATATCCTCCAAAATCTGATTTGTTTTCTCAGTTTGCCCGTCGGTTTGTGTGTGATATGCGGAACTGAAATTCAACAGTGTACCCATAGCTTCATGCAGCTTCTTCCAGAACCTGGAGGTAAATTGAGAACCTAGATCTGAAACTATCCTCTTTGGAACTCCATGACGACACACGATTTGCTCCATATACAGCTCGGCTAATGTGCCATGGTGTACATGGTTCTAACGGGAATGGAGTGGGCTGATCTCATCAATCGGTCCATGATAACCCGAATAGAGTCGTAGCCGGACTGAGTACGTGGCCATCCGACTATGAAATCCATACTGATTTCTTCCAACTTCCACTCGGGTACTTTTAATGGATGCGATAATCCAGCGGGTCTTTGGTGTTCGGCCTTCAACCGTTGGCACGTATCGCATAAAGCAACATATTCAGCGATATCCCTTTTCATGCCATCCCAACAATAGCAAGTTTTTTAGTTCCTTGTACATCTTTGTACAGCCAGGGTGTATGTAATAAGGCGAGTCATGTTCCTCCTTTAGTATCGTATCACGGATGTGCTTCACGTTAGGCACACAAATCCTTTTCTCTGACCAAAGCGTGCCATTCTCATCTTCCAACCATCGATGTTGCCTCAAATTCAGATCTGTTTGTGTGAATATATACTTGAGGCTTTTGTGATCCGTATGGATCTCACATCGATGACCAAGGATGTAATGCCTCCAAATCTTCAAGGCATGTACCACGGCTGCAAGTTCCAGGTCATGTTTGGGGTAATTCAGATCATATTTTTTTAATTGCCTGGATGCATAGGCTACCACTTGTCCTCTTTGCATCACAATATATAACGAAACTCTTACTCACGTCCGGCAATACCAAAACCGGTGCTGTTGTTAATCTCTTCTTTAGCTCCTCAAAGCTGTCTTGACACACTTGTGTCCACTGAAATGCTTTCCCTTTCATCAGCAATTCAGTTATAGGCTTCGCTATTTTGGAGAAATCCTTGATGAACCGGTGGTAGTATCCAGCCATCCCAAGGAAACTTTGAATATCCCTCACATTCTGCAGTTTGTTCCACTTCAAAACATCTCTCACTTTTCAGGTATCAACCGATACTCCTCCTTCGGAGATTATGTGTGACACCCTCAATTTCGTATCCATGCATGCATACATAATTCATATAGAGAAACATTTTAAAAGAATTAGAACGGGAGGAAGAATAATCAAAATGGTGGGGTATGGGAGTAAGATAGCTGAAAAGAGCCTGTTCCAGTTCGCCGAGGAGCGCCGTCGACACTTCCCGCGGCCTGCTGGCCACGTGGTGCTTTCGAAGCCCATCCCTGCGGAGGGGGTGAGGGCAGGCTAGGAGCTCGCCTCTGCGGAAGGGGGCAAGGTCCAGCCCACTGGACACGTGTTGCCTCAGGGGCTTGTCGCTGCGGAAAAGCGAGGTCCAGCCCCGCAGGACACGTGTCGCCTTCGGAGCTAGTCTCTGCGGAGAAGCAAGGCCCGACCCCATGGGACACGTGTCACCCTCAGAGCTCGCCTCCGAGAGGTCCGGTCCTGCTGGACACATGTCATCCTCGGAGCTCACCTCCGAGAAGTAGGGAGGTCCGACACTACGGGACACGTGTCATCCTCGGAGCTCACCTCCGAGGAGAAGGGAGGTCCGACACTACGGGACACGTGTTGTGACACCCTCATTTTCAGGATCTGCATATATTCATATTTTATATGTAGAAAACATTTTAAAATAATTAGAAATAGAGAAAATATCAAAAAGTTAGCCAAAAAGAGCAAATTCCAGTTTACATAGAGCGCCGAAGACAACTCCTGCGGCTCGCTGGCCACGTTGGTAGCTGAACCACGTTGACTGTAGGCCGCACCCCAAGTAACAGATTGGTATTAGCAGCCACGCTGACCATAGGATGCAAGCCTAGGATGCATAGATTGGCATTGGAACCACCTTGACATAGGATGCAAGCCTAGGAGAAGCCATAGTTGGATCATAGATTGGTATCACCCCAAACCACCTTGACATAGAGTGAAGTCACAGATTGGTATCACCCCAAACCACCTTGACATAGGGTGAAGTCACAGATTGGTATTCACCCTAAACCACATAGGACTTCCATTAAATACGCCCTGAATAGGAGTTGTGTGAACCTTTGTGATGATTGTTTGTTACTGTGTGCTTAGTGTGAGTTGTGGGACGTTTCAGCGTTGTCCATATCCACACATAGTAGGGAGGTGTGAGATGCTTCGGCACTTATTCACATCCTCATGTGGGCTAATATATATAGTCCAATCCACCTTGATGCATATAGTTAGGGGGATCCGTCTAAACTTCTAAACCTCTATTCTATCCAATTCTACTCATAGATGGTGAGAGGAAACGCTGGCCGACAAGGGAGGAACATCCGCGGCAACCAAGAAGAGGACCATGATGAAGTTCCTGTTCACCCCGGAGATGATGAAAACAACCTGGAACGGTTGATGGCTATGCAAAATCAGCTTATGCAAACAATGATCCAAACATTGGGTCAGTTGCAAGCCAACAACAACAACCCTGTTGCAGCACCACTGCCACCACCACCGGCTCACAACGGACTGGGAGAGTTCATGAGAACTCGACCACCTACTTTCTCACAAGCTAATGACCCCATGGAGGCCGACGATTGGTTGAAGTCCATGGAGAAGAAGCTTGCCATAGTTCAGTGCAATGATAAAGAGAAGGTTCTCTTTGCATCGCACCAACTTATGGGAGCTGCCGCTGATTGGTGGGACGCCCTTTGTAACGCTCATGTCAACCCAGAGACGATCACTTGGACTGAGTTCAAGGAGAGTTTCCGATCTCATTACATCCCTGCTGGTGTAATGATGCTTAAGAGGCAAGAGTTTGAGGTCCTCCGCCAAGGACAGAAGAACGTGAATGAGTACCTTAACAAGTTCATGCAGCTGTCAAGGTACGCCACTGAAGATGTCAACTCAGACCAACGGATACAGTACCTGTTCATGAGAGGGTTGAACAATGAGATTCAGGTTCAGCTCCTCAACAATGACTACGCGAGCTTCCAGAAGCTGGTTGACAAGGCTATAGTGGTTGAAAGCAAGATCCGAGAGATCGAGCGAGAAGGCAAGAGAAAGATGCCATACCAGCCACAAGGGAGCAACGTACGACCTCGGTACACGCCCCCAGCTGCACCGCAGTATGGATCGACCACTCCTGCATACCGCACTAATCAGCCACCACAGCAACGACCCGTTGCACAAGCACCTAGTGTGCCTTTGCCTCCTGCGCCCCGACCCAACATGGGCGCTCCTGTTCAAAACCCCCGTCCCAACGTACCTGCTGCCGTGGGCAACAGGGCATGCTTTGCATGTGGGGAGACAGGACACTTTGCAAGCCAGTGCCCAAGAGAGGTCCTGGATAGCAAGGAAACCGTGGACAGCAGAACTACGCTCGCGACAACGTGAACCATGTCTCTGCTGAGGAAGCGCAACAGGCTGAGGACGTCGTGATTGGTATGTTCCTTGCCAACTCCAACCCAGCCACCATTCTATTTGATTCTGGAGCATCGCATTCCTTCATATCATCCAAGTATATTGCCAAGCATAATCTACCCATATCACACTTGAATTATACTATGTTGGTTAATTCTCCCGGTGGAGAGATGATGACTAATATAGTATGTCCGAAAGTAAACCTTAATTTTAGGGGGGTAGACTTCATTGCCAACCTCATTGTCTTGGATTCCCAAGGGCTCGACATAATACTTGGAATGGATTTGTTAAGCAAGCACAACGGAGTAATCCAATGTGCTGAGAGAAGCGTGCAGTTGACAAACGAGCACGGTACTCGCATCGAGTTCGAGTCAGCCCAACCAACAGCCGAGAAGGCAGAATTTCCTCATCTATTCTCTACTAACGAATCTCGAGGGCGAGATTCAATTTAAGGGGGGTAGATTTGTGACACCCTCATTTTCGGGTTCTGCATATATTCATATTTTATATGTAGAAAACATTTTAAAATAAGTAGAAAATAGAGAAAATATCAAAAAGTTAGCCAATAAGAGCAAATTCCAGTTTACAGAGAGCGCCGAAGACAACTCCCGCGGCTCGCTGGCCACGTGGCGTGATCGAAGCTCATCTCCACAAATGGGGAGAGGTCCGCCGCAAAACAGGCTACGTGGCAGGCTCAGGGCTCATCCCCGCTTAGGGGGAGAGGTCTGACCCCGTGGGACACGTGTTGCCCCCGGAGCTAGCCTCTACAAAGGAGCGAGGCCAGTCCTGCAGGAACATGAGAGGATAATTGTTCATAAATTAAATCACATGAGGAACAAGAATCATCACTAGGAATCAAAGTTTTTAAACGATTAATTTCAGATTCTAGTGATTCAATTTTAACAGCATTGTTCCTAAGTTTTTTATCCTTTTTCTTTAATATAACAGTGGCACGAGAAATAGCATCACACATTTCTACGCAAGTGGGACATACCTCTTCATCGTCGCTGGTGTGTTCTGCCTCCTCGGAGCTTGAACTTGACTTGCTCGCCATGCAGCACATATTTGCCATAGCTTCTTCATCTTCATCACTACCGGTGTCCACATCACTTGAGCCGAAATCTTGAAGTGCAGAGATCATACTATGCACTATGTTGCACATTGATAAATCTTTCTTCTTCTTATTCTTTGCAAACGATTTCTTCGGCCTTGTTTGCTTTTCTTCACGTGAAGTCGGACCTGAAAGGTTTGGGCACTCCGTACGAAAATGTCCTGTCTTACCACATTCAAAACATCGTTGAGGTCCGGAGCTTCCTCTCCTTCTAGTTCTCACATTTTGCAATGCTTTTGAGAACCGAGTAGAGATGAGTGCAAGCTCCTCCTCTGGAAACTCTTCAATCTGTTCAAGGGTTAGAGAGGACAGCAAAGAGAGTGCACCACTAGATGATGATTGACTAGAACTAGACATGTCACGTTGCGAAACAAATGCAATAGACTTGTTGGGGTTTTTGAGATGATGTCAATTTCATGAGTTTTCAATTTAGAATAAAGCACGTCTAAAGTAAGAGAACTCATGACAGTAGATTCACGAATAGATGTAACTTTCATCTCCCAAATTGACATATCTAATGCTCCTAACAATTGTCTAGCATTTTCAGCATCTGAAAAGTTAACATTGACACTACGCAAGTTGCTGAGAATTTTATTAAAGCGAGCAAAAAGGTCGTCAATTGACTCACCGGGTTGCATCTCAAAACACATGTACTCTTTATAGAACATATCTTGCCTTACCTCCTTGATCGTATTGGATCCTTCATGGTAGTCACAAAGAGCTTTCCAAACATCATATGCAGATCGGAGGTGTGCAACACGGTCGAAGTCGCTTTGATTCAATCTATAGGATCGAAGAGCACGTGAAAAGCTACCAGATGGGGGGTGAATGGTAGATTAAAACTTTTCGCAGCGGAAACAACAAAAACCCCTCAGCAAAAAATCAATCGGTTAAAGAAACCATGTGTGCAAGTATTTTCAAACGTGTTCAACCGTGAAAAATCAAGTAGAGAGGTAGAGAATCAAGTCACGGATCTAATGCAACAAGAATCACTTGAAAACACGAAGTAAAACTTGAGATACGATCAAAACATTAAACGAAGATCAATCTGTTCTACCCGATATAAAACAGATCTGCAACGCTGCAAAGAAACTCGTGTATCTCAAAAACAACAGATCAGAAGCTCGTGCAAATTTCACAGATGATAGATAATTTAGTTGTGAAGACAACCCAAAAAGAATCACGTCAATCGGATCTGTAAAACTCGAGTTATGAACGAAACACCGAAGCAACGTCGGTCTGTCCAGAAACTCGGCGAGAAAGACTTGACGAAAAACAAATCGGACGAACAAGGCACAAAAGCTCCTTGAAACTATGAACTTTATTCAATAGAAACACAAGAGGAACAGCCCAAAGTTCTCTCCGCACGAGAGCTCTGGCCTCCCTTGCTTTTATAGCCAACCCTCAGGTTAAACAATCCAATCTAGGACTCCTACTCCTAATTGGACTCGTATCCTAACTTACCATAACTGCTCAGAACTCTCCTATTCACAGATAGAAGCAATCGTGAGACTTCCAAACACCTTAGGAACGTCCTAAACATTCCTAAAACAACTCAATTTCGTGCCTAGCACGAAATCCTATCATAACCAACTCAAATCTTCCATATTTGAGCCATATCCGACTCAGCCTCAGCCTGAGTACGCAATCCAGCCGGTTGGACCTTTCCGACCAATTCTTTACGTCCACTTCTCTTCATCACGCCTTGGAACAATGTTGCCACGTCCATGCACTCATTGCACACGTGCAAACACCTTCCAACGACGTACACACAACCTTCATATGCACTGCCCTTGATCCAAACATGCTGCGCGACCTCCCGATCAACTCAACCACAGCTCCTCCCAAACTTGGTTGTTGGAACCTCATCTCCTCCCTGAGACTAGTCCAAGGATCCCGTCACCAGCCATGTCTTGAATTCAAGCAACACCTGCACATGAATAAACAACCAATTCTTCCGAGCACAAGTCCTCGACTTGACTCACGTTAGTTCGAAAACCACAACACCTTACATGAGCACATCACATAAGCATGTTGCAAACCATATCAAATGATAACAGCCATAACCACCAAAACACACCAAAAACTTAGCAAATTAATACTAACAAACCTTCCCATAAAGCAAGTCTGAAACATTGCGAGTTAAAAGCAAAAACAAGACGCTGCAGTTCTACGAGTTGAACTTCACGGGAGCTCCCTAAAAACAAGCTCCGGACCTCACAGATGCTCTCTGGACCTTGCAGGAGCTCTCCGGACCTTGCCAACACTTGGCGGACCTAACAAAGAACTTGTCGAACCTTGCCACAAAAGAATGTTTTGGCAATATTCAAAACTTTGAATGTTAATGCTAACTTTTATCCTAATTACCAATGTATTCAGCACACATAGGTCTCACAACCTCCCCCTTGATGAATGCATTGGCAACACCAATTAAAATCCGAACATTGGTTTATGAAAAGTTTTGAAAAGCTTTGAAAACTCATTTCTCCCCCTTTATTAATTTCTCCCCATTTTTTAAAATCAGAGAAGGAAGAAAGTGTATAACATATGCAAAGTGTAAAAAAATCTCTCCTTATACATATTTCTCCCCCTTTGACAATGTATTCTGTAAGGTTCAAAAGAGAAATTTTTAAATTTTATGAGCATATTATAACATATACATACAAAACAAAGCTCATCCAAGTCATACTATCAGGTTACTTACACTATCACATCAATGAGATACATAAAGTAGTGTAAGCCATGCTAGAGATCAAATGTATTTTTCAGTTTAAGCAAGTCATGATCTCCCTTACTCAACTATTTCAAAACCTGAAAACATGACACTTGTTGCTGCATTTTTATTATTCATAATCATTTAAGGCACAAAGTTGATCATATGATATTTGCAAGAGATTATATGCCGCATCAGCCTTATTCTAACCAACCAAGCCAAGCCTATGTCATTTGACAATCAGAAGCTTAAGGACATGGTTTTAGTCATACACAATTCCTTCCAAGTTCATATCTTAGTGCAATGATGAGCAATCTCAAAAGAAGAAGTGCGATGCATGCATTCTCTTGATCTTTTCTCAATTTTTTATTTGAAAACTCAACATGTGAGCTGATCACTTGATTAATTTTTTATGATTAAAAGCACTTGTGAGCACGCAACGAGTTCAAAACAGCAAGAAAGTTCGATCATGACCAGATTTAGTGTAAGTAATTATTCCAATTACTAGTCACGGCAAAAACTACAAAATGTATAACATTAGTAATGTAGTAAAAATATTCAGCCTCTAAAAGGAATCACAAAGTCATATATGTATGAAATACTATGCTCATATTATTTTAGTTTCAGATTCACACATAGACTTTCAAAGTTTCAAAAACTCCCCCTCAATTTAAGCCATGAGGATGCATAACCCCTATTTCACTACGAATGAAACAAAAACGAGTGAAATCCAAAGGTTTTGTAAAAATATCAGCCAATTGTTGTTCGGTATCGACATGGTGAAGCACAATGTTTCCTATTTCAACATTATCATGAAGAAAGTGATACCTAATGTCAATGTGCTTAGTTCTAGAGTGTTTCACGGGGTTTTTAGCAATACAAATTGCACTAGTGTTATCACAAAACAGTGGAACACTATCTAAAACAACCCCATAGTCCTTAAGTGTTTGAACAATCCAAAGAATTTGTGAGCAAGCGCTAGCCGCAGCTACATATTCAGATTCGGCCGTGGATTGTGCAACTGAACTTTGTTTTCTAGAGGACCAAGCAACAAGTGAATTACCAAGAAAATGACAAGCACCCGAAGTACTTTTCCTATCAATCCTACAACTCCCAAAATCAGCATCCGAAAAAGCTTTCAAAGAAACGGTTGAGGAAGAAGTAAGAAAAATGCCAAATTCTTGAGTTCCATGTAGGTACCTGAGAATCCTTTTGATGGCTTGGCGATGTGAAGCACGTGGAGAAGCTTGAAAACGTGCACAAAGACATATGCTGAATTGTATGTCCGGTCTTGATGCCGTGAGATACAAAAGTGATCCAATCATACTTCTGTATTTTTTTTATCGACCGGGTCACCATCTTCGTCAAGTTCAAGTGTTGTTGCTGTTCCCATTGGTGTCCGAAGAGGCTTGCATTTGTCCATGTTGAAGCGCTTAAGAAGGTCCTTTGTATAATTAGTTTGATGCACAAAAGTTCCTTCTTTTGTTTGCTTGATTTGCAGCCTCAAAAAGTATGTGAGTTCTCCCATCATACTCATCTCAAATTCTGAACTCATCATAGCTGAAAACTTGGACACGAGATCATGAGAAGCACAACCAAAGATAATATCATCCACATACACTTGAACGAATAATGAGTCATTGCCATGCTTAAGTACAAAAAGAGTTTTATCAACCTTGCCCATGGTAAACCCCTTTTCAAGTAAGAATGTTTTTAACCTATCATACCATGCTCTAGGGGCTCGTTTTAGACCGTACAAGGCTTTGGACAGTTTGCAAACATGATTAGGAAAATTTGGATTTTCAAAACCTGGTGGCTGCTTAACATAAACCTCCTCCTCTATGTAGCCATTAAGAAAAGCACTTTTAACATCCATTTGATATAACTGGAAATCTTTAGATGCAGCAAATGCTAATAAAATTCTTATAGCTTCTAATCTAGCAACAGGAGCAAATGTTTCATCAAAATATAGACCTTCAATTTGAGTGAAACCTTGAGCAACCAACCTAGCTTTATTCCTAACCACAACCCCATCCTCACTTTGCTTATTTTAAATACCCATTTAGTTCCATTTAATGTGTGACCTTGAGGTGGAGGTACAAGTTTCCAAACATTATTTCTTTCAAAATTTTCTAACTCTTTTTGCATGGCATTAATCCAAGATTCATTAGTGAGTGCGTGTGATATATCCTTGGGTTCAAAAGAAGCAACAAAAGCAGAATGGGCATGATAGTTTGGATCGCAAAACCTGGACCGAGTGACTCGTTCATGCAAGCTTCCAATGATTTGTTGTGGAGGATGACTTTTGAGTACTCGGAGGGGAGTAGACACTTCACAAGCACCTTCTTCTTCATGTTCGGACCTTTGATTAGGAGAGCTTGTTGATTGAGGAAGGTCCGAACCAGCAGTAGTGACTGTTGGTGCTGGTTGTGGTGCAAAATCAGCAGCTTGATCGTTATTTACTTCCAAATTTTCGGGCAGCAGCACCACTTCTTTATCTTCTTCAATAAAAATACTCTCCCCCTGCGGATATGGATCTGGACCTGCAATATCGGAGCTAGTACTTGGGCTAGCTTCATCAAAAGAAACCTCGCAAGTCTCGACAATTTTGTTAGTGTCAAGTAAAAGCACACGGTAGCCTCTAGTATGAGATGGATAATCAAGAAACATGCCATCAACAGTTCTAGCTTCAAATTTATCAAGATTACCATGTTTCTTAACAAAGCATTTGCAACCAAAAACCCTAAAGTGTGTAACACTAGGCCTATGTCCAAACCGGAGCTCATATGGGGTTTTTCCAAGCTTAGCACGCAAGAAAACACGATTTGAGACATAACAAGCAGTTGCAATTGCATCAGCCCAAAATTTCCTAGGAGTTTGATATTCATCAAGCATAGTCCTAGCCATCTCAACTAAGGTCCTGTTCTTTCTTTCTACGGCACCATTTTGTTGTGGTACATAGGGTGAAGAGTATTGATGATCTATTCCATTTTCAGCACAAAAGTGATCAAAGGATTGGTTTTTAAATTCAGTTCCGTTATCACTTCTAATTGCTTTTAATGATCCTGGGTGATCAATAGATAATCTAAGAAATAAAGTTCTAAAATGACTAAAAGCTTCATTCTTAGATGCCATAAAATAAACCCAAGAATATCTGGAATAATCATCAACAATCACAAGCACATACCATTTACCTCCGAAGGATTGAACACGTGCCGGACCTACTGTGTCAAGATGTAAAAGTTGTCCCGGTTCAGCTGTCATGGTCATTGTGAGAGGAGCATGTGAACCTGCAACAAACTTAGCATGTCTACAAGAAGAGCACACAATACCATTGTCCTTTTTAAGCTTCGGCAGCCCACGTATGCGATCGAGAGCACTAACACGAGTGAGATGATCAAAGCCTATGTGACCAAGTCTACGATGTCAAAAATATAGATCCTTTGTATCATTAGCAACTAGACACCGATGCTTAGAAGTTGACAAATCAAAATCAGCTTTAAAAACTCTTCCAAACCTAGACATGTTAAAAAAAAGCTCACCTTTTGAATCTACAACCTTGCAGCAATTTTTAGCAAAGCTAACCTCTAGATTTTCATCTAGCAATTGTGAAACCGAAAGCAAGTTGTATTTCAAATTTTTAACAAGTGCCACATCTTTCAAAGTGTAGAGATTGTTTACTCTAACCGAACTTTTAGCAATTATGGGAGTAGAAGAGTTATCGGCGAAAGTAACATTTTCTACACGTGACACAAAAGAGAGAGAGGAGAACCATTCTTTGTTACCGGTCATGTGGCGTGAGCAACCTGAATCCACAATCCAAATGTTCTCCTTCCTCAAACGTGAAACCTACACAGCAGCACAATACGTCGATGACTCAATACTGGGGTTAGTTAAAAGACTTTTAGGAATCCAGTACTGAGTCACACGACGTCCAGCAGGAATAACACGCAAAAGCTGAGAAGGTACAGCAGGTTTATGAGCCAAACATCAAAAATTTTTGTTCCCAACTACTGACTTAGAAGATGTGTTATATGTAGCACAAAAAACAGTAGGTCCAGGAGCAAGTTTTTGACTCATTACAGCAGGTTGCAAGCTCCGAACATTCGGTCTAGCAGATTTTGCTTGGTTGTTATGTGATCTAGCAAGTATTCTTTGTTTCTTATCGTGTTTAGCTAGTCTATAACAAAAATCCATGACATGACCATCTCTACCACAGTAGGTACAATGAAAAATAACCTTATTATCATGTCTAGATGAGCAAGCAACACGTTTATTAGAACCCAAATGGGACAGTACTCCTGCAAATTTGAAAATCACCTCTTTTGTCTAGGAGCTGTTTGAATCAAACCGCTTCCTAATGACTTTACAACTTTAGGTGGGTGTGCCTTAGCATGAGCATGAGAATTAAAATCTAAACCAGTTTTATCATTACAAGACTTGGAAGAATTCAGCAGCAAGTTTAGGTTCTTATTTGCATTAGAAAACTGATCTAGTGTCCTATGCATGTCATCAAGTTTATTGGACAGATCAAAGCAGTTTTCACATGAAGTTTTTCCTTTTAGTTTGCAATTTGAACAATATTTAACTTCATGCACACGTAAAGCATTGTTCAAAATAGAAATCTCATTCATAGCATCATTTAGTTTCTTATTCAGATCACCACATGAAGAACAATGCAAATCAATTGTAGAACAACAAGCATCTTTCAAATTTTTATCATTAAGTGCAGCAAGCTCTTTGTTCTTTTCAATTTCAAGCTCAAGTTTATCAAGTGTAGATGCGTGTGCACTTCTTAAAGAGGATAATTGTTCATAAATTAAATCACATGAGGAACAAGAATCTTCACTAGGAATCAAAGTTTTTAAACGATTAATTTCAGATTCTAGTGATTCAATTTTAACAGCATTGTTCCTAAGTTTTTTATCCTTTTTCTTTAATATAACAGTGGCACGAGAAATAGCATCACACATTTCTTCGCAAGTGGGACATACCTCTTCATCGTCGCTGTTGTGTTCTGCCTCCTCGGAGCTTGAACTTGACTTGCTCGCCATGCAGCACATATTTGCCATAGCTTCTTCATCTTCATCACTACCGGTGTCCACATCACTTGAGCCGAAATCTTGAAGTGCAGAGATCATACTATGCACTATGTTGCGCATTGATAAATCTTTCTTCTTCTTATTCTTTGCAAACGATTTCTTCGGCCTTGTTTGCTTTTCTTCACGTGAAGTCGGACCTGAAAGGTTTGGGCACCCCGTACGAAAATGTCCTGTCTTACCACATTCAAAACATCGTTGAGGTCCGGAGCTTCCTCTCCTTCTAGTTCTCACATTTTGCAATGTTTTTGAGAACCGAGTAGAGATAAGTGCAAGCTCCTCCTCTGGAAACTCTTCAATCTGTTCAAGGGTTAGAGAGGACAGCAAAGAGAGTGCACCACTATATGATGATTGACTAGAACTAGACATGTCACGTTGCGAAACAAATGCAATAGACTTGTTGGGGTTTTTACGTGAGATGATGTCAATTTCATGAGTTTTCAATTTAGAATAAAGCACGTCTAAAGTAACAGAACTCATGACAGTAGATTCACGAATAGATGTAACTTTCATCTCCCAAATTGACATATCTAATGCTCCTAACAATTGTCTAGCATTTTCAGCATCTGAAAAGTTAACATTGACACTACGCAAGTTGCTGAGAATTTTATTAAAGCGAGCAAAAAGGTCGTCAATTGACTCACCGGGTTGCATCTCAAAACGCATGTATTCTTTCTTGAACATATCTTGCCTTACCTCCTTGATCGTATTTGATCCTTCATGGTAGTCACAAAGAGCTTTCCAAACATCATATGCAGATCGGAGGTGTGCAACACGGTCGAAGTCGTTTTGAGTCAATCCTTGGATGATCAAGTTGCGAGCCTTGTTGTTGTTGTCAACATCTCTCATATTCGCAGCCGTAACTTGATCGTTGGGTGGTACATCGAAGTTCCGGTAGATATTTTCCCATATGGCGAAGCCTTGCGCCTGTATGTAGGCCTCCATCCGCGCCTTCCAAACCTGAAAATCGATGCCATTGAACACACAAGGTTTTGCGGAGTACTTCTCCATGATGGTTAGTCAAAACACGTGCAAATCACAAAGATTAGAGCACCTTGGCTCTGATACCAATTGTAGGATCGAAGAGCACGTGAAAAGCTACCAGAGGGGGGTGAATGGTAGATTAAAACTTTTTGCAGCGGAAACAACAAAAACCCCTCAGAAAAAAATCAATTGGTTAAAGAAACCATGTGTGCAAGTGTTTTCAAACGTGTTCAACAGTGAAAAATCAAGTAGAGAGGTAGAGAATCAAGTCACGGATCTAATGCAACAAGAATCACTTGAAAACACGTAGTAAAACTTGAGATACGATCAAAACATTAAACGAAGATCAATCTGTTCTACCCGATATAAAACAGATCTGCAACGCTGCAAAGAAACTCGTGTATCTCAAAAAATACAGATCAGAAGCTCGTTAAAATTTCACAGATGATAGATAATTGAGTTCTGAAGACAACCCAGAAAGAATCACGTCAATCGGATCTGTAAAACTCGAGTTATGAATGAAACACCGAAGCAACGTCGGTCTGTCCAGAAACTCGGCGAGAAAGACTTGACGAAAAATAATCGGACGAACAAGGCACAAAAGCTCCTCTCTATGAACTTTATTCAATATAAACACAAGAGGAACAGCCCAAAGTTCTCTCCCCACGAGAGCTCTGTCCTCCCTTGCTTTTATAGCCAGCCCTCAGGCTAAACAATCCAATCTAGGACTCCTACTTCTAAATGGACTCGTATTCTAACTTACCATAACTGCTCAGGACTCTCCTATTCGTAGATAGAAGCAATCGTGAGACTTCCAAACACCTTAGGAACGTCCTAAACATTCCTAAAACAACTCAATTTCGTGACTAGCACGAAATCCTATCATAACCAACTCAAATCTTCCATATTTGAGCCATATCCGACTCAGCCTCAGCCTGAGTACGCAATCCAGCCGGTTGGACCTTTCCGACCAATTCTTTACGTCCACTTCTCTTCATCACGCCTTGGAACAATGTTGCCACGTCCATGCACTCCTTGCACACGTGCAAACACCTTCCAACGACGTACACGCAACCTTCATATGCACTGCCCTTGATCCAAACATGCTGCGCGACCTCCCGATCAACTCAACCACAGCTCCTCCCGAACTTGGTTGTTGGAACCTCATCTCCTCCCTGAGACTAGTCCAAGGATCCCGTCACCAGCCATGTCTTGAACTCAAGCAACACCTGCACATGAATAAACAACCAATTCTTCCGAGCACAAGTCCTCGACTTGACTCACGTTAGTTTGAAAACCACAACACCTTACATGAGCACGTCACATAAGCATGTTGCAAACCATATCAAATGATAACAGCCATAACCACCAAAACACACCAAAAACTTAGCAAATTAATACTAAGCAAACCTTCCCATAAAGCAAGTTTGAAACACTGCGAGTTAAAAGCAAAAACAAGACGCTGCAGTTCTACGAGTTGAACTTCACGGGAGCTCCCTAAAAACAAGCTCTGGACATCACAGAAGCTCTCCGGACCTTGCAGGAGCTCTCCGGACCTTGCGTCAGACCTTGCCAACACTTGGCGGACCTAACAAACAACTTGTCGGACCTTGCCGCAGAAGAATGTTTTGGCAATATTCAAAACTTTGAATGTTAATGCTAACTTTTATCCTAATTGCCAATGTATTCAGCACACATAGGTCTCACACAATCCTTGGATGATCAAGTTGCGAGCCTTGTTGTTGTTGTCAACATCTCTCATGTTCGCAGCCGTAACTTGATCATTGGGTGGTATATCGAAGTTCTGGTAGACCTTTTCCCATATGGCGAAGCCTTGCGCCTGTATGTAGGCCTCCATCCGCGCCTTCCAAACCTGAAAATCGATGCCATTGAACACACAAGGTTTTGTGGAGTACTTCTCCATGATGGATAGTCAAAACACGTGCAAATCACAAAGATTAGAGCACCTTGGCTCTGATACCAATTGTAGGATCGAAGAGCACGTGAAAAGCTACCAGAGGGTGGGTGAATGGTAGATCAAAACTTTTCACAGCGGAAACAACAAAAACCCCTCAGCAAAAAATCAATCGGTTAAAGAAACCGTGTGTGCAAGTGTTTTCAAACGTGTTCAACCGTGACAAATCAACTAGAGAGGTATAGAATCAAGTCACGGATCTAATGCAACAAGAATCACTTGAAAACACGAAGTAAAACTTGAGATACGATCAAAACATTAAACGAAGATCAATCTGTTCTACCCGATATAAAACAGATCTGCAACGCTGCAAAGAAACTCGTGTATCTCAGAAACTAAAGATCCGAAGCTCGTGAAAATTTCACAGACGATAGATAATTGAGTTGTGAAGACAACCTAAAAAGAATCATGTCAATTGGATCTGTAAAACACGAGTTATGAACGAAACATCAAAGCAACGTCGGTCTTTCTAGAAACTCGGCGAGAAAGACTTGACGAAAAACAAATCGGACGAACAAGGCACAAAATCTCCTTGCAACTATGAACTTTATTCAATAGAAACACAATAGGAACAGCCCAAAGTTCTCTCACCACGAGAGCTCTGGCCTCCCTTGCTTTTATAGCCAGCCCTCAGGCTAATCAATCCAATCTAGGACTCCTACTCCTAATTGGACTCGTATCCTAACTTACCATAACTGCTCAGGACTCTCCTATTCGCAGATAGAAGCAATCGTGAGACTTCCAAACACCTTAGGAACGTGCTAAACATTCCTAAAACAACTCAACTTCGTGCCTAGCACGAAATCCTATCATAACCAACTCAAATCTTCCATATTTGAGCCATATCCGACTCAGTCTCAGCCTGAGTACGTAATCCAGCCGGTTGGACCTTTCCGACCAATTCTTTACGTCCACTTCTCTTCATCACGCCTTAGAACAATGTTGCCACCTCCATGCACTCCTTGCACACGTGCAAACACCTTCCGATGACGTACACGCAACCTTCATATGCACTGCCCTTGATCCAAACATGCTGCGCGACTTCCCGATCAACTCAACCAGAGCTCCTCCCGAACTTGGTTGTTGGAACCTCATCTCCTCCCTGAGACTAGTCCAAGGATCCTGTCACCAGCCATGTCTTGAACTCAAGCAACACCTGCACATTAATAAACAACCAATTCTTCCGAGCACAAGTCCTCGACTTGACTCACGTTAGTTCGAAAACCACAACACCTTACATGAGCACGTCACATAAGCATGTTGCAAACCTTATCAAATGATAACAGCCATAACCACTAAAACACACCAAAAACTTAGCAAATTAATACTAAGCAAACCTTCCCATAAAGCAAGTTTGAAACATTGTGAGTTAAAAGCAAAAACAAGATGCTGCAGTTCTACGAGTTGAACTTCACGGGAGCTCCCTAAAAACAAGCTCCGGACCTCACAGAAGCTCTCCGGACCTTGCAGGAGCTCTCCAGACCTTGCCAACACTTGGCGGACCTAACAAAGAACTTGTCGGACCTTGCCACAGAAGAATGTTTTGGCAATATTCAAAACTTTGAATGTTAGTGCTAACTTTTATCCTAATTGCCAATGTATTCAGCACACATAGGTCTCACAATCTCCCCCTTGATGAATGCATTGGCAACACCAATTAAAATCCGAACATTGGCTTATGAAAAGTTTTGAAAAGCTTTGAAAACTCCTTTCTCCCCCTTTATTAATTTCTCCCCATTTTTTAAAATCAGAGAAGGAAGAAAGTGTATAACATATGCAAAGTGTAAAAAAAATCTCTCCTTATACATATTTCTCCCCCTTTGATAATGTATTCAGCAAGGTTCAAAAGAGAAATTTTTAAATGTTATGAGCATATTATAACATATACATACAAAACAAAGCTCATCCAAGTCATACTATCAGGTTACTTACACTATCACATCAATGAGATACATAAAGTAGTGTAAGCCATGCTAGAGATCAAATGTATTTTTCAGTTTAAGCAAGTCATGATCTCCCTACTCAACTATTTCAAAACCTGAAAACATGACACTTGTTGCTGCATTCTTATTATTCATAATCATTTAAGGCACAAAGTTGATCTTATGATATTTGCAAGAGATTATATGCCGCATCAGCCTTATTCTAACCAACCAAGCCAAGCCTATGTCATTTGACAATCAGAAGCTTAAGGACATGGTTTTAGTCATACACAATTCCTTCCAAGTTCATATCTTAGTGCAATGATAAGAAATCTCAAAAGAAGAAGTGCGATGCATGCATATTCTCTTGATCTTTTCTCAATTTTTTATTTGAAAACTCAACATGTGAGCTGATCACTTGATTAATTTTTTATGATTAAAAGCACATGTGAGCACGCAACAAGTTCAAAACAGCAAGAAAGTTCGATCATGACCAGATTTAGTGTAAGTAATTATTCCAATTACTAGTCATGTCAAAAACTACAAAATGTATAACATGAGTGATGTAGTAAGAACTTTCAGCCTGTAAAAGGAATCACAAAGTCATATATGTATGAAATACTATGCTCATATTATTTTAGTTTCAGATTCACACATAGACTTTCAAAGTTTCAAAAACTCCCCCTCAATTTAAGCCATGAGGATGCATAACCCCTATTTCACTATGAATGAAACAAAAACGAGTAAAATCCAAAGGTTTTGTAAAAATATCAGCCAATTGTTGTTCGGTATCGACATGGTAAAGCACAATGTTTCCTTTTTCAACATTATCACGAAGAAAGTGATACCTAATGTCAATGTGCTTAGTTCTAGAGTGTTTCACGGGGTTTTTAGCAATACAAATTGCATTAGTGTTATCACAAAACAGTGGAACACTATCTAAATCAACCCCATAGTCCTTAAGTGTTTGAACAATCCAAAGAATTTGTGAGCAAGCGCTAGCCGCAGCTACATATTCAGATTCGGCCGTGGATTGTGCAACTGAACTTTGTTTTCTAGAGGACCAAGCAACAAGTGAATTACCAAGAAAATAACAAGCACCTGAAGTACTTTTCCTATCAATCCTACAACCCCCACATCCAAAAAAGCTTTCAAAGAAACGGTTGAGGAAGAAGGAAGAAAAATACCAAATTCTTGAGTTCCATGTAGGTACCTGAGAATCCTTTTGATGGCTTGGCGATGTGAAGCACGTGGAGAAGCTTGAAAACGTGCACAAAGACATACGCTGAATTGTATGTCCGGTCTTGACGCCATGAGATACAAAAGTGATCCAATCATACTTCTATATTCTTTTTTATCGACCGGGTCACCATCTTCGTCAAGTTCAAGTGTTGTTGCTGTTCCCATTGGTGTCCGAAGAGGCTTGCATTTGTCCATGTTGAAGCGCTTAAGAAGGTCCTTTGTATACTTAGTTTGATGCACAAAAGTTCCTTCTTTTGTTTGCCTGATTTGCAGCCCCAAAAAGTATGTGAGTTCTCCCATCATACTCATCTCAAATTCTGAACTCATCATAGCTGAAAACTTGGACACGAGATCATGAGAAGCACAACCAAAGATAATATCATCCACATACACTTGAACGAATAATGAGTCATTGCCATGCTTAAGTACAAAAAGAGTTTTATCAACCTTGCCCATGGTAAAACCCTTTTCAAGTAAGAATGTTTTTAACCTATCATACCATGCTCTAGTGGCTTGTTTTAGACCGTACAAGGCTTTAGACAGTTTGTGAACATGATTAGGAAAATTTGGATTTTCAAAACCCGGTGGCTGCTTAACATAAACCTCCTCCTCTATGTAGCCATTAAAAAAACACTTTTAACATCCATTTGATATAACTTGAAACCTTTAGATGCAGCAAATGCTAATAAAATTCTTATAGCTTCTAATCTAGCAACAGGAGCAAATGTTTCATCAAAATCTAGACCTTCAATTTCAGTGAAACCTTGAGCAACCAACCTAGCTTTATTCCTAACCACAACCCCATCCTCACTTTGCTTATTTTTAAATACCCATTTAGTTCCAATTAATGTGTGACCTTGAGGTGGAGGTACAAGTTTCCAAACATTATTTCTTTCAAAATTTTCTAACTCTTCTTGCATGGCATTAATCCAAGATTCATTAGTGAGTGCGTGTGATATATCCTTGGGTTCAAAAGAAGCAACAAAAGCAGAATGATCATGAGAGTTTGGATCGCAAAACCTGGACCGAGTGACTCGTTCATGCAAGCTTCCAATGATTTGTTGTGGAGGATGACTTTTGAGTACTCAGAGGGGAGTAGACACTTCACAAGCACCTTCTTCTTCATGTTCGGACCTTTGATTAGGAGAGCTTGTTGATTGAGGAAGGTCCGAACCAGCAGTAGTGACTGTTGGTGCTGGTTGTGCTGCAAAATCAGCAGCTTGATCGTTATTTACATCGGAGTTTTCGGGCAGCAGCACCACTTCTTCATCTTCTTCAATAAAAATACTCTCCCCCTGCGGATATGGATCCAGACCTGCAATATCGGAGCTAGTACTTGGGCTAGCTTCATCAGAAGAAACCTCGCAAGTCTCCACAATTTTGTTAGTGTCAAGTAAAAGCACACGGTAGCCTCTAGTATGAGATGGATGTAACACCCCAAAATTTTGTTAAGACCCTAAAATCATGTTAAGAGGGGAATTTAAAAATTTTTCGACGTGTTGTATGTTTTGCAAAAATTCAAATTCAAATTAAACTCAAATCAGAAAAGAAATAGAAAAAGAAAAAGAGAAAACAGAAAATAGAAAAAACCGGCCAGTGGGCCGCAACCCACCAGCCGGCCCACCCAGCGCCCCCGCCAGCCCGCAGCTGCGTGCGCCGCTTCCCCCCATTGACAGGCGGGGCCCGCCAGTTCATCGTCTACCTCGCGCCAGCGCCGGACTCTCTCACCCGAATCGAAACCGATCGGGAATTCTCGCGTATTCCAGCCGAATTCCGTTCGGGGGCGATGCAAACTCGATCTAAACCACCCCGCCGCCCTCCCCCGTATATAAAAACCCCGGCCTCGTTCTGTTTTTCCCACGCGATCCGCCGATTTTCCTCCGGTGAGAACCGAGACTTCTCCGGCGAATTCTGGCCGATCTAAGCTCGGAAATTTCGATCTAACTCGCTGGTCTTGATCCACCGCCTCCGGGGAACCTTGCAGGTGCAGAAAACTCGGTGACTTGCGGTGTAAACACAGCGCCGACGAGCCACGCCGTGAATTCACCTCGGACCTCGTTGCTAATCACCTTCCAGGACCTCCGAGCTCAAGAAAACCCCCGAGGTGAGACCCCCGACCTCCCCTCCACCGATCTATGCCATAAAATCACAGTTCTAGGAAGAATTCTCGAAGATCCGAAAGTCTCCGGCAAGATCGCCGCTTCCCGCCGCCGTGCGCTGCCGGCAGCGCCACCCGCGTTCGATCAGAGCGACATGGCCGCTTGTGCGCCGTTTATTTTAAATCGCACGGTAGGGTTTAAATCCCCGCGTACCGGTTCGACGTTATAATCTCAGCCATCGGTTTAAAATCGGACGGTCCACATCAGCCCCGCGTTATAAAGACTGGAAATCTTACGTGTTACCCCCTGGGGTTCTCAGGAAATAAGAGCTAGCCCCGGAAACTTCTGATCTAGCCCCTGGAACTTCAGAAAATCATGTAAATTCATTTAAAAATCAGTTTTAGCCCCTGGACTTAATAAAAAATAGGAAAACCCCTCTGTTATGTGTAGCTAGACCCCTGAAAATTGTTAAAATAATATTATAGACCCTGTAGAGGGGTGAGTTTACCTTTTTAGCCCTGTTTAATATTTAATTTAGGAAATTGAATATGTGGCTAGTGTTTAAAATTTAAAAAGTGGGACAAACATATTGTCAAAATTAAACTAAAAACTTTCTCAGTACTTAGAAAACTTTGGAGTGAGATAAAAATATATTTTGGGCTGAAATGAATCTGTTTAATTTATTATTCACATTTATTAGTTATAGGGACACATTTTTAAGTAAAGAATAGTTCTGGAAAATAGGGAAAATAATTGTAAAATAGTTTACATCAGAGGAAAAGGTCAAAAACATATTAGTAAATATTTTAGATCAGAACCTATTCTGTTTAGATGATGTGTCTTGTTATTTTCATAATAAAGTTCACATTTAGGCATAGGAAATAAATCTGAAAATATAGCAACTAGTAAATGATAAATGGAGTTCTAAAATCCAAAGAATTCAGTTTAGGGTTGGTAGAAATTCTGAAGACACATATGGAGAAGAAAAATACCTTTCATGCACACTTGGTAGCTAAAAGGTGTGTCAATTGAATATAAGGAATTTATTTAAATTGGAAACTCCTATATTATATACAAACATAAAAATGAATACAAAAGTAGAAATCATATGCACATATTTAAAAGTGCATGTAAGCCAAAATCAACACACATAAAGTAACTACAACACATAGAAATGAGAATGACTTTCATAAATATGAATGTGTGGTTTGTATGAAGTGGAAGTGTGAACCATGTCTTATGGATTATTGTTTTTCTTTTGCTATGTGTGATGGTATGATGTAGAACCTGCTCAAGAGCAAGTTATTCATTTCCAAGACCAGGACTACCCATTTCAAGAGCAGCAGGAAGGAGGCAAGTGTCCTTGACCACTTTGATCCTATGCTAGGATGTGTAGATAGAATTATTTGCATTGTCAAGTTAAATATGAAGCCCATGCTAGGAAGTTTCCCTAGAATTGCATCACCTTGTTTCCTTGTAGCTTGGGTTAAGATTTATTTTATCATGTCATTTATTATTATGCATATGCTTAGCCATGCTTAGAATGGGATATTTGGGATATGAGATCATCAGTTTATTTTACCATACTCTTGAATGAGATATTGTGTGTTATGTAGAGGTAGGGATCAAGGCAAGTTGGATGTTTTGGTTGGTGTTGGGTGCACGAGACTCGGGTTTGTGTTTAGTACTTGCCTGGATCCTAAGGACCGGTTCATGGAGCATGTAACCTGGCTTTACAGTGCCAACCACATGCTGAGACGGGGCAGCTTGGCCAATTAATTAGGTGTATCCCCGGCATAGTATGTGTGTGTTGGATGGTGCGGGGAGTAGGTGTCAGCTGGACTACCATATGAACCGCAAGGCTAAAGAGGGGGCCACTGCAGCGGGGTTGGAGCCTCTTGTATGCTGTTAGGGGTGAAACCTCAGTGGGCCCACGCTCGTCGAGAATCCCTTTGTAAAGGCTTCGTAGTGATCTCCTGGCTACACACCTGGGAAGTGTGAATGTGGTTCGTAGCCACTGGCAAAATGGAGGTTCTTTTAGTCCACCCGGCAACGGGGATGAAATCACTACATGTGGGTACAGTGGTACAAACTCTGCAGAGTCAAAACTGTCATGACAGCCGTGCTCACGGTCAAGAGCGGCTTGGACTTATTCATGATTAGAGGATTGATGATTTTGGAAGTTGTGGATGTTAAGTGGGGAGCTTAACATCGGAAATAATGTTATGGTTCTTGATTTTGATGATGGGTTGGGAGATTGGGACCATTTCACCTGTGTAGTAATGTAGGTGCTTAATAAGCTAAGGTGATAGGTGTTAATTGCGTAGTGCTTTAACCATGAGTTCAACCTCTCCTTGCTCTAGCCGTGCATGATATAATTTTCCCACACTTGCTGAGTACCATTGGTACTCAACCTTGCATATTTGTTGGTTTATATTGCTGCTCAGGTCAAGATAATGAGGTGGTGTATAATGACCAAGACGTTGGACCCGAAGAAGGTTTCTAGGTTCATGGAGACCCCCGGGCAACGCCTGTGACGGAGCCCCCAAGATTAATATTCCGCTGCTAGTTTATTTACTTGTGATGAACTTTTTATTGTCCAACGAGACATTTGCTACGTAAGACTTATCTATATTTGACACCTGGCTTGTAATAAATGATGCTTCACTATTTGTCATCACATGTATGGGAAAATGATCCTGGCATACATGTGATATTCACTCGGTTGTTCTTCGGAAAAACCGGGTGTGACTGAAGTGGTATCAGAGCCAAGGTTGCCCGTAGGAACATGGACCTAGGTAGAAATGGACGGATTTAAGGGCCCTATTTTCTTAAAAACTATTTTCACAAGGTGTGTGTGGAAAAGTGTTATTTAATGAGTCACTTTCTTCATCTTACCCCAATTTTCATTCAAAGTAGGATTTTTGTTTAAAAGTT
This sequence comes from Neostapfia colusana, assembly GCA_030760725.1. Lineage (NCBI taxonomy): Eukaryota > Viridiplantae > Streptophyta > Magnoliopsida > Poales > Poaceae > Neostapfia > Neostapfia colusana. The sequence continues at coordinate 106,794,417 of JASWHV010000003.1, forward strand.
TATCTAACCTAAGTTTAAATGCTTTTTGTTTTTAGATGGTTCGCATGATTCGCACTGCTTGCAAGTCAACAGGAGGGAGAGTTCCCGTAGTTGCCCTTGCCGAAAGAGAGGAGAGTCGTCCGGTGACGTACCTTTCCTACGGATTGGCAGTAGGAGGCTTGTTGCGCCGTCTTCGACGTATGCTCGAAGCCGCCGGCAATACGGGCAAGCTAATCATCCACTATAACTCCACCAGGACCATCCGTGAGAAGAGAGAAGAATGGAGTTCAGAGATGAGGATTATACACGAAAATCAGCTGCTTAAGATCCACCGCTCTCCAGCTTGCAGAGCGACACAGGTCGATGCGGAGAAGGATGTCACCTGGGAGGCCATCACCTGCCAGAGTCACATCTATCGTCGCCACCTGGACAGGACTGAGTACATGTATGTCCTCCAGCGTGAGAGTGGTACAACGGAGTACAAGTACCCGCCGGTGCAGCAAGGGACTTCCCATGAGCACATGGACTTGTGCTTGGTGGATGCTGCTATGCTCAGCACTCGACTGCAGGAGTGTCAGCAGGAGCTTCAGGATGTTCGTGACACACTGAAGGAAACTGAGGTGTTGCTGCGAGCCTGCTTGAGGGCGAGAGAAAGAGGAGATGGGAATGAACTGTGTGTCACCGTGAATAATACATGGACTCTTGACTCCCCAGATCGCCGAGCGATCAGGCATCGTCGCACTTCTCCACCAGCAGCCTCCCCACCCAAAGCAGAGTCAGAAGGCAGCCGAAATGATGAGGAAGATCCCGAGGAGCCAGCTCAAGAAAACGAGTAGTGTAGAGTCCTTCCCTTAGTTAGCAAGATGTCGAATAGTCGAGTCGTTAAGTTAAGTTAATGGTGTGTTAATGCTTGGTGTGTGACGTGAGTTGTGGAAGCCATGAGCAATTGTCCACAACCTCGTCTTTAGATTGTTTTGCTTTGGTGTGTGAACCCACATGAAATAATATTGCATTCATTTTTGTGTGAGAAATGAAACCTCAGAAACGTATAGCATAGCCTCAACACTTCAAAGTACAAACAAATGAAAGTAGTAAGATGATACTAAATGCTTTCAAATTAACATTGATTGATCCTGCAAGATGGCCGGAAGAGGAAAAGGACGTGCTGCCAACCCTGCCAACAACAACGATGAGGCATGCAACCCTCATCTTTCTAGAGGCCAGGACCGGGGTGGTCGCCGTGAAGGAGTTGATCCCCTCCACCAAATGCTGGAGAATCAAAATCAGCTCATCCAGAACTTGACTCAAGTGGTGGCCAACTTGCATCAAGTTTCACCTCCACAAGCTGCACCACGCCAACCAAGGTTGAGTGAGTTTCTAGGAACTCAACCTCCAAAGTTTGTAAGTGCTGCTGAACCTCTGGAGGCAGATGATTGGCTGAAGACCATTGAAAGCAAGATGAGGATCATACAGTGCCAAGGGTATGAGAGGGTGCTGTTTGCCTCTCATCAATTGCATGGACCTGCTGCTGATTGGTGGACCTCCTACGTGGCTGCCCATCATGACCCTGAGAACATCACTTGGGAAGAGTTCAAGCGTAGCTTCCGCAACCGTTACATCCCAAGAGGTGAACTCAAAAACAAGAGGAAGGAGTTTTTGGGACTGCAGCAGGGAAACATGACGGTGAGGGAATACCTCACTAAATTCACTCAACTATCCCGTTATGCCCCACGGGACATCGAGACTGATGAGCAGAAACAAGATTGTTTCGTAAAAGGACTTACCGCAGAAATGCAGTGTGCAATGTCCTCAAATGAGTATGAGAGTTTCCAAAAGATGGCGAACAGAGCGTTTGTGGTAGAAAGGAAGCTGAAGGCCTTGGAAAATGAGAATAAGAGGAAGGCCGGGTGGTCACATCAGGCCTCAGGGAGCAACACCCGCCCACATCTGATGCAGCAACCTACAGGGCAGACGAACTGTGCTGCGGTACCCTACTCAGCACCAAGAGGGTACAACCCGAACTACAGGCCTCCCGCAGCACCAATACAGCCACAACGTCAGTTTGTACAGCAGCCTCGCCCTACATATCCACCTCGACCAGCAGTACAAGGATCCCCAAACCAACCCCAAGACAGCAAAGGCCAGGCACCTAAGATTGGGGTGCAATGTTTTAGCTGCGGAGAAGTGGGGCACTACGCCCATAAGTGCTCAAAGAAGAAGCCCACGCAGCCACAACAGCAGAATGTAATGAGAGGACGGGTGAACCACGTCACTATGGAGGAAGCACAAGAGGCACCCGACGTGGTAGTTGGTAAGTTTCCTGCCAATTTACACATTGCAACCCTGCTGTTTGATTCTGGTGCTACCCACTCATTCATTGCTCAAGGGTTTGTTAAGAAGCATGACCTAGCAACAACACAAATGAACCATATGCTAGCCGTAAACTCTCCGGGTGGAGAAATAAGGACAAGACAAGTGTGTCCCAAAGTGAACCTAGACATTAATGGATTAGTATTTACTGCTAACCTCATAGTGATAGATTCACCATGGATAGATATTATTTTGGGTATGGATTGGTTGACCAAACATAAAGGAATCATCCATTGTTCGACCAGAACGGTGGAACTAACTCACCCTAGTGGCACAAGAGTAAAGTTCATAACAATACACGAGCCTAGGAGGGACATTAAATTAAATCATGTTGAGGTGAAAGTTGAGGAAATCAGGACCATCAGGGAATATCCAGATGTTTTTCCGGAGGAGTTGCCAGGTATGCCTCCCGATCGTGAAGTGGAATTCGCAATTGAGCTAGTACCTGGAACAGCCCCGATATACAAGAGACTTTATCGGATGGACTCCAAGCAGCTAGAAGAACTCAAGGATCATTTAAGAGAATTGACGGAGAAGGGGTATATTCGTCATAGTTCCTCACCATGGGGAGCTCCGGTGATATTTGTGCCCAAGAAGGACGGAACCCAAAGGTTATGCATGGATTACCGTGCCTTGAATGAGGTAACTATCAAGAACAAGTACCCATTACCCCGCATTGAAGACTTGTTTGATCAGTTGAGGGGAGCTTGTGTGTTCTCGAAAATTGATCTCAGGTCGGGATACCACCAACTCAAGATAAAGCAATCTGATATTCCCAAGACAGCTTTCGTATCTCGGTACGGACTGTATGAATACATTGTCATGCCTTTCGGGCTAACTGATGCCCCGGCATACTTCATGTATCTCATGAACAAGGTATTTATGGAATATCTGGACAAATTTGTGGTGGTTTTCATAGATGACGTTCTCGTCTTCTCCAAAGATGAAGAAGAACATGGGAAACATCTAAGGTTGGTGTTGCAGAGGCTAAGAGAACACCAACTATATGCCAAGTTGAGCAAATGTGAGTTTTGGCTGAAGAGAGTTCCCTTCTTAGGACATATAATCTCGGAGGGAGGAATCTCCGTGGATCCTGCCAAAATCGAGGATATACAGAAGTGGAAGACCCCTGAAAAAGTCGGGGAAGTTCGAAGCTTCTTGGGACTGGCTGCATACTATCGACGGTTTATTGAGGGATTCTCCAAGATCTCGAGACCCCTCACCAAACTGTTGGAGAAGGGAATCACATTCACATGGACGCCACAGTGCGAGACGAGTTTTCAGGAGCTAAAGAAAAGATTGACAACAGCCCCAGTGTTGGTTATGCCTGATATGCAGAAGAATTTCACGGTGTACTGCGATGCCTCTGGAAACGGGTTGGGATGTGTTCTCATGCAAGAAGGGCATGTCGTGGCATATGCATCCTGGCAGCTTCGGAAGCACGAGAAAAACTATCCTACACATGATTTAGAACTAGCCGCAGTGGTACACACGTTGGAAATTTGGCGGCACTATTTAATGGGGAAGAGGACCGAGATATATACGGATCATAAGAGTTTGAAGTACATTTTCAAACAGCCAGATCTCAACCTCAGACAAAGGAGATGGTTAGAGCTAATCAATGACTTTGATGTGGGCATCAACTATCATCCCGGGAAAGCAAACGTCGTGGCCGATGCTTTGAGTTGGAAAGTGCAGGTCAATAAGTTGAGCTTGAAGGACATGCCTGCAGAATTGAAGGACGAGGTTATAAGGCTCAATCTATGTCTAGTAAATAGTGGTGAAGCCATCGCCATGGAAGTGGACTCCACACTAGAGCGAGACATACGCGAAGGTCAAAAGAATGATGAGAAGATACAAGAGATCAGACAACTCATCAAGGAAAATAAAGCTCCGGGTTTTAGAGAGGATGAACAAGGAACGGTGTGGCACGGGAAAAGAATCTGTGTGCCTGAAGTAAAGGAGATTCGTGAATTGATTTTGAAGGAGGCTCACGATTGTGACTATTCCATTCATCCTAGGAGTACGAAGATGTACCAGGACCTCAAAAGCAGGTATTGGTGGTATGGCATGAAGCGAGATGTCGCGGAACATGTTGCCCTATGTGACACATGTCGGTTGGTGAAAGCAGAACATCAACGACCCGCGTGATTATTGCAACCACTCAAAGTGTCTGAATGGAAATGGGAAGAAATCAGCATGGATTTCATTGTGGGATTGCCTAGAACCCAATCAGGATATGATTCAATATGGGTCATCATTGATAGGCTAACCAAGGTAGCTCATTTCATCCCCGTGAAAGAAAGCTACAGCGGATCCAAATTGGCAGAGTTGTACATGTACAGGATCGTGTGTTACCATGGAGTGCCAATGAAGATTGTGTCGGATCGAGGGACACAGTTCACCTCTAGGTTCTGGCAGAAGTTGCACGAAACCATGGGAACCCATCTGAACTTTAGTTCTGCCTATCATCCCCAAACCGACAGGCAGACGGAGAGAACCAATCAGATCCTTGAAGATATGCTGAGGGCATGTGCACTCAAAAACAATAGGAGTTGGGACAAGAACTTACCGTATGCGGAGTTTTCCTATAACAACAGCTATCAAGCTAGTATGAAGATGTCACCATTTGAAGCTTTGTACGGGAGGAAGTGCAGAACTCCCCTATTTTGGAACCAAACAGGGGAAAGTAAAGTGTTTGGTCCAGAAGTACTACAAGAAGCCGAGGCGAAGGTGAGGGAAATTCGCAATAACTTGAGGATAGCACAGACACGCCAAAAGAGCTATGCCAATGTACGAAGAAGAGAGCTCGTTTTCAACGTGGGGGATTATGTCTATCTCAAGGTGTCCCCTATCAGAGGACTTTGTCGGTTCAAGGTGAAAGGGAAGTTGTCACCTCAATACATCGGACCCTTTCAAGTTTTGGAGAGGAAAGGCGAAGTGGCGTATCAACTAGAATTACCGGCTTGTCTATCGGATGTGCACGATGTATTCCATGTGTCACAACTCAAGAAATGACTGAGGACGCCTGAGGAGGTGTTACCCATGAATGAAGTGGATGTAGCTGAGGATTTGTCTTATGCCGAGCAACCATACAAGATTTTGGAGACCCCCGGGCAACGCCTGTGAAGGAGCCCCCAAGAATAATATTCTGCTGCTAGTTTATTTACTTGTGATGAACTTTTTATTGTCCAACGAGACATTTGCTATGTAAGACTTATCTATATTCGACACCTGGCTTGTAATAAATGATGCTTCACTATTTGTCATCACATGTATGAGAAAATGATCCTGGCATACATGTGATATTCACTCGGTTGTTCTTCGGAAAAACCGGGTGAGACAATGGAACGCCTCACCAGAAATAAAAGAATCCGGATGTGCAAGGTGCAGTGGAAGCATCACTCAGAAGAGGAAGCCACCTGGGAGCGGGAAGATGAGCTAAAGGCACAATTTCCGGAATTGTTTTCTTAGAACCACCAATCTCGAGGACGAGATTTGTTTTAAGGGGGGTAGAGCTGTAACACCCCAAAATTTTGTTAAGACCCTAAAATCATGTTAAGAGGGGAATTTAAAATTTTTTTGACGTTTTGCATGTTTTGCAAAAATTCAAATTCAAACTGGAATTCAAATTAAACTAAAATCAGAAAAGAAATAGAAAAAGAAAAAGAGAAAACAGAAAAAAACCGGCCAGTGGGCCACAACCCACCAGCCGGCCCACCCAGCGCCCGCCCCAGCCCGCAGCCGCGCGCGCCGCTTCCCCCCACTGACAGGCGGGGCCCGCCAGTTCATCGTCTACCTCGCGCCAGCGCCGGACTCTCTCACCCGAATCGAAACCGATCGGGAATTCTCGCGTATTCCAGCCGAATTCCGTTCGGGGGCGACGCAAACTCGATCTAAACCACCCCGCCGCCCTCCCCCGTATATAAAAACCCCGGCCTCGTTCTGTTCTCCCACGCGATCCGCCGATTTTCCTCCGGTGAGAACCGAGACTTCTCCGGCGAATTCTGGCCGATCTAAGCTCGGAAATTTCGATCTAACTCGCTGGTCTTGATCCACCGCCTCCTGGGAACCTTGCAGGTGCAGAAAACTCAGTGACTTGCGGTGTAAACACAGCGCCGACGAGCCTCGCCGTGAATTCACCTCGGACCTCGTCGCCGATCACCTTCCAGGACCTCTGAGCTCAAGAAAACCCCCGAGGTGAGATCCCCGACCTCCCCTCCACCGATCTATGCCATAAAATCACAGTTCTAGGAAGAATTCTCGAAGATCCGAAAGTCTCCGGCGAGATCGCCGCTTCCCGCCGCCGTGCGCCGCCGGCAGCGCCGCCCGCGTTCGATCAGAGCGACGTGGCCGCTTGTGCGCCGTTTATTTTAAATCGCACCGTAGGGTTTAAATCCCCGCGTACCGGTTCGACGTTATAATCTCAGCCGTCGGTTTAAAATCAGACGGTCCACGTCAGCCCCTCGTTATAAAGACTGGAAATCTTACGTGCTACCCCCTGGGGTTCTCGGGAAATAAGAGCTAGCCCCGAAAACTTCTGATCTAGCCCCTGGAACTTCAGAAAATCATGTAAATTCATTTAAAAATCAGTTTTAGCCCCTGGACTTAATAAAAATTAGGAAAAACCCCTCTGTTATGTGTAGCTAGACCCCTAAAAATTGTTAAAATAATATTATAGACCCTGTAGAGGGGTGAGTTTACCTTTTTAGCCCTGTTTAATATTTAATTTAGGAAATTGAATATGTGGCTAGTGTTTAAAATTTTAAAAGTGGGACAAACATATTGTCAAAATTAAACTAAAAACTTTCTCAGTACTTAGAAAACTTTAGAGTGAGATAAAAATATATTTTGGGCTGAAATGAATCTGTTTAATTTATTATTCACATTTATTAGTTATAGGGACACATTTTTAATTAAAGAATAGTTCCGGAAAATAGGGAAAATAATTGTAAAATAGTTTACATCAGAGGAAAAGGTCAAAAATATATTAGTAAATATTTTAGATCAGAACCTATTCTGTTTAGATGATGTGTCTTGTTATTTTCATAATACAGTTCACATATAGGCATAGGAAATAAATCTGAAAATATAGCAACTAGTAAATGATAAATGGAGTTCTAAAATCCAAAGAATTCAGTTTAGGGTTGGTAGAAATTCTGAAGACACATATGGAGAAGAAAAATACCTTTCATGCACACTTGGTAGCTAAAAGGTGTATCAATTGAATATAAGGAATTTATTTAAATTGGAAACTCATATATTATATACAAACATAAAAATGAATACAAAAGTAGAAATCATATGCACATGTTTAAAAGTGCATGTAAGCCAAAATCAACACACATAGAGTAACCACAACACATAGAAATGAGAATGACTTTCATAAATATGAATGTGTGATTTGTATCAAGTGGAAGTGTGAACCATGTCTTATGGATTGTTGTTTTTCTTTTGCTATGTGTGATGGTATGATGTAGAACCTGCTCAAGAGCAAGTTATTCCTTTCCAAGACCAGGACTACCCATTTCAAGAGCAGCAGGAAGTTGGCAAGTGTCCTTGACCACTTTGATCCTATGCTAGGATGTGTAGATAGAATTATTTGCATTGTCAAGTTAAATATGAAACCCATGCTAGGAAGTTTCCCTAGAATTGCATCACCTTGTTTCCTTGTAGCTTGGGTTGGGATTTATTTTATCATGTCATTATTATTATGCATATGCTTAGCCATGCTTAGAATGGGATATTTGGGATATGAGATCATCAGTTTATTTTACCATACTCTTGAATGAGATACTGTGAGTTATGTAGAGGTAGGGATCAAGGCAAGTTGGATGTTTTGGTTGGTGCTGGGTGCACGAGACTCGGGTTTGTGTTTAGTACATGCCTGGATCCTAAGGACCGGTTCATGAAGCATGTAACCTGGCTTTACAGTGCCAACCACATGCTGAGATGGGGCAGCTTGGCCAATTAATTAGGTGTATCCCGGCGTACTATGGGTGTGTTGGATGGTGCGGGGAGTAGGTGTCAGCTGGACTACCATATGAACCGCAAGGCTCAAGAGGGGGCCACTGCAGCAGGGTTGGAGCCTCTTGTATGCTGTTAGGGGTGAAACCTCAGTGGGCCCACGCTCGTCGGGAATCCCTTTGTAAAGGCTTCGTAGTGATCTCCTGGCTACACACCTGGGAAGTGTGAATGTGGTTCGTAGCCACTGGCAAAATGGAGGTTCTTTTAGTCCACCCGGCAATGGGGGATGAAATCACTACATGTGGGTACAGTGGTACAAACTCTGCAGAGTCAAAACTGTCATGACAGCCATGCTCACGGTCAAGAGCGGCTTGGACTTATTCATGATTAGAGGATTGATGATTTTGGAAGTTGTGAATGTTAAGTGGGGAGCTTAACATCGGAAATAATGTTATGGTTCTTGATTTTGATGATGGGTTGGGAGATTGGGACCATTTCACCTGTGTAGTAATGTAGGTGCTTAATAAGCTAAGGTGATAGGTGTTAATTGCATAGTGCTTTAATCATGAGTTCAACCTCTCCTTGCTCTAGCCATGCATGATATAATTTTCCCACACTTGCTGAGTACCATTGGTACTCAACCTTGCATATTTGTTGGTTTATATTGCTGCTCAGGTCAAGATAATGAGGTGGTGTATAATGACCAAGACTTTGGACCCGACGAAGGTTTCTAGGTTCATGGAGACCCCCGGGCAACGCCTGTGACGGAGCCCCCAAGAATAATATTCCGCTGCTAGTTTATTTACTTGTGATGAACTTTTTATTGTCCAACGAGACATTTGCTATGTAAGACTTATATATATTCGACACCTGGCTTGTAATAAATGATGCTTCACTATTTGTCATCACATGTATGGGAAAATGATCCTAGCATACATGTGATATTCACTCGGTTGTTCTTCGGAAAAACCGGGTGTGACTGAAGTGGTATCAGAGCCAAGGTTGCCCGTAGGAACATGGACCTAGGTAGAAATGGACGGATTTAAGGGCCCTATTTTCTTAAAAACTATTTTCACAAGGTGTGTGTGGAAAAGTGTTATTTAATGAGTCACTTTCTTCATCTTACCCCAATTTTCATTCAAAATAGGATTTTTGTTTAAAAGTTTATCTAACCTAAGTTTAAATGCTTTTTGTTTTTAGATGGTTCGCATGATTCGCACTGCTCGCAAGTCCACAGGAGGGAGAGTTCCCGTAGTTGCCCTTGCCGAAAGAGAGGAGAGCCGTCCGGTGACGTACCTTTCCTACGGATTGGCAGTAGGAGGCTTGTTGCACCGTCTTCGACGTATGCTCGAAGCCGCCGGCAATATGGGAAAGCTAATCATCCACTATAACTCCACCAGGACCATCCGTGAGAAGAGAGAAGAATGGAGTTCAGAGATGAGGATTATACACGAAAATCAGCTGCTTAAGATCCACCGCTCTCCAGCTTGCAGAGCGACACAGGTCGATGCGGAGAAGGATGTCACCTGGGAGGCCATCACCTGCCAGAGTCACATCTATCGTTGCCACCTGGACAGGACTGAGTACATGTATGTCCTCCAGCGTGAGAGTGGTACCACGGAGTACAAGTACCCGCCGGTGCAGCAAGGGACTTCCCATGAGCACATGGACTTGTGCTTGGAGGATGCTGCTATGCTCAGCACTCGACTGCAGGAGTGTCAGCAGGAGCTTCAGGATGTTTGTGACACCCTGATGGAAACCGAGGCGTTGCTGCGAGCCTGCTTGAGGGCGAAAGAAAGAGGAGATGGGAATGAACTGTGTGTCACCGTGAATAATACATGGACTCCTGACTCCCCAGATCGTCGAGCGATCAGGCGTCGTCGCACTTCTCCACCAGCAGCCTCCCCACCCAAAGCAGAGTCAGAAGTCAGCCGAAATGATGAGGAAGATCCCGAGGAGCCAGCTCAAGAAAACAAGTAGTGTAGAGTCCTTCCCTTAGTTAGCAAGACGTCGAATAGTCGAGTCGTTAAGTTAAGTTAATGGTGTGTTAATGCTTGGTGTGTGACGTGAGTTGTGGAAGCCATGAGCAATTGTCCACAGCCTCGTCTTTAGATTGTTTTGCTTTGGTGTGTGAACCCACATGAAATAATATTGCATTCATTTTTGTGTGAGAAATGAAACCTCAGAAAAGTATAGCAAAGCCTCAACACTTCAAAGTACAAACAAATGAAAGTAGTAAGATGATACTAAATGCTTTCAAATTAACATTGATTGATCCTGCCAGATGGCCGGAAGAGGAAAAGGACGTGCTGCCAACCCCGCCAACAACAACGATGAGGCCTGCAACCCTCATCTTTCTGGAGGCCAGGACCGGGGTGGTCGCCGTGAAGGAGTTGATCCCCTCCACCAAATGCTGGAGAATCAAAATCAGCTCATCCAGAACTTGTCTCAAGTGGTGGCCAACTTGCATCAAGTTCCACCTCCACAAGCTGCACCACGCCAACCAAGGTTGAATGAGTTACTAGGAACTCAACCTCCAAAGTTTGTAAGTGCTGCTGAACCTCTGGAGGCAGATGATTGGCTGAAGACCATTGAAAGAAAGATGAGGATCATACAGTGCCAAGGGTATGAGAGGGTGCTGTTTGCCTCTCATCATTTGCATGGACCTGCTGCTGATTGGTGGACCGCCTACGTGGCTGCCCATCATGACCCTGAGAACATCACTTGGGAAGAGTACAAGCGTAGCTTCCGCAACCGTTACATCCCAAGAGGTGAACTCAAAAACAAGAGGAAGGAGTTTTTGGGACTGCAGCAGGGAAACATGACGGTGAGGGAATACCTCACTAAATTCACTCAACTATCCCGTTATGCCCCACGGGACATCGAGACTGATGAGCAGAAACAAGATTGTTTCGTGGAAGGACTTACCGCAGAAATGCAGTGTGCAATGTCCTCAAATGAGTATGAGAGTTTCCAAAAGATGGTGGACAGAGCGTTTGTGGTAGAAAGGAAGCTGAAGGCCTTGGAAAATGAGAATAAGAGGAAGGCCGAGTGGTCACATCAGGCCTCAGGGAGCAACACCCGCCCACGTCTGATGCAGCAACCTACAGGGCAGACGAACGGTGCTGCGGTACCCTACTCAGCACCAAGAGGGTACAACCCGAACTACAGGCCTCCCGCAGCACCAATACAGCCACAACGTCAGTTCGTACAGCAGCCTCGCCCTGCATATCCACCTCGACCAGCAGTACGAGGACCCCCAAACCAACCCCAAGACAGCAAAGGCCAGGCACCTAAGGTTGGGGTGCAATGTTTTAGCTGCGGAGAAGTGGGGCACTACGCCCATAAGTGCCCAAAGAAGAAGCCCACGCAGCCACAACAGCAGAATGTAATGAGAGGACGGGTGAACCACGTCACTATGGAGGAAGCACAAGAGGCACCCGACGTGGTAGTTGGTAAGTTTCCTGCCAATTTACACATTGCAACCCTGCTGTTTTATTCTGGTGCTACCCACTCATTCATTGCTCAAGGGTTTGTTAAGAAGCATGACCTAGCAACAACACAAATGAACCATATGCTAGCCGTAAACTCTCCGGGTGGAGAAATAAGGACAAGACAAGTGTGTCCCAAAGTGAACCTAGGGATTAATGGGGTAGTATTTACTGCTAACCTCATAGTGATAGATTCAATAGGGATAGATATTATTTTGGGTATGGATTGGTTGACCAAACATAAATGAATCATCCATTGTTCGACCAGAACGGTGGAACTAACTCACCCTAGTGGCACAAGAGTAAAGTTCATAACAATACACGAGCCTAGGAGGGACATTAAATTAAATCAAGTTGAGGTGAAAGTTGAGGAAATCAGGACCATCAGGGAATATCCAGATGTTTTTCCGGAGGAGTTGCCAGGTATGCCTCCCGATCGTGAAGTGGAATTCGCAATTGAGCTAGTACCTAGAACAGCCCCGATATACAAGAGACCTTATCGGATGGACTCCAAGCAGCTAGAAGAACTCAAGGATCATTTAAGAGAATTGACGGAGAAGGGTATATTCGTCCTAGTTCCTCACCATGGGGAGCTCCGGTGATATTTGTGCCCAAGAAGGACGGAACCCAAAGGTTATGCGTGGATTACCGTGCCTTGAATGAGGTAACTATCAAGAACAAGTACCCATTACCCCGCATTGAAGACTTGTTTGATCAGTTGAGGAGAGCTTGTGTGTTCTCGAAAATTGATCTCAGGTCGAGATACCACCAACTCAAGATAAGGCAATCTGATATTCCCAAGACAGCTTTCGTATCTCGGTACAGACTGTATGAATACACTGTCATGCCTTTCGGGCTAACTGATGCCCCGACATACTTCATGTATCTCATGAACAAGGTATTTATGGAATATCTGGACAAATTTGTGGTGGTTTTCACAGATGACATTCTCGTCTTCTCCAAAGATGAAGAAGAACATGAGAAACATCTAAGGTTGGTGTTGCAGAGGCTAAGAGAACACCAACTATATGCCAAGTTGAGCAAATGTGAGTTTTGGCTGAAGAGAGTTCCCTTCTTAGGACATATAATCTCGGAGGGAGGAATCTCCGTGGATCTTGCCAAAATCGAGGATATACAGAAGTGGAAGACCCCTGAAAATGTCGGGGAAGTTCGAAGCTTCTTGGGACTGGCTGGATACTATCGACGGTTTATTGAGGGATTCTCCAAGATCTCGAGACCCCTCACCAAACTGTTGGAGAAGGGAATCACATTCACATGGACGCCACAGTGCGAGACGAGTTTGCAGGAGCTAAAGAAAAGATTGACAACAGCCCCAGTGTTGGTTATGCCTGATATGCAGAAGAATTTCACGGTGTACTGCGATGCCTCTGGAAACGGGTTGGGATGTGTTCTCATGCAAGAAGGGCATGTCGTGGCATATGCATGCCGGCAGCTTCGGAAGCACGAGAAAAACTATCCTACACATGATTTAGAACAAGCCGCAGTGGTACACGCGTTGAAAATTTGGCGGCACTATTTGATGGGGAAGAGGACCGAGATATATACGGATCATAAGAGTTTGAAGTACATTTTCACACAGCCAGATCTCAACCTCAGACAAAGGAGATGGTTAGAGCTAATCAATGACTTTGATGTGGGCATCAACTATCATCCCGGGAAAGCAAACGTCGTGGCCGATGCTTTGAGTCGGAAAGTGCAGGTCAATAAGTTGAGCTTGAAGGACATGCCTGCAGAATTGAAGGACGAGGTTATAAGGCTCAATCTATGTCTAGTAAATAGTGGTAAAGCCATCGCCATGGAAGTGGACTCCACACTAGAGCGAGACATACGCGAAGGTCAAAAGAATGATGAGAAGATACAAGAGATCAGACAACTCATAAAGGAAAATAAAGCTCCGGGTTTTAGAGAGGATGAACAAGGAACGGTGTGGCACGGGAAAAGAATCTGTGTGCCTGAAGTAAAGGAGATTCGTGAATTGATTTTGAAGGAGGCTCACGATTCTGACTATTCCATTCATCCTGGGAGTACGAATATGTACCAGGACCTCAAAAGCAGGTATTGGTGGTATGGCATGAAGCGAGATGTCGCGGAACATGTTGCCCTATGTGACACATGTCGGTTGGTGAAAGCAGAACATCAACGACCCGCGGGATTATTGCAACCACTCAAAGTGCCTGAATGGAAATGGGAAGAAAGCAGCATGGATTTCATTGTGGGATTGCCTAGAACCCAATCAGGATATGATTCAATATGGGTCATCATTGATAGGCTAACCAAGGTAGCTCATTTCATCCCCGTGAAAGAAAGCTACAGCGGATCCAAATTGGCAGAGTTGTACATGTCCAGGATCGTGTGTTACCATGGAGTGCCAAAGAAGATTGTGTCGGATCGAGGGACACAGTTCACCTCCAGGTTCTGGCAGAAGTTGCACGAAACCATGGGACCCATCTGAACTTTAGTTCTGCCTATCATCCCCAAACCGACGGGCAGACGGAGAGAACCAATCAGATCCTTGAAGATATGCTGAGGGCATGTGCACTCAAAAACAATAGGAGTTGGGACAAGAACTTACCGTATGCAGAGTTTTCCTATAACAACAGCTATCAAGCTAGTATGAAGATGTCACCGTTTGAAGCTTTGTATGGGAGGAAGTGCAGAACTCCCCTATTTTGGAACCAAACAGGGGAAAGTAAAGTGTTTGGTCCAGAAGTACTACAAGAAGCCGAGGCGAAGGTGAGGGAAATTCGCAATAACTTGAGGATAGCACAGACACGCCAAAAGAGCTATGCCGATGTACGATGAAGAGAGCTCGTTTTCAACGTGGGGGACTATGTCTATCTCAAGGTATCCCCTATCAGAGGACTTTGTCGGTTCAAGGTGAAAGGAAAGTTGTCACCTCGATACATCGGACCCTTTCAAGTTTTGGAGAGGAAAGGCGAAGTGGCGTATAAACTAGAATTACCGGCTTGTCTATCGGATGTGCACGATGTGTTCCATGTGTCACAACTCAAGAAATGCCTGAGGACGCCTGAGGAGGTGTTACCCATGAATGAAGTGGATGTAGCTGAGGATTTGTCTTATGCCGAGCAACCATACAAGATTTTGGAGACCCCCGGGCAACGCCTGTGATGGAGCCCCCAAGAATAATATTCCGCTGCTAGTTTATTTACTTGTGATGAACTTTTTATTGTCCAACGAGACATTTGCTATGTAAGACTTATCTATATTCGACACCTGGCTTGTAATAAATGATGCTTCACTATTTGTCATCACATGTATGAGAAAATGATCCTGGCATACATGTGATATTCACTCGGTTGTTCTTCGGAAAAACCGGGTGAGACAATGGAACGCCTCACGAGAAATAAAAGAATCCGGATGTGCAAGGTGCAGTGGAAGCATCACTCAGAAGAGGAAGCCTCCTGGGAGCGGGAAGATGAGCTAAAGGCACAATTTCCGGAATTGTTTTCTTAGAACCACCAATCTCGAGGACGAGATTTGTTTTAAGGGGGGTAGAGCTGTAACACCCCAAAATTTTGTTAAGACCATAAAATCATGTTAAGAGGGGAATTTAAAAATTTTTGGACGTGTTGCATGTTTTGCAAAAATTCAAATTCAAACTGGAATTCATATTAAACTCAAATCAGAAAAGAAATAGAAAAAGAAAAAGAGATAACATAAAAAAACCGGCCAGTGGGCCGCAACCCACCAGCCGGCCCACCCAGCGCCCGCGCCAGCCCGCAGCCGCGCGCGCCGCTTCCCCCACTGACAGGCGGGGCCCGCCAGTTCATCGTCTACCTCGCGCCAGCGCCGGACTCTCTCACCCGAATCGAAACCGATCGGGAATTCTCGCGTATTCCAGCCGAATTCCGTTCGGGGGCGACGCAAACTCGATCTAAACCACCCCGCCGCCCTCCCCCGTATATAAAAACCCCGGCCTCGTTCTGTTTTTCCCACACGATCCGCCGATTTTCCTCCGGTGAGAACCGAGACTTCTCCGGCGAATTCTGGCCGATCTAAGCTCGGAAATTTTGATCTAACTCGCTGGTCTTGATCCACCGCCTCCGTGGAACCTTGCAGGTGCAGAAAACTCGGTGACTTGCGGTGTAAACACAGCGCCGACGAGCCTCGCCGTGAATTCACCTCGGACCTCGTCACTGATCACCTTCCAGGACCTCCGAGCTCAAGAAAACCCCCGAGGTGAGATCCCCGACCTCCCCTCCACTGATCTATGCCATAAAATCACAGTTCTAGGAAGAATTCTCGAAGATCCGAAAGTCTCCGGCGAGATCGCCGCTTCCCGCCGCCGTGCGCCGCCGGCAGCGCCGCCCGCGTTCGATCAGAGCGACGTGGCCGCTTGTGCGCCGTTTATTTTAAATCGCACCGTAGGGTTTAAATCCCCGCGTACCGGTTCGACGTTATAATCTCAGCCGTCGGTTTAAAATCGGACGGTCCACGTCAGCCCCGCGTTATAAAGACTGGAAATCTTACGTGCTACCCCCTGGGGTTCTCAGGAAATAAGAGCTAGCCCCGGAAACTTCTGATCTAGCCCCTGGAACTTCAGAAAATCATGTAAATTCATTTAAAAATCAGTTTTAGCCCCTGGACTTAATAAAAATTAGGAAAAACCCCTCTGTTATGTGTAGCTAGACCCCTAAAAATTGTTAAAATAATATTATAGACCCTGTAGAGGGGTGAGTTTACCTTTTTAGCCCTGTTTAATATTTAATTTAGGAAATTGAATATGTGGCTAGTGTTTAAAATTTAAAAAGTGGGACAAACATATTGTCAAAATTAAACTAAAAACTTTCTCAGTACTTAGAAAACTTTGGAGTGAGATAAAAATATATTTTGGACTGAAATGAATCTGTTTAATTTATTATTCACATTTATTAGTTATAGGGACACATTTTTAAGTAAAGAATAGTTCCGGAAAATAGGGAAAATAATTGTAAAATAGTTTACATCAGAGGAAAAGGTCAAAAATATATTAGTAAATATTTTAGATCAGAACCTATTCTGTTTAGATGATGTGTCTTGTTATTTTCATAATAAAGTTCACATTTAAGCATAGGAAATAAATCTGAAAATATAGCAACTAGTAAATGATAAATGGAGTTCTAAAATCTAAAGAATTTAGTTTAGGTTTGGTAGAAATTCTGAAGACACATATGGAGAAGAAAAATACCTTTCATGCACACTTGGTAGCTAAAAGGTGTATCAATTGAATATAAGGAATTTATTTAAATTGGAAACTCATATATTATATACAAACATAAAAATGAATACAAAAGTAGAAATCATAAGAACATGTTTAAAAGTGCATGTAAGCCAAAATCAACACACATAGAGTAACCACAACACATAGAAATGAGAATGACTTTCATAAATATGAATGTGTGGTTTGTATGAAGTGGAAGTGTGAACCATGTCTTATGGATTGTTGTTTTTCTTTTGCTATGTGTGATGGTATGATGTAGAACCTGCTCAAGAGCAAGTTATTCCTTTCCAAGACCAGGACTACCCATTTCAAGAGCAGCAGGAAGGAGGCAAGTGTCCTTGACCACTTTGATCCTATGCTAGGATGTGTAGATAGAATTATTTGCATTGTCAAGTTAAATATGAAACCCATGCTAGGAAGTTTCCCTAGAATTGCGTCACCTTGTTTCCTTGTAGCTTGGGTTGGGATTTATTTTATCATGTCATTTATTATTATGCATATGCTTAGCCATGCTTAGAATGGGATATTTGGGATATGAGATCATCAGTTTATTTTACCATACTCTTGAATGAGATATTGTGAGTTATGTAGAGGTAGGGATCAAGGCAAGTTGGATGTTTTGGTTGGTGCTGGGTGCACGAGACTCGGGTTTGTGTTTAGTACTTGCCTAGATCCTAAGGACCGGTTCATGGAGCATGTAACCTGGCTTTACAGTGCCAACCATATGCTGAGATGGGGCAGCTTGGCCAATTAATTAGGTGTATCCCCGGCGTAGTATGGGTGTGTTGGATGGTGCGGGGAGTAGGTGTCAGCTGGACTACCATATGAACCGCAAGGCTCAAGAGGGGGCCACTGCAGCGGGGTTGGAGCCTCTTGTATGCTGTTAGGGGTGAAACCTCAGTGGGCCCACGCTCGTCGGGAATCCCTTTGTAAAGGCTTCGTAGTGATCTCCTGGCTACACACCTGGGAAGTGTGAATGTGGTTCGTAGCCACTGGCAAAATGGAGGTTCTTTTAGTCCACCCGGCAATGGGGGATGAAATCACTACATGTGGGTACAGTGGTACAAACTCTGCAGAGTGAAAACTGTCATGACAGCCGTGCTCACGGTCAAGAGCGGCTTGGACTTATTCATGATTAGAGGATTGATGATTTTGGAAGTTGTGGATGTTAAGTGGGGAGCTTAACATCGGAAATAATGTTATGGTTCTTGATTTTGATGATTGGTTGGGAGATTGGGACCATTTCACCTGTGTAGTAATGTAGGTGCTTAATAAGCTAAGGTGATAGGTGTTAATTGCATAGTGCTTTAACCATGAGTTCAACCTCTCCTTGCTCTAGCCATGCATGCTATAATTTTCCCACACTTGCTGAGTACCATTGGTACTCAAACTTGCATATTTGTTGGTTTATATTACTGCTCAGGTCAAGATAATGAGGTGGTGTATAATGACCAAGACTTTGGACCCGACGAAGGTTTCTAGGTTCATGGAGACCCCCGGGCAACGCCTGTGACGGAGCCCCCAAGAATAATATTCCGCTGCTAGTTTATTTACTTGTGATGAACTTTTTATTGTCCAACGAGACATTTGCTATGTAAGACTTATCTATATTCGACACCTGGCTTGTAATAAATGATGCTTCACTATTTGTCATCACATGTATGAGAAAATGATCCTGGCATACATGTGATATTCACTCGGTTGTTCTTCGGAAAAACCGGGTGTGACTATGGATAACCAAGAAACA
Organism: Neostapfia colusana; assembly: GCA_030760725.1. Lineage (NCBI taxonomy): Eukaryota > Viridiplantae > Streptophyta > Magnoliopsida > Poales > Poaceae > Neostapfia > Neostapfia colusana. Next base: position 106,813,213 of record JASWHV010000003.1, read on the forward strand.
TGCCATCAACAGATCTAGCTTCAAATTTATCAAGATTACCATGTTTCTTAACAAAGCATTTGCAACCAAAAACCCTAAAGTTGTAACACTAGGCCTATGTCCAAACCGGAGCTCATATGGAGTTTTTCCAAGCTTAGCACGCAAGAAAACACGATTTGAGACATAACAAGCGGTTGCAATTGCATCTGCCCAAAATTTCCTAGGAGTTTGATATTCATCAAGCATAGTCCTAGCCATCTCAACTAAGGTCCTGTTCTTTCTTTCTACGACACCATTTTGTTGTGGTACATAGGGTGAAGAGTATTAATGATCTATTCCATTTTCAGCACAAAAGTGATCAAAGGATTGGTTTTTAAATTCAGTTCTGTTATCACTTCTAATTGCTTTTAATGATCCTGGGTGATCAATAGATAATCTAAGAAATAAAGTTCTAAAATGACTAAAAGCTTCATTCTTAGATGCCATAAAATAAACCCAAGAATATCTGGAATAATCATCAACAATCACAAGCACATACCATTTACCTCCGAAGGATTGAACACGTGCCGGACCTACTGTGTCAAGATGTAAAAGTTGTCCCGGTTCAGCTGTCATGGTCTTTGTGAGAGGAGCATGTGAACCTGCAACAAACTTAGCATGTCTACAAGACGAGCACACAATATCATTGTCCTTTTTAAGCTTCGGCAGCCCACCTATGCGATCGAGAGCACAAACACGAGTGAGATGATCAAAGCCTATGTGACCAAGTCTACGATGCCAAAAATATAGATCCTTTGTATCATTAGCAACTAGACACCGATGCTTAGAAGTTGACAAATCAAAATCAGCTTTAAAAACTCTTCCAAACCTAGACATGTTAAACAAAAGCTCACCTTTTGAATCTACAACCTTGCAGCAATTTTTAGCAAAGCTAACCTCTAGATTTTAATCTAGCAATTGTGAAACCGAAAGCAAGTTGTATTTCAAATTTTTAACAAGTGCCACATCTTTCAAAGTGTAGAGATTGTTTACTCTAACCGAACCTTTAGCAATTATGGGAGTAGAAGAGTTATCGGCGAAAGTAACATTTTCTACACGTGACACAAAAGAGAGAGAGGAGAACCATTCTTTGTTACCGGTCATGTGGCGTGAGCAACCTGAATCCACAATCCAAATGTTCTCCTTCCTCAAACGTGAAACCTACACAGCAGCACAATACGTCGATGACTCAATACTGGGGTTAGTTAAAAGACTTTTAGGAATCCAGTACTGAGTCACACGACGTCCAGCAGGAATAACACGCGAAAGCTGAGAAGGTACAGCAGGTTTATGAGCCAAACATCGAAAATTTTTGTTCCCTACTACTGACTTAGAAGATGTGTTATATGTAGCACAAAAAACAGTAGGTCCGGGAGCAAGTTTTTGACTCATTACAGCAGGTTGCAAGCTCCGAACATTCGGTCTAGCAGATTTTGCTTGGTTGTTATGTGATCTAGCAAGTATCCTTTGTTTCTTATCGTGTTTAGCTAGTCTATAACAAAAATCCATGACATGACCATCTCTACCACAGTAGGTACAATGAAAAATCACCTCTTTTTGTGTAGGAGCTGTTTGAATCAAACCGCTTCCTAATGACTTTACAACTTTAGGTGGGTGTGCCTTAGCATGAGCATGAGAATTAAAACCTAAACTAGTTTTATCATTACAAGACTTGGAAGAATTCAGCAGCAAGTTTAGGTTCTTATTTGCATTAGAAAACCGATCTAGTGTCCTATGCATGTCATCAAGTTTATTGGACAGATCAAAGCAGTTTTCACATGAAGTTTTTCCTTTTAGTTTGCAATTTGAACAATATTTAACTTCATGCACACGTAAAGCATTGTTCAAAATAGAAATCTAATTCATAGCATCATTTAGTTTCTTATTCAGATCATCACATGAAGAACAATGCAAATAAATTGTAGAACAACAAGCATCTTTCAAATTTTTTATCATTAAGTGCAGCAAGCTCTTTGTTCTTTTCAATTTCAAGTTCAAGTTTATCAAGTGTAGATGCGTGTGCACTTCTTAAAGAGGATAATTGTTCATAAATTAAATCACATGAGAAACAAGAATCATCACTAGGAATCAATGTTTTTAAACGATTAATTTCAGATTCTAGTGATTCAATTTTAACAGCATTGTTCCTAAGTTTTTTATCCTTTTTCTTTAATATAACAGTGGCACGAGAAATAGCATCACACATTTCTTCGCAAGTGGGACATACCTGTTCATCGTCGCTGTTGTGTTCTGCCTCCTCGGAGCTTGAACTTGACTTGCTCGCCATGCAGCACATATTTGCCATAGCTTCTTCATCTTCATCACTACCGGTGTCCACATCACTTGAGCCGAAATCTTGAAGTGCAGAGATCATACTATGCACTATGTTGCGCATTGATAAATCGTTCTTCTTCTTATTCTTTGCAAATGATTTCTTCAGCCTTGTTTGCTTTTCTTCATGAGAAGTCGGACCTGAAAGGTTAGGGCACTCCGTACGAAAATGTCCTGTCTTACCACATTCAAAACATCGTTGAGGTCCGGAGCTTCCTCTCCTTCTAGTTCTCACATTTTGTAATGCTTTTGAGAACCGAGTAGAGATGAGTGCAAGCTCCTCCTCTGGAAACTCTTCAATCTGTTCAAGGGTTAGAGAGGACAGCAAAGAGAGTGCACCACTAGATGATGATTGACTAGAACTAGACATGTCACGTTGCGAAACAAATGCAATAGACTTGTTGGGGTTTTTACGTGAGATGATGTCAATTTCATGAGTTTTCAATTTAGAATAAAGCACGTCTAAAGTAAGAGAACTCATGACAGTAGATTCACGAATAGATGTAACTTTCATCTCCCAAATTGACATATCTGATGCTCCTAACAATTGTCTAGCATTTTCAGCATCTGAAAAGTTAACATTGACACTACGCAAGTTGCTGAGAATTTTATTAAAGCGAGCAAAAAGGTCGGCAATTGACTCACCGGGTTGCATCTCAAAACGCATGTATTCTTTCTTGAACATATCTTGCCTTACCTCCTTGGTCGTATTGGATCCTTCATGGTAGTCACAAAGAGCTTTCCAAACATCATATGCAGATCGGAGGTGTGCAACACGGTCGAAGTCGCTTTGAGTCAATCCTTGGATGATCAAGTTGCAAGCCTTGTTGTTGTTGTCAACATCTCTCATGTTCGCAGCCGTAACTTGATCGTTGGGTGGTACATCGAAGTTCTGGTAGACCTTTTCCCATATGGCGAAGCCTTGCGCCTGTATTAGGCCTCCATCCGCACCTTCCAAACCTGAAAATCGATGCCATTGAACACACAAGGTTTTGCGGAGTACTTCTCCATGATGGTTAGCCAAAACACGTGCAAATCACAAAGATTAGAACACCTTGGCTCTGATACCAACTGTAGGATTGAAGAGCACGTGAAAATCTACCAGAGGGGGGGTGAATGGTAGATTAAAACTTTTCACAACGGAAACAACAAAAACCCCTCAGCAAAAAATCAATCGGTTAAATAAACCGTGTGTGCAAGTGTTTTCAAACGTGTTCAACCGTGAAAAATCAAGTAGAGAGGTAGATAATCAAGTCACGGATCTAATGCAACAAGAATCACTTGAAAACACGAAGTAAAACTTGAGATACGATCAAAACATTAAACGAAGATCAATCTGTTCTACCCAATATAAAACAGATCTGCAATGCTGCAAAGAAACTCGTGTATCTGAAAAACTACAGATCCGAAGCTAGTGAAAATTTCACAGATGTTAGATAATTGAGTGGTGAAGACAACCCAAAAAGAATCACGTCAATTGGATCTGTAAAACTCGAGTTATGAACGAAACACCGAAGCAACGTCGGTCTGTCCAGAAACTCGGCGAGAAAGACTTGACGAAAAACAAATCGGACGAACAAGGCACAAAAGCTCCTCGAAACTATGAACTTTATTCAATAGAAACACAAGAGGAACAGCCCAAAGTTCTCTCACCACGAGAGCTCTGGCCTCCCTTGCTTTTATAGCCAGCCCTCAGGCTAATCAATCCAATCTAGGACTCCTACTCCTAATTGGACTCGTATCCTAACTTACCATAACTGCTCAGGACTCTCCTATTCGCATATAGAAGCAATCGTGAGACTTCCAAACACCTTAGGAACGTCCTAAACATTCCTAAAACAACTCAACTTCGTGCCTAGCACGAAATCCTATCATAACCAACTCAAATCTTCCATATTTGAGCCATATCCGACTCAGCCTCAGCCTGAGTACGCAATCCAGCCGGTTGGACCTTTCCGACCAATTCTTTACGTCCACTTCTCTTCATCACGCCTTGGAACAATGTTGCCACGTCCATGCACTCCTTGCACACGTGCAAACACCTTCCAACGACGTACACGCAACCTTCATATGCACTGCCCTTGATCCAAACATGCTGCGCGACCTCCCGATCAACTCAACCACAGCTCCTCCCGAACTTGGTTGTTGGAACCTCATCTCCTCCCTGAGACTAGTCCAAGGATCCCGTCACCAGCCATGTCTTGAACTCAAGCAACACCTGCACATGAATAAACAACCAATTCTTCCGAGCACAAGTCCTCGACTTGACTCACGTTAGTTCGAAAACCACAGCACCTTACATGAGCACGTCACATAAGCATGTTGCAAACCATATCAAATGATAACAGCCATAACCACCAAAACACACCAAAAACTTAGCAAATTAATACTAAGCAAACCTTCCCATAAAGCAAGTTTGAAACATTGCGAGTTAAAAGCAAAAACAAGATGCTGCAGTTCTACGAGTTGAACTTCACGGGAGCTCCCTAAAAACAAGCTCCGGAGCTCACAGAAGCTCTCCAGACCTTGCAGGATCTCTCCGGACCTTGCCAACACTTGGCGGACCTAACAAAGAACTTGTCGGACCTTGCCACAGAAGAATGTTTTGACAATATTCAAAACTTTGAATGTTAATGCTAACTTTTGTCCTAATTGCTAATGTATTCAGCACACATAGGTCTCACACACGTGTCGCTCTCGGAGCTCACCTCCGAGGGGTCTGGTCCTATTGGACACGTGTCACCTCCAGAGCTCATCTCCGGGAGGTCCGTCACTGTTGGACACGTGTCAACTTCGGAGCTCGTCTCTGAGAAGAAAGGAAGTGTGGCGCTACTGGACACGTGGCACTCACGGAGCTCACCTCCGAAGTGAGGGAGGTCCAGAACACGTGGCACTATCGGAGCTCACCTCCGAATAGAGGGGAGGTCCAAAATTGACACATGGCACAATCGAAGCCACCCCCGAGGAGAGGGGAGGTCCAAAACTGACACGTGATGTTCGCGGAGCTCGCCTCTGTTGAGAGGGGAGGTCCCGACCCACCAAACACGTGGCGCATGTGGAGCTCACCTCTAAGAAAGAGGGGAGGTCCCACCAGCCAGGACGCGTGGTGCACGCGGAGCTCACCTCTGAAGAAGAGGGAGGTCTCGCCCGCCTGACACGCGGCACAACCGGAGCTTGTCTCCGCAGAAGAGGGAGCCCAGGTTCCCTGCTTGACACGTGGAGCCTCCGGAGCTCACCGCCGTGAAGGTAACGAGTTTTGAAGCGGTTTTTGCTTCTGTATGCGTGGGAATACCGGTACGGGAGGAAACCGACATGAATTCCACATTGTTACCACACCAAATCAACTAAAGATAAGTTGTTACGATCCAAAAACAATTTGAATAGGACTCTTATTCGAATTCTGATCAGAAGAGGACTCTTCATTTCCTCTTATAAATAGAACCCGAAACAACCCCTTGGTCGTAACATCTTTCTAAGCCGACAACTTAGAAGCCCTAGCCCCCAACTCGTCGAGCTAATCCCTTCACAGGAGTTCAGTCACCGGAGATCACCGGAAGAGAGCCCCGACGATCTGTATTGCTAGGAGAAGGACCCCGAGACCAAGAAGAACGTAAGGTAGGTCTACTTCAGCAAGAGTTTGAGCAACAGGAACCGCAAGAACAAGGCAAGTGCCCCTTGACCATATTGATCCTATGTTTTGGAAAACTGTTTTGTTTGCGAAAAGGTGTGTGCTTGAGTCAGATATGATGGGAAACCCTTTCCATAGGAGTTTACTGGTTTTGTTAGCCACCCTTGTCACCGGGAAAGTTACTGAGTCGGGTATGGTTTTTGCTTATATGCGTCGCTGAGTCCATGGGATATGGGAAACAAGATAGATGTGTCTAGATAACTGCACTCATAAAGATAATGAGAAATTGATGCTGTTAATGAACATGAATCAGAGGGAGATCTAGGCAAGTCTGGGTTTGTGATTGAGGTAGCATGAGATGGTGGTGACTTGCCGTAGATCTAAGGACCGGTTCATGTGAGCACATGCCAGGATAACAGTGCCACCACAAGGCCAAGTATGAGTGCGGCTTAGCTGAGTAATTAGGTATGTTACTAGATTGTTATGGACCGTGGAAGGCTTAGGGAATGGGAGTCGAGTGAGGACTGCCCTGGGAACTGCATGGCACAAGAGGGGGCCGTGGGTGGGAGAATTGGAGATTCTAGCCTGCCGGTGAAACCTTAGTGAGTCCATACATCTAGTAGCCCCTTTGTAAAGGCTATTTTGTCATCTCTTGGCCATACACCGACGGTTGTGTACTGATATAATGGAGGTTCTGCAGTCGCCGACGGGTGACGAAATCACAAACTTGTGGGTAAAGAGGTACAAATCTGTAGAGTCTAAAACTATCATGATAGTCGAGTATATGGTCACGAGCGCCTGGCCAACTTCCATGATTAGTTGGGATGGTTTTGGGATGGTTTTTGGTTATGGTTTTGGTTATGGTTTTGGCTATGGTTTGGTTTTCGGGACTGTTGAGTCCGGGTGATAAGATTGGTTGCATGACTGTTGAGTCATGACAACGAGATTGGTCTCGGTGTGAGACGGAATTGTTACGAGATGAAATGGTAGTGAATACGAGATGGTATTCGTGAGATGGTAACGAATACGAGAAGGTATTTGTGAGCAAAGATGAAAAAGATTAATGTCTGGTTGAGACATGGAAAGTGATGAACATAATGGAGGTATGTTGGTATTTTAATACATGTTGGGATTACGTTCACTTAAAGCTGAGTTGCTGTTTTTATAGTGCTTTGAGAACTAAACTTTGCTTTCTGCAATGAGCCATTTTATACCTTCCTTGTTGTGAGCTACATATCATATTTTCCCGCACTTGCTGAGTACATCATTGTACTCAAACTTGCATTATTACATCATCATCAGTAATAGGAGAGGAGGACTATGAAGACCACGTGGAGGATTAGGCGTGTAATCTGCCCTCAACCTTGCCTGTGGGTATGGAGTAGAGATGGAGCCACTGCTGCTGCTTAGTTTGCTTCCGCACTAGTTAGAAGACTTCCGCTGCTAAGATTTAGACTTCCGCTGCTAAGATAAGACTTCCGCTGATAGAATGAGTCCTAGACTCATATTGTAATAAACCCTGTTATTCGTGGTAATATATATTCTGAATTCAGTTTTTGGATGATATGTGTATGTGTGATGAACATCCTGGGCACACATATGCATCAGTTCTCGGTTCCGTGGTTTTTCAACAGAACCGGGGTGCCACAGATTGGTATCAGAGCCACGGGTTGACGGTAGGTTACACGCCTAGATAGAAAACACAATTTGGTATCAACCTACCACGGGTTGATTGTAGATCACACAGCCTAGATAGGTCACAGATTGATATTAAAGCTGCCATACCTAGTCACAAATTGGTACAATCCACAGATTGATATCAAACTACCACGGTTGACGGTAGGCCACAAACCTAGAATGATCACAGATTGGTAGCTGAACCACGTTGACTGTAGGACGCACCCCAAGTAACAGATTGGTATTAGCAGCCACGCTGACCATAGGATGCAAGGCTAGGATGCATAGATTGGCATTGGAACCACCATGACATTTGATGCAAGCCAAGAGAAGCTATAGTTGGATCACACATTGGTATCACCCCAAACCACCTTGACATAGAGTGAAGTCACAGATTGGTATCACCCCAAACCACCTTGACATAGGGTGAAGTCACAGATTGGTATTCACACTAAACCACATAGGACTCCCATTGAATAAGCCTTGAATAGGAGTTGTGTGAGACTTTGTGATGATTGTTTGTGATTGTGTGCTTAGTGTGAGTTGTGGGACGTTTCAGCGTTGTCCATATCCACACATAGTAGGGAGGTGTGAGATGCTTCGGCACTTGTTCACATCCTCATGTGGGCTAATATATATAGTACAATCCACCTTAATGCATATAGTTAGAGGGATCCATCTAAACTTCTAAGCCTCTATTCTATCCAATTCTACTCAAAGATTGTGAGAGGAAACGCCAGCCGACAAGGGAGGAACGTCCGCGGCAACCAAGAAGAGGACCATGATGAAGTTCCTGTTCACCTCGGAGATGGTGAAAACAACCTGGAACGGTTGATGGCTATGCAAAATCAGCTTAGGCAAACAATGATCCAATCTTTGGGTCAGTTGCAAGCCAACAACAACAACCCCGTTCCGGCACCACCGCCACCACCACCGGCTCACAACAGACTGGGAGAGTTCATGAGAACTCGACCACCTACTTTCTCACAAGTTAATGACCCCATGGAGGCCGACGATTGGTTGAAGTCCATGGAGAAGAAGCTTGCCATAGTTCAGTGCAATGATAGAGAGAAGGTTCTCTTCGCACTGCACCAACTTATGGGAGATGCCGCTGATTGGTGGGACGCCCTTTGTAACACCCATGTCGACCCAGAGACGATCACTTGGACTGAGTTCAAGGAGAGTTTCCGATCTCATTACATCCCTGCTGGTTTAATGATGCTTAAGAGGCAAGAGTTTGAGGGTCTCCGCCAAGGACAGAAGAGCGTGAATGAGTACATTAAAAAGTTCACGCAGCTGTCAAGGTATGCCCCCGAAGATGTCAACTCGGACTAACGGAAGCAGTACCTGTTCATGAGAGGGTTGAACAATGAGATTCAGGTTCAGCTCCTCAACAATGACTAAGCGAGCTTCCAGAAGCTGGTTGATAAGGATATAGTGGTTGAAAGCAAGATCCGAGAGCTCGAGCGTGAGGGCAAGATGAAGATGCCATACAAGGGAGCAACGTACGGCCTTGGTACATGCCCCCCGCTGCACCGCAGTATGGATCGACCACTCCTGCATACCGCCCTAATCAGCCACCACAGCAACGACCCGTTGCACAAGCACCTCGTGTGCCTTTGCCTCTTGCGCCCCGACCCAACATGGGCGCTCCTGTTCAAAAGCCCCGTCCCAACGTACCTGCTGCCGTGGGCAACAGGGCATGCTTTGCATGTGGGGAGACGGGACACTTTGCAAGCCAGTGCCCGAGGAGAGCTCCTGGACAGGAAGGAAACCGTGGACAGCAGAACTACGCTCGCGGCAACGTGAACCATGTCTCTGCTTAGGAAGCGCAACAGGCTGAGGACGTCGTGATTGGTATGTTCCTTGCCAACTCCAACCCATCCACCATTCTATTTGATTATGGAGCATTGCATTCCTTCATATCATCCAAGTATGTTGCCAAGCATAATCTACCCATATCACACTTGAAATATACTATGTTGGTTAATTCCCCCGGTGGAGAGATGAGGACTAATATAGTATGTCTGAAAGTAAACCTTAATTTAAGCGGTGTAGACTTCCTTGCCAACCACATTGTCTTGGATTCCCAAGGGCTCGACATAATACTCGGAATGGATTGCTTAAGCAAGCACAACGGAGTAATCCAATGTGCTGACAGAAGCGTGCAGTTGACAAACGAGCACGGTACTCGCATCGAGTCCGAGTCAGCCCAACCAACAGCCGAGAAGACAGAATTTCCTCATCTACTCTCTACTAACGAATCTCGAGTGCGAGATTCAGTTTAAGGGGGGTAGATTTGTGACACCCTCATTTTTGGGTTTTGCATATATTCATATTTTATATGTAGAAAACATTTTAAAATATGTAGAAATAGAGAAAATATCAAAAAGTTAGCTAAAAAGAGCAAATTCCAGTTTACAGAGAGCGCCGAAGACAACTCCCACGGCTCGCTGGCCACGTGGCGTGATCGGAGCTCATCTCCGCAAATGGGGAGAGGTACGCCGCAAAACTGGCTACGTGGCAGGCTCGGGGATCATCCCCGCAAAAGGGGGAGAGGTCCGACCCCGTGGGACACGTGTTGCCCCCAGAGCTAGCCTCTACAAAGGAGCGAGGCCAGTCCCGCAGGACACGTGTCGGCTGCGGAGCTATTCACTGCAGAAAAGAAAGGTTCCGTCGCGCAGGACACGTGTCGCTCTTGGAGCTCATCTCCGAGAGGTCCGACCAGCTGGACACGTGTCGCTCTCGGAGCTCACCTCCGAGAGGTCCGGTCCAATTGGACACGTGTCACCTCCGGAGCTCATCTCCGGGAGGTCCGTCACTGTTGGACACGTGTCAACCTCGGGGCTCGTCTCTGAGAAGAAAGGAAGTCTGGCGCTATTGGACACGTGGCACTCACGGAGCTCACCTCCGAAGTGAGGGTGGTCCTGAATTGACACGTGGCACTATCAGAGCTCACCTCCGAAGAGAGGGGAGGTCCAGAATTGACACATGGCACACTCGGAGCCACCCCCGAAGAGAGGGGAGGTCCGGAACTGACACGTGGCGTTCACGGAGCTCGCCTCTGTTGAGAGGGGAGGTCCAGACCCACCAGACACGTGGCGCACGCGGAGCTCGCCTCTGATGAAGAGGGGAGGTCCCACCCACCAGGACGCGTGGCGCACGGGGAGCTCACCTCTGAAGAAGAGGAAGGTCTCGCCCGCCTGACATGCGGAGAGGGAGCCCAGGTTCCCCGCAGAACACGTGGAGCCTCCGGAGCTCACCGCCGTGAATGTAACGAGATTTGAAGCGGTTTTTGCTTCTATACGTGTGGGAATACCAGTACGGGAGGAAACCGACATGAATTCCACATTGTTACCGCACCATATCAACTAAAGATAAGTTGTTAAGATCCAAAAACAATTTGAATAGGACTCTTATTCGAATTCTGATCAGAAGAGGACTCTTTGTTTCGTCTTATAAATAGAACCCGAAACAACCCCTTGGTCATAACATCTTTCTAAGCTGACAACTTAGAAGCCCTAGCTCCCAACTCACCGAGCTAACCCCTTCGCCGGAGTTCATTCGCCGGAGATCGCCGGAAGAGAGCCCCGACGATCTGTCTTGCTAGGAGAAGGATGTCACACCCGGTTTTTCCGAAGAACAACCAAGTGAATATCACATGTATGCCAGGATCATTTTTTCATACATGTGATGACAAATAGTGAAGCATCATTTATTACAAGCCAGGCGTCGAATATAAAATAAGTCTTACATAGCAAATGTCTCGATGGACAATAGGAAGTTCATCACAAGTAAATAAACTAGCAGCAGAATATTATTCTTGAGGGCTCCTTCACAGGTGTTGCCCGGGGGGTCTCCATGAACCTAGAAACCTTCTTCGGGTCCAAAGTCTTGGTCATTATACACCACCTCATTATCTTGACCTGAGCAGCAATATAAACCAACAAAATATGCAAGATTGAGTACCGATGGTACTCAGCAAGTGTGGGAAAGTTATGTCATGCATGGCTAGAACAAGGGAAGGTTGAACTCATGGTTAAAGCACTATGCCATTAATACCTATTACCTTAGCTTATTAAGCACCTACATTACTACACAGGTGAAATGGTCCCAATCTCCCATCCCATCATCATAATCAAATAACCATATCATCATTTCCAATGTTAAGCTCCTCGCTTAACATCCACAACTTCCAAAACCATCAATCCTCTAATCATGAATAAGTCCAAGCCGCTCTTGACCGTGAGCACGGCTGTCATGACAGTTTTGACTCTGCAGAGTTTGTACCACTGTACCCACATGTAGTGATTTCATCCCCCGTTGCCGGGTGGACTAAAAGAACCTCCATTATGCCAGTGGCTACGAACCACATTCACACTTCCCAGGTGTGTAGCCAGGAGATCACTACGAAGCCTTTACAAAGGGATTCCCGACGAGCGTGGGCCCACTGAGGTTTCACCCCTAACAGCATACAAGAGGCTCCAACCCCGCTGCAGTGGCCCCCTCTTGAGCCTTGCGGTTCATATGGTAGTCCAGCTGACACCTATTCCCCCGCACCATCCAACACACCCATACTACGCCGGGGATACACCTAATTAATTGGCCAAGCTGCCCCATCTCAGCATGTGGTTGGCTCTGTAAAGCCAGGTTACATGCTCCATGAACCGGTCCTTAGGATCCAGGCAAGTACTAAACACAAACCCGAGTCTCGTGCACCCAGCACACAACCAAAACATCCAACTTGCCTTGATCCCTACCTCTACATAACTCACAATATCTCATTCAAGAGTATGGTAAAGTAAACTGATGATCTCATATCCCAAATATCCCATTCTAAGCATGGCTAAGCATATAATAATAAATGACATGATAAAATAAATCCCAACCCAAGCTACAAGGAAACAAGGTAATGCAATTCTAGGGAAACTTCCTAGCATGGGCTTCATATTTCAATTGACAATGCAAATAATACTAGCTACACATCCTAGCATAGGATCAAAGTGGTCAAGGACACTTGCCTCCTTCTTGCTGCTCTTGAAATGGGTAGTCCTGGTCTTGGAAAGGAATATCTTGCTCTTGAGCAGGTTCTACATCATACCATCACACATAGCAAAAGAAAAACAACAATCATAAGACATAGTTCACTCTTCTACTTCATACAAACCACACATTCACATTTATGAAAGTCCTTCACCATTATATGTGTTGTGGTTACTTTATGTGTGTTGAGTTGTGGCTTGCATGCACTTTTAATCATGTGTATATGATTCCTACTTTTGTGTTCACATTTATACTTACCTACTATTTATATATGAGTTTCCAATTTAAATAAATTCCTTATATTCAACTACTACACCTTTTCACTACCAAGTATGTATGAAAAGTATTTTTCTTCTCCATATGTGCCTTTAGAATTGTTACCAACCTTAAACTGAATTCTTTAGTTTTTAGAAACTCCATTTATCATTTACTAGTTGCTATATTTTCAGATTTATTTTCCTCTACATAAATGTGTTCTTTATTATGAAATTAGTAATATACATCATCTAAACAGAATAGGTTCTGATCCTAAATAATTTAATAACATATCTTGACCTTTGCCTCTGATGTAAACTATTTCACAATTATTTTCCCTATTTTCTAAAACTATTCATTACTTAAAAATGTGTCCCTAAATGTGAATAATAAATTAAACAGATTCAATTCAGCCCAAAATATGTTTTTATCTCACTCCGAAGTTTTCTAAATACTGAGAAAGTTTTTAATTTAATTATGACAATATGTTTGTCCCACTTTTTAATTTTTAAACACTAGCCACATATTCAATTTCCCAATTTAAATACTAAACATGGCTAAAAAGGTAAACTCACCCCACTACAGGGTCTATAATATTATTTTCAGAATTTCTAGGGGTCTAGCTACACTTATCAGAGGTGTTTTTCCTAATTTTTATTAAGTCCAGGGGCTAAAACTGATTTTTAAATGAATTTACATGATTTTCTGGAGTTCCAGGGACTAGATCAGAAGTTTCCGGGGCTAGCTCTTATTTCCCGAGAACCCCAGGGGGTAGCACGTAAGATTTCCAGTCTTTATAATGCGGGGCTGACGTGGACCGTCCGATTTTAAACCGACGGCCAAGATTATAACATCGAACCGGTACGCGGGGATTTAAACCCTACCATGCGATTTAAAATAAACGGCGCACAAGCGGCCACGTCGCTCTGATCGAGCGCGGGCGGCGCTGCCGGCGGCGCACGGCGGCGGGAAGCGGCGATCTCGCCGGAAACTTTTGGATCTTCGGGAATTCTTCCTAGAACTGTGATTTTATGGCATAGATCGGTAGAGGGGAGGTCGGGGATCTCACCTCGGGGGTTTTCTTGAGCTCGGAGTTCCTGGAAGGTGATCGGCGACGAGGTCCGAGGCAAAACCACGGCGAAGCTCGTCGGCGCTGCGTTTACACCGCAAATCACCGAGTTTTCTGCACCTGCAAGGTTCCCCGGAGGCGGTGGATCAAGACCAGCGAGTTAGATCGGAATTTCTGAGCTTAGATCGGCCAGAATTCACCGGAGAAGTCTTGGTTCTCACCGGAGTAAAAATCGGCGATCGTGGGGGAAAAACAGAACGAGGCCGGGGTTTTTATAGACGGGGGAGGGCGGCGGGGTGGTTCAGATCATCTCCGCGTCGCCTACGAACAGAATTCAGCGGGGATACGCCGAAATCCCGATCGGTTTTGATTCGGGTGCGAGGGAGTCCGGCGCTGTCGCGAGGTAGACGAAGATCGGGTGGGTCCCGCCTGTCAGCGTGAGGAAGCAGCGCGCTCGGCTGCGGGCTGGCGTGGGCGCTGGCTGGGCCGGCTGGTGGGTTTCGGCCCACTTGCCTGTTTTTTTTTCTGTTTTCTCTTTTTTTCTTTTTCTATTTCTTTTCTGATTTGAGTTAAATTTGAATTCCAGTTTGAATTTGAATTTTTGCAAAACATGCAACACGTCCAAAAAATTTTAAATTCCCCTCTTAACATGATTTAGGGTTTTGAATCAATATTTTGGGGTGTTACAGCTCTACCCCCCTTAAAAGAAATCTCGTCCTCGAGATTGGTGTTTCTAAGAAAACAATTCCGGAAATTGTGCCTTGAGCTCATCTTCCCGCTCCCAGGTGGATTCCTCTTCTGAGTGATGCTTCCACTGCACCTTGCACATCCGGATTCTTTTATTTCTGGTGAGGCGTTCCATTGTCTCCAAGATCTTGTATGGTTGCTCGGCATAAGACAAATCTTCAGCTACATCCACTTCATTCATGGGTAACACCTCTTCAGGCGTTCTCAGGCATTTCTTGAGTTGTGACACATGGAATACATCGTGCACATCAGATAGACGAGCTGGTAACTCTAGTTGATACGCCACTTCGCCTTTCCTTTCCAGAACTTGAAAGGGTCCGACGTATCGAGGTGACAACTTCCCTTTCACCTTGAACCGACGAAGTCCTCAGATAGGGGACACCTTGAGATAAACATAGTCTCCCACATTGAAAACGAGCTCTCTTCTTCGTACATCAGCATAACTCTTTTGGCGTGTCTGTGCTATCCTCAAATTGTTGCGAATTTCCCTTACCTTCGCCTCGGCTTCTTGTAGTACTTCTGGACCAAACACTTTACTTTGCCCCGTTTGATTCCAAAATAGGGGAGTTCTGCACTTCCTCGCGTACAAAGCTTCAAACGGTGACATCTTCATACTAGCTTGATAGCTGTTGTTATAAGAAAACTCCGCATACGGTAAGTTCTTGTCCCAACTCCTATTGTTTTTGAGTGCACATGCCCTTAGCATATCTTCAAGGATCTGATTGGTTCTTTCCGTCTGCCCGTCAGTTTGGGGATGATAGGCAGAACTAAAGTTCAGATGGGTTCCCATGGTTTCGTGCAACTTCTGCCAGAACCTTGAGGTGAACTGTGTCCCTCGATCCGACACAATCTTCTTTGGCACTCCATGGTAACACACGATCCTTACCATGTACAACTCTGCCAATTTTGATCCGCTGTAGCTTTCTTTCACGGGGATGAAATGAGCTACCTTGGTTAGCCTATCAATGATGACCCATATTGAATCATACCCTGAATGGGTCCTAGGCAATCCCACGATGAAATCCATGCTGATTTCTTCCCATTTCCATTCAGGCACTTTGAGTGGTTGCAATAATCCCGCGGGTCGTTGATGTTCTGCTTTCACCAACTGACATGTGTCACATAGGGCCACATGTTCCGCGACATCCCGCTTCATGCCATACCACCAATACCTGCTCTTGAGGTCCTGGTACATCTTCGTACTCCCAGGATGAATGGAATAGTCGGAATCGTGAGCCTCCTTCAAAATCAATTCACGGATCTCCTTTACTTCAGGCACACAGATCCTTTTCCCGTGCCACACCGTACCTTGTTCATCCTCTCTGAAACCAGGAGCTTTATTTTCCTTGATGAGTTGCCTGATTTCTTGTATCTTCTCATCATTCTTTTGACCCTCGCGTATGTCTCGCTCTAGTGTGGAGTCCACTTCCATGGCGATGGCTTCACCACTATTTACTAGACATAGATTGAGCCTTATAACCTCGTCCTTCAATTCTACAGGCATGTCCTTCAAGCTCAACTTATTGACCTGCACTTTCCGACTCAAAGCAACGGCCATGATGTTCGCTTTCCCGGGATGATAGTTGATGCCCACATCAAAGTCATTGATTAGCTCTAACCATCTCCTTTGTCTGAGGTTGAGATCTGGCTGTGTGAAAATGTACTTCAAACTCTTATGATCCGTATATATCTCGGTCCTCTTCCCCATCAAATAGTGCCGCCAAATTTTCAACGCGTGTACCACTGAGGCTAGTTCTAAGTCATGTGTAGGATAGTTTTTCTCGTGCTTCCGAAGCTGTCAGGATGCATATGCCACGACATGCCCTTCTTGCATGAGAACACATCCCAACCCATTTCCAGAGGCGTCGCAGTACACCGTAAAGTTCTTCTGCATATCTGGCATAACGAGCACTGGGGCTGTTGTCAATCTTTCCTTTAACTCCTGAAAACTCGTCTCGCACTGCGGCGTCCATGTGAATGTGATTCCCTTTTCCAACAGTTTAGTGAGGGGCCTCGAGATCTTAGAGAATCCCTCGATAAACCGTCGATAGTATCCAGCCAATCCCAAGAAGCTTCGAACTTCCCCGACATTTTCAGGGGTCTTCCACTTCTGGATATCCTCGATTTTGGGGGGATCTACGGAGATTCCTCCTTCTGAGATTATATGTCGTAAGAAGGGAACTCTCTTCAGCCAAAACTCACACTTGCTCAACTTGGCATATAGTTGGTGTTCTCTCAGCCTTTGCAACACCAACCTTAGATGTTTCTCATGTTCTTCTTCATCTTTGGAGAAGACGAGAATGTCATCTATGAAAACCACCACAAATTTGTCCAGATATTCCATGAATACCTTGTTCATGAGATACATGAAGTATGCCGGGGCATTAGTTAGCCCGAAAGGCATGCCGGTGTATTCATACAGTCCGTACCGAGATACGAAAGCTGTTTTGGGAATATCAGATTGCCTTATATTGAGTTGGTGGTACCCCGACCTGAGATCAATTTTCGAGAACACACAAGCGCCTCTCAACTGATCAAACAAGTCTTCAATGCGGGGTAATGGGTACTTGTTCTTGATGGTTACCTCATTCAAAGCTCGGTAATCCATGCATAACCTTTGGGTTCCGTCCTTCTTGGGCACAAATATCACCGGAGCTCCCCAAGGTGAGGAACTAGGGCGAATATACCCCTTCTCCGTCAGTTCTCTCAAATGATCCTTGAGTTCTTCCAGCTGCTTGGAGTCCATCCGATAAGGTCTCTTGTATATCGGGGCTGTTCCAGGCACTAGCTCAATTGCAAATTCCACTTCACGATCGGGAGGCATACCTGGCAATTCTTCCGGAAAAACGTATGGATATTCCCTGATAGTCCTGATTTCCTCAACTTTCACCTCAACTTGATTTAATTTAATGTCCCTCCTAGGCTCGTGTATTGTTATGAACTTTACTCTTGTGCCACTAGGGTGAGTTAGTTCCACCGTTCTGGTCGAACAATGAATGATTCCCTCATGTTTCGTCAACCAATCCATGCCCAAAATAATATCTATCCCTTGTGAATCTATCACTATGAGGTTAGCAGTAAATACTACCCCATTAATGTCTAGGTTCACTTTGGGACACACTTGTCTTGTCCTTATTTCTCCACCCGGAGAGTTTACGGCTAGCATATGGTTCATTTGTGTTGTTGCTAGGTCATGCTTCTTAACAAACCCTTGAGCAATGAATGAGTGGGTAGCACCAGAATCAAACAGCAGGGTTGCAAGGTGTAAATTGGCAGGAAACTTACCAACTACCACGTCGGGTGCATCTTGTGCTTCCTCCATAGTGACGTGGTTCACCCGTCCTCTTATTACGTTCTGCTGTTGTGGCTGCGCGGGCTTTTTTTGGGCATTTATGGGCGTAGTGCCCCACTTCACCGCAGCTAAAACATTGCACCCCAACCTTAGGTGCCTGGCCTTTGTTGTCTTGGGGTGGGTTTGGGGGTCCTTGCACTGCTGGTCCAGGTGGATATGCGGGGCGAGGCTGCTGCACAAACTGACGTTGCGGCTGTGCTGGTGCTGCGGGAGGCCTGTAGTTTGGGTTGTACCCTCTTGGTGCTGAATAGGGTACCGCAGCATGGCTCGTCTGCCCCGTAGGTTGCTGCATCATACGTGGGCGGGTGTTGCTCCCTGAGGCTTGATGTGACCACCCGGCCTTCCTCTTATTCTCATTTTCCAAGGCCTTTAGCTTCCTTTCTACCACAAATGCTCTGTCCACCATCTTTTGTAAGCTTTCATACTCATTTGAGGACATTGCACACTGCATCTCCGCGGTAAGTCCTTCCACGAAACAATCTTGTTTCTGCTCATCAGTCTCTATGTCTCGTGGGGCATAACGGGATAGTTGAGTAAATTTAGTGAGGTATTCCCTCACCATCATGTTTCCCTGCTGCAGTCCCAAAAACTCCTTCCTCTTGTTTTTGAGTTCACCTCTTGGGATGTAATGGTTGCGGAAGCTACGCTTGAACTCTTCCCAAGTGATGTTCTCAGGGTCATGATGGTCAGCCACGTAGGCGGTCCACCAATCAGCAGCAGGTCCATGCAATTGATGAGAAGCAAACAACACCCTCTCATACCCTTGGCACTGTATGATCCTCATCTTACTTTCAATGGTCTTCAGCCAATCATCTGCCTCCAGAGGTTCAGCAGCACTTGCAAACTTTGGAGGTTGAGTTCCTAGAAACTCACTCAACCTTGGTTGGCGTGGTGCAGCTTGTGGAGGTGGAACTTGATGCAAGTTGGCCACCACTTGAGTCAAGTTCTGGATGAGCTGATTCTGATTCTCCAGCATTTGGTGGAGGGGATCAACTCCTTCATGGCGACCACCCCGGTTCTGGCCTCCAGAAAGATGAGGGTTGCATGCCTCATCGTTGTTGTTGGCGGGGTTGGCAGCACGTCCTTTTCCTCTTCCGGCCATGTGGCAGAATCAACCAATGTTAATTTGAAAGCATTTAGTATCATCTTACTACTTTCATTTGTTTGTACTTTGGAGTGTTGAGGCTTTGTTATACTTTTACGAGGGTTCATATCTCACACCAAATAAATGCACTATTATTTCATGTGGGTTCACACACCAAAGCAAAACAATCTGAAGACGAGGCTGTGGACAATTGCTCATGGCTTCCACAACTCACGTCACACACCAAGCATTAACACACCATTAACTTAACGTAACGACTCGACTATTCGACATC
Source organism: Neostapfia colusana (assembly GCA_030760725.1). Classification (NCBI taxonomy): domain Eukaryota; kingdom Viridiplantae; phylum Streptophyta; class Magnoliopsida; order Poales; family Poaceae; genus Neostapfia; species Neostapfia colusana. The sequence continues at coordinate 106,832,712 of JASWHV010000003.1, forward strand.
TTTCTAACTAAGGGAAGGACTCTACACTACTCGTTTTCTTGAGCTGGCTCCTCGGGATCTTCCTCATCATTTCGGCTGCCTTCTGACTCTGCTTTCGGTGGGGAGGCTGCTGGTGGAGAAGTGCGACGACGCCTGATCGCTCGACGATCTGGGGAGTCAAGAGTCCATGTATCATTCACGGTGACACACAGTTCATTCCCATCTCCTCTTTCTCTCGCCCTCAAGCAGGCTCGCAGCAACGCTTCCGTTTCCTTCAGGGTGTCCCGGACATCCTGAAGCTCTTGTTGACACTCCTGCAGTCGAGTGCTGAGCATAGAAGCATCCTCCAAGCACAAGTCCATGTGCTCATGGGAAGTCCCTTGCTGCACCGGCGGGTACTTGTATTCCGTGGTACCACTCTCACGCTGGAGGACATACATGTACTCAGTTTTGTCCAAGTGGCGACGATAGATGTGACTCTGGCAGGTGATGGCCTCCCAGGTGACATCTTTTTCCGCATCGACCTGTGTCGCTGTACAAGCTAGAGAGTGGTGAATCTTAAGCAGCTGATTTTCGTGTATTATCCTCATCTCTGAACTCCATTCTTCCCTCTTCTCACGGATGGTCCTGGTGGAGTTATAGTGGATGATTAGCTTGCCTGTATTGCCGGCGGCTTCGAGCATACGCCGAAGATGGCGCAATAAGCCTCCTACTGCTAATCCGTAGGAAAGGTACGTCACCGGACGGCTCTCCTCTCTCTCGGCAAGGGCAACTACGGGAACTCTCCCTCCTGTGGACTTGCGAGCGGTGCGAATCATGCGAACCATCTAAAACAAAAAGAATTTAAAATTAGGTTAGATAAACTCTCAAACAAAAATCCTATTTTGAATGAAAATTGGGGTAAGAAGAAGAAAGTGACTCCCTTAAATAACACTTTTCAACACACACCTTGTAAAATAGTTTTTAAGAAAATAGGGCCCTTAAATACGTCCATTTCTACCTAGGTCCACGTTCCTACGGGCAACCTTGGCTCTGATACCACTTCTGTCACACCCGGTTTTTCCGAAGAACAACCAAGTGAATATCACATGTATGCCAGGATCATTTTCTCATACATGTGATGACAAATAGTGAAGCATCATTTATTACAAGCCAGGCGTCGAATATAAATAAGTCTTACAAAGCAAATGTCTCGATGGACAATAAGAAGTTCATCACAAGTAAATAAACTAGCAGCGGAATATTATTCTTGAGGGCTCCTTCACAGGTGTTGCCCGGGGGGTCTCCATGAACCTAGAAACCTTCTTCGGGTCCAAAGTCTTGGTCATTATACACCACCTCATTATCTTGACCTGAACAGCAATATAAACCAACAAAATATGCAAGGTTGAGTACCGATGGTACTCAGCAAGTGTGGGAAAGTTATGTCATGCATGGCTAGAACAAGGGAAGGTTGAACTCATGGTTAAAGCACTATGCCATTAATACCTATTACCTTATCTTATTAAGCACCTACATTACTACACAGGTGAAATGGTCCCAATCTCCCATCCCATCATCATAATCAAATAACCATATCATCATTTCCAATGTTAAGCTCTTCGCTTAACATCCACAACTTCCAAAACCATCAATCCTCTAATCATGAATAAGTCCAAGCCGCTCTTGACCGTGAGCACGGCTGTCATGACAGTTTTGACTCTGCAGAGTTTGTACCACTGTACCCACATGTAGTGATTTCATCCCCCGTTGCCGGGTGGACTAAAAGAACCTCCATTATGCCAGTGGCTACAAACCACATTCACACTTCCCAGGTGTGTAGCCAGGAGATCACTACGAAGCCTTTACAAAGGGATTCCCGACGAGCGTGGGCCCACTGAGGTTTCACCCCTAACAGCATACAAGAGGCTCCAACCCCGCTGCAGTGGCCCCCTCTTGAGCCTTGCGGTTCATATGGTAGTCCAGCTGACACCTATTCCCCCGCACCATCCAACACACCCATACTACGCCGGGGATACACCTAATTAATTGGCCAAGCTGCCCCATCTCAGCATGTGGTTGGCACTGTAAAGCCAGGTTACATGCTCCATGAACCGGTCCTTAGGATCCAGGCAAGTACTAAACACAAAACCGAGTCTCGTGCACCCAGCACACAACCAAAACATCCAACTTGCCTTGATCCCTACCTCTACATAACTCACAATATCTCATTCAAGAGTATGGTAAAGTAAACTGATGATCTCATATCCCAAATATCCCATTCTAAGCATGGCTAAGCATATAATAATAAATGACATGATAAAATAAATCCCAACCCAAGCTACAAGGAAACAAGGTAATGCAATTCTAGGGAAACTTCCTAGCATGGGCTTCATATTTCAATTGACAATGCAAATAATTCTAGCTACACATCCTAGCATAGGATCAAAGTGGTCAAGGACACTTGCCTCCTTCTTGCTGCTCTTGAAATGGGTAGTCCTGGTCTTGGAAAGGAATAACTTGCTCTTGAGCAGGTTCTACATCATACCATCACACATAGCAAAAGAAAAACAACAATCATAAGACATAGTTCACACTTCTACTTCATACAAACCAGACATTCACATTTATGAAAGTCCTTCACCATTATATGTGTTGTGGTTACTTTATGTGTGTTGAGTTGTGGCTTGCATGCACTTTTAATCATGTGTATATGATTCCTACTTTTGTGTTCACATTTATACTTACCTACTATTTATATATGAGTTTCCAATTTAAATAAATTCCTTATATTCAACTACTACACCTTTTCACTACCAAGTATGTATGAAAAGTATTTTTCTTCTCCATATGTGCCTTTAGAATTGTTACCAACCTTAAACTGAATTCTTTGGTTTTTAGAAACTCCATTTATCATTTACTAGTTGCTATATTTTCAGATTTATGTTCCTCTACATAAATGTGTTCTTTATTATGAAATTAGTAATATACATCATCTAAACAGAATAGGTTCTGATCCTAAATAATTTAATAACATATTTTGACCTTTGCCTCTGATGTAAACTATTTCACAATTATTTTCCCTATTTTCTAAAACTATTCATTACTTAAAAATGTGTCCCTAAATGTGAATAATTAATTAAACAGATTCAATTCAGCCCAAAATATGTTTTTATCTCACTCCAAAGTTTTATAAATACTGAGAAAGTTTTTAATTTAATTATGACAATATGTTTGTCCCACTTTTTAATTTTTAAACACTAGCCACATATTCAATTTCCTAATTTAAATACTAAACAGGGCTAAAAAGGTAAACTCACCCCACTACAGGGTCTATAATATTATTTTCAGAATTTCTAGGGGTCTAGCTACACTTATCAGAGGTGTTTTTCCTAATTTTTATTAAGTCCAGGGGCTAAAACTGATTTTTAAATGAATTTACATGATTTTCTGGAGTTCCAGGGGCTAGATCAGAAGTTTCCGGGGCTAGCTCTTATTTCCCGAGAACCCCAGGGGGTAGCACGTAAGATTTCCAGTCTTTATAACGCGGGGCTGACGTGGACCGTCCGATTTTAAACCGACGGCCGAGATTATAACATTGAACCGGTACGCGGGGATTTAAACCCTACCGTGTGATTTAAAATAAACGGCGCACAAGCGGCCACGTCGCTCTGATCGAGCGCGGGCGGCGCTGCCGGCGGCGCACGGCGGCGGGAAGCGGCGATCTCGCCGGAAACTTTTGGATCTTCGGGAATTCTTCCTAGAAATGTGATTTTATGGCATAGATCGGTAGAGGGGAGGTCGGGGATCTCACCTCGGGGGTTTTCTTGAGCTCGGAGGTCCTGGAAGGTGATCGGCGACGAGGTCCGAGGCAAGACCACGGCGAAGCTCGTCGGCGCTGCGTTTACACCGCAAATCACCGAGTTTTCTGCACCTGCAAGGTTCCCCGGAGGTGGTGAATCAAGACCAGCGAGTTAGATCGGAATTTCCGAGCTTAGATCGGCCAGAATTCGCCGGAGAAGTCTTGGTTCTCACCGGAGTAGAAATTGGCGATCGTGGGGGAAAAAGAGAACGAGGCCGGGTTTTTATAGACGGGGGAGGGCGGCGGGGTGGTTCAGATCATGTCCGCGTCGCCTACGAACAGAATTCAGCGGGGATACGCTGAAATCCCGATCGGTTTTGATTCGGGTGCGAGGGAGTCCGGCGCTGTCGCGAGGTAGACGAAGATCGGGTGGGTCCCGCCTGTCAGCGTGAGGAAGCAGCGCGCTGGGCTGCGGGCTGGCGCGGGCGCTGGCTGGGCCGGCTGGTGGGTTTCGGCCCACTGGCCTGTTTTTTTTCTGTTTTCTCTTTTTTCTTTTTCTATTTCTTTTCTGATTTGAGTTAAATTTGAATTCCAGTTTGAATTCGAATTTTTGCAAAACATGCAACACGTCCAAAAATTTTTTAATTCCCCTCTTAACATGATTTAGGGTTTTGAATCAAATTTTTTTGGGTGTTACAAAGGACCCCGAGACCAAGAAGAACGTAAGGTAGGACTCCAATACCACCTTACAACATCATCGCGTTTTCTTTGCATCTGTTCTTCGATTCCTTTCGAACAGAAGCTTTTTCGTGGACAGATCACGTGTTGATCGGTTTGATCTAAAGTCAAGATCATCACCACGTCCCAATTGAGTTTGTGCATGATAATTGATTGCTATGAATCTTGTATGTGCGTGATCACGTATAGAAGGACAAGCTCAGGGAGCTACCTACGACGGACTACATCAGCAAGAATTTGAGCAACAGGAACCGCAAGAACAAGGCAAGTGCCCCTTGACCATATTGATCCTATGTTTTGGAAAACTGTTTTGTTTGCAAAATGGTGTGTGTGCTTGAGTCAAATATGATGGGGAACCATTTCCATAGGAGTTTACTAGTTTTGTTAGCCACCCTTGTCACCGGGAGAATTATTCAGTCGGGTATGGTTTTTGCTTTTATGCTTCGCTGAGTCCATGGGATATGGGAAACCAGATAGATGTGTCTAGCTAACTGCACTCGTAAAGATAATGAGAAACTGATGTTGTTAATCAACATGAACCAGAGGGAGATCTAGGTAAGTCTGGTTTTGTGAATGAGGTAGCATGAGATGGTGGTTACTTGCCGTAGATCTAAGGACCGGTTCATGCAAGCACATACTAGGATAACAGTGCCACCACAAGGACAAGTGTGGGTGCGGCTTAGCTGAGTAATTAGGTAAGTTACTAGATTGTTATAGACCGTGGAAGGCGCGAGGAATGGGAGTCGAATGAGGACTGCTCTGGGAACTGCATGGCACAAGAGGGGGCCCGTGGGTGGGAGAATTCGAGATTCTAGCCTGCCGCTGAAACCTTAGTGAGTTCATACATCTAGTAGCCCCTTTGTAAACTCTATTTTGTGATCTCTTGTGTAAGGGCCTCAGTTTTTGACACATGTTTGAAGTGTTCATCACCACACACACACCTCATTTGAAGAAAGTTGATGAACACATTTGAAGAGCAAGTAACCACCATCAACATGCTCATGAGAGAATAAACTCACATATTGCAAAAGTGGTATTTCCCACATGTAATATATAGGGGCTGGGCATATGAAATACCCCTACACATTGCTAGGAATGTCCATGCCAAGTTTCACCCAAATTCAAAACCTTTTGAGGTCATTTTGGGCATAGCTAGAAAGAGGGCAGTTTGAAACTACATTCAAATTCAAACTGTTTTTGTCCCATGAATTCAAAAGTGGGAGACATATTCTTACTCAGCACATTTTTGTGAGCTCACAGACCAATTTTCACTCCATTTGGAGTTGATCTTGACATGAGATAAGTTGGGCAAATTCAAGCTTTATTTGAATTTCAAACTTTACATGTGCTGAAATTTATCCAAACCAAACCCAATTTGAATTCTAGTCAATACAAATGGCTCAAAGGTTGATAATTCAAATCACCAGGGGCTTTGTGGGGATTACTGTTTACAACAGTGATAAGGAGTTAATTTCAGAGGTTAAAATTGAGGGTGGGACCCACATGTCATAGAGATAAGAGTGAAGACTTGCACACAAAGTCACAGCCTCGGTGGGAAATTCCACCGAGCAGCTGCCGGTTCAACGCCACCGAGAGCTGCCCGTGCGCCACCGAGGAGGAGCAGCGCCACCAGCTGCTTCCTGCTTCCACACACGAGCCCAGGGTCGGTCCCGGGGTCCTCTTAAGGCGTTCCACCGAGGCGATCATCGCTCATTTCCTTCTCCTCAGTGCACACCGAGTCCCCCAGCTTCCGCCTCTCTGCTCGATCGGGAAACCACAAAAACATCGCGCCCCCTCCTTCCCCGAGCTGCTAGGCTGCACCCTGAGGTCGCACTCCACTTCCCTGACGCCATAAACCCCGAGCTCCAGCCTCCCTTGCCCGAGAACGATCGCCACAGTGGCGACCTAACCTCAGCCGAAGGTCAGGCGCTCGTGGACAGCGTTCCACAGGGGATTTCACGGGTCAGCAAGAGCGGCAACAGGAGCGCGCGACCAACGTGTTGCTCTCCTCCAAGTCTTGAAGCAAACCGTGAAGAATCCGCTAAGAATTTCCAGATTTTGCTCCGGCGGTCTTAAACCGAGCTTCCGGTACGGATTCTTCGAATTCCCGCTCTATGATCCTTCTTAAGTTATCAAATCTTGCACATAGGCGCTGGACTAGCCGGCGATAAATTTCCTTTCTGCATCCGTGGTATGAAACCGACTAGGAGAGACGAATTTTGAGCTTGATCGGGGACGTTCATGGCGGGCACGATCGGTCACACGGTGCCGACCAACTTGCCGCCATTTTTGAACACCTTTGAAACCTTGTCGAGCTTCCTAGAGGTGTACTGATGCTGTAGAACCGATTGTTCGAGGTCTTGGCGGGTTAGAACCCACGACCGACGGCGCCGAACCTCAACCGAGGCCGCCGCACGTTACCGGGCTATTTCCGGTGACCGCCAACTCGAACTGACACCACCGATGTGTTACTTGACGTCGATAACCCCCTGGCGGCGAGTTTCAGACCGTGCGATGGCCGGCAGCAACAATCCGGCGAGCTCCGGGTCTGCTCTGGCGAGGGGAGGCGGCGTGGGCGCGAGGGCGCGTTGGGAGGAAGAAGAAGAACGCGGGGCCCGGTCGTCAGCGACTTAAAAAATTAAATCAGGATCGGGTGCGGCTGGGATCCGTTGTGCGGGCGCGCAGGAACCCCGCGGACCACGGTGTGCCGACGCCTCAGCGCGCGACACGTGTCCCCGTGGCCCACCCGCAAGTTTAAACTTTTCCGCGATTTTCAGATTTCATTCAAACTTCAAATCATCATAACTTGGGCTAGGAAACTCCAAATAGAGTGAACCAAATTTTGTTGGATTCAGCTCTCTGAGAACTTTCCAGCAAATCAAGTTTCACTTCATGAAAATCCTTATTTCTCCAGAATTAATTACTCAAATTTTAAACTGTTGTGGAATTTTAACTGGAGAATCCCTTGGAGGAAAATTCTGAAATTTTTCTGGGATGTTCAAAAAAATATCCCTGAACTACCATAAAAATTTCAGATCCATTTGAGCTCATTGTTCCACCTAATGGTGTGATTAGTGAAACTGTTCCAGAGAAAATAGAAAATGTTCAGAAACATTTTCAGAATTTTCTCTGAAATTGTTTAGCTCATATCTTTAGCTAGAAACCTTCAAATTAAGTGAGACCAACTCCATTAGAACCCACTGAAAATCTAGTTTTCAGAAAGTCATATTTTGTTTCATGAAAATCCTTAGAACACCCTAAAAGCCTTCAATTAAGGTCAAGTACATAATTAATTGTGGAGGGCTCAAATGAGCTTTGCTGCAACTAAAACTTGACCAAGTCTCTGTTCAGGTTGTAACCAAGCAACGGTAAAAGTTTCACAGTCATTGGGTCTGTCTCGTAAGAGTTATAGACTTCATAAGTTTAAATTCAAGCAAATGCATTTAAATTAATACATATACTTGTATATCATGTAGTCGCTAAGGTGGAGGAGGAACCCGAAGTCCTAGACTTCGTTACTCCGGAGGAGCAGCTAGCCTGCGACCAAGAGCAGCAAGGCAAGCTCCGGTTTGCATTAACCATTTTACAAATTTTTATTGTTTTGAGCACTTACTTGAGTATTATGATTCCTTGCATTAGAGTCTTGTTTGGAAACCCAACTGCATAGCCAAGAAAACCATGGGCTGGGTTTAGGATTTGCAAACCCCGTTAGCTACTGCAATGCTAAGATAGTGTAGGATTCGGTACAAGTCGAGTAGTTGGAACTACTCGCGAGAATAGGCTAGAGGCACTCGACTCGGGTAGAGATAGCACATGATACACATGGCAAGAAGAATGAGACCGAGCGGAGAGTAAGGGCAGCAGGACTTTGGGGCCTGTGTGCTATAGCTCCGATTATATCGATTGAGGACCGAGCCGTGTGCGGGCCTGTTGAACAAGCTAGAAAAGTACCAAAGACCTACCGGCTATATGGGAACCGGGAAACCGATGTAACTCGGGTAGCTGGGTGTTGAGGCATAGCTGGTCATTCAGAGGGTTGGTTGAGAGCTCGAGGTGTAAATTGGCTGGCGGCACTGAGATGCGCGTGCAGAGACCTCTTGCTCGGGACGATTGGACCGGTTCAACATTTGGCTAACGGTTGAAAGGTAGTTGCGTACGGCGTCCGTGATGGTTGTTGTAGGCAACATCGAGTACGGGCGTACGTGACAGGTTGTTTGGGTAACCCTGCAGGTGTAAATCGATTATAATCGCTGTCCCTCGCGGTCAGTGAGTACCACTTGTTCACTGTACCATGACGTAGAAAGAACAGGCTAGTCACATGTTAAAATGTTGCTGATTGAATGATGGACGTTGATTGTTAATGATATGCTGTAGTTTAGACCTAATTAAAGTTCCTTTCAACTTTGGGCAACGTACATGAGAGAAATGCGTTTCTTGTTTGATTGCGGCTCTCTCATGTGCCTTAGCGTAAGGTTCTCCACAACCTGCTGCTAAAACTTGAAAGTAAGGTTCCACTAATTAGGCGAGTCCTTTGCAACTTGTTTTTATCTCATATACCCATCACCCCTCATGTAGAAGTTCCATGTTTAGGAGAGACGGGTCAGTCTTGCTGAGCCTTCGTGCTCACTGCTTGTGTTTGAAGCTTTTGCAGGGTTCTATGAGGAAGGGACTCCCGAGGAAGAGACGGAACCCCAAGAGGGGAACCCCGTCAAGTGGGAGTCGTGCACGCCGCCGTGTTAGTGTGCGTGTGTGCTAGCAAGGACACGTTCATGGGCTGAACGTGAACTTGATGCATAGTCTACGCCCGTGAGTGTAGACTGGACATATTTTGCTGTAAAAATGTTCATAAACTGGTTTATGTAATAAAATATTTGCTTCCACTTTGTACCTTTGATGTGTATTATCAGGTGCTGTGCAACGCAGCACCCCTCAGCGTGATCCTGGCTCGACAAGACCGTGGGGTCGTGTCAGTGCTGGTATCAGAGCTCGCTTGAGGTTTAACGCACTACAAAGGTCATCTTTTTCAAAAATCCAGTGAAGAATGAGTTAGTAGCCAGTATAAGGATGTTATTAGCGTATAGAAAGTGGCAGACTAACCTATTTGACTATGTCGGAAAATCGTGCATCTCGGGATGTGTATGTCTTGGGGGTGCACGTAAGCGCTGTCCACCAGTGCGCACAAGCTGAAAGGTGGAGCCCCACGGGTGGCAGGTAACCCGACCCGCTTTAATATCCTCTACGACTCTTCATGTCGTTTGGGGTATTCGAGCAACATCTGTCCCTGGCGTGCGTGGTGCAATTTGGGAGACCCCGTCACGTGGTCTGAAACGTGAACACGTAACTCAAGGCGTGTTTAGCTTGAGAACATCCGGGCGAGTGATGACGGCCGGGTGTACGAGCTGTATGGATACCGGGTTCGGTGTGCAGCCGAGTCTGACGATTGTTTGAGTTTCTGCAGGTAGTCTAACCACGAAACAGTAGACATGTAGCATCCGTGTGCGAGTGACGTTTAGTGCCACTGAATTAACGAAGCCGGCTAAGTGCGGTGTAGGTTTTTCTTTGTGAGGACGTAGTACCGACATGATCTGGTGACGCATCGACGTCACACTACACTAAATGAACAAATTCATTGTAAAATTTGAAAGTTTTAACCTGGAGTATTAAAACTTTTCTGTAACCTCTTCCCTTAATCAGGATATTCAAAGTTAACAAGTTTTCAACTTATAGGTTGCTAAGGACAGAGCACTCTGTTTTCAGCTGAATTAAGGCTGAAGTTAATCAGAGGTTAGAGGTTGAGTTATTTGGAGGTTGGGGTCATATGATACATTTCTGGAAAGCTATGGAAGATATTTACAACTCTTCTGTTGAGGTCCGGAGGTGTTTCATCCCTTAACCAATCGAAAAATGCAGTAGGGTTGAAACTGTCCAGAAAACAGGGCAGGGCAAAGACTCTCTGTAAACTCTCTGTAAATTGAGTATAACTTCCTGCATAAAAATCCAAAAATAGAAAATGGTTCTGGAAATCTTATGAGATGGTTTACAACTTTGTAACCGAAAGTTTTGTTATATTGGGAACAGAATTAACTGGAATTCTTGGATCAAATTAGTACCAAAGCAGGGAGGTGCTGTCCAATTTTCTCCAGAAATTCTGTTAACTTTGACCTATCATAACTTTTGAACCAGGACAGATCTTAGGCCAAGCAAATACTTTCTGGAAATCTATTAAAGTTAGCTTTAACTTTGGTGTTGAGATACAGAATTCGTTTTTCCTTTAACAAGGCCTAAATAAGGTTGAGATAGAAACTGATCAGTGCTGTCATGTTGAACAGCAGATCAGCAGTCAAATTTGCTTAAAATTTGAACTATGTTTCCAAGTTTATGGGTTCAATGACATGTATTATGTTATAACTCAATGGTTTACTGTTTAAATAAATATTTGACATTTATCAAATATATTTTTACAGATGACAGCAGATAAGCAGTTGGAGAACGGGTGGGTGGTGTCCCACTGTTCTCACCACAGTGGCTATCCGGAAGCATTGAGGCATATGCTTCAATATTCGGGTACAACCAGATGCCGCAGTACATCGCCAAAGAAGAAGGCGAGGAGGGGAACAAGACGTGGACAATCCATGTCGAAGTCCCTGCAGGACCTACGCCACCCGGTTGGGTGCCGTTCACCGTCACGGTGAGAGGTAGGCAATACTGAAGGGATGTGGCAACTGGCAGCCCGTGATACCATGTCACGTTTCTGCCAGCTACACGTGAGAGCGATGGAGGGCACTCCATACGTGCTCGTTCCGGTAGAGGGACGGGCTCATCATGTGTGGGAAGGAAGGTACCGTGAGGCAGCCGATCCGGGTTGCCCAAGGTACAGTCCCGCGGAGGCAAACCTTAGCCTCCAGATGAGGGCGGGAAACGCCGTGATGGACAGCCAAGCTGTTCATACGGAGCATCTCGCCGCAAAGCTCAAGGAGAGCACAAGCCATGGAGACCATTTCGAGAGTTCTCAAAGCGCACTCCACAATGTGCTCCTTCCGACGATCAAGCGACTGAATGAACAGCACAATCAGTTGCATCGTCTGAAGAAGGCAAAGAAGAGCCGTGTTGACATCGCGGTGTTACAAGAGCTGGTGCAGACTCTAACCCAGCAAAATGAGGACCTTACTCAAGAGCGGGACGACACTATTGAGGAAGGGCAAGGCTGGGAAGAAGACTACAACCAAGCCATGGACGAGGTGCATGCATTGCAGGACCTCGTACCTCCGGTATTGAGCATACCGGTGGTCTTGGGCCTTCCAGCAATGAGAGAACCTGAGATGGGAGAAGAGGTGGTAGATCCAGAGCCACCAGCAGTGGTACCGGAGGTGGACGACCCACAGGAGGTCGAGTTCTACTCCGAGTAGGGGGTTACAGTTGCCAAGTAGGGTAGCTAGAGTAGTGTAACCCAACTTTTGTAATCGGTGACACGTCGTGTAGGCAGTAGCATATGTATAGGTAGTGACGACATGAGCACGACTTCTCGGAGACCCGAGAATAATGTATCTTGTATAAAGTTTATGCTTTATCAATATATTTGAATGTTGTGCAAATTATTCATGTGTCACTTCAATACCTACTATTGCATATGGAATTTTAACTATGACATGTGCTAATCGCTGCTGTTTTGAATTTCAGAATGACTCGTACTCGTGCCAACCCGGACGTTGGGGGTACTAGCCAAGGGGGAGAGACCTCCCAACCGCCTCCAATGACTCCTCGGGACAGCAGCAGCAACAGCAGCAACAGCAACAGCAAACACCGCCACCGCCACTGCCAACGGTTACATTGGCCGACATCGTCACGGCAATGGCGGGTTCACATCAGCAGCACACGTAGTTGCTGCAAACTCTTATCGCCAATACGTCTCGCCCAGAGAGACGTCAAGACCGTGAGGAGCATCAACAGAGCTCCTACTCCGACTTCCTAGCGACTCATCCCCCGGTATTCTCAAGGGCGGATGAACCTCTTGACGCGGACAACTGGCTCCGCACAATAGAGATGAAGTTCGGGCTGCTCCAAATAAGCGAGCAGCGCAAGACTCAGTTCGCGGTCCAGCAGCTCCAAGGATCCGCGAGCGCGTGGTGGGAAAACTTTTGTGCTTCACATCCCACCGACCGAGTTATGACCTGGACGGAGTTTCGGACGGCCTTCAGGGCCTATCACATACCGCCAGGTCTGATGAATAGGGAGACGCAGGAATTCCTACACCTGCAGCAAGGGAGCCAGAACGTGCAGGAATACTCCAGGCCGTTCAACGACTTGCGCTCTACGCGTCGTATCACGCCAATACCGACGAGAAGCGACGGGACCATTTTTACCAGGGGCTTAACTCGCTCCTGAAGGACAAGTTGGCGATGTTCAATCGTGGCAGCCTCAACAACATCATTGATGCTGCGATTGTTCAGGAGGACTCCGGCAAGGAGTTAGCGGCGGCGGAGATGAAGCGAAGCGCGCCGCAAAGCAGCGGAGAGGGAAGCGGTCCCTCCCAGAAATTTCGGATGGTGAATCGCCCACCATCAGGTCCACGCTGGCAGCCACCCCAGATGTCGATGCCGTTCCGCAGTCGGCCATACTCTTCACCGGCATTCAGGCCAGCACTGCCAGTACCACCTCCGCAACAACAACAGCAGCAGCGGGCGATCCCGCGTGCGTATGCACCACAGCAGCGCATGCCGGACTTTCGTCCCCCAAGCACCGCACAAGCAGCGGCCACATGTTACAAGTGTGGTCGTCCAGGACACTTCGCCAGCCGTTGCCCAGAGAGGCAAGGCGGCGGAGTTGCACCGCAATTCCCGGGGAGGAATCAGCCCCGGAACCCCACCAATGCGTGGCGGGCAAACCCTAGGCCGGCACTGTCCACCAGCTTGCCATAGAGGACGTTCCGGAGGGTGAGCCAATCCTTGCGGGTATGTTCCAACTCCACCAGCATCCCGTCATAGTATTGTTTGATTCAGGTGCCACGCATAGCTTCATTAGCCAATCTTTCATTGATAGATATAGCTTGCAAATACTACCCACCGATAGTCCTTATGTGATCTGTTCACCGGGTGGGAAAATTTCAGCAAGCATGATGGTCCCAAAAGCGCCATTGTGCTTAGAGGGTAGAGTTTACCCTACGTCTCTCATAATCTTAGAGGGACAAAAGGTCGATGTCATCTTAGGGATGTCGTGGTTAACCCGCCACGGCGCTGTTTTAGACACCGTCCTCTGAGTTGTGCACTTAAACTCAGAAGTGCACAAATCTCACTCCTTATTTCTGGACAGTCCAGAAATAAAACTTCCAAGTGTCTATCAATCCACCACCATGAGATTGGAAGATATTCCAGTAGTCCGAGAGTTCCCTGACGTATTCCCGGACGATTTGCCGGGGATGCCGCCCGATAGAGAGGTGGAGTTCAAAATTGAACTTGCACCGGGAACCATGCCAATATCCCGAAGGCCGTACAAGATGGCGCCCAAGGAGTTGGCTGAACTGAAGACTCAGCTCACGGACCTCTTGAAGAAGGGTTTTATTAGGACGAGCTCCTCGCCATGGGGTTGTTCGGCATTATTTGTAAAGAAGAAGGATGAGACGTTGCGGCTTTGCGTGGACTATCGTCCGTTAAATGCCGTAACCATCAAGAACAAGTACCCGTTGCCACGGATCGACATGTTGTTTGATCAGTTGGTCGAAGCAAAGATCTTTTCCAAGATGGACTTAAGATCCGGGTACCATCAGATTAAGTAAGGGCGGAGGACATTCCGAAGACAGCTTTCTCGACGAGGTACGGACTTTATGCGTACCTGGTCATGTCCTTCGGCCTCACCAATGCTCCAGCTCACTTCATGTACTTGATGAACTTGGTATTCATGCCGGAGCTGGACAAGTTTGTCGTGGTCTTCATCGACGACGTCCTGGTATATTCCAAGTCGGAGGAAGATCACAAGAAGCATCTGTGTATAGTCTTGCAACGGCTGCGGGATCACAAGCTATACGTGAAATTCAGCAAGTGTGAATTATGGATATCGCAAGTGCCTTTCCTCGGGCATATCGTCTCAGTGGAGGGTATTGCTGTAGACCCGAGCAAGATCACTCAAGTGCTGAATTGGAAATCCCCGAGAACTGTTCACGAGGTACGGAGTTTCCTCGGACTCGCGGGATATTATCAGAGGTTCATTCCGAACTTCTCATAGATTGCCAAGCCTATGACAGAGCTGCTAAAGAAGGCTACCAAATATTTTTGGAGTCCAGCATGTGAAGCGGCATTCGAGGCTTTAGTTAAGCACCTAACATCAGCACCGGTTTTGGCGCAGCCAGACACAACAAAACCATTCGATGTGTACTGCGATGCATCCGGCATCGGGCTCGGATGTGTGCTGATGCAAGACCGCAGAGTGGTCGCGTATGGGTCACGGCAGCTTAGAAACCATGAGCAGAATTATCCAACTCACGACTTGGAGCTCGCTCCCGTGGTACTCGCACTCAAAATGTGGAGGCACTACCTACTCGGTAACCTCGTACATTTATATACCGACCACAAGAGCTTCAAGTACATATTCACTCAGAAGGAGCTCAACATGAGGCAGCGAAGATGGTTAGAATTGATAAAGGATTACGAAATAGAGATCCATTATCATCCGGGCAAGGCAAACATAGTGGCAGATGCGCTGAGTCGCAAGTCACACGTCAGCAATATGACCATCATACCGTTGGAAGAGAGCGAACCACCACTACATGTGATTCCACACGGAGCTCTCTACAACCTTGCTTTGATCCCCACCATCCGTGAAGAAATAGCGGCAGCTCAGAAACATGACAAGGGCATGTCGCATTTGCGGAGACGTGTAGACAGTGGGGAGCTGAAATGTTTCCGGAAGGACGGAAACGGCGTCCTATGGTTCAAGGACCGGATCGTCGTACCCAGTAACACAGAGCTACGGAAGAAAATTTTTGATGAGGCTCACTTATCAAAATTTTCTATTCAACCTGGCAGCAACAAAATGTATCAAGAACTTAGAAGCAAGTTTTGGTGGACACGGATGAAGCGGGAGATCGCGAAGTACGTGTCCGAGTGTGATACATGTCGAAGGGTGAAGGCAGATCATATGTGAAAACCGGGACTGCTACAACCACTGCGCGTTCCTGCCTGGAAGTGGGAAGATGTGAGCATGGACTTCATCGTCGGTTTACCCACCACCTTTCAAAAACATGATTCTTTGTGGGTGATTGTCGACCGGCTCACCAAAGTTGCCCATTTCATCCCGGTCAACACCAACTACAACGCCAAGAAGTACGCTGAACTGTACATCTCACGGATCCTATGCTTGTATGGCTTACCCCGTACCATCATATCGGATCGGGGCACTTTATTTGTGTCCCGTTTTTGGGAGCAGCTACACGCTGCATTGGGGACGAAGCTGATCCGTAGTTCATCCTACCACCCGCAGACGGACGGGCAAACCGAGCGGGTAAACCAGATCCTAGAAGACATGCTACGAGCTTGCGCTATCAACCACGGCAAGAATTGGGATGATCACTTGCCGTTAGCCGAGTTCTCGTACAACAATGGGTACCAAGACAGCATGAAGATGGCGCCCTACGAGGCGCTATACGGGAGAAATTGCCGCACACCATTGAATTGGTGTGAGTCTGGCGAAAGGGTTACCTTCGGGATTGACCTTGTCAACAACGCGGAAGAAAAGGTTCGACTGATTCAAGCGAACCTAAAAGCCACCCAATCCCGTCAGAAACAGTATGCGGACCGGAGAAGACGCCCATTGCAGTTTGATGTCGGAGATCACGTATACCTACGTGTGTCTCCAATGAAGGGCATAAATAGATTCGGGGTGAGAGGAAAGTTGGCACCCCGATTTATCGGTCCATTCCAGATTACCGAAAGATGTGGATCAGTAGCATACCGGCTGAGTTTACCAGAAGCACTTTCTGGTGTGCACGACGTCTTTCACATTTCCCAGCTGAGGAAGTGTCTCAAGCTATCTACTACCGTTCAGCTGGAGGACATTGAAGAACTGCAACCGGATCTCACCTATCAGGAGGAACCGGTTCAGATTATTGATGAGAAGGCCCGAACCACACGCAACCGTACGTTGTGGTTCAACAAGGTTCTATGGAGTAATCACTATGTGGATGAAGCGACATGGGAGAGCGAAGGATTTCTTGGCGCTAACTACCCCGACTTTTTCACATCGCATATCCGGTAATTTTCTACCGTCCTCTCTCTCATTTTCACCTTATAATCTCGGGACGAGATTCTTTTAAGGGGGAAGGAATGTAAGGGCCTCAGTTTTTGATATATGTTTGAAGTGTTCATCACCACACACACACCTCATTTGAAGAAAGTTGATGAACACATTTGAAGAGCATGTAACCACCATCAACATGCTCATGAGAGAATAAACTCACAAATTGCAAGAGTGGTATTTCCCACATGTAATATATAGGGGCTGGGCATATGAAAAACTCCTACCCATTTCTAGGAATGTCCATGCCAAGTTTTACCCAAATTCAAAACCTTTTGAGGTCATTTTGGCATAGCTAGAAAGAGGGCAGTTTGAAACTATATTCAAATTCAAACTGTTTTTATCCCATGAATTCAAAAGTGGGAGACATATTCTTACTCAACACATTTTTGTGAGCTCACACACCAATTTTCACTCCATTTGGAGTTGATCTTGACATGAGCTAAGTGGGGCAAATTCAAAGTTTATTTGAATTTCAAACTGAACATGTGCTGAAATTTATCCAAACCAAACCCAATTTGAATTCTAGTCAATTCAAATGGCTCAAAGGTTGATAATTCAAATCACCAGGGGCTTTATGGGGATTACTGTTTACAACAGTGATAAGGAGTTAATTTCAGAGGTTAAAATTGAGGGTGGGACCCACATGTCATAGAGATAAGAGTGAAGACTTGCACACAAAGTCACAGCCTCGGTGGGAAATTCCACCGAGCAGCTGCCGGTTCAACGCCACCAAGAGCTGCCCGTGCGCCACCGAGGAGGAGCAGCGCCACCAGCTGCTTCCCGCTTCCACACGCGAGCCCAGGGTCGGTCCCGGGGTCCTCTTAAGGCGTTCCACCGAGGTGATCATCGCTCATTTCTTTCTCCTCAGTGCACACCGAGTCCCCCGGCTTCCGCCTCTCTGCTCGATCGGGAAACCATGAAAACATCACGCCCCCTCCTTCCCCGAGCTGCTAGGCAGAACCCTGAGGTCGCACTCCACTTCCCCGACGCCAAAAACCCCGAGCTCCGGCCTCCCTTGCCCGAGAACGATCGCCACAGCGGCGACCTAACCTCAGCCGAAGGTTAGGCACTCGTGGAAAGCGTTCCACAGGGGATTTCATGGGTCAGCAAGAGCGGCAACAGGAGCGCGCGACCACCGTGTTGCTCTCCTCCAAGTCTTCAAGCAAATCGTGAAGAATCCGCTACGAATTTCCAGATTTTACTCCGGCGGTCTTAAACCGAGCTTCTGGTACGGATTCTTGGAATTCCCACTCTATGATCCTTCTTATGTTATCAAATCTTGCACATAGGCGCTGGACTAGCCGGCGATCAATTTCCTTTCTGCATCCGTGGTATGAAACCGACTAGGAGAGACGAATTTTGAGTTTAATCGGGGACGTTCATGGCGGGCACGATCGGTCACACGGTGCCGACCAACTTGCCGCCATTTTTGAACACCTTTGAAACCTTGTCGAGCTTCCTAGAGGTGTACTGATGCTGTAGAACCGATTGTTCGAGGTCGTGGCGGGTTAGAACCCACGGCCGACGGTGCCGAACCTCAACCGAGGCTGCCGCACGTCGCCGGGCTATTTCCGGTCACCGCCAACTCGAACTGACACCACTGACGTGTTCCTTGACGTCGATAACCCCCTGGCGGTGAGTTTCAGACCGTGCGATGGCCGGCAGCAACAATCCGGCGAGCTCCGGGTCTGCTCCGGCGAGGGGAGGCGGCGCGGGCGCGAGGGCGCGTCGGGAGGAAGAAGAAGAACGCGGGGCCCGGTCATCAGCGACTTAAAAATTTTAATCGGGATCGGGTGCGGCTGGGATCCGTTGTTCTGGCGTGCAGGAACCCCGCGGACCACGGTGTGCTGACGCCTCAGCGCGCGACACGTGTCCCCGTGGCCCACCCGCAAGTTTAAACTTTTCCCCGATTTTCAGATTTCATTCAAACTTCAAATCCTCATAACTTGGGCTAGGAAACTCCAAATCGAGTGAACCAAATTTTGTTGGATTACGCTCTCTGAGTACTTTCCATCAAATCAAGTTTCACTTCATGAAAATCCTTATTTCTCAAGAATTAATTCCTCAAAGTTTAAACTGTTGTGGAATTTTAACTGGAGAATCCCTTGGAGGAAAATTCTGAAATTCTGCTGGGATGTTCACCAAAATATCCCTGAACTACCATAAAAATTTCAGGTCCATTTGAGCTCAGTTGATCCATCTAATAGTGTGATTAGTGAAACTGTTCCAGAGAAAATAGAAAATGTTCAGAAACATTTTCAGAATTTTCTCTGAAATTGTTTAGCTCATATCTTTAGCTAGAAACCTTCAACTTAAGTGAGACCAACTCCATTAGAACCCTCTGAAAATCTAGTTTTCAGAAAGACATAGTTTGTTTCATGAAAATCCTTAGAACACCCTAAAAGCCTTCAATTAAGCTCAAGTACATAATTAATTGTGGAGGGCTCAAATGAGCTTTGCTGCAACTAAAACTTGACCAAGTCTCTGTTTAGGTTGTAACCAAGCCACAGTAAAAGTTTCACAGTCATTGGGTCTGTATAGTAAGAGTTATAGACTTCATAAGTTTAAATTCAAGCAAATGCATTTAAATTAATACATATACGTGTATATCATGTAGTCGCTAAGGTCGAGCAGGAACCCGAAGTCCTAGACTTCGTTACTCCGCAGGAGCAGCTAGCCTACGACCAAAAGAAGCAAGGCAAGCTCCGATTTGCATTAACCATTTTACAAATTTTTATTGTTTTGAGCACTTACTTGAGTATTATGATACCTTGCATTAGAGTCTTGTTTGGAAACCAATCTGCATAGCCAAGAAAACCATGGGTTGGGTTTAGGATTTGCAAACCCCGTTAGCTACGGCAATACTAAGATAGTGTAGGATTCGGTACAAGTCGAGTAGATGGAACTACTCGCGAGAATAGGCTAGAGGCACTCGACTCGGGTAGAGATAGCACATGATACACATGGCAAGAAGAATGAGACCGAGCGGAGAGTAAGGGCAGCAGGACTTTGGGGCCTGTGTGCTATAGCTCCGCTTATGTCGATTGAGGACTGAGCCGTGTGTGGGCCTGTCGAACAAGCTAGAACAGTACCGAAGACCTACCGGCTATATGGGAACCGGGAAACCGATGTAACTCGGGTAGCTGGGTGTTGAGGCATAGCTGGTCGTTCAGAGGGTAGGTTGAGAGCTCGAGGTGTAAATCGGCTGGCAGCACTGAGATGCGCGTGCAGAGACCTCTTGCTCGGGACGATTGGACCGGTTCAACATTTGGCTAACGGGTGAAAGGTAGTTGCGTACGGCGTCCGTGATGGTTTTTGTAGGCAACATCGAGTACGGGCGTATGTGACGGGTTGTTCGGGTAACCCTGCAGGTGTAAATCAATTATAATCGCCTTCCCTCATGTTCAGTGAGTACCACTTGTTCACTGTACTGTGACGTAGAAAGAACAGGCTAGTCACATGTTAAAATGTTGCTGATTGAATGATGGACATTGATTTTTAATGATATGCTGTAGTTTAGAGCTAATTAAAGTTTTTTTCAACTTTGGGCAACGTACATGAGAGAAATGTGTTTCTTGTTTGATTGCGGCTCTTTCATGTGCCTTAGCGTAAGGTTCTCCACAACCTGCTGCTAAAACCTGAAAGTAAGGTTCCACTAATTAGGCGAGTCCTTTGCAACTTGTTTTTATCTCATGTACACATCACCTCTCATGTAGAAGTTCCATGTTTAGGAGAGACGGGTCAGTCTTGCTGAGCCTTCGTGCTCACTGCTTGTGTTTGAAGCTTTTGCAGGGTTCTATGAGGAAGGGACTCCCGAGGAAGAGACGGAACCCCAGGAGGGGAACCCCGTCGAGTGGGAGTCGTGCACGCCGCCGTGTTAGTGTGCGTGTGTGCTAGCAAGGACACGTTCACGGGCTGAACGTGAACTTGATGCGTAGTCTACGCCAGTGAGTGTATACTGGACATATTTTGCTGTAAAAATGTTCATAAACCAGTTTATGTAATAAAATGTTTGCTTCCGCTTTGTACCTTTGATGTGTGTAGCGAATACGAGATGGTATTCGTGAGTGGTAGCGAATACGAGATGGTATTCGTGAGATGGTAGCGAATACGAGAAGGTATTTGTGAGCAAAGATGAAAAAGATTAATGTCTGGTTGAGACATGGAAAGTGATGAACATAATGGAGGTATGTTGGTATTTTAATACATGTTGGGATTACGTTCACTTAAAGCTGAGTTGCTGTTTTTATCGTGTTTTGCGAAATAAACTTTGTTTTCTGCAATGAGCCATTTTATACCTTCCTTGTTGTGAGCTACATATCATATTTTCCCGCACTTGCTGAGTACATCATTGTACTCAAACTTGCATTATTACTTCATCATCAGCAACAGGATAGGAATACTATGAAGACCACGTGGAGGATTATGCGTGTAATCTGTCCTCAACCTTGCCTGTGGGGATGGAGTAGAGATGGAGCCACTGCTGCTGCTTAGTTTGCTTCCGTACTAGTTAGAAGACTTCCGCTGCTAAGATTTAGACTTCCGCTGCTAAGATAAGACTTCCGCTCTTAGAATGAGTCCAAGACTCATATTGTTATAAACCCTGTTATTCGTGGTAATATATATTCTGAATTCAGTTTTTGGATGATATGTGTATGTGTGATGAACATCCTGGGCACACATATGCATCAGTTCTCGGTTCTATGGTTTTTCCACAGAACTGGGGCACCACACGTATCGTCCTCGGAGCTCACCTCCGAGGAGAAGGGAGGTCCGACGCTGTTGGACACGTGTCGACCTTGGAGCTCGTCTCTGAGGAGAAAGGAAGTCTGGCGCTGCTGGACACGTGGCACTCTTGGAGCTCGCCTCTGAGGAGAGGGGAGGTCCGGAACTGACACGTGGCACTCTCGGAGCTTGCCTCTGAGGACAGGGGAGGTTCGGAACTGACACGTGGCACTCCCGGAGCTCGCCTCTGAGGAGAGGGCAGGTCAAGCGCTGACATGCGGCGCACATGGAGCTCGCCTCTGAGGGAGAGGGAGGTCGCGCCCGCTAGACACGTGGCGCACGCGGAGCTCGCCTCTGAGGGAGATGGAGGTCCCGCCCGCCA
This sequence comes from Neostapfia colusana, assembly GCA_030760725.1. NCBI lineage: Eukaryota > Viridiplantae > Streptophyta > Magnoliopsida > Poales > Poaceae > Neostapfia > Neostapfia colusana. Next base: position 106,854,602 of record JASWHV010000003.1, read on the forward strand.
GACACGTGGCGCACCCCGAGCTTGTCTTTGCGGAAAAGGGAGGCCAGGCCCCCGCTGGACACGTGGAGCCTTCAGAGCTTATCCCTGCGGAAGTATGAGATTCTTAAGCGGTTTTTCTCCTGTGCGTGCTGGAATACCCGGTACTGAGGAAACCGCCACGAATTCCACGTTTCTACCGCACCAAATCAATTGAAGATAAGTTGTTAAGGTCCAGAAACAAGTTGAATAGGACTCTTATTTAAATCCAATCAGTATAGGACTCTTCTTTTCCTCTTATAAATAGAATCCAAAACCTCTGGCCGCAACCCCACGTACCTATTTTTCCACCTCCCGAGTCGACGACTTGGAGGTCCTAGCCCCCGACTCGGCGAGTTAACCCCCTTCGCTAGAGTTCAGCCACCGGTGAGACCGCCGACAAGCCCCGTCACGCTCGCTGTTGCCGGAAGAGAGCCAACGATCTGTCCTTCTGCCATTGCTAGGAGGAAGGCCGAGGTAGGTCTTCATTACCACCTTACGACATCATCGCGGTTTCTTCGCATCTGTTCCTTCGGACAGAAGCTTTTTCCTGTGGACAGATCATGTGTTGATCGGTTTTTGATGATGAAATTGATCTAGATCTTGAGTCAAGATCATCACCACGTCCACACTTGATCCTTACATCCTTGTTCACCATAAAACCCCATGCAAGCCATTAAAACATGCAAGAACATGAACTGAACTAATGAAACTGCACCATAGGATTAGCATGCACCTACACAATTGCATCTTAAAGTAAAGTTTGTGCATGATGATTGATTGCTATGAATCTTGTATGTGCGTGATCATGAGTAGAAGGACAAGCTCAGGGAGCTATCTACGAAGAACTACAGCACCAAGACTTCGAGACACGTGAGCAACAAAAGCCACAGGAACAAGGCAAGTTCCCCTTGACCATATTGATCCCATGTTTTTGGAACAGTTTTTGTTTGCGAAAACGTGTGTGTGATTGAGTCAACTTGATGGGAAAACCCTTTTATAGGAGTTTACTAGTTTTGTTAACCACCATTGTAGCCGGGAAAGTTGAAGAGTCGGGTATGGTCGTTTTTGCTTTTTTGCTTCGCTGAGTCCACGGGATATGGGAAGCGAGATAGAATGTGTCTAGCTACTGCACTCATATGAAAAATGATAATAAGAACTTGATGTTGATAATGAACATGAATCGGGGGAGATCTAGGCAAGCTTGGTTCGTGGATGTGGTAGAATGAGATGGTGGTTTACTTGCCGTAGATCTAAGGACCGGTTCATGTCAGCACATGCCATGAAAACAGTGCCACCACAAGGCAAAATATGGGTGCGGCTTAGCTGACTAATTAGGTAAGTTACTAGATTGTTATGGACCGTGGAAGGCACGGGGAATGGGAGTCGAGAGAGAACTGCCCTAGGAACTGCATGGCACAAGAGGGGGCCCGTAGGTGGAAGAATGGTGATTAGAGCCTACTGGTGAAACCTTAATGAGTCCATACATCTAGTAGCCCCTTTGTAAAGGCTATTTTGTGATATCATGACCATACACCGACAGTTGTGTACTGGTATAATGGAGGTTCTGCAGTCAGCGACGGGTGATGAAATCACAAACTTGTGGGTAAAGTGGTGCCACCTCTTAAGAGTGTAAAACTATCATGATAGACATTCTTACGGTCACAAGCGCCTGGCCAACTCACATAATTAGATGGGATGGTTTGGGATGGATGGTTATATGGATGGTTATTGGTATGTTTATTGGTATGGTTATGGTTTGGTCTTGGTAATGAGAATGGTTTCAGGACTGTCGAGTCATGACAATGAGTTTTTGTTCGGTTATATGGTTATGAGATGGATATGAACATGAGATGGTTATTGATATCATGAGCATGAGAAAAAGTTAAGAAAGATTATGGTGGGATGAGACATGGAAAGTGGTGAAATATGAAGGAGGTATGTTGATGTTTTAATTGGATTTATGTTGGGATTAAATTCACTTAAAGATTGTTCCATGTTTTTATCATGTTTGTGAAATAAACTTTGCTTTTCTGCAATAAGCCTTTTATATCCTACCTTGTTGAAAGCTACATGCCATACTTTTCCCGCACTTGCTGAGTACGACATTGTCACACCCGGTTTCTCCGAAGAACAACCGAGCGAATATCACATGTATGCCAGGATCATTTTCTCATACATGTGATGACAAATAGTGAAGCATCATTAATTACATGCCATGTGTCGAATATAAATAAGTCTTACATAACATATGTCTCGATGGACGATAATAAGTTCATAACATGTAAATAAAATTGCAGCGGAATATTATTCTTGTGGGCCCCGTCACAGGAGTTGCCCGGGGACTCCATGAACCTAAAATCCTTCTTCAGGTCCGAAGTCTTGGTCATTGAACACTACATCATTCTCTTGACCTGAGCAGCAATATAAACCAACAAATATACAAGTTTGAGTACCGTTGGTACTCAGCAAGTGTGGGAAAGTTATGTCATGCATGGCTAGAGCAAGGAGAGGTTGAACTCATGGTTAAAGCACTACGCAATTATTACCTACCACCTTAGCTTATTGAGCACCTACATTACTACAGAGGTGAAATGGTCCCAATCTCCCATCCCATCGTCATAATCAAATAACCATAACGTCATTTCAAATGTTAAGCTCCCCGCTTAACATCCACAACTTCCAAAGTCATCATCCTCTAATCATGAATACGTCCAAGCCGCTCTTGATCGTGAGCATGGCTGTCATGACAGTTTTGACTCTGCAGAGTTTGCACCACTGTACCCACATGTAGTAATTTCATCCCCCGTTGTTGGGTGGACTAAAAGAACCTCCATTATGCCAGTGGCCACGAACCACATTCACACTTCCCAGGTGTGTAGCCAGGAGATCACTACGAAGCCTTTACAAAGGGATTCCCGACGAGCGTGGGCCCACTGAGGTTTCACCCCTAACAGCATACAAGAGGCTCTAACCCCGCTGCAGTGGCCCCCTCTTGAGCCTTGCGGTTCATATGGTAGTCCAGCTGACACCTACTCCCTGCACCATCCAACACACCCATACTACGCCAGGGATACACCTCATTAATTGGCCAAGCTGCCCCATCTCAGCATGTGGCTGGCACGGTAAAGCCAGGTTACATGCTCCATGAACCGATCCTTAGGATCCAGGCAAGTACCAAACACAAACCCGAGTCTCATGAACCCAGCACCAACCAAATCATCCAACTTGCCTCAATCCCTATCTCTACATAACTCATAATATCTCATTCAAGAGTAAGTTAAATAAATTGATGATCTCATATCCCAATTATCCCATTCTAAGCATGGCTAAGCATAGTAATAAATGACATGATAAAATAAATCCCAACCCAAGCTATAAGGAAACAAGGTAATGCAATTCTAGGGAAACTTCCTAGCATGGGTTTCATATTTCAATTGACAATGCAAATAATTCTATCTACACATCCTAGTATAGGATCAAAGTGGTCAAGGACACTTGCCTTCTTCTTGCTGCTTTGAGAATGGAAAGTCTTGGTCTTGGAAGGGGAGAACTTGCTCTGGGGCAGGTTCTACTCATGCCAATTCACATAGCAAAAGAAAACACAATCCATAAGACATAGTTCACACTTTCACTTCATGCAAAACACACATACATACCTATGAAAGTCATTCACATTTCTAAGTGTTGGGGGTTACTCTACATGTGTTGATTTTTGGCCTACATGCACTTTTAAACATATGTATATGAATTCTAACTTTTGTATTCAGATTTTTATTTGCACACTATATATATGAATTTCAATTCTAAACAAATTCTTTATATTCAATTAACACACTCTTTAGCTACCAAGTTTGCATGGAAGGTAATTTCCTATTCCAAGTGGGTTTTTAAACCTTCTACCAAATCCCAAACTGAAGTCTTTGGATTTGGAGACTTCATTTATCATTTTTTAATTATGCATACCTATTTTTCCTTTATTTTCCAGATTTATTTTCTATGCCTAAAACTGAGTTTTAAATATTAAATAGTAGGGCATAACATCTAAGCAGAATAGGTTCTGATCCAATATATTAAATAATATGTTTTTGAACTTCTCCTCTGATGTGAACTAATTTAAATTTATTTTACCAATTTTCAGAATTATTCATTAACCTAAAAATGTGTTCCTAGAAATAATATATATGAACAACACCCAAACAGATTTCATTTCAGCCTAAAATTTATTTTCAGTTCATTCTAAAGTTTTCCAAGTGTTAGTAGAGTTTAAACTTGAATTAGCACATGTGTTTGTCTTTCATTTTAAATTTAAATCCTAGTCACACATTCAAATTTCTAAACTTAAATACCATATAGGGTCAAAAAGGTAAGTTCACCCTAATATAGGGTCCAATTTATTATTTTACAAATTTCCAGGGGTCTAAATATGCATAACAGAGGGGTTTTGCTAATTTTTATTATGTCCAGGGCTAAAACTGATTTTTAATTGAATTTACATGAATTTCTGAAGTTCCAGGGGCTAGATCAGAAGTTTCCGGGGCTAGCTCGTATTTTCCGAGATCACCAGGGGGTAGCACGTAAGAATCCCGGCCTTTATAATGCGGGGCTGATGTGGACCGTCCGATTTAAAACAGACGGCTCAGATTAGATCGCCGAACCGGTACGCGCGGGTTTTAATTCTACCGTGCGATTTAAAATAGACGGCGCACAAGCGGCCACGTCGCCCTGGCCGGAGCCAGCCCGTGCTGCCCGGCGGCACGCGGCGGCGGGAGGCGGCGATCTCGCCGGAGAACTTCGGATCTTCGTCTATTCCTCCTAAAACTGGGATTTCATGGCATAGATCGGTAGAGGGGGGGTCGGGGATCTCAGCTCGGGGTTTTTCTTGAGCTCGGAGGCCCTGGAAGGCGGTCGGCGACGAGGTCCGAGATGGAATCGCGGCGATGCTCGTCGGCGCTGTGTCTGGGGCGAAATCTACCGAGTTTTCTGCACCTGCGTGATTCCCCGGAGGCGGTGGAACAGGATCGGCGTGTTAGATCAGAAAACCTGAGCAAAGATCGAGAGAAAACGGTGATCGGAGCTTCGGTTCTCACCGGGAGGAAAAACAGCTGATCGGGTGGGGAAAACGGGGCGACGCCGGCGTTTATATAGACGGGGGAGGGCGGTGTGTCGGTTGTGATCGAGTTTGAGTCTTCCGGGACCAGAATTCGGCTGGGGGACGCGGTTTTCAGGGGGGTAGTTTTGATTCGGGAGAGAGAGGTGTCCCGGGGTCGGCCGATCGCGCGCAAGGAAGAAGATGACGGCGGGCCCCGTGTGTCAGTGAGAGGGAAAAGGGGCGCGCGGCTGCGGGCTGGCGCGGGGGTATGGTGGGCCGGCTGGTGGGTTTCGGCCCACTGGCTGGGGTTTTCTGTTTTTCTTTTTCTTTTTCCATTTCTTTTCTGGTTTTGATTTGAATTTGAATTCCAAATTGAATTCGAATTTCTGCACCACATGCAATACGTCCAAAAATTTTTAAATTCGCCTCTTAACAGGTTTTGGGGTGTTACAGACATGTACTCACCCTTGCATTATCATACAAACATCAGCAACAGAAGAAGAGTACTTCGATAACCATGTGGAGTATTAGGCATGCGAACTACCGTCAACTTGCCTATGGGGATGGAGTTGAAGATGGAGCCACTGCCGTGCTTAGTTTGCTTCTGCTATCGTTTAGAAGACTTCCGCTGCTAGAATAAGTTAGAGACTTCCGCTGCAAGAATAAGTTAGAGAATGATGTAATAAAGTACTTAAACCCTATTATTCGTGGTTATATTCTGAATAGCTTGTGGATTACATGTGTATGTGTGATGAACATCCTGGGCACACATATGCATTAGCTGAGTTCCGTGTTTTACTGGACCGGGTGTCACATTATGTGGCCTAGGAATGATATTTCCTTTAGCCAAAATTGACACTTGCTGAACTTAGCATACAATTGATGCTCTCGCAGTTTCTGCAATGTCAAACTAAAGTGTTCTTCATGTTCTTCTTCGCTTTTTGAATACACCATGATGTCGTCGATGAAAACCACGACGAACTTGTCCAAGTACTCCATGAAGATCTTATTCATGAGGTACATAAAGTATGCAGGTGCATTCGTCAACCCAAATTACATAACGGTATATTCATACGAACCATACCGTGTTCGAAATGCAGTTTTGGGTATGTTGGAGGGCTTAATCTTCAGCTGGAAGTATCCCGACCGAAGATCAATCTTAGAGAAAATCCGGGTGCCTTTTATTTGACAGAATAAGTCCTCTATACGGGGCAGCGGGTACTTATTCTTGATTGTGACTTCGTTAAGAGACCTATAGTCCACAAACATCCTTTGGGTTCCATCCTTCTTTTCTACGAAGAGCACGGGGGATCCCCATGGTGACGAGCTTGGGCGTATAAAACCCTTATCTAGCTGCTCCTGAATTTGCTTCTTGAGCTCCACTAATTCATTAGCAGGCATCCTATATGGCCTCTTAGCTATAGGTGCAGTTCCAGGTACTAAATCAATAGCGAATTCCATGTCCTGATCAGGTGGCATACCGGCAACTCTCTGTGAAAACATCTGAATATGTTTGAACCACCGAAATGCTATCCAATGTCACTTCTTCAATGTGGTTCAGCACTGCCTCCTCGGTTGCAGGTTGGGCTGCCTCAAACTCAATACAAGTACCGTGCTCACTCATCGACTGGCACGGTCCTCTTAGCACATTGAATCACTCCGTTATACATGCTTAACCAGTCCATTCCATGTATTATATCAATCCATTGGGAATCCAAGACAATAAGGTTGGGAAGAAAATCTACCCCCTTATTTTAAGGCTTACTTTCGGACATAGTATATTTGTACGAGCTAAAAATTCAGATATGAAAGAAGCGATTTCCCAACTATATGCATCAAGCTGTATGAACTAAGCAACTCCTTTATTAATTTTAGCCTATATGAGGATTAGAACAAGTGCCGAAGCATCTCACATCTCTCCACTATGTGTGGATGTGGACATTCACCAAAGCGTCCCACAACTCACACCAAGCACACAACTCAAGAAATCATCATAAAAATTCAGCACACCACTCTTATTTAAGCTACTACAATCTAAGCGTTCTTATTACAATCTTTATTCAATGGGGAACCTAGACTTAATCATGAGAACCGGTGCTGTTCTCGCCATGTGATGGGGGTGGTCCATACATGGGCGCACACCATTGTGAGTCGGCAGTCCATGTAGGGATAGATGACGCTGATGCTCCATTTGTTCCCTCGTTGGCACGAGTCTCCTCCTGTTTTTCCAGCAAGTACAGCTTCTTGCGGAGGTAGCGGATCTCTTCTTGTGCGCTTGCATAGCGGTTTCCTAACTCCACGAGCAATCTCTGAGACTTGTCAGCAGCTTGTGGGTTGGAAAGAGCTTCTCTATGGGGTTCAATGATATCCCTTGTACCACTCTTCCGATACGGGTGCAGCTCAAAGGTAGTGTTCTCAAGCTGCTCACGAAAAGCGTAGCACAGTCCGGTGAGTGCATCCCATGCAGCATCATCAATAGCTTCCGCCCTTGTAGCCCTCCATGTGGGTGTGAAGTGCCGTGTGACAACCCCACCGTTAGATAGGATGGTTACCTCAGTCTTCCACTCTTCATGTACGAGACGAGGGACTTTCTTGAGGAGATACTCCGGGTATAGGCTGCAGCAATCCAGGAACTCTCTCAGCTCCTTGGATATGTGTCCTCCTTCCATCTCATCCAACCGGAATTCTTGAACTGAAAGGTGTTGGTGATATGCCCAAGAGGCAATCATAACAATTCGGATAAAGGCCCGATGGATATTTGATCCATAAGAAATTAGGGTACTAATGGGCCTGTGACCTAAAAGCCCATTAGCGCGCCTATAAATATGAGGGGTAGGGTTAGGGGCAGAACACTCCACCACATAGCAGCCCCAGCCGCCGCCCCTCACAGACCAGCCGCCGAAACCCCTGTCGCGTGCGCGGTGCTAGCACACCGACGCACGGCATTCCTCCCTGTACGTGTGGGCTCCGTGGAGGCGCTGCTGTTACTGCTGCGCTGATCGGCTACGACGCGCATCTACGATCCGCTGCACTGCGCGTCTAGTGGTAACGATCCATGACCTTCTTACTCGCATGTTTCATGGGTGATACGGTCGAATTGCTAGAGTAGCGCATCGCCTATTTCCCTACAGTTGTACCAGAGCCCACTTGCGTAGTTTTTGGTCTGGATCTTAGATGCGATCTACTGCAGACAAGTTCATATGATGATTTTTTATAGTTCGGCTTTTGGGGTATGGAATTGGTTAGAGTAGATTGCCATCATATGACTAAAGGATTAGTTCGTGCTCCTTCTCTGCTGTGTGCGCAACCTGTCCCTACCGGCTGGAATCACCATCGGGACTAATAGTGTACATAGCTAACAGATTGAGCCAACAGATCATGGTCATGTGTTGTGATCTTCTCATGGATAACCAGTCACAATGAAAATTGAGGCATTCTGAATGGCTCGGATTTGGGTTGATTTGATCAATTCGATGAGATTTTTATAGTGATTTCATAGATGCGATCTATGTAATTCCGTTTGGTGTTCAGGGTGCAGCCCTGAAACCCGCGGGGGGGGGGGGGGGGGGGGGGCTCCACCCTCGACCCCGCACCCGCTAACCGGCTAGCCGGACCGCCGTTGCTGTCTGCTATAGTGACATCATTAAGTTGTTTCACGATAGACATCGTTCTACGTTTAACTTGTTTTTGCAGGGAATGATGTGAATGGTATGGCCTAAATGTGATGTGATGATCTGTGTGTAAAATTCGTGCAGCCTGCGTGTTGCAAATTTAACACAATCGGGTTGAGGTTGTCACATCATTGTATAACGACCTGCGTGTCACCCTGTGATGCCTGATCTCTCATGTAATATATTTGATAGCTATTAAACGTATTAGCTTCTTTTATATTCATTGAGAGTCCTCAAGCATGATGGCGATGGTGATCACCATTAGAAGGGAGACATGGCGGTGTATATCATGATGGAACCATGGTGATGGAGACCACTATGATCCTAAAGGCCATACTATTCACAGATATAATATGATCGTATGCCTGTGATGTTTTACTATTCTTTTCATGCTTTTCATATGGTAGATGTTTTGTCATGATAGAATAGCTTCCCTCGGAAAAGTTGAGTATTTGATGCCATTTTCCTATAGCTGCACCTATGTTGTTTTGATCGTTGTATGGTAGGTTTGCCAAAGCAAAATACCGTCATCTATCATAATGAATAGGGTGAATGTTGGACATTCACATGCATAGTATTGGTTTACTCAACAAAGCTATCAAAACGCTTTTGGGCTTTATGGCATAGTGTTGGGAGCCGGGGCATTGGATGTCACCCAACAAACAAGAATCGTATAGAGATATGATTAACAATGGTTGTTTACCTATGTCACTAATTTTCTAGCAGTGAAGCCAAAGCTCACTAGAAATTAGTGAATATGGATCTTGGACCACTTCTAGTGAATCATGGGTATTTGATACCGGATCAATAATTCACACTTGCAAATCGTTGCATGGTCTTAGTGAGACTAGAAGATTTGCAAAAGGAGAGTTGGATGTTCGGGTCAGCAATAGAGCAAAGGTTGCTGTCATAGCTGTCGGAACTTATCATTTGTCATTACCCTCAGGATTAGTTTTGGAAGTAAATAATTGTTATTGTATTCCTTCTTTGAGCAAGAACATTATATCTTCTTCATGTTTGGAAGAAGTTAATGGTTATGAGATTATAATAAAGAACAAATGTTGTTCTATTTATTATAATAATATTTTCTATGCTCAATGTCCATTTGTGAATAGATTATATGTTCTTCATCTTGAGGATAAAACAGTCTATAACATTAGGTCGTATAAATGAGAAACGCATTGAGAAACTCCATAAAGATGGTTTGTTAAGTTCATTTTATTTTGAATCACTTGACACATGCGAGTCTTGTTTGCTTGGAAAGATGACCAGAGCACCCTTCACTGGACAAAGTGAGAGGGCAAGTGACTTGTTGGAACTTATACATACTAATGTATGTGGACCAATGAGTTCGGTAGCTAGAGGTGGTTTCCGTATTTAATTACTTTTACCGATGACTTTAGTAGATATGGATATGTCTATCTAATGAGGCACAAGTCTGAATCTTTTGAAAAGTTCAAAGAATTTCAGAATGAAGTACAAAATCAGTTGGGCAAGACAATTAAACTTCTATGATCTGATCGTGGGGGTGAATATTTGAGCCATGAATTTTATGATCATTTAAAACAATGTGGAATTGTTCCACAGTTGACTCCACCTAGAACCCCTCAATGGAATGGGGTGTCCGAGCGGAGGAACCGGACCTTGTTAGACATGGTTAGGTCGATGATGAGCCAGACTGATCTTCCACTATCCTTTTGGGGTTATGCTCTTGAAACTGCTGCATTTACACTAAACAGAGTCCCAACTAATTCTGTTGAGAAAACACCATATGAGATGTGGACCGGGAAACGTCCTGGATTGTCTTTACTCAAAGTTTGGGGATGTGATGCTTATGTCAAACATTTGACGTCAGACAAACTTACTCCCAAATCAGACAAATTCTTCTTTGTGGGATATCCTAGGGAAACTAAAGGATATTATTTTTATAATAAAACGGAGGGTAAAGTGTTTCCTGCTCGCAATGGTGTCTTCTTGGAGAAAGAGTTTCTCTCAAAAGGAGTTAGTGGGAGCAAGGTGCATCTTGAAGAAATTCAAGAAATACCTGAAAATGTTTCGGCACCCTCTAATCCTATACAGGATGTACAAGATGTTGTACAACCACTTGATGAAACACCAGCCCCACGAAGGTGTACAAGGGTACGTTGTGCAACTGAAAAGTTGAAACTCCTAACCACGGAACCACAAAACATGGTATTGTTGGATAATAATGAGTCTGTGACCTACACTGAAGCAATAATGGGACCCGACTCTGAGAAATGGCTTGGAGCCATGGAATTCGAAATAGAATCCATGCATGAGAATCAAGTTTGGAACTTGGTTGATCCAATCGATGGTGTGAGACCGATCGATTGCAAATGGATTTTCAAGAAAAAGACTGATATGGATGGAAAAGTTCACATCTATAAAGCACGATTGGTGGCGAAAGTTTCAAACAAATTCAAGGTGTTGATTATGATGAAACATTTTCGCCCGTCGCTATGCTAAAGTCTGTTCGGATTCTCCTAGCAATTGCTGCATATTTTGATTATGAAATATGGCAGATGGATGTCAAAACAGCCTTTTTTAATGGGAGTCTGACTGAGGATGTGTACATGACACAACCTAAGGGTTTTGTCGATCCTAAAAATGCTAGAAAAATATGCAAACTTCAAAAGTCCATCTATGGATTGAAGCAAGCATCTCGGAGTTGGAATCTATGTTTTGATGAAGTGGTCAAAGGGTTTGGTTTCATCAAGAATGTAGAAGAACCTTGTATTTACAAGAAGGTTAGTGGGAGCGCACTTATATTTCTAGTCCTATATGTAGATGACATATTGTTGATCGGAAATGACATTACAGTACTGGATGCTGTTAAATCCTCATTAAGGAAAAGTTTCTCAATGAAGGATTTAGGAGAGGCAGCGTACATTTTGGGCATAAAGATCTATAGAGATAGATCTAAAAGGTTAATTGGATTAAGCCAAGACACATATATTGACAAGATATTCAATCGGTTCAATATGCAAGATTCTAAGAAAGGTTTCTTGCCAATGTCACATGGCATCACTCTAAGCAAAAGTCAGTGTCCTTCGACGCCTGATGAGCAAAAGAGGATGACAGCGATTCCTTATGCTTCGGCTATTGGATCTATCATGTATGCCATGTTGTGTACACACCCAGATGTATCCTATGCTCTAGGTGTTACGAGCAGGTATCAATCAGATTATGGTGAGGCTCATTGGACAGTTGTCAAAAACATTCTTAAGTACTTGAGAAGAACTAAGGTTGTGTTCCTAGTGTTTGGAGGTGAAGAAGAGCTCGTTGTAATAGGTTACACCGATGCTAGCTTCCAAACAGACAAGGATGACTCTAGATCGCAATCTGGTTTTGTGTTCTGCCTCAATGGAGTGGCAGTGAGCTGGAAAAGTTCCAAGCAAGACATAGTAGCAGATTCAATGACGGAGGCGGAGTATATTGCAGCTTCGGAAGCTGTTTGGATCAGAAAATTTGTTTCTGAGTTGGGTGTTGTTCCTAGTGCTTCCAGACCTGTGGATCTCTATTGCGACAATAATGGAGCCATTGCACAGGCAAAGGAGCCTAGATCACACAAAAGATCCAAACATATACTACGACGCTATCATCTGATTCGAGAGATTATCGACTGAGGTGATGTGAATATATGCAAGGTGCATACGGATTTGAATATGGCAGATCCGTTGACAAAGCCTCTTCCACAACCAAAGCATGAGACGCACACGAGATCTATGGGTATTAGATACTTACATCAGTGATCCTAGTGTGTAGTGGGAGACTTGTGTCATAGCTATGTTTATGTACTATTCGAGTAACTATTATTCACATTGATCATCAAGTATGTGACTTGTTCGTGAGACTCTTTGTTAATTATAATGTTACTCAAAATGATCCCTAGTCTACATCGTTATATGAGATAATGATAGTACGCAGACTAGCACATGTATTAACTGATGATCACGTTTCACGTATCATAGATATGGAGATATCAAATTAATAATGTGAACACATGTTAGTGAACATGGTGTTGGATAGACCCATTCCGAGACACTGTTGGGATTGTTATTTACATATGTGCCATCAGTTGGTCTGGAGTGATACACCTGCTAGATTTTTAGACCTGAGATCGCCATTGTTTCTCACTATGTGTAGTTGTGCACTTTGAAACTATCAAACGCTACTCCGTAACTTGGTGGTCATAAAAATAGTCTTCAGGTACATGATGAAGCATGAAATGAGATGTGTGTGGATCAATGTAATACCCCAAAACACTGTTAAGAGGGGAATTTAAAAATTTTTGGGCGTATTGCATGTGGTGCAGAAATTCAAATTTAATTTGGAATTCAAATTCAAATGGAAACCAGAAAAGAAATGGAAAAAGAAAAAAGAAAAACAGAAAACCCCGGCCGGTGAGCCGAAACCCACCAGCCGGCCCACCTTTTCCCGTGCCAGCCCGCAGCCGCGCGCTCCCCTCTCTTTCTCACTGACACACGCGGCCCGCAGTCATCTTCTTCCTCGCGCGATCGCGCCAACCGCCGGGACTCCTCCGTGCGCCGAATCCAAACCACCCCGCAAACCCACGTTCCCCCAGCCGAATTTCGGTTCTGGACGACTCCAGCTCGATCCCAACCGAACGCCGCCCTCCCTCGTCTATATAAGCGCCGGCATCGCCCGTTTTTTTCATCCCGATCGCCTGTTTTTTCCTCCCGGTGAGAACCAGAGCTTCTCCGGCCGTTTTCTCTCGATCTTTGCTCGGGTTTTCTGATCTAACGCGCCGATCTTGTTCCACCGCCTCCGGGGAATCACGCAGGTGCAGAAAACTCGGTAGATTGCACCCTAGACACAGCTCCGAGGAGCATCGCCGCTATTCCATCTCGGACCTCGTCGCCGACTGCCTTCCAGGGCCTCCGAGCTCAAGAAAAACCCCAACGTGAGATCCCCGACCTCCCCTCTACCGATCTATGCCATGAAATCCCAGTTTTAGGAGGAATAGACGAAGATCCGAAGTTTTTCGGCGAGATCGCCGCCTCATGCCGCGCGCGCCGCCGGGCAGCGCGGGCTGACTCCGGCCAGGGCGACGTGGCCGCTTGTGCGCCGTCTATTTTAAATCGCATGGTAGACATAAAACCCCCACGTACCGGTTCGACGTTATAATCTTAGCCGTCTGTTTTAAATCGGACGGTCCACGTCGGCCCCGCATTATAAAGGCTGGGATTCTTACGCACTACCCCCTAGGGATCTCGGAAAATACAAGCTAGCCCCCCAGAAACTTCTGATCTAGCCCCTGGAACTTCAGAAATTCATGTAAGTTCATTTAAAAATCAGTCTTGGCCCCTGGACTTAATAAAAATTAGGAAAACCCCTCTGTTATATGTAGCTAGACCCCTGGAAATTTATGAAATAATAAATTAGACCCTGTGGTAGGGTGGATTTACCTTTTTGACCCTATATGATATTATTCAGAAAATTGAATATGTGATTAGGATTTAAATTTAAAAAGGTAATGCAAACACATTGTAAATTCAAATTTAAACTCTCCTAGCACTTGGAAAACTTTAGAATGAGTTAAAAGTAGATTTTAAGCTGAAATGAATCTGTCTAATTGATTGTTCACATTTATTAGTTATAGGGACACATTTTTAGGTTAGGAAATGATTCTGAAAATTGGTAAAATAAATTTAAATTAGTTCACATCAGAGGAGAAGTTCAAAAATATATTATTTAATATTTTAGATCATAGGAGAAGTTCACATAGAGGCATAGAAAATAAATCTGAAAATATAGGAAAATAGGTATGCATAACTAGAAAATGATAAATGAAGTTTCCAAATCCAAAGACTTTAGTTTGGGATGTGGTAGAAGGTTTAAAAACCCACTTGGAATAGGAAATTACCTTCCATGCAAACTTGGTAGCTAAAGAGTGTGTTAATTGAATATGAAGAATTTGTTTAGAATTGAAATTCATATATATAGTGTGCAAATAAAAATCTGAATAAAAAAGTTAGAAATCATATACATATGTTTAAAAGTGCATGTAGGCCAAAAATCAACACATGTAGAGTAACCCCAACATTTAGAAATGTGAATGACTTTCATAGGTATGTATGTGTGTTTTGCATGAAGTGAAAGTGTGAACTATGTCTTATGGATTGTGTTTTCTTTTGCTATGTGTATTGGCATGAGTAGAACCTGCCCCAGAGCAAGTTCTCCCCTTCCAAGACCAAGACTTTCCATTCTCAGAGCAGCAAGAAGAAGGCAAGTGTCGTTGACCACTTTGATCCTATACTAGGATGTGTAGATAGAATTATTTGCATTGTCAATTGAAATATGAAACCCATGCTAGGAAGTTTCCCTAGAATTGCATTACCTTGTTTCCTTGTAGCTTGGGTTGGGATTTATTTTATCATGTCATTTATTATTATGCTTAGCCATGCTTAGAATGGGATAATTGGGATATGAGATCATCAATTTATTTACCTTACTCTTGAATGAGATATTATGAGTTATGTAGAGGTAGGGATCGAGGCAAGTTGGATGATTTGGTTGGTGCTGGGTGCACGAGACTCGGGTTTGTGTTTAGTACTTGCCTGGATCCTAAGGACCGGTTCATGGAGCATGAAACCTGGCTTTACCGTGCGAACCATATGCTGAGATGGGGCAGCTTGGCCAATTAATTAGGTGTATCCCCGGCATAGTATGGGTGTGTTGGATGGTGTGGGGAATAGGTGTCAGCTGGACTACCATATGAACCGCAAGGCTCAAGAGGGGGCCACTGCAGCGGGGTTGGAGCCTCTTGTATGCTGTTAGGGGTGAAACCTCAGTGGGCCCACGCTCGTCGGGAATCCCTTTGTAAAGGCTTCGTAGTGATCTCCTAGCTACACACCTGGGAAGTGTGAATGTGGTTCGTAACCACTAGCATAATGGAGGTTCTTTTAGTCCACCCGGAAACGGGGGATGAAATCACTACATGTGGGTACAGTGGTACAAACTCTGCAGAGTCAAAACTGTCATGACAGCCGTGCTCACTGTCAAGAGTGGCTTGGACTTATTCATGATTAGAGGATGATGGCTTTAGAAGTTGAGGATGTTAAGCGGGGAGCTTAACATTTGAAATTGATACTATGGTTATTTGATTATGATGATGGGTTGGGAGAATTGGGACCATTTCACCTGTGTTGTAATGTAGGTGCTTAATAAGCTAAGGTGATAGGTATTAATTGCATAGTGCTTTAACCATGAGTTCAACCTCTCCTTGTTCTAGCCATGCATGACATAACTTTCCCACACTTGCTGAGTACCCACGGTACTCAAACTTGAATATTCGTTGGTTTAAATTGCTGCTCAGGTCAAGGGGATGATGTGGTGTTCAATGACGAAGACTTCGGACCCGAAGAAGGATTCTAGGTTCATGGAGTCCCCCGGGCAACGCCTGTGACGGAGCCCACAAGAATAATATTCCAGCTGCTATTTTATTTACATGTTATGAATCTATTATCATCCATCGAGACGTATGCTTTGTAAGACATATTTATATTCGACACCTGGCTTGTAATAAATGATGCTTCACTATTTTTCATCACATGTATGAGAAAATGATCCTGGCATACATGTGATATTCACTCGGTTGCTCTTCGGAGAAACCGGGTGTGACAGAAGTGGTATCATAGCCAAGGTTGCCCGTAGAAACGTGGACCTAGGTAGATATGGACGTATTTAAGGAACCTATTTTCTTAAAAACTATTTTACAAAGGTGTGGGTTGAAAAGTGTTATTTAATGGGGTCACCTTATTCATCTTACCCCAACTTTTATTCAAAAATAAAATTTTTTGTTTAAAATCTTATCTAACTTAATTTTAAATGCTTTATGTTTTAGATGGTTCGCATGATCCGCACCGCCCGCAAGTCCACCGGAGGGAGAGTTCCCGTAGTTGCCGTTGCCCTGAGAGAGGAGAACCGTCCGGTGACGCATCTCTCCTACGGATTGGCAGTAGGAGGCTTGTTGTGCCGTCTTCGACGCATGCTCCAAGCCGCCGGCAATACGGGCAAGCTAATCATACACTACAGCTCCACCCGAATCATCCGTGAGAAGCGCGAAGAATGGAGTTCAAAAATGAGGATTATCCATGAAAATCAGCTGCTCAAGATCCACCGCTCTCCATCTTGTCGAGCGACACAGGTCGATGCGGAGAAGGATGTCACCTGGGAGGCAATCACCTGCCAGAGTCACATCTATCATCGCCACCTGGACAGGAGTTGAGTACATGTATGTCCTCCAGCGTGAGAGTGGTACAACGGAGTACAAGTACCCGCCAGTGCAGCAGGGGACTTCCCATGAGCATATAGACTTGTGCTTTGAGGATGCTGCTATGCTCAGCACTCGACTGCAGGAGTGTCAGCAGGAGCTTCATGATGTACGTGACACCCTGAAGGAGACTGAGGCGTTGCTTCGAGCCAGCTTGAGGGCGAGAGAAAGAGGAGATGAGAATGAACTGTGTGTCACCGTGAATGACACATGGACTCCTGACTCCCCAGATCGCCGGGCGAGTAGGCGTCGCCGCACTTCTCCACCAGCAGCCTCCCCACCCAAAGCGGAGTCAGAGGGCAGCTGCAATAATGAGGAAGATCCCGAGGAGCCAGCTCAGTGATACGAGTCGTGTAGAGTCCTTTCCCGTAGTTCAGCAGGTTATCGAGTAGTTGAGTCAATACCTTAGTTAATGGTGTGTTAATGTTTGGTGTGTGACGTGAGTTGTGGAAGCCATGGGCATTTGTCCACAACCTCGTCTTCAGGTTGTTTTGCTTTGATGTGTGAACCCCTATGAATTAAGAGTGCATTTATTTTCGCGTGAGACGCGAAACCCTCATAAAATGTAAATATAATAAGGCCTCAAAAGTTTAAGTTTAAACAAGCAAAATTGGTAAGTTAATACGTAATGCTTTAAATTGACATTTGGTTGATCATGATAGATGGCCGGAAGAGGAAGGGGTCGTGGTGCCAACCCCGCCAACAACAACAATGAAGCCGGCAACCCTCACCTTTCCGGAGGGCAAGACAGGGGTGGTCGCCGTGAAGGAGTTGATCCCATCCACACAAATGAACCATATGCTAGCAGTGAACTCTCCAAGTGGAGAAATAAGGACAAGACAAGTGTGTCCCAAGGTGAATCTAGACATTAATGGGGTAGTATTTACTGCCAACCTCATAGTGATAGATTCACAAGGGATAGATATTATTTTGGGCATGGATTGGTTGACCAAACATAAAGGAATCATCCATTGTTCGACCAGAACGGTGGAACTAACTCACCCTGGTGGCACAAGAGTAAAGTTCATAACAATACAAGAGCCTAGGAGGGACATTAAATTAAATCAAGTTGAGGTGGAATTGGAGGAGATCAGGATCATCAGGGAATATCCAGATGTTTTTCCGGAGGAGTTGTCAGGTATGCCCCCCGATCGTGAAGTGGAATTCGCGATTGAGCTAGTGCCTGGAACAGCTCCGATATACAAGAGACCTTATTGGATGGAATCTAAATAGCTAGAAGAACTCAAGGAACATTTAAGAGAGTTGACAGAGAAGGGGTACATTCGTCCTAGTTCCTCACCATGGGGAGCTCCAGTAATATTTGTGCCCAAGAAGGACGGAACCCAAAGGTTATGCGTAGACTACTGTGCGTTGAATGAAGTAACCATCATGAACAAGTACCTGTTACCCCGCATTGAAGACTTGTTTGATCAGTTGAGGGGAGCTTGTGTGTTCTCGAAAATTGATCTCAGGTCGGGATACCACCAACTGAAGATAAGGCCAACCGATATTCCAAAGACAGCTTTCGTATCTCGGTACGGACTGTATGAATACACCGTCATGCCTTTCGGGCTAACTAATGCCCCGGCATACTTCATGTATCTCATGAACAAGGTATTCATGGAATATCTGGACAAATTTGTGGTGGTTTTCATTGATGACATTCTCGTCTTTTTCTAAAGATGAAGAAGAACATGAGAGGCATTTAAGGTTGGTGATGCAAAAACTGAGAGAACACCAACTATAAGCCAAGCTGAGCAAGTATGAATTCTGGCTGAAGAGAGTTCCCCTCTTAGGACATATAATCTCGGAGGGAGGAATCTCCGTAGACCCCGCCAAGATCGAGGATGTACAGAAGTGGAAGACCCCTGAGAATGTCGGGTAAGTTCGAAGCTTCTTGGGATTGGCTGGGTATTATCGACGGTTTATTGAGGGATTCTCCAAAATCTCGAGACCCCTCACCAAACTGTTGGAGAAAGGAATCACATTCACATGGACGCCGCAGTGCGAGACGAGTTTTCAAGAGCTATAGAAAAGATTGACAACAGCCCCAGTGCTAGTTATGCCAGATATGCAGAAGAACTTTTCGGTGTACTCCGATGTCTCTGGAAACGGGTTGGGATGTGTTCTCATGCAAGAGGGGCATGTCGTGGCTTATGCGTCTCGGAAGCTCCGGAAACACGAGAAGAACTATCCTACACATGACCTAGAACTAGCCGCAGTGGTACACGCGTTGAAGATTTGGCGGCACTACTTGATGGGGAAGAGGACAGAGATATATACGGATCATAAGAGCTTAAAGTACATTTTCACACAGCCAGATCTCAACCTCAGATAAAGGAGATGGTTAGAGCTAATCAACGATTTTGATGTGGGCATCAACTATCATCCTAGGAAAGTGAATGTCGTGGCAGATGCTTTAAGCCGGAAAGTGCAGGTCAATAGGTTAAGCTTGAAGGACATGCCTGCAGAATTGAAGGACGATGTTATAAGACTCAATCTATGCCTGGTGAATAGTGGTGAAGCCATCGCCATGGAAGTGGACTCCACCTTAGAGCAAGACATACGTGATGGTCAAAAGAATTATGAGAAGATACAAGAAATCCGACAACTCATCAAGGATAATAGAGCCCCTGGTTTCAGAGAGGATGAACAAGGTACGGTGTGGCACGGGAAAAGAATCTGTGTGCCTGAAGTGAAGGAGATCCGTGAATTGATTTTGAAGGAGGCTCATGATTCCGATTATTCCATTCATCCTGGGAGTACAAAGATGTACCATGACCTCAAGAGCAGGTATTGGTGGTATGGCATGAAGCGAGATGTCGCGGAACATTTTACCCTATGTGACACATGTCAGTTGGTGAAAGCAGAACACCAACGACCTGCAGGATTATTGCAACCACTCAAATTGCCTGAATGGAAATGGGAAGAAATCGGTATGGATTTCATAGTGGGACTACCCAGGACCCAATCAGGATATGATTCGATATGGGTCATCATCGACAGGCTAACCAAGGTAGCTCATTTCATCCCTGTGAAAGAAAGCTACAGCGGATCCAAATTGGCAGAATTGTACATGTGAAGGATCGTATGTTTCCATGGAGTGCCAAAGAAGATAGTGTCAAATCGAGGGACACAGTTCACCTCAAGGTTCTGGCAGAAGTTACATGAAACCATGGGAACTCATCTGAATTTTAGCTCTGCCTATCATCCTCAGACTGACGGACAAACAGAAAGGACCAATCAGATCCTTGAGGACATGCTGAGAGCGTGTGCACTCAAAAACAATCGGAGTTGGGATAAGAACTTACCGTATGCGGAGTTCTCCTATAACAACAGCTATTAGGCTAGTATGAAGATATCACCGTTTGAGGCTTTGTATGGGAGAAAGTGCAGGACTCCACTATTTTGGAACCTAGCCGGGGAAAGTAAAGTGTTTGGACCCGAGGTACTACAAGAAGCCGAGGCGAAAGTGAGGGAAATTCGCAACAACTTAAGGATAGCACAGACACGACAAAAGAGCTATGCCGATATACGGAGAAGAGAGCTCGTTTTCAATGTGGGGGACTATGTCTACCTCAAGGTGTCCCCTATTCGAGGACTTCGTCGGTTCAAGGTGAAAGGGAAGTTATCACCACGATGCAACGGACCCTTTCAAGTTCTGGAGAGGAAAGGCGAAGTGGCATATCAACTAGAACTACCGGCTCGCCTATCGGATATGCATGATGTATTCCATGTGTCACAGCTCAAGAAATGTCTAAGGACGCCTGAAGAGATGTTACCCATGAATGAGGTTGACGTACGAGAGGATCTGTCTTATGCCGAGCAACCGGTCAAGATTTTGGAGACAATGGAACGCCTCACAAGAAATAAAAGAATCCGGATGTGCAAGGTGCAGTGGAAGCATCACTCGGAAGAGGAAGCCACATGGGAGCGAGAAGACGAGCTTAAGACACGTTTTCCGGAATTGTTTCCCTAGAACCACCAATCTCGAGGACGAGATTTCTTTTAAGGGGGTAGAGCTGTAACACCCCAAAATCCTGTTAAGAGGGGAATTTAAAAATTTTTGGACGTATTGCATGTGGTGCAGAAATTCAAATTTAATTTGGAATTCAAATTCAAATGAAAACCAGAAAAGAAATGGAAAAAGAAAAAAAGAAAAACAGAAAACCCCGGCCAGTGGGCCGAAACCCACCAGCCGGCCCACCATTTCCCGCGCAAGCCCGCAGCCGCGCGCTCCCCTCTCTTTCTCACTGACACACGGGGCCCGCGGTCATCTTCTTCCTCGCGCGATCGTGCCAACCGCCGGGACTCCACCGCACGCCGAATCCAAACCACCCCGCAAACCCGTGTTCCCCCAGCCGAATTTCGGTTCTGGACGACTCCAGCTCGATCCCAACCGAACGCCGCCCTCCCTCGTCTATATAAGCGCCGGCATCGCCCGTTTTTTCATACCGATCGCCTGTTTTTCCTCCCGGTGAGAACCAGAGCTTCTCCGGCCGTTTTCTCTCAATCTTTGCTCGGGTTTTCTGATCTAACGCGTCGATCTTGTTCCACCACCTCCGGGGAATCACACAGGTGCAGAAAACTCGGTAGATTGTGCCCTAGACACAGCTCCGACGAGCATCGCCGCTATTCCATCTCGGACCTCGTCGCCGACTGCCTTCCAGGGCCTCCGAGCTCAAGAAAAACCCCGAGGTGAGATCCCCGACCTCCCCTCTACCGATCTATGCCATGAAATCCTAGTTTTAGGAGGAATAGACGAAGATCCGAAGTTTTCCGACGAGATCGCCGCCTCCCGCCGCCGCGCACCGCCGGGCAGCGCGGGCTGACTCCGGCCAGGGCGACGTGGCCGCTTGTGCGCCGTCTATTTTATATCGCACGGTAGACATAAAACCCCCTCGTACCGGTTCGACGTTATAATCTCAGCTGTCTGTTTTAAATCGGACGGTCCACGTCGGTCCCGCATTATAACGGTCGGGATTCTTACGCGCTACCCCCTGGGGATCTCGGAAAATACGAGCTAGCCCTGGAAACTTCTGATCTAGCCCCTGGAACTTCAGAAATTCATGTAAATTCATTTAAAAATCAGTTTTGGCCCCCGGACTTAATAAAAATTAGGAAAACCCCTCTGTTATGTGTAGCTAGACCCCTGGAAATTTATGAAATAATAAATTAGACCCTGTAGAAGGGTGGATTTACCTTTTTGACCCTATATGATATTAAATTCAGAAAATTGAATATGTGATTAGGATTTAAATTTAAAAAGGTGAGGCAAACACATTGTAAATTGAAATTTAAACTCTCCTAGCACTTGGAAAACTTTAGAATGAGTTAAAAGTAGATTTTAAGCTGAAATGAATCTGTCTAATTGATTGTTCACATTTATTAGTTATAGGGACACATTTTAGGTTAGGAAATAATTCTGAAAATTGGTAAAATAAATTTAAATTAGTTCGCATCAGAGGAGAAGTTCAAAAATATATTATTTAATATTTTAGATCAGAACCTATTCTATTTAGATGATGTGTCTTACTATTTTCATAATAAAGTTCACATTTAGGCATAGAAAATAAATCTGAAAATATAGGAAAATAGGTATGCATAACTAGAAAATGATAAATGAAGTTTCCAAATCCAAAGACTTTAGTTTGGGATGTGGTAGAAGGTTTAAAAACCCACTTGGAATAGGAAATTACCTTCCATGCAAACTTGGTAGCTAAAGAGTGTGTTAATTGAATACGAAGAATTTGTTTAGAATTGAAACTCATATATATAGTGTGCAAATAAAAATCTGAATACAAAAGTTAGAAATCATATACATATGTTTGAAAGTGCATGTAGGCCAAAAATCAACACATGTAGAGTAACCCCAACATTTAGAAATGTGAATGACTTTCATAGGTATGTATGTGTGTTTTGCATGAAGTGAATGTGTGAACTATGTCTTATGGATTGTGTTTTCTTTTGCTATGTGTATTGGCATGAGCAGAACCTGCCCCAGAGCAAGTTCTCCCCTTCCAAGACCAAGACTTTCCATTTTCAGAGCAGCAAGAAGAAGGCAAGTGTCCTTGACCACTTTGATCCTATACTAGGATGTGTAGATAGAATTATTTGCATTGTCAATTGAAATATGAAACCCATGCTAGGAAGTTTCCCAAGAATTGCATTACCTTGTTTCCTTGTAGCTTGGGTTGGGATTTATTTTATCATGTCATTTATTATTATGCTTAGCCATGCTTAAAATGGGATAATTGGGATATGAGATCATCAATTTATTTACCTTACTCTTGAATGAGATATTATGAGTTATGTAGAGGTAGGGATCGAGGCAAGTTGGATGATTTGGTTGGTGCTGGGTGCACGAGACTCGGGTTTGTGTTTAGTACTTGCCTGGATCCTAAGGACCGGTTCATGGAGCATGTAACCTGGCTTTACCGTGCCAACCATATGCTGAGATGGGGCAGCTTGGCCAATTAATTAGGTGTATCCCCGGCGTAGTATGGGTGTGTTGGATGGTGCGGGGAATAGGTGTCAGCTGGACTACCATATGAACCGCAAGGCTCAAGAGGGGGCCACTGCAGCAGGGTTGGAGCCTCTTGTATGCTGTTAGGGGTGGAACCTCAGTGGGCCCACGCTCGTCGGGAATCCCTTTGTAAAGGCTTCGTAGTGATCTCCTGGATACACACCTGGGAAGTGTGAATGTGGTTCGTAGCCACTGGCATAATGGAGGTTCTTTTAGTCCACCCGGCAACGGGGGATGAAATCACTACATGTGGGTACTGTGGTACAAACTCTGCAGAGTCAAAACTGTCATGACAGCCGTGCTCACGGTCAAGAGCGGCTTGGACTTATTCATGATTAGAGGATGATGGCTTTGGAAGTTGAGGATGTTAAGCGGGGAGCTTAACATTTGAAATTGATGCTATGGTTATTTGATTCTGATGATGGGTTGGGAGATTTGGGACCATTTCACCTGTGTAGTAATGTAGGTGCTTAATAAGCTAAGGTGATAGGTATTAATTGCGTAATGCTTTAACCATGAGTTCAACCTCCCGTTGTTCTAGCCATGCATGACATAACTTTCCCACACTTGCTGAGTACCCACGGTACTCAAACTTGCATATTCGTTGGTTTAAATTGCTGCTCAGGTCAAGGGGATGATGTGGTGTTCAATGACCAAGACTTCGGACCCGAAGAAGGATTCTAGGTCATGGAGTCCCCCGTGCAACGCCTGTGACGGAGCCCACAAGAATAATATTCTGCTGCTATTTTATTTACATGTTATGAACTTATTATTGTCCATCGAGACGTATGCTTTGTAAGACATATTTATATTCGACACCTGGCTTGTAATAAATGATGCTTCACTATTTGTCATCACATGTATGAGAAAATGATCCTGGCATACATGTGATATTCACTCGGTTGCTCTTCGGAGAAACCGGGTGTGACAATCAAGATGGAATTTTCCCCTCCTAAATAATTGGAGAGATATCTCTGGGCCCCTCGAGATACTTGGATTGAAAGTGAATGGCCATGCCAAAGTGATTAAAGAGTTAATCATTATGACTAAAAGTTAGTCATAGATTGAATCCACTATTTGATCGAGTGAATGGTCGAGCTATCACAAGGATGGCACGTATCTCGCCTTGAGCTTGACTGGTATCGTGTGGCAAAGGAATTAGCATGTGAATGTATCTAGGTTCAGCCGATATGATCTTTATGTACATTCAGGAGTCAGTATGTCCTGCTAGGTACCTCTACTGACTTGTGTTTGAAAACGGTTTTCATTCATAACTGACTGTACATGAACCTAACGGGTCACACACTTAAGGGAATGGAATATTGAAAAACTTGGCTATATGATTGTCTCTAGTGCAAGTGGGAGATTGTTGGTGATATGCCCAAGAGGCAATCATAACAATTCGGATAAAGGCCTAATGGATATTTGATCCATAAGAAATTAGGGTACTAATGGGCCTGTGACCTAAAAGCCCATTAGCGCGCCTATAAATATGAGCGGTAGGGTTAGGGGCAGAACACTCCACCACATAGCAGCCCCAGCCGCCGCCACTCACAGGCCAGCCGCCGAAACCCCTGTCGCGCGCGCAGTGCTAGCACACCGACGCATGGCGTTCCTTCCTGTACGTGTGGACTCCGTGGAGGCACTGCTGTTACTGCTGCGCTGATCGGCTACAACGCGCATCTACGATCCGCTGCGCTGCGCTTCTAGTGGTAATGATCCATGACCTTCTTACTCGCATGTTTCCTAGGTGATACGGTCGAATTGCTATAGTAGCGCATCGCCTATTTCCCTACAAAAGGATGGCCCGCTCGTCACCTTCATTCTCGGCCTCAGCAGGGGGTGGCTCCTCTTCGGATTCATCTCCTTCCATCATAGCTTCATGAGGCTCCGCTGGGTGTAATCTCGTGTGAGATTCCTCCTGACGTGCATACCAATGCTGCAGTTCTTGTGGATCATCTTCCATGTCATCTTCGATTGGTTCTACCTCTTCTAGATCCTCTTCCTCATGCATAGAGCTACTGACTTCATCTTCCTCTTGGGGTTCCATCTTCACCTCCTCCCAATATGGTCCATCGTACACCTCAATGGGGTTAAGTGCACTCCCAAGTAGTGGTGGACGATTCCTTATGCGTGCTATGCGTCTAGTCACTGGCATATATAAATAATACATGAGAAACTTTAGAGAAGAAGTAAATAACTCCAAAATTTCAGAATCTATGAAGCACGAAACAGAAAGTTTGGCTGCCCACAAGAAAAAAAAAGAAAAGAGGGGTTGAAAATAGCACTCTGCGGTGGCTGAGTTGACAAATAAAGTGCAGCAGCAAGCAATTTTTGAAAATAACAGTTTAGAGGGGTGTTCCTATGTGTTTTAGAGTGCCCATTCTACCTAGGCTTGCATCCTACGGTCAACGTGGCTGTGATGCCAATTTGTGACAACCGGTTCCGAAAATGAACCAAGTGAATGCATATGTGTGCCCAGGATGTTCATCACACATACACATGTACTTCGAACTGAAATTCAGAATATAACCACCTACAAATAATGTTTAAGTACTTTATTACATTGACTCATGTTTCACTCATGAATATCTAAATTATTTTTGCAGCGAAAGACTCTAAACGACAGCAGAAAATGATTAAGACAGCAGGCTCCAACTTCAACTCCACAGGCATGTTGACGGTAGTGCGCACGCCTAGTACTCCACCTTTCCCTCATAGTATTCCTATCCTGTAGCTGATATATATGTGGGAATGCAGGGTGAGTACATGTCGTACTCAGCAAGTGCGGGAAAAGTAAGACATGTAGCTTACAACAAGTTAGGGAACAGAGAGGTTCATTGCAGCAAGCAAATTTTATTTCATAAACATGGTAAAAACAGAAACTATCTCTAGGTGAGTTAAACCCAATCATAACCAAGTAATTCATCAACATTACTTCATCATAATTCACCATTTCTCAAGCCTCAACCAGACAATACTCTTTCTTAAGTTGATCTCATACTCATAAATACTCATGATCAACACATATTCATATAATCAAATTCAATCTCATATTTATGACCACAACCAGTCCCAAAACCAATCCAAATGACTTTGCCCGAATAACCATCCCAAGTTTTGCCTCTAATCATGGAAGTTGGCCAGGTGCTTGTAACCAGAAGCATGGCTATCATGATAGTTTTACACTCTGCAGAGGTGGCACCACTTTACCAACAAGTTTGTGATTTCGTCACCCGTCGGCGACTATAGGGAACCTCCATTCTGCCACTACACAAAATAGCATTTACAAAGAGGCTACTAGGATGTACGGATCCACTGAGGTTTCACCGGCTGGCTCGAATCTCCATTCTACCACGCATGGGCCCCCTCGTGTGCCATGCAGTCCCCAGGGCAGTCCTCCTCGACTCCCATTCCCCGTGCCATCCAATGGTCCATAACAAGCTAGCAACACACCTAATTAGTCAGCTAAGCCGAACCCATATTTACCCTTGTGGTGGCAATGTTTTCCTGGCATGTGCTCGCATGAAACGGTCCTTAGATCTACGGCAAACAAAACACCATCTCATTCAGTGACATCCACGAACCAAGCTCACCTAGATCTCTCCGATTCCATGCTCAATAACACCATCAAGTTCTGATCATCTTTAATCTCATGAGTGCAGTAACTAAACATGTTTAATTTCAGCTTCCCGTATCCTGTAAGTTGAGCGAAGGAATAAGAAAAAATGACCACACCCAACTCATCGATTTTTCCGGCAACAAGGATGGCTAACAAAACTGGTAAACTACTATAAAAGGGTGTCCCGTCAAGTTGACACAAGCATACAAGTTTTGGCAAGCAAAACTGTTTCAAAAACATGGGATCAATATGGTCAAGGGGCACTTGCCTTGCTCCTGTGGTTCGTGTTGCTCAAGCGTCTCGAAGTATTCGTGCTTTAGTTCCTCGTAGATGGCCTCTTGAGCATGTCCTTCTACACACGACCATGCACATACAAAATTTACAGCAATCAATTATCATGCACAAACTTTACTCAAGATGCAATGAGGTGGATGAATGCAATTCCTATGGTGCAGCTTATAAAAAGTAGTTTGCACATGTTCTTGCATGTTTTAGTTGGCTTCCACGGGGTTTTATGATGAACAAGGCTTCTGGGATCAAGTGTGGACGTGGTTATGATCTTGGCACAGTTTGTAGATCAATTACACCGTCAAAAATTGGCCAAAACATGGTCTGTCCATACGCAGAAATTTCTGGTCGCAAGGGGTGGAGAAAATGGGTGCGTAGAAACAGCGGCGACATGGTAAGAGGGGTAACTAAAACCGACCTCACTTCTTTCTCCTCTCTTCCTTGCGGCAGGGCCTTCTCCTTACAATGGCAGCAGTTGGAGATTTTTCTTGGAGAATTATGAGGCTGCGGCTAGGGCAGAACGTCAGGGGCTCCTTCTCCGGCGACGGCGAGGCGTGGCGGAGCTTTGACGGCGGCCAAATTCCAGCAAGGGGCAGCGACTTGAGCTTGGAAGCAGGGGAGGGCAGCGGCCAGGGCTTTTGGGGTTGGGGTGGCGGCAAGGGGGGGAAGGTTTTATTTATAAGGGCGGAAATAGCTAGGGAAGCTAGGATTTTAGCAACTCAATTATCCAAGGGCTGAGATTTCATTTTAAAAGAGGTGGGAGCTGGGGGCTGTGATTTTATTATTTACTTTCCACCAATTTCTGAGATTATTTGGGAAAATAAAAGCCCACAAAAAAACAAAGGGGGGCGGCTAGGATTCCCCCTAATGGGCTGCGGCCAAGGGGGAAGGGCACTAGGTCCCCCCCTTAAGTGGTGCGGCCAAAATTGGGGGGGGGGGGGCGAAATCCCCCCCCCCCCCCAAAAGTGGGGGAAATTCCCTAGGGCAATTTTGGTGAAATTTGGGAAATCAGGAAAATTGGGGAAAATTAGGGAAATTAAGGAAGAGGGGAATTTGGGAGAAATTTGGGGAATTTTGGGGAAATTTTGGGTGTGGCCAGATTTGCCTATTTTATTTATTTTTTCTTTTTCTTTTTATTTCTTTTTCTTTTCTTATTTTTATTATTTTCTATTTATATTCCCCTTTATTATTTTATTTGCTTCTATATTCCTCTCTTTATTTTCTTCTTCATTTAAATGTGTCTCTACATGAAAAATGCATGCAATGCATGGTAGTAATTTTGAGGGTGCTACAATCTGAGGGCTGGACGGTTTCTTTGTTGCTGAATTAGAAATGAGTCGTGAGAGTTGTAGTCTTCTGCTGTAGTTTATTTTGAGATAAGTATTTGTAAAATTAACTCTTTGTACGCTTCCGCAAATGCTTTATGTAATATGAGTTTGTCTTTACTCGTGTGCTGTTGGATGCCGCATTGCACGACACCACCCAATGTGATTACCAGGTGAGCGGCACGACCCAGAGAGATGTCGGGGCGGCGCCCTCACACATCGAGGCATAACGCACCGATTTATAGGTGTAGGTTGAGAGCAGCAAGGTGGAAATTCGCTAACAGGCACAGAGTTGCTCCGTGTAGGGAACCTCCTGCCCCTTTCGGTGCGACTGGTTCGACATTTAGGCTGTCAGGTGAAAGGTTGTCCCGTACGACATCGGTTGAGCGTGCCGTCGCAGCTCCAAGTATGGGTGTGCTTGGCATGCTATTTGAGTATCTCTATATGTGTATATCGAGTCGATTTGACGTCCCTTATGATCATGAGTACCGCTTGTTCACTCTATTGTGACGTAGTAAATATTGGAGATGAATTTGATGATTTACTTGCTGTCATGCTATAATTGTATTGCAATATTTGTGCCACCAAATATTGCTCACTAAATTTCAGATTCATGAACATTTAACCTGTTGCTAAAATCTGAAGTAAGGATGAACTATTAGGCGTGTCTTTCTCTGCAATTTACTATGGAGTATAAATATGTGGGAGGATGTATAAAGGGTGTTGGGGTTGTGAACTAACCCTGAGACACGAAAATAATGGACTTGTGCTTGATACAAGGCCCAATGTCCTAATACAGTGGCACAGCACCCTGACAGATTCTGAACTTGATTTTGTTTCAACGATTCCCATCAACGCTGGAAGAATTTTGACATGAGACCAACATCACTGGAAAGGTTATCTTCTCCATTTTCCATGCATATGTAGAACATCCAAAACAGAGTCCGTGCGTCCTGAGCATTCATTTTAGTGTGAAGTGCTCCTAGGCTCCGAGTTGGACTCGATGTCGAATTGGGCTCGGCCTCTATCTTCTTTAGACGTATTCTCTGGTCCTCCACGCCCCTAATCCTTCCTCCAAGTACTCCTTGAACCTCTCCATGGATCCTAATCACAATCAAGTTATGAGGTAGCAACCTATTCTCAAAAACATATAAGGAAACATATAAGAACGAGCTCACCGGCCTTTAAATTAAATTCTTGAGTGTGAACTCTAATGATTGCATCTTGTATGTTCAATGGAGTGTTATGTGTATCTACAGGTGTGATGTCCTCATCACAGGATGTTCATCACACATACACAAGTACATCACAATATGAAATCAGATCTTTAACCACATTACATATAGTACTTAAGTGCTTTATTACAGTAGATTAATGTCTCAACACGAACATCTAATTTATTTTACAGCAGAAAGAAACTAAAGACAGCGGGGATCCAACTTCGACTCCATTCCACAAGCAGTTGAGGGTAGTGCGCATGCCTAATACTCCACCTTGTCTTTGAAGTATTTCCATGTTTCTCCTGTGCTGAATAGTTGTGGAATGCAAGGGTGAGTACATGTCGTACTCAGCAAGTGTGGGAAAGTATGACATGTGTCTTAAAACAAGGTTGGATACAAAGGTTAATTGCAGCAAGCAAATTTTATTTCACAATCACAAGATAACAGCTTACATATTCAGATTCAGCCGTGGATTGTGCAACTGAACTTTGTTTTCTAGAAGACCAAGCAACAAGTGAATTACCAAGAAAATGACAAGCCCCCGAAGTACTTTTCCTATCAATCCTACAACCTGCAAGGGCCACACGACCTCGACTAGCCCGGATCACACTGAGGGGTGCTGCGTTGCACAGCACCGAATAACACACATAAAAGGTATAAATTGGAAGCAAAAGTTTTATTAAAATGAACTGTTTTTGAAAATGTTTACAACAAAAAAAGTCTAGTCTACACTCACGGGCGTAGACTAAGCAAAAGAGTTCACGTTCATCCCGTGAACATGTTCCCACTAGCACGCACTCACACTAACACGGCGGCGTGCACGACTCCCATTCGACGGGGTTGCCCTCTTGGGGGTCCGTCTCCTCCTCGGAAGTCTCCTCCTCATAACACCATGCAAAAGTTTCAAACACAAGCAGTGAGCACGATGGCTCAGCAAGACTCACCGTCTTTCCTATACATGAAACTTCTACATGCTAGATTACAGTGTAAATGGGAATGTAAGTTGCAAAGGACACGCCTAAATAGTTGAACCTTACTTTCAAGTTTTAGCGGCAGGTTGTGGAGAACCTCACGCTAAGACACATAAGTGAGCTGCAATCAAACAAGAAACGCATTTCTGTCATGTGCTTTGCCCAAGGTTAAAAGTAACTTTAATTCGCTCTAAACTACAACAGATCATTAGCAACCAAGGTATAGTTTTCAATAAGCAACTTTTTAACATGACTCTAGCCTGTTCTATGTACGTCGCGGTACAGTGAACAAGTGGTACTCACTGACCGCAAGGGACAAAGATTATAATCGCTTTACACCTGCAGGGTTACCCGAATAACCCGTCACGTACGCCCGTACTCGATGTTGCCTACAGCAACTATCACGGACGTCGTACGCAACCATCTTTCATCCGTCATCCAAATGTTGAACCGGTCCTATTGTCCTGACCAAGAGATCTCTGCGTGCGCATCCGCAGTGCCACCAGCCGGTTTACACCTCAAGCTCTCAACCTACCCTCTGGACGACAAGCAATGCCTCAACACCTAGCTATCCGAATTACACCGGTTTCCTGGTTCCCATATATCTGGTAGGTCTTCGGTACTGTTCTAGCTTGTTCAACAGGCCCGCACACAGCTCGGTCCTCAATCGACACAAGCGGAGCTATGGCACCCAGGGCCCAAAGTCCTGCTGCCCATACTCTCCGCTCGGTCTCATTTTTCTTGCCATGTGTTCCATTTGCTATCTCCAACCGAGTGGTGTGCCTCTAGCCTATTCTCGCGAGCAGTTCCAACTACTCGACTTGTACCGAATCCTACATTATCTTAGCATTGCAGTGGCTACTCGTGGTTTAAAAACCTAAGCCCAAAACCAGGGTTTTCTTGGCTATGCTTTGGGTTTTCACACAAGACTCTAATGCATAAATAAGATGGATACTCAATTTAAGTTCTCAAAACACTAAAGTTTATAAAAGGCTAATGCAAACCGGAGCTTGCCTTGATGCCGCTGGATGTACTCTAGCTGTTCCTCCGGGGTGATGAAATCCAACACCTCCGGCTCTTCTTCAACCTCAGCGACTACACAATATAAATATGTATGCGTGTCAATTTAAATGCATTTGAATTTGAAGATGATATTGTGAAGTCTATAACTATAGCTAGACAGTGCTAATGACGCTGAAACTTTTACTGTGGTTTGGATAAAACCTAAATAGAAACTTGGCCTATTTTCAATTGATGCAAAGCTCATTTGAGCCCTCCATAAATAAATGTGCATTTGGCCTTAATTGGAGCTCTTAGGGTGTTCTAGAGATTTTCATGGAGCAAGCCATGACTTTATGGAAACTAGATTTTCAGATGGTTCTAATAGAATTGGTTTCACCTAATTTGAAGATTCCTAGCCAACGATATGAGCTAAGCATGTTCAGAGAAAATCTGAAAAATGTTTCTGGACATTTTTCATTTTCTCTGGAACAGTTTCATTAATCACACTATTAGGTGGATCAAATGAGCTCAAATGGATCTGAAATTTTTATGGTAGCTCAGGGATATTATGATGAACATCCTGGCCAAATTTCAGAATTTTCACCAAAGGGTTCTCCAGTTAAAATTCTAAATAGTTTAAACTTTGAAGAATTAATTCTGGGGAAATAAAGGTTTTCCGACATAGCACATAGGTTAGGTTGCCACCTTCATATTAGGCTAATATAGTAGTCCTTATGTGGGCCTAATACCGTTTCCTCACCGTATCCTAAGTTTTTGTCATAATATGATCCTTAATCCATGCGCTATTACCAATGCGGCTCTGATACCATGCTGAGGGGGCCCCGACCCGTGTTACGGGGCCCTGCCTCTCGCCCGGGAATCACATTGGGTGGTGCCGTGTTATGCGGCACCCAACAGCACACATATAAGGAAAACTGTATTACATAAATACAAAGCAGAAGCTTACAAGTGTTCTTTGTAAATACCTTACATCAAATAGCTACAGCGTAAGACTACAATCAACTCACGCCGAATAACTAACGTGCACTCGAGAAGAGGTCCAGCCCGCGGACTCCTCTCGCTAGCAACACGAAGACATTGCAGCGGCTGGGTTCTCCATGTGTTAGATGACTCGGAAGTCTTCGAGTCTCACCGGACAACCTCCTTCATAAGCATCGATATTAACCTGCAAAACTACTCATATAGCAAGAGTGAGCACAAAGGCTCAGCAAGACTTAATCGCCTCTCCTAAAGCATGCAACTCTACATGAAGGTAACTTAATACATACCCATATAAGTTGCATAAAGACTCGCCTACACGTTCATTCTTAACTTTCAAAAAAGAAACGCTTCATTCCAATGTTACTTGTCCCAAGGTGGAAATTAACTTTAACTTGCTCTATCTCTACTTCAAAAAAGGTTTTCATGCAATTCCAATAATCATAACAGCAATTAAAACTTGCAAACTGTTATCACACAACTTGCTTACTACGTCACAACACAGTGAGCAAGCGGTACTCATAACCGCGAGGGACGGTGATTCGAATCAAACACTGTCCGCAGTACTCGACACATATGCCCGCCTCTGAAGACCCAAATCTGGCGTCCATCATTACGTCGTATGTGGCAACCTTTCACAGGACACCCGACTGTAGAACCGGTCGCGTCGTCTTGGGCTCATAGGTCTAACGAGACGATGTGGTATGCCTCTACAATCCATTTAACCTGGTACATCGGTTTCCTGGTTCCCATATAGCAGTAAGCATCTGGTACACAACTCAATACTTGCTCATGGGTGACGCACATGCATCGGTCCTTAACCGACACAGGCAGAGCTACTCGACCAAGACCTCGTCTTGTCGCTGCCTAACCCTCCTACCCGGTCTCATCTTTGGAAATATAAACTTTAGTTTGTCTCTATAAACCACAACCGTGTGATCCCGAACTATAGCTCACGAGTAGATTCCAACTACTCGACTTCTACCGGATGTTACCACCTATTTAGCATGCAACATTCTACAGCGGGGAACACTATTCTACCCTTGAATCCAGGGTTCATTTGGTCATGCATTTGGAGTATAAATCATTCCTAATCTAATGCACATACAAACTTCATAAAACAACTAGATGCAAAACCGGAGCTTGCCTTGGTTATGCAGGTGACTAGTATATAATGTTCAGTTAGTGAAGACCACTTGAGGCTTGATCAATCGTTTTCCTCCCTCTTTGATCTCCACTTCGATGGATTCACAATCTTCATGTTGATGCTACACGTTATGAATATGCATATGTATTTAATTGTAAAGCTCTTGCTAACAAGTTCTAATGACAAGTTTAAAACTGGAACTCTGTTTAAGAATTTAAAATGACACTGGTGCTAGTGGTTTGGTTTGGGTTAAGTAACATGATCAAGTGATAAGTGCATTTCATCACTCATGTGTTACTCATCTAAAGTGGTTGAACATGAAAGTACTGATCCAGAGCTTCAATGGAGATGAACATTTTCATGTTAGTTCCTTGTTACAAGAAAATCATCTGGACCAAAATTCAGAATTTTTCAATGAGTAGTTCACTCAGAACAATTCCCTAAGCATTTAGGCAAAAAAGAATTAATTCTGAATAAATTTGCACTTTATGCAAGTTCAAGTGAACCACAACTTCAAACATAGCTCAGGGAGCATGCATGAAGTTTCCTAGGATTTTTGGAGCTAAGAATTGCCCAGAACTGATTCCAAGTTTTGGAACTTTTCTGAAATTGTTTCTGTATTCATTTGAACACTGCAACTTGAAATCTGAATTATCCTAACTAAATAAATTCCAAATGAGCTGAAATTTTTACAGAAGTTCACTAAAATCCTATATAATATCCTAGAAATTTTGAGAATTTTTGAATGAACCAAACTCCCTCTGAAATTCTTTTGCTGAAAAGATTTAAAGAATTTTACAGAATTAAATAATGACTTACATACCAATTGGGTTGTATATTTGGATAGAGTTGTTCAATAACAATCCAACCCAATTTGAATCACTAAATTTGTATCTTCCTAGCAGAAGATATGTTCATTTAAAGTTTGAACCAAATCTGTCATTTGAAATAATTCGAGGAAAAGTTCAAATGACTGCTGCTGGGCCCGGGCCACGTGACGTGTTCTCAGCCGAAGACACAAGTGTTGGGAAATAGGCG
Organism: Neostapfia colusana; assembly: GCA_030760725.1. Lineage (NCBI taxonomy): Eukaryota > Viridiplantae > Streptophyta > Magnoliopsida > Poales > Poaceae > Neostapfia > Neostapfia colusana. Next base: position 106,889,835 of record JASWHV010000003.1, read on the forward strand.
ATGCACTACTCTAGCAATTCGACCGTATCACCCAGGAAACATGCGAGTGAGAAGGTCATGGATCGTTACCACTAGACGCGCAGCGCAGCGGATCGTAGATGCGCGCCGTAGCCGATCAGCGCAGCAGTAACAGCAGCGCCTCCACGGAGTCCACACGTACAGGGAGGAACGCCGTGCGTCGGTGTGCTAGCACCGTGCGCGCGGCAGGGGTTTCGGCGGCTGACCTGTGAGGGGCGGCGGCTGGGACTGCTATCTGGTCGAGACATCTGTCCGTAACCCTACCCCTCATATTTATAGGCGCGCTAATGTGCTTTTAGGTCACAGGCCCATTAGTACCCTAATTTCTTATGGATCAAATATCCATCAGGCCTTTATCCGAATTGTTATGATTGCCTCTTGGGCATATCACCAACAATCTCCCACTTGCACTAGAGACAATCATATAGCCAAGTTTTTCAATATTCCATCCCCTTAAGTGTGTGACCCGTTAGGTTCATGTACAGTCGGTTATGAATGAAAACCGTTTTCAAACACAAGTCAGTAGAGGTACCTAGCAGGACATACTGACTCCCGAATGTACATAAAGATCATATCGGCTGAACCTAGATACATTCACATGCTAATTCCTTTGCCACACGATACCAGTCAAGCTCAAGGCGAGATACATGCCATCCTTGTGATAGCTCGACCATTAACTCGATCAAATAGTGGATTCAATCGATGACTAACTTTTAGTCATAATGATTAACTCTTTAATCATTTTGGCATGGCCATGCACTTTCAATCCAAATATCTCGAGGGGCCCAGAGATATCTCTCCTGTTATTTAGGAGGGGCAAATCCCATCTTGATCCGCACACATCTCATTCCATGCTTCATCATGCACCTGAAGACTATTTTTATGACCACCCAGTTACGGAGTAGCGTTTGATAGTTTCAAAGTGCACAACTACACATAGTGAGAAACAATGGCGATCTCAGGTCAAAGAATCTAGCAGGTGTATCACTCAAGACCAACTGATGGCACATATGTAAATAACAATCCCAACAGTGTCTCGGAATGGGTCTATCCAACACCATGTTCACTAACATGTGTTCACATTATTAATTTGATATCTCCATATCTATGATCCGTGAAACGTGATCATCAATTAATACATGTGCTAGTCTGCGTACTATCATTGTCTCATATAACGATGTAGACTAGGGATCATTTTGAGTAACATTATAATTAACAAAGAGTCTCACGAACAAGTCACATACTTGATGATCAGTGTGAATAATAGTTACTCAAATAGTACATAAACATAGCTATGACAAAAGTCTCCCACTACACACTAGGATCATTGATGTAAGTATCTAATACCCATAGATCTCGTGTGCGTCTCATGATTTGATTGTGGAAGAGGCTTTGTCAACGGATCTGCCATATTCAAATCCGTATGCACCTTGCATATATTCACATCACCTCGGTCGATAATCTCTCGAATCAGATGATAGCGTCGTAGTATATGTTTGGATCTTTTGTGTGACTAGGCTCCTTTGCCTGTGCAATGGCTCCATTATTGTCGCAATAGAGATCCACAGGTCCGGACGCACTAGGAACAACACCCAACTCAGAAACAAATTTTCTGATCCAAACAGCTTCCTTTGCAGCTTCAGAAGCTGCAATATACTCCGCCTCCGTCTTTGAATCTGCTACTGTGTCTTGCTTGGAACTTTTCCAGCTCACTGCCCCTCCATTGAGGCAGAACACAAAACCGGATTGTGATCTAGAGTCATCCTTGTCTGTTTGGAAGCTAGCATCGGTGTAACCTCTTACAACGAGCTCTTCTTCACCTCCAAACACTAGGAATACATCCTTAGTTCTTCTCAAGTACTTAAGAATGTTTTTGACAACTGTCCAATGAGCCTCACCATAATCTGATTGATACCTGCTCGTAACACTTAGAGCATAGGATACATCTGGGCGTGTACACAACATGGCATACATGATAGATCCAATAGCCGAAGCATAAGGAATCGCTCTCATCCTCTTTTGCTCATCAGGCGTCGAAGGACACTGACTTTTGCTTAGAGTGATACCATGTGACATTGGCAAGAAACCTTTCTTAGAATCTTGCATATTGAATCGATTCAATATCTTGTCAATATATGTGTCTTGGCTTAATCCAATTAACCTTTTAGATCTATCTCTATAGATCTTTATGCCCAAAATGTATGCTGCCTCTCCTAAATCCTTCATTGAGAAACTTTTCCTTAATGAGGATTTAACAGCATCTAGTACTGGAATGTCATTTCCGATCAACAATATGTCATCTACATATAGGACCAGAAATATAAGTGCGCTCCCACTAACCTTCTTGTAAATACAAGGTTCTTCTACGTTCTTGATGAAACCAAACCCTTTGACCACTTCATCAAAACGTAGATTCCAACTCCGAGATGCTTGCTTCAATCCATAGATGGACTTTTGAAGTTTGCATATTTTTCTAGCATTTTTAGGATCGACAAAACCCTCAGGTTGTGTCATGTACACATCCTCAGTCAGACTCCCATTAAGAAAGGCTGTTTTGACATCCATCTGCCATATTTCATAATCAAAATATGCAGCAATTGCTAGGAGAATCCGAACAGACTTTAGCATAGCGACGGGCGAAAATGTTTCATCATAATCAACACCTTGAATTTGTCTGAAACCTTTCGCCACCAATCGTGCTTTATAGATGTGAACTTTTCCATCCATATCAGTCTTTTTCTTGAAAATCCATTTGCAATCGATCGGTCTCACACCATCGATTGGATCAACCAAGTTCCAAACTTGATTCTCATGCATGAATTCTATTTCGGATTCCATGGCTCCAAGCCATTTCTCAGAGTCGGGTCCCATTGTTGCTTCAGTGTAGGTCACAGGCTCATTATTGTCCAACAATACCATGTCCTGTGGTTCCGTGGTTAGGAGTGTCAACTTTTCAGTTGCACGACGTACTCTTGTACACCTTCGTGGAGCTGGTGTTTCATCAAGTGGTTGTACAACATCTTGTACATCCTGTATAGGATTAGAGGGTGCCGAAACATTTTCAGATATTTCTTGGATTTCTTCAAGATGCACCTTGCTCCCACTAACTCCTTTTGAGAGAAACTCTTTCTCCAAGAAGACACCATTGCGAGCAGTAAACACTTTACCCTCCGTTTTATTATAAAAATAATATCCTTTGGTTTCCCTAGGATATCCCACAAAGAAGCATTTGTCTGATTTGGGAGTAAGTTTGTCTGACGTCAAACGTTTGACATAAGCATCACATCCCCAAACTTTGAGGAAAGACAATCCGGGACGTTTCCCGGTCCACATCTCATATGGTGTCTTCTCAACAGACTTAGTTGGTACTCTGTTTAGTGTAAACGCAGCAGTTTCAAGAGCATAACCCCAAAAGGATAGTGGAAGATCAGTCTGACTCATCATCGACCTAACCATGTCTAACAAGGTTCGGTTCCTCCGCTCGGACACCCCATTCCATTGGGGCGTTCCTGGTGGAGTCAACTGTGGAACAATTCCACATTGTTTTAAATGATCATAAAATTCTTGGCTCAAGTATTCACCCCCACGATCAGATCGTAGAAGTTTAATTGTCTTGCCCAACTGATTTTGTACTTCATTCTAAAATTCTTTGAACTTTTCAAAAGATTCAGACTTGTGCCTCATTAGATAGACATATCCATATCTACTAAAGTCATCGGTAAAAGTAATGAAATACTGAAAACCACCTCTAGCTACCGAACTCATTGGTCCACATACATCAGTATGTATAAGTCCCAACAAGTCAGTTGCCCTCTCACTTTGACCAGTGAAGGGTGCTTTGGTCATCTTCCCAAGCAAACAAGACTCGCATGTGTCAAGTGATTCAAAATCAAATGAACTTAACAAACCATCTTTATGGAGTTTCTCAATGCGTTTCTCATTTATATGACCTAAGCGACAATGCCAAATAAAAGTGGGATTTAGATCATTTCGTCGAGCCCTTTTTGTACTAATGTTATAGACTGTTTTATCCTCAAGATCAAGAACATATAATCCATTCACTAATGGACATTGAGCATAGAAAATATTATTATAATAAATAGAACAACATTTGTTCTTTATTATAATCTCATAACCATTAACTTCTTCCAAACATGAAGAAGATATAATGTTCTTGCTCAAAGAAGGAATGCAATAACAATTATTTAATTCCAAAACTAATCCTGAGGGTAATGACAAGTGATAAGTTCCGACAGCTATGACAGCAACCTTTGCTCCATTGCCGACCCGAACATCCAACTCGCCTCTTGCAAATCTTCTAGTCTCACTTAGACCCTGCAACGATTTGCAAGTGTGAATCATTGATCCGGTATCAAATACCCATGATTCACTAGAAGATGTAGCAATATTGATTTCTATAACATTTATACCTGAAGTGGAAGTCTCATTCCCTTTCTTCTTCTTATCCTCCAAGTACTTCTTGCAATTCCTAGACCAATGCCCCTTAGCATGACAGTGGAAGCATTCATCATTAGGAGAAGGGCCTGATTTTCCCTTTGGCTTTGAGCTTGAAGACTCATTGGGAACCTTTCCCTTGCCTTTAGGATGCATCACACGCTTCCTCTTTTTATTCTCCTTTTGAACCATCATCACATGAGTGGTGTTTTTCTTAATGCTTTCCTCGGCTGTTTTAAGCATCCCATGCAATTCAGCCAACGTTTTCTCCATGCCATTCATTTGATAATTCAATATAAATGGCTCATAGCTTGGTGGGAGTGACTGGAGAATAACGTCAATAGCCAGGTCATCCTTGAGTTCAGAACCAAGTTTGTCCAAAGTCTCAATGTAACCAATCATCTTGATTACATGAGGACTGACCGGGCTACCTTCTGCCAGCTTGCATGAGAACAAGGACTTTGAGATGTTGTACCTCTCAGCCCTTGCTTGGTTCTCAAACATTCCACGTAGTCCCTGAATCATAGAATAAGCATCTGCATGCTCATATTGTTTCTGTAGATCAGGGGACATTGTGGCAAGCATGAGGCAGCTTGCATTAAGAGCATCATCGCAGTGCTTCTCATAAGTCCTGCGAGTTGCGGCATTTGCATCATCGGGGAGGTCATTGGGGTATGGTTGCTCAAGAACATACTCAATTTTCTCTTGCCTGAGAACAATTCTCAGGTTGCGGTACCAATCAATAAAGTTAGCTCCATTGAGCTTTTCTTTCTCAAGCACAGATCGCAAATTGAAACCGGAATTGTTACTAGCAGACATGATCTACAATAGAAAATAAATATGCAAGGTTTTAGCACTATGTTATGTACCAATCTTTTATTAACAGTTTAATAAAAGACACCACCACTATATGAGCATCGTCCTCCCTCTAACGACATATAGTGGTCCAAGATCCATATTCACTAATTCCTAGTGAGCTTTGGCTTCACTGCTAGAAAATTAGTAACATAGGTAAACAACCATTGTTAATCATATCTCTATATGATTCTTGTTTGTTGGGTGACATCCAATGCCCCGGCTCCCAACACTATGCCATAAAGCCCAAAACCGTTTTGATAGCTTTGTTGAGTAAACCAATACTATGCATGTGAATGTCCAACATTCACCCTATTCATTATGATAGATGACGGTATTTTGCTTTGGCAAACCTACCATACAACGATCAAAACAACATAGGTGCAGCTATAGGTAAATGGCATCAAATACTCAACTTTTCCGAGGGAAGCTATTCTATCATGACAAAACATCCACCATATGAAAAGCATGAAAAGAATAGTAAAACATCACAGGCATACGATCATATCATATATGTGAATAGTATGGCCTTTAGGATCATAGTGATCTTCATCACCATGGTTCCATCATGATCTATACCGCCATGTCTCCCTTCTTATGGTGATCACCATCGCCATCATGCTTGAGGTTTCTCAATGAATATAAAAGAAGCTAATACATCTAATAGCTATCAAATAAATTACATGAGAGATCAGGCATCACAGGGCGACACGCAGGTCGTTATACAAATATGTGGCAACCACAACCCGGTTGTCTTAAATTTGCAACACGCAGGCTGCACGAATTTTACACACAGATTATCACATCATATTTAGGCCATACCATTCACATCATTCCCTGCAAAAACAAGTTAAGCATAGAACGATGTCTATCGCGAAACAACTTAATGATGTCACTATAGCAGACACCAAACGGAATTACATAGATCGCATCTATGAAATCACTATGAAAATCTCATCGAATTGATCAGATCAACCCGAATCTGAGCCATTCAGAATGCCTCAATTTTCATTGTGACTGGTTATCCACGAGAAGATCGCGACACATGACCGTGATCTGTTGGCTCAATCTGCTAGCTATGTACACTATTAGTCCCGATGGTGATTCCAGCCGGTAGGGACAGGTTGCGCACACAGCGGAGAAGGAGCACGAACTAATCCTTTAGTCATATGATGGCAATCTACTCTAACCAATTCCAAACCCCAGAAGCCGAACTATAAAAATTCATCATATGAACTTGTCTGCAGTAGATCGCATCTAAGATCCAGACCAAAAACTACGCAAGTCGGCTCTGATACCACTGTTGGGAAATAGGCGATGCACTACTCTAGCAATTCGACCGTATCACCCAGGAAACATGCGAGTGAGAAGGTCATGGATCGTTACCACTAGACGCGCAGCGCAGCGGATCGTAGATGCGCGCCGTAGCCGATCAGCGCAGCAGTAACAGCAGCGCCTCCACGGAGTCCACACGTACAGGGAGGAACGCCGTGCGTCGGTGTGCTAGCACCGTGCGCGCGGCAGGGGTTTCGGCGGCTGACCTGTGAGGGGCGGCGGCTGGGACTGCTATCTGGTGGAGACATCTGTCCGTAACCCTACCCCTCATATTTATAGGCGCGCTAATGGGCTTTTAGGTCACAGGCCCATTAGTACCCTAATTTCTTATGGATCAAATATCCATCAGGCCTTTATCTGAATTGTTATGATTGCCTCTTGGGCATATCACCAACAACAAGGAGTCACAGAGTGAACCTGCACAGCCACAGAACGATCCGGGGCCACAGAGAATCCGGTTCAGTTTAAATGTGCGGCTGACGTGTGGGCCCGACTTCCTTCTTCTTCCTCCCGACTCCTCTCGTGCACGCGCCGCCAGGTCGCCGGAGCTCCACTGAACTCGATGTCTCGATCTCCTCCCGAGCCTTTGCTCGCTGCCAGGGCCTAAAATCACGCGCTGAGCATCTTGGTGAAGCTTCCCCGGGCCGGCGAGGTCCCTAACCCCTCTCGCGACGGCGCAGCGGCTCGGCTCACCTTCGGCGGCGTCGACCGGCCGACCTAGCCTGCCAAAAGCTCGGTAAAATGGCGCTACAGCACCAGTGGACCTCGAGGATGATCGACGTGGCCTCAAAATTGCTCGGGAATGGCTCCAACTAGGTTGTCACCGTGCACCTGGTCGTCCCCGCCATGGCCGCCGACCGGAAAGCTTGAAATTCGCTGCCTCTACCCGGTTTTAAGCTAGGTCTATGAATGAAAAATGTGCCCTAACCACTCTAGCTCCTGTATGCGCAACATGATCAACTCTAACTGAAATTTGAGCTTCGATTTCAGAAATTCTTACCGTGGTTAGGTTTTTCCCGGCCGAGAGCAAAACTCAAAATTCCCGAGCTACGGTGCACGGCTTGAGCTGAAACTTGGGCAGGAGCAGTGTGATGATCCGGCGCTCCTCTGGGTACCCTTGATCAAGCTTGAAAACCTTCGTGTGGGGCTGTCCACGGGAGTCTGAACAGTGGTGAGGTTCGGTTGCCGCGTGGGAGCTGTGTTCTCGGTGTGGGGAAGCTTGGCTAGCCCAGTTGTGTGTGGAGAAGGTAGGAGAGGACCACACAGTGCCGTTTTCGCAGCTCGGGGTGGAGGTGTGTGTGTGTTTTGCCGGTTGCCGGGTGAGCACCGAGGAGGCGGCGGTGAGCTTTGGTGTTTCGGCTTGAGGGAGAAGTAAAATCGTGTTTTGCATGTTGTAAGCTAAAGGATCACGCTGATCGTCAAGCGCACACACGAGCTAGTCGACCACGTGACTGCAGCAGCGAGGAGGTGGCTCGGTGGACTGAGACACTTGGCAGGTGGCGCACTCTGTTCAGCGGCTTCAGTCGGTTCGAGTGCAAACAGAGAGCGGAGAAGCAATACTTCGGTTGTAAGTCTCCCCCCTCCCAATGACAAGTGGGTCCCACTGCTTTTCTCCCCCAAAAATATCTCCAATTTTTTTGGCACTTTGCAAGTTCAGTCATGAAGAATTCAAATTTGAAATCTATTTGGGCAAATTGACAAGTCTTACCTCAGTTTCAATTTTGAATTCAAACTTCAAGGAAATTCAAAGCCTCTTTGACATACAAATCAATGTACCTCTAAATTTTCTCAAAATTTGCCTTCCTCATAATTTGTACCTGCAGAATTCAAATATGGATTCAAACTTTTAATTTGGCGGCTGCAAAGGGGAGGTTTACAACCACAGTTTGTATACTTCATTTAAAATGACCACCTTTTCATTCAAATGATCATTTGAATTCAAAGTGGACTTTAAATTATGGGCTTGCTCATGACAACCTTCACATGTTTATAAATGTTTTTGGCAAGTCCCATTTCTTGAATTTGAACTCAACTTTATTCACCACTCAAGTTTTCCATTTACAAGTTTTGAGACTTTTACATCCTCCCCTCTTAAAAAGAATCTCGTCCCGAGATTCACAATTAAGAACAATGTGGGGAGGACGCCTAGTTTTCATAAACCTCTAATAGCTCCGAATGATTGAGTTGTAAATACTCCTCGTTTTCCCATGTATCTTCGTCGGACGTGTAATTTTCCCATAGCACCTTGAAAAATCGCAGCGTCCGGTTTCAGGTCTCAAGAGTCTTTTCATCAATTATCCTCCGTTGGAACTTTCAAACACTTCCTCAACAGAGATATGTGGAAGACGTTATGAACACTGGCTAAGGCTGCCGTGTAAGGGCCTCAGTTTTTGACACATATTTGAAGTGTTCATCACCACACCACATACCTCATTTGAAGCAAGTTGATGAACACAAATGAAGAGCGAGTAACCACCATCAACATGCTCATTAGAGAACAAACTCACATATTGCAAAAGTGGTATTTCCCACATGTGATATAGAGGGGATGGGCATATGAAAACTCCTACACATTGCTAAGGATGTCCATGCCAAGTTTCACCCAAATTCAAAACCTTTTTGAGGTCATTTTGGGTATAGCTAGAAAGAGGGCAGTTTGAAACCATATTCAAATTCAAACTGTTTTTATCCCATGAATTCAAAAGTGGGAGGCATATTCTTATTCAGCACATTTTTGTGAGCTCACACACCAATTTTCACCCCATTTGGAGTTGATCTTGACATGAGCTAAGTGGGGCAAATTCAAACTTTATTTGAATTTCAAACTGAACATGTGCTGAAATTCATTCAAACCAAACCCAATTTGAATTCTAATCAATTAAAATGGCACATGGGTGAATAATTTGAATCACCATGGGGAATTTGGGGCTAACTGTTTACAACAGTTATTAGGAGTGAATTTCAGAGGTTAAAACTCCGGGTGGGACGCACATGTCAGTCACTGGTTCAAAGCAAACCGACTGAAACTCAGCTCACTCGGTTCCCGGGTGCAGTGCGCGCGCGCCACCGAGGGGCAGCCGGCGCCAGCTCCTGCTGCGTGCCCCAAGCCAGAGACCAGTCACCGGGCTTCTTATCCCCTCCCCGGCATGCTCCCATCACTTATTCCCCGAGCTACCGACGCACTCGGCCTGTTCTTCCATCCGAGTTCCACTGCAACCTGCCGCCGCTCGAGCTTGCGCTTGATCAGTCCGATCACTCGTGAGCACAGCCTCCTCCACAGAAAAACGGCACCGGGAGATCGTGAGCAACCTCCTAGACCCCGTGATAGCCAGTGAGCAGGCGTCCTCGAGCTATACCGAACCTTTTCTCCGGCGAACCAAGCATCGCTGCCGATCGGGCTCTCGTGGACAGCACCACACAGCCGCTGTCACGTCCACTTCTCTACACAAGAAAGGTGCGTCATTGTACATAGATGGGGTAGCCGAAAGCCATTTGGCGATTGATCAACCCTCGGCCGAGAATTTCCAAAATTACTCTCGGCCAGTTCATGGGAACCGAGCTCACCTCCAGGTGAAATTCGTGATCTACACGCGAGGGTTGGGCAAAACCATTACCTAGTAGCTTCTACGCATGTTAGCGCTCACGCTCGAACTGGAATCAGAGAAAACCATCGAGAATCGAGCATGATATGGCCGTTTTCCCCGCCGCCGTGGCTGAGCACCTTGGCTCACCGTCGAGAGCATAGTTGCCGGCATTTCTAGCTTCCACCCAGCCCAGGTTCATATTCCCCGTGCTCCACTGATGCTCTCCGCCTGATTCCCGATCGATTTGGTGCACGGGAGAGTGAAACCGACCTCACCGGAACCCTAACAGGTGCTGTCACTGGTGCGCACGGATTTCCGGTCATCGCCGGCGGCCGGCGAGCCCACCATCGAGTCCAGGGGGTCAGAAAAGGGGCAGGCGGCGAGTTTCGGGCCGGGGGTGGCCGGGAACTCAATTCCAGAGAGGGTCGCCGGAGACCGCCGCCGCCGAGCAGTTGGCACGAGGAGGGAGACGACGCACTGTGTGCGGGGCCTACGGGCAGGAGTTTAAACTTTTCCCCCGAATTTCAGTTTTAGTCCAAACTTCAAATCCTCATAATTTTGGCTAGGAAGCTCCAAATCGAGTGAACCAAATTTTTGTTGGATTCATCTCTCTGAGTACTTTCCAGCAAATCAAGTTTAACTTCATGAAAATCCTTATTTCTCCAGAATTAATTCCTCAAAGTTTAAACTGTTTGGAATTTTAACTGGGGAATCCTTTGGAGGAAAATCCTGAAATTTGGCTGGGATGTTCATCAAAATATTCCTGAACTACCATAAAAATTTCAGATCCATTTGAGCTAATTTAATCCACCTAATGGTGTGATTAGTGAAACTGTTCCAGAGAAAATAGAAAATGTTCAGAAACATTTTCAGAATTTTCCCTTAAATTGTTTAGCTCATATCTTTAGCTAGGAACCTTCAAATTAAGTTAGACCAATTCCATTAGAACCCTATGAAAATCTAGTTTTCAGAAAGTCATAGTTTGTTTCATGAAAATACTTAGAACACCGTAAAAGCCTTCAATTAAGGTCAAGTACATAATTAATTATGGAGGGCTCAAATGAGCTTTGCTGCAACTAAAATTTGACCAAGTCTCTGTTTATGTTGTAACCAAGCCACAGTAAAAGTTTCACAGGCATTAGGTCTGTCTATTAAGAGTAATAGATTTCACAAGTTTAAAAGTCAATTCAAATGCATTAATTTAATACATGTACTTCTTTTATCATGTAGTCGCTAAGGTCGAGGAGGAACCCGAAGTCCTAGACTTTGTTACTCCGAAGGAACAGCAAGCCTACGACCAAGAAAAGCAAGGCAAGCTCCGTTTTGCATTAACCGTTTTACAATTTTTTATTGTTTTGAGCACTTCCTTGAGTATTATGATTCCTTGCATTAGAGTCTTGTTTGGAAACCCAATCGCATAGACAAGAAAACCATGGGTTGGGTTTAGGATTGCAAACCCCGTTAGCTACTGCAATGCTAAGATAGTGTAGGATTCGGTACAAGTCGAGTATTTGGAACTACTCGCGAGCATAGGCTAGAGGCACTCGACTCGGGTAGAGATAGCACATGATACACATGGCAAGAAAAATGAGACCAAGCGGAGAGTAAGGGCAACAGGACTTTGGGGCCTGTGTGCTATAGCTCCGCTTGTGTCGATTGAGGACCGAGCCGTGTTCGGGCCTGTTGAACAAGCTAGAACAGTACCGAAGACCTGCCGGCTATATGGGAAACGGGAAACCGATGTAACTCGGGTAGCTGGGTATTGAGGCATTGCCCGTCGTTCAGAGGGTAGGTTGAGAGCTTGAGGTGTAAATCGGCTGGCGGCCCTGAGATGCGCGTGCAGAGACCTCTTGCTCGGGACGATGGGACCGGTTCAATATTTGGCTGACGGGCGAAAGGTGGTTGCGTACGGCGTCCGTGATGGTTGCTGTAGGCAACATCGAGTACGGGCATAAGTGACGGGTTGTTCGGGTAACCCTGCAGGTGTAAATCGATTATAATCGCCGTCCCTCGCGGTCAGTGAGTACCACTTGTTCACTGTACCGTGACGTAGAAAGAACAGGCTAGTTACATGTTAAAATGTTGCTGATTGAAAGATGGACTCGGATTGCTAATGATTTGCTATAGTTTAGAGCTCACTAAAGTTCCTTTCAACTTTGGGCAAAGTACATGAGCGAAATGCGTTTCTTGTTTGATTGCAGCTCTCTCATGTGCCTTAGCGTAAGGTTCTCCACAACCTGCTGCTAAAACTTGAAAGGTTTTACTAATTAGGCGAGTCCTTGCAAATGATTTTTCCTCATGTAACCTATCAATCCCTCATGTAGAACTTCCATGTTTAGGAGAGATGGGTCAGTCTTGCTGAGCCTTCGTGCTCACTGCTTGTGTTTGAAGCTTTTGCAGGGTTCTATGAGGAAGGGGCTCCCGAAGAGGAGACGGAACCCCAGGAGGGGAACCCCGTCGAGACGGAACCCCAGGATGTTATTAGTGTATAGCAAGTGGCATACTAACCTATCTGTCTATGTCGGAAAATCATGCATCTCGGGACGTTTATGTCTTGGGGGTGCACGTAAGCGCTGTCCACCAGTGCGCACAAGCTGAAGGGTGGAGCCCCACGGGTGGCAGGTAACCCGACCCGCTTTGATAACCTCTACGACTCTTCATGTCATTTGGGGTATTCGAGCAACGTCTGTCCCTGGCGTGCGTGGTGCAATTTGAGAGACCCCATCACGTGGCCTGAAACGTGAACACGTAACTCAAGGCGTGTTTGGCTTGAGAACATCTGGGCTGGTGATGATGGCCGGGTGTACGAACTGTATGGATACAGGGCACGGTGTGCAGCCGAGTCTGATGATTGTTTGAGTATCTGCAGGTATTCTAACCACGAAACGGTAGACGTGTAGCATCCGTGCGCGAGTGACGTTTAGTGCCACTGAACTAACGAAGCCGGCTAAGTCCGGTATAGGTTTTTCTTTGTGAGGGCGTAGCACCGACATGATCTGAAAACGCATCGACGTCACACCCCACTAAATGAACAACTTCATTTAAAACTTGAAGGTTTTGATCCAAAGTAGTAAAAATTGATGTAACTCCTTCCCTTGAACAGGATATTCAAAGTTAACAAGTTTTCAACTTATAGGTTGTTAAGGACAGAGCACTCTGTTTTTCAGATGAATTAAGGCTGAAGTTAATCAGAGGTTAGAGGTTGAGTTCTTTCTAGGTTGGGGTCATATGATACATTTCTGGAAATCTTTGGAAGAGCTTTAAAACTTTTCTGTTGAGGTCCAGAGGAGTTTCATCCCTTAACCAATCGAAAAATGCAGTAGAGTTGAAACTGTCCAAAAAACAGGACAGAGTAAAGACTCTCTGTAAACTCTCTGTAAATTGAGTATAACTTCCTGCATAAAAATCCAAAAAATGAAAATGAAGTAGTTATGGAAAGCTTACGAGATGGGTTACAACTTTGTAACAGAAAGTTTTGTCAGATTAGGAACAGAGTTAACTGGGATTCTTGGATCAAATCCGTACCTAAAACAGGGAGGTGCTGTCCAATTTTCTCCAGAAATTCTGTTAACTTTGACCTCTCATAACTTTTGAACCAGGACAGATGTTAGGACAAGAAAATACTTTCTGGAAAGCTATTGAAGTTGGCTTTAACTTCTATTTTGAGCTCCAGAATTGGTTTTGCTTTAGCATGGGTTAAATCAGGTTGAACTGGAAACTGGTCAGGGCTGTCATGCAGACAGCAGATCAGCAGTCAAATTTGTTTAAATTTGAACTATATTTCCAAGTCTTATGAGTTCAATGACATGATTGGTGTTATAACTCAATGGTTTACTGTTTAAATAAATATTTGACATTTCTCAAATATATTTTTACAGATGACAGCAGACAAACAGTTGGAGAACGGGTGGGTGGTATCTCACTGTTCTCACCACAGCGTCTATCCGGAGGCATTGAGGCAGATGCTTCAATATTTCGGATAAAACCAAATGCCGCAGTACTTCGCCAAGGAAGAAGGCGAGGAGGGGAACAAGACGTGGACAATCTATGTCGAATTCCCTGCAGGACCTACGCCACCCGGGTGGGCGCCGTTCACCGTCACGGTGAGAGGTGGACAACCCGAGGGAATGTGGCAAGTGGCAGCCCGTGACACCATGTCACGTTTCTGCCAGCTACACGTGGGAGCGATGGAGGGCACTCCATACGCGCTCGTTCTGGTGGAGGGACAGGCTCATCATGTGTGGGAAGAGAGGTACCTGGAGGCAACGGACCCGAGTTGCCCAAGGTACAGCCCCGCGGAGGCAAATCTCAGCCTCCAGATGAGGGCGGGAAACGCCGTGAAGGACAGCCAAGCTGTTCATACGGACCATCTCGCCACAAAGCTCAAGGAGAGCACGAGCCGTGGAGACCATTTCGAGAGTGCTCACAGCGCACTCCGCAATGTGCTCCTTCCGACGATCAAGCGACTGAATGAACAACATAATCAGTTGCATCGTCTGAAGAAGGCGAAGAGGAAAAGCCGCGTCGACATCGCGGCATTGCAAGAGATGGTACATACTTTAACCCAGCAGAATGAGGACCTTGCTCAAGAGCGGGACGACGCTATTGGGAAATGGCAAGGCTGGGAAGAAGACTACAACCAAGCCATGGACGAGGTGCATGCATTGCAGGACCTCGTACCTCCGGTATTGGGCATACCGGTAGTCTTGGGCCTTCCAGCAATGGGAGAACCCGAGATGGGAGAAGAGGTGGTAGATCCAGAGCCACCAGCAGAGGTACCGGAGGAGGACGACCCACAGGAGGTTGAGTTCTACTCCGAGTAGGGGATTACAGTTGCCAAGTAGGGCAGCTAGGGTAGTGTAACCAAACTTTTGTAATCGGTGACATGTCGCGTAGGCAGTAGCGTATGTATAGGTAGTGACGACATGAGCACGACTTCTCGGAGACCCAAGAATAATGTATCTTGTATAAAGTTTATGCTTTATCAATATATGTGATTGTTGTGCAAATTATTCATGTGTCACTTCAATACCTACTGTGTATATGGAAATTTCAGTAAGACATGTGCTAATCGCTGCTGTTTTGAATTTTAGAATGACGCGTACTCGTGCCAACCCGGACGTTGGGGGTACTAGCCAAGGGGGAGAGACCTCCCAACAGCCTCCCGAGGACTCCTCGGGACAGCAGCAGCAACAGCAGCAACAACAACAGCAAACACCGCCACCGCCACTGCCAACGGTTACATTGGCCGACATCGTCGCGGCAATGGCGGGTTCACATCAGCAGCACACGGAGTTGCTGCAGACTCTCATCACTAATACGTCTCGCCCAGAGAGACGTCAAGACCGTGAGGAGCGTCAACAGAGCTCCTACTCTGACTTCCTAGCGACTCATCCCCCGGTATTCTCAAGGGCGGATGAACCTCTTGACGCGGACAACTGGCTCCGCGCAATAGAGATAAAGTTCAGGCTGCTCCAAATAAGCGAGCAGCGCAAGACTCAGTTCGCGGTCCAGAAGCTCCAAGGATCCGCGAGCGCGTGGTGGGCAAACTTTTGTGCTTCACAGCCCATCGACTGAGTTATGACCTGGGCGGAGTTCCGGACGGCCTTCAGGGCCTATCACATACCGCCGGGTCTGATGAAGAGGAAGACGCAGGAGTTTCTACACCTGCAGCAAGGGAGCCGAAACACGCTGGAATACTCCATGGCGTTCAACGATCTTGCGCTCTACGCGTCGTATCACGCAGATACCGACGAGAAGTGGCGGGACCACTTTTACCACGGGATTAACCCGCTCCTGAAGGACAAATTGGCGATGTTCAATCGCGGCAGCCTCAACGACATCATTGATGCTGCGGTTGTTCAGGAGGACTCCGGTAAGGAGTTGGCGGCGGCGGAGAGAAAGCGAAGCGCGCCGCAAAGCAGCAGAGATGGAGGCGGTCCTTCTCAGAAGTTTCGGTTGGTGAATCACCCACCATCAGGTCCACGCTGGCAGCCACCCCAGAGGTCGATGCCTTTCCGCAGTCGGCCGTACTCTTCACCGGCATTCAGGCCGGCACTGCCAGTACCACCTCCGCAACAACAACAGCAGCAGCGGACAATGCGCGTGTGTATGCACCTCAGCAACGCATGCTGGGCTTTCGTCCCCCGAGCACTACACCAGCAGCGGCCACATGTTACAAGTGTGATCGTCCAGGACACTTCGCGAGCAGTTGCCCGGAGAGGCAAGGCGGCGGAGCGGCACCGCAGTTTCAGGGGAGGAATCAACCCCGGAACCCTACTAATGCGCGGCGGGCAAACCCTAGGCCCGGCACCGTCCACCAGCTTGCCATAGAGGACGTGCCGGAGGGTGAGCCAATCCTTGCAGGTATGTTCCAACTCCACCAGCATCCCACCATAGTATTGTTTGATTCAGGCGCCACGCATAATTTTATTAGCCAAGCTTTCATTGCTAAACACAGCTTGCAAATACTACCCACCGATAGTCCATATTTAATTTGTTCACCGGGTGGGAGGATTTCAGCAAGTGTAATGGTTTCCAAAGCACCATTATGCTTAGCGGGTAGAGTCTACCCTACGTCTCTCATAATCTTAGAGGTACAAAAGGTCGATGTCATCCTAGGGATGTCGTGGTTAACCCGCCACGGCGCTGTTTTAGACACCGTCCTTCGAGTCGTGCACTTAAACTCAGAAGTGCACGGGTCTCACTCCTTATTTCTGGACAGTCCAGAAATAAAACTTCCAAGTGTCTATCAAGCCACAACCCTCAAATTGGAAGATATTCCAGTGGTCCGAGAGTTCCCTGACGTATTCCCAGACGATTTGCCGGGGATGCCGCCTGATAGAGAGGTAGAGTTCAAGATTGAACTTGCACCGGGAACCATGCCAATATCCCGAAGGCCGTACAAGATGGCGCCCAAGGAGTTGGCTGAACTGAAGACTCAGCTCACGGACCTCCTGGAGAAGGGTTTTATTAGGCCGAGCTCCTCGCCATGGGGCTGTTCGGCATTATTTGTAAAGAAGAAAGATGAGACGTTGCGGCTTTGTGTGGACTATCGTCCACTAAACGCCGTAACCATCAAGAACAAGTACCCGTTGCCACGGATCGACATGTTGTTTGATCAGTTGGTAGAAGCAAAGATCTTTTCCAAGATGGACTTAAGATCCGTCTACCATCAGATTAAGATACGGGCTGAGGACATTCCAAAGACGGCTTTCTCGACGAGGTACGGGCTCTACGAATACCTGGTCATGTCCTTCGGCCTCACCAATGCTCCAGCTCACTTCATGTACTTAATGAACTCGATATTCATGCCGGAGCTGGACAAGTTTGTCGTGGTCTTCATCGACGACATCCTGGTATATTCCAAGTCGGAGGAAGATCACAAGAAACATCTGCGTATAGTCTTGCAACGGCTGCGGGATCACAAGCTATACGCGAAATTTAGCAAATGCGAGTTTTGGATATCGCAAGTGCCTTTCCACGGGCATATCATCTCAGCGGAGGGTATTGCTGTAGACCTGAGCAAGATCACTCAAGTGCTGAATTGGAAATCCCCGAGAACTGTTCACAAGGTACGGAGTTTCCTCGGACTCGCGGGATATTATCGGAGGTTCATTCCGAACTTCTCGAAGATTGCCAAGCCTATGACGGAGCTGCTGAAGAAGGCTACCAAATATGTTTGGAGTCCAGCATGTGAAGCAGCATTCAAGGCTGTAGTCAAGCACCTGACATCAGCACCGGTTTTGGCGCAGCCGGACACAACAAAACCATTCGATGTGTACTGCGATGCATCCGGCATTGGGCTCGGATGTGTGCTGATGCAAGACCGAAGAGTGGTCGCGTATGGATCACGGCAGCTTAGAAACCATGAGCAGAATTATCCAACTCACGACTTGGAGCTCGCTGCCGTGGTACTTGCACTGAAGATGTGGATGCACTACCTACTCGGTAACCTCGTACATCTATATACCGACCACAAAAGCCTCAAGTACATATTCACTCAGAAGGAGCTGAACATGAGGCAACGAAGATGGTTAGAATTGATAAAGGATTACGAAATAGAGATCCATTATCATCCGGGCAAGGCAAACGTAGTGGCAGATGCGCTGAGCCGCAAGTCACACGTCAACAATCTGACCATCACACCGTTGGGAGAGAGCGAACCACCAATGCATGTAATTCCACATGGAGCTCTCTACAACCTAGCTTTGGTCCCCACCATCCGTGAAGAGATAGCGGCAGCTCAGAAACATGACAAGGGCATGTCGCATTTGCGGAGACGTGTAGACAGTGGGGAGTTGAAATGTTTCCGGAAGGACGGAGACGGCGTCCTATGGTTCAAGGACCGTATCGTCGTACCCCGTAACCCGGAATTACGGAAGAAAATCTTTGATGAGGCTCACTTGTCAAAGTTTTCTATTCACCCCGGCAGCAACAAAATGTATCAAGAACTCAGAAGCAAGTTTTGGTGGACACGGATGAAGCGGGAGATCGCAAAGTACGTATCCGAATGCGATACATGTCGAAGGGTGAAGGCAGACCATATGCAGAAACCGGGACTGCTACAACCACTGGGCGTTCCTGCCTGGAAGTGGGAGGATGTGAGCATGGGACTGCTACAACGGCTTGTGTCAATTGAGGACCGAGCCGTGTTCGGGCCTGTTGAGCAAGCTAGAACAGTACCGAAGACCTACCGGCTATATGGGAACCGGGAAACCGATGTAACTCGGGTAGCTGTGTATTGAGGCATTGCCCGTCGTTCAGAGGGTAGGTTGAGAGCTTGAGGTGTAAATCGGCTGGCGGCACTGAGATGCGCGTGCAGAGACCTCTTGCTCGGGACGATGGGACCGGTTCAATATTTGGCTGACGGGCGAAAGGTGGTTGTGTACGGCGTCCGTGATGGTTTCTGTAGGCAACATCGAGTACGGGCGTACGTGACGGGTTGTTCGGGTAACCCTGCAGGTGTAAATCGATTATAATCGCCGTCCCTCGCGGTCAGTGAGTACCACTTGTTCACTGTACCGTGACATAGAAAGAACAGGCTAGTTACATGTTAAAATGTTGCTGATTGAAAGATGGACTCGGATTGCTAATGATTTGCTATAGTTTAGATCTCATTAAAGTTCCTCTCAACATTGGGCAAAGTACATGAGAGAAATGTGTTTCTTGTTTGATTGCGGCTCTCTCATGTGCCTTAGCGTAAGGTTCTCCACAACCTGCTGCTAAAACTTGAAAGTAAGGTTTTACTAATTAGGCGAGTCCTTGCAAATGATTTTTCCTCATGTAACCTATCAATCCCTCATGTAGAAGTTCCATGTTTAGGAGAGACAGGTCAGTCTTGCTGAGCCTTCGTGCTCACTGCTTGTGTTTGAAGCTTTTGAAGGGTTCTATGAGGAAGCGGCTCCTGAAGAGGAGACGGAACCCCAGGAGGGGAACCCCGTCGAGTGGGAGCCATGCACGCCGCAGAGTTAGTGTGCGTGTGAGCTAGCAAGGACACGTTCAAGGGCTGAACGTGCACTTGATGAGTAGTCTACGCCCGTGAGTGTAGACTGGACTTATTTTGATGTACAAATGTTCATAAACCACTTTATGTAATAAAAGTTTTGCTTCCGCTTTGTACCGTTGATGTGTGTTATTCGGTGCTGTGCAACGCAGTACCCCTCAGCGTGATCCTGGCTCGACAAGACCGTGGGGTCGTGTCATGCTGGTAACTCCAAACGGTATGCCACGGTTCCACATCTTTCGATGATGGTAATGGGACCAATAAAACGCAGAGCTAATTTTCCTTTCACTCTGAATCGGTGAATTCCCTTCATAGGAGATACGCAGAGATATATGTGGTCTCCAACTTGAAAGTTCAGAGGACGACGTCTCTTATCCGCATAGCTCCTTTGTCTGGATTTAGCGGCTTTAAGATTTGCTTGAATAAGCCTTACCCGCTCTTCTGCTTCATTTATGAGCTCAATCCCGTAAATAACTCTCTCGCCAGATTCACACCAGATCAAGGGTGTGCGGCACTTTTGGCCATAGAGAGCTTCATAAGGTGCCATTTTGATGCTCGTTTGATAACCGTTGTTGTACGGGAATTCCGCCAACGGTAAGTGATCATCCCAGCTCTTTCTGTGGTGGATGGTGCACGCTCTTAGCATATCTTCAAGTAATTGATTCACCCTCTCAGTTTGCCCATCGGTTTGAGGGTGATACGTGGAGCTTCGAATCCATTTGGTTCCAAAGGATGAGTGTAGCTGCTCCCAGAAACGGGCTACGAACAGCAATCCTCTGTCGGACACAATGGTACGGGGAACTCCATGTAAGCTCAAGATTCGTGCTATGTACAACTCCGCATACTGCTTGGCGTTGCATTTGGTATGCACCAGGATGAAGCGTGCTGATTTGGTTAACCGGTCAACGATTACCCAAATCAAATCATGGTGGTGGGAGGTCATCGGCAACCCGAAGATGAAATCCATACTCAAGTCTTCCCACTTCCATGCCGGTATTTGCAGTGGTTGCAGCAGGCCCGACTTCTTCACATGGTCGGCCTTAACTCTTCGACACGTATCACATTCTGAAACATACTTTGCAGCTTCACATTTCATATGTGTCCACCAAAACTTCTTCCGGAGGTCTTGGTATATTTTATTGATGCCCGGATGAATGGAAAATTTGGACAAATGAGCTTCATCCAAAATTTTCTTCTGCAGCCTCATATCACGGGGTACAACTATCCGGTTCTTGAACCATAAGGTATCTTCATCATCTAACCAGAAACATTTCATTTCCCCATTCTTCAACCTCCTTTTAATATGAGACATGCCCTTGTCTCGCTTTTGAGCTTTCATACCCTCCTCTTTTAATGTGGGTATGGGAGCTAGATTATGTAGAGCTCCATATGGAACCAAGTAGAGACTTGGTTCTTCCTCTTCTATCTGTGTAATGGTCAGATTATGAATATATGAGATTTCTGGCTGAGTGCATCGGCAACCACATTTGCCTTTCCCCGATGATAATGAATTTCAATCTCATAGTCCTTGATCAGCTCCAACCATCGCTGTTGTCGCATATTCAACTCTTTTTGAGTGAATATGTACTTCAAGATTTTGTGGTCGGTGTAGAGATGAACTAGATTTCCCAATAGGTAATGTGTCCACATATTCAAAGCTAGTACCATGGCAGCAAGCTCGAGATCATGAGTTGGATAATGTTGTTCATGATTCTGTAACTGCCGTGATCCATATGCGACCACTCGTCCTCCTTGCATGAGTACGCAACCAAGTCCGATGCCGGACGCATCACAATAAACATCGAAGGGCTTGGTTGTATCCGGTCGAGCTAAAAACCGGGGCTGTTGTGAGGTGTTTCACCAACGCTTGAAAAGCTTCCTCACATGGCTGCTCCAATCATATTTGATGCTCTTTTTCAGTAGCTCCGTCATAGGTTTACAGGTTTTTGAGAAGCCCAGGATGAACCTCCGATAATATCCCGGCAAATCTAATAAGCTACGAACTTCATGGACTGATGTTGGAGACTTCCATTTAAGCACTTGTTCAATCTTGCTTGGATCAACAGCAATGCCTTCGTCTGAAATAATATGTCCAAGAAATGGCACTTGGTTGTTCCAGAACTCACATTTACTAAACTTTGCATAGAGCTTGTGATTTCTCAATCGTTGGAGCACAATATGCAAATGTTTAGAGTGTTCCTCCTCTGATTTAGAATAGACCAAGATATCGTCGATGAATACCATGATGAACTGATCCAACTCCGGCATGAACACCGAGTTCATAAGATACATAAAGTGAGCCGGAGCATTGGTCAACCAAAATGACATGACAAGATACTCATAGAGTCCATATCTTGTCGAGAATGCTGTTTTTGGGATATCCTCCGCTCTAATCTTGATTTGATGATATCCCGATCTTAAGTCCATCTTAGAGAAGACTTTAGCACCGACTAGTTGATCAAATAGAATATCAATTCCTGGTAGTGGATACTTGTTCTTTATCGTCAGCATTTAACGGGTGATAGTCGACGCATAACCTCAGCGTCTCATCCTTCTTCTTTACAAATAAAGCCGAGCTACCCCATGGTGATGAACTTGGACAAATAAACCCCTTGTCCATCATATCTTTGAGTTGCTCCTTAAGTTCAGCTAATTCATTTAGAGCCATTTTGTATGGTCTCCGAGAGATCGACGTGGTTCTCGGTATCAATTCTATTTTGAATTCCACCTCACGCTTCGGTGCTAAGCCTGGAAGATCTCCGGGAAACACGTCCGGGTATTCACCGACTACCGGAATGTCTTCTAACTTGCAAGCTTCGGCGTTACATACTTCCGGAACTTTTGAAACAGCTTTGCCAAGATACAACGTATGACGCCCGTGAAGTGGAGAGTCCAAATGAACACTCCGGTTCTTGATTTCCAGAACAGCCCTATGGAAAGTCAACCATGATATTCCCAATATGGCATCGATTCCTTGATCTTCGAGAATAATGAGGGTGGTAGGATAAACTTTTCCACCCAAACAAAGTGGTGCTCTTGAAATGACTTCATTAGTCAATATGTCTCCACCTGGCGAATGAATAAGGTAAGAACCTTTTGTGATAATTGTAGAAATCTGATCTCTGATCACCGTCGCCTTGCTAATGAAGTTATGTGTTGCACCAGAGTCGAATAGAATGACAACCGGCTTGTCATTTAAGGTAAACCTCCCCGCGAGAACTGCTCCTCCCTTGGGCAGATCATCGACTGACACATAATTAACAGTTCCCACTTTGGACATGGATATTCTTTGCTGTCCAAGATCATTATTTAGAACTGGACCAGCAGACATCATGTTGCTGCTCGGTTCAGTTGCTTCATTGACGTTGTGTTCATTGTCAATTTGAAGTGGGATACCACTCAGTTCAGCTAAGAAATCACCGTGATCATCATTAACCTCTAGAAGGGAATAATATTCTGATGCATATTGTTGGTACTGAGGTGTACGAGAAATAAGTTGTTGCTGCGGTGGAGGTAAATAAAACCTCTGTGGAGTATAAGAGTCATCATACTCCCAGAATGACTGCATCTTTTGTGGAACCTCGTGACCAGAAGGTGAACGGACTACCAACCGATACTTCTGAGGCAGATAATTGCATTCATCCTGTGATGAGTCCCTCTCCCTCTTTTATTTAAGGAAGAGATTGGAATAATATTCCTGAGTGATAGCAAAGCTAACAAACTCATCAAAATTCTTCTGGCTAACTTGAGCCAACCCAGATCGCAGCCTGGCAGTCAGCCCTCAGAAAAAATGATAACTCTTCATGGCTGGTGATTTCACATAATCCGGTGCATTGAGCTAAGCGATTGAATTCCTTCGCATACTCAATAACACTCATTTCCTCTTGTTTTAGATTCCAAAATTCATCAAGACTTGTTTGCATTACACCCGTAGGAACGAAATGAGCACGAAATGCATCCTGGAACTCCGTCCATGTGACACGATGCCCTTCTGGATGGATAGCAAGGTATTCTGCCCACCAGGCTCCAGCAAAGCCGTAAAACTGCTGAGCAGCAAATAGAGTCTTCTGAAAGTCATCACATTGAATCAACCCAAACTTGGATTCAATGACACGTAACCAGTGATTTGCTTCACAATGGTCGGCCGCTTCGGAAAATACTGGTGGTTGTGTCGCCAAGAAATCCAGGTAAGTGCGAGGGGTTGGCATGTGATGTTGATCTTCTCTATTTATTCCTTGCTGAACTAGGGTTTGGAGAGTTTCATTCATATTTTCCATAATTTCCGCCAATCTGGTTGGTGATGGCTCTTGTGATGAAGTCGAGTCATTCCCACCTCGACTCGAACCTCCAATCTCCATTTGAGAATGTACACGTACCATACTCCACGAAATAAATTTTTAGTCAATAAAATTTTTATCCCAGCAGTAAATAAAGAAAAGTAAAACATGAATATGTCATAAATTTCATGAAAGCATAACCACATTCATGTTTAAACAAATCTTATGTACGCTAAACTAATCAGCTTGACTACCCTTACCAGTTCACACAAACTCCAAAATTTACTCATGTTAACTACAGATTCTTGACTCGAGTCCCATACAAAAGTTTTAGTAAACTTCAGTATATTTCCAATGCTTATTTATATGCCTTCATATCATCTCTGAATCAAAAGTTATGATTTTCAAAAGTTGAAAGAATTCCTGGATAAAATTTGCCAGCATCGCCTTTGTATGTGGCTAACTTTATCACAGTTGTATATGTAAATACAATAAGAATATGAACATGCTTTGAACTACAACAATGTTGAACATTTCATAACCTTTCCAACGGTGTATTATAGGATCCTTAAGGATTTTCTACAGAAAGTTATGGCTTAAAATCAGAAAGGTCCAGAGAGGTTTTCTGCTGTCCTGGTTCTCGACAGTTTGCCTTCAACTGGACTTTTGACAACCTTAACGTGTGATTTTGCTCTGGAGGTCTAAAGATAAGTGTAGAGCACTTAAAAATCTTTCCATAACTGTACCATACACCTTAATTGGGGAGATATACTCAGCGTTATGCTATGTTAAAGTCCAGCAAGAATTCCTGCCAGAAACAGAGCACTCTGTTTTTGAAATCTTTGAAGCCTAGTCATTCTCTCATTTGAATCTTAGCTCAAAATAAGAGTTCAATAACTAATATTTGTTTCAGACTTCCATTTTTATTTGAATGTTAGTTCATGAATCATTTCTTCATAGGAAGAGGTTATTAAGTGTAGTACTGTGTCGATGCACCGTAAGAATCATGTCGGTACTACGTAGCCTCACCAAAGAAAATCCTAACCGGTTTATACCGGCATATCCGTATTATAGGTGGCACTAAGACAGTCACTCGGAAACATGTGCTACTCAAACTACGGTTTCGTGGTTAAACCTTCATAAATGACACACAATCATCAGGTTCGGCTGCACACGGAACCCGGTCCCAAACAGTTCGTACACCCGTTCGTCATCACTCGCACAGGTGTTCTCAAGCCAAACACGCCTTGAGCTACGTTTTCACATTACGAACCACGTGACGGGGTCTCCCATATTTGCCCGTAGCACACCAGGGAAAGACATTGCTCTAATATCCCAAACGACATTAAGAGTCGTAGAGGATACCAAAGCTGGTCGGGTTACCTGCTACCCGTGAGGCTCCACCCTTCAGCTTGTGCGCACTGGTGGACAGCGCTTACATGCACCCCCAAGACATATAACGTCCTGAGATGCATGATTTTCTGACATAGCACATAGGTTAGTTTGCCACCTTCGTATTAGGCTATATAATAGTCCTTATGTGGGCCTAATACCGTTCCCTCACTGTATCCTAAGTTTTTGTCGCAATACGATCCTTATTTCGTACGCTATTACCAACGCAGCTCTGATACCACGCTGAGGGGGCCCCAACCCGTGTCACGGGGCCGTGCCGCTCGTCCGGGAATCGCATTGGGTGGTGCCGTGTTATGCGGCACCCAACATCACACATATAAGGAAAATTGTATTACATAAATCAAAAGCGGAAGCTTACAAGTGTTTTTTGTAAATACTTTACATCAAATAGCTACAGCGGAAGATTACAATCAACTCACGTCGAATAACTAACGAGCACTTGAGAAGACGTCCAGCACGTGGACTCCTCTCACTAGCAACACGAAGACATTGCAGCGGCTGGGTTCTCCATGTGTTACATGACTCGGAAGTCCCCGAGTCTCACCGGACAACCTCCTTCATAAGCATTGATGTTAACCTGCAAAACCACACATATAGCAAGAGTGAACACAGAGGCTCAGCAAGACTTAACCATCTCTCCTAAAGCATGCAACTCTACATGAAGGTAACTTAAGACATACACATATAATTTGCATAAAGACTCGCCTACACGTTCATCCTTAACTTTCAGATTTTAGCCATCGTAGTAGTGACATTGCGCCCCGCAACATTGGAAATCCATAATCAAACAAGAAACGTTTCATTCCAATGTTACTTGTCCCAAGGTGGATATTAACTTTAGTTTGCTCTATCTCTACTTCAAACAAGGTTTTCATGCAATTCCAATAATCATAACAGCAATTAAAACTTGCAAACTGTTATCACACAACTTGCTTACTACGTCACAACACAGTGAGCAAGCGGTACTCATAACCGTGAGGGACAGTGATTCGAATCAAACACTGCCCGGAGTACTCGACACATGTAAAAGCCCAGGAGTTGACTTGCTAAAACGTTCATCACCTCACCACACCACATCTCATTTGGTGGATAGCTCATGAACATTTGAGAAGAGCAAGTTAACACAATCAAGAGGGGGGTTAGAAGGGAAACCCATAACCCCAAGAAGTAGCATTTCAAACACATAACCATGAGAGGCTGAGCTCACCCCTAGAACTTAAATATTCTTGGGAAGGCTCAGGCCAAGTTTCATGCAAATCCAAACTCTTTTGAGCCACTTTTGGAGACATTTGAAAAAGGGTCTATTTGAATGCAAATTCAAATTTCAGCTAGTTTTCATCACTTGAATTCAAAAGTTGACTTCATATTCAAATCAGCACATTTTTCAGAGTTAGTCTACCAATTTTCATCCTCATTGGAGTTCATCTTGTCGGGAGCTAAATTTGCAATAATTCAAAACTGAATTTGAATTTCAAATTCTAAATTGAAGGAAGTTTAGCCAAACCAATTTCAAATTGAGGAATTCAAATTCAACTCATGACTTTTTGGCTAAGTCTACCATTTAAGTGTGAGTAGCTGGGATATTTGCAGAAAAAAGTGGAAAAGAATTAGAGGGGAGAGCTGGGATCCACTGGTCAGTGAGTGGAATTCACAGAACCGACTCAACCGAGGGAAAATCACTCGTGCAACCGCCAAGCGCCACGTGCAGGCTGCTCACCGACGGAGAGGCCACCGCCTGGTGAAAATCGCGAGTCACAGCGCCAGCATGACACCGCACTCGGTCATTTTCGCTGTGTCCCGGCTGAACCGACGCTCACACACCCTGCAGTAGCTCCCGCAACCAAGTTTTTCACCGCCACTCTCTGCTTCCCGGCGACCGGCCGATCCCGGCTGCTTCACGCGCTGCCACCAGAGAAGAAAAGGTGTGCCTGCTTCTGAGGAAGCTGTAGGAGGAAATCGTTTGCCGTTCCATGCGGTGTAGAGCGATAATTCCGAGTTTTCCTCCACGGTGTACCTTAGGGTTAGCAATCGGTCGTCAGAGAAATTTGTTGCACAGAGGCCACCGCCTGTCGAGCTGCAGTGTACACACGCTCTAGACACCCGTGCGCTTCTCCTCGAGCAAGAATCCGCAAGAACAACCACCCAAACCCTAGTTTCACCGATAAACTGTTCGGCGGAAGAGAGGGTCGCCGGTGAGGTCCAGTTTCCCGGCCGTTTAGGTCCCAACCGAGGTCATGCCGAGCTTCCCGATGCTTCCCTGGACGTGGTAACATGATTAGCATGCAAAGGGGGTGGTCGGAAGGGCGGGAACGCGTTGCCGAAGTTGCACAGGGGCATAGCGCTCATCGCCGGCGAGCTACGGCGGTTAGCCGGTGACGGCTTGGTGTCCAGCGTGTTCAGCGTCCAAAGTTACGTAGGGGCAACGAGTTTCACCGTCGCCGGCGAGCTAGATCGCCGGGAACGCCAACCTCGCCGGAGCTCCGCCGGCTCGGGGTGGCGGCATCGCGAGGTAGACGAAGGGCGCGGGTCCCATGTGTCAGCCGCTGAGCTAAGCGCATGCGCAGTTAGTTTAATTTAAACAGGAGGGCCCTGCTGTCAGTCACTGTTTAAGCGCGGGAGGTGATTTTCTTTAGAA
The DNA here is from genome assembly GCA_030760725.1 of Neostapfia colusana. Taxonomy (NCBI): domain Eukaryota; kingdom Viridiplantae; phylum Streptophyta; class Magnoliopsida; order Poales; family Poaceae; genus Neostapfia; species Neostapfia colusana. The sequence goes on from JASWHV010000003.1 coordinate 106,917,912, forward strand.
AAATAATTCAGGGATCAGCCCAAACTTTAGAAATTCATAAATTTGGGTAGAAGTGTCCAAATTCAGTGAACCAAATTTTTTTGGATTCACCTCTTCGAGTACTATCCAGCAAAACAAGTTTCAGCATATGAAACTTATTCTCTTTCCAGAATTAATTTCAAGTTTAAACTGATGGGAATTTTATCCGAGGAATTAATTTATGGAAAATTCTGAAATTTGGCTGGGATGTTCATTTGAAAATCCTTGAGTAACAGGAAAAATTTCAGATCCATCCAAGTTCATTTAGTCCCCCTAATGGTGTGATTAAGTGAACTGCCTTGAGAAAATGGAAAAATGCACAGAAACATTTTTCAGATTTTCTCAAATCTTGTTTAGGCCATAACATCCTTTAGGATTCTTCAAATGACATGAAACCAATTCTATTAGAACAATCTCAAACTCTAGTTTGCAGAAAGTAATGGTTTGAGCCATGAAAATCCATGGAAATCCTTAGAGGCTCTAGTAACGACCAAATAGACTTTTATTTGTACAGATCTCAGATGAACTTTGTTTCGAATTAAACTTGGTCAAGTCTGTGGTTACGACCCTACCAAGCCACCATAAAAATTTCAGAGCCAAAGCGGAAGGCTAGCTAGAATTATGGTTTTTACATATTCAATTTAACACAATGCATTTAATTTGACATATAGTATATTGCTTACGTGTAGTAGCTGAAGGCGAGGAAACCCCGGAAGTGCTGGATTTTCTCCTTCTGGACGAGACACTAATTTCTTACCTGCAGCAATAAGGCAAGCCCCGTTTTGCTTTAACAAGTTTTATAAAGTTTTGCTTTATGTATACTTAGCATGAGTTATGTAGGTGTAGGATGGATGAAACCCAAGTGCATAACCAGACTTTTCCTACAAGGGTGAGGGTAGTGTCTAAGTCCTCGAGTAGTCAGGCTGTGCTTAATGTTCATAGAACTTCGGTACAAGTCGAGTAGTTGGAATCTACTCGCGAGTATAGGCTATGGGACACACGGGATTGGTTTGAGTGATGTGAGATCACTTTAGTAAGAAAATGAGACTAGGCAGGGGCTAGGGCGCAGCAAGAGGAAGTCTTGTGGGTGCAGCCCTGTCTGTGTCGATTGAGGACCGATCCGTGTGCGGCCCTGCTGAACAAGTATTGAACGTACCGAAGGCATATCGGATATATGGGCCCCGATAAACCGATGTAACCAATACCTCCGGGCGTTGAGGCATAACGCACCGACTTATAGGTGTAGGTTGAGGGCAGCAAGGTGTAAATCCGCTAACGGGCATAGAGAGATGCTCCGTGTAGGGAACCTCCTGTCCGTTTGGGTGCGACCGGTTCAACGTTTGGTGAAACATTGTCCCGTACGACATCGAGTGAGCGTGTTGTGCAGCTCCACGGATGGGCGTACGTGACGTGCTATTCGGGTATCCCTGAAGGTGTATATCGAGTCGATTCACCGTCCCTCACGGTGATGAGTACCACTTGTTCACAATTGAGACGTATATGCCGGTATAATTTGGTTAGGATTTTCCTTTTTGTGAGGAGCGTAGTACCGACATATAATAGGCATGTACATTAATGATAATGGTAACAAGGAACTAAAATAACCAAGTTGCAATATTTAGGACCCTGGTGGGTAGGAAAAATTCAACAACTGAGTAGTTTAGCTCAAAGGGATTGAAAAACAGAGTGCTCTGTTTTGGCAGCAAGTTTGCTGAACTTTAACAGAGCATAACTCACAGAGTATTTATCCAATGGAGGGGTGGGATATAGTTCTGGAAAAAGGTTTATGTACTCTACAACTTGTTGTATACTTCGAGAGCAGAATAACACCTTAAACTGGTTGAAATTCCAGATGATTGTAAACTGTCCAGAACCAGGACAGGTTCAAAAACTCTCTGGACTGTTCTGTTTTTCAAGCATAACTTCCTGAAGAAAAATCTGAAATTTTCATATGATACATTTTTGGAAAGGGTAGGAGATATGTCACATCTTTATAATTCAAAGTTTCTGCAATTTAAGAACGGAATTCAGTGGAATTTAGAGTTGAAAACAGCAACTTCCAAAGGAGGTGCTGTTGAAATTCTTCCAGAAATTCTGTTGACTTTGAATTATCATAACTTTGTAACCAGATCTGATCTGAGGGAAAATAAATACTGGAAAGATACTGAAGTTAAATTTAACTTTTGTATTCAGCTTGAGTCATGAAAATGGCCAGCACCAGATCAAAATCTGGGATATGTAGAAACTGGTCATTCAGGGCAGAGGGATGGACAGTTGAACTCATTTGAGAGATTGTTGTACCCTAGGGGGTTTTATTACTTCCAATGGGGTAAAACATACTCAGGAGTTGTTATCTTCAACCAGTGAAAGATTTGAGTATATTTCCTACTCAAGTTTCTTTTGCTAGATACCATGTTTGTGTCGTTTTGAAGATAAAGGGTAGTATATGTGATGACAAAGCGATATTAACGTCTCGTAGTGACGAATCTAGTTGAGATGAACTTCTTGTCATTATGTTTTTAGGCCTATTTTATTGGACTGCATGAAGTATGTTGCAGGACTGATTTTTATTATCGTATGGATGCAGATGGTTTGCACTCGGGCTACGCATGAGGTCGGTGGCTCTAGTCAGCAGGGGGGTGATGACTCCCAGCCACCTGCCTACGACAACACCCCGCAGCAACAACCACCACCGCCACCTACGCTTACACTAGCGGAAGTGATCGCAGCACTGGTGGGTAATTGTGAGGAGCAGACCGATTTTCTCCGCACGATCGTGCAGAATACGTCCCAAGGGGGGGAGTCAAGAGAGGAGGCCTCGTGAGCCCCACACAACGACGTACTCGGATTTCACGAGTACGCACCCTCCGGTGTTCACCAAGCAGTAGAACCCCTGGAGGCCGACAACTGGCTGCGGACGATTTAATCCAAGTTCGGGCTGCTCCAATGTACGGAGCGGCAGAAGACTCTCTTCACGGTGACACTGGTGCATGGTGGGCGAACTATGTCGCCTCACTACCTTCTGGCCACGCCATTGAATGGGCAGAAATCCGGGAGGCGTTCCGCGCCTACCATATCCCTCCCTGGATAATGAAGAGGAAGTTCCAAGAGTTCTTGGAGCTGAAGCAGGGCGGGAGGAGTGCTCACGACTACTCCCGTGGCTTCAACCATCTGGCGCAGTATGCGTCGGATTATGTCTCCACCGAGGAGAAGAAGCGAGAGCAGTTCTATCGGGGGTTAAATCCTGAGATGAAGACGCATCTCGTACAATGCAATCGCGGCACTTTCAACGACCTCGTCTATGCCGTGATCATGCAGGAAGATGCTCAGCGGGAATTGGTGGCTGAGCAGCGGAAGCGCAGCGCTCCACCAAGCAGCAGGGGTGGAGCTCCTCAAAAATACCGCATGGTGTATCGGACACCGTCCGGTCAGCAGTGGCATCCACCGGCGCGACCTCAGCAGTTTGGCGGCTGTTCATTTCAGCCACCCCTATTCCAACCGCCAATGCCACCACCGCGACCGCAACAGAAGCAGCAGATGGTACCCCGGGTGTTTCCACCGCTACAACGCGGCCTGCAAAAGCCCAAAGAAAAGGGACATGCAAAAAATTTTCCATCACCTCACAACACCACAGCTTTTGTTGTGGATATCTTGTGAACACTTGGGAAGAGCAAGTAACCACCATCAAAAGGGGTGATTAGAGGGGAAAGCCCTAACTTTCAAAAACTAGGATTTCCTCACATGAACATGCAAGGTTGAGCTCACCCTAGACCTTAAATAGTCTTGGGAAGGCTCAGGCCAATGTTCATGCAAATCCAATACCTTCTGAGGCAGTTTTGGAGGCATTTGAAAAAGAGGCCGATTTGAATGTAAATTCAAATTGCAGCAACTTTCATCACTTGCATTCAAAAGTTGGCTTCATATTCAAACTAAGCACATTTTTCTGAGTTAGTCCACCAATTTTCATCCCCATTGGACTTAATCTTATCAGGAGCCCAATTTGCAATAATTCAAACTGAATTTGAATTTTAAATTCAAATGGGCAGCAAATTTGTCCAAATCAAATTCAGTTGAAGAATTCAAATTTCATCCCATGCCTTTGTGGCAAAGTCAACCATTCAATTCTGAGTGGTTGAGATATTTGCAGCATAAGGGGGGAGAAAGAATTAGAGGGGAGAAGAGGGCCCACTGGTCAGAAGGCTTAGCACCGAAGTCTGTTCGTGCGAGTCACTCGGCAGCCGACGTTCACCGCGTGACAGCTCCTGCTTCCGCGCCCGAGTTGGAGAGGACACCGCACGGTGAAAATCGCGAGTCACAGCACCAGCACGACGCCCACTCGGTCATTTTCGCTGTGCCCTGGCTGAACCGATGCTCACCCACCCCGCAGTTGCTTCCTCTTGCGAGTGTTTTCACCGCCGCTCTCTGATCACCGGTGACCGGCCGATCCCGGCTGCATCACGCGCCACCACAAGAGAAGAAAAGGTGCGCCCGCGTGTGAGGAAGATGTGGGAGGAAACCTTTCACCGTTTCATGTAGGGTAGAGCGAGAATTCCGAGTTTTCCCCCATGGTGCACCTTAGGGTTAGCAATCGGTCGTCGGCGAAATTCGTTGCACAAAAGCAACTGCCGGTCGAGCTGCAGCTCACACACGTTCTAGACACCCATGCGCGTCTCTCCGAGCAAGAACCTGCAGGAACAACCCTTCCAAACCTTAGTTTCACCGGTAACAGTCCAGCGGAAGGGAGGGTCGCTGGTGAGGTCCAGGGTTCCGGCCGTTTAGGTCCCAACCAAGGTCATGCCGAGTTGCCCGAGGCTTCCCTGGACGTGGTGACGCGATTAGCGCGTGAAGGGGGTGGTCAGGAGGATGGGAACACGTTGCCGATGTTGCACAGAGACATAGCGCTCGTCATCGGCGAGCTACAACAGTTAGCCGAAGGCGGCATGATGTCCAACGTGTTCAGCGTCCAAAATTATGTGGGGGCGGCAAGTCTCACCGTCGCCAGCGAGCTAGGTCGACGGGAACGCCGACCTCACGGAGCTCCGGCGGCTCGGGGCGGCGGCGTCGGGAGGTAGACGAAGGCGTGGGTCCCACGTGTCAGCCGCTGGGTTAAGCGCGTGCAAGCGCACGGTTAGTTTAAATTAAACGGGTGGGCCCCGCTGTCAGCCTCCGGGTAAGCGCGGGAGATGATTTCTGTAGGAAAATAATTCAGAGATCAGCCCAAACTTTAGAAATTCATAACTTTGGCTAGGAAGCTCCAAATTCAGTGAACCAAATTTTGCTGAACTCAGCTTTTTGAGTACTTTCCAGCAACAACAATTTCAGCTCATGAAACTTAATAGTTTTCCAGAATTAATTTCCTAATATTTGAACTCTTAGGAATTTTATCTGGAGGATTACATCATGAAAAATTCTGAAATTCGGCTGAGAGGTTCATTGGAAAATACTTGAGTCACAGAAATGTCAGACCCATCCGAGTTCATTTAGTCCCCCTAATGGGGTGATTAAGGCAACTGCCCTGAGAAAATAGAAAAATGTACAGAAACATTTTTCAGATTTTCTCAAGTCTTGTTAAGGGCATAACTTCCTCTAGAATTCTTCAAATGACATGAAACCAATTCCATTAGAACCATCTTAAATTCTAGTTTCCAGAAAGAAATGGTTGGAGCCATGAAAACCCCTGGAATTCCTTAGATGCTCTAATATTGACCAACTAGGCTTTTATTGGTACAAAGCTCACATGAACTTTGTTTCAAATGAAACTTGGTCAAGACTCTGGTTAGGACCCTACCAAGTTAACATAAAAATTTCAGAGCCAAAGGGGAGGGATAGCTAGAATTATGGTCTTTACATATTCAAGTTCAAACATTGCATTTAAATTGACATATAGTATATCGTTTACGTGTAGTCACCGAAGGCGGGGAAACTCCAGAAGTGCTCGACTTCCTTCTTCCGGACGAAGCCCTAACAACTGACCAGCAGTAACAAGGCAAGCCCCGGTTTGCATTACCCCTTTTATAAAGTTTTGCTTTGTTTACATGTTTAGTATGAGTTATGGATGTGCATTAGGTGTAGGATGGATGAAACCCAAATGCATAACCATATTTTCCAATAAGAGTGAGGGTAGTGTCTAAGACCTCGAGTAGGCAGGCTAGGCTTAATTATTCCTAGAACTTCGGTACAATTCGAGTAGTTGGAATCTACTCGCGAGTTCAGCTTGGGACACACAGGATTGGTTCGAGTGATTTGAGATCACTTTAGAAATGAAAATGTGACTAGAAAGGGGCTAGGGCACAGCAAGAGGAAGTCTTGTGTGTGCAGCCCTGTCCGTGTCGATTGTGGACCGATCCGTGTGCGGCCCTGCTGAACAAGTTTTGAACGTACCGAAGGCATATCGGATATATGGGCCCCGATAGACCGATGTACCATATACCTCCGGGCGTCGAGGCATAACGCACCGATTTATAGGTGTAGGCTGAGGGCAGCAAGGTGAAAATCTGCTAACAGGCATAGAGAGATGCTCCGTGTAGGGAACCTCCTGCTCGTTTCGGTGCGACCGGTTCGGTGTTTGGGCTGTTGGGTGAAAGGTTGTCCCGTACAGCATCGATTGAGCGTGCTGTGCAGCTCCACGGGTGGGCGTACGTGACGTGCTCTTTGGGTATCCCGCAGGTGTATATCGAGTCAATTCAACGTCCCTTGCGGTGATGAGTACCACTTGTTCACTACGTCGTAACGTAGATAAATCAGATAATGTTATGAGTCAATTCTGCTGATATGTATAATTGTATTGCTACATGTGTGCCACCAAATATTGCTTACTAAATATCTTATTCATGAATTGTTAACTTGTGGCTAAAAGATGAACTAAGGATGAACTTGTAGGCATGTCCATTTGCTGAAATTACTATCCCATGTTCGTGTAAACTGCATGTAGAGTTTCATGCCTAGGTGAGTCGGTTAAGTCTTGTTGAACTATCGTGCTCATGGTTGCTTCTTAAGTGTTTTTCAGGTGAGGAGCCACCCACGGACTCGGGTTACGAGTCCACCGGCGAGGGTTACCCTCCGTCGGGGACCACAGCTGAGTGGGAGCCGTACACACCGTGCTAAGCTGAGGAGTGCAGCTAGTGTGGGTTGCCCTAGGGCTGGGCAACCAACTTTTGCTAGATAGGCGGGCGTGAGTTGTACAAATTTAACATCCGCTGTGTAATATAAACACTAGTTTGTAACTGAGTAGTGTACTACTTTGTACATTTCAGTTGGTTTTCAATGTAATACAATGTATCCTTATGATATGTGCTGTCGGGTGTCGCATCGTGCGGCACCACCCTCTGCGATACTGGATGAGCGGATTCCGGTCCGCCACAGGCTGGTATCAGAGCCGCATCAGGCATAGCACGCTAATTGAGGACTGTATTACGGGAAAAGCTTAGGTTTACGGTGAGGATTCGGTAGTTTGCCCAAGTAAGGACTATATTAGCATAGTTACTTAAAGTGGCAAGACTAACATATGTGTTATAATTTTGAATTTTAATTATGTAACGACGCACCTACGCTCTGGTAAGAATGGTATGGAACGCCACCGAAAGCGGTTCAATTTCGGTTAGCTCCCCTGACGAGGAACGTGGTTCAGGGATAGGTCTCACAGTTTGGTGTGAGACGTCAATATGAAACTCTTGAACTCTTCATGTTCCTGAGTTCATATGAACCGCTGATCCCTAGCATGCATTAGGTACGTAAGTGGAGACCCCATCGCGTGGTCAGTAACGCGAGTGTGTGTTCGTCTGGAAATAGCCCAGGAGGACATACGCAGCGCTTGCCATCGGTGTGCCCTGCAGGGCAGTAGGTGGTATCTGTTGGGTTGATAACATTCCCAACCGTGACGACCCGTTCGCACTCTACTCGGGTTCCCCGTCGTGTGGTGTTAAAACACAATCACGTACCTTGAGACGTGGCCTAACTCAAGGACGGCCGTATGGCAATGATACAGGCGTTTGTATTTACCTTCAAATATGGTTCTGCCTGAAATGAAAATAACCTTTGAGTGCATCATTGTTGTGTGGTCTTCTGCAGGTACTAATCACGTATGTATCCTGTGTAGTACCCATGTGTGAGAGACCGTAGTGCCACAATTGAGATGTATATGCCGGTATAATCCGGTTAGGATTTTCTTTTTGTGAGGAACGTAGTACCGACATATCATAGGCATGTGCATGAAAGATAATGATAACAAGGAATTAAAATCACTAAGTTTCAACATTTAGGACCCTGGTTGGGTAGAAAAATTTAATAGTTGATCAGTGTAGTCAAAGGGATGGAAAAACAGAGTGCTCTGTTTTGAGCAGCAAGTTTGCTGAACTTTGACAGAGCATAACTCACAGATCATTTATCCAATGGAGGTGTGGGATATAGTTCTGGAAAGGTGTTTAAGCACTCTACAACTTTGTTGTAGACTCCCAGAGCTGAATCACACCTTAAGATGGCTTAAATCCCAGAGGATTGTAAACTGTCCAGAACCAGGACAGATTTAAAACACTCTCTGGACTGTTCTGTTTTTCAAGCATAACTTCCTGTAGAAAAATCTGAATCTATCATATGATACATCTTTGGAAAGGGTAGGAGATGTCTACATCTTTGTAATTCAAAGTTTCTGCAATTGCAGCACTGAATGAAGCTGAAATCAGAGTTGAAAACAGCAACTTCCAAGGGAGGTGCTGTTGAAATTCTTCCAGAAATTCTGTTGACTTTGAATTACCATAACTTTTAAACCAGAGCTGATCTGCGGGAAAATAAATACTCATTGGATAGATACTGAAGTTTATTTTACCTTTGGTATTCTGCTTGACTCATGAAAATGCCCAGAACCAGATCAAAATTGGGGATATGTAGAGACTGGTCATTCTGACAGAGGAATAACAGTGATCTCATTTGAGAGATTGTTGTACCCTAGCGGGTTTAAGTACTTCCAATGGGGTAGAACACACTGATGAGGGGTTATATTCAACTAGTGAAAGATTTGAGTACATGTCTTACTCAAGTTTCTTTTGCCAGAGACCATGTTTGTGTCGTATTGAAGATAAAAGGGTAGTATACGTGATGACAAAGCGATATTAACGTCTCGTAGTGACCAAGCCTAGTTGAGATGAACTTCCAAAGAGGGAGTCCATCAAGTTGGATTTAACTAGCTTGTATTTGGTCTGGTAATAGTGTAGCTTGTGCCAAGTTATTACACTATCTACCTATGAGATGTATTGCATGTTTTTACTGTCATTATGTTTATGCCATTTTATTGGACTGCATGAAATATGTTGCGGGACTGATGTTTATTTCGTATGGTTGCAGATGGTTCGCACTCGGACCACGCATGAGATTGGTGGCTCTAGCCAGCAGGGAGGTGATGACTCCCAGCAACCTGCCTACGACAGCACCCCGCAGCAACAACCACCACCGCCGCCTCCGCTCACGCTAGCGGATGTGATTGCGGCATTGGTGGGTGGTCGTGAAAAGCAGACTGACCTGCTCCGCACGATCGTGCAGAATATGTCCCAGGCGTGGGGGCGTCAAGAGAGGGGGCCTCGTGAGCCCCGTGAGGTGACGTACTCGGATTTCATGAGTACGCACCCTCCGGTGTTCATGCCGGAGCTGGACAAGTTCGTGGCAGTGTTCATTGATGATATCTTGGTTTACTCCAAGACAGAAGCAGAACACGCCAAACACTTGCGGATCGTTCTTCAACGATTGCGAGACCACAAACTCTACGCCAAGTTCATCAAATGTGAGTTTTGGATCAGCCAAGTGCCATTTTTGGGACATATCATATCAGCGGAAGGCATTGCGGTTGACCCAAGCAAAATCGACCAAGTGCTGAAATGGAAGGCTCCCACTTCAATCCATGAAGTTCGAAGCTTCCTCGGTTTAGCGGGATACTATCGGAGATTCATTCCAAGCTTCTCCATGCTTGCTAAGTCGATGACAGAGTTGCTGAAGAAGGGAACAAAACATGTTTGGAACACTGTGTGTGAGGGAGCATTCCAAGCATCAGTGAAGCATCTCACAACAGCCCCGGTCTTAGCTCAACCGGATACAACCAAGCCCTTCAACGTGTATTGTGATGCGTCCGGTATTGGGCTCGGCTGCGTGCTGATGCAGGAAGGACGTGTGGTCGCATATGGCTCATGCCAACTTCGGAACCATGAGCAGCACTATCCAACTCATGATCTTGAGCTTGCTGCTGTGGTTTTGGCGTTAAAAATGTGGAGGCACTATCTCCTGGGGAATTTGGTGCATCTTTACACCGACCACAAGAGCTCGAAGTACATGTTCACCCAGAAGGAGCTGAACATGAGGCAAAGGAGGTGGTTAGAACTAATCAAAGACTATGAGATTGAGATTCATTACCACCCCGGCAAGTCGAATGTGGTTGCCGTCGCGCTGAGTCAGAAATCACATGTCCATAACCTCACCATTACACCGGTGGAGAAGGAAGAGCCGAGTTTATACCTTGTTTCTTATGGATCGCTCTACAACCTTGCCCTCATCCCTACTATTAGGGATGACATTATTGCAGCTCAGAAGATTGATAAGGGTATGGCACATCTCCAGAGACGGATATACAACGGGGAGATCAAATGTTTCCAGAAAGATGATGAGGGGACGCTATGGTTCAATGACCGCATAGTCGTAGTCCGGGATATGGAACTGAGAAAAAAGATTCTTGATGAAGCTCACTTGTCTAAGTACTCCATTCATCCGGGCAGCAACAAAATGTACCAAGATTTGAAAAAGAATTTTTTGTGGACACGGATGAAGCGGGAAGTGGAGAAGTACGTATCCGAGTGTGATATGTGTAGGCGAGTGAAAGCTGATAACATGAGAAAATCAGGGCTGCTGCAACCCCTGAAAATCCCGGCATGGAAATGGGAAGATGTGAGCATGGATTTCATTGTGGGATTACCCCTGACTTCCAACAAGCATGATTCCATTTGGGTGATCGTTGACCGGTTAACCAAGACAGCTCACTTCATTCCTGTGCATACACGTTACAATGCCGGCAAGTATGCGGAGCTGTACATAGCGAGGATTCTATGCTTATACGGGGTACCCAAGACCATAGTCTCAGATCGAGGTGCGTTACTCGTGTCTCGTTTTTGGGAGCAGTTGCACGCTGCATTGGTTACTAAGCTGATTATGAGCTCCGCCTATCACCCTCAGACAGATGGGCAAATAGAGAGGGTGAATCAAGTACTAGAAGACATGTTGAGAGCATGTGCCATCCACCATGGTAGGAACTGGGATGATAACCTACCGTTGGCAGAATTCTCGTACAATAACGGCTATCAGGCGAGTATCAAGATGGCACACTACGGAGCTCTCTACGGTCGCAAATGCCGCACCCCATTAAACTGGTGCGAGTCCGGTGAAAGGGTCACATTCGGGGTTGATGTGGTGAACGATGCCGAAGGGCGCATTCGGATGATTCAAGCCAACTTGAAGGTCGCTCAATCCCGAAAGAAAAGCTACGCTGATAAGAGGCGTAGGCCGCTGCACTTTGACATTGGAGAGCATGTGTACCTCCATGTATCGCCGATGAAGGGCGTGCACCAGTTCGGTGTGAAGGGGAAACTCGCTCCCCGATTCATTGGACCCTATGCTATCACCAAGAAGTGTGGACCAGCGGCGTATAGACTGGAACTACAGGCATCTCTCACCGGTGTTCACGTGTTTTCCATGTTTCACAACTGCAAAAATGTCTGAAGCATACGACTGCTGTTCCCGCTGAAGATATCGGCGAGCTTCAACTGGATTTGACGTATGAAGAATATCCGGTGGCAATAATTGATGGGAAAGCCAGGACCACGCTTAGCCGAACGCTGTGGTTCTACAAGATACTCTGGAGCAACCACACCATCGAAGAAGCAACGTGGGAGAGTGAGGAATTCCTTAGCTCAAACTACAAGGAGTTCATGCCTTCTCAGCACGGGTGAGTTCCTATTACATCGCTGTCTCTTCTTTTGTAATATCGGGATGAGATTCTTTTAAGGGGGGAGGGATGTAAAACCCCAAGAAAAGGGACTTGCAAAAAATTTTCCATCACCTCACAACACCACAGCTTTTGTTGTGGATATCTTGTGAACACTTGGGAAGAGCAAGTAACCAACATCAAAAGGGGTGATTAGAGGGAAAAGCCCTAACTTTCAAAAAGTAGGATTTCTACACATGAACATGCAAGGTTGAGTTCACCCTAGACCTTAAATAGTCTTGGGAAGGCTCAGGGCAAAGTTCATGCAAATCCAATACCTTTTGAGGCACTTTTGGAGGCATTTGAAAAAGAGGCCGATTTGAATGTAAATTCAAATTGCAGCAACTTTCATAACTTGAATTCAAAAGTTGGCTTCATATTCAAACTCAGCACATTTTTTCGAGTTAGTCCACCAATTTTCATCCCCATTGGACTTAATCTTGCCGGGAGCCCAATTTGCAATAATTCAAACTGAATTTGAATTTTAAATTTAAATGGGCAGCAAATTTGTCCAAATCAAATTCAGTTGAAGAATTCAAATTTCATCCCATGCCTTTGTGGCAAAGTCTAACAATCAATTCTGAGTGGTTGAGATATTTGCAGCAGAAAGGGGGAGAAAGAATTAGAGGGGAGAAGAGGGCCCACTGGTGAGAAGGCTTAGCACCGAAATCTGTTCGTGCGAGTCACTCGGCAGCCGACGTTCACCGCGTGACAGCTCCTGCTAACGCGCCCGAGTGGGAGAGGACACCGCACGGTGAAAATCGCGAGTCACAGCGCCAGCACGACGCCCACTCGGTCATTTTCGCTGTGCCCCGGCTGAACCGACGCTCACCCACCCTGCAGTTGCTTCCGCTCGAGAGTGTTTTCACCGCCGCTCTCTGATCACCGGCGACCGGCCGATCCCGGCTGCATCACGCGCCACCACTAGAAAATAAAAGGTGCGCCCGCGTGTGAGGAAGCTGTGGGAGGAAACCTTTCACCGTTTCATGTAGGGTAGAGAGAGAATTCCGAGTTTTCCCCCACGGTGCACCTTAGGGTTAGCAATCGGTCGTCGGCAAAATTCGTTGCACAGAAGCAACCGCCGGTCGAGCTGCAGCTCACACACGTTCTAAACACCCATGCGCGTCTCTCCGAGCAAGAACCCGCAGGAACAACCCTTCCAAACCCTAGTTTCACCGATAACAGTCCAGCGGAAGGGAGGGTCACCGGTGAGTTCTGTGTTGCCGGCCGTTTAGGTCCCAACCAAGGTCATGCCGAGTTGCCCGAGGCTTCCCTGGACGTGGTGACGCGATTAGCGCGCGAAGGGGGTGGTCAGGAGGACGGGAACACGTTGCCGATGTTGCACAGAGACATAGCGCTCGTCGCCGGCGAGCTACGACGGTTAGCCGATGGCGGCATGATGTCCAACGTGTTCAGCGTAAAAAATTATGTGGGGGCGGCAAGTCTCACCGTCACCGGCGAGCTAGGTCGACGGGAACGCCGACCTCGCCAGAGCTCCGGCGGCTCGGGGCGGCGTAGTCGGGAGGTAGACGAAGGCGCGGGTCCCACGTGTCAGCCGCTAGGTTAAGCGCGCGTGACCGCGCGGTTAGTTTAATTAAACGGGCGGGCCCCGCTCTAAGCCTCCAGGTTAGCGTGGGAGATGATTTCTGTAGGAAAATAATTCAGAGATCAGCCCAAACTTTAGAAATTCATAACTTTGGTTAGGGAGCTCCAAATTCAGTGAACCAAATTTTTCTGAATTCAGCTTTTTGATTATTTTCCAGCAACACCAATTTCAGCTCATGAAACTTAATAGTTTTCCAGAATTAATTCCCTAAAATTTGAACTGTTAGGAATTTTATCTGGAGGATTACTTCATGAAAAATTCTGAAATTTGGCTGAGAGGTTCATTGGAAAATCCTTGAGTCACAGTAAAAATGTCAGACCCATCCGAGTTAATTTAGTCCCCCTAATGGGGTGATTAAAGGAACTGCCCTGAGAAAATAGAAAAATGTACAGAAACATTTTTCAGATTTTCTCAAGTCTTGTTAAGGGCATAACTTTAGAATTCTTCAAATGACATGAAACCAATTCCATTAGAACCATCTTAAATTCTAGTTTCCAGAAAGAAATGGTTGGAGCCATGAAAACCCCTGAATTCCTTAGAGGCTCTAATATTGACCAAATAGGCTTTTATTGGTACAAAGCTCACATGAACTTTGTTTCAAATGAAACTTGGTCAAGACTCTGGTTAGGCCCCTACCAAGTTAACATAAAAATTTCAGAGCCAAAGGGGAGGGCTAGCAAGCATTATGGTCTTTACATATTCAAGTTCAAACATTGCATTTAAATTGACATAATCATTTACGTGTAATCACTGAAGGCGAGGAAACTCCGGAAGTGCTCGACTTCCTTCTTCCGGACGAAGCCCTAACAACTGACCAGCAGTAACAAGGCAAGCCCCGGTTTGCATTACCCCTTTTATAAAGTTTTGCTTTGTTTACATGTTTAGTATGAGTTATGGATGTGCATTAGGTGTAGGATGGATGAAACCCAAATGCATAACCATATTTTCCTATAAGAGTGAGGGTAGTGTCTAAGACCTCGAGTAGGCAGGCTAGGCTTAATGATTCCTAGAACTTTGGTACAATTCGAGTAGTTGGAATCTACTCGCGAGTTCAGCTTGGGACACACGGGATTGGTTCGAGTAATTTGAGATCACTTTAGAAATGAAAATGAGACTAGACAGGGGCTAGGACGCAGCAAGAGGAAGTCTTGTGTGTGCAGCCCTGTCCGTGTCGATTGAGGACCGATCCGTGTGCGGCTTTGCTGAACAAGTTTTGAACGTACCGAAGGCATATCGGATATATGGGCCCCGATAAACCGATGTACCATATACCTCCGGGCGTCGAGGCATGACGCACCGATTTATAGGTGTAGGCTGAGGGCAGCAAGGTGGAAATCTGCTAACAGGCATAGAGAGATGCTCCGTGTAGGGAACCTCCTGCTCATTTCGGTGCGACCGGTTCGACGTTTGGGCTGTTGGGTGAAAGGTTGTCCCGTACGGCATCGAGTGAGCGTGCTGTGCAGCTCCACGGGTGGGCATACGTGACGTGCTCTTTGGGTATCCCTGCAGGTGTATATCGAGTCGATTCGCTGTCCCTCGTGGTGACGAGTACCGCTTGTTCACTGCATCGTAACATAGATAAATCAGAGAATGTTATGAGTCAATTCTGCTGATATGTATAATTGTATTGCTACATGTGTGCCACCAAATATTGCTTACTAAATTTCTTATTCATGAATTGTTAACTTGTGGCTAAAAGATGAACTAAGGATGAACTTGTAGGCGTGTCCATTTGCTGAAATTACTATCCCATGTTCGTGTAAACTGCATGTAGAGTTTCATGCCTAGGTGAGTCGGTTAAGTCTTGTTGAGCCATTGTGCTCATGGTTGCTGCTTAAGTGTTTTTCAGGTGAGGAGTCACCCACGGACTCGCGTTACGAGTCCACAGGTGAGGGTTACCTACGTCAGGGACCACGGTTGAGTGGGAGCCGTACATGCCGCGCTATGCTGAGGAGTGCAGCTAATGTGGGTTGCCCTAGGGCTGGGCAACCGACTTTTGCTAGATAGGCGGGTGTGAGTTGTACAAATTTAACTTCCGCTGTGTAATATAAACACTAGTTTATAACTGAGTAGTGTACTACTTTGTACATTTCAGTTGGTTTTCAATGTAATACAATGTATCCTTATGATGTGTGCTGTCGGGTGTCGCATCGTGCGGCACCACCCTCTGCGATCCGGGATAAGCGGATTCCGGTCCGCCACACGGCTCGGGTTTCCGTCTGCCGATCAGCGGAGGACCACCTCGCTACACCTGCTACACGTGTGGCCAGGCGGGCCATTTCTTGAAGGACTGTCCCCAGGGGCAGCAGAGCAGCGGGCAATCCCAATATCAGGGCGGTGCTCGAGGCCGGCCTCCGGTCAAGAAGGTTGGTCAGCGAACCGGGGGCGTTTGCAATATTGACAATGAGGACGCCCCGGAGGGAGAAAACGTGTTGGCGGGTACGTTCACTCTCAACGATCAAGCAATCATCATATTATTTGATTCTGGTGCAACCCACAACTTCATAAGTGCATCATATGTGGTTAATCATCAACTGGAAGCCTTTCCAACCGAGTGCTCTTATATGATTTGCTCACCAGGAGGAAAGATTTCAGCAACTATGATGATTCCGAAAGCACCATTGTGCTTACGTGGGAAGATATATCCCACTATTATGATTATTCTTAAGGGGCAGAAGATTGATGCAGTCTTAGGGATGTCATGGCTAAGTTACCATGGCGCTGTCCTAGACACATTATCACGGACGGTTCACCTCAACTCCCCACTACACCGTCCGCAGTCCCTCGTATTAGACGATCCAGTCCCAGAAGTTTCATCCGCCTATACTAATGAAGCTTCCAAGTTAGAGGACATCCCTGTAGTCCAAGAGTATCCCGACGTGTTCCCGGATGATCTTCTAGGCATGCCACCTGAACGGGATGTGGAGATCAAGATAGAACTTGCACTCGGGACTACTCCCATATCACGGAGACCATACAAAATGGCTCTGAATGAGCTGGCTGAGTTGAAAGAACAGCTCAATGATTTGTTGAGCAAGGGTTTCATTAGACCGAGTTCCTCACCTTGGGGATGTTCGGTGCTGTTCATCAAGAAAAAAGATAAAACCTTGAGGTTCTGTGTGGATTACCGGCCGCTCAACGCCGTCACCATCAAGAACAAATATCCACTACCCCGCATTGATATCCTGTTTGATCAGCTTGTGGGTGCAAGTGTGTTCTCGAAGATGGACCTTCACTCCGGGTATCATCAAATAAAAATTCGGGCGGAGGATATCCCAAAGACGGCATTCTCGATGAGATATGGACTATACGAATATTACGTCATGTCTTTTGGTCTCACTAACGCTCCGGCACATTTCATGTATCTCATGAACTCGGTGTTCATGCCGGAGATGGACAAGTTCATTGTGTTGTTCATTGATGATATCTTGGTTTACTCCAAGACAGAAGCAGAACACGCCGAACACTTGAGAATCGTTCTTCAACGACTGCGGGACCATAAACTCTATGCCAAGTTCAGCAAATGTGAGTTTTGGATCAGCCAAGCGCCATTTTTGGGACATATCATCTCAGCGGAAGGCATTGCGGTTGACCAAGCAAGATTGAACAAGTGCTGAAATGGAAAGCCCCCACTTCTGTCCATGAAGTCAGAAGCTTTCTCGGTTTAGCAGGTTATTACCGGAGATTCATCCCGAGCTTCTCCAAGCTTGCTAAGCCGATGACAGAATTATTGAAGAAGGGAACAAAATATGTCTGAAACACAGCATGTGAAGGAGCGTTCCAAGCATTGGTGAAGCATCTCACAACAGCCCCGTTCTTAGCTCCACCGGATACGACCAAGCCCTTCGACGTGTATCGTGACGCGTCCGGTATCGGGCTCGGTTGCGTGTTGATGCAAGAAGGACGTGTGGTCATGTATGGCTCACGCCAACTTCGAAACCATGAGCAGCACTATCCGACTCAAGATCCTGAGCTCGCTGCTGTGTTTTGGCGCTGAAAATGTGGAGGCACTATCTCCTGGGGAATTTGGTGCATCTCTACACCGACCACAAGAGCTTAAAATATATCTTCAACCAGAAGGAGCTGAATATGAGGCAAAGGAGGTGGTTAGAACTAATCAAAGACTATAAGATTGAGATCCATTACCACCCCGTCAAGGCGAATGTGGTTGCCGACGCGCTGAGTCAGAAGTCACATGTCCATAACCTCACCATTACACCGGTGGCAAAGGAAGAGCCGTGTTTATACTTGGTTCCTTATGGATCACTCTACAACCTTGATCTCATCCCTACCATTAGGGAGGATATCATTGCAGCTCAAAAAGTTGACAAGGGCATGGCACATCTCCGGAGACGGATAGACAGCGGGGATATCAAATGTTTCCGGAAAGATGATGAAGGGACGCTATGGTTCAATGACCGCATAGTCGTACCCCAGAATATGGAGCTAAGGAAGAAGATCCTTGATGAAGCTCACTTGTCTAAATTTTCCATTCATCCGGGAAGCAACAAAATGTACCAAGATTTGAAAAGAAAATTTTGGTGGACACGGATGAAGAGAGAAGTGGCTAAATACGTATCTGATTGTGATACGTGTAGACGAGTGAAAGCGGATCACATGAGAAAATCAGGGCTGTTACAACCCCTGAAAATTCCAGCATGGAAGTGGGAAGATGTGAGCATAGATTTCATTGTGGGATTACCCCTGACTTACAACAAGTATGATTCCATCTGGGTAATCATTGACCGATTAACCAAGTATGATTCCATCCCGTGCATACATGTTACAATGCCAGCAAGTATGCGGAGTTGTACATTACACGAATCCTATGCTTGCAGTACCCAAGACCATAATTTCAGATTAAGGGGCATTGTTTGTAGCTCGTTTCTGTGAGAAGTTGCACGCTGCATTGGGTACTAAACTGATTAGAAGCTCGCTTATCACCCTCAGATAGATGGGCAAACTGAGAGGGTGAATCAAGTGTTAGAAGACATGTTGAGAGCGTGTGCCATCCACCACGGTAGAAAATGGGATGATCATCTACCGTTGGCGGAATTCTCTTACAACAATGGCTATGAGGCGAGTATCAAGATGGCACCATATGAGCCTCTCTACCGTCGCAAATGCCACACCCCATTGAATTGGTGTGAGTCCGGTGAAAGGGTCACATTCGGGGTTGATGTGGTGAACGACGCTGAAGAGCTCGTTCGAATTATTCAATCCAACTTGAAGGCCGCCCAGTCCCGACAGAAAACTTACGCTGATCAGAGGCGTAGGCCGCTACACTTTGACGTCGGGGAACACGTGTACCTCTGTGTATCTCCGATGAATGGTGTGCACCGATTCGGCGTGAAGGAGAAGCTCGCTCCCCGATTTATTGGACCCTATGATATCACCGAGAAGTGTGGATCAGTGGCGTATAGACTGGAGCTACAGGCATCTCTCGCTGGTATTCACAATGTTTTCCATGTGGTGTAGAGCGAGAATTCTGAGTTTCCCTTCACGGTGTACCTTAGGGTTAGCAATCGGTCGTCGGAGAAATTGTTGCACAGAGGCCACCGCTGGTCGAGCTGCAGTGCACACACGCTCTAGACACCTGTGTGCTTCTCCTCGAGCAAGAATCCGCAAGAACAACCACCCAAACCCTAGTTTCACTGATAAACAGTCCGGCAGAAGAGAAGGTCGCCGGTGAGGTCAGGTTTGCCAGCCGTTTAAGTACCAACCAAGGTCAGGCCGAGCTTCCCGAGGCTTCCCTGGACGTGGTGACGCGATTAGCACGCAAAGGGGGTGGTCGGAAGGGCGGGAACGCGTTGCCGAAGTTGCACAGGGGCATAGCGCTCGTCGCCGGCGAGCTACGGCGGTTAGCCAGTGACGGCATGGTGTTCAGCGTGTTCAGCGTCCAAAGTTACGTAGGGCGGCGAGTTTCACCGTCACAGGCGAGCTAGGTCGCCGGGAACGCCGACCTCACCGGAGCTCTGGCGGCTCGGGGCGGCGGCATAGCGAGGTAGACGAAGGGTGCGGGTCCCATGTGTCAGCCGCTGAGCTAAGCGCGCATGCGGTTAGTTTAATTTAAATGGGCGGGCCCCTCTGTCAGTCACTGTTTAAGCACGGGAGGTGATTTTCTTTAGGAAAATAATTTAGGGATCAGCCCAAACTTTAGAAATTTATAACTTTGGGTAGAAGTGTCCAAATTCAGTGAACCAAATTTTGTTGGATTCAACTCTTCAAGTACTATCCAGAAAAAAAAGGTTTCAGTGTATGAAACTTATTCCCTTTCCAGAATTAATTCCCTAATATTTAAAATGTTTGGAATTTTATCTTAGGAATTAATTTATGGAAAATTCTGAAATTTGTCTGGGAGGTTCATTTGAAAATACTTAAGTCACAGGAAAAATTTCGGATACAAGTTCATTTAGTCCTCCTAATGGTGTGATTAATTGAACTGCCCTGAGAAAATGGAAAAATGCACAGAAACATTTTTCAGATTTTCTCAAATCTTGTTTAGGCCATAACTTCCTCTAGTATTCTTCAAATGACATGAAACCAATTCTATTAGAACCATATCAAACTCTAGTTTCCAGAAAGTAATGGTTTAAGCTATGGAAATCTCTGGAAATCCTTAGAGGCTCTAGTAATAACCAAATAGACTTTTATTTTTACAGAGCTCAGATGAACTTTGTTTCAAATGAAACTTGGTGAAGTCTGTGGTTAGGACCCTACCAAGCCACTATAAAAATTTCAGAGCCAAAGGGGCAGTCTATCTAGAGTTATGGTCTTTACATATTCAATTTAACACAATGCATTTAATTTGACATATAGTATATTGCTTACGTGTAGTCGCTGAAGGCGAGGAAACCCCGGAAGTTCTGGATTTTCTCATTCTGGACAAGACACTAATTTCTGACCAGCAGCAACAAGGCAACCCCGGTTTGCATTAACAAGTTTTATAAAGTTTTGCTTTATGTATACTTAGCATGAGTTATTTTTGTGCATTAGGTGTAGGATGGATGAAACCCAAGTGCATAACCAGACTTTTCCTACAAGAGTTAGGGTAGTGTCTAAGTCCTCGAGTAGTCTGGCTGTGCTTAATGTTCATAGAACTTTGGTACAAGTCGAGTAGTTGGAATCTACTCGCGAGTATAGGCTATGGGACACACGGGATTGGTTCGAGTGATGTGAGATCACTTAAGTAAGAAAATTAGACTAGGCAGGGGCTAGGGCGCAGCAAGAGGAAGTCTTGTGGGCGCAACCCTGTCTGTGTTGATTGAGGACCGATCCGTGTGCAGCCCTGCTGAACAAGTATTGAACGTACCGTAGGCATATCGGATATATGGGCCTCGATAAACCGATGTAACCTATACCTCCAGGCGTCGAGGCATAACGCACCGACTAATAGGTGTAGGTATAGGGCAGCAAGGTGGAAATCCCCTAACGGGCATAGAGAGATGCTCCGTGTAGGGAACCCCCTGTCCGTTTGGGTGCGGCCGTTTCGACGTTTTGGCTGTTTGGTGAAAGGTTGTCCCGTACGACATCGAGTGAGCGTGCTGTGCAGCTCCACGGGTGGGCGTACGTGACGTGCTATTCGGATATCCCTGCAGGTGTATATCGAGTCGATTTGCCGTACCTCACGGTGATGAGTACCGCTTGTTCACTGCATCGTGACGTAGATAAATTATGGAATATTATGATTCAATTCTGCTGGGATGTATAACTTGTATTGCTACATGTGTGACACCAAATATCGCTTACTAAATTTCAGATTCATGAACTGTAAACTTGTGGCTAAAAGATAAAGTCCGGATGAACTTGTAGGCGTGTCCGTTTACTGCAATTTACCACCCCATGTTCATTTTGAACTGCATGTAGAGTTTCATGCATAGGTGAGTCGGTTAAGTCTTGTTGAGCCATCATGCTCACGGTTGCTGCTATAAGTGTTTTTCAGGTGAGGACTACCCCACGAACTCGGGGTACGAGTCCACAGGCGAGGGCTACCCTCCGTCGGGGACCACGGCTGAGTGGGAGCCGTACACGCCGCGCTGAGCTGAGGAGTGGAGCTAGCGTGGGTTGTCCATAGGGCTGGACAACTGACTTTTGCTAGTTAGGTGGGCATCAGTTGTATAAATTTAGCTTCTGCAGTTGTATACTCTGTATTTAGATGTAAACTGAAGGCTTGTACTACTTTGTACATATTCAGCTTGTTTTCTATGTAATACAATGTCTTCCTTATGATGTGTGCTGTCGGGTGTCGCATCGTGCGGCACCACCCTCTGAGATCCTAGGAGTACGGATTCCGGTCCGTCACAACACATACACCTGACTCTGAAGACCCAAATCTGGCGTCCTTCATTACGCCTGTAATACCCTCAAAATTCATTCCCATGCATTACACACATTTTTCATGTAGAGAAACGTTATAAAAGAAGTAGAAATGGAGAAAGAACTATAGAAATGGAGAAAGAACCATGGAAATGGAGAAAGGAACCATAGAAATGGAGAAAGAACTATAGAAATGGAGAAAAGAACCATGCAAATGGAGAAAGGACCATAGAAATGGAGGAAGGAACCATAGAAATGGAGAAAGGACTATACAAATGGAGAAAGGACTATAGAAATGGAGAAAGCACATTTTTGTGAGCTCACACACCAATTTTCACTCCATTTGGAGTTGATCTTGACATGAGCTAATTTTAGCAAATTCAAACTCAATTTGAATTTCAAACTGCATATGTGCTGAAAATATATTATAACACTCCACAATTTGAATTCTATCCAATTCAAATGGCCATTTGGTAGATAATTCAAATGTCAAAGGGTATTTGGGTCTCTACTGTTTAGAGCAGTGGGGAAAATTCAATTTCAGAGGTTAAAAGGGGAGTCGGTCCTACTTGTCAGCCACACAAGCCAGTGAACCGACTGAAGCAACCGAGACTTGGGTCTTGCGCGCGCCCCACGATCGCCACGGTGCTGCACACCTCTGCCACCTCCTGGTCGCCAATCACAGCTGCAAACCAACGTCCTCAGCTATTTAGCATCGAACTGCCGACGGCAGCAGCCGGTTTTCACGCTGCCTCGATGTTTCCCGCACTGAGAAACCAGAGCAAGTCGCCGCATAGCCCAACTCACCACCCCGCCGTCGACCGGCCAAAGAAATCCCTCCCACCGCAAGCTGAGGCCACAAACGGCACTGCTGGTCCTTGCTCGACGTGCTACAGCCCTCAGCTGCTCGTGATCAGCTTCGGTTGAGCTTGTCCGAGCCGATCTTCCACTGCTCTGTCAAACCGAAAGCTCCTCCGACTGGACGCCGTCGCCCGAGCATCTCCAAGCTTCTCCAGTGCGGCAAACTGATCTCTGAGGTTAGCATCGAGGTCTAGTAGCTCTCCCCGAGCTCCCTATCTCCCTCTTAGTGCTAGTTAGCTGGAATTTCAATTTTCCCGACAATCACCATATAGAACACCGAGAACCAAAACTCAAAATTCATCTTGATCACTTGATCACTGGAAATCCTGGTCGAGCTGAAGCTAGAGTAACACCTTACGGTTACCTCAGAAAAATCCTAGCGATGATGATCAACCCAGTAAGCAGAGCACCTGATTTTGGCCACCGCCGATGAAAACGGCTCGGGTCGCCGGTGAAGTCTACTTTCCCGGCGATCTCCGGCCAAGAGGAGGGCAGGGTTAGCTGCCCCGTGCCTCAGTGGTGCTTTGCGACCCATTGGTTGATCGTGTTCACCGCCAAGACGAGCTAGCACCGTCGGACCCGAGCTCAGTTCCACCGTCACCGTCACCGACTATGTTCCCGGCGATGTCGAGGCGCGAGAAGTTGCCCGGCATGTGCGCCGTGCTCCAAGGGTCACTGAAAGTGCATCTAGGCATCCCTTGTGGGTTTTGGTTGATTTATGACAAACAAATGAGAGCCTAACAAAATTGTTGAGATGAGCGCAGGTTCTTAAAAGAAATTAGGAAGAAAGCGCAAAAAGAAAGGAGAAGGAGGATCCAAATTAATAAGAGCTCAGGAGCTGAAAAGATTAAATTACTTAGTATAGAGTGTGTTGGAGAAACACACCTCAAGAGCTCAAGTGAAAGAAATCACACTAACTGCAGAAAATCAGCATGTGCGGACTAGTACGACATCAACCGGACTAGTCTGATTTTCTTTCTGACCAGAAAACGGACTAGTCCGATATCAGCCGGACTAGTCCGATTTTGTCTCTAGATAGACAACGGACTAGTCCACAATATTACGGACTAGTCCAGTATCTCATAACACTTAGGGTTTTTGTAACACCCCAAAATCCTGTTAAGGGGGGAATTTAAAAAGTTTTGGACGTGTTGCATGTATTGCAAAAATTCAAATTCAAACAGGAATTCAAATTAAACTCAAAACAGAAAAGAAATAGAAAAAAAGAAAAAGGAAAACAGAAAAAAAAACTGGCCAGTGGGCCGAAACCCACCAGCCGGCCCACCGATCCCGCGCCAGCCCGCAGCCGCGCGCGCCCCCTTCTTCCCACTGACATGCGGGGCCCGCCAGTCTTTCTTCTTCCTCGCGCTCGCGCCCGCGCTCGGCCGGACTCTCTCACCCCGAATCAAAACCGACCCGGATTCCTGCGTATCCCAGCCGAATTTCGTTCGTGGGCGACGCAAACTCGATCACAACCGAACGCCGCCCTTTCCCCATCTATAAAAACCCCGGAATCGTCCCGTTTCCCCACGATCTGCCGATTTTCTCTCCGGTGAGAACCCGAGCCCCTCCGGCGAATTCTGGCCGAGCTACGCTCGGGAATTCCAATCTAACTCGCTGGTCTTGATCCACCGCCTCCGGGGAACCTCACAGGTGCAGAAAACGCGGTGGTTTGCGGTTCAAACACAGGGCCAACGAGCCTCGCCGTGAATTCACCTCGGACCTCGTCGCCGACCGCCCACCAGGACCTCCGAGCTCAAGAAAACCCCCGAGGTGAGATCCCCGACCTCCCCTCTACCGATCTATGCCATAAAATCACAGTTCTAGGAAGAATTTACGAAGATCCAAAACTCTCCGGCGAGATCGCCCCCTCCCGCCGCCGTGCGCCGCCGGGCAGCGCCGCCCGCGCTCGATCAAAGCGATGTGGCCGCTTGTGCGCCGTTTATTTTAAATCGCACGGTAGAGTTTAAATCCCCGCGTACAGTTTCGACGTTATAATCTCAGCCGTCTGTTTTAAATCGGACGGTCCACGTCAGCCCCGCGTTATAAAGACTGGAATTCTTATGCGCTACCCCCTGGGGTTCTCGGGAAATAAGAGCTAGCCCCGGAAACTTCTGATCTAGCCCCTGGAACTTCAGAAAATCATGTAAATTCATTTAAAAATCAGTTTTAGCCCCTGGACTTAATAAAAATTGGGAAAAACCCCTCTGTTATGTGTAGCTAGACCTCTGGAAATTCTTAAAATAATATTATAGACCCTGTAATGGGGTGAGTTTACCTTTTTAACCCTATTTGATATTAAATTTAAGAAATTGAATATGTGGTTAGTATTTAAAATTTAAAAGGTGGGACAAACATATTGTCAAATTCAAATTAAAAACTTTCCCAATACTTAGAAAACCTTGGAGTGAGATAAAAGTAGATTTTTGGCTGTAATGAATCTGTAATTGATTATTCACATTTATTAGTTAGAGGGACACATTTTTAAGTAGAGAATAATTCTGAAAATTAGAAAAATAAATGTAAAATAGTTTACATCAGAGGAAAAGATCAAAAATGTATTATTAACTATTTTGGATCAGAACCTATTCTGTTTAGATGATGTGTCTTACTATTTTCATAATAAAGTACACATTTAGGCATAGGAATTAAATTTGAAAATATAGCAAGCTAGGTATAAATAATTAGGAAATGATAAATGAAGATTCAAAAATCCAAAGAATTCAGTTTAGGGTTGGTAGAAGTTCTGAAGACACATATGGAGTAGGAAAATACCTTTCATGCATACTTGGTAGCTAAAAGGTGTAGTAATTGAATATAAGGAATTTATTTAAATTGGAAACTCATATATATAGTATGCAAGTATAAATGTGAATACAAAAGTAGGAATCATATACAAATGATTAAAAGTGCATGTAAGCCAAAGATTAACACACATAGAGTAACCACAACACATAGAATTTGTGAATGACTTTTATACATGTGAATGTGTGGTTTGTATGAAGTGGAAGTGTGAATTATGTCTTATGGATTGTTGTTTTTCTTTTGCTATGTGTGATGGTATGATGTAGAACCTGCTCCAGAGCAAGTTCTTCCTTTCCAATATCAGGACTACCCATTCCAAGAGCAGCAGGAAGGAGGCAAGTGTCCTTGACCACTTTGATCCTATGCTAGGATGTGTAGATAGAATTATTTGCATTGTCAAATGAAATATGAAATCCATGCTAGAAAGTTTCCCTAGAATTGCATTACCTTGTTTCCTTGTAGCTTGGGTTGGGATTTATTTTATCATGTCATTTATTATTCTGCATATGCTTAGCCATGCTTAGAATGGGATATTTAGGATATGGGATCATCAGTTTATTTTTACCATACTCTTGAATGAGATATTATGAGTTATGTAGAGGTAGGGATCAAGGAAAGTTGGATGTTTTGGTTGGTGCTGGGTGCACGAGACTCGGGTTTGTGTTTAGTACTTGCCTGGATCCTAAGGACCGGTTCATGGAGCATGTAACCTGGCTTTACCGTGCCAACCACATGCTGAGATGGGGCAGCTTGGCCAATTAATTAGGTGTATCCCCGGCGTAGTATGGGTGTGTTGGATGGTGCGGGGAATAGGTGTCAGCTGGACTATCATATGAACTGCAAGGCTCAAGAGGGCGCCACTGCAGCGGGGTTGGAGCCTCTTGTATGCTGTTAGGGGTGAAACCTCAGTGGGCCCACGCTCGTCGGGAATTCCTTTGTAAAGGCTTCGTAGTGATCTCCTGGCTACACACCTGGGAAGTGTGAATGTGGTTCGTAGCCACTGGCATAATGGAGGTTCTTTTAGTCCACCCGGCAACGGGGGATGAAATCACTACATGTGGGTACAGTGGTGCAAACTCTGCAGAGTCAAAACTGTCATGACAGTCGTGCTCACGGTCAAGAGCGGCTTGGACTTATTCATGATTAGAGGATGATGGCTTTGGAAGTTGTGGATGTTAAGCGGGGAGCTTAACATTGGAAATGATGTTATGGTTATTTGATTTTGATGATGGGATGGGAGATTGGGACCATTTCACCTGTGTAGTAATGTAGGTGTTTAATAAGCTAAGGTGATAGGTATTAATTGCGTAGTGCTTTAACCATGAGTTCGACCTCCCCTTGTTCTAGCCATGCATGACATAACTTTCCCACACTTGCTGAGTACCATCGGTACTCAACCTTGCATATTTGTTGGTTTATACTGCTGCTCAGGTCAAGATAATGAGGTGCTGTATAATGATCAAGACTTTGGACCCGAAGAAGGTTTCTAGGTTCATGGAGACCCCGGGCAATGCCTGTGACGGAGCCCACAAGAATAATATTCCGCTGCTAGTTTATTTACTTGAGATGAACTTATTATTGTCCATCGAGACATTTGCTATGTAAGACTTATTTATATTCGACACCTGGCTTGTAGTAAATGATGCTTCACTATTTGTCATCACATGTATGAGAAAATGATCCTGGCATACATGTGACCTTCACTCGGTTGTCCTTCAGAAAAACCGGGTGTGACAGAAGTGGTATCAGAGCCAAGGTTGCCCGTAGGAACGTGGACCTAGGTAGAAATGGACGTATTTAAGGGCCCTATTTTCTTAAAAACTATTTTACAAGGTGTGTGTTGAAAAGTGTTATTTAATGGAGGCACTTTCTTCATCTTACCTCAATTTTCATTCAAAATAGTATTTTTGTTTAAAAGTTTGTCTAATCTAAGTTTAAGTGCTTTTTGTTTTAGATGGTTCGCATGATTCGCACCGCTCGCAAGTCCACGGGAGGGAGAGTTCCTGTAGTTGCCCTTGCTGAGAGAGAGGAGAGCCGTCCGGTGACGTACCTTTCCTACGGATTGGCAGTAGGAGGCTTATTGCGCCGTCTTCGGCGTATGCTCGAAGCCGCCGGCAATACAGGCAAGCTAATCATCCACTATAACTCCACCAGGACCATCCGTGAGAAGAGGGAAGAATGGAGTTCAGAGATGAGGATAATACACAAAAATCAGCTGCTTAAGATTCACCACTCTCCAGCTTGTAGAGCGACACAGGTCGATGCGGAGAAGGATATCACCTGGGAGGCCATCACCTGCCAGAGTCACATCTATCGTCGCCACCTGGACAGGACTGAGTACATGTATGTCCTCCAGCGTGAGAGTGGTACCACGGAGTTCAAGTACCCACCAGTGCAGCAAGGGACTTCCCATGAGCACATGGACTTGTGCTTGGAGGATGCTGCTATGCTCAGCACTCGACTGCAGGAGTGTCAGCAAGAGCTTCAGGATGATCGGGACACCCTGAAGGAAACGGAGGCAATGCTGCGAGCCTGCTTGAGGGCGAGAGAAAGAGATGGGAATGAACTGTGTGTCACCGTGAATGATACATGGACTCCTGACTCCCCAGATCGCCGGGCAATCAGACGTCGTCGCACTTCTCCACCAGCACCTTCCCCACCCAAAGCAGAGTCAGAAGGCAGCCGCAATGATGAGGAAGACCCCTAGGAGCCAGCCCAGTGAATACGAGTAGTGTAGAGTCCTTCCCTTAGTTTAGCAGGATGTCGAGTAGTCGAGTCGTTATCTTAGTTAATGGTGTGTGTTACGTGAGTTGTGGAAGCCATGAGCAATTGTCCACAGCCTCGTCTTCAGATTGTTTTGCTTTGGTGTGTGAACCCACATGAAATAATATTGCATTTATTTCGTGTGAGATATGAACCCTCGGAAAAGTATAACAAAGCCTCAACACTTCAAAGTACAAACAAGTGAAAGTAGTAAGATGATACATAATGCTTTAAATTAATATTGGTTGATCATGCCAGACGGCCGGAAGAGGAAAGGGTCGTGCTGCCAACCCCGCCAACAACAACAATGAGGCCTGCAACCCTCATCTTTCTGGAGGCCAAGACAGGGGTGGACGCCGTGAAGGAGTGGATCCCCTCCACCAAATGCTTGAGAATCAAAATCAGCTCATCCAGAACTTGACTCAAGTGGTGGCCAACTTGCATCAAGTCCCACCTCCACAAGCTGCACCACGCCAACCAAGGTTGAGTGAGTTTCTAGGAACTCAACCTCCAAAGTTTGCAAGTGCTGCTGAACCTCTGGAGGCAGACGATTGGCTAAAGACCATTGAGAGCAAGATGAGGATCATACAGTGCCAAGGGTATGAGAGGGTGCTGTTTGCCTCTCATCAATTGCATGGACCTGCTGCTGATTGGTGGACCGCCTACGTGGCCGCCCATCATGACCCTGAGAACATCACTAGGGAAGAGTTCAAGCGTAGCTTCCGCAACCATTACATACCAAGGGGTGAACTCAAAAACAAGAGGAAAGAGTTCTTGGGACTGCAGCAAGGTAACATGACTGTGAGGGAATACCTCACTAAATTTACCCAATGTAACACCCCAAAATTTTGATTCAAAACCCTAAATCATGTTAAGAGGGGAATTTAAAAATTTTTGGACTTGTTGCATGTTTTGCAAAAATTCAAATTCAAACTGGAATTCAAATTTAACTCAAATCAGAAAAGAAATAGAAAAAGAAAAAAGAGAAAACAGAAAAAAACAGGCCAGTGGGCCGAAACCCACCAGCCGGCCCAGCCAGCGCCCGCGCCAGACCGCAGCCGAGCGCGCTGCTTCCTCACGCTGACAGGCGGGACCCACCCAATCTTCGTCTACCTCGCGACAGCGCCGGACTCCCTCGCACCCGAATCAAAACCGATCGGGATTTCGGCGTATCCCCGCTGAATTCTGTTCGTAGGCGACGCGGACATGATCTGAACCACCCCGCCGCCCTCCCCCGTCTATAAAAACCCCGGCCTCGTTCTGTTTTTCCCCCACGATCGCCGATTTTTACTCCGTTGAGAACCGAGACTTCTCCGGCGAATTCTGGCCGATCTAAGCTCGGAAATTCCGATCTAATTCGCTGGTCTTGATCCACCGCCTCCGGGGAACCTTGCAGGTGCAGAAAACTCGGTGATTTGCGGTGTAAACGCAGCGCCGACGAGCTTCGCCGTGGTTTTGCCTCGGACCTCGTCGCCGATCACCTTCCAGGACCTCCGAGCTCAAGAAAACCCCCGAGGTGAGATCCCCGACCTCCCCTCTACCGATCTATGCCACAAAATCACAGTTCTAGGAAGAATTCCCGAAGATCCGAAAGTTTCCGGCGAGATCGCCACTTCCCGCCGCCGTGCGCCGCCGGCAGCGCCGCCCGCGCTCGATCAGAGCGACGTGGCCGCTTGTACGCCGTTTATTTTAAATCGCACGATAGGGTTTAAATCCCCGCGTACCGGTTCGATGTTATAATCTCGGCCGTCGGTTTAAAATCGGACGGTCCACGTCAGCCCTGCGTTATAAAGACTGGAAATCTTACGTGCTACCCCCCGGGGTTCTCGGGAAATAAGAGCTAGCCCCGGAAACTTCTGATCTAGCCCCTGGAACTCCAGAAAATCATGTAAATTCATTTAAAAATCAGTTTTAGCCCCTGGACTTAATAAAAATTAGGAAAAACACCTCTGATAAGTGTAGCTGGACCCCTAGAAATTCTGAAAATAATATTATAGACCCTGTAGTGGGGTGAGTTTACCTTTTTAGCCCTGTTTAGTATTTAAATTAGGAAATTGAATATGTGGCTAGTGTTTAAAAATTAAAAAGTGGGACAAACATATTGTCATAATTAAATTAAAAACTTTCTCAGTATTTAGAAAACTTTGGAGTGAGATAAAAACATATTTTGGGCTGAATTGAATCTGTTTAATTTATTATTCACATTTAGGGACACATTTTTAAGTAATGAATAGTTTTAGAAAATAGGGAAAATAATTGTGAAATAGTTTACATCAGAGGCAAAGGTCAAAATATGTTATTAAATTATTTAGGATCAGAACCTATTCTGTTTAGATGATGTATATTACTAATTTCATAATAAAGAACACATTTATGTAGAGGAAAATAAATCTGAAAATATAGCAACTAGTAAATGATAAATGGAGTTTCTAAAAACCAAAGAATTCAGTTTAAGGTTGGTAACAATTCTAAAGGCACATATGGAGAAGAAAAATACTTTTCATACATACTTGGTAGTGAAAAGGTGTAGTAGTTGAATATAAGGAATTTATTTAAATTGGAAACTCATATATAAATAGTAGGTAAGTATAAATGTGAACACAAAAGTAGGAATCATATACACATGATTAAAAGTGCATGCAAGCCACAACTCAACACACATAAAGTAACCACAACACATATAATGGTGAAGGACTTTCATAAATGTGAATGTGTGGTTTGTATGAAGTAGAAGTGTGAACTATGTCTTATGATTGTTGTTTTTCTTTTGCTATGTGTGATGGTATGATGTAGAACCTGCTCAAGAGCAAGTTATTCCTTTCCAAGACCAGGACTACCCATTTCAAGAGCAGCAAGAAGGAGGCAAGTGTCCTTGACCACTTTGATCCTATGCTAGGATGTGTAGCTAGAATTATTTGCATTGTCAATTGAAATATGAAGCCCATGCTAGGAAGTTTCCCTAGAATTGCATTACCTTGTTTCCTTGTAGCTTGGGTTGGGATTTATTTTATCATGTCATTTATTATTATATGCTTAGCCATGCTTAGAATGGGATATCTGGGATATGAGATCATCAGTTTACTTTACCATACTCTTGAATGAGATATTGTGAGTTATGTAGAGGTAGGGATCAAGGCAAGTTGGATGTTTTGGTTGTGTGCTGGGTGCACGAGACTCGGGTTTGTGTTTAGTACTTGCCTGGATCCTAAGGACCGGTTCATGGAGCATGTAACCTGGCTTTACAGTGCCAACCACATGCTGAGATGGGGCAGCTTGGCCAATTAATTAGGTGTATCCCCGGCGTAGTATGGGTGTGTTGGATGGTGCGGGGGAATAGGTGTCAGCTGGACTACCATATGAACCGCAAGGCTCAAGAGGGGGCCACTGCAGCGGGGTTGGAGCCTCTTGTGTGCTGTTAGGGGTGAAACCTCAGTGGGCCCACGCTCGTCGGGAATCCCTTTGTAAAGGCATCGTAGTGATCTCCTGGCTACACACCTGGGAAGTGTGAATGTGGTTCGTAGCCACTGGCATAATGGAGGTTCTTTTAGTTCACCCGGCAATGGGGGATGAAATCACTACATGTGGGTACAGTGGTACAAACTCTGCAGAGTCAAAACTATCATGACAGCCGTGGTCACGGTCAAGAGCGGCTTGGACTTATTCATGATTAGAGGATTGATGGTTTTGGAAGTTGTGGATGTTAAGCGAGGAGCTTAACATTGGAAATGATGATATGGTTATTTGATTATGATGATGGGATGGGAGATTGGGACCATTTCACCTGTGTAGTAATGTAGGTGCTTAATAAGCTAAGGTAATAGGTATTAATGGCATAGTGCTTTAACCATGAGTTCAACCTTCCCTTGTTCTAGCCATGCATTACATAACTTTCCCACACTTGCTGAGTACCATCAGTACTCAACCTTGCATATTTTGTTGGTTTATATTGCTGCTCAGGTCAAGATAATGAGGTGGTGTATAATGACCAAGACTTTGGACCCGAAGAAGGTTTCTAGGTTCATGGAGACCCCCCGGGCAACACCTGGGAAGGAGCCCTCAAGAATAATATTCCGCTGCTAGTTTATTTACTTGTGATGAACTTCTTATTGTCCATCGAGACATTTGCTATGTAAGACTTATTTATATTCGACGCCTGGCTTGTAATAAATGATACTTCACTATTTGTCATCACATGTATGAGAAAATGATCCTGGCATACATGTGATATTCACTTGGTTGTTCTTCGGAAAAACCGGGTGTGACAGAAGTGGTATCAGAGCCAAGGTTGCCCGTAGGAACGTGGACCTAGGTAGAAATGGACGTATTTAAGGGCCCTATTTTCTTAAAAACTATTTTACAAGGTATGTGTTGAAAAGTGTTATTTAAGGGAGTCACTTTCTTCTTCTTACCCCAATTTTCATTCAAAATAGGATTTTTGTTTGAGAGTTTATCTAACCTAATTTTAAATTCTTTTTGTTTTAGATGGTTCGCATGATTCGCACCGCTCGCAAGTACAAAGGAGGGAGAGTTCCCGTAGTTGCCCTTGCTGAGAGAGAGGAGAGCCGTCCGGTGACGTACCTTTCCTACGGATTGGCAGTAGGAGGCTTATTGCGCCGTCTTCGGCGTATGCTCGAAGCCGCCGGCAATACAGGCAAGCTAATCATCCACTATAACTCCACCAGGACCATCCGTGAGAAGAGGGAAGAATGGAGTTCAGAGATGAGGATAATACACAAAAATCAGCTGCTTAAGATTCACCACTCTCCAGCTTGTAGAGCGACACAGGTCGATGTGGAAAAAGATGTCACCTGGGAGGCCATCACCTGCCAGAGTCACATCTATCGTCGCCACTTGGACAAAACTGAGTACATGTATGTCCTCCAGCGTGAGAATGGTACCACGGAGTACAAGTACCCGCCGGTGCAGCAAGGGACTTCCCATGAGCACATGGACTTGTGCTTGGAGGATGCTTCTATGCTCAGCACTCGACTGCAGGAGTGTCAACAAGAGCTTCAGGATGTCCGGGACACCCTGAAGGAAACGGAAACGTTGCTGCGAGTCTGCTTAAGGGCGAGAGAAAGAGGAGATGGGAATGAACTGTGTGTCACCGTGAATGATACATGGACTCCTGACTCCCCAGATCGTCGAGCGATCAGGCGTCGTCGCACTTCTCCACCAGCAGCCTCCCCACCCAAAGCAGAGTCAGAAGGCAGCCGAAATGATGAGGAAGATCCCGAGGAGCCAGCTCAAGAAAACGAGTAGTGTAGAGTCCTTCCCTTAGTTAGCAAGATGTCGAATAGCCGAGTCGTTACGTTAAGTTAATGGTGTGTTAATGCTTGGTGTGTGACGTGAGTTGTGGAAGCCATGAGCAATTGTCCACAGCCTCGTCTTCAGATTGTTTTGCTTTGGTGTGTGAACCCACATGAAATAATAGTGCATTTATTTGGTGTGAGATATGAACCCTCGTAAAAGTATAACAAAGCCTCAACACTCCAAAGTACAAACAAATGAAAGTAGTAAGATGACACTAAATGCTTTCAAATTAACATTGGTTGATTCTGCCAGATGGCCGGAAGAGGAAAAGGACGTGCTGCCAACCCCACCAACAACAACGATGAGGCATGCAATCCTCATCTTTCTGGAGGCCAGGACCGGGGTGGTCGCCGTGAAGGAGTTGATCCCCTCCACCAAATGCTGGAGAATCAGAATCAGCTCATCCAAAACTTGACTCAAGTGGTGGCCAACTTGCATCAAGTTCCACCTCCACAAGCTGCACCACGCCAACCAAGGTTGAGTGATTTTCTAGGAACTCAACCTCCAAAGTTTGCAAGTGCTGCTGAACCTCTGGAGGCAGATGATTGGCTGTAGACCATTGAAAGTAAGATGAGGATCATACAGTGCCAAGGGTATGAGAGGGTGATGTTTGCTTCTCATCAATTGCATGGACCTGCTGCTGATTGGTGGACCGCCTACGTGGCCGCCCATCATGACCCTGAGAACATCACTATGGGAAGATTTCAAGCGTAGCTTCCGCAACCATTACATCCCAAGAGGTGAACTCAAAAACAAGAGGAAGGAGTTTTTGGGACTGCAGCAGGGAAACCTGATGGTGAGGGAATACCTCACTAAATTTACTCAACTATCCCGTTATGCCCCACGAGACATAGAGACTGATGAGCAGAAACAAGATTGTTTCGTGGAAGGACTTACCGCAGAGATGCAGTGTGCAATGTCCTCAAATGAGTATGAAAGCTTACAAAAGATGGTGGACAGAGCATTTGTGGTAGAAAGGAAGCTAAAGGCCTTGGAAAATGAGA
Source organism: Neostapfia colusana (assembly GCA_030760725.1). Classification (NCBI taxonomy): domain Eukaryota; kingdom Viridiplantae; phylum Streptophyta; class Magnoliopsida; order Poales; family Poaceae; genus Neostapfia; species Neostapfia colusana. Next base: position 106,952,611 of record JASWHV010000003.1, read on the forward strand.
ATAAGAGGAAGGCCGGGTGGTCACATCAATCCTTAGGGAGCAACACCCGCCCACGTATGATGCAGCAACCTACGGGGCAGACGAGCCATGCTGCGGTACCCTATTCAGCACCAAGAGGGTACAACCCAAACTACAGGCCTCCCGCAGCACCAGCACAGCCGCAACGTCAGTTTGTGCAGCAGCCTCGCCGCGCATATCCACCTCGACCAGCAGTGCAAGGACCCCCAAACCCACCCCAAGACAACAAAGGCCAGACACCTAAGGTTGGGGTGCAATGTTTTAGCTGCGGTGAAGTGGGGCACTACGCCCATAAATGCCCAAAGAAGAAACCCACGCAGCCACAACAGCAGAATGTAATAAGAGGACAGGTGAACCACGTCACTATGGAGGAAGCACAAGATGCACCCGACGTGGTAGTTGGTAAGTTTCCTGCCAATTTACACCTTGCAACCCTGCTGTTTGATTCTGGTGCTACCCACTCATTCATTGCTCAAGGGTTTGTTAAGAAGCATGACCTAGCAACAACACAAATGAACCATATGCTAGCCGTAAACTCTCCGGGTGGAGAAATAAGGACAAGACAAGTGTGTCCCAAAGTGAACCTAGACATTAATGGGGTAGTATTTACTGCTAACCTCATAGTGATAGATTCACAAGGGATAGATATTATTTTGGGCATGGATTGGTTGACCAAACATAAGGGAATCATTCATTGTTCGACCAGAACGGTGGAACTAACTCACCCTAGTGGCACAAGAGTAAAGTTCATAACAATACACGAGCCTAGGAGGGACATTAAATTAAATCAAGTTGAGGTGAAAGTTGAGGAAATCAGGACTATCAGGGAATATCCAGACGTTTTTCCGGAAGAAGTGCGAGGTATGCCTCCCGATCGTGAAGTGGAATTTGCAATTGAGCTAGTGCCTGGAACAGCCTCGATATACAAGAGACCTTATCCGATGGACTCCAAGCAGCTGGAAGAACTCAAGGATCATTTGAGAGAACTGACAGAGAAGGGGTATATTCGCCCTAGTTCCTCACCTTGGGGAGCTCCGGTGATATTTGTGCCCAAGAAGGACGGAACCCAAAGGTTATGCGTGGATTACCGTGCTTTGAATGAGGTAACCATCAAGAACAAGTACCCATTACCCCGCATTGAAGACTTGTTTGATCAGTTGAGAGGCGCTTGTGTGTTCTCGAAAATTGATCTCAGGTCGGGGTACCACCAACTCAAGAAAAGGCAATCTGATATTCCCAAGACAGATTTCGTATCTCGGTACGGACTGTATGAATACACCGTCATGCCTTTCGGGCTAACTAATGCCCCGGCATACTTCATGTATCTCATGAACAAGGTATTCATGGAATATCTGGACAAATTTGTGGTGGTTTTCATAGATGACATTCTCGTCTTCTCCAAAGATGAAGAAAAACATGAGAAACATCTAAGGTTGGTGTTGCAAAGGCTGAGAGAACACCAACTATGTGCCAAGTTGAGCAAGTGTGAGTTTTGGCTGAAGAGAGTTCCCTTCTTAGGACATATAATCTCAGAAGGAGGAATCTCCGTAGATCCTGCCAAAATCGAGGATATCCATAAGTGGAAGACCCCTGAAAATGTCGGGGAAGTTCGAAGCTTCTTGGGATTGGCTGGATACTATCGACGGTTTATCGAGGGATTCTCTAAGATCTCGAGGCCCCTCACTAAACTGTTGGAAAAGGGAATCACATTCACATGGACGCCGCAGTGCGAGACGAGTTTTCAGGAGTTAAAGGAAAGATTGACAACAGCCCCAGTGCTCGTTATGCCAGATATGCAGAAGAACTTTACGGTGTACTGCGATGCCTATGGAAACGGGTTGGGATGTGTTCTCATGCAAGAAGGGCATGTCGTGGCATATGCATCCCGGCAGCTTCGGAAGCACGAGAAGAACTATCCTACACATGACCTAGAACTAGCCGCAGTGGTACACGCGTTGAAAATTTGGCGGCACTATTTGATGGGGAAGAGGACCGAGATATATACGGATCATAAGAGTTTGAAGTACATATTCACACAGCCAGATCTCAACCTCAGACAAAGGAGATGGTTAGAGATAATCAATGACTTTGATGTAGGCATCAATTATCATCCTGGGAAAGCAAATGTCGTGGCCGATGCTTTAAGTCGGAAAGTGCAAGTCAATAAGTTGAGCTTAAAAGACATGCCTGCAGAATTGAAGGACGAAGTTATAAGGCTCAATCTATGTCTAGTAAATAGTGGTGAAGCCATCGCCATGGAAGTGGACTCCACACTAGAGCGAGACATACGTGAGGGTCAAAAGAATGATGAGAAGATACAAGAAATCAGGCAACTTATCAAGGAAAATAAAGCTCCTGGTTTCAGAGAGGATGAACAAGGTACGGTGTGGCACGGGAAAAGGATCTGTGTGCCTGAAGTAAAGGAGATCCGTGAATTGATTTTGAAGGAGGCTCACGATTCTGACTATTCCATTCATCCTGGGAGTACGAAGATGTACCAGGACCTCAAGAGCAGGTATTGGTGGTATGGCATGAAGCGGGATGTCACAGAACATGTGGCCCTATGTGACACATGTCAGTTGGTGAAAGCAGAACATCAACGACCCGCGGGTTTATTGCAACCACTCAAAGTGCCTGAATGGAAATGGGAAGAAATCAGCATGGATTTCATCGTGGGATTGCCTAGGACCAAATCAGGGTATGATTCGATATGGGTCATCATTGATAGGCTAACCAAGGTAGCTCATTTCATCCCCGTGAAAGAAAGCTACAGCGGATCAAAATTGGCAGAGTTGTACATGTCAAGGATCATGTGTTACCATGGAGTGCCAAAGAAGATTGTGTCGGATCGAGGGACACAGTTCACCTCAAGATTCTGGCAGAAGTTGCACGAAACCATGGGAACCCATCTGAACTTTAGTTCTGCCTATCATCCCCAAACTGACGGGCAGGCGGAAAGAACCAATCAGATCCTTGAAGATATGCTAAGGGCATGTGCACTCAAAAACAATAGGAGTTGGGACAAGAACTTACCGTATGCGGAGTTTTCTTATAACAACAGCTATCAAGCTAGTATGAAGATGTCACTGTTTGAAGCTTTGTACGGGAGGAAGTGCAGAACTCCCCTATTTTGGAATCAAACGGGGGAAAGTAAAGTGATTGGTCCAGAAGTACTACAAGAAGCCGAGGCGAAGGTAAGGGAAATTCGCAACAATTTGAGGATAGCACAAACACGCCAAAAGAGTTATGCTGATGTACGAAGAAGAGAGCTCGTTTTCAACGTGGGAGACTATGTTTATCTCAAGGTGTCCCCTATCCGAGGACTTCGTCGGTTCAAGGTGAAAGGGAAGTTGTCACCTCGATACATCGGACCCTTTCAAGTTCTGGAAAGGAAAGGCGAAGTGGCGTATCAACTAGAGTTACCAGCTCGTCTATCGGATGTGCACGATGTATTCCATGTGTCACAACTCAAGAAATGCCTGAGAACGCCTGAAGAGGTGTTACCCATGAATGAAGTGGATGTAGCTGAAGATTTGTCTTATGCCGAGCAACCATACAAGATCTTGGAGACAATGGAATGCCACCAGAAATAAAAGAATCCGGATGTGCAAGGTGCAGTGGAAGCATCACTCAGAAGAGGAAGCCACCTGGGAGCGGGAAGATGAGCTCAAGGCACAATTTCCGGAATTGTTTTCTTAGAAACACCAATCTCGAGGATGAGATTTCTTTTAAGGGGGGTAGAGCTGTAACACCCCAAAATTTTGATTCAAAACCCTAAATCATGTTAAGAGGGGAATTTAAAAATTTTTGGACGTGTTGCATGTTTTGCAAAAATTCAAATTCAAGCTGGAATTGAAATTTAACTCAAATCAGAAAAGAAATAGAAAAAGAAAAAAGAGAAAACAGAAAAAAAAACAGGCCAGTGGGCCGAAACCCACCAGCCGGCCCAGCCAGCGCCCGCGCCAGCCCGCAGCCGAGCGCGCTGCTTCCTCACGCTGACAGGCGGGACCCACCCGATCTTCGTCTACCTCGCGACAGCGCCGGACTCCCTCGCACCCGAATCAAAACCGATCAGGATTTCGGCGTATCCCCGCTGAATTCTGTTCGTAGGCGACGCGGACATGATCTGAACCACCCCGCCGCCCTCCCCCGTCTATAAAAACCCCGGCCTCATTCTGTTTTTCCCCCACGATCACCGATTTTTACTCCGGTGAGAACCGAGACTTCTCCGGCGAATTCTGGCCGATCTAAGCTCGGAAATTCCGATCTAACTCGCTGGTCTTGATCCACCACCTCCGGGGAACCTTGCAGGTGCAGAAAACTCGGTGATTTGCGGTGTAAACGCAGCGCTGACGAGCTTCGCCGTGGTTTTGCCTCGGACCTCGTCGCCGATCACCTTCCAGGACCTCCGAGCTCAAGAAAACCCCCGAGGTGAGATCCCCGACCTCCCCTCTACCGATCTATGCCATAAAATCACAGTTCTAGGAAGAATTCCCAAAGATCCGAAAGTTTCCGGCGAGATCGCCGCTTCCCGCCGCCGTCGCCGCCGGCAGCGCCGCCCGCGCTCGATCAGAGCGACGTAGCCGCTTGTGCGCCGTTTATTTTAAATCGCACGGTAGGGTTTAAATCCCCGCATACCGGTTCGATGTTATAATCTCGGCCGTCGGTTTAAAATCGGACGGTCCACGTCAGCCCCGCGTTATAAAGACTGGAAATCTTACGTGCTACCCCCTGGGGTTCTCGGGAAATAAGAGCTAGCCCCGGAAACTTCTGATCTAGCCCCTGGAACTCCAGAAAATCATGTAAATTCATTTAAAAATCAGTTTTAGCCCTTGGACTTAATAAAAATTTGGAAAAACACCTCTGATAAGTGTAGCTAGACCCCTAGAAATTCTGAAAATAATATTATAGACCCTGTAGTGGGGTGAGTTTACCTTTTTAGCCCTGTTTAGTATTTAAATTAGGAAATTGAATATGTGGCTAGTGTTTAAAAATTAAAAAGTGGGACAAACATATTGTCATAATTAAATTAAAAACTTTCTCAGTATTTAGAAAACTTTGGAGAGAGATAAAAACATATTTTGGGCTGAATTGAATCTGTTTAATTTATTATTCACATTTAGGGACACATTTTTAAGTAATGAATAGTTTTAGAAAATAGGGGAAATAATTGTGAAATAGTTTACATCAGAGGCAAAGGTCAAAATATGTTATTAAATTATTTAGGATCAGAACCTATTCTGTTTAGATGATGTATATTACTAATTTCATAATAAAGAACACATTTATGTAGAGGAAAATAAAACTGAAAATATAGCAACTAGTAAATGATAAATGGAGTTTCTAAAAACCAAAGAATTCAGTTTAAGGTTGGTAACAATTCTAAAGGCACATATGGAGAAGAAAAATACTTTTCATACATACTTGGTAGTGAAAAGGTGTAGTAGTTGAATATAAGGAATTTATTTAAATTGGAAACTCATATATAAATAGTAGGTAAGTATAAATGTGAACACAAAAGTAGGAATCATATACACATGATCAAAAGTGCATGCAAGCCACAACTCAACACACATAAAGTAACCACAACACATATAATTGTGAAGGACTTTCATAAATGTGAATGTGTGGTTTGTATGAAGTAGAAGTGTGAACTATGTCTTATGATTGTTGTTTTTCTTTTGCTATGTGTGATGGTATGATGTAGAACCTGCTCAAGAGCAAGTTATTCCTTTCCAAGACCAGGACTACCCATTTCAAGAGCAGCAAGAAGGAGGCAAGTGTCCTTGACCACTTTGATCCTATGCTAGGATGTGTAGCTAGAATTATTTGCATTGTCAATTGAAATATGAAGCCCATGCTAGGAAGTTTCCCTAGAATTGCATTACCTTGTTTCCTTGTAGCTTGGGTTGGGATTTATTTTATCATGTCATTTATTATTATATGCTTAGCCATGCTTAGAATGGGATATTTGGGATATGAGATCATCAGTTTACTTTACCATACTCTTGAATGAGATATTGTGAGTTATGTAGAGGTAGGGATCAAGGTAAGTTGGATGTTTTGGTTGTGTGCTGGGTGCACGAGACTCGGGTTTGTGTTTAGTACTTGCCTGGATCCTAAGGACCGGTTCATGGAGCATGTAACCTGGCTTTACAGTGCCAACCACATGCTGAGATGGGGCAGCTTGGCCAATTAATTAGGTGTATCCCCGGCGTAGTATGGGTGTGTTGGATGGTGCGGGGGAATTGGTGTCAGCTGGACTACCATATGAACCGCAAGGCTCAAGAGGGGGCCACTGCAGCGGGGTTGGAGCCTCTTGTATGCTGTTAGGGGTGAAACCTCAGTGGGCCCACGCTCGTCGGGAATCCCTTTGTAAAGGCTTCGTAGTGATCTCCTGGCTACACACCTGGGAAGTGTGAATGTGGTTCGTAACCACTGGCATAATGGAGGTTCTTTTAGTCCACTCGACAACGGGGGATGAAATCACTACATGTGGGTATAGTGGTACAAACTCTGCAGAGTCAAAACTGTCATGACAGCCTTCCTCATAGTCAAGTGCGGCTTGGACTTCTTCATGATTAGAGGATTGATGGTTTTGGAAGTTGTGGATGTTAAGCGAGGAGCTTAACATTGGAAATGATAATATGGTTATTTGATTATGATGATGGGATGGGAGATTGGGACCATTTCACCTGTGTAGTAATGTAGGTGCTTAATAAGCTAAGGTAATAGGTATTAATGGCATAGTGCTTTAACCATGAGTTCAACCTTCCCTTGTTCTAGCCATACATGACATAACTTTCCCACACTTGCTGAGTACCATCGGTACTCAACCTTGCATATTTTGTTGGTTTATATTGCTGCTCAGGTCAAGATAATGAGGTGGTGTATAATGACCAAGACTTTGGACCCGAAGAAGGTTTCTAGGTTCATGGAGACCCCCCGGGCAACACCTGGGAAGGAGCCCTCAAGAATAATATTCCGCTGCTAGTTTATTTACTTGTGATGAACTTCTTATTGTCCATCGAGACATTTGCTATGTAAGACTTATTTATATTCGACGCCTGGCTTGTAATAAATGATGCTTCACTATTTGTCATCACATGTATGAGAAAATGATCCTGGCATACATGTGATATTCACTTGGTTGTTCTTCGGAAAAACCGGGTGTGACACCCAACTCTCCCGTTATGCCGCACGGGACATAGAGACTGATGAGCAGAAACAAGATTGTTTTGTGGAAGGACTTACCGCAGAAATGCAGTGTGCAATGTCCACAAATGAGTATGAAAGCTTCCAAAAGATGGTGGACAGAGCGTTTGTGGTAGAAAGGAAGCTGAAGGCCTTGGAAAATGAGAATAAGAGGAAGGCCGGGTGGTCACATCAAGCCTTAGGGAGCAACACCCGCCCACGTCTGATGCAGCAAACCGCAGGGCAGACGAACCGTGCTGCGGTACCCTACTCAGCACCAAGAGGGTACAACCCGAACTACAGGCCTCCGGCAGCACCAGCACAGCCACAACGTCAGTTCGTACAGCAGCCTCGCCCGACATATCAACCTCGACCAGCAGTGCAAGGACCCCCAAACCAACCCCAAGACAACAAAGGCCAGGCACCTAAAGTTGAGGTGCAATGTTTTAGCTGTGGTGAAGTGGGGCACTACGCCCATAAGTGCCCAAAGAAGAAGCCCACGCAGCCACAACAGCAGAATGTAATAAGAGGACGCGTGAACCATGTCACCATGGAGGAAGCGCAAGAGGCACCGGACGTGGTAGTTGGTAAGTTTCCTGCTAATTTACACCTCGCAACCCTGTTGTTTGATTCTGGTGCTACCCACTCGTTCATTGCCCAAGGGTTCGTTAAGAAGTATGACCTAGCAACAACACAAATGAATCATATGCTAACAGTAAACTCTCCAGGTGGAGAAATAAGGACAAGACAAGTGTGTCCCAAAGTGAACCTAGACATTAATGGGGTAGTATTTACTGCTAACCTCATAGTGATAGATTCACAAGTGAATGATATTATCTTGGGTATGGATTGGTTGACCAAACATAAAGGAATCATCCATTGTTCGGCCAGAACGGTGGAACTAACGCACCCTAGTGGCACAAAAGTAAAGTTTATAACAATACAAGAGCCTAGGAGGGACGTTAAATTAAATCAAGTTGAGGTGAAATTTGAGGAGATCAGGACCATCAGGGAATATCCAGATGTTTTCCGGAGGAGTTGCCAGGTATGCCCCCCGATCGTGAAGTGGAATTCGCAATTGAGCTAGTGCCCGGAACCGCCCCGATATACAAGAGACCTTATCGGATGGACTCCAAACAGCTGGGAGAACTCAAGGATCATTTGAGAGAATTGACGGAGAAGGGGTATATTCGTCCTAGTTCCTCACCTTGGGGAGCTCCGGTCATAATTGTGCCCAAGAAGGATGGAACCCAAAGGTTATGCGTGGATTACCGTGCCTTGAATGAGGTGACCATCAAGAACAAAGTACCCATTACCCCGCATTGAAGACTTGTTTGATCAGTTGAGGGGAGCTTGTGTGTTCTCAAAAATTGATCTCAGGTCGGGATACCACCAACTCAAGATAAGGCAATCTGATATCCCCAAGATAGCTTTCGTATCTCGTTACGGACTGTATGAATACACTGTCATGCCTTTCGGGCTAACTAATGCCCCGGCATACTTCATGTATTTCATGAACAAGGTATTCATGGAATATCTGGACAAATTTGTGGTGGTTTTCATAGATGACATTCTCGTATTCTCCAAAAATGATGAAGAACATGAGAAACATCTAAGGTTGGTGTTGCAGAGGCTGAGAGAACACCAACTATATGCCAAGTTGAGCAAGTGTGAGTTTTGGCTGAAGAGAGTTCCCTTCTTAGGACATATAATCTCGGAGGGAGGAATCTCCGTGGATCCCGCCAAAATCGAGGATATACAGAAGTGGAAGACCCCTGAAAATGTTGGGGAAGTTCGAAGCTTCTCGGGATTGGCTGGATACTATCGACGGTTTATTGAGGGATTCTCTAAGATCTCGAGACCCCTTACCAAACTGTTGGAGAAGGGAATCACATTCACATGGACGCCACAGTGCGAGACGAGTTTTCAGGAGTTAAAGGAGAGATTGACAACAGCCCCTGTGCTAGTTATGCCAGATATGCAGAAGAACTTTACGGTGTATTGCGATGCCTCTGGAAATGGGTTGGGATGTGTTCTCATGCAAGAAGGGCATGTCGTGGCTTATGCATCCCGACAACTCCGGAAGCACGAGAAAAACTATCCTACACATGACCTAGAACTAGCCGCAGTGGTACACGCGTTGAAAATTTGGCGGCACTATTTGATGGGGAAGAGGACAGAGATATATACGGATCATAAGAGTTTGAAGTACATTTTCACACAGCCAGATCTCAACCTCAGGCAAAGGAGATGGTTAGATGTAACACCCCAAATTTTTTAGTCAAGACTCAAAATTTTGATTTAGAACCATAAACCATGTTCAGAGGGGAATTTAGAAATTTTTGGACGTATTGCATGTTTTGCAAAAATTCAAATTCAAACTGGAATTCAAATTATACTCAAAACAGAAAAGAAATGAAAAAGAAAAAGGAAAACCAGAAAAAAACTGGCCAGTGGGCCGAAACCCCAGCCGGCCCAGCTAACCCCCGCGCAGCCCGCCCCCGCGCGCGCCGCGCTGCCCCTCGCTGACGGGTGGGACCCGCCTGTCATCCCTAACCCCGCGACCCCGGACTCTTCTCCGCGCGCGCGCGATCGCAACCGATCGGGAAACCGCGCTCCGCAGCAGAATTCTGGACCCTGAGGGCTCTAACTCGATCACAACAGAACCACCGCCCTCCCCCGGCTATAAAAACAACCGATCCGATCAGTTTTTCGCACGCGATCGCCGATTTTCACTCCGGTGAGCACCGAGACTTCGCCGGTGAATTCTGGCCGATCTAAGCTCGGAAACTCTGATCTAACTCGTTGGTCTTGATCCACCGCCTCCGGGGAACTTTGCAGGTGCAGAAAACCCGAAGATATACGGTGCAAATCCAGCTCCGACGAGCTTCGCCGTGGTTTTGCCTCGGACCTCGCCGCCGAGCACTTTCCAGGACCCCCGAGCTCGAGAAAACCCCCGAGGTGAGATCCCTGACCTCCCCTCTACCGATCTAGGCCATAAGATCACAGTTCTAGGCAGAATTCTCGAGGATCCGAAAGTTTCCGGCGAGATCGCCGCTTCCCGCCGCCGTGCGCCGCCGGCAGCGCCGCCCGCGCTCGATCAGAGCGACGTGGCCGCTTGTGCGCCGTTTATTTTAAATCGCACGGTAGACTTTAAAACCCCGCGTACCGGTTCGATGTTATAATCTCAGCCGTCGGTTTAAAATCAGACGGTCCACGTCAGCCCCGCGTTATAAAGACTGGAATTCTTACGTGCTACCCCCTGGGGTTCTCTGGAATTGAGAGCTAGCCCCGGAAACTTCAGATCTAGCCCCTGGAACTCCAGAAAATCATGTAAATTCATTTAAAAATCAGTTTTAGCCCCTGGACTTAATAGAAATTAGGAAAAACACCTCTGACAAGTGTAGCTAGACCCCTGGAAATTATGAAAATAATATTATAGACCCTGTAATGAGGTGAATTCATTATTTTAGCTCTGTTTAGTATTTAATTTAGAAAATTGAATATGAAACTAGTGTTTAAATATTAAAAAGGGGGACAAACATAATTGTCAAATTTATTAAAAACTTTCTCAGTACTTAGAAAACTTTGGAGTGAGATAAAAATATGTTTTTAGGCTGAAATAAATCTGTTTCATCTATTATTCACATTTAATAGTATAGCGACACATTTGTAAGTAAAGAATAGTTAAAGAAAAATAGGAAAAATAATTATGAAATAGTATACATCAGAAGCCAAGGTCAAAATATGATCTTAAATTATTTAGGACCAGAATCTAATCTGTTTAGGTAGTGTGTATTACTAATTTAATAATAAAATGCACAATTATGCATAAGAATATAAATCTGAAAATATAGAGACTAGTAGATGATAAATGGAGTTTCTAAAGTACAAAGAATTCAGTTTAGGGTTGATAGAAATTATGAAGGCACATATGGAGAAGAAAAATACTTTTCATACATACTTGGTAGTTTAATATATAAGGAATTTATTTAAAACTGAAACACACATATATATATGTATATATATATATAGTATGTGAGTATAAATATGAACACCAAAGTAGGAATCCTATACATGTAAATGAAAGTGTATGCAAGCCCCAAATCAACACACATAGAGTATCCACAACACATAAAATGGTAAAGAAACTTTCATAAATGTGAATGTGTGGTTTGTATAAAGTGGAAGTGTGAACTATGTCTTATGATTGTTGTTTTTCTTTTGCTATGTGTGATGGTATGAAGTAGAACCTGCTCAAGAACAAGTTATTCAATTCCAAGACCAAGACTACCCATTTCAAGAGCAGCAAGAAGGAGGCAAGTGTCCTTGACCACTTTGATCCTATGCTAGGATGTGTAGATAGAATTATTTGCATTGTCAAGTTAAATATGAAACCCATGCTAGGAAAGTTTCCCTAGAATTGCATTACCTTATTTCCTTGAAGCTTGGGTTGGGATTTATTTTGTCATGTCATTTATGTCCATGCATATGCTTAGCCATGCTTAGAATGGGATATTTGGGACATGAGATCATCAGTTTATGTTACCATACTCTTGAATGAGATATTGTGAGTTATGTAGAGGTAGGGATCAAGGCAAGTTGGATGTTTTGGTTGTTTGCTGGGTGCACGAGACTTGGGTTTGTGTTTAGTACTTGCCTGGATCCTAAGGACCGGTTCATGGAGCATGTAACCCGGCTTTACAGTGCCAACCACATGCTGAGATGGGGCAGCTTAGCCAATTAATTAGGTGTATCCCCGGCGTAGTATGGGTGGTTGGATGGTGCGGGGAATAGGAGTCAGCTGGACTGCCATATGAACCGCAAGGCTCAAGAGGGGGCCACTGCAGCGGGGTTGGAGCCTCTTGTATGCTGTTAGGGGTGAAACCTCAGTGGGCCCACGCTCGTCGGGAATCCCTTTGTAAAGGCTTCGTAGTGATCTCCTGGCTACACACCTGGGAAGTGTGAATGTGGTTCGTAGCCACTGGCATAATGGAGGTTCTTTTAGTCCACCCGGCAACGGGGGATGAAATCACTACTTGTGGGTACAGTGGTACAAACTCTGCAGAGTCAAAACTGTCTTGACAGCCGTGCTCACGGTTAAGAGCGGCCTGGACTTATTCATGATTAGAGAGTTGATGGTTTTGGAAGTTAAGCGGGGAGCTTAACATTGGAAATGATGATTATGGTTATTGGTTTATGATGATGGGATGGGAGATTTGGACCATTTCACCTGTGTAGTAATGTAGGTGCTTAATAAGCTAAGGTGATAGGTATTAATTGCGTAGTGCTTTAACCATGAGTTCAACCTCTCCTTGTTCTAGCCATGCATGATATAATTTTCCCACACTTGCTGAGTACCATTGGTACTCAACCTTGCATATTTGTTGGTTTATATTGCTGCTCAGGTCAAGATAATGAGATGGTGTATAATGATCAAGATTTTGGACCCGAGGAAGGTTTCTAGGTTCATGAAGACCCCCGGGCAACACCTGTGATGGAGCCCTAAAGAATAATATTCCGCTGCTAGTTTATTTACTTGTGATGAAGCATTAGTGTTCATTGAGACATTTGTGATGTAAGACTTATTTATATTCGACACCTGGCTTGTAATAAATGATGCTTCACTATTTGTCATCACATGTATGAGAAAATGATCCTGGCATACATGTGATATTCACTTGGTTGTTCTTCGGAAAAACCGGGTGTGACAGAGGTGGTATCAGAGCCAAGGTTGCCCGTAGGAACGTGGACCTAGGTAGAAATGGACGTAGTTAAGGGCCCTATTTTTCTTAAAAACTATTTTCCAAGGTGTGGGTGGAAAAGTGTTATTTAAGGGTCATTTTCTTCATCTTACCCCAACTTCCATTCAAAAATAGGATTTTTGTTTGAAATTTTATCTAACCTAATTTTAAATTCTTTTGTTTTAGATGGTTCGCATGATTCGCACCGCTCGTAAATCCACGGGAGGGAGAGTTCCCGTAGTTGCTCTTGCTGAAAGAGAGGAGAGTCGTCCAGTGACGTACCTTTCCTACGGATTGGCAGTGGGAGATTTGTTGCGCCGTCTTCGACGTATGCTCGAAGCCGCCGGCAATACGGGCAAGCTCATCATCCACTATAACTCCACCAGGAACATCCGGGAGAAGAGGGAAGAATGGAGTTCGGAGATGAGGATTATACACGAGAATCAACTGCTTAAGATCCACCACTCTCCAGCTTGTCGAGCAACGCAAGTTGACGCGGAGAGAGATGTCACCTGGGAGGCCATCACCTGCCAGAGTCACATCTATCGTCGTCACTTGGACAAAACTGAGTACATGTATGTCCTCCAACGTGAGAGTGGTACCACGGAGTACAAGTACCCACCGGTGCAGCAAGGGACTTCCCATGAGCACATGGACTTATGCTTGGAGGATGCTGCTATGCTCAGCACTCGACTGCAGGAGTGTCAACAAGAGCTTCAGGATGTCCGAGATACTCTGAAGGAGACGGAGGCATTGCTGCGAGCGTGCTTAAAAGCGAGAGAAAGAGGAGATGGGAATGAACTGTGTGTCACCGTAAGTGATCCATGGACCCCTGACTCCCCGGATCGCCGAGCGATCAGGCGTCGTCGCACTTCTCCACCAGCAGCCTCCCCACCCAAAGCAGAGTCAGAAGGTAGCCGAAATGAGGAGGAAGATCCCGAGGAGCCAGCTCAAGAGGACGAGTAGTGTAGAGTCTTTCCCCTAACTAGCAAGAGGTCGAGTAGTCGAGTCGTTACGTAGTTAATGGTGTGATAATGCTTGGTGTGTGACGTGAGTTGTGGAAGCCATGAGCAATTGTCCACAGCCTCGTCTTCAGATTGTTTGCTTTGGTGTGTGAACCCACAGGAAATAATAGTGCATTTATTGGGTGTGAGATATAAAACCCTCGTAAGATTTTAACAAAACTTCAACACTTCAAAGTACAAACAAGTGAAAGTAGTAAGATGATACTAAATGCTTTCAAATTAACATTTGTTGATTCTACCAGATGGCCGGAAGAGGAAAAGGACGTGCTGCCAACCCCGCCAACAACAATGATGAGGCATGCAACTCTCATCTTTCTGGAGGCCAGAACCGGGGTGGTCGCCGTGAAGAAGTTGATCCTCTCCACCAAATGCTGGAGAATCAAAATCAGCTCATCCAGAACTTGACTCAAGTAGTGGCCAACTTGCATCAAGTTCCACCTCCACAAGCTGCACCACGCCAACCAAGGTTGAGTGAGTTTCTGGGAACTCAACCTCCAAAGTTTGCAAGTGCTGCTGAACCTCTGGAGGCAGATGATTGGCTGAAGACCATTGAAAGTAAGATGAGGATCATACAATGCCAAGGGTATGAGAGGGTGCTGTTTGCCTCTCATCAATTGCAGGGACCTGCTGCTGATTGGTGGACCGCCTACGTGGCCGCCCATCATGACCCTGAGAGCATCACTTGGGAAGAGTTCAAGCGTAGCTTCCGCAACCATTACATCCCAAGAGGTGAACTCAAAAACAAGAGGAAAGAGTTTTTGGGACTGCAGCAGGGAAACATGACGGTGAGGGAATACCTCACTAAATTCACTCAACTATCCCGTTATGCTCCACGAGACATAGAGACAGATGAGCAGAAACAAGATTGTTTCGTGGAAGGACTTACCGCAGAGATGCAGTGTGCAATGTCCTCCAATGAGTATGAAAGCTTTCAAAAGATGGTGGACAGAGCGTTTGTGGTGGAAAGGAAGCTGAAGGCCCTGGAAAATGAGAATAAAAGGAAGGCTGGGTGGTCACATCAAGCTTCAGGGAGCAACACCCGCCCACGTATGATGCAGCAACCTACGGGGCAGACGAGCCGTGCTGCGGTACCCTATTCAGCACCAAGAGGGTACAACCCAAACTACGGGTCTCCCGCCGCACCAGCACAGCCGCAACGTCAGTTTGTACAACAGCCTCGCCCTGCATATCCACCTCGACCAGCAGTGCAAGGACCCCCAAACCAACCCCAAGACAACAAGGGCCAAGCATCTAAGATTGGGGTGCAATGTTTCAACTGTGGTGAAGTGGGGCACTACGCCCATAAGTGCCCAAAGAAGAAGCCCACGCAGCCACAGCAGCAGAACGTAATGAGAGGACGGGTGAACCACGTCACTATGGAGGAAGCACAAGAGGCACCCGACGTGGTAGTTGGTAAGTTTCCTGCCAATTTACACCTTGCAACTCTGCTGTTTGATTCTGGTGCTACCCATTCGTTCATTGCTCAAGGGTTTGTTAAGAAGCATGACCTAGCAACCACACAAATGAACCATATGCTAGCGGTAAATTCTCCAGGTGGAGAAATAAGGACAAGACAAGTGTGTCCCAAAGTGAACCTAGACATTAATGGGGTAGTATTTACCGCTAACCTCATAGTGATCGATTCACAAGGGATAGATATTATTTTGGGTATGGATTGGTTGACCAAACATAATGGAATCATCCATTGTTCGACCAGAACGGTGGAACTAACTCACCCTAGTGGCACAAGAGTAAAGTTCATAACGATACACGAGCCTAGGAGGGACATTAAATTAAATCAAGTGGAGGTGAAAGTTGAGGAAATCCGGACTATCAGGGAATATCCAGATGTTTTTCCGGAGGAGTTGCCAGGAATGCCTCCCGACCGTGACGTGGAATTCGCAATCGAGCTAGTACCGGGAACAGCCCCGATATACAAGAGACCTTATCGAATGGACTCCAAGCAGCTAGAAGAGCTCAAGGATCATTTGAGGGAATTGACGGAAAAGGGGTATGTTCGCCCTAGTTCCTCACCATGGGGAGCTCCGGTAATATTTGTGCCTAAGAAAGATGGAACTCAAAGGTTATGCATGGATTACCGTGCCTTGAATGAGGTGACCATCAAGAACAAGTATCCATTACCCCGCATTGAAGACTTGTTTGATCAGTTGAGGGGAGCTTGCGTGTTCTCGAAAATTGATCTCAGGTCGGGATACCACCAACTCAAGATAAGGCAATCTGATATTCCCAAGACAGCTTTCGTATCTCGGTACGGACTGTATGAATACACTGTCATGCCTTTCGGGCTAACCAATGCCCCGGCATATTTCATGTACCTCATGAACAAGGTATTCATGGAATATCTGGACAAATTTGTGGTGGTTTTCATAGATGATATTCTCGTCTTCTCCAAAGATGAAGAAGAACATGAGAAACATCTAAGGTTGGTGTTACAGAGGCTGAGAGAACACCAACTATATGCCAAGTTGAGCAAGTGTGAGTTTTGGCTAAAGAGAGTTCCCTTTTTGGGACATATAATCTCGGAGGGAGGAATCTCCGTAGATCCCACCAAAATCGAAGATATCCAGAAATGGAAAACCCCTGAAAATGTCGGGGAAGTTCGAAGCTTTTTGGGATTGGCTGGATACTATCGACGGTTTATTGAGGGATTCTCCAAGATCTCGAGACCTCTCACCAAACGTCGTGGCCGATGCCTTGAGTCGGAAAGTGCAGGTCAATAAGTTGAGCTTGAAGGATATGCCTGCAGAATTGAAGGACGAGGTTATAAGGCTCAATCTATGTCTAGTAAACAGTGGTGAAGCCATCGCCATGGAAGTGGACTCCACACTTGAGCGAGACATACGCGAGGGACAAAAGAATGATGAGAAGATACAAGAGATCAGACAGCTCATCAAGGAAAATAAAGCTCCTGGTTTTAGAGAGGATGAACAAGGAACGGTGTGGCACGGGAAAAGGATCTGTGTGCCAGAAGTAAAGGAGATTCGTAAATTAATTTTGAAGGAGGCTCACGATTCCGACTATTCCATTCATCCTGGGAGTACGAAGATGTATCAGGACCTCAAAAGCAGGTATTGGTGGTATGGCATGAAGCGAGATGTCGCGGAACATGTTGCCCTATGTGACACATGTCAGTTGGTGAAAGCAGAACATCAACGACCCGCGGGATTGCTGCAACCACTCAAAGTGCCTGAATGGAAATGGGAAGAAATCAGCATGGATTTTGTCGTGGGATTGCCTAGGACCCAATCCGGGTATGATTCAATATGGGTCATTATTGATCGGCTAACCAAGGTAGCTCATTTCATCCCTGTGAAAGAAAGCTACAGCGGATCCAAATTGGCAGAATTGTACATGTCAAGGATTGTGTGTTACCATGGAGTGCCAAAGAAGATAGTGTCGGACCGAGGGACACAGTTCACCTCGAGGTTTTGGCAGAAGTTGCATGAAACCATGGGAACCCATCTGAATTTCAGCTCTGCCTATCATCCCCAAACTGACGGGCAGACGGAGAGAACCAATCAGATCCTTGAAGATATGTTAAGGGCATGTGCACTCAAAAACAATAGGAGTTGGGACAAGAACTTACCGTATGCGGAGTTTTCCTATAACAACAGTTATCAAGCTAGTATGAAGATGTCACCGTTTGAAGCTTTGTATGGAAGGAAATGCAGAACTCCCCTATTTTGGAACCAAACAGGAGAAAGTAAAGTGTTTGGTCCCGAAGTGCTACAAGAAGCCGAAGCAAAGGTGAGGGAAATTCGCAACAACTTGAGGATAGCACAGACACGCCAGAAGAGTTATGCTGATGTACGAAGAAGAGAGCTCGTTTTCAACGTGGGAGACTATGTTTATCTCAAGGTGTCCCCTATCAGAGGACTTCGTCGTTCAAGGTGAAAGGGAAGTTGTCACCTCGATACATCGGACCCTTTCAAGTTTTGGAAAGAAAAGGCGAAGTGGCGTACCAACTAGAGTTGCCGGTTCATCTGTCGGACGTGCACGATGTGTTCCATGTGTCGCAACTCAAGAAATGTCTGAGGACGCCTGAGGAGGTGTTACCCATAAACGAAGTGGATGTAGCTGAGGATTTGTCTTATGCCGAGCAACCATACAAGATTTTGGAGACAATGGAACGCCTCACCAGAAATAAGAGAATCAGGATGTGCAAGGTGCAGTGGAAGCATCACTCAGAAGAGGAAGCCACCTGGGAACGGGAAGATGAGCTTAAGGCACAATTTCCGGAATTGTTTTCTTAGAAACACCAATCTCGAGGACGAGATTTCTTTTAAGGGGGGTAGAGCTGTAACACCCCAAATTTTTTAGTCAAGACTCAAAATTTTGATTTAGAACCATAAACCATGTTCAGAGGGGAATTTAGAAATTTTTGGACGTATTGCATGTTTTGCAAAAATTCAAATTCAAACTGGAATTCAAATTATACTCAAAACAGAAAAGAAATGAAAAAGAAAAAGGAAAACCAGAAAAAAACTGGCCAGTGGGCCGAAACCCCAGCCGGCCCAGCTAACCCCCGCGCAGCCCGCCCCCGCGCGCGCCGCGCTGCCCCTCGCTGACGGGTGGGACCCGCCTGTCATCCCTAACCCCGCGACCCCGGACTCTTCTCCGCGCGCGCGCGATCGCAACCGATCGGGAAACCGCGCTCCGCAGCAGAATTCTGGACCCTGACGGCTCTAACTCGATCACAACAGAACCACCGCCCTCCCCCGGCTATAAAAACAACCGATCCGATCAGTTTTTCGCACGCGATCGCCGATTTTCACTCCGGTGAGCACCGAGACTTCGCCGGTGAATTCTGGCCGATCTAAGCTCGGAAACTCTGATCTAACTCGTTGGTCTTGATCCACCGCCTCCGGGGAACTTTGCAGGTGCAGAAAACCCGAAGATATACGGTGCAAATCCAGCTCCGACGAGCTTCGCCGTGGTTTTGCCTCGGACCTCGCCGCCGAGCACTTTCCAGGACCCCCGAGCTCGAGAAAACCCCCGAGGTGAGATCCCTGACCTCCCCTCTACCGATCTAGGCCATAAGATCACAGTTCTAGGCAGAATTCTCGAGGATCCGAAAGTTTCCGGCGAGATCGCCGCTTCCCGCCGCCGTGCGCCGCCGGCAGCGCCGCCCGCGCTCGATCAGAGCGACGTGGCCGCTTGTGCGCCGTTTATTTTAAATCGCACGGTAGACTTTAAAACCCCGCGTACCGGTTCGATGTTATAATCTCAGCCGTCGGTTTAAAATCAGACGGTCCACGTCAGCCCCGCGTTATAAAGACTGGAATTCTTACGTGCTACCCCCTGGGGTTCTCTGGAATTGAGAGCTAGCCCCGGAAACTTCAGATCTAGCCCCTGGAACTCCAGAAAATCATGTAAATTCATTTAAAAATCAGTTTTAGCCCCTGGACTTAATAGAAATTAGGAAAAACACCTCTGACAAGTGTAGCTAGACCCCTGGAAATTATGAAAATAATATTATAGACCCTGTAATGAGGTGAATTCATTATTTTAGCTCTGTTTAGTATTTAATTTAGAAAATTGAATATGAAACTAGTGTTTAAATATTAAAAAGGGGGACAAACATAATTGTCAAATTTATTAAAAACTTTCTCAGTACTTAGAAAACTTTGGAGTGAGATAAAAATATATTTTTAGGCTGAAATAAATCTGTTTCATCTATTATTCACATTTAATAGTATAGGGACACATTTGTAAGTAAAGAATAGTTAAAGAAAAATAGGAAAAATAATTATGAAATAGTATACATCAGAAGCCAAGGTCAAAATATGATCTTAAATTATTTAGGACCAGAATCTAATCTGTTTAGGTAGTGTGTATTACTAATTTAATAATAAAATGCACAATTATGCATAAGAATATAAATCTGAAAATATAGAGACTAGTAGATGATAAATGGAGTTTCTAAAGTACAAAGAATTCAGTTTAGGGTTGATAGAAATTATGAAGGCACATATGGAGAAGAAAAATACTTTTCATACATACTTGGTAGTTTAATATATAAGGAATTTATTTAAAACTGAAACACACATATATATATGTATATATATATATAGTATGTGAGTATAAATATGAACACCAAAGTAGGAATCCTATACATGTAAATGAAAGTGTATGCAAGCCCCAAATCAACACACATAGAGTATCCACAACACATAAAATGGTAAAGAAACTTTCATAAATGTGAATGTGTGGTTTGTATAAAGTGGAAGTGTGAACTATGTCTTATGATTGTTGTTTTTCTTTTGCTATGTGTGATGGTATGAAGTAGAACCTGCTCAAGAACAAGTTATTCAATTCCAAGACCAAGACTACCCATTTCAAGAGCAGCAAGAAGGAGGCAAGTGTCCTTGACCACTTTGATCCTATGCTAGGATGTGTAGATAGAATTATTTGCATTGTCAAGTTAAATATGAAACCCATGCTAGGAAAGTTTCCCTAGAATTGCATTACCTTATTTCCTTGAAGCTTGGGTTGGGATTTATTTTGTCATGTCATTTATGTCCATGCATATGCTTAGCCATGCTTAGAATGGGATATTTGGGACATGAGATCATCAGTTTATGTTACCATACTCTTGAATGAGATATTGTGAGTTATGTAGAGGTAGGGATCAAGGCAAGTTGGATGTTTTGGTTGTTTGCTGGGTGCACGAGACTTGGGTTTGTGTTTAGTACTTGCCTGGATCCTAAGGACCGGTTCATGGAGCATGTAACCCGGCTTTACAGTGCCAACCACATGCTGAGATGGGGCAGCTTAGCCAATTAATTAGGTGTATCCCCGGCGTAGTATGGGTGGTTGGATGGTGCGGGGAATAGGAGTCAGCTGGACTGCCATATGAACCGCAAGGCTCAAGAGGGGGCCACTGCAGCGGGGTTGGAGCCTCTTGTATGCTGTTAGGGGTGAAACCTCATTGGGCCCACGCTCGTCGGGAATCCCTTTGTAAAGGCTTCGTAGTGATCTCCTGGCTACACACCTGGGAAGTGTGAATGTGGTTCGTAGCCACTGGCATAATGAAGGTTCTTTTAGTCCACCCGGCAACGGGGGATGAAATCACTACTTGTGGGTACAGTGGTACAAACTCTGCAGAGTCAAAACTGTCTTGACAGCCGTGCTCACGGTTAAGAGCGGCCTGGACTTATTCATGATTAGAGAGTTGATGGTTTTGGAAGTTAAGCGGGGAGCTTAACATTGGAAATGATGATTATGGTTATTGGTTTATGATGATGGGATGGGAGATTTGGACCATTTCACCTGTTTAGTAATGTAGGTGCTTAATAAGCTAAGGTGATAGGTATTAATTGCGTAGTGCTTTAACCATGAGTTCAACCTCTCCTTGTTCTAGCCATGCATGATATAATTTTCCCACACTTGCTGAGTACCATTGGTACTCAACCTTGCATATTTGTTGGTTTATATTGCTGCTCAGGTCAAGATAATGAGATGGTGTATAATGATCAAGATTTTGGACCCGAGGAAGGTTTCTAGGTTCATGAAGACCCCCGGGCAACACCTGTGATGGAGCCCTAAAGAATAATATTCCGCTGCTAGTTTATTTACTTGTGATGAAGCATTAGTGTTCATTGAGACATTTGTGATGTAAGACTTATTTATATTCGACACCTGGCTTGTAATAAATGATGCTTCACTATTTGTCATCACATGTATGAGAAAATGATCCTGGCATACATGTGATATTCACTTGGTTGTTCTTCGGAAAAACCGGGTGTGACATTAGAGCTAATCAATGACTTTGATGTGGGCATCAACTATCATCCTAGGAAAGCAAACGTCGTGGCCGATGCTTTAAGTCGGAAAGTGCAGGTCAATAAGTTGAGCTTGAAGGACATGCCTGCAGAATTGAAGGACGAGATTATAAGGCTCAATCTATGCCTTGTGAATAGTGGTGAAGCCATCGCCATGGAAGTGGACTCCACACTAGAGCAAGACATACGCGATGGTCAAAAGAACGACGAGAAGATACAAGAAATCAGGCAACTCATCAAGGAAAATAAAGCTCCTGGTTTCAGAGAGGATGAACAAGGTAAGGTGTGGCACGGGAAAAGAATCTGCGTGCCTGAAGTAAAAGAGATTCGTGAATTGATTTTGAAAGAGGCTCACGATTCCGACTATTCCATCCATCTTGGGAGTACGAAGATGTACCAGGACCTCAAGAGCAGGTATTGGTGGTATGGCATGAAGTGAGATGTCACAGAACATGTTGCCCTATGTGACACATGTCAGTTGGTGAAAGCAGAACATCAACGACCCGCGGGATTATTGCAACCACTCAAAGTGTCTGAATGGAAATGGGAAGAAATCGGTATGGATTTCATAGTGGGATTGCCTAGGACCCAATCAGGATATGATTCAATATGGGTCATCATCGACAGGCTAACCAAGGTAGCTCATTTCATCCCCGTGAAAGAAAGCTACAGCGGATCCAAATTGGCAGAATTGTACATGTCAAGGATCGTGTGTTACCATGGAGTGCCAAAGAAGATAGTGTCGGATCGAGGGACACAGTTCACCTCAAGGTTCTGGCAGAAGTTGCATGAAACCATGGGAACCCATCTGAACTTTAGTTCTGCCTATCATCCCCAAACTGATGGGCAGACGGAAAGAACCAATCAGATTCTTGAGGATATGCTGAGGGCATGTGCACTCAAGAACAATCGGAGTTGGGACAAGAACTTACCGTATGCGGAATTCTCCTATAACAACAGCTATCAAGCTAGTATGAAGATGTCATCGTTTGAAGCTTTGTACGGGAGGAAATGCAGAACTCCCCTATTTTGGAACCAAACAGGGGAAAGTAAAGTGTTTGGTCCCGAAGTACTACAAGAAGCCGAGGCGAAGGTGAGGGAAATTCGCAACAACTTGAGGATAGCACATACACGCCAAAAGAGCTATGCCGATGTACGAAGAAGAGAGCTCGTTTTCAACGTGGGAGACTATGTCTATCTCAAGGTGTCCCCTATTCGAGGACTTCGTCGGTTCAAGGTGAAAGGGAAGTTGTCACCTCGATACATCGGACCCTTTCAAGTTCTGGAGAGGAAAGGCGAAGTGGCGTATCAACTAGAATTACCGGCTCGCCTGTCAGATGTGCACGACGTATTCCATGTGTCACAACTCAAGAAATGCCTGAGGACGCCTGAAGAGGTGTTACCCATGAATGAAGTGGACGTAGCTGAGGATTTGTCTTATGCCGAGCAACCATCCAAGATTTTGGAGACAATGGAACGCCTCACCAGAAATAAAAGAATCCGGATGTGTAAGGTGCAGTGGAAGCATCACTCAGAAGAGGAAGCCACCTGGGAGCGAGAAGATGAGCTTAAGGCACAATTTCCGGAATTGTTTTCTTAGAACCACCAATCTCGAGGACGAGATTTCTTTTAAGGGGGGTAGAGCTGTAACACCCCAAAATCCTGTTAAGAGGGGAATTTAAATTTTTTTGGACGTGTTGCATGTATTGCAAAAATTCAAATTCAAACTGGAATTCAAATTAAACTCAAAACAGAAAAGAAATAGAAAAAAAGAAAAAGGAAAACAGAAAAAAAACCGGCCAGTGGGCCGAAACCCACCAGCCGGCCCACCGATCCCGCGCCAGCCCGCAGCCGCGCGCGCCCCTTCTTCCCACTGACATGCGGGGCCCGCCAGTCTTTCTTCTTCCTCGCGCTTGCGCCCGTGCTCGGCCGGACTCTCTCACCCCGAATCAAAACCGACCCGGATTCCTGCGTATCCCAGCCGAATTTCTTTCGTGGGCGACGCAAACAAGATCACAACCGAACGCCGCCCTTTCCCCGTCTATAAAAACCCTGACATCGTCCCATTTTCCCCACGATCAGCCGATTTTCTCTCCAGTGAGAACCCGAGCCCCTCCGGCGAATTCTGGCCGAGCTACGCTCGGGAATTCCGATCTAACTCGCTGGTCTTGATCCACCGCCTCCGGGGAACCTCGCAGGTGCAGAAAACGCGGTGGTTTGCTGTTCAAACACAGCGCCGACGAGCCTCGCCGTGAATTCACCTCGGACCTCGTCGCCGACCGCCCACCAGGACCTCCGAGCTCAAGAAAACCCCCGAGGTGAGATCCCCGACCTCCCCTCTACCGATCTATGCCATAAAATCACAGTTCTAGGAAGAATTTACGAAGATCCGAAACTCTCCGGCGAGATCGCCGCCTCCCGCCGCCGTGCGCCGCCGGGCAGCGCCGCCCGCGCTCGATCTGAACGACGTGGCCGCATGTGCGCCGTTTATTTTAAATCTCACGGTAGAGTTTAAATCCCCGCGTACCGGTTCGACGTTATAATCTCAGCCGTCTGTTTTAAATTGGACAGTCCATGTCAGCCCCGCGTTATAAAGACTGGAATTCTTACGCGCTACCCCCTGGGGTTCTCGGGAAATAAGAGCTAGCCCCGAAAACTTCTGATCTAGCCCCTGAAACTTCAGAAAATAATATAAATTCATTTAAAAATCAGTTTTGGCCCCTGGACTTAATAAAAATTAGGAAAACCCCCTCTGTTATTAGTAGCTAGACCCCTGAAAATTCTTAAAATAATATTATAGACCCTGTAGTGGGGTGAGTTTACCTTTTTAACCCTATTTGATATTAAATTTAGGAAATTGAATATGTGGTTAGTATTTAAAATTTAAAAGGTGGGACAAACATATTGTCAAATTCAAGATAAAAACTTTCCCAATACTTAGAAAACCTTGGAGTGAGATAAAAATAGATTTTTGGCTGTAATGAATCTGTTTAATTGATTATTCACATTTATTAGTTAGAGGGACACGTTTTTAAGTAGAGAATAATTCTGAAAATTAGAAAAATAAATGTGAAATAGTTTACATCAGAGGAAAAGATCAAAAATATATTATTAACTATTTTGGATCAGAACCTATTCTGTTTAGACGATGTGTCTTACTATTTTCATAATAAAGTACACATTTAGGCATAGGAAGTAAATTTGAAAATATAGCAAGCTAGGTATAAATAATTAGAAAATGATAAATGAAGATTCCAAAATCCAAAGAATTCAGTTTAGGGTTGGTAGAAGTTCTGAAGACACATATGGAGTAGGAAAATATCTTTCATGCATACTTGGTAGCTAAAAGGTGTAGTAATTGAATATAAGGAATTTATTTAAATTGGAAACACATATATATAGTATGCAAGTATAGATGTGAATAAAAAAGTAGGAATCATATACACATGATTAAAAGTGCATGTAAGTCAAAGATTAACACACATAGAGTAACCACAACACATAGAATTTGTGAATGACTTTTATACATGTGAATGTGTGGTTTGTATGAAGTGGAAGTGTGAATTATGTCTTATGGATTGTTGTTTTTCTTTTGCTATGTGTGATGGTATGATGTAGAACCTGCTCCAGACCAAGTTCTTCCTTTCCAAGATCAGGACTACCCATTCCAAGAGCAGCAGGAAGGAGGCAAGTGTCCTTGACCACTTTGATCCTATGCTAGGATGTGTAGATAGAATTATTTGCATTGTCAAATGAAATATGAAACCAATGCTAGGAAGTTTCCCTAGAATTGCATTACCTTGTTTCCTTATAGCTTGGGTTGGGATTTATTTTATCATGTCATTTATTATTCTGCATATGCTTAGCCATGCTTAGAATGGGATATTTGGGATATGGGATCATCAGTTTATTTTTACCATACTCTTGAATGAGATATTATGACTTATGTAGAGGTAGGGATCAAGGCAAGTTGGATGTTTTGGTTGGTGCTGGGTGCACGAGACTCGGGTTTGTGTTTAGTACTTGCCTGGATCCTAAGGACCGGTTCATGGAGCATGTAACCTGGCTTTACCGTGCCAACCACATGCTGAGATGTGGCAGCTTGGCCAATTAATTAGGTGTATCCCCGGCGTAGTATGGGTGTGTTGGATGGTGTGGGGAATAGGTGTGAGCTGGACTACCATATGAACCGCAAGGCTCAAGAGGGGGTCACTGCAGCGGGGTTGGAGCCTCTTGTATGCTGTTAGGGGTGAAACCTCAGTGGGCCCATGCTCATCGGGAATCCCTTTGTAAAGGCTTCGTAGTGATCTCCTGGCTACACACCTGGGAAGTGTGAATGTGGTTCGTAGCCACTGGCATAATGGAGGTTCATTTAGTCCACCCGGCAACGGGAGATGAAATCACTACATGTGGGTACAGTGGTGCAAACTCTGTAGAGTCAAAACTGTCATGACAGACGTGCTCACGGTCAAGAGCGGCTTGGACTTATTCATGATTAGAGGATGATGGCTTTGGAAGTTGTGGATGTTAAGCGGGGAGCTTAACATTGGAAATGATGTTATGGTTATTTGATTTTGATGATTGGATGGGAGATTGGGACCATTTCACCTGTGTAGTAATGTAGGTGTTTAATAAGCTAAGGTGATAGGTATTAATTGCATAGTGCTTTAACCATGAGTTCGACCTCCCCTTGTTCTAGCCATGCATGACATAACTTTCCCACACTTGCTGAGTACCATCGGTACTCAACCTTGCATATTTGTTGGTTTATACTGCTGCTCAGGTCAAGATAACGAGGTGGTGTATAATGATCAAGACTTTGGACCCGAAGAAGGTTTCTAGGTTCATGGAGACCCCGGGCAACGCCTGTGACGGAGCCCACAAGAATAATATTCCGCTGCTAGTTTATTTACTTGAGATGAACTTATTATTGTCCATCGAGACATTTGCTATGTAAGACTTATTTATATTCGACACCTGGCTTGTAATAAATGATGCTTCACTATTTGTCATCACATGTATGAGAAAATGATCCTGGCATACATGTGACATTCACTCGGTTGTCCTTCGGAAAAACCGGGTGTGACAGTTTTCCACACCGCACACCGGACTAGTCCGGAGTCAACCACGGACTAGTCCGGACATCGCAAACCTGTAAAAGTCCCAAAAACGTGAATGCAAAGAAACGGGTGATTGAACATCATTGTGTTTCTGGTTCATGAAGAAATGGGATTTGCAAAAAATTTCTTGCATGGGATGGTATACGTGAGGTTTGACAACACGGGTTCGAGCATTCATTTGAATGTGTTGGACAAAGGTGGAGTTAAACTCATGTGTAATCATACATGTGTATGAGAAAGATCAAAAAAATAAGGTCTTCAGACTCAAATGCTCACCTCAAAGTGCCGCCAAAGTTTTAAACACACATGGAACCTCACACATTTGAAGGTGAGGAGAATTATGGTGGCAACTTTCTGATTTGAGGATGAGCTAAAAAGGAATGGATTATGATCATGTTGAGTTCATGCTGAATTCAAACATGTTAAGGCAAGGGAATGACTTGAGTTATGTCACATGAAATGATAAACTCAAACATGGACATGTGGGGAAAGCTAAAATGTTCTTTAGTTCATACTGAACACATGTTAACCCGGGGAAAGAATTTCACCCCAAAAATATAACTCATTTGCACATACTCTATGAGTAGAGGGGAGGAAATTTAAACCCAATTTCGAACCTTTGCAAAGGATTCAAGATCAGATTGTCCAAAGGCATATATGTGAGATAACCATTGCAGTCCTCAGGTATTAAAGAGCTTAAGTTCCAAAATTGGAGAAATTTTGAGCTCCTATACCATTTGTTCAAAGCATTGTTTGAGATCACCTTCGAATTCAAATTTGAGGGGCTTAGTCAAACTGAACTTGTGAGGTTTCAGCTTGGGACTAAGATTGATCAAGCATGGGCTAGGAGCAAACCAAAGTGTTTCACCCAAATTCAAATGGGTCATCACCGAAAAGGTCTTAAAAATTCAGTTTGAATTACATGGTTCACTTCAAGGAAAGGGAGGCCGTGTCCAAAAAGCAAATTCAAACTGTTGGTTAAGAATTTGTATTTACAATGGCCAACTCAAAGATCAGAAGGCATATTCAAATTCTTCAGGTTTGAATCAGTGAGAATGCAAATTTTGAGAAAGTTTGGAGTTGCTTTGATATGAATATCAAAGGGGCTATGAATTTCCTTGAAATTTGGATTCAAATTTGAAACTGAGGGAAAACTTATCAATTTGCTAAATGGCTTTTGAATTTGAGTTCCTCATGGTGGAAGTTTGTACTGTGCAAAATTTGAGAGATATTTGTGAGAAAGTTTGGGGGGATAAGAAGAGGGGTGGACCCCACCTGTCAATGAGACATTTAGTCTTGCACCCTAAGTCATATCTCCCTGTTTCACTCGAGCAGACTGAGTGCATCACCGGGCGACACCGAGGCTACCGCCGAAGCCACCTCCTCGTTTCTCCTCGTGCTGGCAACCTGCTTCACCGTGTCCTTCATGCTCAAGGTGATCCACTCCACACAAAACCGAACCAAACGTGTTCTGCAAACCTCGCCCACAACACACTCGCACACCGCCGAGCTCGCTGCCGCCGCGAGAAAACAATCGGGAACTGCCGAGCTTGTGTCACAGAGCCCCACCGAGCGTAAAACCAGCGTGGTAGAACCCTCACCTACCTCCTCGGTGCCGAAGCAGAGAGAAGTTTGGCTCCATTTCCTCGGGCACACTGTTCTTCGCGTCAACCAAAAAGCACCGGTTACCGGGCGTACGTAGGCAGCGCACCACCGCGGCTTTCACCTCCGAGCAAGGGCACCCAAGGACGCCCCAGGGATCCGTGCTGCTCATCCTCAACCCTCATGTCGAGCCATGGGCCACCGAGCGCCAATTTGAAGTTTTTCCTTCGGAGGGCGCAACCCGACCTCCCGGTACGAAATCAAGAAATTCTCCCTTTTTATTCAATCTTTGGTCACGAAATTTGGCACAAAGGAGCTTGGCTATATGGCGGTGACCTCCTCTTTTCAAACCTAGCTTGGAGCCGATGAGAGGCAATGTATTTTGATGTTTTCCGAGCGCAAAACCGGCATTACCATTCGGGCGCACGGTGAAAGCTGGGTAGCCGCCGTTTTCGTGCATGGTTGAGCTTTCGCCAAGTTTCCCTCACCTCCCAGGATGCTGTAGAGCCAAAAACCCAAGAGCTTGGCGGGCTAGGACAGCCGGGCGACGGTGCCAAACCTCTCCCGACGCCGCCGCACGTCGCCGGCATGTTTCCGATCATCTAGCACCCGTACCGAGCCCACAACTAAGTTCCCCGACCTCAAAAACCCCCGGGCAGCGAGTCTCCGGCCGGGAGACGGCCGGGAACGCCCCTCCGGCGAGGCGCCGCCTCGGTCCGGCGAGGTGAGCGCGCGCGGGGGAAGAAAAGGTCGGAGGAAGAAGAAGGGTGGGGCTGGCCCACCGGTCAGTGAGTAAATTTTAAACCCGGATCGGATGTGTCTCGGGATCATGTGTGGCTGCGTGCGAGGTAACCCTGTAGCCCGTGTGTTCTCGGTTTTCACTGGCTGAGATTTAAAACGTGTGCCCAAGTCCTTTTTCAATAGCAAAACAAATCCAGTTTTAGCTCCAACTTAGGAAACTCATAACTTCCGCTAGGAAGCTCCAAAATTATTGATTCAAATTGGGTTGGATTCAGGATGAAAAACTCTATCCAAATATGAAACCCAATTTGTATGACAAATCAATAGAAAATTCTGGAAAATTCTTTAAATCTTTTTGGCAAAATAATTTTAGAGGGAGTTTGGTTCATCCTAAAATCTTCAAATTTTGCCAGAATATTCTTTAGGATGGTAGTGAACTCCTGTAGAAGTTTCAGCTATTTTGGAGTTGATTTAATTAAAATTCTGATTTCAAGTTTCTGTGTTCAAATGAATACAAAAACAATTTCAGAAAATTTCCAAAACTTGGAAATTCAATTCTGCGCAGTTCTTAGCTCCAAAAAAAATCCTAGGAAAATTCATGCATGCTCCATGAGCTATGTTTGAAATTATGGTTCACTTGAATTTGCAGGAAAGTGCAAATTTATGCAGAATAAATTCCTGTTTGCCTAAATGCTTAGGGAATTGTTCTGAGTGATCTATTCATTGAAAAATTCCAAATTTTGGTCCAGATGACTTCCTTGTGACAAGGAACTCACATGAAAAATTTCAGCTCTATTGGAGTCCTGGATCAGTACTGTCCTGTTTAACCTATAGATAATCAACACTTACAAGTGATGAAAAATACTTATCACTTGATCATAGTGCTTAGTCCCAAATCCCAAACCACTAGCACCAGTGTCATTTTAAATTCTTAAACAGAGTTCCAGTTTTAAACTTGTCTTTAGAACTTGTTAGCAAAAGTTTTACAATTAAACGTACATGCATATTCGTAACGTGTAGTGATTAAACATGGAAAGGGGAGAAGAAGTGAAGCTTGGATCAAGGAACAAGAAGGGCAGTGATTAAGCTTCAAGTCATCAACAACTAACTTCACAATTTTGTGACTTTAGTCACCTGCAAAACCAAGGCAAGCTCCGATTTGCATTTAAGCTATTTTATAAAGTTTTTACTTTGTTCACTATGATGGTTAGAGTTTGTATGTGCATTAGGTCAAGTATGTTTTATACTCCATTTGCATAACCAAAATGAACCCTGGAGTCAAGGGTAGAAAGGTGTCATCGCTGTAGAATAAGGCCATGCTAATTAGACTAGGACATCCGGTAGAAAAAGAGTAGTTGGAATCTACTCGCGAGTTATAGTTTAGGATTACATAAGTGTGGTTGGAATAGAGGCAAACTAAAGTTTAAATTTCTAAAGATGAGACCGGCCAGGAGGGTTAGGCAGCGACAAGGCGAGGTCTTGGTCGAGTAGCTCTGCCTGTGTCGGTTAAGGACCGATGCGTGTGTCGCATCCAGGAGCAAGTATTGAGTTGTGTACAGGAGGCTTACTGCTATATGGGACCTAGGAAACCGATGTACCAGGTTAACTGGATTGTAGAGGCATACCACATCGTCTCATTAGACCTATGAGCCCGAGACGGCGCGACCGGTTCTACAGTCGAGTGTCCTGCGAAAGGTTGCCACATACGACGTAATGAAGGATGCCAGATTTGGATCTTCATAGGCGGGCGAATGTGTCAAGCTATCCGGGCAGTGTTTGATTCGAATCACCATCCCTCATGGTTATTGAGTACCGCTTGCTCCCATGTTGTGACGTAGTAATCAACTTGTGTGGAAACAGTTTGCAAAGTTTAATTGCTCCTATGATTATTGTAAATTGCATGAAAACCCTGTTTGAAGTAGAGATAGAGCTAACTAAAGTTATTTTCGACCTTGGGACAAGTGACATTGGAATGAAGCGTTTCTTGTTTGATTGTGGAGTTCCAATATTGCTGGGCGCAAGGTCACTACCATTATGGCTAAAATCTGAAAGTTAAGGATGAACTCGTAGTCGAGTCTTTTTGCAACTTATATGTTAGGTCTTAAGTTACTTTCATGTAGAGTTGCATGTCTTAGGAGAGACGGTTAAGTCTTGCTGAGCCTTTATGCTCACTCTTGCTATATGAGTGGTTTTGCAGGTTAGGACGATGCTCATAAAGAAGGTTGTCCAGTGAGACTCGAGAACGTCTGAGTCGGTTAACACTTGGAGGGCCTAGCCGCTGCAATGTCTTCGTGTTGCTAGCGAGAAGAGTCTGCGGGCTGGACCTTTTCTCAGATGCTTCTTAGTTATTCGACGTGAGCTGTTCATAGACTTCTGCTGTAGCTAATTTATGTAAATTATTTACAAAGAACATTTGTAAGCTTCCGCTTTTGATTTATGTAATACAGTTTTTCCTTATAAGTGTGCTGTTGGGTGCCGCATAACACGGCACCAGCCAACGTGATTCCCGGGCGAGGTGCCCTGTCCCCGTGATGGGTACCGGGCCCTGTCAAAACCCTAACGTAACCATTGGAAACCCTACTATAAAGGGAGGTGTATGGCCATACCAACATAACTCTTCGACCCCCTGCGCCGTCACACCTCCCAAGAGCCCAAAATTCACATCTCTCCACACATTCTAACCCAAAAAGGATCAAATCTTTGGGGATTAGCAATTGATCAAAGGAGAGACTTGTTCAACACATCTTGAGCTCTTTGGTTTGATCTCTCGCACACTCTTGTTCGTTAATTGTTCATCTTTTGAGTGTGTTTGGTTGTGTTCATTCATTGTAATTCTTTGGGAGCCCTCAACTTGTGAGAAGGCCCCTTGAACGATTTATTTGCCCTTTGTGATTAGTGGAAGAGAATCGGCCTCCGTGGTGATTCGACGAGGGTAGGGTTGGTGAAAACCCGGTCCTTAGTGGACTCCTCAACAGGGACGTAGATTTCCTTGGTGGAATCGAACCTCGGTATAAACACTTGTCTCCTACTCTTGTTCATTCATTGTTCATCATATTTTAGTGTTTAATTAATCTTGTGAAATTTACAGTGAAGCATTGAAACAAAAGTTGATCTCTGTCATTCATTGTCTCACTTTTGCAATACATCTAAGTATCAAATTAATTTCTGCTGCATAAAGTACTAGAAGTGAAAACATTGATTAATATTGATCTCTCTAGTCCACGCATACCGGCTAGTCCGCACAGTACCAGACGAGTCCGATTTTTCTCTGTGTAGAAAATGGACTAGTCCGCACTCTACCGGACTACTCTGATTTCCTTGTATTTGATAAACCTACCAAGTGTTTCAGGGATCAACAAAGCATAAAAAATCCTATTCACCTCCCCTCTAGGCTACATTCAATTGGTATCAGAGCCAAACTCTTCAAAAGAGACTCACGGCTCGAAGAGACGATGTCGGACATCAAGGATGTACCCAAGAAGATCGACGATGAAAAGAGTAATGATGAATGGACTCAAAACCTAAAGAAGCAACTCGACGCCATTCAGGACAGTGAGGAAGATGATGAGGAGGTGCTCCAACTCAAGGCTCTTCTATGGAAGAAGGCAATCTCCCCAAAAGGAAAGAAGAACACTGATGAAGAAAAGAAGAAGAAAGGGGTAGTCACACAGACTACTCCAGATATCCTTTTAATTATGAGCGTTTGAATTCTAACAATAATCATTACTTGTCAATTCCCATAGGGAAAACACCTTACTTTGATGGCAATGACTATTCAATGTGGAGATAAAACATGAAAATGCACCTTATATCTCTTAACCCAAGTTTGTGGCATATAGTGTGTACATGGATAGATATCCCGGATGATGATGAAGAGCTGACCCAAGCCAAGAACAAGCCGTTCATCGGAATGCTCAAGCTGCAGCTATGATCACGTCATCACTAAGCCGAGACGAGTTCACCAAGGTGGATGGACTCGAAATTTCGAAGGAGATATGGGACACACTACAAACTGCACATGAAGGTGACCGTCACGTACGCGAAGCCAAGATAGAAATGATTGAAGGTGAATTGGGAAGATTCGCGATAGAAGAAGATGAATCACCACAAGATATGTATAATCGACTGAAGAATCTTATCAACAAAGTCCAAGATTATGGCAGCAAGAAGTGGAATGATCATGAGGTCGTGAAGTTGATTCTCAGAGCATTCATGCCTCGAAACGTGACTCTTTGCTCTATGATTAGAGAAAGCCCCGGGTACTGGAAAATGACCCCAGACAAACTTCTTGGCAAGATCATCAACTTTGAGATGATGGAGAAGCAAGCCAAGCACGTCAAGGAAATTGCCGATCTCACCTTGGCAAAGAAGAAAGGAATTGCTTTGAAGTCAACCTGTAAACCCGTATCAAAAAAAGCCCGAGAAGCTCACGTAGAAGACGACAGTGATGATGAAAGTAGTGATATCGATGAAGACATGATCTTTTTCATGAAGAAGTTCAAGAAAATGATGAGAAGAAGAAAGGGTAGCAGGTCAAACGAAGTAAGACAAAGGGACAAACAAAGACCCAAGATGAGACGGGCGTGCTATAACTGCGGAGAATACGATCACTTCATAGTAGATTGTCCATATGAAGAAAACAAGAAGACTAAAGACAACAAGCCTCAACCAAAGAAAATGTTCAACAAGAAGAAGCAATATGGCCAAGTGCATCAAGGAAAGGAGTGGGACTCCCATGATGAATCATCATCCGAAGAAGAAGAGGAGATGGTCACCATAGCCATAAAGAAGACTACCAAGAAATCCACTCTCTTCCCAACCATGGGTGCATGGAAGGACACCGACAACACCTGTCTAATGGCAAAGGAAGGTAAACGAAAGGTACCAACTAAATCTTCCTTCTCGCACTCTTTTACTAGTGATAGTGATAATTCTAGTGAGGATGATAGCAATGATGAAAATGATTATATGCTTAGGGGTTTAGACAAAAAGACAGATGCTAAGATGAAATTTCTACTTGATAAGCTTGTTGATATGGAGAAGTTAGTCAATCATCAGGAAGATATGATCATCTCCCAAAAGGAGGAATATCTTGAGATTGAAAAGCTTCTTGAACTTGAAAAGGAACAAAATAAATCACTAGAGCTTGAGTTAGCTTCAAGCAAGAAAGCTTGCTTGAAGTTAAAAGACTCAAACACCATCATCAAGGATGAACTTGCTAACTTAACCAAAGTTAACGAGATCCTTGAGGTACAAGTTGAGTCACTCAAGCAAAATGGTTCTTCATCCACTTCAAGCTCACCTTCTCAACATATAAAATCTGAAACTAGTGTTATTTGTGCTTGTGCCAAAAGTGATACTAAATTGAAGAAAAAGCCAAACTTGACAAAGGACAAGCAATCTTCTCAAAGTGGCATATTTGACAAGGAGAAGATCAAGTATGCACGCAGTGCATACTCGGTCCCAAGACCTCCGAATGTCAAATATGGCATTGGAAATTCTAATGGTGAAAAGCAAAAGGATAGAAGTAAAAGGGTTGCATTGCCCTTGTCAAGGGAAACCCTTCTCAAGTTAGAAAACTTAATAATGTTGATAAATCTAACACTGTGAACACATATGAACAAAAACTTCTATTTAGAACTTTTGATGCTTCATATGTACTTATGAAAAGTAATCTTGGAAGAGTTTATGCTAAATATGTTGGGCCACGCCATGGGAACACCAAGTCTCATGTGTGGGTACCCAAATCACTTGTGACTTACCTCAAAGGACCCAAGCAAGCTTGGGTACCTAAGACCAAGGCATAATTTATTTTTTGCAGACTTATTCAACCGGTGGAGCAAAATGGGTGCTAGATAGTGGATGCACCAATCACATGACCGGAGAAAGGAGAATGTTCATGGACTATGAAGAAAATGAAAATCCAAGCAAAGGCATTTACTGTGGTGATAATAGTCAAGGAAAAGTGCTTGGTACCGGTAAAATTGCAATTTCATCACAACATACTCTCTCTCATGTTTTATACGTTGACTCCTTGGATTGTAATCTTTCGTCCATATCTCAATTATGTGACAAGGGTTATAATTACTTATTCACTAATGAGGGTGTGACTGTCTATGGAGTGATAACTCAATTGTATTCAAGGGTGTGTTGAAGGGAAAACTTTATCTAGTTGACTTCAACAAAGATAAAGCCGAACTTGACACATGCTTGATTGCAAAGACCAACATGGGTTGGCTGTGGCATAGACGGCTAGCACATGTTGGTATGAGGAATCTTCAAAAACTCCTCAAAGGCAATCACATCCGAGGTTTAAAGGTTGTTGTTTTTGAGAAAGACAGGCCATGTAGAGCGTGCCAAGCAGGGAAGCAAGTAGGAGCACCCCATCCCGCGAAGAATGTCATGACTACAACAAGACCGCTTGAGCTCCTCCACATGGATCTATTCGGTCCAATTGCTTACATAAGCATCGGCGGTAACAAATGCGGTCCAATCATTGTTGATGATTTTTCACGCTTCATGTGGGTTTTCTTTTTGCATGATTAGACAGAAACTCAAGGAACCCTCAAGAAGTTCATCAAGCGTGCCCAAAATGAATTCTCATTGAAGATCAAGAACATATGAAGTGACAATGGGACAGAATTCAAGAACACCCAAGTTGAGGAGTATCTAGACGAAGAAGGGATAAAGCACGAATTTTCAGCACCATATACTCCACAACAAAACGGAGTAGCTGAAAGGAAGAACAGAACTCTCATTGAGATGATGAGAACAATGCTCGATGAATACAAGACTTCGGACAGGTTTTGGGCTGAAGCGGTTAACACCGTTTTCACGCCATAAACTGACTATATCTTCATCGGTTGCTCAAGAGAACTTCATATGAACTAATTACCGGTAACAAGCCAAATATTTCATATTTTCAAGTTTTTGGTTCAAAATGTTATATTTTAAATAAGAAGCCAAGGGCTTTGAAGTTTGCTTCGAAGTTCGATGAAGGTTTCTTACTTGGCTATGATTCGAACTCCTACGCTTATTGTGTCTTCAACAAAACCTCCAGACTTGTTGAAGTAGCACGTGACGTAGTGTTCGATGAAACTAACAGCTCTCAAGAAGAGCAAGTTGATCAGTGTGTGCTAGATCAAGAAGAAGCTCCATGTCAAGCATTGAGAAGGATGGCATTGGGCGATGTTCGACCACAAGTGCCACCTTCAAATGCGAATGAAGAAAATGAACCACAGGTGGAGGAAAATGATCAAGGGGGAGCTTCCATACAAGATCAACCTCAAGAAAATCAAGAAGATCAAAACATCAATGAGGACAACTATCCAGGGGGAGAAGAAGATGATAATGAAGACTCAAGACCACAAGTGCCACATCCAAGAGTACACCAAAGCATCCAAAGAGATCACCCCGTTGACAACATAATCGGTGACATCTGAAAGGGAGTAATAACTCGATCTCACATAGCTAATTTTTGTGAACACTATTCTTTTGTATCTTCTTTGGAACCATACAGGGTTGAAGATGCATTAAAAGATCCAGATTTGTTGATGGTGATGCAAGAAGAATTGAACAACATCAAAAGGAACGAAGTGTGGGAGCTTGTTGAAAGACCCAAGTCCAACGTCGTCGGCACTAAATGGGTCTTCCGCAACAAGCAAGATGAACATGGAGTGGTGACAAGGAACAAGGCACGACTTGTGGCAAAAGGGTGCTCACAAGTCGAAAGTTTGGATTTTGACGAGACTTTTGCTCCCGTAGCTAGGCTTGAATTGATTCGTATACTACTCGCATATGCTACTCACCATGATTTCAAGCTTTATCAAATGGACGTGAAAAGCGCCTTTCTCAACGGACCGATCAGGGAGGAGGTGTACGTGGAGCAATGACACGACCCCTTTGGGTCCTGTCGAGCCAGGATCACGCTGAGGGGTGCTGCGTTGCACAGCACCGCATAACACACGTCAAAGGTACAAAGCGGAAGCGGAAGCTTTATTACATAAACAAGTTTATCAACATGTTTACATCAAAATAAGTTTAGTCCACACTCGCGGGCGTAGACTAAGCATCAAGTGCACGTTCAGCCCTCGAACGTGTCCTTGCTAGCACACACGCACACTAACTCTGCGGCGTGCACGACTCCCACTCGACGGGGTTCCCCTCCTGGGGTTCCGTCTCCTCTTCGG
Organism: Neostapfia colusana; assembly: GCA_030760725.1. Taxonomy (NCBI): domain Eukaryota; kingdom Viridiplantae; phylum Streptophyta; class Magnoliopsida; order Poales; family Poaceae; genus Neostapfia; species Neostapfia colusana. The sequence goes on from JASWHV010000003.1 coordinate 106,990,049, forward strand.
GAGTCCCTTCCTCATAGAACCCTGCAAAAGCTTCAAACACAAGCAGTGAGCACGAAGGCTCAGCAAGTCTGACCCGTCTTACCTAAACATGAAACTTCTACATGAGGGTGATGGGTTGCATGAGGTAAAAATCATTTGCAAGGACTCGCCTAATTAGTAGAACCTTACTTTCAAGTTTTAGCAGCAGGTTGTGGAGAACCTTACGCTAAGGCACATGAGAGAGCCGCAATCAAACAAGAAACGCATTTCTCTCATGTACTTTGCCCAAAGTTGAAAAGAACTTTAGTTAGCACTAAGCTACAACATATCATTAACAATCAATATCCAACTTTCAATCAGCAACATTTTAACATGTAACTAGCCTGTTCTTTCTACGTCACGGTACAGTGAACAAGTGGTACTCACTGACCGCGAGGGACGGCGATTATAATCGATTTACACCTGCAGGGTTACCCGAACAACCCGTCACGTACGCCCGTACTCGATGTTGCCTACAACAACCATCACGGACGCCGTACGCGACTACCTTTCACCCGTTAGCCAAATATTGAACCGGTCCCATCGTCCCGAGCAAGAGGTCCCTGCACGCGCATCTCTGTGCCGCCAGCTGATTTACACCTCGAGCTCTCAACCTACCCTCTGAACGACGGGCAATGCCTCAACACCCAGCTACCCGAGTTACATCAGTTTCCCGGTTCCCATATAGCCGGTAGGTCTTCGGTACTGTTCTAGCTTGTTCATCAGGCCCGCACACGGCTCGGTCCTCAATCGACACAAGCGGAGCTACAGCACACAGGCCCCAAAGTCCTGCTGCCCTTACTCTCCGCTCGGTCTCATTTTCTTGCCATGTGTGTCATGTGCTATCTCTACCCGAGCAATGTGCCTCTAGCCTATTCTCGCGAGTAGCTCCAACTACTCGACTTGTACCGAATCCTACTCTATCCTAGCAATGCAGTGGCTAACGGGGTTTGCAATCCTAAACCCCAACCCATGGTTTTCTTGGCTATGCAGTGGGGTTTCCAAACAAGACTCTGATGCACAACATAAAGAAAACAAATATGTGCTCAAAACAATAAAAATTTATAAAATGGTTAATGCAAACCGGGGCTTGCCTTGCTGCTCTTGGTCGTAGGCTAGCTGTTCCTCCGGAGTAACGAAGTCTAGGACTTCGGGTTCCTCCTCGACCTTAGCGACTACATGATAAGAACAATGTATGTATTAAGTTAATGCATTTGTATTAAGTTGGAAGTTGTGAAGTCTATAACTTTTGCTAGATAGACCTAATGACTGTGAAACTTTTACTGTGGCTTGGTTACAACCTAAACAGAGACTTGGTCAAGTTTTAGTTGCAGCAAAGCTCAATTGAGCCCTCCACAATTAATTATGTCCTTGACCTTAATTAAAGGCTTTTAGGGTGTTCTAGGTATTTTCATGAAACAAACTATGACTTTCTGAAAACTAGATTTTCAGAGGGTTCTAATGGAATGGGTCTCACTTAATTTGGAAGTCTCTAACTAAAGATATGAGCTAAACAATTTCAGAGAAAATTCTGAAAATGTTTCTGAACATTTTCTATTTTCTCTGGAACAGTTTTACTAATCACACCATTAGGTGGACTAAATGAGCTCAAATGGATCTGAAATTTTTATGGTAGTTCAAGGATATTTTGGTGAACATCTCAGCAAAATTTCAGGATTTTCCTCCAAATGATTCTCCAGTTAAAATTCCTAACAGTTTAAACTTTAAGGAATTAATTCTGGAGAATTAAGGAATTTCATGAAGTGAAACTTGATTTTCTGGCAAGTACTCAGAGAGCTGAATCCAGCAAAATTTGGTTCACTCAATTTGGAGCTTTCTAGCCAAAGTTATAAGGATTTGAAGTTTGAAGGAAATCTGAAAATCGGGGAAAAGTTTAAACTCGCGCGTGGGCCCAGGGGACACGCGTCGCACGCCGAAGCGACAGCACACCGCGGCCCACAAGGCTTTTGCGCGCCAGCACACCCGATCCCGGCCGCAGCCGGATCCCGATTCAAAATATCGGCCGCTGACAGCTGGGGTCCACCCCCTTCTTCAACCTCGCGACACCCGCGCTCCGCCGCCGAGGGACCTCGCCGGAGAGCTCGCCGCTGGCTGCTGTACAGCTTCAAACTCCTTGATTCTGGCCGCCCCTGCCTACTTTTACTTGGGGAACATGATCCGAGGGTCAGCTGCTCATGACAACGGCCGGAGCATGGTCGGCGACGAGCCGCCATATCGGAACGACTTCGGCCATGTCGGCTGATGCTCCTAGTGCCTCAGCTACTTGGGAAATCGGTCGGAGAGCATCAGTGGACCTCAGAGAAGGTCGACATGAACTCGGGGCAGCTCGGGGAAGGCCCGAAATAGGTCCTCACCGTGCGCCCGATACCCCCCGTGCGTTCCGCCATTAGTAGACCTTGAATTACGCCGGGCACAGAAGTTCTCCGGCCCAGAGTTGTGAAGGCAACTTGTGCGTCACCGTGTCTAGTTCGTGTGGGAGTGGCCTGAGGCCCTCTAATCCTTTCTAGAGCACGAATTAAACAGAATCGTACCCGAGGGTCGTTCTGCACACAGAAAGGGGAAAAATGGAAATTCGCCGCCGGTGAGCAACCACTCGAGCTGTGGCTCGGGGATGAGCAGCACCGATCACTTGCGCGTCCAAGGGTGCCTTGGCTCGGGCGTGACAACGCCCAGGTTGGGCTGTCCACGAGAGCCCGAGGTGCGGCGGTTTCCAGTTCCGAGTTTGATCTTTCGGCACAGCCGATATCACTCGGTTTCAATTGATTTCCAGCAATGGGGAGGATGGAGGATGGTTGCTAGTACCTTGCTGGGACCTTGGAATGGAAAGAGGGAGCTGCGATCGGCTTGATCAAGCAGGAACTCGAGCGGCGGCGATGGCAGTGGGAAAAGCAGTCGCGCACGTCGGTAGCTCGGGGAAATGGTGACTGAGGCACGCCGGGGAGGGAATAAATAGCTCGGCCGGCTGGCCTCCGGCTTGGGGCACGCAGCAGGAGCTGGCGCCGGCTGCCCCCTTCGGTGGCGCGCGCGCACAGCTGCCGGGAACCGACTGAACTGTGGTTCAGTCGGTTTGCTTTGAGGCAGAGGCTGACATGTGGGTCCCACTTCTCTTTTAACCTCTGAAATTTATTCCTAACAGCTGTGGTAAACAGTGAACCCTATTCTACCCTTGGCAATTCAAACTATTCACCCAAGAGCCATTTGAATTGATCAAAGTTCAAATGAGGTTTGGTTTGAATGAATTTCAGCACAAGTGCAGTTTGAAATTCAAATAAAGTTTGAATTTCTCCCCCTTAGCTCATGTCAAGATCAACTCCAAATGGAGTGAAAATTGGTGTGTGAGCTCACAAAAATGTGCTGAGCAAGAATATGCCTTCCACTTTTAAATTCAGTGGGTGAAAACAGTTTGAATTTGAATATGTTTTCAAACTGCCCCTTTCCTATCTACACCCAAGATGACCTCAAAAATGTTTTGAATTTGGGTGAAACTTGGCATGGACATCCTTAGCAAAGTGTAGGAGTTTTCATATGTCCAGCCCATCTATATCACATGTGGGAAGTACCACTTTTGCAATGTGTGAGTTTGTTCCCTAATGAGCATGTTGATAATTGTTACTTGCTCTTTATTTGTGTTCATCATTCTTCCTCAAATGAGGTGTGTGGTGTGGTGATGAACACTGCAAATGAGTGTCAAAAACTGAGGCCCTTACATTCCTCCCCCCTTAAAAGAATCTCGTCCCGAGATTATAAGGTGAAATGAGAGAGAGGACGGTGGAAAATTACCGAATATGCGACGTGAAAAAGTCGGGGTAGTTAGTGCGAAGGAATTCTTCGCCCTCCCATGTCGCTTCGTCCATGGAGTGATTACTCCATAGAACCTTGTAGAACCACAACGTACGGTTGCGTGTGGTTCGGGCCTTTTCATCAATAATCTGCACCGGTGCCTCCCGATAGGTGAGATCCGGTTGCAGTTCTTCAATGTCTTCCAGCTGAACGGTAGTTGATAGCTTGAGACACTTCCTCAGCTGGGAAACGTGAAAGACGTCGTGCACACCGGAAAGTGCTTCTGGTAATCTTAGCCGGTATGCCACCGATCCACATCTTTCGGTAATCTGGAATGGACCGATGAATCGGGGTGCTAACTTTCCTCTCACCCCAAATCTGTTTACGCCCTTCATTGGAGACACTCGTAGGTATACGTGATCTCCAACTTCGAATTGTAATGGGCGCCTCCTCCGGTCCGCATACTGTTTCTGTCGGGATTGAGCGGCTTTTAGGTTCGCTTGAATTAATCGAACCTTTTCTTCCGCGTTGTTGACAAGATCAGTCCCGAAGGTAACCCTCTCGCCAGATTCACACCAGTTCAGTGGTGTGCGGCATCTCCTGCCGTATAGCGCCTCGTAGGGCGCCATCTTGCTGCTGGCTTGGTACCCATTGTTGTACGAGAACTCGGCTAATGGCAAGTGATCATCCCAATTCTTGCCGTGGTCGATAGCGCAAGCTCGTAGCATGTCTTCTAGGATTTGATTTACCCGCTCCGTTTGCCCATCTGTCTGCGGGTGGTAGGCTGAACTACGGATCAGCTTCGTCCCCAGGGCAGCGTGTAGCTGCTCCCAAAAACGGGACACAAATAAAGTGCCCCGGTCCGATACGATAGTACGGGGTACGCCGTATAAGCATAGGATCCGTGAGATGTACAGCTCAGCGTACTTCTTGGCGTTGTAGTTGGTGTTGACCGGGATGAAATGGGCAACTTTGGTGAGCCGATCGACGATCACCCACACAGAATCATGTTTCTGTAAGGTGGTGGGTAAACCGACGACGAAATCCATGCTCACGTCCTCCCACTTCCAGGCAGGAATGCCCAGTGGTTGCAGCAGTCCCGGTTTCCGCATGTGGTCTGCCTTCACCCGTCGACATGTATCACACTCGGACACGTATTTTGCAGTCTCTCGCTTCATCCGTGTCCACCAAAACTTGCTTCTGAGTTCTTGATACATCTTGTTGCTGCCGGGGTGAATAGAAAACTTTGATAAGTGAGCCTCATCAAAGATTTTCTTCCGTAACTCCGGGTTTCGGGGTACGACGATCCGGTCCTTGAACCATAGGACGCCGTCTCCGTCCTTCCGGAAACATTCCAACTCCCCACTGTCTACTCGTCTCCGTAAATGTGACATGCCCTTATCATTCTTCTGGGCTGCCGCTATCTCTTCACGGATGGTGGGGATCAAAGCTAGGTTGTAGAGAGCTCCATGTGGAATCACATGTAGTGGTGGTTCGCTCTCTTCCAACGGTGTGATGGTCAGATTATTGACGTGTGACTTGCGGCTTAGCGCGTCTGCCACAACGTTTGCCTTGCCCGGATGATAATGGATCTCTATCTCATAATCCTTTATCAGTTCTAACCATCTTCGTTGCCTCATGTTCAGCTCCTTCTGAGTGAAGATGTACTTGAGGCTTTTGTGGTCGGTATATAAATGTACGAGGTTACCGAGTAGGTAGTGCCTCCACATTTTCAGTGCAAGTACCACGGCAGCGAGCTCCAAATCGTGAGTTGGATAATTTTGCTCATGGTTCCTAAGCTGTCGTGATCCATACGCAACCACTCTTCGGTCTTGCATCAGCACACATCCGAGCCCAATGCCGGATGCATCGCAGTACACATCGAACGGTTTTGTTGTGTCTGGCTGCGCCAAAACCGGTGCTGATGTTAGGTGCTTGACTAAAGCCTTGAATGCTGCTTCACATGCTGGACTCCAAACATATTTGGTAGCCTTCTTCAGCAGTTCTGTCATTGGCTTGGCAATCTTCGAGAAGTTCGGAATGAACCTCCGATAATATCCCGCGAGTCCGAGGAAACTCCGTACCTCATGAACAGTTCTCGGGGATTTCCAATTCAGCACTTGCGTGATTTTGCTCGGGTCCACAGCGATACCCTCCGCTGAGATGATATGCCCGAGGAAAGGCACTTGCGATATCCAAAATTCGCATTTGCTGAACTTTGCGTATAACTTGTGATCCCGCAGCCGTTGCAAGACTATACGCAGATGTTTCTTGTGATCTTCCTCCGACTTCGAATATACCAGGATGTCGTCGATGAAGACCACGACAAACTTGTCCAGCTCCGGCATGAACACCGAGTTCATTAAGTACATGAAGTGAGCTGGAGCATTGGTGAGGCCGAAGGACATGACCAGGTACTCATAAAGTCCGTACCTTGTCGAGAAGGCTGTCTTTGGAATGTCCTCAGCCCTGATCTTAATCTGATGGTACCCGGATCTTAAATCCATCTTGGAAAAGACCTTTGCTTCGACCAACTGATCAAACAACATGTCGATCCGTGGCAACGGGTACTTGTTCTTGATGGTTACGGCATTTAATGGACGGTAGTCCACGCAAAGCCGCAACGTTTCATCCTTCTTTTTGACAAATAATGCCGAACAGCCCCATGGCGAGGAGCTCGGCCTAATAAAACCCTTCTCCAGAAGGTCCGTGAGCTGAGTCTTCAGTTCAGCCAACTCCTTGGGCGCCATCTTGTACGGCCTTCGGGATATTGGCATGGTTCCCGGTGCAAGTTCAATCTTGAACTCCACCTCCCTATCGGGTGGCATCCCCGGCAAATCATCCGGGAATACATCAGGGAATTCTCGGACCACTGGAATGTCTTCCAATCTGATGGTTGTGGCTTGATAGACACTTGGAAGTTTTATTTCTGGACTGTCCAGAAATAATGAGTGAGAACCGTGCACTTCTGAGTTTAAGTGCACGACTCGAAGGACGGTGTCTAAAACAGCGCCGTGGCGGGTTAACCACGACATCCCTAGGATGACATCGACCTTCTGTCCCTCTAAGATAATGAGAGACGTGGGGTACACTCTACCCGCTAAGCATAATGGTGCTTTGGAGACCATTACGCTTGCTGAAATCTTCCCACCCGGTGAACAAATTAAATATGGACTATCGGTGGGTAGTATTGGCAAGCTGTGTTTAGCAATGAAAGCTTGGCTAATAAAATTATGCGTGGCGCCTGAATCAAATAGTACTATAGCGGGATGCTGGTGGAGTTGGAACATACCCGCAAGGATTGGCTCGCCCTCCGGCACGTCCTCAATGGCAAGCTGGTGGACAGTACCGGGCCTAGGGTTTGCCCGCCGCGCATTAGTAGGGTTCCGGGGTTGATTCCTCCCCGGAAACTGTGGTACCACTCCGCCGCCTTGCCTCTCCGGGCAACTGCTCGCGAAGTGTCCTGGACGACCACACTTGTAACATGTGGCCGCTGCTGGTGGAGTACTCGGAGGACGAAAGCCCGGCATGCGTTGCGGAGGTGCAAACGCACGCGGCATCGCCCGCTGCTGCTGTTGTTGTTGCGGTGGTGCTGGCAGTGCCGGCCGGAATGCCGGTAAAGAATACGGCCGACCGCGGAACGGCATCGACCGCTGTGGTGGCTGCCAGCGCGGACCTGATGGTGGGCGATTCACCATCCGAAACTTCTGAGAAGGACCGCCTCCTTCTCCGCTGCTCTGCGGCGCGCTTCGCTTTCGCTCTGCCGCCGCTAACTCCTTGCCGGAGTCTTCCTGAACAATCGCAGCATCAATTATGTCGTTGAGGCTGCCGCGATTGAACATCGCCAGCTTGTCCTTCAGGAGCGGGTTAAGCCCCTGGTAAAAGTGGTCCCGCCGCTTCTCGTCCGTATCTGCGTGATACGACGCGTAGAGTGCGAGATCGTTGAACGCTCTGGAGTATTCCAGCGCGTTCCGGCTCCCTTGTTGCAGGTGTAGGAATTCCTGCGTCTTTCTCTTCATCAAACCGGGCGGTATATGATAGGCCCGGAAGGCCGTCCGGAACTCCGCCCAGGTCATCACTCGGTCGGTGGGTTGTGAAGCACAAAAGTTGGCCCACCACGCGCTCGCGGATCCTTGGAGCTGCTGGACCGCGAACTGAGTCTTGCGCTGCTCGCTGATTTGGAGCAGCCCGAACTTCATCTCTATGGCGCGGAGCCAGTTGTCCGCGTCAAGTGGTTCATCCGCCCTTGAGAATACAGGGGGATGAGTCGCCAGGAAGTCGGAGTAGGAGCTCTGTTGGCGCTCCTCACGATCTTGACGTCTCTCCGGGCGAGACGTATTCGCAATCAACGTTTGCAGCAGCTCTGTGTGCTGCTGATGTGAACCCGCCATTGCCGCGACAATGTCGGCCAATGTAACCGTCGGCAGTGGCGGTGGCGGTGTTTGCTGTTGCTGTTGCTGCTGCTGTCCCGAGGAGTCCTCGGGAGGTGGTTGGGAGGTCTCTCCCCCTTGACTGGTACCTCCAACATCGGGGTTGGCACGAGTACGCGTCATTCTGAAATTCAACACAGCAGCAATTAGCACATGTCTTACTCAAATTCCATAAACAGCAGTAAGTATTGAAGCGACGCATGACTAACTTGCACAACATTCACATATATTGATAAAGCATGAACTTTATACAAGATACATTATTCTCGGACCTCCGAGAAGTCGTGCTCATGCCGTCACTACCTATACATACGCTACTGTCTACACGACATGTCACCGATTACAAAAGTTGGGTTACGCTACCCTAGCTGCCCTACTTGGCAACCGTAACCCCCTACTCGGAGTAGAACTCGACCTCCTGTGGGTCGTCCTCCTCCGGTACCTCTGCTGGTGGCTCGGGGTCTACCACCTCTTCTCCCATTCCAGGTCCTCCCATGGCGGGAAGACCCAAGACTACCGGTACGCCCAATACCGGGGGCACGAGGTCCTGCAATGCATGCACCTCGTCCATAGCCTGGTTGTAGTCCTCTTCCCAGCCTTGTCCTTCCTCAATAGCGTCGTCCCGCTCTTGAGCAAGGTCCTCATTCTGCTGGGTTAGGGTCTGCACCAGCTCTTGCAACGCCGCAATGTCAACACGGCTCTTCTTCTTTGCCTTCTTCAGACGACGCAACTGATTGTGTTGTTCATTCAGTCGCTTGATCGTCGGAAGGAGCACATTGCGGAGTGCACTGTGAGCACTCTCAAACTGATCTCCACGGCTTGTGCTCTCCTTGAGCTTGGTGGCGAGATGCTCCGTATGAACAGCTTGGCTGTCCATCACAGCGTTTCCCGCCCTCATTTGGAGGCTGAGATTTGCCTCCGCGGGGTTGTACCTTGGGCAACTCGGGTTTGTTGCCTCTAGGTACCTCTCTTCCCACACATGCTGAGCTCGTCCCTCCACCGGAACGAGTGCGTATGGAGTTCCCTCCATAGCCTGTACGTGTAGTTGGCAGAAACGTGACATAGTGTCACGGGCTGCCACTTGCCACATCCCTTCCGGTTGTCTTCCTCTCACCGTGACGGTGAATGGCACCCAACCGGGTGGCGTAGGCCCTGCAGGAATCTCGACATGGATTGTCCACGTCTTGTTCCCCTCTTCGCCTTCTTCCTTGGCGAAGTATTGCGGCATCTGGTTGTACCCGAAATATTGGAGCATTTGCCACAATGCTTCCGGGTAGCCGCTACGGTCAGAGCAGTGGGAAACTACCCACCCGTTTTCCAACCGTTTATCTGCTGCCATCTGTAAAAATATATTTGAGAGATGTCAAATATTTATTTGAACAGTAAACCATTGAGTTATAACATAAGATATGTCATTGAACCCATAACACTTGGAAACATAGTTCAAATTTTTAAACAAATTTGACTGTTGATCTGCTGTTACCATGACAGCCCTGACCAGTTTCCATATCAATCTGGTTTAGGCCAGGTTAAAAGCAAAACCAATCCTGGAGCTCAACATCAAAGTTAAAGTTAACTTCAATAGCTTTCCAGAAAGTATTTGGTTGGCCTAAGATCTGTCCCGGTTCAAAAGTTATGAGATGTCAAAGTTAACAGAATTTCTGGAACCAATTGGACAGCACCTCCCTGCCTTAGGTACTGATTTGATCCAAGAATTCCAGTTAATTCTGTTTCTAATCTGACAAAACTTTCTGTTACAAAGTTGTAACCCATCTCATAAGCTTCCCAGAACCACCTCATTTTCTATTTTTGGATTTTTATGCAGGAAGTTATGCTTAATTTACAGAGAGTCTACAGAGAGTCTTTACTACGTCCTGTTTTCTGGACAGTTTCAACTCTACTGTATTTTTCGAGTGGTTAAGGGATGAAACACCTCTGGAACTCAACAGAAAAGTTGTAAAGCTCCTCCAAAGCTTTCCAGAAATGTATCATACGACCCCAACCTCGAAAGAACTCAACCTCTAACCTCTGATTAACTTCAGCCTTGATTTAGCTGAAAACAGGGTGCTCTGTCCTTAACATCCTATAAGTTGAAAATTTATTAACTTTGAATGTCCTGTTCAAGGGAAGGAGTTACATCAAGTTTTACTACTTTGGATCAAAACCTTCAAGTTTTTAAATGAAGTTGTTCATTTAGTTGGGTGTGACGTCGATGCGTCACCAGATCATGTCGGTACTACGTCCTCACAAAGAAAAACCTATACCGGATTTAGCCGGCTTCGTTAGTTCAGTGGCACTACTCGTCACTCGCACACGGATGCTACACGTCTACCGTTTCGTGGTAAGGCTACCTGCAGAAATTCAACCAATCATCAGACTCGGCGGCACCCCGAGCCCGGAATCCATACAGTTGGTACACCCGGCCGTCATCACTCGCCCGGATGTTCTCAAGCCAAACACGCCTTGAGTTACGTGTTCACGTTTCAGACCACGTGACGGGGTCTCCCATGTTGCACCACGCACGCCAGGGACAGACGTTGCTCGAATACCCCAAACGACATGAAGAGTCGTAGAGGATATCAAAGCGGGTCGGGTTACCTGCCACCCGTGGGGCTCCACCCTTCAGCTTGTGCGCACTGGTGGACAGCGCTTACGTGCACCCCCCAAGACATGGACGTCCCGAGATGCACGATTTTCCGACATAACAAATAGGTTACTAAGCCACTTTCTATATACTAATAACATCCTTATACGGGCTACTAACTCGTTCCTCACTGGATTTTTTTAAAAGGGAGACCTTTGTACTGTGTTAAACCTCAAGCGAGCTCTGATACCACGCTGACACGACCCCTTTGGGTCCTGTCGAGCCAGGATCACGCTGAGGGGTGCTGCGTTGCACAGCACCGCATAACACACGTCAAAGGTACAAAGCGGAAGCGGAAGCTTTATTACATAAACAAGTTTATCAACATGTTTACATCAAAATAAGTTTAGTCCACACTCGCGGGCGTAGACTAAGCATCAAGTGCACGTTCAGCCCTCGAACGTGTCCTTGCTAGCACACACGCACACTAACTCTGCGGCGTGCACGACTCCCACTCGACGGGGTTCCCCTCCTGGGGTTCCGTCTCCTCTTCGGGAGTCCCTTCCTCATAGAACCCTGCAAAAGCTTCAAACACAAGCAGTGAGCACGAAGGCTCAGCAAGTCTGACCCGTCTTACCTAAACATGAAACTTCTACATGAGGGTGATGGGTTGCATGAGGTAAAAATCATTTGCAAGGACTCGCCTAATTAGTAGAACCTTACTTTCAAGTTTTAGCAGCAGGTTGTGGAGAACCTTACGCTAAGGCACATGAGAGAGCCGCAATCAAACAAGAAACGCATTTCTCTCATGTACTTTGCCCAAAGTTGAAAAGAACTTTAGTTAGCACTAAGCTACAACATATCATTAACAATCAATATCCAACTTTCAATCAGCAACATTTTAACATGTAACTAGCCTGTTCTTTCTACGTCACGGTACAGTGAACAAGTGGTACTCACTGACCGCGAGGGACGGCGATTATAATCGATTTACACCTGCAGGGTTACCCGAACAACCCGTCACGTACGCCCGTACTCGATGTTGCCTACAACAACCATCACGGACGCCGTACGCGACTACCTTTCACCCGTTAGCCAAATATTGAACCGGTCCCATCGTCCCGAGCAAGAGGTCCCTGCACGCGCATCTCTGTGCCGCCAGCTGATTTACACCTCGAGCTCTCAACCTACCCTCTGAACGACGGGCAATGCCTCAACACCCAGCTACCCGAGTTACATCAGTTTCCCGGTTCCCATATAGCCGGTAGGTCTTCGGTACTGTTCTAGCTTGTTCATCAGGCCCGCACACGGCTCGGTCCTCAATCGACACAAGCGGAGCTACAGCACACAGGCCCCAAAGTCCTGCTGCCCTTACTCTCCGCTCGGTCTCATTTTCTTGCCATGTGTGTCATGTGCTATCTCTACCCGAGCAATGTGCCTCTAGCCTATTCTCGCGAGTAGCTCCAACTACTCGACTTGTACCGAATCCTACTCTATCCTAGCAATGCAGTGGCTAACGGGGTTTGCAATCCTAAACCCCAACCCATGGTTTTCTTGGCTATGCAGTGGGGTTTCCAAACAAGACTCTGATGCACAACATAAAGAAAACAAATATGTGCTCAAAACAATAAAAATTTATAAAATGGTTAATGCAAACCGGGGCTTGCCTTGCTGCTCTTGGTCGTAGGCTAGCTGTTCCTCCGGAGTAACGAAGTCTAGGACTTCGGGTTCCTCCTCGACCTTAGCGACTACATGATAAGAACAATGTATGTATTAAGTTAATGCATTTGTATTAAGTTGGAAGTTGTGAAGTCTATAACTTTTGCTAGATAGACCTAATGACTGTGAAACTTTTACTGTGGCTTGGTTACAACCTAAACAGAGACTTGGTCAAGTTTTAGTTGCAGCAAAGCTCAATTGAGCCCTCCACAATTAATTATGTCCTTGACCTTAATTAAAGGCTTTTAGGGTGTTCTAGGTATTTTCATGAAACAAACTATGACTTTCTGAAAACTAGATTTTCAGAGGGTTCTAATGGAATGGGTCTCACTTAATTTGGAAGTCTCTAACTAAAGATATGAGCTAAACAATTTCAGAGAAAATTCTGAAAATGTTTCTGAACATTTTCTATTTTCTCTGGAACAGTTTTACTAATCACACCATTAGGTGGACTAAATGAGCTCAAATGGATCTGAAATTTTTATGGTAGTTCAAGGATATTTTGGTGAACATCTCAGCAAAATTTCAGGATTTTCCTCCAAATGATTCTCCAGTTAAAATTCCTAACAGTTTAAACTTTAAGGAATTAATTCTGGAGAATTAAGGAATTTCATGAAGTGAAACTTGATTTTCTGGCAAGTACTCAGAGAGCTGAATCCAGCAAAATTTGGTTCACTCAATTTGGAGCTTTCTAGCCAAAGTTATAAGGATTTGAAGTTTGAAGGAAATCTGAAAATCGGGGAAAAGTTTAAACTCGCGCGTGGGCCCAGGGGACACGCGTCGCACGCCGAAGCGACAGCACACCGCGGCCCACAAGGCTTTTGCGCGCCAGCACACCCGATCCCGGCCGCAGCCGGATCCCGATTCAAAATATCGGCCGCTGACAGCTGGGGTCCACCCCCTTCTTCAACCTCGCGACACCCGCGCTCCGCCGCCGAGGGACCTCGCCGGAGAGCTCGCCGCTGGCTGCTGTACAGCTTCAAACTCCTTGATTCTGGCCGCCCCTGCCTACTTTTACTTGGGGAACATGATCCGAGGGTCAGCTGCTCATGACAACGGCCGGAGCATGGTCGGCGACGAGCCGCCATATCGGAACGACTTCGGCCATGTCGGCTGATGCTCCTAGTGCCTCAGCTACTTGGGAAATCGGTCGGAGAGCATCAGTGGACCTCAGAGAAGGTCGACATGAACTCGGGGCAGCTCGGGGAAGGCCCGAAATAGGTCCTCACCGTGCGCCCGATACCCCCCGTGCGTTCCGCCATTAGTAGACCTTGAATTACGCCGGGCACAGAAGTTCTCCGGCCCAGAGTTGTGAAGGCAACTTGTGCGTCACCGTGTCTAGTTCGTGTGGGAGTGGCCTGAGGCCCTCTAATCCTTTCTAGAGCACGAATTAAACAGAATCGTACCCGAGGGTCGTTCTGCACACAGAAAGGGGAAAAATGGAAATTCGCCGCCGGTGAGCAACCACTCGAGCTGTGGCTCGGGGATGAGCAGCACCGATCACTTGCGCGTCCAAGGGTGCCTTGGCTCGGGCGTGACAACGCCCAGGTTGGGCTGTCCACGAGAGCCCGAGGTGCGGCGGTTTCCAGTTCCGAGTTTGATCTTTCGGCACAGCCGATATCACTCGGTTTCAATTGATTTCCAGCAATGGGGAGGATGGAGGATGGTTGCTAGTACCTTGCTGGGACCTTGGAATGGAAAGAGGGAGCTGCGATCGGCTTGATCAAGCAGGAACTCGAGCGGCGGCGATGGCAGTGGGAAAAGCAGTCGCGCACGTCGGTAGCTCGGGGAAATGGTGACTGAGGCACGCCGGGGAGGGAATAAATAGCTCGGCCGGCTGGCCTCCGGCTTGGGGCACGCAGCAGGAGCTGGCGCCGGCTGCCCCCTTCGGTGGCGCGCGCGCACAGCTGCCGGGAACCGACTGAACTGTGGTTCAGTCGGTTTGCTTTGAGGCAGAGGCTGACATGTGGGTCCCACTTCTCTTTTAACCTCTGAAATTTATTCCTAACAGCTGTGGTAAACAGTGAACCCTATTCTACCCTTGGCAATTCAAACTATTCACCCAAGAGCCATTTGAATTGATCAAAGTTCAAATGAGGTTTGGTTTGAATGAATTTCAGCACAAGTGCAGTTTGAAATTCAAATAAAGTTTGAATTTCTCCCCCTTAGCTCATGTCAAGATCAACTCCAAATGGAGTGAAAATTGGTGTGTGAGCTCACAAAAATGTGCTGAGCAAGAATATGCCTTCCACTTTTAAATTCAGTGGGTGAAAACAGTTTGAATTTGAATATGTTTTCAAACTGCCCCTTTCCTATCTACACCCAAGATGACCTCAAAAATGTTTTGAATTTGGGTGAAACTTGGCATGGACATCCTTAGCAAAGTGTAGGAGTTTTCATATGTCCAGCCCATCTATATCACATGTGGGAAGTACCACTTTTGCAATGTGTGAGTTTGTTCCCTAATGAGCATGTTGATAATTGTTACTTGCTCTTTATTTGTGTTCATCATTCTTCCTCAAATGAGGTGTGTGGTGTGGTGATGAACACTGCAAATGAGTGTCAAAAACTGAGGCCCTTACAAGCAACCACCCAGTTTTGAAGATCAAGAGCACCCCGACTATGTGTTCAAACTACGTAAGGCTCTCTATGGTCTCACACAAGCTCCTAGAGCTTGGTATGAGTGCCTTCGAGATTTTTTGATTGAAAATGACTTCAAAATTGGAAAAGCTGATTACACCTTGTTCACTAAACACTTTGATGATGATCCTTCATTTGCCAAATCTATGTTGACGATATTATATTTGGTTCAACTAACAAATCCTTTTGTCAAGAATTTAGTAAGATTATGACACATAGATTCGAGATGTCCATGATGGGAGAGTTGAGGTACTTTTTGGGATTCCAAGTGAAGCAACAAAAGGACGGGACGTTCATAAGCTAAACAAAGTACACTCAAGACATTCTCAAGAAGTTTGGAATGGACAAAGCAAAGCTCATAAAGACTCCCATGGCGATAAATGGACACTTGGATATCAATGAAGACGGACCAAATGTGGATCAAAAGGTATATCATTCCATGATTGGCTCCTTACTTTATTTATGTGCATCTAGGCCCGATATCATGTTGAGCGTATGTTTGTGTGCAAGGTTTCAAGCCAATCCTAAGGAATGTCATTTGACAGCCGTTAAAAGGATCTTGAGATATTTAGTTCATACACCCAACCTAGGCCTTTGGTATCCCAAAGGTTCAAAATTCAATATCATTGGATACTCCGATGCAGATTATGCCGGATGCAAGGTAGATACAAATAGTACTTCCGATACTTGTCAATTTCTAGGTAGATCCTTAGTTTCCTGGTCCTCCAAGAAAAAAATTCAATTGCCTTATCCACGGCCGAAGCGGAGTATTTTGCAGCTGGGAGTTGCTGTGCACATCTCCTTTGGATGCGACAAACTCTAAGGGATTACGGTTACAATATGAGCCATATTCCACTCCTTTCTGACAATGAGAGTGTAATTAAAATTGCCCATAACCCTGTTGAGCACTCTAGAACCAAACACATAGATATCCGCCATCATTTTTTGAGAGATCACTCAATGAAAGGAGACATAGCCATTTCCCATGTCAACACTGAAAAACAACTAGCCGATATCTTTACCAAGCCACTTGATGAAAAATGCTTTTGTGAGCTCCAAAATGAACTAAATATCCTTGATGCTCGAAACATGGCTTGAAAACTTGCATACATGTATGCCATCCTCAAAATCATGCTAATTATGTTGAAAAATCATCACTCTCTATTTTTCTCCTAAAAACTATGTTAGTTACTTGATCTTGGTGAATCATGGTCATAGTTTGATTGTTGTATGTTTACTGATCATATTCATCAAGAATATATGTGTGCCTTTGTCCCTTATTCCTTAATAGAAACCTTTGAATACACACACACACACACACACACACACACACACATATATATATATATATATATATATATATATATATATATATATATATATATATATATATATATATATATATATATATATATATATATATATATATATATAACACACACACATATATATATATATATATGTGTGTGTGTGTGTGTGTGTGTGTGTGTGTTTTGTACACTTCTGTACAAGGGACCACGGACTAGTCCGTGGTCACCCCAGACTAGTCCGCACTTGCAGACTAGTCCGCACTAGGTCCGATAGTCCAGACTAGTCCGGACAACCACGGACTACTCCGATTTTCTCTCTAACTAGAAAACGGACTAGTCCGATATGGACCGGACTAGTCCGATATTTCGGCTCCATAACCCTAAGGCCGGCTCAAACCTAATCTTCTTCATCCTCACAACCCTTCCCACTCTCTCTCTCCTCACTCAAGTGCTCCCAAGGCGGATTCGCAAGTTCTCCATAAAAACCACCCAAACTTCCGTGGGAATCGATCCCCACTGCAAAGGGATCAAAGACTCCGGACTAGTCCGGATCAAGAACTCCTTCAACGCCTCGAATTGGAGGATTTGGTAAACTTCACTTCAAACCCTAGAACCTTCGATTTTCCTTGCTTTTGCTCAATTAGCTTAGCCCTTCTAGTCAATGCATGCTCTATTGATGTATTCCATGTACCCTAGATCATATTTGCATTGAATAACCTCAAATTTCGATAGGTTAGGGCTTGAGCAGCCTCATAACGGACTAGTCCGTTCTTAGGACGGACAAGTCCGGTACTCTGGACTAGTCCGATCCTGAACACCGGACTAGTCCAGTATGCCCTGATCAGAATCCTAGCGTATGTCAACTCAATGCAATCCCTTGTCATCCTTGATTATTCATATCCTTTATATCTTCCTTGTCAGAAATCATGTCGGGATGGAGTAAGAATCTCTCCGACTTTGAAGCCGAGATGGATCAAGATCAAGATGTGATGTCTCATCTTCCGGAGTCTCGCTCCAAAAGGAGACAAGATCATGCTGCCGAGACTTCGCTCACCCCACCTAGGGTGCGTCGAAAGGTTACAATCAAGGGACCAGCTTCAAAAGCAAATGTGGCTGGTTCTAGCTCAGTGGCTTAACGCCAAACCAAGGGCAAGGGAAAGGGGCTTGCTTCTGGCCCGATTGGTCCCCTCAAGATGACAACTCCAAGGCAGGGAAATAGGGATCCCTCGGAGCAGAAGTTCAATGGCAAGGGGAGTGATGTGGCATGGAACTTGAGGAAGGTTAATGCCTATAGCTCTAGCAAAAAGGCAGCAGACAAAAGATTTTGAAGCAACTTTCACTCGGACTACTACAGTTCGGTGTACCTCCAAATGAAGACTCCAGTGGTCCGCAGCCAATGGATCGACTGGACATATTTTGAAAGGAAGAGTTGTGAAGCCTTTGAGGAGGTTATAGAGGCTGCAGAGAGACACGGTCTCAAGGACTTGCTCTCCTTCAGATACAACTGGAATGATGAGATCATTGCCAGTTCTATGCAACTTGCCACTTTGCCCATGACGGAGAAGACAAAGTGACTTGGATGACACATGGATCCAAGTACACAATTTCTTATACTGAGTTTGCCAAACTGCTACATCTTGAGAACACCGGCAATGATGAGATTGTGATTCACAATCTCGGTGTTGTGGAGAAGGATAGGATGGAGTTCCTCTATGATACTCGACTCCCATATAATCCTCCCTCCACCAAGAACATGAAGCCCTTCTTCATTGTTCTCTACATATCCTGCACACCAAACTGCTCCTGTGGCTATGCACCATACTTGATGTTCATGATTGAAAAAGTCACAGGAATTGAGTTTGTGAAGGGTGTGAGCACACTGCTCTAAGGCCTCAGAAGCCTCCTCATGCCTCCCTCCCAGCTGCCCCCTCACCTGGATCACCTGAAGAACATCCAGAGAGAGCTCTAGAAGATGAAAGGCCTCCATCCAAGACTAGGGCACCTCCTCACAAAGGGTCGCCTGGTGGGATTTAGAAGTTTTTGACTGCTATTTTTAGTTTTTGCCAAAAAACTGAGGTGAAGCTTCATAAGATGAACAAGGCAAGAAAAGAAGAAATAAGATATATGAAGGCAAATGTCAAAGCTATATGCCAAAACTGGAGATTGAGCCCATTGGATCTCCAGTCATCTCAGAGGACTCTGCATCTGACTTCACAGAGCTTCCTCCTCTCTCTCCATTAGAGCGTGCCTACTTTGGCACGACGAGTGGTTCCTCTCCTCCTCCTCCTCAGCCTGATGATGAAGACGAAGAAAGGATAGACAACGAGGAGTGAGCCGGCAATGACAAGTAGATCCCTCCTCTCCTTATTTTTGGTGACTTGATGCCAAAGGGGGAGAGATTTTGGGGGAGTCTTAGGTCGTAGGCTCGTTGTAGGCTTTCCTTTTTTATGTCCTAGCTTAAGAAATGAGCTTTTGTAAGACCTATGCTATCATTATGCTGTTGTAAGACTTATGCTGTCATTATGCTTTTGTAAGACTTATGCTATTTTTCTATCATTATGCTTTTGGACATGTGATGTGAAATGATAACTATGTTATGCTTTTGATTAATGATGTATGTTTAAAACTGCTATGTAGGATGAGACTCTTGATGATGTTATGATTATGCTCATTATGATATTCACATCAAAATTATTGCTCACACACATAGTTTTGCACCCCACCATAAAGAGTGCACATATGTCTTATGTCTTCATTACCTATTTTACTCAAAACTCATATGTGCACACTTTATGAAAATCTGAACTTTTCTTATTATATTTGTGTGATCTCGATTGGTTGTCATCAATCACCAAAAAGGGGGAGATTGAAAGTGCATCTAGGCATCCCTTGTGGGTTTTGGTTGATTTATGACAAACAAATGAGACCCTAACAAAATTGTTGAAATGAGCGCAGGTTCTTAAAAGAAATTAGGAAGAAAGCGCAAAAAGAAAGGAGAAGGAGGAATCAACTTAATAAGAGCTTAGGAGTTGAAAAGATTAAATTACTTAGTATAGAGTGTGTTGGAGAAACACAACCCAAGAGCTCAAGTGAAAGAAATCACACTAACTGCACAAAATCAGCATGTGCGGACTAGTCCGATATCAACTGGACTAGTCTGATTTTCTTTCTGACCAGAAAACAGACTAGTCAGATATCATCCGGACTAGTCCGATTTTGTCTCTGGATAGACAACGGACTAGTCCGCACTATTACAGACTAGTCCGGTATCTCATAACACTTAGTGTTTTCCAAACACCGCACACCGGACTAGTCCGGAGTCAACCACGGACTAGTCCGGACATCGCAAGCCCTAACGTAACCATTGGAAAACCTACTATAAAAAAAGGTGTACGGCCATACCAACATAACTCTTCGACCCCCTGTGCCGTCACACCTCCCAAGAGCCCAAAATTCACATCTCTCCACACATTCTAACCCAAAAAGGATCAAATCTTTGGGGATTAGCAATTGATCAAAGGAGAGACTTGTTCTACACATCTTGATCTCTTGGGTTTGATCTCTCGGATACTCTTGTTCGTTAATTGTTCATCTTTTGAGTGTGTTTGGTTGTGTTCATTCATTGTAATTCTTGACGAACCCTCAACTTGTGAGATGGCCCCTTGAACGATTTATTTGCCCTTTATGAATAGTGGAAGAGAATCGGCCTCCGTGGCGTTTCGATGAGGGTTGGGTTGGTGAAAACCCGGTCCTTAGTGGACTCCTCAAATGAGACGTAGATTTCCTTCGTGGAATTGAACCTCGGGATAAACACTTGTCTCCTACTCTGGTTCATTCATTGTTCATCATATTCTAGTGTTTAGTTAATCTTGTAAAATTTACAGTGAAGCATTGAAACCAAAGTTGATCTATGTCATTCATTGTCTCACTTTTGCAATACATCTAAGTATCAAATTAATTTCCGCTGCATAAAGTACTAGAAGTGAAAATATTGATCAACTTTGATCTCTCTAGTCCACGTATACCGGACTAGTCCGATTTTTTCTGTGTAGAAAACGGACTAGTCCGCACTCTACCGGACTAGTCCGATTTCCCTGTATTTGATAAACCTACCAAGTGTTTCAGGGATGGACAAAGCATCGAAAAGTCTATTCACCCCCCTCTAGGCTACATTCAGTCACGTAGGAAGAAACTGTGTTGAGAATTAAGCAGTAACGGCCGAGAATGAACCGCGCCACCGTCGCTGTGCATAGCGCGCTCGTGGCGCTTGCGGGAGGTTGAAGAAGACACTGTGCGTGGGACCCACGTGTAGTGTTTTAAACATTTCCCCGGATTTTTAGATTTAGTTCAAACTTCAAACCCACGTAACTTTGGCTAGGAAACTCCAAATCGAGTGAACCAAATTTTGTTGGATTCAGCTCTCTGAGTACTTTCCAACAAATCAAGTTTCACTTTATGAAAATCCGTATTTCTTCAGAATTAATTCTTCAAATTTTAAACTGTCTAGAATTTTAAATAGAGAACTCTTTGGAGGAAAATTCTGAAATTTGGCTAGGATGTTCCCCACAATATACCTGAGCTACCATAAAAATATCATATCCATTTGAGCTCATTTGATCCACCTAATGGTGTAATTAATAAAACTGTTCCAGAGAAAATAGAAAATGTCCAGAAACATTTTCATAATTTCTCTGAAATTGTTTAGCTCATATCATTAGCTAGGAACCTTCAAATTAAGTAAAACCAACTCCATTAGAACCCTCTGAAAATATAGTTTTCAGAAAGTCATAGCTTGCTCCATGAAAATCCCTAGAACATCCTAGGAGTTCCAATTAAGGCCAAGTACATAATTAGTTGTGGAGAGCTCAAATGAGCTTTGCTGCAAATGAAACTTGGCCAAGTCTCTGTTTAGGTTGTATCCAAACCACAGTAAAAATTTCAGAGTCATTGGGCCTGTCTAGCAAGACTGATAGTCTTCACAAATTCAACTTCAATTCAAATGCATTTAAATTGACACATGTATGTATTATCTCATGTAGTCGCTAATGTTGAGGAGGAACCCGAAGTCTTAGACTTTGTCACTCCAGAGGAACAGCTAGCCTACGACCAAGAGCAGTAAGGCAAGCTCCGGCTTGCATTAACAATTTTTACAAATTTTACTGTTTTGATAACTTACTTTGAGCACCCACTTAAATTGTGCATTAGAGTCTTGTTTGAAAACCCAAATGCATAGCCAAGAAAACCCTGGGTTGGGATTAGGTTTGTAAACCTTGATTAGCTACTGCAATACTAAGTTATTGTAGGATTCGGTACAAGTCGAGTAGTTGGAACTGCTCGCGAGAATAGGCTAGAGGCACACCACTCGGGTAAAGGTAGCAAATGAAACACATGGCAAGAAAAATGAGACCGAGCGGAGAGTAAGGGCAGCAGGACGTTGGGGCCTGGGTGCCATAACTCTGCTTGTGTCGATTGAGGACCGAGCCGTGTACAGGCCTGCTGAACATGCTAGAACAGTGCCGAAGACCTACCGGATATATGGGAACCAGGAAACCGATGTAACTCGGGTAGCTGGGTATTGAGGCATTGCTTGTCGTCCAGAGGGTAGGTTGAGAGATTGAGGTGTAAATCGGCTGGTGGCACTGTGGATGCGCGCGCAGAGACCTCTTGCTCGGGACGATAGGACCAGTTCAATATGTGGCTGACGGGTGAAAGGTGGTTGCGTACGACGTCCGTGATGGTTGCTGTAGGAAACATCGAGTACGGGCGTGGGTTATTCGGGTAACCCTGCAGGTGTAAATCAATAATAATCGCCGTCCCTCATGGTCAGTGAGTACCACTTGTTCACTGTACCATGACGTAAAAAGAACAGGCTAGATACATGTTAAAAGTTTGCTGATTTGAAAGCTGTACATTGATTGTTAATGACTTGCTGTAGTTTAGAGCTAATTAAAGTTCTTTTCGACCTTGGGCAAAGTACATGAGAGAAATGCGTTTCTTGTTTGATTGTGGCTCTCTCATGTGCCTTAGCGTGAGGTTCTCCACAACCTGCTGCTAAAACTTGAAAGTAAGATTCAAATAATTAGGCGAGTCCTTTGAACCTTATTTACCTCAGGTACCCTAAAACCCTTCATGTACAAGTTTCATGTATAGGAGAGACGGGTCAGACTTGCTTAGCCATAGTGCTCATTGCTTGTGTTTGAATCTTTTGCAGGAATTTATGAGGAAGGGACTCTCAAGGAGAAGACGGAACCCCAAGAGGGAAACCCCGTCGAGTGGGAGTCGTGCACGCCGTCGTGTTAGTGTGTGTGCGTGCTAGCGGGGACACGTTCACGGGCTGAACGTGAACTCGATGCGTTGTCTATGCCCGTGAGTGTAGACCGAACTATTTTGTTGTAAAAATGTTCATAAACTAGTTTATGTAATAAAACTTTGCTTCCGTATATTTGATGTGCGCTATCCGGTGCTGTGCAACGCAGCACCCCTCAGCGTGATCCTGGCTCAACGAGGCCGTGGGGCCGTGTCAGCGTGGTATCATAGCTCGCTTGAGGTTTAACGCACTACAAAGATCATCTTTTTCAAAAATTCAGTGTGGAACAAGTTAGTAGCCCATATAAGGATGTTATTAGTGTGTAGAAAGTGGCATACTAACCTATTTGCTTATGTCGAAAAATCATGCATCTCGGGACGCTTTATGTCTTGGGGGGTGCACGTAAGCGCTGTCCACCAGTGCGCACAAGCTCAAGGGTGGAGCCTCACGGGTGCCAGGTAATCTGGCCCGCTTTAATATCCTCTATGACTCTTCATGTCGTTTGGGGTATTCGAGCAACGCCCTTCCCTGGCGTGCTTTGGGAAAATTTCGGAAACCCTGTCACGTGGTTTGTAACATGAACACGTAGCTCAAGGCGTGTTTGGCTTTAGAACACCTACGTGAGTGATGATGGACGGGTGTATGAACTGTATGGATACCGGGCTCAGTGTGCAGCCAAGTCTGATGATTGTGTGAGTTACTTGCAGGTAGTCTAACCACGAATCGGTAGACGAGTAGCATCGTGAGCGAGAGACGTTTAGCGCCACTGAATTAACGAAGCCGGCTAAGTCCGGTATAGTTTTTTCTTTGTGAAGAATGTAGTACCGACATGAACTGGTGACGCTTTGACGTCACACCCCACTAAATGAGCAACTTCATGTTAAAACTTGAAAGTTTTAATCCAGAGCACTAAAACTTTGATGTAACTCCTTCCCTTAATCAGGACGTTCAAAGTTAACAAGTTTTCAACTTATAGGATACTAAGGACAGAATCCTTTGTTTTCAGCTGAAATAAGGCTGAAGTTAATCAGAGGTTATAGGTTGAGTTCTTTCTTGGTTGGGTTTATATGATACATTTCTGGAAATATTTGGAAGAGCTTTACAAATTTTCTATTGATGTCCAGAGGTGTTTCATCCCTTAACCAGTCGAAAAATGCAGTAGAGTTGAAACTGTCCAGAAAACAGGGCAGAGCAAACACTCTCGGTAACTCTCTGTAAATTAAGCATAACTTCCTGCATAAAAAATACAAAAATAGAAAATGAGGTAGTTCTGAAAATTTCATGAGATGGGTTACAACTTTTTAACAGAATGTTTTGTCAAATTTGGTGTAGAATTAACTGGAATTCTTTGATCAAATCAGTACCTCAAGCAGGGAGGTGCTGTCCAATTTTCTCCAGAAATTCTGTCAACTTTGACATCTCATAATTTTTGAACCAGGACAGATCTTAGGCAAAGTAAATATTTTCTGGAAATATATTGAAGTTAGCTTTAACTTTGATGTTGGGCTCCAGAATTGGTTTTTCCTTTAGCATGGTATAAATCAGGTTGAAATGGAAACTGGTCAGGGCTGTCATTTTGGGCAGCAGACCAGCAATCAAATGTGTTCTAAGTTTGAGTTGTGTTTCCAAGTTTTATGAGTTCAATGACATGTTTTATGTTATAACTCAATGATTTACTGTTAAAATAAATATTTGACCTTTTCAAATATGTTTCTACAGATGATAGCGGACAACCAACTGGAGAACGGGTGGGTGGTATCCCACTGTTCTCACTGCAGCGGTTATCCGCAAGTGTTGAGGCAAATGCTTCAATATTTCGGGTATGTTGAGATGCTGCAGTACTTTGCCAAGGAAGAAGGAGAGGAGGGGAACAAGACGTGGACAATACACATTGAAGTTCCTGCAGGACCCACACCACCCGGTTGGGCACCGTTCACCGTTACGGTGAGAGGTAGACAGCCGGAGGGAATGTGGCAAGTGGCAGCTCACGACACCATGTCGCATTTCTGCCAACTACACGTGAGAGCTATGGAGGGCACTCCATACGCACTCGTTCCGGTGGAGTGACGAGCTAATCATGTGTTGGGGGAAAGGTACATGGAGGCAACAGATCTGGGTTGCCCGAGATACAACCCCGCGAAGGCGAATCTCAGCCTCCAATTGAGGGCAGGAAAAGCCGTGATGGACAACCAAGCTGTTCATACGGATTGTCTCGCCATGAAGCTCAAGGAGAGCACCAGCCGTGGAGATCATTTCGAGAGTGCTCACAGCGCACTCCACAATGTTCTCCTTCAGACGATAAAGCAACTGAATGAACAACATAATCAGTTGCATCGTCTGAAGAAAGCAAAAAAGAAAAGCCGCGTCGACATCACGGCTTTACAACAACAAGTGCAGGCTCTTACCAAGCAGAACGAGGTCCTCACTCAAGAGCGTGATGACGCGATTGAGGAAGGGCAAGGCTGGGAAGAGGACTACAACCAGGCCATGGACGAGGTGCACGCGTTGCAGGACCTCGTACCTCCGGTAATGGGCCTACTGATGGTAGGTGCCGTACCCGTAGTTTTGGGTCTTCCAGCAATGGGGGAACCTGAACCGGAAGAGGAGGTCGTGGACCCGGAGCCACCAGCAGAGGTAGCGGAGGAGAACGACACACAGGAGGTCGAGTTCTACTCCGAATAGTGGGTTACCGTTGACAAGTAGGGCAGCGAGGGTGGTGTAAGAACAACTTTTGTAATCGGTGACATGTCGTGTAGACAGTAGTATATGTATAGATAATGACGACATAAGCACGACTTCTCGGAGACCCAAGAATAATGTATCTTGTATAAAGTTTATGCTTTATAAATATATGTGAATGTTGTGCAAGCTATTCATGCGTCACTTCAATACCTACTATTTCATATGGAATTTTAAGTATGACATGTGCTGATCGCTGCTGTTTTGAATTTCAGAATGACTCGCACTCGTGCCAACCCAGACGTTGGGGCTTCCAGTCAGGGGGGAGAGACCTCCCAGCAGCCTCCCGAGGATTCCTCGGGACAGCAACAGCAGAAACAGCAAAAGAAACAGCAACAACCGCCACCGCCAACGGTTACATTGGCCGACATCGTTGCGGCGATGGCGGTTCTCATCAGCAGCACACGGAGTTGCTGCAGACCCTTATTGTGAATATGTCTCGACCAGAGAGGCGTCAACATCACGAGGAGCGCCAACAAAGCTCCTACTCTGACTTTCTGGCTACTCATCCCCCGGTATTCTCAAGTGCGGATGAACCCATCGATGCGGACAACTGGCTCCGCATGATGGAGATGAAGTTCGGGCTGCTCCAAGTGAGTGAGCAGCGCAAAACTCAGTTTGCGGTCCAACCGATTCAAGGATCCGCGAGCGCTTGGTGGGCGAACTACTGTGCCTCGCAACCCACCGAGCGAGTTATGACCTGGGCGGAATTCCGGACGGCCTTCAGGGCCTATCACATACCGCCAGGTATTATGAAGAGGAAGACGCAGGAGTTCCTTCACCTGCAGCAGGAAGCAGGAACGCACTGGAATACTCCAGGGCGTTCAATGATCTTGCATTCTATGCTTCTTATCACGCCGATACCGACGAGAAGCGGCGGGATCATTTTTACCAGGGGCTTAACCGGCTCCTGAAGGACAAGCTGGCGATGTTCAATCGCGGCAGCCTCAATGATATTATTGATGCTATGATTGTTCAGGAGGACTCCAGCAAGGAGTTAGCGGCGGCGGAGAGGAAGCAAAGTGCGCCGCAAAGCAGCGGAGAAGGAGGTAGTCCTTCTCAAAAATACCAGATGGTGAATTGCTCACCATCGGGTCAACGATTTGCAGCCACCGCAGAGGCCGATGCCATTCCGCAGTCAGCCATATTCTTCACCGGCATTCCGGCCGGCACTGCCAGCACCACCTCCGCAGCAACAACAGCAGCAGCGGGCAATGCCGCGTGCGTATGCACCTCAGCAGCGCGTGCCGGGCTTTCGTCCCCAAGCCCCGGCCAGGCAGCAGGCACATGCTACAAATGTGGTCGCCCAGGACACTTTACCAACAACTGTCCTGAGAGGCAAGGCGGCGGAGTTGCACCGCAGTTTCCGGAGAGGAATTGGCCCCGGAACCCCACTAATGCGCGGCGGGCAAAACCTAGGCCCGGCACCGTCCACCAACTTGCCATAGAGGACGTGCCAGAGGGAGAGCCAATCCTTGTGGGTATGTTCCAACTCCACAAACATCCCGCCATAGTATTATTTGATTCAGGCATCACGCATAAGTTTATTAGCCAAGCTTTTATTGCTAAACACAGCTTGCAAATACTACCCACCGAAAGTCCCTATTTGATTTTTTCACCGGGTGGGAAGATCAAAAGCGAAGAGGACCGCCCTACACTGCTCGAACTCATGGTGAAAACCTCATCTCCTTTCGTGCACTATCGAGGAAGAATTTCCCCATTTACCGCACGGGTGTTCATAGAACCGATGTGCTCAAACTACAAAAATTCATGACACGTAGTTGATCCTAGCTTTTCCTTAGTGCACCACACGTTCTATACGTCCCTACGATCATATAGGATCAACAAGCACAAACATCGAGTATAGGCTCTGTTCGTCGAGTTTTTTGGGATGCCGCCGAATTTTGATCTTGGTCGACGGTAAGCTCATATCTCCGGCCGTTTTCATGGTGAACCGGCTCCATATTCGTGCTTAGCATGTGACCACGGAGATATAGGAGGAAACTGCTTCCAAAATAAGGAGTGGTAGAGCTCGGGCCACCTCACCGGAGTTCAAGCCGCCACTGTCGCCGTCGCCGACTAGGTTCCGGCCGCTGAGAGCCCTAGCTGCCCCCACCAATGAGTTCCCCTAGTTCTAAAACCTAGGGGTGGCAAGTATCAGCCCCGGGGACGGCCGGGAATGCCGTTCTGGTGGACCTCGCGGTGCGCGCCGCCGCCCGAGTGCTCTGGCGCGAGGTGGAAGACGCCAAGGGGGTGGGGCCCACTGTCAGATTTTTAAACATTTCCAATGTTTTCAGTTTTTAGTTTAAACTTCAAATAGCTATAACTTTGTATAGAAGCACCAAAATTTAGTGAACCAAATTTTGTTGGATTCAGCTCTCCGAGTAATTTCCAGAAAAAATAAGTTTGAGTCCATGAAACCCAATCTTTTTTCCAGAATTAATTCCCCAAAATTTAAACTGTTGGGAATTTTATCTGGAGATTTCCTTTATGGAAAATTCTAAAATTTGGCTAGGATGTTCATTTGAATATCCTTGAGTCACATGAAAAATTTCAGATTCATCCAAGTTTATTTTGTCCCCCTGATGGTGTGATTAATTGAACTGTCCGGAGAAAATAGGAAAATGTTTCATTTGCTATCTCTACCCGAGTCGAGTGTCTATAACCTATTCTCGCGAGTAGTTCCAACTACTCGACTTGTACCGAATCCTACACTACCTTAGCATTGCAGTAGCTAAAGGGGTTTCAACCGTAATCCCAACCCATGGTTTTCTTGGCTATGCATTTGGGTTTTCAAACAAGACTCTAATGCAAGAAGTAATGGTACTCAAAAGAAATTCTCAAAACAATAAAAATTTGTAAAAAGGTTAATGCAAACCGGAGCTTGCCTTGCTGCTCTTGGTCATAGGCTAGCTGCTCTTCCGGAGTGACGAAGTCTAAGACTTAGGCTCCTCCTCAACCATAGCGACTACATGAGGTAACAAGTACATGTATCAATTTAAATGCATTTGAATTGAATTTGACATGTAAAGACTATAAGTCTTACTAGACAGACCCAATGACACTGAAATTTTTACAGTGGTTTGGATACAACCTAAACAGAGACTTGGCCATGTTTTATTTGCAGCAAAGCTCATTTGAGCTCTCCTCAAATAATTATGTACTTGACCTTAATTAGAGCTCTTAGGGTTTTCTAGAGATTTTCATGCAGCAAGCTATGACTCTATGAAAACTATATTTTCAGAGTGTTCTAATGGAGTTGGTCTCACTAAATTTGAAGGTTTCTAGCTGAAGATATGAGCTAAACAATTTCAGAGAAATTTCTGAAAATGTTTCTGGACATTTTCTATTTTCTCTGGAACAGTTTTATTAATCACACCATTAGGTGGATCAAATGAGATCAAATGGATCCGAAATTGTTATGGTAGCTCAGGGATATTTTTGTGAATATCCCAGCAAAATTTCAGAATTTTCCTCCAAAGGGTTCTCCAGTTAAAATTCTAACCAGTTTGAATTTTGAAGAATTAATTCTGTAGAAATAGGGATTTTCATGAAGTGAAACTTGATTGCTGGAAAGTACTCAGAGATATGAATCCAACAAAATTTGGTTCACTCGATTTGGAGTTTCCTAGCCATAGTTATGTGGATTTGAAGTTTGAACAAAATCTGAAAATCGGGAAAACTTCAAACTGCTGCGCGTGAGACCCGGGGTATGTGTCAACTTCTCAGCGGTTGACACAAGGGCCACAGAATCTTTCACGCGCAGCCGCACCCGATCCGTGCCACAGCGAATCCCGGGGTTTAAAATATCGGCTGCTGACGCGCGGGTCCGAGAGCTTCGTCTACCTTCCGCCTCCCGCGCTCGGCCGTCGCGACAGCTCGCCAGAGAGCTCACCGGTGGCCTCTGTGGTGCACCAAACTCCATGATCCTGGCCGCCTCTGCCTAAATCCACCAGGGAAACATGATGCTGGGCTCAGCTCATCATGAAAATCACCGGCACATAGTTGGCGACCAACGGCAGCTTCGGAGGAACTTCAGCCGTGTCGACCGGCCTTCCTAGCACCCCAACCGACCGAGCAAAAGGCCGGAAAGCATCGGTGGTCCCTAAGGAAGCTCGGCATGGGCTCGGAGCAGCTCGGGAGAGGTCCGAAGTAGGCTCTCACCGTGCGCCCGATGCTTACCGCATGATCCGCCGTTGGCAAGCTTTGAAATACACCGTGTACAGGGGCCCTCATGCTAGAGGTTGTGAAAGCAACTTGTGCGCCACTAAGTCTAGTTGGTGTAGGAACGTATTGACACACTCTAAACCTTTCTGGAGTGTGAATTCAGCGGAGCCGCACCCGATGGTCGGTCTGCACCGAGTGAAAGGAAAAACGGAAATTTGTCGCCGGCGATCAAGCACTTGGGCTGTGGCTCGGGGGTGAGCAGCACCGGTCCCTAATGCGTCCAGGGACGCCTTAGCTTGGGCGTAACACCCTCCCGTTTGTGCTGTCCAAGGGAGCCCAAGGTGTGGCGGACATAGGTCCCCGAAAAGAACTCTTGGCATGGTCGAGATCGTCCGAGTTCAACCAATTTCCAGTGATGAGGAAGGATAACGAGAGCCCTTCTCCGATCAACCGAGGGAGAGCGGCTGTAACACCCCAAAACCTGTTAAAGAGGGGAATTTAAAATTTTTGGACGTAGTGCATGTGGGCCAAACCTGCCTCAGCTGGCCCAACAGCCCACGGCTGTTTCCCCCCTCCCTCTCTCTCTAACGCACGGGGCCCGCATGTCATCTTCTCCCCCCCCCCCCGCGCGCCCCCAACTGCCCCGATCTTCCCACGCCGATCGCTGCTGCTTCACCCGATTTCCACGCCCGATCTTCGGCAAAGCGCTGCTGCACATCTAAACCGACCCCGGCCGCCCCCTCCTCGTGCATTTAAACGCAACAAAACTCGCAGGTTTCCCCTTACCCGCTCCATCTTTCTATCCGGTGAGAACCGAGGCATCCTCGGCCGTTTTCTTTCGATCCTCGACCGGTTTCTCTGATCTAACGGGCTTTTCGTGTTCCACTGCCGCCGGGAAGCCCTGCAGGTGAAGGAAGCGACAAGTCTTGCGCCCTAGCATCGGCTTCGACGAGCACCGAGGAGCAGCTCCGACCACTGTCATCGCAGAGCCAATTTCGACCTCTCCAAGCCCGAGAAACCCCTAGGTGAGCTTCCCCTACCCCTCTGCAGTCGATCCGTGTGAAAAGCTGCAAGTTTTAGCGTGCAGCGGCAAGGAACCGAAGCTGCGCCGGCGAGACCGCTGCGCCAGCCGCCGCGCGCGCGGGCTGGCTCCGGCCAGGGCGACGTGGCCCCCTGAGGCCCGTCCATTTTAAATCGTGCGGTCTCGAATAGATCTAACCCATACCGCTTCGCAATCTAATCTCAGCCCTCCGTTTTAAATCCAACGGCCCACGTCAGCCGGTGTTATAAAGGCCGGGAATCTTACGCACTACCCCCTGGGGATCTCGGAAAACACGAGCTAGCCCCGGAAACTTCTGATGTAGCCCCTAGACCCTCAGAAATTCATGTAAATTCATTTAAAAATCAGTTTTAGCCCCTGGACTTAATAAGAATTAGGAAGACCTCCCTGTTTTGCACACTTAGACATGGGGCCCCACTGCAGTGTGAAATTGCACATCAGTCCCTGGGAAGTATTAATTTCACGAAATTGAATATGTGAATAGGATTTAAATTTAAACATAGGTGTAAATTCAGTTGAATTATTCTAACCCTGTGAAAATTGGTAGAACAATTTGAGGTCTGAGTTCAGAAGGGGAAATAAACTTTTAAACTAAATGAGATTTGCTGTTTTGTAATTTATCTCTGAAATATACCCTTTAGGCATAAAACAAGTTTAAAATGTTGGAAAATGAATCTAAGTAACCAAAAAGGGGTAGGAAAAAATTTATGAAGGTTCTGTTTGGGTAAGTGGAACAGTAGAAATTTTTGTATGAATTTAGGTTGCTGTTTTATTGGTAGAAATTCATTTTTAGACTAGAAAATAATTCTGGAAATGGGTAAAAATAAATTTAAATTGATCCTCATCAGAGAGGAAGTCAAAAGATATTCTATTGGACATTTTAGATCAGAACACATTCTGTTTAGGAGATATCTTGTGCTATCTTAGTATTAAAGTTCACTTTTAGGTATGGAAAATAAATATGAAAATATAAGAAAATAGGTATACCTAGTTAGAAAATGTCAAGTGAGGTCCCCAAATCCAAAACTTCAAATTAAGGTTTTGTAGAAGATTTGAAAACCTATTTGGAGTAGGAAGTTATCTCTTATACAAATTTTGTGTCTAAGAAGTGTATTATCCCATATAGAAAATTTGTTCAAATTGGAAATTCATATATAGTGTGCACATAGAAATCTGAATATTAAAGCTAGAAATAATATGTATGTTTAAAAGTGTATGTATTCTTAGAATCAACATATCTTGGGTAAACACAACACTTAAATAGGTGTATGACTTTTGTAACACCCCAAAATCCTGTTAAGAGGGGAATTTAAAATTTTTTGGACGTGTTGCATGTATTGCAAAAAATTCAAATTCAAACTGGAATTCAAATTAAACTCAAAACAGAAAAGAAATAGAAAAAGCAAAAGGAAAACAGAAAAAAACATGCCAGTGGGCCAAAACCCACCAGCCGGCCCACCGATCCCGTGCCAGCCCGCAGCCGCGCACGCCCCCTTCTTCTCACTGACATGCGGGGCCCGCCACTCTTTCTTCTTCCTCGCGCTCACGCCTGCGCTCGGCCGGACTCTCTCACCCGGAATCAAAACCGACCCGGATTCCTGCGTATCCCAACCGAATTTCGTTCGTGGGCGACGCAAACTCGATCATAACCGAACGCCGCCCTTTCCCCGTCTATAAAAACCCCGGCATCGTCCCGTTTTCCCCACGATCTGCTGATTTTCTCTCCGGTGAGAACCCGAGCCCCTCCGGCGAATTCTGGCCGAGCTACGCTCGGGAATTCCGATCTAACTCGCTGGTCTTGATCCACCGCCTCCGGGGAACCTCGCAGGTGCAGAAAACGCTGTGGTTTGCGGTTCAAACACAGCGCCGACGAGCCTCGCCGTGAATTCACCTCAGACCTCTTCGCCGACCGCCCACCAGGACCTCCGAGCTCAAGAAAACCCCCGAGGTGAGATCCCCGACCTCCCCTCTACCGATCTATGCCATAAAATCACAGTTCTAGGAAGAATTTACGAAGATCCGAAACTCTCCGGCGAGATCGCCGCCTCCCGCCGCCGTGCGCCGCCGGGCAGCGCCGCCCGTGCTCGATCAGAGCGACGTGGCCGCTTGTGCGCCGTTTATTTTAAATCGCACGGTAGAGTTTAAATCCCCGCGTACCGGTTCGATGTTATAATCTCAGCCGTCTGTTTTAAATCGGACGGTCCACGTCAGCCCCGCGTTATAAAGACTGGAATTCTTACGCGCTATCCCCTGGGGTTCTCGGGAAATAAGAGCTAGCCCCGGAACTTCTGATCTAGCCCGTGGAACTTCAGAAAATCATGTAAATTCATTTAAAAATCAGTTTTAGCCCCTGGACTTGATAAAAAATTAGGAAAAACCCCTCTGTTAAGTGTAGTTAGACCCCTGGAAATTCTTAAAATAAGTTAATGGACCCTGTAGTGGGGTGAGTTTACCTTTTTAACCCTATTTGATATTAAAGTTAGGAATTTGAATAAGTGGCTAGTATTTAAAATTTAAAAGGTGGGACAAACATAGTGTCAAATTCAAATTAAAAACCTTCCCAGTACTTAGAAAACCCTGGAGCGAGATAAAAATAGATTTTTGGCTGAAATGAATCTGTATAATTGATTATTCACATTTTATTAGTTAGAGGGACACATTTTTAAGTAGAAAATAATTCTGAAAATTAGAAAAATAAATGTAAAATAGTTTACATCAGAGGAAAAGATCAAAAATATATTATTAACTATTTTGGATCAGAATCTATTCTGTTTAGATGATGTGTCTTACTATTTTAATAATAAAGTACCCATTTAGGCATAGGAAGTAAATTTGAAAATATAGCAAGCTAGGTATAAATAATTAGAAAAAGATAAATGAAGTTTCCAA
The DNA here is from genome assembly GCA_030760725.1 of Neostapfia colusana. Taxonomy (NCBI): domain Eukaryota; kingdom Viridiplantae; phylum Streptophyta; class Magnoliopsida; order Poales; family Poaceae; genus Neostapfia; species Neostapfia colusana. The sequence goes on from JASWHV010000003.1 coordinate 107,023,713, forward strand.
AATCCAAAGAATTCAGTTTAGGGTGGGTAGAAGTTCTGAAGACACATATGGAGTAGGAAAATACCTTTCATGCATACTTAGTAGCTAAAAGGTGTAGTAATTGAATATAAGGAATTTATTTAAATTGGAAACTCATATATATAGTATACAAGCATAAATGTGAATACAAAAGTAGGAATCATATACACATGATTAAAAGTGCATGTAAGCGACAAATCAACACCCATAGAGTAACCACAACACATATAATTGTGAATGACTTTCATAAATGTGAATGTGTGGTTTGTATGAAGTGGAAGTGTGAACTATGTCTTATGGGTTGTTGTTTTTCTTTTGCTATGTGTGATGGTATGATGTAGAACCTGCTCCAGAGCAAGTTCTTCCTTTCCAAGATCAGGACTACCCATTTCAAGAGCAGCAGGAAGGAGGCAAGTGTCCTTGACCACTTTGATCCTATGCTAGGATGTGTTGATAGAATTATTTGCATTGTCAAATGAAATATGAAACCCATGCTAGGAAGTTTCCCTAGAATTGCATTACCTTGTTTCCTTGTAGCTTGGGTTGGGATTTATTTTATCATGTCATTTATTATTCTGCATATGCTAGCCATGCTTAGAATGGGATATTTGGGATATGGGATCATCAGTTTATTTTTACCATACTCTTGAATGAGATATTATGAGTTATGTAGAGGTAGGGATCAAGGCAAGTTGGATGTTTTGGTTGGTGCTGGGTGCACGAGACTCGGGTTTGTGTTTAGTACTTGTCTGGATCCTAAGGACCGGTTCATGGAGCATGTAACCTGGCTTTACCGTGCCAACCACATGCTGAGATGGGGCAGCTTGGCCAATTAATTAGGTGTATCCCTGGCGTAGTATGGGTGTGTTGGATGGTGCGGGGAATAGGTGTCAGCTGGACTACCATATGAACCGCAAGGCTCAAGAGGGGGCCACTGCAGCGGGGTTGGAGCCTCTTGTATGCTGTTAGGGGTGAAACCTCAGTGGGCCCACGCTCGTCGAGAATCCCTTTGTAAAGGCTTCGTAGTGATCACCTGGCTACACACTTGGGAAGTGTGAATGTGGTTCGTAGCCACTGGCATAATGGAGGTTCTTTTAGTCCACCCGGCAACGGGGGATGAAATCACTACATGTGGGTACAGTGGTGCAAACTCTGCAGAGTCAAAACTGTCATGACAGCCGTGCTCACGGTCAAGAGCGGCTTGGACTTATTCATGATTAGAGGATGATGACTTTGGAAGTTGAGGATGTTAAGCGGGGAGCTTAACGTTGGAATTTGAGGTTATGGTCATTTGATTATGATGATGGGTTGGGAGATTGGAACCATTTCACCTATGTAGTAATGTAGGTGTTTAATAAGCTAAGGTGATAGGTATTAATTGCGTAGTGCTTTAACCATGAGTTCGACCTCCCCTTGTTCTAGCCATGCATGACATAACTTTCCCACACTTGCTGAGTACCATCGGTACTCAACCTTGCATATTTGTTGGTTTATACTGCTGCTCAGGTCAAGATAACGAGGTGGTGTATAATGATCAAGACTTTGGACCTGAAGAAGGTTTCTAGGTTCATGGAGACCCCGGGCAACGCCTGTGACGGAGCCCACAAGAATAATATTCCGCTGCTAGTTTATTTACTTGAGATGAACTTATTATTGTCCATCGAGACATTTGCTATGTAAGACTTATTTATATTCGACACCTGGCTTGTAATAAATGATGCTTCACTATTTGTCATCACATGTATGAGAAAATGATCCTGGCATACATGTGACATTCACTCTGTTGTCCTTCGGAAAAACCGGGTGTGACAGAAGTGGTATCAGAGCCAAGGTTACCCGTAGGAACGTGGACCTAGGTAGAAATGGACGTATTTAAGGGCCCTATTTTCTTAAAAACTATTTTACAAGGTGTGTGTTGAAAAGTGTTATTTAATGGAGGCACTTTCTTCATCTTACCTCAATTTTCATTCAAAATAGGATTTTTGTTTAAAAGTTTATCTAACCTAAGTTTAAATGCTTTTTGTTTAGATGGTTCGCATGATTCGCACCGCTTGCAAGTCCACAGGAGGGAGAGTTCCCGTAGTTGCCCTTGCTGAAAGAGAGGAGAGCCGTCCCGTGACGTACCTTTCCTACGGATTAGCAGTAGGAGGCTTGTTGCGCCGTCTTCGACATATGCTCGAAGCCGCCGGCAATACGGGCAAGCTAATCATACACTATAGCTCCACCAGGACCATCCGGGAGAAGCGGGAAGAATGGAGTTCAGAAATGAGGATTATCCATGAAAATCAGCTGCTTAAGATCCACCGCTCTCCAGCTTGTCGAGCGACACAGATCGATGCGGAGAAGGATGTCACCTGGGAGGCCATCACCTGCCAGAGTCACATCTATCGTCGCCACCTGGACAGGACTGAGTACATGTATGTCCTCCAGCGTGAGAGTGGTACCACGGAGTACAAGTACCCGCCACTGCAGCAGGGGACTTCCCATGAGCACATGGACCTGTGCTTGGAGGATGCTGCTATGCTCAGCACTCGACTGCAGGATTGTCAGCAAGAGCTTCAGGATGTTCGGGACACCCTGAAGGAAACCGAGGCGTTGCTTCGAGCCTGCCTGATGGCGAGAGAGAGAGGAGATGGGAATGAACTATGTGTCACCATGAATGACACATGGACTCCTGACTCCCCAGATCGTCGGGCGATCAGGCGTCGTCGCACTTCTCCACCAGCAGCTTCCCCACCCAAAGCGGAGTCAGAAGGCAGCCGCAATAATGAGGAAGATCCCGAGGAGCCAGCTCAGTGATACGAGTAGTGTAGAGTCCCTCCCTTAGTTTAGAAGGATGTCGAGTAGTCGAGTCGTTATCTTAGTTAATGGTGTGTGTGATGTGAGTTGTGGAAGCCATGAGAAATTGTCCACAGCCTCGTCTTCAGATTGTTTTGCTTTGGTGTGTGAACCCACATGAAATAATATTGCATTTATTTTGTGTGAGATATGAACCCTTAGAAAAGTATAACAAAGCCTCAACACTTCAAAGTACAAACAAGTGAAAGTAGTAAGATGATACGTAATGCTTTAAATTAAAATTGGTTGATCATGCCAGATGGTCGGAAGAGGAAAGGGTCGTGCTGCCAACCCCGCCAACAACAACGATGAGGCCTGCAACCCTCATCTTTCTGGAGGCCAAGACAGGGAGTGGATCCTCTCCACCCAATGCTTGAGAATCAAAATCAGCTCATCCAGAACTTGACTCAAGTGGTGACCAACATGCATCAAGTCCCACCTCCACAAGCTGCACCACGCCAACCAAGGTTGAGTGAGTTTCTAGGAACTCAACCTCCAAAGTTTGCAAGTGCTACTGAACCTCTGGAGGCAGACGATTGGCTAAAGACCATTGAGAGCAAGATGAGGATCATACAGTGCCAAGGGTATGAGAGGGTGCTGTTTGCCTCTCATCAATTGCATGGACCTTCTGCTGATTGGTGGACCGCCTACGTAGCCGCCCATCATGACCCTGAGAACATCACTTGGGAAGAGTTCAAGCGTAGCTTCCGCAACCATTACATACCAAGGGGTGAACTCAAAAACAAGGGGAAAGAGTTCTTGGGACTGCAGCAAGGTAACATAACTGTGAGGGAATACCTCAATAAATTTACCCAACTCTCCCGTTATGACCTACGGGACATAGAGACTGATGAGCAGAAACAAGATTGTTTCGTGGAAGGACTTACCGCAAAAATGCAGTGTGCAATGTCCTCAAATGAGTATGAAAGCTTCCAAAAGATGGTGGACAGAGCATTTGTGGTAGAAAGGAAGCTGAAGGCCTTGGAAAATGAGAACAAGAGGAAGGCCGGGTGGTCACATCAAGCCTCAGGGAGCAACACCCGCCCATGTCTGATGCAGCAACCTGCAGGGCAGATGAACCGTGTTGCGGTACCCTACTCAGCACCAAGAGGGTACAACCCGAACTACAGGCCTCCGGCAGCACCAGCACAGCCACAACGTCAGTTCATACAGCAGCCTCGCCCTACATATCAACCTCGACCAGCAGCGCAAGGACCCCCAAACCAACCCCAAGACAACAAAGGCCAGGCACCTAAGGTTGGGGTGCAATGTTTTAGCTGTGGTGAAGTGGGGCACTACGCCCATAAGTGCCCAAAGAAGAAGCCCACGCAGCCACAACAGCAGAATGTAATAAGAGGACGGGTGAACCACGTCACCATGGAGGAAGCGCAAGAGGCACCGGACGTGGTAGTTGGTAAGTTTCCTGCCAATTTACACCTCGCAACCCTGTTGTTTGATTCTGGTGCTACCCACTCATTCATTGCCCAAGGGTCCGTTAAGAAGCATGACCTAGCAACAACACAAATGAATCATATGCTAGCAGTAAACTCTCCAGGTGGGGAAATAAGGACAAGACAAGTGTGTCCCAAAGTGAACCTAGACATTAATGGGGTAGTATTTACTGCTAACCTCATAGTGATAGATTCACAAGGGATAGATATTATCTTGGGTATGGATTGGTTGACCAAACATAAAGGAATCATCCATTGTTCGACCAGAACGGTGGAACTAACGCACCCTAGTGGCACAAAAGTAAAGTTTATTACAATACAAGAGCCTAGGAGGGACGTTAAACTAAATCAAGTTGAGGTGAAAGTTAAGGAGATCAGGACCATCAGGTAATATCCAGATGTTTTTTCAGAGGAGTTGCCAGGTATGCCTCCCGATCGTGAAGTGGAATTTGCAATTGAGCTAGTGCCCGGAACCGCCCCGATATACAAGAGACCTTATCGGATGGACTCCAAGCAGCTGGGAGAACTCAAGGATCATTTGAGAGAATTGACGAGGAAGGGGTATATTCGTCCTAGTTCCTCATCTTCGGGAGCTCCGGTCATATTTGTGCCCAAGAAGGACGGAACCCAAAGGTTATGCGTGGATTACCGTGCCTTGAATGAGGTGACCATCAAGAACAAGTACCCATTACCCCGCATTGAAGACTTGTTTGATCAGTTGAGGGGAGCTTGTGTGTTCTCGAAAATTGATCTCAGGTCGGGATACCACCAACTCAAGATAAGGCAATCTGATATCCCCAAGACAGCTTTCGTATCTTGGTACGGACTGTATGAATACACTGTCATGCCTTTCGGGCTAACTAATACCCCGGCATACTTCATGTATCTCATGAACAAGGTATTCATGGAATATCTGGACAAATTTGTGGTGGTTTTCATAGATGACATTCTCGTCTTCTCCAAAAATGAAGAAGAACATGAAAAACATCTAAGGTTGGTGTTGCAGAGGCTGAGAGAACACCAGCTATATGCCAAGTTGAGCAAGTGTGAGTTTTGGCTGAAGAGAGTTCCCTTCTTAGGACATATAATCTCGGAGGGAGGAATCTCCGTGGATCCCGCCAAAATCGAGGATATACAGAAGTGGAAGACCCCTGAAAATATCGAGGAAGTTCGAAGCTTCTTGGGATTGGCTGGATACTATCGATGGTTTATTGAGGGATTCTCTAAGATCTCGAGACCCCTTACCAAACTGTTGGAGAAGGGAATCTCATTCACATGGACGCCACAGTGTGAGACGAGTTTTCAGGAGTTAAAGGAGAGATTGACAACAGCCCCTGTGCTAGTTATGCCAGATATGCAGAAGAACTTTACGGTGTACTGCGATGCCTCTGGAAACGGGTTGGGATGTGTTCTCATGCAAGAAGGGCATGTCGTGGCTTATGCATCTTGACAACTCCGGAAGCACGAGAAAAACTATCCTACACATGACCTAGAACTAGCCGCAGTGGTACACGCGTTGAAAATTTGGCAGCACTATTTGATGGGGAAGAGGACAGAGATATATATGGATCATAAGAGTTTGAAGTACATTTTCACACAGCCAGATCTCAACCTCAGACAAAGGAGATGGTTAGAGCTAATCAATTACTTTGATGTGGGCATCAACTATCATCCTGGGAAAGCAAACATCGTGGCCGATGCTTTAAGTCGGAAACTGCAGGTCAATAAGTTGAGCTTGAAGGACATGCCTGCAGAATTGAAGGACAAGATTATAAGGCTCAATCTATGCCTTGTGAATAGTGGTGAAGCCATCGCCATGGAAGTGGACTCCACACTAGAGCAAGACATACGCGATGGTCAAAAGAACGACGAGAAGATACAAGAAGTCAGGCAACTCATCAAGGAAAATAAAGCTCCTAGTTTCAGAGAGGATGAACAAGGTACGGTGTGGCATGGGAAAAGAATCTATGTGCCTGAAGTAAAAGAGATTCGTGAATTGATTTTGAAGGAGGCCCACGATTCTGACTATTCCATCCATCCTGGGAGTACGAAGATGTACCAGGACCTCAAGAGCAGGTATTGGTGGTATGGCATGAAGCGAGATGTCGCGGAACATGTTGCCCTATGTGACACATGTCAGTTGGTGAAAGCAGAACATCAACGACCCACGGGATTATTGCAACCACTCAAAGTACCTGAAAGGAAATGGGAAGAAATCGGTATGGATTTCATAGTGGTATTGCCTAGGACCCAATCAGGATATGATTCAATATGGGTCATCATCGACAGGCTAACCAAGGTAGCTCATTTCATCCCCGTGAAAGAAAGCTACAGTGGATCCAAATTGGCAGAATTGTACATGTCAAGGATCGTGTGTTACCATGGAGTGCCAAAGAAGATAGTGTCGGATCGAGGGACACAGTTCACCTCAAGGTTCTGGCAGAAGTTGCATGAAACCATGGGAACCCATCTGAACTTTAGTTCTGCCTATCATCCCCAAACTGATGGGCAGACGGAAAGAACCAATCAGATTCTTGAGGATATGCTGAGGGCATGTGCACTCAAGAACAATCGGAGTTGGGACAAGAACTTACCGTATGCGGAATTCTCCTATAACAACAGCTATCGAGCTAGTATGAAGATGTCACCGTTTGAAGCTTTGTACGGGAGGAAATGCAGAACTCCCCTATTTTGGAACCAAACAGGGGAAAGTAAAGTGTTTGGTCCGGAAGTCTTACAAGAAGCCGAGGCGAAGGTGAGGGAAATTCGCAACAACTTGAGGATAGCACAGACACGCCAAAAGAGCTATGCTGATGTACGAAGAAGAGAGCTCGTTTTCAACGTGGGAGACTATGTCTTTCTCAAGGTGTCCCCTATCCGAGGACTTCATCGGTTCAAGGTCAAAGGGAAGTTGTCACCTCGATACATCGGACCCTTTCAAGTTCTGGAGAGGAAAGGCGAAGTGGCGTATCAACTAGAATTACCGGCTCGCCTATTGGATGTGCACGACGTATTCCATGTGTCACAACTCAAGAAATGCCTGAGGACGCCTGAAGAGGTGTTACCCATGAATGAAGTGGCCGTAGCTGAGGATTTGTACTATGCCGAGCAACCATCCAAGATTTTGGAGACAATGGAACGCCTCACCAGAAATAAAAGAATCCGGATGTGCAAGGTGCAGTGGAAGCATCACTCAGAAGAGGAAGCCACCTGGGAGCGAGAAGATGAGGTTAAGGCACAATTTCCGGAATTGTTTTCTTAGAACCACCAATCTCGAGGACGAGATTTCTTTTAAGAGGGGTAGAGCTGTAACACCCCAAAATCCTGTTAAGAGGGGAATTTAAAAAATTTTGGACGTGTTGCATGTATTGCAAAAAATTCAAATTCAAACTGGAATTCAAATTAAACTCAAAACAGAAAAGAAATAGAAAAAGAAAAAGGAAAACAGAAAAAAACCGGCCAGTGGGCCGAAACCCACCAGTCGGCCCACCGATCCCGCGCCAGCCCGCAGCCGCGCACGCCCCCTTCTTCCCACTGACATGTGGGGCCCGCCACTCTTTCTTCTTCCTCGCGCTCGCGCCCGCGCTCGGCCGGACTCTCTCACCCCGAATCAAAACCGACCCGGATTCCTGCGTATCCCAGCCGAATTTCGTTCGTGGGCGACGCAAACTCGATCACAACCGAACGCCGCCCTTTCCCCGTCTATAAAAACCCTGGCATCGTCCCGTTTTCCCCATGATCTGCCGATTTTCTCTCGGGTGAGAACCCGAGCCCCTCCGGCGAATTCTGGTCGATCTACGCTCGGGAATTCTGATCTAACTCGCTGGTCTTGATCCACCGCCTCCGGGGAACCTCGCAGGTGCAGAAAACGCGGTGGTTTGCGGTTCTAACACAGCGCCAACGAGCCTCACCGTGAATTCACCTCGGACCTCGTCGCCGACCGCCCACCAGGACCTCCGAGCTCAAGAAAACCCCCGAGGTGAGATCCCCGACCTCCTCTCTACCAATCTATGCCATAAAATCACAGTTCTAGGAAGAATTTACGAAGATCAAAAACTCTCCGGCGAGATCGCCGCCTCCCGCCGCCGTACGCCGCCGGGCAGCGCCGCCCGCGCTCGATCAGAGCGACGTGGCCGCTTGTGCGCCGTTTATTTTAAATCGCACAGTAGAGTTTAAATCCCCGCGTATCGGTTCGATGTTATAATCTCAGCCGTCTGTTTTAAATCGGACGGTCCACGTCAGCCCCGCGTTATAAAGACTGGAATTCTTACGCGCTACCCCCTGGGGTTCTCGGGAAATAAGAGCTAGCCCTAGAAACTTCTGATCTAGCCCCTGGAACTTCTGAAAATCATGTAAATTCATTTAAAAATCAGTTTTAGCCCCTGGACTTGATAAAAAATTAGGAAAACCCCTCTGTTAAGTGTAGTTAGACCCCTGGAAATTCTTAAAATAAATTAATGGACCCTGTAGTGTGGTGAGTTTACCTTTTTTAACCCTATTTGATATTAAAGTTAGGAATTTGAATAAGTGGCTAGTATTTAAAATTTAAAAGGTGAGACAAACATAGTGTCAAATTCAAATTAAAAACCTTCCCAGTACTTAGAAAACCCTGGAGTGGGATAAAAATAGATTTTTGGCTGAAATGAATCTGTATAATTGATTATTCACATTTATTAGTTAGAGGGACACATTTTTAAGTAGAAAATAATTCTGAAAATTAGAAAAATAAATGTAAAATAGTTTACATCAGAGGAAAAGATCAAAAATATATTATTAACTATTTTGGATCAGAATCTATTCTGTTTAGATGATGTGTCTTACTATTTTCATAATAAAGTACCCATTTAGGCATAGGAAGTAAATTTGATAATATAGCAAGCTAGGTATAAATAATTAGAAAATGATAAATGAAGTTTCCAAAATCCAAAGAATTCAGTTTAGGGTGGGTATAAGTTCTGAAGACAAATATGGAGTAGGAAAATACCTTTCATGCATACTTAGTAGCTAAAAGGTGTAGTAATTGAATAAATTTATTTAAATTGGAAACTCATATATATAGTATACAAGCATAAATGTGAATACAAAAGTAGGAATCATATACACATGATTAAAAGTGCATGTAAGCCACAAATCAACACCCATAGAGTAACCACAACACATATAATTGTGAATGACTTTCATAAATGTGAATGTGTGGTTTGTATGAAGTGGAAGTGTGAACTATGTATTATGAATTGTTTTTTTTCTTTTGCTATGTGTGATGGTATGATGTAGAACCTGCTCCAGAGCAAGTTCTTCCTTTCCAAGATCAGGACTACCCATTTCAAGAGCAGCAGGAAGGAGGCAAGTGTCCTTGACCACCTTGATCCTATGCTAGGATGTGTAGATAGAATTATTTGCATTGTCAAATGAAATATGAAACCCATGCTAGGAAGTTTCCCTAGAATTGCATTACCTTGTTTCCTTGTAGCTTGGGTTGGGATTTATTTTATCATGTCATTTATTATTCTGCATATGCTTAGCCATGCTTAGAATGTGATATTTGGGATATGGGATCATCAGTTTATTTTTACCATACTCTTGAATGAGATATTATGAGTTATGTAGAGGTAGGGATCAAGGCAAGTTGGATGTTTTGGTTGGTGCTGGGTGCACGAGACTCGGGTTTGTGTTTAGTACTTGCCTGGATCCTAACGACGGGTTCATGGAGCATGTAACCTGGCTTTACCGTGCCAACCACATGTTGAGATGGGGCAGCTTGGCCAATTAATTAGGTGTATCGCCGGCGTAGTATGGGTGTGTTGGATGGTGCGGGGAATAGGTGTCAGCTAGACTACCATATGAACCGCAAGGCTCAAGAGGGGGCCACTGCAGCGGGGTTGGAGCCTCTTGTATGCTGTTAGGGGTGAAACCTCAGTGGGCCCACACTCGACGGGAATCGCTTTGTAAAGGATTCGTAGTGATCTCCTGGCTACACACCTGGGAAGTGTGATTGTGGTTCGTAGCCACTGACATAATGGAGGTTCTTTTAGTCCACCTGGCAACGGGGGATGAAATCACTACATGTGGGTACAGTGGTGCAAACTCTGCAGAGTCAAAACTGTCATGACAGCCGTGCTCACGGTCAAGAGCGTCTTGGACTTATTCATGATTAGAGGATGATGACTTTGGAAGTTGAGGATGTTAAGCGGGGAGCTTAACATTGGAATTTGAGGTTATGGTCATCTGATTATGATGATGGGTTGGGAGATTGGAACCATTTCACCTGTGTAGTAATGTAGGTGTTTAATAAGCTAAGGTGATAGGTATTAATTGCGTAGTGCTTTAACCATGAGTTCGACCTCCTCTTGTTCTAGCCATGCATGACATAACTTTCCCACACTTGCTGAGTACCATCGGTACTCAACCTTGCATATTTGTTGGTTTATATTGCTGCTCAGGTCAAGATAATGAGGTGGTGTATAATGACCAAGACTTTGGACCCGAATAAGGTTTCTAGATTCAGGAGACCCCGGGCAACGCCTGTAACGGAGCCCACAAGAATAATTTTCCGCTGCTAGTTTGTTTACTTGTGATGAACTTATTATTGTCCATCGAGACATTTGCTATGTAAGACTTATTTATATTCGACACCTGGCTTGTAATAAATGATGCTTCACTGTTTGTCATCACATGTATGAGAAAATGATCCTGGCATACATGTGATATTCACTTGGTTGTTCTTCGGAAAAACCGGGTGTGACAACTTTCATGTGTATGCATGTGTGGTTTGTATGAGTGGAAATGTGGACTATGGCTTATGCAATGTTGTTTTCTTTTGCTATGTGTATTGGCATGAATAGAACCAGCCCCTAAGCAGGTTCTCACCTTTCAAGATCAAGACTTTCCATTCCCAGAGCAGCAGGAAGAAGGCAAGTGTCCTTGACCACTTTGATCCTATACTAGGATGTGTAGTTAGAATTTAATTGCATTGTCAATTTGAAATATGATACCCAAGCTAGGAAGCTTCCCTAGAATTGCATTATCTTGTTTCCTTGTAGCCTTGGGTTGGGAGTTACTTTATCATATCTTTCATTTATGCCACTCATGCTTAGCCATGCTTAGAATGGGATACATGGGATATGAGATCATCACGTTGATCACTTTACCTTTGAATGAATTATTATGAATTATGTAGAGGTAGGGATCTAGGCAAGTTGGATGCTTTGGTTGGTGCTGTGTGCACGAGACTCGGGTTTGTGTTTAGTACTTGCCTAGATCCTAAGGACCGGTTCATGGATCATGTAACCTGGCTTTACCGTGCCAACCACATGCTGAGATGGGGCAGCTTGGCCAATTAATTAGGTGTATCTCCGGCGTAGTATGGGTGTTTGGATAGTGCGGGGAATAGGTGTCAACTGGACTACCATATGAACCGCAAGGCTCAAGAGGGGGTCACTGCAGCGGGGTTGGAGCCTCTCGGATGTTGTTAGGGGCGAAACCTCAGTGGCCCACACTCGTCAGGAATCCCTTTGTAAAGGCCTTGTAGTGATCTCCTGGCTACACACCTCGAAAGTGTGAACGTGGTTCGCGGCCACTGGCATAATGGAGGTTCTTTTAGTCCACCTGGCAACGGGGGTTGAAATCACTACATGTGGGTACAGTGGTGCAAACTCTGCACAGTCAAAACTGTCATGAGAGCCGTGCTCACAGTCAAGAGCGGCTTGGACTTATTCATGATTAGAGGATGAGGAATTGGGAAGTTGAGGATGTTAAGCGGGGAGCTTAACATTGGAAATGCTGTTATGGTTACTTGATATTGATGATAGGTTGGGGGATTGGGACCATTTCACCTATGTAGTAATGTAGGTGATTATAAGCTAAGGTGATAGGTATTAATTGCGTAGTGCTTTAACCATGAGTTCAACCTCTCCTTGCTCTAGCCATGCATGACTTAATTTTCCCACACTTGCTGAGTACCAACGGTACTCAAGCTTGCTTTTCTGTTGGTTTAAATTGCTGCTCAGGCCAAGGGAATGACGTGGTGTTCAATGACCAAGACTTCGGACCCAAAGAAGGATTCTAGGTTCACGGAGTCCCCCGGGCAACGCCTGTGATGAAGCTCACAGGACTATTCTTCCGCTGCTATTTTATTTATATGTTATGAACATATTATCGTCCATCGAGACGTCATGCTATGTAAGACTTATTTATATTCAAATACTTGGCTTGTAATCTAATGATGCTTCACTATTTGTTGTCACATGTATGAGAAAATGATCCTGGCATACATGTGATATTCACTCGGCTACTCTTTGGAGAAACCGGGCGTGACAGAAGTGGTATCAGAGCCAAGATTGCCCGTAGGAACATGGACCTAGGTAGAAATGGACGTATTTAAGGACCCTATTTTCTTAAAAACTATTTTACAAAAGGTGTGGGTTGAAAGTGTTATTTAATGGGGTCACTTTATTTGTTCATCTTGCCCCAACTCTTATTCAAATTACACTCTTTATTTAATTCTTATCTAACTTAATTTTAAATGCTTTATATTTTAGATGGTTTGCATGGTCCGCACCGCCCGCAAGTCCATCGGAGGGAGAGTTCCTGTAGCTGCCCTTGCCTTTAGAGAGGAGAACCGCCCGGTGACGTACCACTCCTACGGGTTGGCAGTAGGAGGCTTGTTGCGCCGTCTTCGACGTATGCTCCACGCCGCCGGCAATGTTGGCAAGCTGATCATACACTACAGCTCCTCCAGGACCATCCGTGAGAAGCATGAAGAATGGAGCTCAGAGATGAGGATTATCCATGAAAACCAGCTGCTCAAGATCCACCGCTCTCCAGCTTGTCGGGCGACTCAGGCCGATGCTGAGAAGGATGTCACCTAGGAGGCCATAACCTGCCAGAGTTACATCAACCGTCGCCACCTGGACAGGACTGAGTACATGTATGTCCTCCAGCGTGAGAGTGGCACCGTGGAGTACAAGTACCCGCCAGTGCAGCAGGGGACTTCCCATGAGCACATGGACCTGTGCCTGGAGGATGCAGCTATGCTCAGCACTCGACTGCAGGAGTGCCAGCTGGAGCTTCAGGATGTTTGTGACACCCTGAAGGAGAGTGAGGCGTTGATTCGCGCCAGCTTGAGGGCGAGAGAAAGAGGAGATGGGAATGAACTGTGTGTCACCATGAATGACACGTGGACTCCTGACTCCCCAGACCGCCGGGCGAGCAAGCGTCGCCGCACTTCTACACCAGCAGCTTCCCCACCTAAAGCGGAATCAGAGGGCAGCCGCAATGATGAGGAAGACCCTGACAAGCCAGCTCAGTGATATGACTTGTTAGAGTCATTTCCCTTATTTCCGCATGATTATAGAGTAGTCGAGTCAAGAACCCATCTATTTGCTTATTAGCGTTTGGTGTGTGACGTGAGTTTTGGAAGCCATAGTCACTTGTCCACAACCTCGTCTTTAAGTTTGCTTTGCTTTTGTGAACCCCTATGAATCAATAGTGCATTTATTTTCACGTGAGACATGACGTCCAAAGATCTATTTGAAATCTTCAGAATTTGTCAAAATATTAAGGTCTCAAAAGTTAAGTTTCAACAAGCAATTTGGGAAGTAAATGCATAATGATTAAAGTTAACATTTGGTTGATCATGATAGATGGCTGGGAGAGGAAGAAGTCATGGTGCCAACCCCAACAACAACAACGATGAGGCCGCCAATCCTCACCTTCCTGGAGGGCAAGACAGGGTTGATCGCCGTGAAGGAGCTGATCCTATCTACCAAATGATCGAAAATCAGAATCAGCTCATCCAGAGTTTAACCGAAGTGGTGGCCAACTTACACCAAGCTCCACCCCCACAAGCTGCACCACGTCAACCAAGGTTGAGTGAGTTTCTGGGAACTCAACCCCCAAAGTTTGCAAGTGCTGCTGAACCTCTGGAGGCAGATGATTGGCTAAAGACCATTGAGAGCAAGATGAGGATCATACAATGCCAAGGGTATGAGAGGGTGCTGTTTGCCTCTCACCAATTGCATGGACCCGCTGCTGATTGGTGGACCGCTTACGTGGCAGCCCATCACGACCCCGAGAACATCACTTGGGAAGAGTTCAAGCGCAGTTTCCGCAACCACTACATACCAAGGGGAGAACTCAAGAACAAGAGAAAGGAGTTCTTGGGACTGCAGCAAGGCAACATGACTGTGAGGGAATACCTCACCAAGTTCACCCAACTATACCGTTATGCACCACGGGACATCGGAACTGATGAGCAGAAACGGGACTGTTTTGTGGAAGGACTTACCATGGAAATGCAATGTGCAATGTCCTCCAACAGAATATGAAAGTTTCCAAAAGATGGTGGACAGGGCGTTTGTCGTGGAAAGGAAGCTAAAAGCTTTGGAGAATGAAAATAAGGGGAAGATGGGATGGTCCCATCAAGCATCAAGCAGCAACACACGTCCACGTCTGATGCAGCAACCTGCAGGGCAGACGAGCCGTGCTGTGGTACCCTACCCGACACCGAGAGGGTACAGCCCGAACTTCAGGCCTCCGTCAGCACCAGTACAGCCGCAGCGTCAGTTTGTGCAGCAGCCACTCCCCACTTATCAACCTCGACCAGCAGGACAAGGGCCACAGAACCAACCCCAAGATAACAAAGGCCACGGCCCTAAAATTGGGGTGCAATGCTTCAACTGTGGTGAAGTGGGGCACTACGCTCATAAGTGCCCAAAGAAGAAGCCCATGCAGCCACAGCAGCAGAATGTGATGCGAGGACGGGTGAACCACGTGACCATGGAGGAAGCGCAAGAGGCACCGGACGTGGTAATTGGTAAGTTCCCTGCAAATTTACACATTGCAACCCTATTGTTCGATTCTGGTGCTACCCACTCGTTCATTGCTCAAGGATTTGTTAATAAGCATGGTCTTGCAACAACACAAATGAATCATATGTTAGCGGTGAACTCTCCAGGGGGAGAAATAAGAACAAGACAAATGTGTCCCAAGGTGAATCTAGACATTAATGGGGTAGTATTTACTGCAAACCTCATAGTGATAGATTCACAAGGGATAGATATTATCTTGGGTATGGATTGGTTGACCAAACATAAAGCTATCATCCATTGTTCGACAAGAATGGTGGAACTAACTCACACTAGTGGCACAAAAGTAATGTTCATAGCCGTACAAGAACCTAGGGGGGACATTAAATTCAATCAAGTTGAGGTGGAAGTGGAAGAGATAAGGGTTATCAAGGAATATCCAGACGTCTTTCAGGAGGAGTTGCCTGGTATGCCTCCAGATCGTGAAGTGGAATTTGCGATTGAACTAGTTCCTGGAACAGCCCCGATATACAAAAGGCCTTATCGGATGGACTCCAAACAGCTGGAAGAGCTCAAAGAACATATAAGAGAATTGACAGAGAAGGGGTATATTCATCCTAGTTCCTCGCCGTGGGGAGCTCCCGTGATATTTGTGCCTAAGAAGGACAGAACCCAAAGTCTATGCGTAGACTACCGTGCGTTAAATAAGGTAACCATCAAGAATAAGTATCCGTTACCTCGTATTGAAGACCTATTTGATCAGTTGAGAGGGGCTTGTGTATTCTCAAAAATTGATCTCAGGTCGGGATATCACCAACTGAAGATAAGGCCAACCGACATTCCCAAGACAGCTTTCGTATCTCGGTACGGGCTGTATGAATACACCGTCATGCCATTCGCGCTAACTAATGCCCTGGCGTATTTCATTTATCTCATGAACAAGGTATTCATGGAATATCTGGACAAATTTGTAGTGGTTTTCATTGATGACATTCTCGTCTTCTCCAAAGATGAAGAAGAACATGAGGGACATTTAAGACTGGTGTTGCAAAAGTTGAGAGAACACCAACTATATGCCAAGTTGAGCAAGTGTGAGTTTTGGCTGAATAGAGTTCCCTTCTTAGGACATATAATCTCGGAGGGAGGAATCTTCGTGGATCCCTCCAAGATCGTGGATGTGCAGAAGTGGAAGACCCCTGAAAATGTTGGGGAAATTCTAAGCTTTTTAGGATTGGTCGGGTATTATCGACGGTTCATTGAGGGCTTCTCCAAGATCTTGAGACCTCTCACCAAATTTTCAGAGAAGGGAATCACATTCACGTGGACACCGGAGTGTGAGACAAGTTTCCAAGAGCTGAAGAAAAGATTGACAACAGCCCCAATGCTAGTTATGCCAGACATGCAGAAGAATTTTTCGGTATATTGTGACGCTTCGGGACACGGATTGGGATGTGTTCTCATGCAAGAGGGGCATGTCGTTGCCTATGCGTCCCGGCAGCTCCGAAAACACAAGAAGAACTATCCTACGCATGACCTAGAACTAGCTGCAGTGGTCCATGCATTGAAGATTTTACTTGATGGGAAAGAGGACAGAGATATATACAGATCATAAGAGCTTAAAGTACATTTTCACACAGCCAGATCTCAACCTCAGACAAAGGAGATGGTTAGAGCTAATCAACGACTTTGATGTGGGCATCAACTATCATCCTGGGAAAGCGAACGTCGTGGCAGATGCTTTAAGCCGGAAGGTGCACGTCAACATGTTGAGCTTAAATGACACGCCTACGGAGTTGAATTAAGAGATTGCAAAACTCAATCTATCCCTGGTGAATAGTGGTGAGGCCATCGCCATGGAGGTGGACTCCACGTTGGAGCAAGACATATGCAACGGTCAGAAGAATGATGAGAAGATACAAGAAATCAGAGACTCATCAAAGAGAATAAAGCTCCTGGGTTCAGAGAGGATGAACAAGGTACGGTGTGGCATGGGAAAAGAATCTGTGTGCCTGAGGTAAAGGAGATCCGTGAACTTATTTTGAGGGAGGCTCATGATTCCGACTACTCCATTCACCCTGGGAGTACGAAGATGTATCATGACCTCAAGAGCAGATATTGGTGGTATGGCATGAAGCGAGATGTCGCGGAACATGTTGCCCTATGTGACACATGTCAGTTGGTGAAAGCAGAACATCAACGACCCGCGGGACTGTTGCAACCACTCAAAGTGCCCGAATGGAAATGGGAAGAAATAGGTATGGACTTCATAGTGGGTCTGCTTAGGACCCAATCGGGATATGATTCGATATGGGTCATCATCGACAGGCTGACTAAGGTGGCTCATTTCATCCCCGTGAAAGAAAGCTACAGCGGATCCAAATTGGCAGAATTGTACATGTCAAGAATCGTGTGCTTTCATGGAGTGCCAAAGAAGATAGTGTCAGATCGAGGGACACAGTTCACCTCAAGGTTCTGGCAGAAGTTACATGAAACCATGGGGGCTCATTTGAATTTCAGTTCTGCGTACCATCCACAGACCGACGGGCAGACTGAAAGGACCAATCAGATCCTTGAGGATATGCTGAGAGCTTTTGCACTCAAGAACAATAGGAGTTGGGATAAGAACTTACCGTATGCGGAGTTCTCCTACAACAACAGTTATCAGGCTAGTATGAAGATGTCACCATATGAGGCATTGTATGGGAGGAAGTGCAGAACTCCACTATTTTGGAACCAAACCGGGGAAAGTAAAGTGTTTGGGCCCGAGGTACTACAAGAAGCCGAGGCGAAAGTGAGGGAAATCCGCAACAACTTGAGGATAGCCCAGACCCGACAAAAGAGCTATGCCGATGTACGGAGAAGAGAGCTCGTTTTATACGTGGGGGACTATGTTTATCTCAAGGTGTCCCCTATCCGAGGGCTTCGTCGGTTCAAGGTGAAGGGGAAATTATCACCTCGATAAATCAGAATTCTTGAGAGGAAAGGTGAAGTGGCATATAAGCTAGAACTACCGTCTCGCCTATCAGATGTGCACGATGTATTCCATGTGTCACAACTCAAGAAATGTTTAAGAACACCCGAAGAGATGTTACCCATGAAGGAGGTGGACGTACGAGAGGATCTTTCTTATGCCGAGCAACCGGTCAAGATTCTGGAGACAATGGAACGCGTTACAAGAAATAAAAGAATCCGAATGTGCAAAGTGCAGTGGAAGCATCACTCGGAAGCAGAAGCCACATGGGAGCGAGAAGACGAGCTCAAGGCACAGTTTCCGGATTTGTTTTCCTAGAGTCACCAATCTCGAGGACGATATTTCTTTTAAGGGGGGTAGAGTTGTAACACCCCAAAACCTGTTAAAGAGGGGAATTTAAAATTTTGGATGTAGTGCATGTGGTGAAACAATTCAAACTCAAACTGGAATTTAAATTTGAATCAAAACAGAAAAGAAAAAGGAAGAAAAAGAAAAACGGCCAGTGGGCCGAAACCTGCCTCAGCTGGCCCAACAGCCCGCGGCTGTTTCCCCCTCCCTCTCCCTCTGACGCATGGGGCCCGCATGTCATCTCCCCCCCCCCCCCCCCGCGCCCCCAACTGCCCCGATCTTCCCGCGCCGATCGCTGCTGCTTCACCCGATTTCCACGCCCGATCTTCGGCAAAGCGCTGCTGCACATCTAAACCGACCCCCGCCGCCCATCCTCGTGCATTTAAATGCAACAAAACTCGCAGGTTTCCCCTTACCCGCTCCATCTTTCTCTCCGGTGAGAACCGGGGCATCCTCGGCCGTTTTCTTTCGATCCTCGACCGGTTTCTCTGATCTAACGGGCTTGTCGTGTTCCACCGTCGCCGGGAAGCCCTGCAGGTGAAGGAAGCGACAAGTCTTGTGCCCTAGCATCGGCTTCGACGAGCACCGAGGAGCAGCTCCGACCTCTCCAAGCCCGAGAAACCCCTAGGTGAGCTTCCCCTACCCCTCCGCAGTCGATCCGTGTGAAAAGCTGCAAGTTTTAGTGTGCAGCGGCAAGGAACCGAAGCTGCGCCGGCGAGATCGCCGCCCCCGCCGCCGCGCGCGCGGGCTGGCTCCGGCCAGGGCGACGTGGCCCCCTGAGGCCCGTCCATTTTAAATCGTGCGGTCCCGAATAGATCTAACCCGTACCGCTTCGCAATCTAATCTCAGCCCTCCGTTTTAAATCCGACGGCCCACGTCAGCCCGCGTTATAAAGGCCGGGAATCTTACGCGCTACCCCCTGGGGATCTCGGAAAACACGAGCTAGCCCCGGAAACTTCTGATGTAGCCCCTAGACCCTCAGAAATTCATGTAAATTCATTTAAAAATCAGTTTTAGCCCCTGGACTTAATAAGAATTAGGAAGACCTCCCTGTTTTGCACACTTAGACCACTGAAAATTTAGAAAACGAGATATGGGGCCCCACTGCAGTGTGAAATTGCACATCAGTCCCTGGGAAGTATTAATTTCACGAAATTGAATATGTGAATAGGATTTAAATTTAAACATAGGTGTAAATTCAGTTGAATTATTCTAACCCTGTGAAAATTGGTAGAACAATTTGAGGTCTGAGTTCAGAAGGGGAAATAAACTTTTAAAACTAAATGAGATTTGTTGTTTTGTAATTTATCTCTGAAATATACACTTTAGGCATAAAACAAGTTTAAAATGTGGGAAAATGAATCTAAGTGACCGAAAAGGGGTAGGAAAAAATTTATGAAGGTTCTGTTTGGGTAAATGGAACAGTAGAAATTTTTGTATGAATTTAGGTTGCTGTTTTATTGGTAGAAATTCATTTTTAGACTAGAAAATAATTCTGAAAATGGGTAAAAATAAATTTAAATTAATCCTCATCAGAGAGGAAGTCAAAAGATATTCTATTGGACATTTTAGATCAGAACACATTCTGTTTAGGAGATATCTTGTGTTATCTTAGTATTAAAGTTCACTTTTAGGTATGGAAAATAAATATGAAAATATAAGAAAATAGGTATACCTAGTTAGAAAATGTCAAGTGAGGTCCCCAAATCCAAAACTTCAAAATAAGGTTTTGTAGAAGATCTGAAAACCTATTTGGAGTAGGAAGTTATCTCTTATACAAATTTTGTGTCTAAGAAGTGTATTATCCCATATAGAAAATTTGTTCAAATTGGAAATTCATACATAGTGTGCACTTAGAAATCTGAATATTAAAGCTAGAAATAATATATATGTTTAAAAGTGCATGTATTCTTAGAATCAACATATCTTGGGTAAACACAACACTTAAATAGATGTATGACTTTCATGTGTATGCATGTGTGGTTTGTATGAGTGGAAATGTGGACTATGGCTTATGGAATGTTGTTTTCTTTTGCTATGTGTATTGGCATGAGTAGAACCAGCCGCTAAGCAGGTTCTCACCTTTCAAGATCAAGACTTTCCATTCCCAGGGCAGCAGGAAGAAGGCAAGTGTCCTTGACCACTTTGATCCTATACTAGGATGTGTAGTTAGAATTTAATTGCATTGTCAATTTGAAATATGATACCCAAGCTAGGAAGCTTCCCTAGAATTGCATTATCTTGTTTCCTTGTAGCCTTGGGTTGGGAGTTACTATATCATATCTTTCATTTATGCCACTCATGCTTAGCCATGCTTAGAATGGGATACATGGGATATGAGATCATCACCTTGATCACTTTACCTTCGAATGAATTATTATGAATTATGTAGGGGTAGGGATTTAGGCAAGTTGGATGCTTTGGTTGGTGCTGTGTGCACGAAACTTGGGTTTGTGTTTAGTACTTGCCTGGATCCTAAGGACCGGTTCATGGAGCATGTAACCTGGCTTTACCGTGCCAACCACATGCTGAGATGGGGCAGCTTGGCCAATTAGTTAGGTTATCTCCGGCGTAGTATGGGTGTTTGGATAGTGCGGGGAATAGGTGTCAGCTGGACTACCATATGAACCGCAAGGCTCAAGAGGGGGCCACTGCAGCGGGGTTGGAGCCTCTTGGATGCTGTTAGGGGTGAAACCTCAGTGGGCCCACACTCGTTGGGAATCCCTATCTAAAGGCCTCGTAGTGATCTCCTGGCTACACACCTCGAAAGTGTGAACGTGGTTCGCGGTCACTGGCATAATGGAGGTTCTTTTAGTCCACCCGGCAACGGGGGATGAAATCACTACATGTGGGTACAGTGGTGCAAACTCTGCAGAGTCAAAACTGTCATGGCAACCGTGCTCACGGTCAAGAACGGCTTGGACTTATTCATGATTAGAGGATGAGGAATTGGGAAGTTGAGGATGTTAAGCGGGGAGCTTAACATTGGAAATGCTGTTATGGTTACTTGATATTGATGATGGGTTGGGGGATTGGGACCATTTCACCTATGTAGTAATGTAGGTGCTTATAAGCTAAGGTGATAGGTATTAATTGCGTAGTTCTTTAACCATGAGTTCAACCTCTCCTTGCTCTAGCCATGCATGACATAATTTTCCCACACTTGCTGAGTACCAACGGTACTCAAGCTTGCTTTTCTGTTGGTTTAAATTGCTTCTCAGGCCAAGGGAATGACGTGGTGTTCAATGACCAAGACTTTGGACCCGAAGAAGGATTCTAGGTTCACGGAGTCCCCTGGGCAACGCCTGTGATGAAGCTCACAAGACTATTCTTCAGCTGCTGTTTTATTTACATGTTATGAACATATTATCGTCCATCGAGACGTCATGCTATGTAAGACTTATTTATATTCGAATACTTGTCTTGTAATCTAATGATGCTTCACTATTTGTCGTCACATGTATTAGAAAATGATCCTGGCATACATGTGATATTCACTCGGTTGCTCTTTGGAGAAACCGGGCGTGACAGCAGCGCCGAGAGCTGTTTTTCTAGCGCGAGAGAGCAGAGGATCAGCCGAATACTCCTCTCACTGGCTCGGGCTCGGGGATAAGAAGGCGCGGGTGCCATCTGTCGACGCTACCAGCCCGAGCAGGAGCTGTCCCGCCGATCAGCTCAGTGGTGCCCTCGGAGGAAGCCCGAGAAACCGAGTGTTGAATCTTCAGTCGGTTGAATTTGCTTCAGTGGCTGACATGTGGGTCCCACCCAGGGGTTTACCTCTGAAATTAACTTTTCTCCACTGCTCTCAACAGTAGAGACCAAATTAACCTCAGGCATTTGAATTATCTACCCCTGAGCCATTTGAATAGGATGGAATTCAAATTGGGTTTTGTTTGGACATATTTTCAGCACATATGCAGTTTGAATTTCAAATGGGGTTTGAATTTGTTAAACTTAGCTCATGTCAAGATCAACTCCAAATGGAGTGAAAATTGGTGTGTGAGCTCACAATAATGTGCTGAGCAAGAATGTGCCTCCCACTTTTGAATTCATGGGGTGGAGACAGTTTGAATTTGAATTTGAGTTCAAACCACCCTCTTTTTAGTTGTACCCAAAAGACCTCAAACATGTTTTGGATTTGGGTGAAATTTGGCATGGACATTCCTAGCAAAGTGTAGGACTTTTCATATGTCTAGCCCCTATATGATGCATGCGGGAAATACCACTTTTGCATTTTGTGAGTTTATTCTCTGATGATCATGTTGATGGTGTTTACATGCTCTTCAAATGTGTTCATCAAGTTTCTTCAAATGAAGGGTGTGTGTGGTGATGAACACATTGAATATGTGCCAAAAACTTAGGCCCTTACAGCAAGACTACCATACTTGTTATAATTCTGAACTTTGATTATGTAACGATGCACCTACGCTCAGGTAAGCATGGTAAGGAATGCCACCGAAAGCGGTTCAATTTCGGTTAGCTCCCCTGACGAGGAAAGTGGTTCAGGGATAGGTCTCACAGCTTGGTGTGAGACATCAATATGAAAACTCTTGGACTCTTCATGTTCCTGAGTTCATATGAAACGCTGATCCCTAGCGTGCATTAGGCAAGAAAGTGGAGATCCCATCGTGTGGTCAGTAACACGATAGTGAGTTCTTCTGGAAATAGCCTAGGAGGACATACGCAGCGCTTGCCATCGGCGTGCCCTGCAGGGCAGTAGGTGGTATCCGTTGGGTTGATAACATTCCCAACCGTGATGACCCTTTCATGATATACTCAGGTTCCTCGTCGTGTGGTGTTAAAACACGATCACATACCTTGAGACGTGGCTTAACTCAAGGACGGCCATATGGCAATGATACGGGCGTTTGTATTTACTTTCAAATATGGAACTGCCTGAAATGAAAACAACCTTTGAGTGCACCACTATTGAGTGTTCTTCTGCAGGTACTAACCATGTACGTATCCCGTGTAGTACACGTGTGCGAGAGACCGTCTTAGTGCCACTGATAATACGTATATGCCGGTATAATACGGTTAGGATTTTTCTGTTGGTGAGGCAACGTGGTACCGACATGTTTCTTACGGTGCATCGACACCGTACTACACTTAATAACCTCTTCCCTATGAATAAATGATTCATGAACTAACTTTCAACTAAAAATGGAAGTTTGAAACAGGTATTAGTTACTGAACTCTTATTTTGAGCTAAGATTCAAATGAGAGCTTGACTAGGCTTCAAAGATTTCAAAAACAGAGTGCTCTGTTTCTGGCAGGAATTCTTGCTGGACTTTAACGGAGTATAACTCTGAGTATATTTAACCAATTAAGGTGTATGATATAGTTCTGGAAATATTTTCAAGTGCTCTACAACTTCTTTGTAGACCTCCAGAGCAAAATCACAAGTTAAGTTGGTGAAAAGTCCAGTTGAAGGCAAACTGTTCAGAACCAGGACAGCAGCAAAAACCTCTCTGGACCATTCTGTTTTTAAGCCACAACTTCCTATAGAAAAATCCTTAAGGAGCTTATGATACACCGTTGGAAAGGTTATGAAATTGGCAACATTGTTGTAGTTAAGAGTTTGCTCAGATTCTTATTGTATTTGCAGATACAACTGTGATAAAGGTAGCCACATGCAGAGGAGATGCTGGCAAATTTTATCCAGGAATTCTGTAAAATTTGAGCAATCATAACTTTTGATCCAGAGATGATCTAGAGGCCTATGAGTACTCGTTGGAATGATAATGAAGTTTACTAAAACTTTGGTATTGAACTCAAGTCAAGAACCTGCAGTTAACTTGAGTAAATTTTGGAGTTTGTGTAAACTGGTCAGGGTAGTCCAGCTGATTAGTTTAGCGTACATAAGATTTATTTAAACATGAATGTGGTTATGCTTTCATAAAGTTCATGACATGTTCATGTTTTAATTATCTTTACTCACTACTGAGATAGAATTTTGATTAACTCAAAATTTCGTTTCGTGCAGTATGGTACGTGCACACTCTCAATGGAGATTGGAGGTTCAAGTCGAGGTGGAAATGACTCGACTTCATCACAAGAGCCATCGCCAACCGGATTGGCGGAAATTATGGCGAAGATGAATGAAACTCTCCAAACTATAGTTCAGAAAGGAATAAATAGAGAAGCTCACCATCACATGCCAACCCCGAGCACTTATCTGGATTTCGTGGCGACACAACCGCCGGTATTCTCCGAAGCGGCTGACCATTGTGAAGCAAATCACTGGTTACGTGTCATTGAGTCCAAGTTTGGGTTGATTCAATGTGATTACTTCTCGAAGACTCTATATGCCACTCAGCAGCTTCACGGCTTTGCTGGAGCCTGGTGGGCAGAATACCTCTCTGTCCAACCAGAAGGGCATCATGACACATGGACGGAGTTGCAGGATGCATTTCGTGCTCGTTTCGTTCCTGCGGGCATAATGCAAACAAGTCTTGATGAATTCTGGAATCTAAAGCAAGGAGAAATGAGTTTTATTGAGTATGTGAAGGAATTCAATCGTTTAGCTCAATACGTCCCTGATTATGTGAAATCACCATCCTTGAAGGGTTATCATTTTTACCGAGGGCTGACTGCTAGGCTGCGATGTGAGTTGGCTCAAGTTAGCCAAGAGAATTTTGTGAGTTTGTTAGCTGTTCTATCACTCAGGAATATTATTCCAATCTCTATCTTAAAGAAAAGAGGGAGAGGGACTCATCACAGGATGAATGCAATCATCTGCCTCAGAAGTATCGGTGGGTAATCCGTTCACCTTCCGGTCGAGAGGTTCCACAAGAGGTGCAGTCATTCTAGGAGTATGACGACTCTTGTACTCCCCAGAGGTTTTATTCACCTCCACCGCAGCAGCAACTTATTTCTCATGCACCTAAGTATCAACAAGGTGCACCAGAATGTTATTTCCATCAAGATGTTGAAGATGATCCCGGTGAATTCTCAGCTGAACCGAGTGGTGTCCCACTTCATATTGACAATGAACTCAACATCAATGAAGCAACTGAACCGAGCATCAACATTATGTCTGCGGGTTCAGTTCCAAAGAGTGATCTTGGACAGCAAAGAAAAGCTATGTCCAAAGTGGGAACTGTTAATTATGTGTCAGTCGATGATCTGCCCAATGGAGGTCCAGTTCTTGCGGGCAGGTTCAAATTAAATGACAAGCCGGTTGTCATTCTATTCGACTCTGGTGCAACACATAATTTCATTAGCAAGGCGGCGGTGATCCGGGATCAAATCTCCACAACTACCACAAAAGGTTCTTACCTTATTCATTCGCCAGGTGGAGACATATCAACTAATGAAGTCGTTTCTAGAGCACCACATTGTTTGGGTGGAAAAATTTATCCTACCACCCTCATTATTCTCGAAGACCAAGGAATCAATGCCATATTGGGAATATCATGGTTGACCTTCCAAAAGGATGTTCTGGACATCGAGAACAGGAGTGTTCAGCTGGACTCTCCACTTCACGGGCGTCAAACATTGTATCTCGGCAAAGCGGTTTCCAAAGACCCGGAAGTATGTAATGCCGAGGCTTGCAAGTTAGAAGACATTCTGGTAGTCCGTGAATATCCGGACGTGTTTCCCGAAGATCTTCCAGGCCTACCACCTGAACGCGAGGTGGAATTCAAAATAGAGTTGATACCGGGAACCACGCCGATCTCTCGGAGACCATACAAAATGGCTCCGAATGAACTAGCAGAACTGAAGGAGCAACTCAAAGATCTGATGGACAAGGGGTTCTTCATCCAAGTTCATCACCATGGGGTTGCTCCGCTTTATTTGTGAAGAAGAAAGATGAGACATTGAGGCTATGCGTCGATTATCGTCCTTTAAATGCTGTGACGATAAAGAACAAGTATCCACTACCAAGAATTGATATTCTCTTCGATCAGCTAGTGGGTGCTAAAGTCTTCTCCAAGATGGACTTAAGGTCGGGATATCATCAAATCAAGATTCGGGCGGAAGATGTCCCAAAAACAGCATTCTCGACAAGATATGGACTCTATAAGTATCTTTTCATGTCATTTGGGTTGACCAATGCTCCGGCTCACTTTATGTATCTTATGAACTTGGTGTTCATGCTGGAGCTGGATCAGTTCGTCGTGGTATTCATCGACGACATCTTGGTCTATTCTAAATCAGAAGAGGAACACGCTAAACATTTGCATATTGTGCTCCAACGCTTGAGAGATCACAAGCTCTATGCAAAGTTTAGTAAATGTGAATTCTGGATCAACCAAGTGCCGTTCCTTGGACATATTATTTCAGCGGAAGGCATTGCTATTTATCCAAGCAAGATTGAGCAAGTGCTGAAGTGGAAGTCTCCAACATCAGTCCATGATGTTCATAGCTTCTTAGGCTTGGCGGGATATTATCGGATGTTCATCCCGGGCTTCTCAAAAATCTCCATACCTATGATGGAGCTACTAAAAAAGAGCATCAAATATGATTGGAGCAAGCCATGTGAGGAAGCTTTTCAAGCATTGGTGAAACACCTCACAACAGCCCCGGTTTTAGCTCAACCGGATACAACCAAGCCCTTTGATGTTTATTGTGATGCGTCCGGCATCGGACTTGGTTGTGTACTCATGCAAGGAGGACGCGTGGTCGCATATGGATCACGGCAATTATGGAATCATGAAAAACATTATCCAACTCATGATCTCGATCTTGCTGCCATGGTATTAGCTTTGAAGATGTGGAGACATTACCTATTAGGAAATCTGGTTCATCTCTACACTGACCACAAAAGCTTGAAGTACATATTCACTCGAAAAGAGTTGAATATGCGACAACGGCGATGGTTGGAGCTGATCAAATACTATGAGATTGAAATTCATTATCACCCGGGCAAGGCAAATGTGGTTGCCGATGCACTCAGCCGGAAGTCTCATGTTCATAACCTGACCATTACGCCGATAGAAGAGGAAGAACCAAGTCTCTACTTGGTTCCATATGAAGCTCTACATAATCTAGCTCTCGTACCCACATTGAAAGAGGAGGTTATGAAAGCTCAAAAGAAAGACAAGGGAATGGCTCATATCAAAAGGAGGTTGAAGAATGGGGAGATGAAATGTTTCCGGTTAGATAATGAAGATACCTTATGGTTCAAGGACCGGATAGTCGTACCCCGTGATATGAGGCTGCGAAAGAAAATTTTGGATGAGGCTCACTTATCCAAATTTTCTATTCATCCGGGCAGCACCAAGATGTATTAGGAATTGAAGACTAAATTTTGGTGGACCCGGATGAATCGAGAGGTTGCTAAATACGTATCAGAGTGTGATACGTGTCGGTGAGTTAAAGCCGACCACATGAAGAAAGCAGGAACCTTACAACCTCTAAGCGTTCCGGCATGGAAGTGGGAGGATATTAGTATGGACTTCATTGTTGGACTACCTCTCACGACTAATAAACATGATTTGATTTGGGTAATCGTTGATCGGTTAACCAAATCAGCACGCTTCATCCCGGTGCGTACCAAATACAACGCCAAAAAGTATGCGGAGTTGTACATAGCACAAATCTTGTGCTTACATGGAGTTCCACGTACCATTGTCTCCGATAGAGGATCGCTGTTCGTATCCCGTTTCTGGGAACAGCTACACGCATCCTTGGGAACCAAATTGATTCGAAGCTCCACGTATCACCCTCAAACCGATGGGTAAACTGAGAGGGTGAATCAAATACTTGAATATATGCTAAGGGTGTGTCTCGTACACCACTGTAAGAGTTGGGATGATCACTTACCGTTGGTGGAGTTCTCATATACTAACGGTTATCAATCGAGCATAAAAATGGCACCTTATGAAACTCTCTACGGCCGGAAGTGCCACACACCCTTGAACTGGTGTGACTCTGGCGAGAGGGTGATTTACGGGATTGATCTCGTAAATGAAGCTGAAGAGCGGGTGAGGCTTATTCAAGCAAATCTTAAAGCCGCTCAGTCCAGACAAAAGAGCTATGCGGATAGGAGACGTCATCCTCTGGACTTCCATGTTGGGGACCACGTATACCTCCGTGTATCTCCTATGAAGGGCGTTCACCGATTTGGAGTGAAAGGAAAATTAGCTCCGTGTTTTATTGGTCCCTTCGTTATCATTGAAAGATGTGGACCCGTGGCATACCGTTTGGAGCTACCGGCAGCCTTAGCCGGAATTCATAACGTCTTCCACATATCTCAGCTGTGGAAGTGTTTGAAAGTTTCAAGGAGATTCTCACGGAGGGCATAGCAGATTTGAAGCCTGACCTTACTTATGTTGAGCGTCCAACCCGGATAATTGATGAAAAGACTCGCGAGACCAGAAACTGGACGCTGCAATTTTTCAAGGTGCTATGGGAAAATCACACATCCGACGAAGCTACATGGGAAAGCGAGGAGTATTTACAAGGCAATCATCCGGAGTTATTAGAGGCTTATGTTTGATAGTTGTCCTCCCCACATTATTCTCAATTGTGAATCTCGGGACGAGATTCTTTTTAAGGGGGAGGAATGTAAAAGTCCCAAAACTTGTAAATGGAAAACTTTAGTGATGAATAAAGTTGAGTTTAAATCCAAGAAATGGGACTTGCAAAAACTTTGTTTAATCATGTAATTGTTGGCATGTGCAAGAGGACATTAAATTCAGTTTGAACTAAAGGGTTCACTTCAAGGAAAAGAAGGCCATTTCCAAAAAGGAAATTCAAACTGTTGTTTAAAAATTTGTATTTGCAGGGGCCAAATCAAAGATCGGAGGGCATATTCAAATTCTTCAGGTTTGAATTAGTGAGAATGCAAATTTTGAGCAAATTTGGAGGTGCTTTAATAGGTATATCAAAGAGACTTGTGAATTTCATTGAAATTTGAATTCAAATTTGAAACTGAGGCAAAACTTGTCAAATTTCCAAATGGCTTTTGAATTTTAGTTCCTCATAGCTGAAGTTTGCAATGTGCCAAAAATTGGAGATATTTGAGAGAGGAAGTGAGTGGGGCCCAATTGTCATTGTGAGGGGGATACTTACTACCTAAGTCTTTGTTCTCTGTTCAGACGAGCTCGGATCAACTTACTCACAGGGCGCCACCGAAGCTACCGCCGAAGCCACCGCCTCACTCCCTCCTCGCGCTGGCAACCAGCTTCACCGTGTCCTTCACGCTCAGTGTGATCCACTCCCCACAACCCGAACCAAACGTGTTCTGTTCTCCTCGCCCACAACACACTTGCACACCGCCGAGCTCGCTGCCGCAGCGAGAAAACAATCGGGGAACCGCCGAACTTGTGCCGCAGAGCCCCACCGAGCTGAAAAACGCCGTGGTAGAACCCTCACCTACCTCCTCAGTGCCGAAACAGAGCAAAGTTCGGTTCCCTTTCCTCGGGCGCACTGTTCTTCGCGACGACCTAAAACCACCGGTGATCGGGCGTACGTGGGCAGCTCTCCACCGTGGCTTTCACACCCGAGCAAGGGCACCCAAGTACGCCCCAGGGATCCGTGCTGCTCATCCTCAACCCTCACGTCGAGCCATGGACCACCGAGCGCCAATTTGAAGTTTTTCCTTCAGAGGGCGCAACCCGACCTCCCGGTACGAAATCAAGAAATTCCCCCTCTTTCTTCAATCTTTGGTCACGAAATTAGGCACAAAGGAGCTAGGCTAGATGGCGGTGATCTCCTATTTTCAAACCTAGCTTGAAGCCGACGAGAGGCGACGTATTTTGATGTTTTCCTAGCGCAAAACCGGCATTACCATTCGGGCGCACGGTGAAAGCCGGGTAGCCGCCGTTTTCGTGCTTGGTTCAGCTTTCTCCGAGCTTCCCTAGCCTACCAGGATGCTGTAAAACCAAAAACCCGAGAGCTTGGTGGGCTAGGACTGCTGGGCGACGGTGCCGAACCTCTCCCGAGGCCGCCGCACGTCGCCGGCCTACTTCCGGCCACCGGCAGCCCGAGAGCACCGCACCAATAGCTTCCTCTAGCTGGAAACCCCCAGGCGGCAAGTACCGAGCCGAGAGGAGGCCGGGAAGCCGACTCCGGCGAGCTTCGGTGGGATTCCGGCGAGGGGGCAGCGCGGGCGGCCGAAGGTTGAAGAAGACCGGGCGGGTCCCACGTGTCAGTGGCAAAAATTTAAATTGCTGATCTACTGTGGCTCTGGGATCCCCTGTGGCAACGCGGGAAAGATTCTGTGGCCCGTGTGGCTTGGTTTCAGCGGTTGACACGTGTGTCCGGGACCCACCGTCAGAGTTTAAACATTTCCCGTTTTATTTGAATTCCCGAATTCAGTTCAAACTTTAGAACCTCATAACTTTTGCTAGGAAGCTCCAAATTTAGTGATTCAAATTGGGTTGGATTCATATTGAAGAACAATATCCAAATATGCAACCCAATTTGTATGAAAATCAGTATTCAATTCTGGAAAATTCTTTAAATCTTTTCAGCAAAAGAATTTTATAAGGAGTTTGGTTCATCCAAAAATCCCCAAATGTTGCCAGAATATTCTTTAGGATATTAGTGAAATCCTGTGAAAGTTTTAGCTCATTTGGATTTGACTTAGTCAGGACAATTCTGATTTCAATTTTCTGTGTTCAAATGAATACAGAAACAATTTCAGAGAATTTTTGAAACTTGGAAATTTAGTTATGGGCAGTTCTTAGCTCCAAAAATCCTAGGAAAATTCGTGCATACTCTCTGAGCTATGTTTCAAATTATAGTTCACTTGAATTTGCATGAAAGTAGAAATTTATTCAGAATTAATTCCTTTTTGTCTAAATGCTTAGGGAATTGTTCTGAGTGATCTACTCAGTGAAAAATTCTAAATTTTGGTCCATATTGCTTTCTTGTGACAAGGAACTCACAAGAAAATTTTCAGCTCCATTGGAGCCCTGGATCAGTACTGTTCTGTTCAACCCCATTAGGTGATCAACACACAAGTGATGAAACACACTTATCACTTGATCATAGTGCTTAAACACAAACCCAAACCACTAGCACCAGTTTCATCTTAAATTCTTAAACAGAGTTCCAGTTTGAAACTTGTCTTTAGATCTTGTTAGCAAAAGTTTTACAATTAAACATATATGCATATTCATAACGTGTAGTGATTAAACGTGGAAAAGTGGAGGAAAAGTGAAGCTTGGATCAAGAAGCAAGAAGGCAGTGATTAAGCTTCAAGTCATCAGCAACTAACTTCATAATTATCTGACTTGAGTCACCTGCAAAACCAAGGCAAGCTCCGGTTTGCATTTAAGTTATTTATAAAGTTTTTACTTTGTTCACAATTATGGTTTAGAGTTTGTATGTGCATTAGGTCAAAGATGCTTTATACTCCAAATGCATGACCAAATGAACCCTGGAGTCAAGGGTAGAGTATAGTTTCCCACTCTAGAAGGTTGCCGTGCTAAATAGGTTATGATATTCGGTAGAAGACGAGTAGTTGGAATCTACTCGCGAGCTATAGTTTAGGATTACATAAGTGTGGTTGGAAAAGAGTCAAACTAAAGTTTACATTTCTAAAGATGAGACCGGGCAGGAGGGTTAGGCAGGAACAAGACGAGGTCTTGGTCGAGTAGCTCTGCCTGTGTCGGTTAAGGACCGAAGCGTGTGCGGCCCTAGGAGCAAGTATTGAGTTGTGTACCGGATGCTTACTGCTATATGGGAACCAGGAAACCGATGTACCAGGTTCACTGGATTGTAGAGGCATACCACATCATCTCGTTAGACCTATGAGCCCGAGACGGCACGCTCGGTTCTACAGTCGAGTGTCCTGCGAAAGGTTGCCACCTACGACGTAATGAAGGAC
Organism: Neostapfia colusana; assembly: GCA_030760725.1. Lineage (NCBI taxonomy): Eukaryota > Viridiplantae > Streptophyta > Magnoliopsida > Poales > Poaceae > Neostapfia > Neostapfia colusana. The sequence continues at coordinate 107,055,930 of JASWHV010000003.1, forward strand.
GCCAGATTTGGGTCTTCAGAGGCGGGCGTCTGTGTCGAGTTATCCGGGTAGTGTTTGATTTGAATCACCGTCCCTCACGGTTATGAGTACCGCTTGCTCACTGTGCTGTGACGTAGTAATCAACTTGTGTGGAAACAGTTTGCAAAGTTTTCATTGCTGCTATGATTATTATAAATTGCATGAAAAACCTGTTTGAAGTAGAGATAGAGCAAACTAAAGTTATTTTCTACCTTGGGACAAGTAACATTGGAATGAAGTGTTTCTTGTTTGATTGTGGAGTTCCAATGTTGCTGGGCACAAGGTCACTACTATTATGGCTAAAATCTGAAAGTTAAGGATGAACTCGTAGGCGATTCTTTTTGCAACCTATATGTTTAGGTCTTAAGTTACTTTCATGTACAGTTGCATGTCTTAGGAGAGACAGTTAAGTCTTGCTGAGCCTTTGTGCTCACTCTTGCTATATGAGTGGTTTTGCAGGTTAACACGACGCTATAAAGAAGGTTGTCCGGTCAGACTCGGAAACTGCCGAGTCGGTAACACATGGAGAACCTAGCCGCTGCAATGTCTTCGTGTTGCTAGCGAGAGGAGTCCGCGGGCTGGACCTCTTCTTGGGTGCTCACTAGTTATTCGACGTGAGCTGTTTATAGACTTCCGCTGTAGCTATTTCATGTAAATTATTTACAAAGAACATTTGTAAGATTCTGCTTTTGATTTACGTAATACAGTTTTCCTTATATGTATGCTGTTGGGTGCCTCATAACACGGCACCACCCAATGTGATTTCTTGGCGAGGTGCCCCGTCCCCATGACTGAACGGGCGACAATTGGGGTCCCGTCATTAACCTAGGATTTGAGGGAGTACATGGAGGCTTTGGATGCGGCGATAGAAATCAAGAGGGTACAGACATCCTGTCGTAGCCTATGATCTGTTGGTAGCTAACACCCTCTTTAGGAAGAGGCAATCTCACCTAGTGACCTTCAGTAGTGCCCAACACTCTAGCTAGATTGACTTTGTCTTCACTAGGAGAAGGGATAGATGGGAGTGTCTAGATTGTAAGGTGATCCCCGGGGAGTTTGTTGTGACACAACATAAGCTTGTGGTAGTTGAATTTCACTTCCATACATGTTCTTTGCGGGACAAAGGTGTCAAAATCACAAGAACAAAGTGGTGGAAGTTGAAAGGGGAATCACAAGAATCCTTTAAAAATAGGGTGATCGCAGAAGGACCCTGGGGAGAAAATGGAGATGCAGATAGTATGTGGGTGAAGATTGCAACTTGCATTAGGAAGGTAGCTAGTGAGGTGTTCAGTGTGACAAAGGGAAAGAAACTTGTAGATAAAGACACTTGGTGGTGGAATGAGGATGTACAAGAGGCATAATGATAGAAGCGCAAGCAACATGCTTAAGTACAAAAAGGCCAAGGAAAATGCAAGGCGGGCTGTGAGTAAGGCAAGAGGACAGACCTATGATGAGTTATAGGAGAGACTAGAGACAAAAGAAGGTGAAAAGGACATATACAAGGTAACAAGAATCCGCTAGAGAAAGATGAGAGATTTCAATCAAGTTAAATGCATCAAAGATGAGACTGACCACGTTCCAGTGAAGGATGAAGAGATTAAGAATAGATGGCGGGATTACTTAATGGGCTTTTCAATGATGGGAATGGGAGCACTATGGTTGAGTTGGATGACTCCTTTGATGACTCCAACAGGCGGTTCGTGCAGAGGATACAAGAGTTTGAGGTTAAGGAGGCCTTAAATAGGATGAAATGAGGAAAGGCCCTCAGTTCTGATGATGTACCTATTGAGGTGTGGAGATGCCTTGGGGATGTGGCAATAGTATGGCTCACAAAGCTATTCAACCACATTTTTCAGTCAAACAAGATGTCTGAAGAATGGAGGAAAAGTATATTAGTATCTATCTTCAAAAATAAAGGAGATATTCAAAGTTGTGCTAATTATCAAGGGATTAAGCATGAAGCTTTGGGAGAGAGTGATTGAACACCGCCTGAGGAAAGTGACCAATGTCACTAAAAACCAGTTTGGTTTTATTCCTGGGAGGTCTACAATGGAGGCGATTTTCTTGGTTCGCAGCTTATGGACAGATATAGGGAGCAGAAGAAGGACATGCATATGGTATTCATTGACTTGGAGAAGGCGTGCGACAAGATACCAAGGTCAGTCATGTGGTGGTCACTAGAGAAACATAAAGTGCCAACAAAGTACATTACCCTTATCAAGGATATGTATAATATTGTTAGGACAAGTGTGCACGTAAGTGATAGTGAGACTGATGCATTTCTTATCACGGTAGGACTACATCAAGGATCATCTTTGAGCCCATACATCTTTTCATTGGTGATGGATGAGGTGTCGAAGTATATACAGGGGGATATCCCTTGGTGCATGCTCTTTGCCAATGATGAGTGCTGGTAGATGAAACTAGGGATGGTGTTGATAAGAAATTAGAGTTATGGAGACAAATCTTAGAGTCCAAGGGGTTTAGACTTAGTAGGACCAAGACCGAGTATATGAGGTGTGACTTTAGTGGTGTTGTTCATGAAGAGGGAAATGTTAGTCTACAAGGACAAATAGTACCTAGAAGGGATTCTTTCCGATACTTAGGATCAATGTTACAAAGCAATGGCGATATTGATGAGGATGTTTGCCACATGATCAAGGTAGGGTTGATGAAATGGCGACAAGCCTCTGGAATTCTATGTGATAGGAAGGTCCCACAAAAGCTAAAAGGGAAGTTCTATAGGATACTGATCATACACGCGATGCTTTATGGGGCGGAATGTTGGCCAACTTAATGGCAACATGTCCAACAAATGAGTGACGCAGAGATGCGCATGCTACGGTGGATGTGCGGGCACACGAGAAGAGACCTAATAAGGAATAAGGCGATTCGTGATAGGGTAGGGGTGGCACCGATTGAAGAGAAGTTAGTCCAACATCGACTTAGGTGGTTTGGACATATCTAGCGGAGACCTCCAGAAGCACCGGTTAACAGTGGGAGTTTAAGAGGTAGGGAAAATACTAGGAGGGATACAAGACGACCAAGGTTGACCTGGGAGGAGGCGGTAAAATGAGATTTGGGAGATTGAAATGTATCCAGAGACTTAGCTCATGATAGGACCACATGGAAAGTAGAAATTCATGTGCCAGAATCTTAGTTTTGTTTTCTTCCTTTTTTTCCTTGTTGTTCTTATATCTATTCCTCTCTTTTACTTCATTGATATTGGGTTTCATGTCTAGCCGACCCCAACATGATTGGGATAAAGGCTTGGTTGTTGTTGTTGTTGTTGTATTTCCTTTATGGAAAATTATTAAATTTGGCTGGGATGTTCATTTGATTATCCTTGAATCACATGAAAATTTTCAGATTCATCCGAGTTCATTTAGTCCCCCTGATGGTGTGATTAAGTGAACTGTCCTGAGAAAATAGGAAAAATGTTCAGAAACATTTTCAGAATTTTTCTCAATCTTGATTAGCTAATAAATTTCTCTAGGGTTATCCAAATTATATGAAACCAACTCCATTAGAAGAATCTCGAACTCTAGTTTCCAGAAAGTAATGGCTTGCTCCATGAAAATCCCTAGAAATCCATAGAAGCTCTAGTAATGTCCAAATAGACATTTATTCGTGCAGGACTCAAATGAGCTTTGTTTCATAGGAAATTTGGCCAAGTCTCTAGTTAGGTTCTCACCAAACCACAGTAAAAATTTTAGAGCAAAAAGAGATGTCTAGCTAGAGTTATGGTCGTTATAGTTGTCAACTCAACATAATTGCATTAAATTGACACATATTGTCAATTTGATTACGTGTAGTCGCTGAAAGCGAGGAAACCCCGGAGATCTTGGACTTCATACCTCCAGAGGAGACTCTAACAACTAACCAACATCATCAAGGCAAGCCCCGGTTTGCATTTAGTAAATTTTATCAAGTTTTGCTTTATATCCACTTAAATTGAGGTATGTATGTGCATTAGGTGTAGGATGGTTGAAACCCTAATTGCATAACCAGATTATCCTAAATATAGTGAGGGTAGTGTATAAGTCCTCAAGTAGAATATGCTGTGCTTAATGTTTTATAGGTTTCGGTACAAGTCGAGTAGTTGGAATCTTCTCGCGAGTAGAGGATTTGCCACATACAGAATTGGTTCCAGATGTGAGATAACTTTAGTAAGAAAAATAAGACCAGGCAGGGGCGTAGGACGCAGCAAGAGGAAGTCTTGTGCGCATAGCCCTGCCCGTGCCGATTGAGGACCGATACGTGTGTGGCCCCGCTGAACAAGTTTGAATGTACCGAAGGTATATAGTATATATGGGGTCTGATAAACTGATGTAACCTATACCTCCAGGCGTCGAGGCAGAACGCACCGATTTATAGGTGTAGGTTGAGAGCAGATAGGTGTAAATCCACTAATGGGCATAGAAAGATGCTCCGTGTAGGGAACCTCCTGCCTGTTTCGGTGCGACCGGTTCGATGTTTGGGCTGTTTGGTGAAAGGTTGTCCTGTACGACATCAGTTGAGCGTGCCGTGCAGCTCCGAGGATGGGCGTATGTGACGTGCTATTCGGGTATCCCTGCAGGTGTATATTGAGTTGATTCACCGTCCCTCACGGTTATGATTACCGCTTGTTCACTGTGTCGTGACGTAGTAAATCTATGAAATGATTTTGATACATTACTGTAGTTATGAATAACTTGTATTGCTACATGTGTGCCACCAAATATTGCTCACTAAATTTCAGATTTGTGAACCATTAACTTGTGGCTAAAAGATGAATTAAGGATGAACTTTTAGGCGTGTCCTTTGCTGCAAATTGACATCATATTTTTGAGTATGACTCGCATATAGAGTTTCATGTGTAGGAGAGTCGGTTAAGACTTGCTGAGCCATCGTGCTCAAGGTTGCTGCTATGAGTGTTTGCAGGTGAGGAGTACCCCACGGACGAATAAGGGTTCACCGGCGAGGGCTATCCTCCGTCAGGGACTATGGCTGTGTGGGAGCCATACACGCTGCAGGTGAAGCTGAGTGTAGCTAGTGTGGGTTGTCAGTGGGGCTGGACAACCAACTTTTGCTAGTTAGGAGTATGCGTGAGTTGTATAAATAATTTCCACTGCAGTAAACATTGTAAAGTAGATGTAAACCGAAGGTTTGTACTACTTTTGTACAAATTCAATAAGTTTAAATGTAATACTACGTTTTCCTTATCGTGTTTGCTTTCAGTTGTCGCATTGCACGGCATCACCCTATGTTATCCTGGATGGTATGGATTTCAGTCCGTCACACACAAGTTCAAGTCTTTAATTCTTTAAATTGCATTATAAAAGCTTATGCATATACATGTTGATAGTGCTCACGATGAAGGACTTTGATGGAGTCATCCCTTGAGGTGTGGATCAGTTGAGCAAATTCAGAAGGATCAAGGGATAGAAGATCACTAACTATTATTATATACTACTCCCCTGCAAAACAGGCAAGCTCCGGTTTGCATTTAACAGCTTTTAAGCTTTTACTTTGTATTCACTATGTTGTTTAGGAAACGAAATGTGCATTAGGTCTAGTTGCTTTGATACTCCTCTTGCATGACCAGAGAAACCTAAGGAGTATTGGATAGGTGTCTGTTCATTGTGTAGTAACTGCCATGCTTAATTAGGGTTCAGTAGAAGTCGAGTGGTTGGACGCTACATGCATGAACAGGAGAAAAAGGGGCATACGGGATTGGTTCAGAAATCTTTTAGCAAGTTGAAGTTGAGACCTGGCAGGTTGTAGGTGCAACAGGACATAGGGACCTGGGTGCGTTAGACCTCTCCATGTCGGTCAAGGACCGATCCGTGTGTGGCCCTGTTGAGCAAGTTTGAGTTGTGTACCAGACTCATGCTGGCTATATGGGACCCAGTAAACCGATGTACCTCGGGAAGCATGCGTTGGGACTTTTCCGGTCGCCTCAGGCGGACAGCCGGTGTGCAGTATGTGGGTAATTCTCTCATGACATCTCATGTCGGTAGGTGCACCATGAGGTGAGGCTACTGTACGGGGCAATCGGATCGATTTGACGTAGGTGAAACTTGGGAAAGTCTGCCACGTACGAAGTCAGTGATGGTTGATGTAGGCAACATCGAGTACGGGCGTACGTGTCGTGTAGTCCGCGTGTTTTTTATTTGAATCACCGTCGCTCACGGTAGTGAGCATACTTGTTCTCACAGTCATGACGTAGTAAGAACTTGCATGAGATAAGAATTAATCATTGTGGATTGAAGTTGATACTAGTATTGTGTTGTTACCTATTATGAATAGGTTAGAGCAAACTCGATCCATTTCCACCGTGAGCAAGTTACATCGGTGGAAAGCATTTCTTCACTGATTGTGGACTCCCGATGTGAGGTGCCCAAGGTTACTCTTAATTTGCTGCTAATAATACCTGAAAGTATGGATTCACACTTAGGCGAGATCATTATGCCTATTGCTATCCCATGTTTACGTCATTACCTTCATGTAGAGTTTCATGCTTAGGATCGACAGTTAAGTCTTGCTGAGCTTATGGCTCACGGATTCTATACTAGTTGTTTTGTAGGTACTGACACTATGCTATGAATATGGTTTTCCGATGAGACTCGGAACCCTCCGAGTGGATACTCAGGAGCAACCATGCCACTGCAGTTTGTTATTCGTGTTGCTAGTAGAAACATCCGTGTGACATCCGGTTCCAAAAATGAACCAAGTGAATGCATATGTGTGCCCAGGATGTTCATCACACATACACATGTACTTCACAAACTGAAATTCAGAATATAATCACCTACAAATAATGTTTAAGTACTTTATTACATTGACTCATTGTTTCACTCATGAATATCTAAATTATTTTTGCAGCGGAAGACTCTAAACGACTGCGGAAAATGACTAAGACAGCAGGCTCCAACTTCAACTCCATAGGCATGTTGACGATAGTGCGCACGCCTAGTACTCCACCTTTCCCTCATAGTATTCCTCTCCTGTAGCTGATATATATGTGGGAATGCAAGGGTGAGTACATGTCGTACTCAGCAAGTGCTGGAAAAGTATGACATGTAGCTTTTAACAAGGTAGGGAATACAGAGGTTCATTGCAGCAAGCAAATTTTATTTCATAAACATGGTAAAAACAGCAACCATCTCTAGGTGAGTTAAATCCCATCATAACCAAGTAATTCATCAACATTCCATCATCATAATTCACCATTTATCAAGCCTCAACCAGACAATACTCTTTCTAAAGTTCATCTCATACTGATAAATACTCATGATCTACACATATTGATATAATCAAATTCAATCTCAAATTCATGACCACAACCAGTCCCAAAACCAATCCAAATGACTATACCTGAGTAAGCATCCCAAGTTTTGCCTCTAATCATGGAAGTTGGCCAGGATCTTGTAACCGGAAGCACGACTATCATGATAGTTTTACACTCTGTAGAGGTGGCACCACTTTACCCACAAGTTTTTTATTTCGTTCCCCGTAGGCGACTAGAGAGAATCTCCATTCTGCCACTACACAACCATCGGTGTATGGCCAAGAGATCACAAAATAGCCTTTACAAAGGGGCTACTAGGATGTACGGACCCACTGAGGATTTGCTAGCAGGCTCGAATCTCCATTCTCCCACCCACGGGCCCCCTCGTGTACCATGCAGTTCCCAGGGTAGTCCTCCTTGACTCCCATTGCCCGTTCCATCCAATGGTCCATAACAAGCTAGCAACACACCTAATTAGTCAGCTAAGCTGCACCCATATTTGGCCTTGTGGTGGCACTGTTTTCCTGGCATGTGCTCGCATGAACCGGTCCTTAGATCTATAGCAAGCAAACAACCATCTCATTCAGCGACATCCATGAACCAAGCTCACCTAGATCTCCCCGATTCCATGCTCACTAACATCATCAAGTTCTCATCATCTTTAATCTCATGAGTGCAGTAACTAAACATGTTTTATTTCAGCTTCCCGTATCCCGTAATTCGAGCGAATCAAAAAAGAAAAACGACCATACCCAACTCATCAATTATCCCGGCGACAAGGATGGCTAACAAAACTTGTACGCTCTTATAAAAGGGTGTCCCATAAAGTTGACACAAGAATACAAGTTTTCGCAAGCAAAACAGTTTCAAAAACATGTGATCAATATGGTCAAGGGGCACTTGCCTTGCTCCCGTGGTTCGTGTTGCTCAAGCGTCTCGAAGTATTGGTGCTGTAGTTCCTTGTAGACGGCCTCTTGAGTGTGTCCTTCTACTCACGACCACACACATACAAAATTTACAGCAATCAATTATCATGCACAAACTTTACTCAAGATGCAATGAGGTGGATAAATGCAATTCCTATGGTGGTGTTTATAAAAATCAGTTTGCACGTGTTCTTGCATGTTATAGTAGGCTTCCACAGGGTTTTATGATGAAGAAGGCTGCTGGGATCAAGTGTGTACGTGGTTATGATCTTGGCACAGTTTGTAGATCAATTTCACTGTCAAAACCTGACCAAAACATGGTATGTCCACACGCAGAAATTTCTGGTCGCAGGGGATGGAGAAAACGGATGCATAGAAACAGCAGCGATGTGGTAAGAGGGGTAACAAAAACCTACCTCACTTCTTCCTCCTCTCTTCCTTGCGGCAGGGCTTCTCCTTGCAGTGGCATGTGACGCCCGGTCCCATAAAACACGGAACCCAGCTAATGCATATGTGTGCCCAGGATGTTCATCACACATACACATGTAATCCACAAACTGAATCCAGAATATAACCACGAATAATAGGGTTTAAGTACTTTATTACATCAATCTCTAACTTATTCTTGCAGCGGAAGTCTCAAACTTATTCTAGCAGCGGAAGGCTCTAAACGATAGCGGAAACAAACTAAGCACGGCAGCGTCTCCATCTTCAACTCCATCCCCACAGGCAAGTTGACGGTAGTTCGCACGCCTAATAATCCAAATGGTCTTCGAAGTACTCTTCTCCTGTTACTGATGTTTGTGTGATAATGCAAGGGTGAGTACATGGCGTACTCAGCAAGTGCGGGAAAAGTATGACATGTAGCTTACAACAAGGTAGGAATTAAAAGGCTCATTTGCAGAAAGCAAATTTTATTTCATAAAGCATGACAAAAACAGCAACTATCTTTAAGTGAATTTAATCCCAACATATATCCAGTTAAAACATCAACATACCCCCTTCATAATTCACCACTTTTCATGTCTCAACCATAAATCCTTCTCAACTTTTTCTCATGCTCATAATCACCATCTCATGTTCATATCCATCTCATAACCATATAACCGAACCAAAACTCATTGTCATGACTTAACAGTCCCGAAACCATTCTCATTACCAAGACCAAACCATAACCATACCAATAACCATACCAATAACCATCCATCCCAAACAATCCCATCTAATCATGTGAGTTGGCCAGGTGCTTGTGACCGTAAGCACGGCTATCATGATAGTTTTACACTCTTAAGAGGTGGCACCACTTTACCCACAAGTTTGTGATTTTGTCACCCGTCGGCGGCTGCAGAACCTCCATTATACCAGTACACAACCGTCGGTGTATGGTCAAGAGATCACAAAATAGCCTTTACAAAGGGGCTACTAGATGTATGGACTCACTAAGGTTTCACCAGTAGGCTCGAATCACCATTCTCCCACCTACGGGCCCCCTCTTGTGCCGTGCAGTTCCCACGACAGTCCTCTCTTGACTCCCATTCCCCGTACCTTCCACGGTCCATAACAATCTAGTAACTTACCTAATTAGTCATCTAAGCCGCACCCATATTTGGCCTTGTGGTGGCACTGTTTTCCTGGTATGTGCTGGCATGAACCGGTCCTAGATCTACGGCAAGTAAATCACCATCTCATTCTACCACATCCATGAACCAAGCATGCCTAGATCTCCCCCGATTCATGTTCATTATCAGCATCAAGTTCTTATTATCATTGTTCATATGAGTGCAGTAGCTAGACACATTCTATCTCGCTTCCCATATCCCGTGGACTCAGCGAAGCAAAAAGCAAAAACGACCATACCCGACTCATCAACTTTCCCGGCGACAAGGGTGGTTAACAAAACTAGTAAACTCCAATGAAAGGGTGTCCCATCAAGTTGACTCAAGCGCACACATTTTCATAAACAAAACAGTTCCAAAAACATGGGATCAATATGGTCAAGGGGCACTTGCCTTGTTCCTGTGGCTTTTGTTGCTCACGTGTCTCGAATTCTTGGTGCTGTAGTCCTTCGTAGATAGCTCCATGAGCTTGTCCTTCTACTCACGACCACGCCTATACAAAATTTATAGCAATCAAACATCATGCACAAACTTTACTCAAGGTGCAATGGTGTAGATGCATGCTAATCCTATGACGCAGTTTCATTAATACCAGTTTGCACGTGTTCTTGCATGTTTTAATCACTTTGCATGGGGTTTTACGATGAACAAAGGTGTAGAGATCAAGTGTGGACGTGGTGATGATCTTGACTCAATACCTAGATCAATTCCACCGTCAAAAACCGATCAACACGTGATCTGTCCACACGAAAAAGCTTCTGTTCGAAGAAACAGATGTGTAGAAACCGTGATGATGTCGTAAGGTGGTAACGTAGACCTACCTCGGCCTTCCTCCTTGCAATGGCAACAGGACAGATTGTCGGCTCTCTTCTGGTGATGGCGAGCGTGACGGGGCTCGTCGGCGGTCTCACCGGTGGCTGAACTCCGGTGAAGGGGGTTAACTCGACGAGTTGGGAGCTAGGACCTCCAAGTCGTCGACTCGGGAGGGGAAAATAGATGCGTGGTTGCGGCCAGGGGGTTTTGGGTTCTATTTATAAGAGGAAAAGAAGAGTCCTACTCTGATTGGATTTCAAATAAGAGTCCTATTCAACTTGTTTTTGGATCTTAACAACTTATCTTCAATTGATTTGGTGCGGTAGCAACATGGAATTCGTGTCGGTTTCCTCAGTACCGGGTATTCCCGCGCGTACAGGAGAAAAACCGCTTAAGAATCTCGTCCTTCCTCAGGGATAAGCTCCGGAGGCTCCACGTTTCCAGCGGGGGCCTGGCCTTCCTTTTCCGCACAGACAAGCTACGGGTGCGTCGCGTGTCTGGTGGGCGGGACCTCCCTCTCCCTCAAAGGTGAGCTCCGCGTGCGCCACGTGTCTGGTGGATCGGGCCTCCCCTCTCTACAGAGGCGAGATCTGGGGGCGCCACGTGTCAGTTCTGGACCTCCCCTCTCCTCAGAGGCGAGCTCCGAGAGTGCCACGTGTCATTTCCGGACCTCCCCTCTCCTCAGAGGCGAGCTTCGAGAGTGCCACGTGTCCAGCAGCAGCGGACTTCCTTTCTCCTCAGAGACGAGCTCCGAGGTCGACACGTGTCCAACAGCGTCGGACCTCCCTTCTTCTCGGAGGTGAGCTCCGAGGACGACCGTGTTCCGTAGTGTCGGACCTCCCTTCTCCTCGGAGGTGAGCTCCAAGGATGAAATGTGTCCCGTAGTGTCGGACCTCCCTACTTCTCGGAGGTGAGCTCCGAGGATGACATGTGTCCAGCAGGACCGGACCTCTCGGAGGCGAGCTCCTAAGGTGACACGTGCCCAGCAGAACTGGACCTCTCTCCCTCCGCGGGGGTGAGCTCCGAGAGTGACACGTGTCCCGAGGGGTTGAGCCTTGCTTCTCCGCAGAGAATAGCTCCGAAGGCGACACGTGTCTTGCGGGGCTGGACCTCGCTTTTCTGCAGCGACAAGCCCCGGAGGCAACACGTGTCCAGCGGGCCGGACCTCGCCCCCTTCCATAGAGGCGAGCTCCTAGCCTGCAACATGGACAACGGTGGCGGACCTCACCCCCTCTGCAGGGATGAGCTCCGAAAGCGCCATGTGGCCAGCAGGCCGCGGGAAGTGTCGACGGCGCTCCTCAGCGAACTGGAATTGGCTCTTTTCAGCAATCTTACTCCCATACCCCACCATTTTGATGATTATTCCTCCCGTTCTAATTCTTTTAAAATGTTTCTCTACATGAATTATGTATGCATGCATGGATACAAAATTGAGGGTGTCACAAACCTACCCCCTTAAACTGAATCTCGCCCTCTAGATCCGATAGAGTAGAGAATAGATGAGGGAATTCCGCCTTGATGTCCTCCTCACGTTCCCATGTAGCTTCGGCTTCCGTATGGCTCCATCGTAACTTACACCAACGGATCACTTTATTCCGTGTGACCCTTTTCCTTCACGTCCAAAATTTAGACAGGGTGCTCCACATAGGTCAGATCCTCTTGAAGCTCGAGATCATCCATCAGTACTTATTCTTATGGTACTCTCAAGCACTTCTTGAGCTGGGATACGTGAAACACGTCATGCACGTCGGAGAGGTGCGTTGGGAGCTCTAGTTGATAGGCTACCTCTCCTCGTTGCCCAAAATCTTAAATGGTCCGATGTAGCGAGGTGCTAACTTGCCTTTTACGTTGAAACATCGTTGGCCTCGGATAGGCGATACCTTAATGTACACAAATCTCCTACTTCAAAAGTCAACTTTCTTCGCCTGTTGTCCGCATAACCTTTTTGTCGTGACTGAGAGGCCTTCAAGTTCTCCCGTATCGTTTGGACTTGCTTCTCAGCTTCTTGCAGCACTTCGGGTCCAAACACTTGGTTCTTTCCGGTCTCATTCCAGAACAGCGGCGTTCTACACCGTCTACCGTACAATGCTTTGAAAGGTGACATCTTCAAGCTTGCTTGATATCTGTTATTGTATGAGAACTCAGCATACGGCAAGCTCCTGTCCCAACTACACCCATGTTTCAAGGCTCAGGCTCCCAACATGTCCTCCAAAATTTGATTCGTCCCCTCAGTTTGCCCGTCGGTTTGCGGGTGATAAGCGGAGCTAAAATCCAGTCGTGTACCCATAGCCTTATGCAGCTTCTTCCAAAACCTAGAGGTAAATTGGGTACCCCGATCTGAAACTATCCTCTTCGGAACTCCATGACGGTACACGATTTGCTCCATTGTAACACCCCAAAATCCTGTTAAGAGGGGAATTTAAAAATTTTTGGACGTGTTGCATGTATTGCAAAAATTCAAATTCAAACTGGAATTCAAATTAAACTCAAAACAGAAAAGAAATAGAAAAAAAGAAAAAGGAAAACAGAAAAAAACCGGCCAGTGGGCCGAAACCCACCAGCCGGCCCACCGATCACGCGCCAGCCCGCAGCCGCGCGCGCCCCCTTCTTCCCACTGACATGCGGGGCCCGCCAGTCTTTCTTCTTCCTCGCGCTCGCGCCCGTGCTCGGCCGGACTCTCTCACCCCGAATCAAAACCGACCCGGATTCCTGTGTATCCCAGCCGAATTTCTTTCGTGGGCGACGCAAACTCGATCACAACTCCTCGCGCCAACTGCGCGGCGGCGGCGATCTCCGGCGACCTTCGCCGGAATTGAGTTCCCGGCCACCCCCCAGACCGAAACTCGCCGCCTGCCCCTTTACTGACCCCCTGGACTCGATGGTGGGGTCGCCGGCCGCCGGCGATGACCGGAAACCCGTGCGCACCGGTGACAGCACCTGCTAGGGTTCCGGTGAGGTCGGCCCCGCTCACCCGTGCACCAAATCGATCGGAAATCGGGTGGAGAGCATCAGTAGAGCATGGGGAACACGAACCAGGGCTGGGTGGAAGCTAGAAATACCGGCAACTATGCTCTCGACGGTGAGCCGAGGTGCTCAGTCATGGCGGCGGGGAAAACGGCCATATCATGGCCGATTCTCGATGGTTTTCTCTGATTCCAGTTTGAGCGTGGGCGCTATCGTGCGTAGAAGCTACTAGGTAACGAGCTTGTCTAACCCTCGCATATAGAGTACGAATTTCACCCGAAGGTGAGCTCGGTCCTTATGAACTGATCAAGAGTAAATTTGGAAATTCTCGGCAGAGGGTTGATCAATCGCCAAACGGCTGTCGGATACTCCATCTACATACAATCACGCACCTTTCTTGTGTAGAGAAGAGGACGTGACAACGGCTGTGTTGTGCTGTCCACGAGAGCCCAATCGGCGGTGATGCTCGGTCCGCGGGAGAAACGGTTTGGTATAGCTCGAGGACGCTTGATCACTGGCCAACACGGGGTCTAGGAGGTTGCTCACGATCTCCCGGTGCCGTTTTTCTGTGGAGGAGGCTGTGCTCGCGAGTGATCGGACTTGATCAAGCGTGAGCTCGAGCGGCGGCGGTTGCAGTGGAAGAACAGGCCGAGTACGTCGGTAGCTCGGGGAATGGGTGATGGAAGCACGCCGGGGAGGGGATAAAAAGCCCGGCAACTGGTCTCCGGCTTGGGGCACGCAGCAGGAGCTGGCGCCGGCAGCCACCCGGTGGCGCGCGCACGCTGCACCCGGGAACCGAGTGACCTGTGTTTCAGTCGGTTTGTTTTGAATTAGTGGCTGACATGTGGGTCCCACTTCCAATTTTAACCTCTGAAATTTACTCCTAATCACTGTTGTAAACAGTGAGCCCCATACTACCCCTGGTAATTCAAATTATTCACCCATGAGCCATTTGAATTGAGTAGAATTTAAAATGGGTTTGGTTTGAATGAATTTCAGCACAAGTTCAGTTTTGAATTCAAATAAAGTTTGAATTTGTCCCACTTAGCTCATGTCAAGATCAACTCCAAATGGAGTGAAAATTGGTGTGTGAGCTCACAAAAATGTGCTGAATAAGAATATGCCTCCCACTTTTGAATTCATGGGATAAAAACAGTTTGAATTTGAATATAGTTTCAAACTGCCCTCTTTCTAGCTATACCCAAAATGACCTCAAAAATGTTTTTAATTTGGGTGAAATTTGGCATGGACATCCTTAGCAATGTGTAGGAGTTTTCATATGTCCAGCCCACCTATATCACATGTGGGAAATACCACTTTTGCAATATGTGAGTTTGTTCTCTAATGAGCATGTTGATGGTGGTTACTTGCTCCTCATTTGTGTTCATCAACTTACCTCAAATGAGGTGTGTGTGTGTGGTGATGAACACTTCAATTATGTGTCAAAAACTGAGGCCCTTACAGAAAGTACAAATTTATTCCGAATTAATTCCTTTTTGCCTAAATGCTTAGGGAATTGTTCTGGGTGATCTACTTAGTGAAATATTCTGCATCTTGGTCCAGACGACTTTCTTGTGACAAGGAACTCACATGAAAATTTTCAGCTCCATTGGAGCTCTGGATCACCACTATCCTGTTCAACCTATTTAGATGAGTAGCAGACAAGTGGTGAAATGTAATTATCACTTGATCATGTTGCTTCACCCAAACCAAACCACTAGCCCCAGTGTCATTTTAAATTCTTAAACAGAGTTCCAGTTTTAAACTTGTCTATGGCACTTGTTAGCAAAGGTTTTATAATTAAACATGTATACATATTCATAACGTGTAGTGATTAAACGTGGATAGTGAAGAAGGAGAAGTTGAGCTTGGATCAAGGAGCAAGAAGGCAGGGATTGAGCTTCAAGTCATCAGCAACTAACATCACATTATCTGACTTTAGTCACCTGCAAAACCAAGGCAAGCCCCGGTTTGCACTTAAGTTGTTTTTAAAGTTTTTCCTTTGTTCACTACTATGGGTCAAAATTGGTATGTGCATTAGGTCAAGGATGTTTTATACCCCACTTGCATAACCAAAAATGAACCTTGGGGTCAAGGGTAGAAGGTGTCATCGCTGTAGAAGAAGGCCATGCTAAATAGGCTAGGACATCCGGTAGAAGACGAGTAGTTGGAATCTACTCGCGAGCTATAGTTCAGGATCACATAAGTGTGGTTGGAAAGATAGGCAAACTAAAGTTTACATTTCGAAACATGAGACCAGACAGGAGGGTTAGGTAGCGACAAGATGAGGTCTTGGTCGAGTAACTCTGCCTGTGTCGGTTAAGGACCGAAGCGTGTGCGGCCCTGGGAGCAAGTATTGAGTTGTGTACTGGATGCTTACTGAAATATGGGAACCAGGAAACCAATGTACCAGGTTCACTGGATTGTAGAGGCATACCACATCGTCTCGTTAGACCTATGAGCCCGAGACGGCGCGACCGGTTCTACAGTCTAGTGTCTTGAGAAAGGTTGCCACATACGACGTAATGAAGGACGCCAGATTTGGGTCTTCAGAGGCGGGCGTATGTGTCGAGTTATCCGGGTAGTGTTTGATTCGAATCACCGTCCCTCGCGGTTATGAGTACCGCTTGCTCACTGCGCTGTGACGTAGTAATCAAGTTGTGTGGAAATCGTTTGCAAAGTTTTAAATGCTGTTATGATCACTGTAAATTGCATGAAAACCCTGTTTGAAGTAGAGATAGAGCAAACTAAAGTTATTTTCCACCTTGGGGCAAGTAACATTGGAATGAAGCGTTTCTTGTTTGATTGTGGAGTTCCAATGTTGCTGGCGCAAGGTCCCTACTATTATGGCTAAAATCTGAAAGTTAAGGATGAACTCGTAGGCGAGTCTTTTTGCAAATTACAGGATTAGGTCTTGAGTTACCCTCATGTAGAGTTGCATTCTTTAGGAGAGACGGTTAAGTCTTGCTGAGCCTTTGTGCTCACTCTTGCTATATAAGTGGTTTTGCAGGTAAACCTCGACGCTATAAAGAAGTATGTCCGATGAAACTCGGGAACTTCCGAGTCATGTCACACTTGGAGAACCTAGCCGTTGCCATGTCTTCATGTTGCTAGCGAGAGGAGTCCGCGGGCTGGACCTCTTCTCGAGTGCTTCTTAGATATTCGACGTGAGCTGTTTATAGACTTCCGCTGTAGTTATTTTATGTAAATTATTTACAAAGAACAATTGTAAGCTTTCACTTTTGATTTATGTAATACAGTGTTCCTTATTTATGTGCTGTTGGGTGCCGCATAACACGGCACCACCCAATGCGATCCCCGGGCGAGGTGCCCCGTCCCCGTGACGTGAACCGGGATGGCGAGCCCCGTCAGTGTGGTATCAGAGCCGCATTGGTAATGGCGCACGGAATAAGGATGGTATTACAACAAAATTTAGGATAAGGTGAGGAAACGGTATTAGGCTCACATAAGGATTATAGTAGTATAGTTACTTAAAATGGCATGAATAACATACTTGTTATAATTCTGAATTTTGTTTATGTAACGACGCACCTACGCTCAGGTAAACATGGTAAGGAACGCAACCGAAAGCGGTTCAATTTCGGTTAGCTCCCCTGACGAGGAAAGTGGTTCAGGGATAGGTCTCACAGCTTGGTGTGAGACGTTAATATGAAACTCTTGGACTCTTCATGTTCCTGAGTTCATATGAAACGCTGATCCCTAGCGTGCATTAGGCAAGTAAGTGGAGACCCCATCGTGTGGTCAGTAACGCGATAGTGTGTTCGTCTGGAAATAGACCAGGAGGACATACGGAGCGCTTGCCATCGGCGTGCCCTGCAGGGCAGTAGGTGGTATCCGTTGGGTTGATAACATTCCCAACCGTGACGACCCGTTCATGATATACTCGGGTTCCCCGTCGTGCGGTGTTGAAACACGATCACGTACCTTGAGACATGGCTTAACTCAAGGACGGCCGTATGGCAATGATACGGGCGTTTGTATTTACTTTCAATTATGGAACTGCCTGAAATGAGAAAAACTTTGAGTGCACCACTATTGAGTGTTTTTCTGCAGGTACCAACCACGTACATATCCCGTGCAGTACACGTGTGCGAGAGACCATCTTAGTGCCACTGATAATACATATATGCCGGTGTAATCCGGTTAGGGTTTTTCTTTTGGTGAGGCAATGTAGTACCGACATGTTTCTTACGGTGCATCGACACCGTACTACACTTAATAACCTCTTCCCTATGAAGAAATGAATCATGAACTAACTTTCAACTAAAAATGGAAGTTTGAAACCAGTATTAGTTACTAAACTCTTATTTTGAGCTAAGATTCAAATGAGAGCATGACTAGGCGTCCAAGTTTTCAAAAACAGAGTGCTCTGTTTCTGGCAGAAATTCTTTCTGGACTTTAACAGAGCATAACTCTGAGTAGCTTGAACCAATTAAGGTATATGATACGGTTCTGGAAAGATTTTCGAGTTCTATACAACTTCCTTGTAGACATCCAGAGCAAAATCACACATTAAGTTGGTGAAAAGTCCAGTTGAAGGCTAACTGTTCAGAACCAGGACAGTAGCAAAAACCTCTCTGGACCTTTCTGTTTTTAAGCCATAACTTCCGGTATAAAAATCCTTAAGGAGCCCATGATACACCGTTGGAAAGATACTGAAGTTTGCTACAGCTTTGGTATTGAACTCGAGTCAAGAATCTGTTGATAACTTGAGTAAAATTTGGAGTTTGTGTAAACTAGTCCCGCTGATTAGTTTAGCGTACTTAAGATTTGTTTAAACATGAATGTGGTTATGCTTTCATAAAGGTCATGACATGTTCATGTTTTACTTATCTTTACTTACTACTTAGATAGAATTTTGATTGACTCAAAAATTTTGTTTCGTGCAGTATGGTACGCGCACACTCTCAAATGGAGATTGGAGGTTCATGTCGAGGTGGGAATGACTCGACTTCATGACAAGAGTCATCGCCAACCGGATTGGCTGAAATTATGGAAAAGATGAATGAAACTCTCCAAAATCTAGTTCAGCAGGGAATAAATAGAGAAGCTCAGCATCACATGCCAACCCCGAGCACGTATCTGGATTTCTTGGTGACACAACCGCCGGTATTCTCCGAGGCGGCTGACCATTGTGAAGCAAATCACTGGTTACGTGTCATTGAGTCCATGTTCGGGTTGATCCAATGTGATGAATTCTCGAAGACTCTATATGCCGCTCAGAAGATCCATGGCTTTGCTGGAGCATGGTGGGCAGAATACCTTGCTGTCCAACCAGCAGGGCATCGTGTCACATGGGCAGAGTTCCAGGATACATTTTGTGCTCGTTTCATGCCTGCGGGCATAATGCAAACAAGTCTGGATGAATTCTGGAATCTAAAGCAAGGTGACAGGAGTGTTATTGGGTATGCGAAGGAATTCAATCGCTTATCTCAATATGTCCCTGACTATGTGAAATCACCATCCATGAGGGGTTATCATTTTTATCGAGGGCTGACTGCGAGGCTGTGATGTGAATTGGCTCAAGTTAGCCACGAGAACTTTGATGAGTTTGTTAGCTGTGCTATCACTCAGGAATATTATTCCAACCTCTACCTTAAAGAAAAGAGAGAGAGGGACTCATCACAGGATGAATGCAATCACCTACCTCAGAAGTATCAGTGGGTAATCCGTTCACCTTCCGGTCGAGAGGTTCCACAAGAGGTGCAGTCATTCTGGGAGTGTGACGATTCTTCTGCTTCCCAGAGGTTTTATTCACCTCCACCGCAGCAGCAACTTATTTCTCATGCACCTCAGTATCAACAAGGTGCACCCGAATGTTATTTCCCTCAAGAGATTGAAGATGATCAAGGTGATTTCTCCGCAGAACCGAGTGCTGTCCCACTACATATTGACAATGAACTCAACGTCAATGAAGCAACTGAACCGAGCCGCAACATTGTATCTGCGGGTCCAGTTCCAAAGAGTGATCTTGGACAGCAAAGAAAAGCCATGTCCAAAGTGGGAACAGTCAATTATGTGTCAGTCGATGATCTGCCAAAGGGAGGACCTGTTCTTGCCGGAAGGTTCACCTTAAATGACAAGCCGGTTGTCATTTTATTCGACTCTGGTGAAACACATAACTTCATTAGCAGGGCGACGGTGATCCGGGATCAGATCTCCACAACAATCACAAAAGGTTATTACCTTATTCATTCGCCAGGTGGAGACATGTCGACTAATCAAGTCATTTCTCGAGCACCACTTTGTTTGGGTGGAAAAATTTATCCTACCACCCTCATTATTCTCGAAGAACAAGGAATTAATGCCATATTGGGAATATCATGGTTGACCTTCCATAAGGCTGTTCTGGACATCGAGAACAGGAGTGTTCACTTGGACTCTCCCCTTCACGGGCATCAAACCTTGTATCTCGGCAAAGCGGTTTCCAAAGACCTGGAAGTATGTAATGCCGAGGCTTGCGAGATAGAAGACATTCCTGTAGTCCGTGAATATCCGGACGTGTTTCCCGAAGATCTTCCCGGCTTGCCACCTGAGCGCGAGGTGGAATTCAAAATAGAGTTGATACCGGGGACCACGCCGATCTCTCGGAGACCATACAAAATGGCTCCGAATGAACTAGCAGAACTGAAGGAGCAACTCAAGGATCTGATGGACAAGGGGTTTATTCGTCCAAGTTCATCACCATGGGGTTGCTCAGCTTTATTTGTGAAGAAGAAGGATGGGATGCTGAGGCTATGCGTCGATTATCGTCCTTTGAATGCTGTGACAATAAAGAACAAGTGTCCACTACCAAGAATTGATATTCTTTTCGATCAGCTAGTGGGTGCTAAAGTCTTCTCCAAGATGGACTTAAGGTCGGGATATCATCAAATCAAGATTCGAGCGGATGATGTCCCGAAAACAGCATTTTCAACAAGATATGGACTCTATGAGTATCTTGTCATGTCATTTGGGTTGACCAATGCTCCGGCTCACTTTATGTATCTTATGAACTCGGTGTTCATGCCGAAGCTAGATCAGTTCGTCGTGGTATTCATCGACGACATCTTGGTCTATTCCAAATCAGAAGAGGAACACGCTAAACATTTGCATATTGTGCTCCAACGACTGAGAGATCACAAGCTTTATGCAAAGTTTAGTAAATGTGAATTCTGGATCAACCAAGTGCCGTTTCTTGGACATATTATTTCTGCTGAAGGCATTGCTGTTGATCCAAGCAAGATTGAGCAAGTGCTGAAGTGGAAGTCTCCAACACCAGTCCATGAAGTTCCTAGCTTCTTGGGTTTGGCGGGATATTATCGGAGGTTCATCCCGAGCTTCTCAAAAATCTCCAAACTTATGACGGAGCTACTGAAAAAGGGCATCAAATATGATTGGAGCAAGCCATGTGAGGAAGCCTTTCAAGCGTTGGTGAAACACCTCACAACAGCCCCGGTTTTAGCTCAACCGGATACAACCAAGCCATTTGATGTTTCTTGTGATGCGTCTGGCATCGGGCTGGGTTGTGTACTCATTCAAGGAGGACGTGTGGTCGCATATGGATCATGGCAATTATGGAATCATGAGCAACATTATCCAACTCATGAGCTCAAGCTTGCTGCCATGGTATTAGCTTTGAAGATGCGCAGACATTACCTATTGGGAAATCTGGTTCATCTCTACACCGACCACAAAAGATTGAAGTACATATTCACTCAAAAAGAGCTGAATATGCGGCAGTGGCGATGGTTGGATCTGATCAAGGACTATGAGATTGAAATTCATTATCATCCGGGTAAGGCAAATGTGGTTGCCGATGCACTCAGCCGGAAATCTCATATTCATAACCTGACCATTACGCCGATTGAAGAGGAAAAACCAAGTCTCTACTTGGTTCCATATGTAGCTCTGCATAACCTAGCTCTCATACCCACGATAAGAGAGGAGGTTATGAAAACTCAAAAGCAAGACAAGGGCATGGCTCATATCAGAAGGAGGTTGAAGAACGGGGAGATGAAATGTTACCGGTTAGATGATGAAGACACCCTATGGTTCAAGGACCGGATAGTCGTACCCCGTGATATGAGGCTGCGGAAGAAAATTTTGGATGAGGCTCACTTATCCAAATTTTCTATTCATCCGGGCAGCAACAAGATTTACCAAGAATTGAAGACTAAATTTTGGTGGACCCGGATGAAGAGAGAGGTTGCTAAATACGTATCAGAACGTGATACGTGTCGGCGAGTTAAAGCCGACCACATGAAGAAAGCGGGAATCTTACAACCGTTAAGCGTTCCGGCATGGAAGTGGGAGGATATTAGTATGGACTTCATTGTTGGACTACCTCTCACGGCTAATAAGAATGATTCGATTTGGGTAATCGTGGATCGGTTAACCAAATCAGCACGCTTCATTCCGGAGCGTACCAAATACAACGCCAAAAAGTATGCGGAGTTGTACATAGCACGGATCTTTTGCTTGTATGGAGTTCCCCGTACCATTGTTTCCGACAGAGGATCGCTGTTCGTGTCCCGCTTCTGGGAACAGCTACACGCATCCTTGGGAACTAAATTGATTCAAAGCTCCGCGTATCACCCTCAAACCGATGGGCAAACTGAGAGGGTGAATCAAATCCTTGAAGATATGCTAAAGGCGTGTGCCATCCACCATGGTAAGAGCTGGGATGATCACTTACCGTTGGTGGAGTTCTCGTATAACAACGGTTATCAAACAAGCATAAAAATGGCACCTTATGAAGCTCTCTACGGCCGGAAGTGCCGCACACCGTTGAACTGGTGTGAATCCGGCGAGAGGGTAATTTACGGGATTGATCTCGTAAATGAAGCAGAAGAGCGGGTAAGGCTTATTCAAGCAAATCTTAAAGCCGCTCAATCCAGGCAAAAGAGCTATGCGGATAAGAGACGTCGTCCTCTAAACTTTCAAGTTGGAGACCACGTATACCTCCGCGTATCTCCTAAGAAGGGCATTCACCGATTCAGAGTGAAAGGAAAATTAGCTCCACGTTTTATCGGTCCCTTCGTCGTCATTGAAAGGTGTGGACCCGTGGCATACCGTTTGGAACTACCGGCAGCTTTAGCCGGAGTTCATAACGTCTTCCACATATCTCAGTTGCGGAAGTGTTTGAAAGTTCCAATGTTGATTCTCACGGAGGGCATAGCAGATTTGAAGCCGGACCTCACATATGTTGAGCATCCAACCCGGATCATTGATGAAAAGACTCGCGAGACCAGGAACCTGTAACACCCCAAAACCTGCTAAAGAGGGGAATTTAAAAATTTTTGGACGTAATGCATGTGGTGAAGCAATTCAAATTCAAACTGGAATTCAAATTTAAATCAAAACATAAAAAGAAAAAAGAAACGGCCAGTGGGCCGAAACCCATCCCAACCGCCACCGCTACTCCCGCGCCCGATCGCACCCGCCGCTCCCGAAACCCGCGCTCGCACACCCCGATCTTTGGTCCCGGGCACTCCAGCGTGATCTCAACCGACCCCGCCGCCTTCCCTCGCCATTTAAACACCAAAAATCCGCCCCTTCCTCCCATATCGGTCACAACAGACGTAAGGTGAGAACCGCCGCCGCTGCTGCCCTTTTTCCGGCTTTCTCTTCCGTTCTTCCCCACGCTAACGTGCTTGAAGTGCTTGACCGCCTCCAGAGAAGCTCATCGCCGAAGAAAATCCGAGGAGGATCGACCCCATTGCTCTCCCACTGAAGATCGCCTTCGGTCGCCGCTCCTCGCCGCCGTTGAGCCCTCCCAACCCCTTCGGATCCAAGAAAACCGCACTGGTGAGCTCTCCTGTCTTCCCTCTGCCGTTTGCTACCAAAAAGGGCGGGTGTAAGCGTCTGTAGATGAAGATCCGCGACCTCACCGGCAAGATCGCACCGCTGCCGCTGCGCGCCGCCGCGCGCGCGGGCGAACTCCGGCCAGGAGCGACGTGGCCTCTTGTGGCCCGTCTATTTTAAATCGTGTGGCGCATAATAGGAACCCGGCGTACCCCTTCGCAATCTAATCGTGACCCTCCATTTAAAATCGGACGGTCCACGTTAACCCCACATTATAAAGGCTGGAAATCTTGCGCGCTACCCCCTGGACTTGTTAGAAAAGAATAGCTAGCCCCTGAAACCTTCTTATCTAGCCCCTGGACTTTCAGAAATTCATGTAAATTCATTTAAAAATCAGTTTTAGCCCCTGGACTTAATAAAAATTAGGAAAACCTCTCTGTTTTGTGTAAGTAGGCCCCTGAAAATTTAGGAAATAGTAAATTAGAACCTGCGGTAGGGGGGATTTGCACTTCAGACCCTATAGGATATTAAATTCAGAAATTTGAACATATGATTAGGAGCTAAATTCAAATGGTGATGCAAACACATGTGCAAGTACAAATTTAAATTTTCCTAGCACTTGGAAAACCTTTAGAATGAGTTAAAAACTGATTTTAGGCTGAAATGAGATTTGACTAAGTGCTGCCTACTTTTATTATTTCTGGAAATACATTTTTAGGCTAGGAAATAATTCTGAAAATGTGTAAAACAAATTTAATTTCATCCCCACCAGAGGGGAAGTTCAAAAATATATTATTGAACATTTTAGATCAGAACCTATTCTGTTTAGGTGATATGCCTCACTATTTTAATATTAAAGTTCACTTTTAGGCATAGAAAATAAATCTGAAAATATAGTAAAATAGGTATGCATAAGTAGAAAATGTTAAATGAGGTCTCCAAATCAAAAAACTTCAAATTAAGATTTTGTAGCAGATCTGAAAACCTATTTGGAGTAGGAAATTATCTTTCATTGCAAATTTTGCGGCTAAGAAGTGTAGCATCCAATGTAGAAAAGTTGTTCGAATTGGAAATTCATATATAGTGTGCAAATAGAAATCTGAATACAAAAGTTAGAAATAATATATATATGTTTAAAAGTGCATGTACGCCTAAAACCAACACATCTAGGGTAACCACAACACTTAGAAATGTGAATGACTTCCATATGTATGTATGTGTGGTTTGCATGAGTGAAAGTGTGGACTATGGCTAATGTATTGTTGTTTTCTTTTGCTATGTGTATTGGCATGAGTAGAACCAGCCCCAGAGCAGGTTCTCACCTTTCAAGACCAAGACTTTCCATTCTCAGAGCAGCAGGAAGAAGGCAAGTGTCCTTGACCATTTTGATCCTATACTAGGATGTGTAGTTAGAATTTAATTAATTGCATTGTCAATTTGGAATATGGTACCCAAGCTAGGAGGTTTCCCTAGATTTTCATTATCTTACTTCCTTGTAGCCTGGGTTGGGATTTATTTTACTATGTCATTCATTCATATTACTTATGCTTAGCCATGCTTAGAATGGGATAAGTGGGATATGAGATCATCAACTTGTTTACCTTACTCTTGAATGAGATATTATGAGTTATGTAGAGGTAGGGATCGAGGCAAGTTGGATGATTTGGTTGGTGTTGTGTGCACGAGACTCGGGTTTGTGTTTAGTGCTTGCCTGGATCCTAAGGACCGGTTCATGGAGCATGAAACCTGGCTTTACCGTGCCAACCACATGCTGAGATGGGGCAGCTTGGCCAATTAATTAGGTGTATCCCTGGCGTAGTATGGGTGTTTTGGATGGTGCGGGGAATAGGTGTCAGCTGGACTACCATATGAACCGCAAGGCTCAAGAGGGGGCCACTGCAGCGGGGTTGGAGCCTCTTGTATGCTGTTAGGGGTGAAACCTCAGTGGGCCCACGCTCGTCAGAAATCCCTTTGTAAAGGCCTCGTAGTGATCTCCTGGCTACACACCTGGGAAGTGTGAACGTGGTTCGCGGCCACTGGCATAATGGAGGTTCTTTTAGTCCACCCGGCACGGGGGATGAAATCACTACGTGTGGGTACAGTGGTGCAAACTCTGCAGAGTCAAAACTGTCATGACAGCCGTGATCACGGTCAAGAGCGGCTTGGAGTTATTCATGATTAGACGATGAGGAATTGGGAGGTTGTGGATGTTAAGCGGGGATCTTAACATTGGAAATGATGTTATGGTTACTTGATTTTGATGATGGATTGAGGGATTGGGACCATTTCACCTGTGTAGTAATGTAGGTGCTTAATAAGCTAAGGTGATAGGTATTAATTGCGTAGTGCTTTAACCATGAGTTCAACCTATCCTTGCTCTAGCCATGCACGACATTACTTTCCCACACTTGCTGAGTACCAACGGTACTCAAGCTTGCTTTTCTGTTAGTTTAAATTGCTGCTCAGGTCAAGGGGATTATGTGGGATTCAATGACCAAGACTTCGGACCCGAAGAAGGATTCTAGGTTCACGGAGTCCCCCCGGGGCAACGCCTGTGACAGAGCCCACAAGATTTATATTCCGCTGCTGTTTTATTTACATGTTATGAACATATTATTGTCCATCGAGACGTATGCTATGTAAGATTTATTTATATTCGAACACTTGGCTTGTAATATAATGATGCTTCACTATTTGTCGTCACACGTATGAGAAAATGATCCTGGCATACATGTGATACTCACTCGGTTGCTCTTTGGAGAAACCAGGTGTGACAGAAGTGGTATCAGAGCCAAGGTTGCCCATAGGAACGTGGACCTAGGTAGAAATGGACGTATTTAAGGACCCTATTTTTCTTAAAAACTATTTTACAAAGGTGTTGGTTGAAAGAGTTATTTAATGGGGTCACTTTATTCACCTTGTCCCAACTTTTATTCAAAATACAATCCTTATTTAATTCTTATCTAACTTGATTCTAAATGCTTTATGTTTTAGCTGGTTCGCATGACCCGCACCGCCCGCAAGTCCATCGGAGGGAGAGTTCCTATAGCTGCCCTTGCCTTGAGAGAGGAGAACCGTCCGGTGACTACCACTCCTACGGGTTGGCAGTAGAAGGCTTGTTGCGCCGTCTTCGGCGTATGCCCCACGCCGCCGGCAATGTTGGCAAGCTGATCATACACTACAGCTCCACCAGGACCCTCTGTGAGAAGCGTGAAGAATGGAGCTCAGAGATGAGGATTATCCATGAAAACCAGCGGCTCAAGATCCACCGCTCTCCA
This sequence comes from Neostapfia colusana, assembly GCA_030760725.1. NCBI lineage: Eukaryota > Viridiplantae > Streptophyta > Magnoliopsida > Poales > Poaceae > Neostapfia > Neostapfia colusana. The sequence goes on from JASWHV010000003.1 coordinate 107,082,625, forward strand.
GCTTGTCGGGCGACTCAGGCCGATGCTGAGAAGGATGTCACCTGGGAGGCCATCACCTGCCAGAGTTACATCAACTGTCACCACCTGGACAGGACTGAGTACATGTATGTCCTCCAGCGTGAGAGTGGCACCGCGGAGTACAAGTACCCGCCAGTGCAGCAGGGGACTTCCCACGAGCACATGGACCTGTGCTTGGAGGATGCAGCTATGCTCAGCACTCGACTACAGGAGTGCCAGCAGGAGCTTCAGGATGTGCGGGACACACTGAAGGAGACTGAGGCGTTGCTTCGCGCTAGCTTGAGGGCGAGAGAAAGAGGAGATGGGAATGAACTGTGTGTCACCGTAAATGACACATGGACTCCTGACTCCCCAGACCACCGGGCGAGCAAGCGTCGCCACACTCCTACACCAGCAGCTTCCCCACCTAAAGCAGAATCAGAGGGCAGCCGCAATGATGAGGAAGACGCCGACGAGCCAGCTCAGTGATACGAGTTGTTTAGAGTCATTTCCCTTATTTCAGCAGGTTATCGAGTAGTCGAGTCAATACCCTATTTATTTGTGTGTTAATGTTTGGTGTGTGACGTGAGTTGTGGAAGCCATGGGCATTTGTCCACAACCTCGTCTTTAGGCTGTGTTGCTTTGGTGTGTGAACCCCTATGAATCAATAGTGCATTTATTTTCGTGCGAAACGTGACGCCCAAAGATCTATGTGAAATCTTCGGAAATTGTCTAAATATTAAGGCCTCAAAAGTTTAAGTTTAAACAAACAATTTAGGAAGTTAAAACGAAATGCTTTAAGTTAACATTTGGTTGATCATGATAGATGGCTGGAAGAGGAAAAGGTCGTGGTGCCAACCCTAACAACAACAACGATGAGGCTGCCAATCCTCACCTTCCTGGAGGTCAAGACGGTGGTGATCGCCGTGAAGGAGCTGATCCTATCCACCAAATGCTCGAAAATCAGAATCAGCTCATCCAGAGTCTAACTCAAGTGGTGGCCAACTTGCACCAAGCTCCACCCCCACAAGCTGCACCACGTCAACCAAGGTTGAGTGAGTTTCTGGGAACTCAACCCCCAAAGTTTGCAAGTGCTGCTGAACCTCTGGAGGCAGATGACTGGTTGAAGACCATAGAGAGCAAGATGAGGATCATACAATGCCAAGGGTATGAAAGGGTGCTGTTTGCCTCTCACCAATTGCATGGACCTGCTGCTGATTGGTGGACCGCTTACGTGGCAGCCCATCACGATCCCAAGAACATCACTTGGGAAGAGTTCAAGCGCAGTTTCCTCAACCACTACATACCCAGGGGTGAACTCAAGAGCAAGAGAAAGGAGTTCTTGGGACTGCAGCAAGGCAACATGACTGTGAGGGAATACCTCACCAAGATCACCCAACTATCCCGTTATGCACCACGGGACATCGAAACCGATGAGCAGAAACAGGATTGTTTTGTGGAGGGACTTACCATGGAGATGCAATGTGCAATGTCCTCCAACGAGTATGAAAGCTTCCAAAAGATGGTAGACAGAGCGTTTGCCGTGGAGAGGAAGCTGAAGGCCTTGGAGAATGAGAACAAGAGGAAGATGGGATGGTCACACCAAGCATCAAGCAGCAACACACGTCCACGTCTGATGCAGCAACCGGCAGGGCAGACGAGCCGTACTATGGTACCCTACCCGACACCAAGAGGGTACAACCCGAACTTCAGACCTCCATCAGCACCAGTACAGCCGCAGCGTCAGTTTGTGCAGCAGCCACGCCACGCTATTCAACCTCGACCAGCAGGACAAGGGCCACAGAACCAACCCCAAGATAACAAAGGTCAGGCACCTAAAGTTTGGTGCAATGTTTCAGTTGTGGTGAAGTGGGGCACTATGCTCATAAGTGCCCAAAGAAGAAGCCCATGCAGCCACAGCAGCAGAATGTGATGCGAGGACGGGTGAACCACGTGACCATGGAGGAAGCGCAAGAGGCACCTGACGTGGTAATTGGTAAGTTTCCAGCAAATCTACACATTGCAACCCTATTGTTTGATTCTGGTGCTACCCACTCATTCATTGCTCAAGGGTTTGTTAAGAAGCATGATCTAGCAACAACACAAATGAACCATATGTTAGCAGTAAACTCTCCAGGGGGAGAAATAAGAACAAGACAAGTGTGTTCCAAGGTGAATCTAAACATTAACGGGGTAGTATTTACTGCAAACCTCATAGTGATAGACTCCCAAGGGATAGATATTATTTTGGGTATGGATTGGTTGACCAAACATAAAGGTATCATCCACTGTTCGACCAGAACGGTGGAACTAACTCACACTAGTGGCACAAAAGTGAAGTTCATAGCCGTGCAAGAACCCAGGAGGGACATTAAACTCAATCAAGTTGAGGTGGGAGTGGAAGAGATAAGGATTATCAGGGAACACCCAGATGTTTTTCCGGAGGAGTTGCCAGGTATGTCTCCCAATCGTGAAGTGGAATTCACGATTGAACTGGTACCTGGAACGGCCCCAATATACAAGAGGCCTTATCGGATGGACTCAAAACAGCTGAAAGAGCTCAAGGAACATATAAGAGAATTGACAGAGAAGGGGTATATTCGTCCTAGTTCCTCACCATGGGGAGCTCCAGTGATATTTGTGCCCAAGAAGGACGGAACCCAAAGGTTATGCGTAGACTACCATGCGTTGAATTAAGTAACCATCAAGAACAAGTACCCATTACCCCGCATTGAAGACTTATTTGATCAGTTGAGGGGAGCTTGTGTGTTCTCAAAAATTGATCTCAGGTCGGGATACCACCAACTGAAGATAAGACAAACTGACATTCCAAAGACAGCTTTCATATCTCGGTACGGGCTGTATGAATACACCGTCATGCCGTTCGGGATAACTAATGCCCCGGCATATTTCATGTACCTGATGAACAAGGTATTCATGGAATATCTGGATAAATTTGTGGTGGTTTTCATTGATGACATTCTCGTCTTTTCCAAAGATGAAGAAGAACATGAGAGACATTTAAGACTGGTGTTGTAAAAGCTGAGAGAACACCAACTATATGCCAAGCTGAGTAAGTGTGAATTTTTGCTGAAGAGAGTTCCATTCTTAGGACATATAGTCTCGGAGGGAGGAATCTCTGTAGATCCCGCCAAGATCGAGGATGTGCAGAAATGGAAGACCCCTGAAAATGTCGGGAAAATTCGAAGCTTCTTAGGATTGGCTGGGTATTATCGATGGTTCGTTGAGGGTTTCTCCAAAATCTCGAGACCCCTCACCAAATTGTTAGAGAAGGGAATCACATTCACATGGACACCGGAGTGTGAGACGAGTTTCCAAGAACTGAAGAAAAGATTGACAAAAGCCCCGGTGCTAGTTTTGCCAGATATGCAGAAGAATTTTTCGGTGTACTGTGATGCATCTGGACACGGGTTGGGATGTGTTCTCATGCAAGAGGGGCATGTCGTTGCCTATGCGTCCTGGCAGCTCCGAAAACACAAGAAGAAATATCCTACGCATGACCTAGAACTAGCCGCAGTGGTCCACGCATTGAAGATTTGGCGGCATTACTTGATGGGAAAGAGGACAGAGATATATACGGATCATAAGAGCTTAAAGTACATTTTCACACAGCCATATCTCAACCTCATACAAAGGAGATTGTTAAAGCTAATCAACGACTTTGATGTGGGCATCAACTATCATCCTGGGAAAGCGAACGTCGTGGCTGATGCTTTAAGCCGGAAGGTGCAGGTCAACATGTTGAGTTCAAAGGACATGCCTACAGAATTGAAGGAAGAGATTGCAAAACTCAATCTATGTCTGGTGAATAGTGCTGAGGCCATCGCCATGGAAGTGGACTCCATATTGGAACAAGACATACGCAACATCAGAAGAATGACGAGAAGATACAAGAAATTAGAGAACTCCTCAAAGAAAATAAAGCCCCTGGGTTCAGAGAGGATGAACAAGGTACGGTGTGGCATGGGAAAATAACCTGTGTGCCTGAGGTGAAGGAGATACGTGAATTGATTTTGAAGGAGGCTCATGATTCTGACTATTCCATTCATCCTGGGAGTACGAAGATGTATCATGACCTCAAGAGCAGATTTTGGTGGTATGGCATGAAGCGAGATGTCGCGGAACATGTTGCCCTATGTGACACATGTCAGTTGGTGAAAGCAGAACATCAACGACCCGCGGGACTGTTACAACCACTCAAAGTGCCTTAATGGAAATGGGAAGAAATCGGTATGGATTTCATAGTGGGACTACCCAGGACCCAATCGAAATATGATTCGATATGGGTCATCATCGACAGGCTAACTAAGGTAGCTCATTTCATCCCCGTGAAAGAAAGCTACAGTGGATCCAAATTGGCAGAACTGTACATGTCAAGAATCGTATGTTTTCATGGAGTGCCAAAGAAGATAGTGTCAGATCGAGGGACACAGTTCACCTCAAGGTTCTGGCAGAAATTACATGAAACCATGGGAACTCATCTGAATTTTAGTTCTGCCTATCACCCCCAGACTGATGGGCAGACAGAAAGAACCAATCAAATCCTTGAGGATATGTTGAGAGCGTGTGCACTCAAGAACAATAGGAGTTGGGATTAAAACTTACCGTATGCGGAGTTCTCCTACAACAACAGCTATCAGGCTAGTATGAAGATGTCACCATTTGAGGCATTGTATGGGAGGAAGTGCAGGACTCCACTATTTTGAAACCAAACAGGGGCAAGTAAAGTGTTTGGGCCCGAGGTACTACAAGAAGCCGAGGCGAAAGTGAGGGAAATTCGCAACAACTTGAGGATAGCCCAGACCCGACAAAAGAGTTATGTCGATGTACGGAGAAGAGAGCTTATTTTCAACGTGGGGGACTATGTTTATCTCAAGGTGTCCCCTACCCGAGGACTTCGTCGGTTCAAGGTGAAAGGGAAATTATCACCGTGATACATCGGACCCTTCCAGATTCTAGAGAGGAAAGGCGAAGTGGCATATCAACTAGAACTACCGCTCGCCTATCAGATGTGCACGATGTATTCCATGTGTCACAACTCAAGAAATGTTTAAGAACACCCGAAGAGATTTTACCCATGAATGAGGTGGACGTACGAGAGGATCTTTCTTATGCTGAGCAACCGGTCAAGATTTTGGAGACAATGGAACACCTCAAAAGAAATAAAAGAATCCGAATGTGCAAGGTGCAGTGGAAGCATCACTCCGAAGCAGAAGCCACATGGGAGCGAGAAGATGAGCTCAAGGCACAGTTTCCGGATTTGTTTTCCTAGAATCACCAATCTCGAGGACGAGATTTCTTTTAAGGGGGGGTAGAGTTGTAACACCCCAAAACCTGCTAAAGAGGGGAATTTAAAAATTTTTGGACGTAATGCATGTGGTGAAGCAATTCAAATTCAAACTGGAATACAAATTTAAATCAAAAAAGAAAAAGAAAAGGAAAAAGAAAAAAAGAAACGGCCAGATGGCCGAAACTCATCCCAACCGCCACCGCTACTCCCGCGCCCGATCGCACCCGCCGCTCCCGAAACCCACGCTCGCACACCCCAATCTTCGGTCCCGGGCACTCCAGCCTGATCTCAACCGACCCCGCCGCCCTCCCTTGCCATTTAAACGCCGAAAATCCGCCCCTTCCTCCCCGATCGGCCACAACCGACGCAAGGTGAGAACCGTCGCCGCTGCTGCCCTTTTAACGGCTTTCTCTTCCGTTCTTCCCCACGCTAACGTGCTTGCAGTGCTTGACCGCCTCCAGAGAAGCTCATCGCCGAAGAAAATCCGAGGAGGATCGACCCCATTGCTCTCCCACCGAAGATCGCCTTCGGTCGCCGCTCCTCGCCGCCGTTGAGCCCTCCCGACCCCTTCGGATCCAAGAAAACCGCACTGGTGAGCTCTCCTGTCTTCCCTCTGCCGTTTGCTACCAAAAAGGGCGGGTGTTAGCGTTTGTAGATAAAGATCCGCGACCTCGCCGGCGAGATCGCACCGCTGCTGCCGTGAGCCGTCACGCGCGCGGGCGAACTCTGGCCAGTAGCGACGTGGCCTCTTGTGGGCCGTCTATTTTAAATCGTGTGGCGCATAATAGGAACCCGGCGTACCCCTTCACGATCTAATCGTGACCCTCCATTTAAAATCGGACGGTCCACGTCAGCCCCGCATTATAAAGGCTGGAAATCTTGCACGCTACCCCCTGGACTTGTTAGAAAAGAATAGCTAGCCCCTGAAACCTTTTGATCTAGCCCCTGGACTTTCAGAAATTCATTTAAAAATCAGTTTCAGCCCCTGGACTTAATAAAAATTAGGAAAACCTCTCTGTTTTGTGTAAGTAGGCCCCTGAAAATTTAGGAAATAGTAAATTAGACCCTGCAGTAGGGGGGATTTGCACTTCAGACCCTATAGGATATTAAATTCAGAAATTTGAACATGTGATTAGGAGATAAATTCAAATGGTGATGCAAACACATGTGCAAATACAAATTTAAATTTTCCTAGCACTTGGAAAACCTTTAGAATGAGTTAAAAGCTGATTTTAGGCTCAAATGAGATTTGACTAAGTGCTGCCTACTTTTATTATTTCTGGAAATACATTTTTAGGCTAGGAAATAATTCTGAAAATGTGTAAAACAAATTTAATTTCATCCCCACCAGAGGGGAAGTTCAAAAATATATTATTGAACATTTTAGATCAGAACCTATTCTGTTTAGGTGATATGCCTCACTATTTTAATATTAAAGTTCACTTTTAGGCATAGAAAATAAATCTGAAAATATAGGAAAATAGGTATGCATAACTAGAAAATGTTAAATGAGGTCTCCAAATCGAAAAACTTCAAATTAAGATTTTGTAGAAGATCTGAAAACCTATTTGGAGTAGGAAATTATCTTTCATTGCAAATTTTGTGGCTAAGAAGTGTAGTATCCAATGTAGAAAAGTTGTTCGAATTGGAAATTCATATATAGTGTGCAAATAGAAATCTGAATACAAAAGTTAGAAATAATATATATAAGTTTAAAAGTGCATGTAGGCCTAAAACCAACACGTCTAGGATAACCAAAACACTTAGAAATATGAATGACTTTCATATGTATGTATGTGTGGTTTGCATGAGTGAAAGTGTGGACTATGGCTTATGGATTGTTGTTTTCTTTTGCTATGTGTATTGGCATGAGTAGAACCAGCCCCAGAGCAGGTTCTCACCTTTCAAAACCAAGACTTTCCATTCCCAGAGCAGCAGGAAGAAGGCAAGTGTCCTTGACCACTTTGATTCTATACTAGGATGTGTAGTTAGAATTTAATTAATTGCATTGTCAATTTGGAATATGGTACCCAAGCTAGGAGGTTTCCCTAGATTTTCATTATCTTACTTCCTTGTAGCCGGGGTTGGAATTTATTTTATTATGTCATTCATTCATATTACTTGTGCTTAGCCATGCTTAGAATGGGATAAGTGGGATATGAGATCATCAACTTGTTTACCTTACTCTTGAATGAGATATTATGAGTTATGTAGAGGTAGGGATCGAGGCAAGTTGGATGATTTGGTTGGTGCTATGTGCACGAGACTCGGGTTTGTGTTTAGTGCTTGCCTGGATCCTAAGGACCGGTTCATGGAGCATGTAACCTGGCTTTACCGTGCCAACCACATGCTGAGATGGGTCAGCTTGGCCAATTAATTAAATGTATCCCCGGCGTAGTATGGGTGTTTTGGATGGTGCGGGGAATAGGTGTCAGCTGGACTACCATATGAACCGCAAGGCTCAAGAGGGGGCCACTACAGCGGGGTTGGAGCATCTTGTATGCTGTTAGGGGTGAAACCTCAATGGGGCCATGCTCGTTAGGAATCCCTTTGTAAAGGCCTCGTAGTGATCTCCTGGCTACACACCTGGGAAGTGTGAACGTGGTTCGCGGCCACTGGCATAATGGAGGTTCTTTTAGTCCACCCGGCAACGGAGGATGAAATCACTACATGTGGGTACAGTGGTGCAAACTCTGCAGTGTCAAAACTGTCATGACAGCCGTGCTCACGGTCAAGAGCGGCTTGGACTTATTCATGATTAGACGATGAGGAATTGGGAGGTTGTGGATGTTAAGCGGGGAGCTTAACATTGGAAATGATGTTATGGTTACTTGATTTTGATGATGGGTTGAGGGATTGGGATCATTTCACCTGTGTAGTAATGTAGGTGCTTAATAAGCTAAGGTGATAGGTATTAATTGCGTAGTGCTTTAACCATGAGTTCAACCTCTCCTTGCTCTAGCCATGCATGACATAACTTTACCACACTTGCTGAGTACCAACGGTACTCAAGCTTGCTTTTCTATTGGTTTAAATTGCTGCTCAGGTCAAGGGGATGATGTGGTGTTTAATGACCAAGACTTCGGACCCAAAGAAGGATTCTAGGTTCACGGAGTCCCCCAGGCAACACCGGTGACGGAGCCCACAAGATTTATATTCCGCTGCTGTTTTATTTACATGTTTTGTGGAGGGACTTACCATGGAGATGTAATGTGCAATGTCCTCCAACGAGTATGAAAGCTTCCAAAAGATGGTAGACAGAGCATTTGTCGTGGAGAGGAAGCTGAAGGCCTTGGAGAATGAGAACAAGAGAAAGATGGGATGGTCACACCAAGCATCAAGCAGCAACACGCGTCCACGTCTGATGCAACAACCGGTAGGGCAGACGAGCCGTACTATGGTACCCTACCTGACACCAAGAGGGTACAACCCGAACTTCAGACCTCCATCAGCACCAGTACAGCCGCAGCGTCAGTTTGTGCAGAAGCCACGCCCCGCTATTCAACCTAGACCAGCAAGACAAGGGCCACAGAACCAACCCCAAGATAACAAAGGCCAGGCACCAAAAGTTGGGGTGCAATGTTTCAATTGTGGTGAAGTGGGGCTCTATGCTCATAAGTGCCCAAAGAAGAAGCCCATGCAGCCACAGCAGCAGAATGTGATGCGAGGACGGGTGAACCACGTGACCATGGAGGAAGCGCAAGAGGCACCTGACGTGGTAATTGGTAAGTTTCCAGCAAATCTACACATTGCAACCCTATTGTTCGATTCTGGTGCTACCCACTCATTCACTGCTCAAGGGTTTGTTAAGAAGCATGTTCTAGCAACAACACAAATGAACCATATGTTAGCAGTAAACTCTCCAGGGGGAGAAATAAGAACAAGACAAGTGTGTCCCAAGGTGAATCTAAACATTAATGGGGTAGTATTTACTGCAAACCTCATAGTGATAGACTCCCAAGGGATAGATATTATTTTGGGTATGGATTGGTTGACCAAACATAAAAGTATCATCCACTGTTCGACCAGAACGGTGGAACTAACTCATACTAGTGGCACAAAAGTGATGTTCATAGCCATGCAAGAACCTAGGATGGACATTAAACTAAATCAAGTTGAGGTGGAAGTGGACGAGATAAGGATTATCAGGGAATACCCAGACGTTTTTCTGGAGGAGTTGCCAGGTATGCCTCCCGATAGTGAAGTGGAATTCACGATTGAAATGGTACCTGGAACAGCCCCAATATACAAGAGGCCTTATCGGATGGACTCCAAACAGCTGGAAGAGCTCAAGGAACATATAAGAGAATTGACAGAGAAGGGGTATATTCATCCTAGTTCCTCACCATGGGGAGCTCCAGTGATATTTGTGCCCAAGAAGGATGGAACCCAAAGGTTATGCGTAGACTACCATGCGTTGAATGAAGTAACCATCAAGAACAAGTACCCATTACCCCACATTGAAGACTTATTTGATCAGTTGAGGGGAGCTTGTGTGTTCTCAAAAAGTGATCTCAGGTTGGGATACCACCAACTGAAGATAAGGCAAACTGACATTCCAAAGACAGCTTTCGTATCTCGGTACGGGCTGTATGAATACACCGTCATGCCGTTCGGGCTAAGTAATGCCCCGGCATATTTCATGTACCTCATGAACTAGGTATTCATGGAATATCTGGATAAATTTGTGGTGGTTTTCATTGATGACATTCTTGTCTTTTCCAAAGATGAAGAAGAACATGAGAGACATTTAAGACTGGTGTTGCAAAAGCTGAGAGAACACCAACTATATGCCAAGCTGAGCAAGTGTGAATTTTGGCTGAAGAGAGTTCCCTTCTTTGGACATATAATCTCGGAGGGAGGAATATCTGTAGATCCCGCCAAGATTGAGGATGTGCAGAAATGGAAAACCCCTGAAAATGTCGGGAAAATTCGAAGCTTCTTAGGATTGGCCGGATATTATCGACGGTTCATTGAGGGTTTCTCCAAAATCTCTAGACCCCTCACCAAATTATTAGAGAAGGGAATCACATTCACATGGACACCGGAGTGTGAGACGAGTTTCCAAGATCTGAAGAAAAGATTGACAACAGCCCCGGTGCTAGTTATGCCAGATATGCAGAAGAATTTTTCAATGTACTGCGATGCATCTGGACACGGGTTGGGATGTGTTCTCATGCAAGAGGGGCATGTCGTTGCCTATGCGTCTCGGCAGCTCCGAAAACACGAGAAGAACTATCCTACGCATGACCTAGAACTAGCCGTAGTGGTCCACGTATTGAAGATTTGGCGGCATCACTTGATGGGAAAGAGGACAGAGATATATACGGATCATAAGAGCTTAAAGTACATTTTCACATAGCCAGATCTCAACCTCAGACAAAGGAGATGGTTAGAGCTAATCAATGACTTTGATTTGGGCATCAACTATCATCCTAGGAAAGCGAACGTCGTGACTGATGCTTTAAGCCGGAAGGTGCAGGTCAACATGTTGAGTTCAAAGGACATGCCTACAGAATTGAAGAGATTGCAAAACTCAATCTATGTCTGGTGAATAGTGGTGAGGCCATCGCCATGGAAGTGGACTCCATATTGGAACAAGACATACGCAACGTCAGAAGAATGACGAGAAGATACAAGAAATTAGAGAACTCCTCAAAGAAAATAAATCCCCTGGGTTCAGAGAGGATGAAAAAGGTACGGTGTGGCATGGGAAAAGAATCTGTGTGCCTGAGGTGAAGAAGATCCGTGAATTGATTTTGATGGAGGCTCATGATTCCAACTATTCCATTCATCCTGGGACTACAAAGATGTATAATGACCTCAAGAGCAGATATTGGTGGTATGGCATGAAGTGAGATGTCCCGGAACATGTTGCCCTATGTGACACATGTCAGTTGGTGAAAGCAGAACATCAACGACCCGTGGGACTGTTGCAACCACTCAAAGTGCCTGAATGGAAATGGGAAGAAATCGGTATGGATTTCATAGTGGGACTACCCAGGACCCAATCGGGATATGATTCAATATGGGTCATCATCGACAGGCTAACTAAGGTACCTCATTTCATCCCCGTGAAAGAAAGCTACAGTGGATCCAAATTGGCAGAACTGTACATGTAAAGAATCGTATGTTTTCATGGAGTGCCAAAGAAGGTAGTGTTAGATCGAGGGACACAGTTCACCTCAAGGTTCTGGCAGAAATTACATGAAACCATGGGAACTCATCTGAATTTTAGTTCTGCCTATCACCCCCAGACTGATGGGCTGACGGAAAGAACCAATCAAATCCTTGAGGATATGCTGATAGCGTGTGCACTCAAGAACAATAGCAGTTGGGATAAATACTTACCGTATGCGGAGTTCTCCTACAACAACAGCTATCAGGCTAGTATGAAGATGTCACCATTTGAGGCGTTGTATGTGAGGAAGTGCAGGCTCCACTATTTTGGAACCAAACAGGGGAAAGTAAAGTGTTTGGGCCCGAGGTACTACAAGAAGCCGAGGCGAAAGTGAGGGAAATTCGCAACAACTTGAGGATAGCCCAGACCCGACAAAAGAGTTATGTCGATGTACGGAGAAGAGAGCTTATTTTCAACGTGGGGGACTATGTTCATCTCAAGGTGTCCCCTATCCGAGGACTTCGTCGGTTCAAGGTGAAAGGGAAATTATCACCCCGATACATCGGACCCTTCCAGATCCTGGAGAGGAAAGGCGAAGTGGCATATCAACTAGAACTACCGGCTCGCCTATCAGATGTGCATGATGTATTCCATGTGTCACAACTCAAGAAATGTTTAAGAACACCCGAAGAGATGTTATCCATGAATGAGGTGGACGTACGAGAGGATCTTTCTTATGCTGAGCAACCGGTCAATATTTTGGAGACAATGGAACGCCTCACAAGAAATAAAAGAATCCGAATGTGCAAGGTGCAGTGGAAGCATCACTAGGAAGCAGAAGCCACATGGGAGCGAGAAGATGAGCTTAAGGCACAGTTTCCGGATTTGTTTTCCTAGAATCACCAATCTCGAGGACGAGATTTCTTTTAAGGGGGGTAGAGTTGTAACACCCCAAAACCTGCTAAAGAGGGGAATTTAAAAATTTTTGGACGTAATGCATGTGGTGAAGCAATTCAAATTCAAACTGTAATACAAATTTAAATCAAAACAGAAAAAGAAAAGGAAAAAGAAAAAAAGAAACGGCTAGTGGGCCGAAACCCATCCCAACCGCCACCACTACTCCCGCGCCCGATCGCACCCGCCGCTCCCGAAACCCGCGCTCGCACACCCCGATCTTCAGTCCCGGGCACTCCAGCGTGATCTCAACTGACCCCGTCGCCCTCCCTCGCCATTTAAACGCCGAAAATCCGCCCCTTCCTCCCCGATCGGCCACAACCGACGCAAGGTGGGATCTGCCGCCGCTGCTGCCCTTTTTCCGGATTTCTCTTCCGTTCTTCCCCACGCTAACGTGCTTGCAGTGCTTGACCGCCTCCAGAGAAGCTCATCGCTGAAGAAAATCCGAGGAGGATTGACCCCATTGCTCTCCCACCGAAGATCGCCTTCGGTCGCCGCTCCTCGCCGCCGTTGAGCCCTCCCGACCCCTTCGGATCCAAGAAAACCGCACTGGTGAGCTCTCCTGTCTTCCCTCTGCCGTTTGCTACCAAAAAGGGCGGGTGTTAGCGTTTGTAGATGAAGATCCGTGACCTCGCCGGCGAGATCGCACCGCTGCCGCCGTGCGCCGCCGCGCGCGCGGGCGAACTCCGGCCAGGATCGGCGTGGCCTCTTGTGGGCCGTCTATTTTAAATCATGTGGCGCATAATAGGAACCCGGCGTACCCCTTCGCAATCTAATCGTGACCCTTCATTTAAAATCGGACGGTCCACGTCAGCCCCACATTATAAAGGCTGGAAATCTTGCGCGCTACCCCCTGGACTTGTTAGAAAAGAATAGCTAGCCCCTGAAACCTTCTGATCTAGCCCCTGGACTTTCAGAAATTCATGTAAATTCATTTAAAAATCAGTTTTAGCCCCTGGACTTAATAAAAATTAGGAAAACCTCTCTGTTTTGTGTAAGTAGGCCCCTGAAAATTTAGGAAATAGTAAATTAGACCCTGCAGTAGGGGGGATTTGCACTTCAGACCCTATAGGATATTAAATTCAGAAATTTGAACATGTGATTAGGAGTTAAATTCAAATGGTGATGCAAACACATGTGCAAATACAAATTTAAATTTTCCTAGCACTTGGAAAACCTTTAGAATGAGTTAAAAGCTGATTTTAGGCTGAAATGAGATTTGACTAAGTGCTGCCTACTTTTATTATTTCTGGAAATACATTTTTAGGCTAGGAAATAATTCTGAAAATGTGTAAAACAAATTTAATTTGAACCCCACCAGAGGGGAAGTTCAAAAATATATTATTGAACATTTTAGATCAGAACCTATTCTGTTTAGGTGATGTGCCTCACTATTTTAATATTAAAGTTCACTTTTAGGCATAGAAAATAAATCTGAAAATATAGGAACATAGGTATGCATAACTAGAAAATGTTAAATGAGGTCTCCAAATCGAAAAACTTCAAATTAAGAGTTTGTAGAATATCTGAAAACCTATTTGGAGTAGGAAATTATCTTTCATTGCAAATTTTGTGGCTAAGAAGTGTAGTATCCAATGTAGAAAAGTTGTTCGAATTGGAAATTCATATATAGTGTGCAATAGGAATCTGAATACAAAAGTTAGAAATAATATATATATGTTTAAAAGTGCATGTAGGCCTAAAACCAACACATCTAGGGTAACCACAACACTTAGAAATGTGAATGACTTTCATATGTATGTATGTGTGGTTTGCATAAGTGAAAGTGTGGACTATGGCTTATGGATTGTTGTTTTCTTTTGCTATGTGTATTGGCATGAGTAGAACCAGCCCAAGAACAGGTTCTGACCTTTGAAGACCAAGACTTTCCATTGCTAGAGCAGCAAGAAGGCAAGTGTCCTTGACCACTTTGATCCTATACTAGGATGTGTAGTTAGAATTTAATTAATTGCATTGTCAATTTGGAATATGGTACCCAAGCTAGGAGGTTTCCCTAGATTTTCATTATCTTACTTCCTTGTAGCCTGTGTTGGTATTTATTTTATTATGTCATTCATTCATATTACTTATGCTTAGCCGTGCTTAGAATGGGATAAGTGGGATATGAGATCATCAACTCGTTTACCTTACTCTTGAATGAGATATTATGAGTTATGTAGAGGTAGGGATCGAGGCAAGTTGGATGATTTGGTTGGTGCTGTGTGCACGAGACTCGGGTTTGTGTTTAGTTCTTGCCTGGATCCTAAGGACCGGTTCATGGAGCATGTAACTTGGCTTTACCGTGCCAAACAAATGCTGAGATGGGGCAGCTTGGCCAATTAATTTGTGTATTCCCGGCGTAGTATGGGTGTTTTGGATGGTGCGGGGAATAGGTGTCAGCTGGACTACCATATGAACCGCAAGGCTCAAGAGGTTGCCACTGCAGCGGGGTTGGAGCCTCTTGTATGCTGTTAGGGGTGAAACCTCAGTGGGCCCACGGTCGTCGTGAATCCCTTTGTAAAGGCCTCGTAGTGATCTCCTAGCTACACACCTGGGATGTGTGAATGTGGTTCGCGGCCACTGGCATAATGGAGGTTCTTTTAGTCCACCCGGCAACGGGGGATGAAATCACTACATGTGGGCACAGTGGTGCAAACTCTGCAGAGTCAAAACTGTCATGACAGCCATGCTCACGGTCAAGAGCGGCTTGGACTTATTCATGATTAGACGATGAGGAATTGGGAGGTTGTGGATGTTAAGCGGGGAGCTTAACATTGGAAATGATGTTATGGTTACTTGATTTTGATGATGGGTTGAGGGATTGGGACCATTTCACCTGTGTAGTAATGTAGGTTCTTAATAAGCTAAGGTGATAGGTATTAATTGCGTAGTGCTTTAACCATGAGTTCAACCTCTCCTTGCTCTAGCCATGCATGACATAACTTTCCCACACTAGCTGAGTACCAACAGTACTCAAGCTTCATTTTCTGTTGGTTTAAATTGCTGCTCAGGTCAAGGGGATGATGTGGGATTCAATGACCAAGACTTCAGACCCGAAGAAGGATTCTAGGTTCACGGAGTCCCCCAGGCAACGCCTGTGACGGAGCCCACAAGATTTATATTCCGCTGCTGTTTTATTTACCATGTTATGAACATATTATTGTCCATATGCTATGTAAGATTTATTTATATTCGAACACTTGGCTTGTAATATAATGATGCTTCACTATTTGTCGTCACATGTATGAGAAAATGATCCTGGCATACATGTGATACTCACTCGGTTGCTCTTTGGAGAAACCGGGTGTGACAGAACCGGACGCTGCGATTTTTCAAGGTGCTATGGGAACATCACACGTCCGACGAAGCTACATGGGAGAGTGGGGAGTATTTACAACACAATCATACGGAGTTGTTAGAGGCTTATATTTAGTAGTTGTACTCTCCACGTTGTCCTTAATCACGAATCTCGGGACGAGATTCTTTTTAAGGGGGGAGGAATGTATATGTCCCAAAAACTTGTAAATGTAAAACTTGAGTTGTGAATAAAGCAGAGTATAATTTCAAGGTTTGGGACTTGCAAAAACTTTTCTGAACATGAGAAGGTGGTCGTGAGCAAGCACATGCCTTCAAGTTCCTTTTTATTTCAAATGATCATGTGACTCCAAAGGTGGCCATCTCCAAAATGAGGGTTCCAAACTGCTGGATCAAAACCCTCATTTGCAGGGGCCAACATAAGGATCATATGGCATATTTGAATTCCTCAGGTCTAAATTATGAGGGATACAAATTTTGAGAAAATTTGGAGGTGCTTTTATAGGTATATCAAAGAGAATTGTGAATTTTCATTGAAATTTGAATTCAAATTTGAAACTGTGGCACCACTTGTCAAATAGCCAAATGGCTTTTGAATTTGGATCCCTCATAGCTGAATTTGCAATGTGTCAAAATTTGGAGATCTTTTGGCGCAGAGAGGAGCTGTAGGCCCCAATTGTCATTGAGAGGGGAGGGATAAAACTTACTGACTAAGTTTTAGCTCGCTGTTATCGGTCCACGCCCGAACTGCCGCTCGAGTTCCAGGCGCCACCGAGCACAAGCTGCTGCCACCTCCTCACCGAAGTAGCAGCGCTGGAGAGCTGCTCGTGGCTGCCTTACCCATCAGCATGATCCGTTCCCCGGGGCCGAACCACAGCTCGTGCTTTCTCCCTCGCACAAGAACAAAAATCGACAGTTCGCCGCCGCCTCCTCGGTGATCCACGGAAACCAATTCAACTTCGCACCCTCCACCCCGCTGAGCTGCAAAGTAGTCCTGAGGGAGCTCCTCACACGTACCCAGCGCAAGAGCAGTCAGGTTCCGCCTCCCTCACCCTAGCAAGGCTCGTTTCCGCGGCAACCAAACTGCACAGCAGCTCGTCGTTCACGTGGACAGCCCGCTCCGTGGATTTTCATAACCAAGCGAGGACGGCCATCGGGGCGCTGCTGGTCACTGCTGCTTCCACCCAAACCACAAGGCAAGCCGTGAACCACCGAGCGAGAATTCGGAAAAACTTCGCCGGCGGCCACATAACGACGTTCCGGTAGGAAATCTCCAAATTCTTACTCCCTTGTCATCATTAGTTCACTAAACTGTGCTCAAAGAATCTAGACTCGAGGGCGACCCGATCCCCTCCCCAATCCTTGCTTGAAACCCTGGGTTAGCAGACTATTTCAAACTTTCCGAGTGGCGATCATGGCGGCGACACTCGGGCGCCCGGTGAACCTCAACTTGCCGCTGTTTCTGAGCCACGTTGAGGCCATGCCAAGCCAGCCCATCCTCCACTGGTGCTTTTGGGTCGGGAAGCCGGGTCCGGCAAGCCCCAGTGCAGTGCCGGCGAGGGGGCGGCACGGGAAAAGAAACCGGCCCGAGGAGAAAGACGACCGGCGGGTTCCGCGTGTCGGTGACGGAAGGTTTAAATTGCTGATCGATTGCGGCCCCGGGATACAGTGTGGCTGCGCGGGAAGGAGTCTGTGGCCCAGTGTGGCTCGAATCCAGTAGCTGACACGTGTGTGATGGAGCCACTGTCAGAATTTAAACTTTTCCCTGGTTAAATTGGATTTCCAGATTTAGTTCAAACTTTAGAACCTCATAAATTTTGCTAGGAGGTTCAAAATTTAGTGATTCAAATTGTTTTGAATTCAGGATGAAAAGCTCTATTCAAATATGCAGCCTAATTTGCATGAAAACCAATAGAAAATTCTGGAAAATTGTTTAAATCTTTTCAGCAAAAGAATTTTAGAGGGAGTTTGGTTCGTCCAAAAAATCCCAAATCTTGCCAGGATATTCTTTAGGATGTTAGGAAACTCCTGTAAAAGTTTCAGCTCATTTGGAGTTGATTTAGTTAGGGTAATTCTGATTTCAAATTTCTGTATTCAAATGAACACAGAAACATTTTCAAAGAATTTCCAAAACTTGGAAATTCAGTTCTGGGCATTCCTTACCTCCAAAAATCCTAGGAAAATTCATGCGTGCTCCCTGAGCTATGTATGAAATTGTAGTTCACTTGAATTTGCATGAAAGTGCAAATTTATTCAGAATTAATTCCTTTTTGCCTAAATGCTTAGGGAATTGTTCTGGGTGATCTACTTAGTGAAATATTCTGCATTTTGGTCCAGATGACTTTCTTCTGACAAGGAACTCACATGAAAATTTTCAGCTCCATTGGAGCTTTGGATCACCACTATCCTGTTCAACCTATTTAGATGAGTAGCACACAAGTGGTGAAATGTAATTATCACTTGATCATGTTGCTTCACCCAAACCAAACCACTAGCCCCAGTGTCATTTTAAATTCTTAAACAGAGTTCCAGTTTGAAACTTGTCTTTGGCACTTGTTAGCAAATGTTTTATAATTAAACATGTATACATATTCATAACGTGTAGTGATTAAACGTGGAAAGTGAAGAAGGAGAAGTTGAGCTTGGATCAAGGAGCTAGAAGGCAGGGATTGAGCTTCAAGTCATCAGCAACTAACATCACGTTATCTGACTTTAGTCACCTGCAAAACCAAGGCAAGCCCCGGTTTGCACTTAAGTTGTTTTTAAAGTTTTTCCTTTGTTCACTACTATGGATCAAAATTGGTATGTGCATTAGGTCAAGGATGTTTTATACCCCACTTGCATAACCAAAAATTAACCTTGGGGTCAAGGGTAGAAGGTGTCATCGTTGTAGAAGAAGGCCATGCTAAATAGGCTAGGACATCCGGTAGAAGACGAGTAGTTGGAATCTACTCGCGAGCTATAGTGCAGGATTACATAAGTGTGGTTGGAAAGATAGGCAAACTAAAGTTTACATTTCGAAACATGAGACCAGGCAGGAGGGTTAGGTAGCGACAAGATGAGGTCTTGGTCGAGTAACTCTGCCTGTGTCGGTTAAGGACCGAAGCGTTTGCGGCCCTGGGAGCAAGTATTGAGTTGTGTACCGGATGCTTACTGACATATGGGAACCAGGAAACCGATGTAACAGGTTCACTGGATTGTAGAGGCATACCACATCGTCTCGTTAGACCTAAGAGCCCAAGACGGCGCGACCGGTTCTACAGTCTAGTGTCCTGAGAAAGGTTGCCACATACGACGTAATGAAGGACGCCAGATTTGGGTCTTCAGAGGCGGGCGTATGTGTCGAGTTATCCGGGTAGTGTTTGATTCGAATCACCGTCCCTCGCGGTTATGAGTACCGCTTGCTCACTGCGCTGTGACGTAGTAATCAAGTTGTGTGGAAATCGTTTGCAAAGTTTTAAATGCTGTTATGATCACTGTAAATTGCATGAAAACCCTGTTTGAAGTAGAGATAGAGCAAACTAAAGTTATTTTCCACCTTGGGGCAAGTAACATTGGAATGAAGCGTTTCTTGTTTGATTGTGAGCTCCAATGTTGCTGGCGCAAGGTCCCTACTATTATGGCTAAAATCTGAAAGTTAAGGATGAACTCGTAGGCGAGTCTTTTTGCAAATTACAGCATTAAGTCTTGAGTTACCCTCATGTAGAGTTGCATGCTTTAGGAGAGACGGTTAAGTCTTGCTGAGCCTTTGTGCTCACTCTTGCTATATAAGTGGTTTATCAGGTAAACCTCGACGCTATAAAGAAGGTTGTCCAGTGAAACTCGGGAACTTCCGAGTCATGTCACACTTGGAGAACCTAGCCGCTGCCATGTCTTCGTGTTGCTAGCGAGAGGAGTCCGCGGGCTGGACCTCTTCTCGAGTGCTTCTTAGATATTCGATGTGAGCTGTTTATAGACTTCCGCTGTAGTTATTTTATGTAAATTATTTACAAAGAACAATTGTAAGCTTCCGCTTTTGATTTATGTAATACAGTGTTCCTTATTTATGTGCTGTTGGGTGCCGCATAACACGGCACCACCCAATGCGATCACCGGGCAAGGTGCCCCGTCCCCGTGACATGAACCGGGATGGCGGGCCCGTCAGGTTAGGCAGCGACAAGACGAGATCTTGGTCGAGTAGCTCTGCCTGTGTCGGTTAAGGACTGATGCTATGCCACATCCATGAACAAGTATTGAGTTGTGTACCGGATGCTTACTGCTATATGGGATCCATGAAACCGATGTACCAGGTTAACTGGATTGTAGAGGCATACCACATTGTCTCGTTCGACCTATGAGCCCGAGACGGCATGATCGGTTCTATAATCGGGTGTCCTGCGAAAGGTTGCCACATACACGTAATGAAGGACGCCAGATTTGGGTCTTCAGAGGCGGGCGTATGTGTCGAGCTATCCGGGCAGTGTTTGATTCGAATCACCATCCCTCGCGGTTATGAGTACCACTTTCTCACATGTTGTGACGTAGTAATCAAGTTGTGTGGAACCAGTTTGCAAGTTTTAATTGCTGCTATGATAATTGGAATTGCATGAAAACCATGTATGATGTAGTGATAGAGCGAATTAAAGTTATTTTCCACCTTGGGACAAGTAACATTGGAATGAAGTGTTTCTTGTTTGATTGTGGAGTTCCAATGTTGCTGGGCGCAAGGTCACTACAGTGATGGCAAAAATCTGAAAGTTAAGGATGAACTCGTAGGTGAGTCTTTTTGCAACATACCTGTTTAGGTCTTGGGTTACTTCCATGTAGAGTTGCATGCCTTAGGAGAGACGGTTAAGTCTTGCTGAGCCTTTGTGCTCACTCTTGCTATATGAGTGGTTTTGCAGGTGAATATCAACACATATAAAGAAGGTTGTCTGGTGAGACTCGGAGACTTCCGAGTCATGTTACACATGGAGAACCTAGCCGCTGCCATGTCTTCATGTTGCTAGCGAGAGGAGTCCGCGGGCTGGACCTCTTCTCGGGTGCTCATTAGTTATTCAATGTGAGCTGTTTATAGACTTCCGCTGTAGCTATTTTATGTAAATTATTTGCAAAGAACATTTGTAAGCTTCTGCTTTTGATTTATGTAATACATTTTTTCCTTATATGTGTGCTGTTGGGTGCCGCATAACACGGCACCACCCCATGTGATTCCCGGGCTAGTGGCTCAGCCCGGTGACACGGGCTGGGGTCCCTCTCAGCGTGGTATCAGGGCCGCATTGGTAATGGTGCATGGAATGAGGATCGTATTACGACAAAAACTTAGAATACGGTGAGGAAACGGTATTAGGCCGACATAAGGACTATAGTGGTATAGTTACTTAAAGTGGCATGACTAACATACGTGTTATAATTCTGAGTTTTGATTATGTAACGACGCACCTACGCTTAGGTAAGCATGGTAAGGAATGCCACCGAAAGCGGATCAATTTCGGTTAGCTCCCCTGACGAGGAAGGTGGTTCAGGGATAGGTCTCACATCTTGGTGTGAGACGTCAATATGAAACTCTTGAACTCTTCATGTTCCTGAGCTCATATGAAACGCTGGTCCCTGGCGTGCATTAGGCAAGAAAGTGGAAACCCCATCATGTGGTTGGTAACACGATAGTGTGTTCTTCTAGAAATGGCCTAGAAGGACATACGCAGCGCTTGCCATCGGCGTGCCCTGCAGGGCAGTAGGTGGTATCTGTTGGGTTGATAAAATTCCCAACCGTGACGACCCGTTCGCGCTCTACTCGGGTTCCCCATCGTGTGGTGTGAATACACAATCACGTACCTTGAGATGTGGCTTAACTCAAGAATGGCCGTATGAAAATGATACGGGCGTATGTATTTAGTTTCAAATATGGACCTGCCTGAAATGAAAACAACCCTTGAGTGCATCACCATTGAGTGTTCTTCGGCAGGTACTAACCACGTAAGTATCCCATGTAGTACACGTGTGCGAGAGACCGTCTTAGTGCCACTGATAAAACAGATATGCCGGTATAATTCGGTTAGGATTTTCCTTGGTGAGGCTATGTAGTACCGACATGTTCTTACGGTGCATCGACACCGTACTACACTAATAATCTCTTCCCTATGAAGAAAGGATCAATGAACTAACTTTCAACTAAAAATGGAAGTTTGAAACAAATATTAGTTACTGAACTCTTATTTTGAGCTAAGATTCAAGTGAGAGAATAACTAGGCTTCAAAGATTTCAAAAACAGAGTGCTCTGTTTTGTAGCAGGAATTGTTGCTGGACTTTGACAGACTATAAATCTGAGTAGCTTTGACCAATTAAGGTGTATGATACAGTTCTGGAAATATTTTCAAGTGCTCTACAACTCCTTTGTAGACCTCCAGAGCCAAATCACACGTTAAGTTGGTGAAAAGTCCAATGGAAGGCAAACTGTCCAGAACCAGGACAGCAGCAAAACCTCTCTGGGCCTTTCTGTTTTTAAGCCATAACTTCTTGTAGAAAAAACCTTAAGGAGACTATGATACAACGTTGGAAAGGTTATGAAATGTGCAACATTGTTGTAGTTCAAAGTTTGTTCAGATTCTTATTGTATTTGCATATACAACTGTGATAAAGTAGCCACATACAAAGGAGATGCTGGCAAATTTTATCCAGGAATTCTGTCAACTTTGGAAAACCATAACATTTGATCCAGAAAATATCTAGGGGCATATGAATAAGCATTGGAAATATACTGAAGTTTACTAAACCTTTGGTGTTGAGCTCAAGTCAAGAATCTGTAGTTAACTTGAGTAAATTTTGGAGTTTGTGTGAACTGGTCAGGGTAGTCCAGCTGATTAGTTGAGCGTACTTAAGATTTGTTTAAACATGAATGTGATTATGCTTTGATAAAGTTCATGACATGTTCATGTTTTACTTTTCTATATTACTGCTGGGATATAATTTTGATTGACTCAATTTATTTCGTGCAGTATGGTACGTGCACATTCTCAAATGGAGATTGGAGGTTCAAGTCGAGGTGGGAATGACTCGACTTCATCACAAGAGCCATCGCCAACCGGATTGGCGGAAATTATGGAAAAGATGAATGAAACTCTCCTAACTCTATTTCAGCAAGGAATAAATAGAGAAGCTCAACATCACATGCCTACCCCGAGCACTTACCTGGATTTCTTGGCGACACAACCGCCGGTATTCTCTGAAGCGGCTGACCATTGTGAAGCAAATCACTGGTTACATGTCATTGAGTCCAAGTTTGGGTTGATTCAATGTGATGAATTCCAGAAGACTCTATTTGCCGCTCAACAACTTCACGGCTTTGCTGGAGCATGGTGGGCAGAATACCTTGCTATCCAACCAGCAAGGCACCATGTCACATGGACGGAGTTCCAGGATGCATTTCGTGCTCGTTTCATTCCTGCGTCCATAATGCAAACAAGTCTTGATGAATTCTGGAATCTAAAACAAGGAGATATGAGTGTTATTGAGTATGCGAAGGAGTTCAATCGCTTAGCTCAATATGTACCAGATTATGTGAAATCACCAGCCATGAAGAGTTATCATTTTTACTGAGGGCTGACTGCTAGGCTGCGATGTGAGTTGGCTCAAGTTAGCCAAGAGAAGTTTGATGAGTTTGTTAGCTGTGCTATCAGTCAGGAATATTATTCCAATCTCTACCTTAAAGAAAAGAGGGAGAGGGACTCATCACAGGATGAATGCAATCATCTGCCTCAGAAGTATCGGTGGGTAATCCGTTCACCTTCTGGTCGAGAGGTTCCACAAAAGGTGCAATCATTCTTGAAGTATGACGACTCTTATACTCCACAGCGGTTTTATTTACCTCCACCGCAGAAACAACTTATTTCTGGTGCACCTCAGTACCAACAATGTGCACCAGAATATTATTCCCTCAAGAGGTTGAAGTGTGAGGGCCTGCTCTTCCCGATCACTCACGGGAACGGGGCACCTCGCCCGGGAATCGCATTGGTTGGTGTCGTGCGATGCGGCACCCAACAGCACACATAATAAAGCATCATATTACATAAATCATGCGGAAGCTTACAAAGTGTAAGTCTTACAAATACTTTCCAAAATACTCTACAGCGGAAGACTATTACAACTCACGGCTCATACCTATGCTAAGCAACAGAGAAGGTGTCCAGCCCGCGGACCCTTCTCACTAGCAACACTATCACAGTAGCAGCGGCAGGGGTTGCCATGAGTTCACCACTCGGAGAGCTCCGAGTCTCATCGGCCACCCGTACTTATCATCGTATCATTATTACCTGCAAAACAACTTATGCAGTATCCGTGAGCACGAAGCTCAGCAAGACTGACCCGTCACCCTAATCATGAAACTCTACATGATGACAATAGAGGGCTGATTATAGAAGTTTGCACAAAAGATGATCTGGAGCTAGCAGAGAATCCTTACTTCAAGTTTTTGGCAACTTTTATAGCCCTCGTGCAACTTACATCGAGACTCCACAATCAAACAAGAAACGCTTCATCTCGATGTCACTTGCCCGAGGTGAAAGTAACTTTAGTGAGCTATCCTAGACTCATACAGACCTTGCGCCATCAACGTCGAGACTCCACAATCAAACAAGAAACGCTTCGCCTCGATGCTACTAGCCCAAGGTGGAAACTAAATTTAGTGAAGTGTTGGTCGTTCCTCATCTCCATTATGAGGATTACTCACGAAGCATATTAACGTGTCCCAGTTTATTACTACGTCACGACTCAGTGTACAAGTATGCTCACTACCGCGAGCGACGGTGATTGCAATAAAAAACACTCGGCTGACATGACACGTACGCCCGTACTTGACGTTGCACACAGCAACCGTCACTGACGCCGTACATGGCAACCTTTCACACGACACCCAAATGTCGAACCGGTCCCACCGACTGGGATTAAGTCTCTCTACGGCAAACCCTCATAGAGCTGACTTCTCTATCCTTTCAACATCGGCATCAGACGGTGAGGTATGCCTCGACACCCAGGTTAACATGTTACATCGGTTTCCTGGGTCCCATATAGCTAGTATGCATCCGGTACACATCTCAAACTTGTCCAGCGGGGCCGCACACGAGAACGGGCCTTAATCGACTCAGACATAGACTAGGCTCACAGGACCACGTCCTTGACCTTCCATCCACTGTCCGGTCTCCATTCCCAACTATGAGGATCAATTCCCAACTCTTCCGATTGATCCCCCTTAACCCCGTTTCACGAGTAGGAATCTGCCCACTCGAGTTATGCCTCTTTTAATCCACTTTTGTTAAGAACAGCAGTTATAATTAATTGATAACATATCCTACATTAAACTCCAGGGTTTTCTAGGTCATGCATTTGGATTTTCATACCATCTAGACGTAATGCAATAAATAAAATGGTAGACGTATGAAGTGAATACAAATAAAAACTTGTAAATTTGATGCAAACCGGGGCTTGCCTTTGTTTTGCAGGGGACTAATATATATATATATATATATATATATATATATATATCAGTTAGTGAAGACCACTTGACTTGATCTCTTGCCTCCCTCCTTTGATCTCTACTCCGATGACTTCAAGTCCTTCACGTAGCTGCTACACGTAATGCATATGCACAATTGTTTAATTGTAAAGACTTTGCTACAAGTTCTAATAACAATTTTTCAAAAACTGGAACTCTGTTTAACAATTTAAAATGACACTGGTGCTAGTGGTTTGGGTTTGGGTCTAAGTAACATGATTAAGTTCTAAGTGTTTTTCCCCTCTTCTATATTGATCACCTTAAGAGGTTAAACAGAACAGGGGTGATCCATAGCTCCAATGGAGCTGAGAATTTTCATGTGAGTTCCTTTTCACAAGAAAGCCCTCTGGACCAAAAATTAGCACTTTTCATTGAGTGGTTTGTTCAGAACAATTTTCTAAGCAATTAAGCAAAGAAGAATTAATTCTGAGATCACATCCATGTTCATGCCAAAATTAGTGAACTACAATTTCAATTATAGTTCATAGGACTTGCATGAATTTTCCTAAGATTTTTGTAGCTAATAATTTCCCAGAACTGAATTTCCAAGTTTTTTTTGGAAATTCTCTGAAATTGTTTCTGTACTCATTTGAACACAGAAACTTCAAATCTAAATTCCGCTAACCAAATCAACTCCAAATGAGCTGAACATTTTACAGAAGTTCACTAACATCCCAAAGAGCATTCTGGCAAAATTTGAGGATTTTTGGATGAGCCAAACTCCCTCACAAATTCTTTTGCTGAAAAGTTTAAAGAATTTTCCAGAATTAAATAATGAGTTTCATACAAATTGGGTTGTAGATTTGGACAGAGCTATTCAATATGAATCCAACCCAATTTGAATCACTAAATTTGGGGCTTCCTAGCAAGAGTTATGAGGTCCTAAAGTTTGGGGAAAAATTCTGAAACTGAACTCTGTTTATTTTTCCAATTTTCAGAGACATAAGGAATTAACCCCACATTTGGCCAAGAAAATGAGGTCTGATGCTTCTGAAACTTTTACTGGAGTTGAGGCATTTTTGGAGGAATCTCCTGCCCAAATTTGGGAATTTTCCAATACACAGAGCTCCTGGAAAAATTCCTACAAGATTTTCCTTATATGCATTAATGAGCCAAAACCCGGGATTTTCATAATTATTGGGCTGTACCCCTTGATAGTACTCTCTTAGAGGAGTCCAACAAAATTTATCTCACTATTGTTGGAGCTTCCTACACCAAGTTATGCATTTTACAAGTTTGAACAACTCTCTGTTTGATTTTAAACAGAACAGTCACACGTGGGGCCCACGGGTCAGGTGCTTCTTCAACCTCCCGCCAGAGTCCGCGGGTGCACACCGGCAGAAAGCGTGGCATGGCTCCTTCTCCCTCATTTCTCCATCAAATGAGCTCCAGTTTCGCCGTACATGCTCCTTGGAACATGGCGCAGCTGTCGGGCAAGGTTTCCCCGCATGAAAACGGCTGTAGGTGGGTCGGCACCGGCGGGGCGGCTCGGGAGCTCGGCATGGACGCGTTCCCGCGTGTCCAAGGCATCTCCTGGCGAGCTACGATGCCCTACAGCATCCCTATGGTTCTAGGAACATGGAACGGAGCTTCCACAGGTTCGGTAGCTTCAGTAAAGATTGGCGGTTGAGTCGGCAAGAAGTCCAGATAAGCGTTCCGAGGTGGAACAACTTGTTGCGTATTCTGGAGTACGCCTTGCTGTACCAAGGCTTGGAGTAAGCGTGTGTTTTCTTACGTTGCTTCTTGGAGTAGCCTGGTGTTCTCTTGGTTAGACTCGACAACTCGAGTCATAAGATCCATCCATCCTGGGGATGGTGGTTCCGACGGTGGTATAGAAGCATCACCGCCTCGGCGAGAACTCCCGTCCTTACTCCTAGAGCGAGTATGAATTATACTGCAAAAATATATCTGAGATGAGTTAAACAAGAACTCAGCAGTATGTGAGTCTAATGAAAACATGAATATGTCAAAACTTTATGAAAGCAGTAACAAAATCCATGTTTACACAACTCCTTAGAATAGGCATAGCTAACCAACCTATCTTTACAGAACAGACCTTTATGCACTAAATCCAGATTCAGATCCAGTTAACAGCATTTTCATAACTCAAGTTGAATATAAAAGTTAAAGTTAACTTAAATATATTTCCAACGAGTATTCATATGCCTCCAGATCATCTCTGGATCAAAAGTTATGACTTTCCAAAGTTGACAGAATTCCTGGATAAAATTTGCCAGCACCTCCTTTGTATGTGGCTGATTTTATCACAGTTGTATATACAAATACAATAAGAATCTTGTAACACTTTCAAATTCATTTTCAAGCATTGCATAAATTTTTCATGTAGAGAATGGGACATAGAAATGGAGAGGGGAATGTAGAAATGGAGAATGGGACATAGAAATGGAGAGAAGAATGTAGAAATGGAGAATGGGACATAGAAATGGATAGGAGAATGGAGAAATGGAACAAGTGACAAAGAAATGGTGAGGAATGGGAAAAAGATAGCTGAAATAAGCGGTTCCCAAATTTCCCCATATTTTCCCAAAATTTTCCAAATTCCCCAATTCCACAAAAGGGGAATTTTCCCCACATTTTGGGGATAAAATCTCCAAGGCTGCCGCACCACAAGAGGTAAGTTTGTTAAGATCCAAAAAAATTGAATAGGACTCTTATTTGAGCTCCAATTGGAGTATGACTCCCCCTTTTTCCCCCTTATAAATATAACCCCCACCCCCTGGCCGAAATCCTCTCTATTTTGGACGTCCCCCCTGCAGCCAAGCCCCCTTCCTTGCTGCCAAGTCGCCAAGTTCCCCCACCTTGCCTGAATTTGGCCGCCGTCGAGCCCCGTCACGTCTCGCCGTCGCCGGAGAAGAAGCCCGACGATCTGTCCTACCAAATTTTCCATAGAAAAATTGTCCGCTGCTGCCATTGCTAGGAGGAAGGCCCTGCCACCAAAAGGAAGTTATGTCGGTCTTCGTTACCCATCTTACGACGTCGCCGCTGTTTCTACGCGTCCGTTTTCTTCGCCCCTTTCGAACAGAAACTTTTTCGTGTGGACAGCTCGCGTTTTGATCGATTTATTACGGTGGAATTGATCTGGATCTTAAGTTAAGATCATCACTACGTCCACACTTGATCCCTACACCCTTGTTCATTATAAAACCCCATGAAAGCCCATTAAAACATGCAAGAACACGTACAAACTGGATTAATAAAACTGCACCTTATGATTTGCATCCATCTACTTCATTGCATCTTGAGTAAAGTTTGTGCATGATGATTGATTGCTGTGAATTTTGTATGTGCTTGATCGTGAGTAGAAGAACAAGTTCAGGAGTCCATCTATGAGGAACTAAAACACCAAGACATCGAGACGCTTGAACAACAAGAACCACGGGAGCAAGGCAAGTGCCACTTGACCATATTGATCCCATGCTTTGAAACTGTTTTGTTTGCGAAAACTCGTATGCTTGAGTCAACTTGATGGGACACCCTTTTATAGGAGTTTATTAGTTTTGTTAACCATCCTTGTCGCCGGGAGAGTTGATGAGTCGGGTATGGTCGTTTTTCCTTTTTGCTTCGCTTAATTCACGGGATACCGGAAGGTGAAAGAAAACATGTCCAGCTACTGCACTCATATGAATAATGATGATGAGATATTGATGATGTTAATGGGCATGGAATCAGGGAAATCTAGGCAAGCTTGGTTCGTGAGTGTTGCTGGATGAGATGGTGGAACTTGCCGTAGATTTAAGGACCGTTTCATGCAAGAATACGCCAGGAAAACAGTGCCACCACAAGGCCAAGTATGGGTGCGGCTTAGCTGATTAATTAGGTGTATTGCTAGCTTCTTATGGACCGTGGATGGCGCGGGGAATGGGAGTCAAGGAGGACTGCCCTGGGAACTGCATGGCACAAGAGGGGGCCCGTGGGTGGGAGAATGGTGATTCGAGCTTGCCGGTGAAACATTAGTGAGTCCATACATCTAGTAGCCCCTTTGTAAAGGCTAATTTGTGATCTCCTGGCGATACAACGACGGTTGTGTACTGGTACAATGGAGGTTCTGCAGTCGCCGATGGGTGACGAAATCACGAACTTGTGGGTAAAGTGGTGCCACCTCTACAGAGTGTAAAACTATCATGATAGCTGTGCTTTCGGTCACAAGCACCTGGCCAACTTCCATGATTAGAGGGAAAACTTGGGATGGTTATTCGGTATGGTTATGGTATGGTCTTTGGGATTGGTTTTGGGACTGTTTTGAGTCATGACAATGAGTTTGGTTTTGGTTATATGAAAATGAGATGGATATGAATCTTTATGAGTATGAGATGAACTTGAAGAAAGATTTATGGTTGGTTGAGACTTGATAAATGGTAAATTATGATGAAAGAATGTTGCTGAATTACTTGGTTATGATGGGATTAAATTCACTTAGAAATAGTTGCTGTTTTTATCATGTTTGTGAAATAAAATTTTCTTGCTGCAATGAGCCCTTTTTATTTCCTACCTTGTTGTAAGTACATGTCATACTTTTCCCGCACTTGCTGAGTACGACATGTACTCATCATTGCATTATCACATAAACATCAGCTACAGGAGATGAGTACTTCAAGGACCATGTGGAGTACTAGGTGTGCGAACTACCGTCAACATGCCTATGGAGTTGAAGTTGGAGCCTGCTGTTTAGTTATTTCCGCTGTCGATTAGAGACTTCTGCTGCAAGAATAAGTTAGATATTCATGAGTAAGACATTGAGTCATTATAATAAAGTACTTAAACACTATTTATTCATGGTTATATTCTGAATTCAGTTTGTGGATTACATGTGTATGTGTGATGAATATCCTGGGCACACATATGCATTCACTTGGTTCTATTTTCGGAACCGGGTGTCACAGATTGGTACCAGAGCCACGTTGACCGTAGGACACAAGCCTAGGTAGAATGGACACTCTAAAACGCATAGGCACACCCCTATAAACTTCTATTTTTGAAAATTGCTTGCTGCTGCACTTTATTTGTGAACTTAGCCACCGCAAACTGCTATTTTCAGCCCCTCTTTTCTTCTTTTCTTGTGGACAGCCACACTTTTTGTTTTCTTTCTTCATAGCTTCTGAAATTTTGGGGTTAATTCCTTCTTATCTAAAGTTTCTCATGTCTTAGATGCCGGTGACTAGGAGCACAGCACGCATAAGAACTCGTCCACCTCCGCGTGGGAGTGCACTTAACACCATTGAGGTGTCCGATGGACCATATTGGGAGGAGGTGAAGACGGAACCTCATGATGAAGAGGAAGTC
The DNA here is from genome assembly GCA_030760725.1 of Neostapfia colusana. Taxonomy (NCBI): domain Eukaryota; kingdom Viridiplantae; phylum Streptophyta; class Magnoliopsida; order Poales; family Poaceae; genus Neostapfia; species Neostapfia colusana. Next base: position 107,113,150 of record JASWHV010000003.1, read on the forward strand.
AATAGCTCTATGCGTGAGGAAGAAGACCCGGAAGAGGTGGAACCATTCGAAGAGGATATGGAGGATGATCCACAAGAACGGCATTGGTACGCACCTCAGGAGGAGTTTCGCGCGGGCTTACACCCCGTGGAGCCTCATGAAGCTATGTCGGGAGGAGATGAATCCAAGGAAGAGCCACCCCTTGATGAGGCCGAGAATGAAGGTGATGAATGGGCCAACCATTCAGTTCAAGAATTTCGGTCTGACGGAACGGAAGGAGGACACATATCCAGTGAGCTCAAAGAATTTATGGATTGCTGCAGCCTATACCCGGAGTATCTCCTCAAGAAAGTCCCTCGTCTCGTACATGAAGAGTGGAAGGCTGAAGTAACAATCCTATATAACGGTAGGGTTGTCACCCGGCACTTTGCACCCACATGGAGAGCTACAAGGGCAGAAGCTAGCAATGATGCTGCATGGGATGCACTCACCGGACTGTGCTACGCCTTCCGTGAGCAGCTTGAGGACACCACTTTTGAGCTGCACCCGTTTCAGAAGAGAGGTACAAGGGAGATCATGGGACCCCATGTAGGAGCTCTTTCCAACTCACAAACTGCTGACAAGTCTCAGAGGTTGCTCGTGGAGTTAGGACACCGCTATGCAAGCGCACAAGAAGAGATCCGTTACCTCCGCAAGAAGCTGTATTTGCTGGAGAAACAAGAGGAAACTCGTGCCAACGCGGGAGCAAATGGAGCACCAGCGTCATCTATCCCTACATGGACAGCTGACTCAGCATGGCGTGCACCAATGTATGGACCACTCCCGTCACACGGCGAGAACACCACCGGTTCACACGATTAGTTTTAGGTTTCCCATTGAATAAGCTGTAATATGAACGCTTAAATCGTAGTAGCTTGAATAAGAGTGGTGTGCTGAAATTTTTGTGATGATTGCTTAGTTTGTGTGCTGATGTGAGTTGTGGGACGCTTCTGCGAAAGTCCACATCCACACATAGTAGAGAGATGTGAGATGCTTCGGCACTTGTTCACATCCACATATAGGCTGATATTAATAAAAGAAGTTGCTTAGCTCATACACCTTGATGCATATAGTTGGGAAATCGCTTCTTTCAATTCTGAATTCTACTCCCAGAGTAAGCATTTAAATAAGGTGGGTAGACTTTCTCGCCAACCTTATTGTCTTGGATTCCCATGGGATTCACATAATACTTGGAATGGATTGGTTAAGCAAGCACAACAGAGTGAGTCAATGTGCTCAAAGGATCGTGCAGTTGATGAGTGAGCACGGTACTCGTATCGAGTTTGAGGCAGCTCAACCTGCAACCGAGAAGGCAGCACTGAACCACATCGAAGAAGCGGCGTTGGAAAATATTCCGGTGGTTCAAGAATATTCAGATGTGTTCCCGAAAGAACTTCCAGGTATGCAAGCTAACTGGGACATTGAATTTGCTATTGATTTAGTACCTAGAACTGCACCTATAGCGAAGAGGCCGTATAGGATGCCTGCTAATGAACTAGTGGAGCTCAAGAAGCAAATTCAGGAGCAGCTAGAAAAGGGTTTTATACGCCCAAGCTCATCACTGTGGGGAGCCCCCGTGCTCTTCGTAGACAAGAAGGATGGGACCAAAAGGATGTGTGTGGATTATAGGTCTCTCAATGAGGTAACGATCAAGAATAAATACTCACTGCCCCGTATAGAGGACCTGTTCGATCAAATGAACGGTGCCTGAATTTTCTCCAAGATTGATCTTCGGTTGGGATACATCCAGCTGAAGATTAGACCCTCCGACATACCCAAGGCTGCATTTCGAACACGGTATGGTTCGTATGAGTATACGGTTATGTCTTTTGGGTTAACGAATGTACTAGCATACTTTATGTACCTCATGAATAAGGTCTTCATGGAGTACTTGGACAAGTTCATCGTGGTTTTCATCGGCGACATCATGGTGTGTTCGAAAAGCGAGGAAGAACATGAAGAGCACTTAAGGTTAACGTTGCAGAAACTGCGAGAGCGTCAATTGTATGCTAAGTTCAGCAAGTGTAATTTGGGCTAAAGAGATATCGTTCCTAGGCCACATCATCTCCGAGGGAGGAGTATCGGTTGATCCCGGACATGTTGGAGATGTTCTGAAGTGGAACCAACCGCAGATTGTGAGAGATATTCGGAGTTTCCTTGGGATGGATGGATACTACCGCACGTTAGTCAAGGATTTCTCCAAAATAGCGAAGCCTATGACTGAATTGCTAATGAAGGGGAAAGCATTTCGGTGGACACCAGTGTGTCATGAAAGCTTTGAGAAGCTAAAGAAGAGATTAACCACAGCGCTGGTTTTGGTATTGCCGGATGTGAGCAAGAGCTTCGATATATATTGTGATGCATCAAGACAAGGGCTTGGATGTGTGCTCATGCAAGGAGGACAAGTGGTAGCCTATGCATCGATACAACTAAAGAAACATGAGCTGAATTACCCCACAAATGACTTGGAACTTGCAACCGTGGTACATGCCTTGAATATTTGGAGGCATTATATCCTTGGCCACCGATGTGAGATCTATACGGATCACAAAAGCCTCAAGTATATATTCACGCAAATGGATCTGAATTTGAGGCAATGTCGATGGTTGGAACTCATCAAGGATTATGATGTCGGAATCAACTATCACCCCGGAAAGGCCAATGTAGTAGCTGATGCGTTGAGCCGAAAGGGAGCATGTCACCAACTCACGGTTCGGGAGCTGCCACCCGATCTGTGTAAGGAGTTTGAACGGTTGCATCTCGGATTCTTGAACGAGATGGAGGTGATCAAACTGAACTCCACGCTGGAACAAGAGATACGAGATGGCCAAGCAACAGATGATGAGATCAATGAAAGAATCCGACAAGGCATAGAAAAGGATTTCAAGGAAGACGAGAAAGGCACGCTTTGGTTAGGGAAAAAGATTTGTGTGCCTAACGTGAAGCACATCCACGACACGATATTAAAGAAGGCACACGACTCACCTTATTCCATACACCCCGGCTGTACAAAGGTGTACAAGGACCTGAAAACTTGCTATTGGTGCGATGGCATGAAAAGGGACATTGCTGAATGTGTTGCCTTATGCGACACGTGCCAACGAGTGAAGGCCGAACATCAAAGACCCGCTGGATTGTTGCAGCCATTAAAAGTACCCGAGTGGAAGTGGTGTCACACTCGGTTTCTCCGAAGAACAACCGAGTGAATATCACATGTATGCCAGGATCATTTTCTCATACATGTGATGACAAATAGTGAAGCATCATTTATTACATGCCAGGTGTCGAATATAAATAAGTCTTACATAACATATGTCTCGATGGACGATAATAAGTTCATAACATGTAAATAAAATTGCAGCGGAATATTATTCTTGTGGGCTCCGTCACAGGAGTTGCTCGGGGGACTCCATGAACCTAAAATCCTTCTACGGGTCCGAAGTCTTGGTCATTGAACACCACATCATTCTCTTGACCTGAGCAGCAATATAAACCAACAAATATGCAAGTTTGAGTACCGTTGGTACTCAGCAAGTGTGGGAAAGTTATGTCATGCATGGCTAGAGCAAGGAGAGGTTGAACTCATGGTTAAAGCACTACACAATTATTACCTACCACCTTAGCTTATTGAGCACCTACATTACTACACAGGTGAAATGGTCCCAATCTCCCATCCCATCATCATAATCAAATAACCATAACGTCATTTCAAATGTTAAGCTCCCCGCTTAACATCCACAACTTCCAAAGTCATCATCCTCTAATCATGAATAAGTCCAAGCCGCTCTTGACCATGAGCACGGCTGTCATGACAGTTTTGACTCTGTAGAGTTTGCACCACTGTACCCACATGTAGTGATTTCATCCCCCGATGCCGGGTGGAATAAAAGAACCTCCATTATGCCAGTGGCCATGAACCACATTCACACTTCCCAGGTGTGTAGCCAGGAGATCACTACGAAGCATTTACAAAGGGATTCCCGACGAGTGTGGGCCCACTGAGGTTTCACCCCTAACAGCATACAAGAGGCTCCAACCCCGCTGCAGTGGCCCCCTCTTGAGCCTTGCGGTTCATATGGTAGTCCAGCTGACACCTACTCCCCGCACCATCCAACACACCCATACTACGCCAGGGATACACCTAATTAATTGGCCAAGCTGCCCCATCTCAGCATGTGGTTGGCACGGTAAAGCCAGGTTACATGCTCCATGAACCGGTCCTTAGGATCCAGGCAAGTACCAAACACAAACCCGAGTCTCGTGCACCCAGCACCAACCAAATCATCCGACTTGCCTCAATCCCTACCTCTACATAACTCATAATATCTCATCCAAGAGTAAGGTAAATAAATTGATGATTTCATATCCCAATTATCCCATTCTAAGCATGGCTAAGCATAGTAATAAATGATATGATAAAATAAATCCCAACCCAAGCTACAAGGAAACAAGGTAATGCAATTCTAGGGAAACTTCCTAGCATGGGTTTCATATTTCAATTGACAATGAAAATAATTCTATCTACACATCCTAGTATAGGATCAAAGTGGTCAAGGACACTTGCCTTCTTCCTGCTGCTCTGGGAATGGATAGTCCTGATCTTGGAAGGGAAGAACTTGCTCTGGGGCAGGTTCTACTCATGCCAACACACATAGCAAAAGAAAACAACAATCCATAAGACATAGTTCACACTTCCACTCCACACATACATACATATGATAGTCATTCACATTTCTAAGTGTTGTGTTTACTCTAGCTGTGTTGATTTTTAGCCTACATGCACTTTTGAACATATGTATATGATTTCTAACTTTTGTATTCAGATTTTATTTGCACACTATATATATGAATTTCAATTCTAAACAAATTCTTTATATTCAATTAACACACTCTTTAGCTACCAAGTTTGCATGGAAGGTAATTTCGTATTCCAAGTGGGTTTTTAAACCTTCTACCAAATCCCAAACTGAAGTCTTTGGATTTGGAGACTTCATTTATCATTTTCTAATTATGCATACCTATTTTTTCCTTTATTTTCCAGATTTATTTTCTATGCCTAAAATTGAGTTTTAAATATTAAATAGTAGGGCATAACCTCTAAACAGAATAGGTTCTGATCTAATATATTAAATAATATGTTTTTGAACTTCTCCTCTGATGTGAACTAATTTTAATTTATTTTACCCATTTTCAGAATTATTTATTAACCTAAAAATGTGTTCCTAGAACTAATAAATATGAACAACACCCAAACAGATTTCATTTCAGCCTAAATTTTTTTTAGTTCATTCTAAAGTTTTCCAAGTGTTAGTAGAGTTTAAACTTGAATTAGCACATGTGTTTTTCTTTCCTTTTAAATTTAAATCCTAGTCACACATTCAAATTTCTAAACTTAATACCATATAGGGTCAAAAAGGTAAGTTCACCCTACTATAGGGTCTAATTTATTATTTTACAAATTTCCAGGGGTCTAAATATGCATAACAGAGGGGTTTTGCTAATTTTTATTAAGTCCAGGGGCTAAAATTGATTTTTAATTGAATTTACATGAATTTCTGAAGTTCCAGGGGCTAGATCAGAAGTTTCTGGGGCTAGCTCGCATTTTCCAAGATCCACAGGGGGTAGCGCGTAAGAATTCCGGCCTTTATAATGTGGGGCTGATGTGGACCGTCCGATTTAAAACAGACGGCTCAGATTAGATCGTCGAGCCGGTACGCGCGGGTTTTAATTCTACCGTGCGATTTAAAATAGACGGCGCACAAGCGGCCACGTCGCCCTGGCCGGTGCCAGCCCGCGCTGCCCGGCGGCGCGCGGCGGCGGGAGGCGGCGATCTCGCCGGAGAACTTCGGATCTTCGTCTATACCTCCTAAAACTGGGATTTCATGACATAGATCGGTAGAAAGGAGGTCGGGGATCTCACCTCGGGGTTTTTCTTGAGCTCGAAGGCCCTGGAAGGTGGTCGGCGACGAGGTCCGAGATGGAATCGCGGCGATGCTCGTCGGCGCTGTGTCTGGGGCGAAATCTACCGAGTTTTCTGCACCTGCATGATTCCCAGAGGCGGTGGAACAGGATCCGCGTGTTAGATCAGAAAACCCGAGCAAAGTTCGAGAGAAAACAGTGATCGGAGCTTCGGTTCTCACCGGGAGGAAAAACAGCCGATCGGGTGGGGAAAACGGGGCGACGCCGGCGTTTATATAGACGGGGGAGGGCGGTGTGTCGGTTGTGATCGAGTTTGAGTCTTCCGGGACCAGAATTCTGCTGGGGGACGTGGTTTTCAGGGGGTAGTTTTGATTCGGGAGAGAGAGGTGTCCCGGGGTCGGCCGATCGCGCGCGAGGAAGAAGATGATGGCGGGCCCCGCGTGTCAGTGAGAGGGAAAAGGGGCGCGTGGCTGCGGGCTGGCGCGGGGGTATGGTGGGCCGGCTGGTGGGTTTCGGCCCACTGGCCGGGGTTTTCTGTTTTTCTTTTTCTTTTTCCATTTCTTTTCTGGTTTTGATTTGAATTTGAATTCCAAATTGAATTTGAATTTCTGCACCACATGCAATACGTCCAAAAAATTTTAAATTCCCCTCTTAACAGGTTTTGGGGTGTTACAAGTGGGAATACATCAGCATGGATTTCATTGTCGGATTGCCACGTACTCAGTCCGGCTACGACTCCATTTGGGTTATTGTGGACCGATTGATGAAAACAGCCTATTTCCTTCTTCTTAGAACCAAGTACACCGTCGCACAACTAGCCGAGCTATATATGGAGCAAATTGTGTGTCTCCATGGAGTTCTGAAGAGGATAGTTTCAGATCGAGGTTCTCAATTTACCTCTAGGTTCTGGAAGAAGCTGCATGAAGCCATGGGTACGCGATTGAATTTCAGCTCCGCATATCACCCGCAAATCGACGGCAAACTGAGATAACAAATCAGATTTTGGAAGACATGTTAAGAGCTTGCGCCTTCAAACATAGGCGTAGTTGGTATAAGAGATTGCCATAAGCTGAATTTTCGTACAACAAAGTTACCAAGCCAGCTTGAAGATGTCACCTTTCGAAGCATTGTATGGTAGACGGTGTACAACACCGCTGTTCTGGAATGAGACCAGAGAAAGCCAAGTATTTGGACCCGAAGTGCTGCAATATGCTGAAAAGCAAGTCCAAACAATACGTGAAAACTTGAAGGCCGCTCAATCACGACAAAAGGGTTATGCATACAATAGGCGAAGAAGATTGACCTTTGAAGTGGGAGACTTTGTGTATCTTAAGGTGTCGCCTATCCGAGGCCAACGACAGTTCAACGTCAAAGGCAAGTTAGCACCTCGCTACATCGGGCTATTCAAGATTTTGGGCAAGCGGGGAGAGGTAGCCTATTAACTAGAGCTGCCAACGCACCTCTCCGACGTGCACGCCGTGTTTTACGTATCTCAGCTCAAGAAATGCCTAAGAGTACCGGAAGAACAAGTAACGATGGATGAGCTCGAGCTTCAAGAGGATCTGACCTACGCAGAGCACCCCGTCAAAATTTTGGATGTGAAGGAAAGGGTCACGAGAAACAAAGTGATCCGTTGGTTCAAGGTACAGTGGGGCCATCACACGGAAGCCGAAACTACATGGGAGCGTGAGGAAGATCTCAAGGCATAATTCCCCCATCTATTCTCCACTCTACCGAATCTCGAGAGCGAGATTCAGTTTAAGGGGGGTAGGTTTGTAACACCCTCAAATTCATTTCCATGCACTGCATACATTTTTCATGTAGAGAAACATTATAAAAGAAGTATAAATGGAGAAAGAACCATAGAAATGGAGGAAGGAACCATAGAAATGGAGGAAAAACCATAGAAATGGAGAAGGGAATATAGAAATGGAGAATGGGGCATAGAAATGGAGAAGGGAAACGTAGAAATGGAGAATATGACATAGAAATGGAGAGGGGAATGTAGAAATGGAGAATGGGACATAGAAATGGAGAGGAGAATGTATAAATGGAGAATGGGACATAGAAATGGAGAGGGGAATGGAGAAATGGAACAATTGACATAGAAATGGTGAGGAATGGGAAAAAGATAGCTGAAATAAGCCGTTCCCAAATTTCCCCAAATTTTCCCCAAAATTTCCAAATTCCCCAATTCCACAAAAGGGGCATTTATCCCACATTTTGGGGATAAAATCCCCAAGGCTGCCGCAACACAAGAGGTAAGTTTGTTAAGATCCAAAAAAATTGAGTAGGGCTCTTATTTGAGCTCTAATTGGAGTAGGACTCTCCCTTTTTCCCCCTTATAAATATAACCCCCACCCCCTGGCCGAAATCCTATGTATTTTGGACGTCCACCCTGCAGCCAAGACCCCTTCCTTGCTGCCAATTCGCCATGTCCCCCCCCTTGCCGGAATTTGGCCGCCATCGAGCTCCGTCATGCCTCGCCGTCACCGGAGAAGAAGCCCGACGATCTGTCCTACCAAATTTTCCATAGAAAAATTCCCCGCTGCTGCCATTGCTAGGAGGAAGGCCCTGCCACCAAAAGGAAGTGAGGTAGGTCTTCGTTACCCATCTTACGACGTCGCCGCTGTTTCTACGCATCCATTTTCTTCTCCCCTTTCGCACAGAAACTTTTTCGTGTGGACAGATCGCGTTTTGATCGATTTTTGACGGTGGAATTGATCTAGATCTTAAGTCAAGATCATCACCACGTCCACACTTGATACCTACACCCTTGTTCATTATAAAACCCCATGAAAGCCCATTAAAACATGCAGGAATACGTACAAACTGGATTAATAAAACTGCACCATATGATTTGCATCCATCTACATCATTGCATCTTGAGTAAAGTTTGTGCATGATGATTAATTGCTGTGAATTTTGTATGTGCATGATCTTGAGTAGAAGAACAAGCTCAAGAGGCCATCTACGAGGAACTACAACACCAAGACTGTAACACCCCAAAACCTGTTAAGAGGGGAATTTAAAAAAAAATTGGATGTATTGCATGTGGTGCAAAAATTCAAATTCAAACTGGAATTCAAATTAAACTCCAAACAGAAATGAAAAAGAAAAAGAAAAAGAAAAAATAAACCTCCCTGGCCAGTGGGCCAAAACCCACCAGCCGGCCCACCTCACCCCCCGCGCCAGCCCGCAGCCGTGCGCCCGTTTCCCTCTCACAGACAGGCGGGACCCACCTGTCATCCCCAACCCCCCGCTCGCGCCGACCCCGGACTCTTCCCCGCGCGCGCGATCGTAACCGACCGGATTTCCGCGTCCCTCAACCCGACTCCCGGTCCCAGAAGGCACCAACTCGATCTAAACAAACCCGCCGCCCTTCCCCGGCTAGGTAAACCCCGGCATCTCCCCGTTTTTCCCCACGATCCGCCGTTTTTCTTCCCGGTGAGAACCCGAGTTACTCCGGCTAATTTCGCTCGATCTTCGCTCGGGAATTCTGATCTAACGCGCTGATTTTGATCCACCGCCTCCGGGGAACCGCGCAGGTGCAGAAAACTCGGTGGTTTGCGCTTCAAACACAGCGCCGACGAGCCTCGCCGTGAATTCACCTCGGACCTCGTCGCCGACCGCTTTCCCGGACCTCCGAGCTCAAGAAAACCCCCGAGGTGAGATCCCCGACCTCCCCTCTACTGATCTATGCCATAAAATCACAGTTCTAGGAAGAATTGACGAAGATCCGAAACTCTCCGGCGAGATCGCCGCCTCCCGCCGCCGTGCGCCGCCGGGCAGCGCCGCCCGCGCTGGATCAGAGCGACGTGGCCGCTTGTGCGCCGTCTATTTTAAATCGCACGGTAGAATTTAAATCCCCCCGTACCAGTTCGACGTTATAATCTCAGCCGTCTGTTTTAAATCGGGCGGTCTACGTCAGCCCCGCGTTATAAAGGCCGGAATTCTTACGCGCTACCCCCTGGGATTCTCGGAAAATATGAGCTAGCCCCGGAAACTTCTGATCTAGCCCCTGGAACTTCAGAAAATCATGTAAATTCATTTAAAAATCAGTTTTAGCCCCTGTACTTGATAAAAATTAGGAAAACCCCTCTGTAATGTGTAGTTAGACCCCTGGAAATTCTTAAAATAATATAATAGACCCTGTAGTGGGGTGAGTTTAACTTTTTAACCCTATGTGATATTAAATTTAGGAATTTAATATGTGTTTAGTATTTAAAATTTAAAAGATGGGACAAACACATTGTAAATTCAAATTAACAACTTTCCTAGTACTTGGAAAACTTTGGAGTGAGATAAAAATAGATTATTGGCTGAAATGAATCTGTCTAATTGATTATTCACATTTATTAGTTATAGGGACACATTTTTAAGTAGAGAATAATTCTGAAAATTAGTAAAATAAATGTAAAATAGTTCACATCAGAGGAGAAGTTCAAAATACATTATTTAATATGTTAGACCCAAAACCTATTCTGTTTAGATGAGGTGTCTTACTATTTTCATAATAAAGTTCACATTTAGGCATAGGAAATAAATCTGAAAATATAGCAAGCTAGGTATGAATAACTAGAAAATGGTAAATGAAGTCTCCAAAATCCAAAGAATTCAGTTTAGGGTTGGTAGAAGGTCTGAAGACACATTTGGAGTAGGAAAATACCCTCCATGCACACTTGGTAGCTAAAAGGTGTATCAATTGAATATAAGGAATTTATTTAAATTGGAAACTCATATATAGTATGCAACATAAATATGAATATAAAAGTAGAAATCATATGCACATGTTTAAAAGTGCATGTCAGCCCAAAAATCAAGACAAATAGAGTAACCACAACACATGGGAATAGGAATGGCTTTCATAAATGGGAATGTGTGGTTTGTATGAAGTGGAAGTGTCAACTATGTCTTATGGATTGTTATTTTCTTTTGCTATGTGTGATGGTATGATGTAGAACCTGCTCCAGAGCAAGTTCTTCCTTTCCAAGATTAGGACTACCCATTCCCAGAGCAGCAGGAAGAAGGCAAGTGTCTTTGACCACTTTGTTCCTATACTAGGATGTGTAGATAGAATTATTTGCATTGTCAACTGAAAATATGTAACCCATGCTAGGATGTTTCCCTAGAATTGTATTACCTTGTTTCCTTGTAGCTTGGGTTGGGATTCATTTTATCATGTCATTTATTATTATGCATATGCTTAGCCATGCTTAGAATGGATTATTTGGGATATGAGATCATCAGTTTATTTTACCATACTCTTGAATGAGATATTGTAAGTTATGTAGAGGTAGGAATCAAGGCAAGTTGGATGTTTTGGTTGGTGCTGGGTGCACAAGACTCGGGTTTGTGTTTAGTACTTGCCTGGATCCTAAGGACCGGTTCATGGAGCATGTAACCTGGCTTTACCGTGCCAACCACATGCTGAGATGGGTCAGCTTGGCCAATTAATTAGGTGTATCCCCGGCGTAGTATGGGTGTATTGGATGGTGCGGGGAATAGGTGTCAGCTGGACTACCATATGAACCGCAAGGCTCAAGAGGGGGCCACTGCAGCGGGGTAGGAGCCTCTTGTATGCTGTTAGGGGTGAAACCTCAGTGGGCCCATGCTCGTCGGGAATCCCTTTGTAAATGCTTCGTAGTGATCTCCTAGCTACACACCTGGGAAGTGTGAATGTGGTTCGTAGCCACTGGCATAATGGAGGTTCTTTTAGTCCACCCGGCAACGGGGGATGGAATCACTACATGTGGGTACAGTGGTACAAACTCTGCATAGTCAAAACTGTCATGACAGCCGTGCTCACAGTCAAGAGCGGCTTGGACTTATTCATGATTAGAGGATTGATGACTTTGGAAGTTGAGGATGTTAAGCGGGGAGCTTAACATTGGAATTTGAGGTTATGGTCATTTGATTATGATCATGGGTTGGGAAATTGGGACCATTTCACCTGTGTAGTAATGTAGGTGCTTAATAAACTAAGGTGGTAGGTAATAATTGCGTAGTGCTTTAACCATGAGTTCAACCTCTCCTTGCTCTAGCCATGCATGACATAACTTTCCCACACTTGCTGAGTACCCACGGTACTCAAACTTGCATATTTGTTGGTTTAAATTGCTGCTTAGGTCAAGGGGATGATGTGGTGTTTAATGATCAAGACTTCGGACCCGAAGAAGGATTCTAGGTTCATGGAGTCCCCCGGGGAACGCCTGTGACGGAGCCCACAAGAATAATATTCCGCTGCTATTTTATGTTATGAACTTATTATCGTCCATCGAGACATGTGCTATGTAAGACTTATTTATATTCGACACCTGGCTTGTAATAAATGATGCTTCACTATTTGTCATCACATGTATGAGAAAATGATCCTGGCATACATGTGATATTCACTCGGTTGTTCTTCGGAGAAACCGGGTGTGACAGAAGTGGTATCAGAACCAAGGTTGCTCGTAGGAACGTGGACCTAGGTAGAAATGGACGTATTTAAGGGCCCTACTTTCTTAAAAACTATTTTACAAGGTGTGTGTTGAAAAGTGTTATTTAATGGAGTCACTTTCTTCATCTTACCCCAACTTTCATTCAAAATAGGATTTTTGTTTAAAAGTTTATCTAACCTAAGTTTAAATGCTTTCTGTTTTAGATGGTTCGCATGATTCGCACCGCTCGCAAGTCCACAGGAGGGAGAGTTCCCGTAGTTGCCCTTGCCCAAAGAGAGGAGAGCCGTCCGGTGACGTACCTTTCCTACGGATTGGCAGTAGGAGGCTTGTTGCGCCGTCTTCGACGTATGCTCCAAGCCGCCGGCAATACGGGCAAGCTAATCATACACTATAGCTCCACCAGGACCATCCGTGAGAAGAGGGAAGAATGGAGTTCAGAGATGAGGATTATTTACGAAAATCAGCTGCTCAAGATCCACCGCTCTCCAGCTAGTCGAGCGACACAGGTCGATGCGGAGAAGGATGTTACCTGGGAGGCCATCACCTGCCAGAGTCACATCTATCGTCGACACCTGGACAGAACTGAGTACATGTATGTCCTCCAGCGCGAGAGTGGTACAACGGAGTATAAGTACCCGCCAGTGCAGCAAGGGACTTCCCATGAGCACATGGACTTGTGCTTGGAGGATGCTGCTATGCTCAGCACTCGACTGCAGGAGTGTCAGCAGGAGCTTCAGGATGTTCGGGACACCCTGAAGGAAACTGAGGCTTTGCTTTGAGCCTGCTTGAGGGCGAGAGAAAGAGGAGATGGGAATGAACTGTGTGTCACCGTGAATGATACATGGACTCCTGACTCCCCACATCGCCAGGCGATCAGGTGTCGTCGCACTTCTCCACCAGCAGCCTCCCCACCCAAAGCAGAGTCAGAAGGCGGCCACAATAATGAGGAAGATCCCGAGGAGCCAGCTCAGGGACACGAGTAGTGTAGAGTCTTTCCCTTAGTTAGAAAGATGTCGAATAGTCGAGTCGTTACCTTAGTTAATGGTGTGTTAATGCTTGATGTGTGACGTGAGGTGTGGAAGCCATGAGCAATTGTCCACAGCCTCGTCTTCAGATTGTTTTGCTTTGGTGTGTGAACCCACATGAAATAATAGTGCATTTATTTTTGTGTGAGACATGAACCCTCAGAAAGTATAACAAAGCCTCAACACTTCAAAGTAAAAACAAGTGAAAGTAGTAAGACAATACGTAATGCTTTAAATTAACATTTGGTTGATCATGCTAGATGGCCGGAAGAGGAAAGGGTCGTGCTGCCAACCCCGCCAACAACAACGATGAGGCCTGCAACCCTCATCTTTCTGGGAGCCAAGACAGGGGTGGGCGCCGTGAGGGAGTTGATCCCATCCACCAAATGCTTGAAAATAAAAATCAGCTCATCCAGAACCTGACTCAAGTGGTGGCCAACTTGCATAAAGTTCCACCTCCACAAGCTGCACCACGCCAACCAAGGTTGAGTGAGTTTCTAGGAACTCAACCTCCGAAGTTTGCAAGTGCTGCTGAACCTCTAGAGGCAGATGACTGGGTAAAGACCATTGAGAGCAAGATGAGGATCATACAGTGCCAAGGGTATGAGAGGGTGCTGTTTGCCTCTCATCAATTGCATGGACCTGCTGCTGATTGGTGGACCGCCTACGTGGCCGCCCATAATGACCCTGAGAACATCACTTGGGAAGGGTTCAAGCGTAGCTTCCGCAACCATTACATACCAAGGGGTGAACTCAAAAACAAGAGGAAGTAGTTCTTGGGGTTGCAGCAAGGAAACATGACTGTGAGGGAATACCTCACTAAATTTACTCAACTCTCTCGTTATGCCCCACGGGACATAGAGACTGATGAGCAGAAACAGGATTGTTTCGTGGAAGGACTTACCGCAGAAATGCAGTGTGCAATGTCCTCCAACGAGTATGAAAGCTTCCAAAAGATGGTGGACAGAGCATTTGTGGTAGAAAGGAAGCTGAAGGCCTTGGAAAATGAAAACAAGAGGAAGGCCGGGTGGTCACACCAAGCCTCCGGGAGCAACACCCGCCCACGTCTGATGCAGCAACCCGCAGGGCAGACGAACCGTGCTGCGGTACCCTACTCAGCACCAAGAGGGTACAACCCGAACTACAGGCCTCCGGCAGCACCAATACAGCCACAACGTCAGTTCGTACAGCAGCCTCGCCCTACATATCAACCTCGACCAGCAGTGCAAGGACCCCCAAACCAACCCCAAGACAACAAAGGCCAGGCACCTAAGGTTGGGGTGCAATGTTTTAACTGTGGTGAACTGGGGCACTATGCCCATAAGTGCCCAAAGAAGAAGCCCGCGCAGCCGCAACAGCAGAATGTAATGAGAGGACGGGTGAACCACATCACCATGGAGGAGGCGCAAGAGGCACCCGACGTGGTAGTTGGTAAGTTTCCTGCCAATTTACACATTGCAACCCTGTTGTTTGATTCTGGTGCTACCCACTCGTTCATTGCCCAAGAGTTTGTTAAGAAGCATGACCTAGCAACAACACAAATGAACTATATGCTAGCAGTAATCTCTCCAGGTGGAGAAATAAGGACAAGACAAGTGTGTCCCAAAGTGAACCTAGACATTAATGGGGTAGTATTTACTGCTAACCTCATAGTGATAGATTCAAAAGGGATAGATATTATCTTGGGTATGGATTGGTTGACCAAACATAAAGGAATCATCCATTGTTTGACCAGAACGGTGGAACTAACTCACCCTAGTGGCACAAGAGTAAAGTTTATAACAATACAAGAGCCTAGGAGGGACATTAAATTAAATCAAGTTGAGGTGAAAGTGGAGGAGATCAGGACCATCAGGGAATATCCAGATGTTTTTCCGGAGGAGTTGCCAGGTATGCCTCCTGATCGTGAAGTGGAATTCGCAATTGAGCTAGTGCCTGGAACAACCCCGATATACAAGAGACCTTATCGTATGGACTCCAAGCAGCTGGGAGAACTCAAGGATCATTTGAGAGAATTGATGGAGAAGGGGTATATTCGTCCTAGTTCCTCACCTTAGGGAGCTCCAGTGATATTTGTGCCCAAGAAGGACGGAACCCAAATGTTATGCGTAGACTATCGTGCGTTGAATGAAGTAACCATCAAGAACAAGTACCCATTCCCCTACATTGAAAACTTGTTTGATCAGTTAAGGGGAGCTTGTGTGTTCTCAAAAATTGATCTCAGGTCGGGATACCACCAACTTGAGATAAGGGAAACTGATATTCCAAAGACAGCTTTCGTATCTCGGTACGGACTGTATGAATATACAGTCATGCCTTTCGGTCTAACTAATGCCCCGGCATACTTCATGTATCTCATGAACAAGGTATTCATGGAATATCTGGACAAATTTGTGGTGGTTTTCATAGATGACATTCTCGTTTTATCCAAATATGAAGAGGAACATGAGAAACATCTAAGGTTGGTGTTGCAGAGGCTGAGAGAACACCAACTATATGCCAAGTTGAGCAAGTGTGAGTTTTGGCTGAAGAGAGTTCACTTCTAGGACATATCATCTCGGAGGGAGGAATCTCCGTGGATCCCGCCAAAATCGAGGATATACAGAAGTGGAAGACCCATGAAAATGTCGGGGAAGTTCGAAGCTTCTTGGGATTGGCAGGATACTATCGACGGTTTATTGAGGGATTCTCTAAGATCTCGAGACCCCTCACCAAACTGTTGGAGAAAGGAATCACATTCACATGGACGCCGCAGTGCGAGACGAGTTTTCAAGAGCTAAAGAAAAGATTGACAACAGCCCCAGTGCTAGTTATGCCAGATATGCAGAAGAACTTTTCGGTATACTGCGATGCCTCTGGAAACGGGTTGGGATGTGTTCTCATGCAAGAGGGGCATGTCGTGGCTTATGCGTCCCGGCAGCTCCAGAAACACGAGAAGATACAAGAGATTAGAGAACTCATCAAGGAAAATAAAGCCTTTGGTTTCAGAGAGGATGAACAAGGTATGGTGTGGCACGGGAAAAGAATTTGTGTGCCTGAAGTGAAGGAGATCCGTGAATTGATTTTGAAGAAGGCTCATGATTCCGACTATTCCATTCATCCTGGGAGTACGAAGATGTACCATGACCTCAAGAGCAGGTATTGGTGGTATGGAATGAAGCGAGATGTCGCGGAACATGTTGCCCTATGTGACACATGTCAGTTGGTGAAAGCGGAACATCAACGACCAGCGGGATTATTGCAACCACTCAAAGTGCCTGAATGGAAATGGGAAGAAATCGGTATGGATTTCATAGTAGGATTGCCTAGGACCCAATCAGGATACGATTCGATATGGGTCATCAGCGACAGGCTAACCAAGGTATCTCATTTCATCCACGTGAAAGAAAGCTACAGCGGATCCAAATTGGTGGAGTTGTACATGTCAAGGATCGTGTGTTACCATAGAGTGCCAAAGAAGATAGTGTCGGATCGAGGGACACAGTTCACCTCAAGGTTCTGGCAGAAGTTGCATGAAAGCATGGGAACCCATCTGAACTTTAGTTCTACCTATCATCCCCAAACTGACGGGCAGATGGAAAGAACCAATCAGATTCTTGAGGATATGTTGAGGGCGTGTGCACTCAAAAACAATCGGAGTTGGGATAAGAACTTACCTTATGCGGAATTCTCCTATAACAACAGCTATCAAGATAGTATGAAGATGTCACCGTTTGAAGCTTTGTATGGGAGGAAGTGCAGAACTCCCCTATTTTGGAACCAAACAGGGGAAAGTAAAGTGTTTGGTCCCGAAGTACTACAAGAAGCCGAGGCGAAAGTGAGGGAAATTCGCAACAACTTGAGGATAGCATAGACACGACAAAAGAGCTATGCCGATGTACGGAGAAGAGAGCTCGTTTTCAACGTGGGAGACTATGTCTATCTCAAGGTGTCCCCTATCCGAGGACTTCGTCAGTTCAAGGTGAAAGGGAAGTTGTCACCTCGATACATCGAACACTTTCAAGTTCTGGAGAGGAAAGGCGAATTGGCGTATCAACTAGAATTACGGGCTCGCCTATCAGATGTGCACGATGTATTCCATGTGTCATAGCTCAAGAAATGTTTGAGAACACCTGAAGAGATGTTACCCATGAATGAGGTTGACGTAGCTGAGGATCTGTCTTATGCCGAGCAACCATCCAAAATTTTGGAAACAATGGAACGCCTTACAAGAAATAAAAGAATCCGGATGTGCAAGGTGCAGTGGAAGCATCACTCGGAAGAGGAAGCCACCTGGGAGCGAGAAGATGAGCTTAAGGCACAATTTCAGGAATTGTTTTTTTAGAACCACCAATCTCGAGGACGATATTTCTTTTAAGGGGCGTAGAGCTGTAACACCCCAAAACCTGTTAAGAGGGGAATTTTAAAAAATTTGGACGTATTGCATGTGGTGCAAAAATTCAAATTCAAACTGGAATTCAAATTAAACTCCAAACAGAAATGAAAAAGAAAAAGAAAAAATAAACCTCCCCGACCAGTGGGCCGAAACCCACCAGCCGGCCCACCTCACCCCCCGCGCCAGCCCGCAGCCGCGCGCCCGTTTCCCTCTCACGGACAGGCGGGACCCACCTGTCATCCCCAACCCCCCGCTCGCGCCGACCCCGGACTCTTCCCCGCGCGCGCGATCGTAACCGACCGGATTTCCGCGTCCCTCAGCCCGACTCCCGGTCCCAGAAGGCACCAACTCGATCTAAACAAACCCTCCGCCCTTCCCCGGCTATATAAACCCCGGCATCTCCCCGTTTTTCCCCACGATCCCCCGTTTTTCTTCCCGGTGAGAACCCGAGTTACTCCGGCCAATTTCGCTCGATCTTCGCTCGGGATTTCTGATCTAACGCGCTGATCTTGATCCACCGCCTCGGGGAACCACGCAGGTGCAGAAAACTCGGTGGTTTGCACTTCAAACACAGCGCCGACGAGCCTCGCCGTGAATTCACCTCGGACCTCGTCGCCGACCGCTTTCCAGGACCTCCGAGCTCAAGAAAACCCCCGAGGTGAGATCCCCGACCTCCCCTCTACCGATCTATGCCATAAAATCACAGTTCTAGGAAGAATTGACGAAGATCCGAAACTCTCCGGCGAGATCGCCGCCTCCCGCCGCCGTGTGCCGCCGGGCAGCGCCGCACGCGCTCGATCAGAGCGACGTGGCCGCTTGTGCGCCGTCTATTTTAAGTCGCACGGTAGAATTTAAATCCCCGCGTACCGGTTCGACGTTATAATCTCAGCCGTCTGTTTTAAATCGGACGGTCCACGTCAGCCCCACGTTATAAAGGCCGGAATTCTTACGCGCTACCCCCTGGGGTTCTCGGAAAATACGAGCTAGCCCCGGAAACTTCTGATCTAGCCCCTGGAACTTTAGAAAATCATGTAAATTCATTTAAAAATCAGTTTTAGCCCCGGGACTTAATAAAAATTCGGAAAACCCCTCTGTTATGTGTAGTTAGACCCCTGGAAATTCTTAAAATAATATAATAGACACTGTAGTGGGGTGAGTTTACCTTTTTAACCCTATGTGATATTAAATTTAGGAATTTGAATATGTGTTTAGTATTTAAAATTTAAAAGATGGGACAAACACATTGTAAATTCAAATTAAAAACTTTCCTAGTACTTGGAAAACTTTGGAGTGAGATAAAAATAGATTTTTGGCTGAAATGAATCTGTTTAATTGATTATTCACATCTATTTGTTATAGGGACACATTTTTAAGTAGAGAATCATTCTGAAAATTAGTAAAATAAATATAAAATAGTTCACATCAGAGGAGAAGTTCAAAAATATATTATTTAATATGTTAGACCCAAAATCTATTCTGTTTAGATGAGGTGTCTTACTATTTTCATAATAAAGTTCACATTTAGGCATAGGAAATAAATCTGAAAATATAGCAAGCTAGGTATGAATAACTAGAAAATGGTAAATGAAGTCTCCAAAATCCAAAGAATTCAGTTTAGGGTTGGTAGAAGGTCTGAAGACACATTTGGAGTAGGAAAATACCCTCCATGCACACTTGGTAGCTAAAAGGTGTATCAATTGAATATAAGGAATTTATTTAAATTGGAAACTCATATATAGTATGCAACATAAATATGAATACAAAAGTAGAAATCATATGAACATGTTTAAAAGTGCATGTCAGCCCAAAAATCAAGACTAATAGAGTAACCACAACACATGGGAATAGGAATGGCTTTCATAAATGGGAATGTGTGGTTTGTATGAAGTGGAAATGTGAACTATGTCTTATGGATTGTTGTTTTCTTTTGCTATGTGTGATGGTATGATGTAGAACCTGCTCCAGAGCAAGTTCTTCCTTTCCAAGATCAGGACTACCCATTCCCAGAGCAGCAGGAAGAAGGCAAGTGTCCTTGACCACTTTGTTCCTATACTAGGATGTGTAGATAGAATTATTTGCATTGTCAATTGAAAATATGAAACCCATGCTAGGATGTTTCCCTAGAATTGCATTACCTTGTTTCCTTGTAGCTTGGGTTGGGATTCATTTTATCATGTCATTTATTATTATGCATATGCTTAGCCATGCTTAGAATGGATTATTTGGGATATGAGATCATCAGTTTATTTTACCATACTCTTGAATGAGATATTGTGAGTTATGTAGAGGTAGGGATCAAGGCAAGTTGGATGTTTTGGTTGGTGCTGGGTGCACGAGACTCGGGTTTGTGTTTAGTACTTGCCTGGATCCTAAGGACCGGTTCATGGAGCATGTAACCTGGCTTTACCGTGCCAACCACATGCTGAGATGGGGCAGCTTGGCCAATTAATTAGGTGTATCCCCGGCGTAGTATGGGTGTGTTGGACGGTGCGGGGAATAGGTGTCAGCTGGACTACCATATGAACCGCAAGGCTCAAGAGGGGGCCACTGCAGCGGGGTTGGAGCCTCTTGTATGCTGTTAGGGGTGAAACCTCAGTGGGCCCACACTCGTTGAGAATCCCTTTGTAAAGGCTTCATAGTGATCTCCTGGCTACACACCTGGGAAGTGTGAATGTGGTTCGTAGCCACTGGCATAATGGAGGTTCTTTTAGTCCACCCGGCAACGGGGGATGAAATCACTACATGTGGGTACAGTGGTACAAACTCTGCATAGTCAAAACTGTCGTGACAGCCGTGCTCACTGTCAAGAGCGGCTTGGACTTATTCATGATTAGAGGATTGATGGCTTTGGAAGTCTAGGATGTTAAGCGGGGAGCTTAACATTGGAATTTGAGGTTATGGTCATTTGATTATGATGATGGGTTGGGAGATTGGGACCATTTCACCTGTGTAGTAATGTAGGTGCTTAATAAACTAAGGTGGTAGGTAATAATTGCGTAGTGCTTTAACCATGAGTTCAACCTCTCCTTGCTCTAGCCATGCATGACATAACTTTCCCACACTTGCTGAGTACCCACGGTACTCAAACTTGCATATTTGTTGGTTTAAATTGCTGCTCAGGTCAAGGGGATGATGTGGTGTTTAATGATCAAGACTTCGGACCCGAAGAAGGATTCTAGGTTCATTGAGTCCCCCGGGCAACGCCTGTGACGGAGCCCACAAGAATAATATTCCGCTGCTATTTTATGTTATGAACTTATTATCGTCCATCGAGACATGTGCTATGTAAGACTTATTTATATTTGACACCTGACTTGTAATAAATGATGCTTCACTATTTGTCATCACATGTATGAGAAAATGATCCTGGCATACATGTGATATTCACTCGGTTGTTCTTCGGAGAAACCGGGTGTGACAAAGACTTCGAGACGCTTGAACAACAAGAACCACGGGAGCAAGGCAAGTGCCCCTTGACCATATCGATCCCATGTTTTGAAACTGTTTTGTTTGCGAAAACTCGTACGCTTGAGTGAACTTGATGGGACACTCTTTTATAGGAGTTTACTAGTTTTGTTAACCATCCTTGTCGCCGGGAGAGTTGATGAGTCGGGTATGGTCGTTTTCCCTTTTTGCTTCGCTTAATTCACGGGATACGGGAAGCTGAAATAAAACATATCTAGCTACTGCACTCATATGAATAATGATGATGAGATCTTGATGATGTTAATGGGCATGGAATCGGTTCGTGAGTGTTGCTGGATGAGATGGTGGTACTTGCCGTAGATTTAAGGACCACTTTATGCGAGAATATGCCAGGAAAACAGTGCCACCACAAGGCCAAGTATTGGTGCGGCTTAGCTGATTAATTAGGTGTGTTGCTAGCTTGTAATGGACCGTGGATGGCGCGGGGAATGGGAGTCAAGGAGGACTGCCCTGGGAACTGCATGGCACAAGAGGGGGCCCGTGGGTGGGAGAATGGTGATTCGAGCTTGCCGGTGAAACCTCAGTGAGTTCATACATCTAGTAGCCCCTTTGTAAAGGATATTTTGTGATCTCTTGGCGATACACCGACGGTTATGTACTGGTATAATGGAGGTTCTGCAGTCGCCGATGGGTGACGAAATCACGAACTTGTGGGTAAAGTGGTGCCACCTCTGCAGAGTGTAAAACTATCATGATAGTCGTTCTTCCGGTCATAAGCACCTGGCCAACTTCCATGATTAGAGGGAAAACATGGGATGGTTATTCGTTATGGTTTTGGTATGGTCTTTGGGATTGGTTTTGGGACTGTTTTGAGTCATGACAATGAGTTTGATTTTGGTTATATGAAAATGAGATGGATATGAATATTTATGAGTATGAGATGAACTTGAAGAAAGATTTATGGCTGGTTGAGACTTGATAAATGGTGACTTATGATGAAAGAATGTTGCTGAATTACTTGGTTATGATGGGATTAAATTCACTTAGAAATAGTTGTTGTTTTTATCATGTTTGTGAAATAAAATTTGCTTGCTGCAATGAACCCTTTTATTTCCTACCTTGTTGTAAGTACATGTCATACTTTTTCCCGCACTTGCTGAGTACAACATGTACTCACCCTTGCATTATCACATAAACATCAGCTACAGGAGATGAGTACTTCGAGGACCATGAGGAGTACTAGGTGTGCGAACTACCGTCAACATGCCTGTGGAGTTGAAGTTGGAGCCTGTTGTTTAGAGACTTCCGCTGCAAGAATAAGTTAGATATTCATGAGTGAGACATTGAGTCATTGTAATAAGGTACTTAAACACTATTTATTCGTTGTTATATTCTGAATTCAGTTTGTAGATTACATGTGTATGTGTGATGAACATCCTGGGCACACATATGCATTCACTTGGTTCTATTTTCAGAACCTGGTGTCACAAACCTGAACAAGCTTTGAACTACAACAATGTTGCACATTTCATAAACTTTCCAACGGTATATCATAGGCTACTTAGGGATTTTCTACAGGAAGTTATGGCTTAAAAACAGAAAGGTTCGGAGAGGCTTTGCTGCTGTCCTGGTTCTGGACAGTTTACCTTCAACTGAACTTTCCACCAATTTAGCTTGTGATTTTGCTCTGGAGGTCTACAGCGAAGTTGTAGAGCACTTAAAAATGTTTCCAGAACCGTATCATACACCTTAATTGGGTAAAGCTACTCATAGTTATGATCTGCCAAAATCCAGCAAAAATTTCTGCCCGAAACAGAGTACTCTGTTTTTGAAATCTTTGAAGCTTAATCATCCTCTCATTTGTACCTTAGCTCAAAGTAAGAGTTCAGTAACTACTATTTGTTTCAAACTTCCATTTTTAGTTGAAAGTTAGATCATGAGTCATTTCTTCATAGGGAAGGTGTTATTAAGTTTAGTACGGTATCGATGCATCGTAAGAAACATGTCGGTACTACGTAGCCTCACCAAAAGAAAATCCTAACCGGATTATACCGGCATAAACGTATCATAGGTGGCACTAAGACGGTCACTCGCAAACGTGTGCTACTTGTACTATGGTTTTGTGGTTAAACCTGCATTAGTCACACACAACCGTCAGGTTCGGCTGCACACCGAACCCGGTGCCAATACAGTTCGCACACCCGTCCGTCATCACTCGCACGGGTGTTCTCAAGCCAAACACGCCTTGAGCTACGTGTTCACGTTACTAACCGCGTGACGGGGTCTCTCATACTTGCCCGTAGAACGCCAGGGAAGGGCATTGCTCGAATACCCCCAAAGACATGAAGAGTCGTAGAGGATACTAAAGCTGGCCAGGTTACCTGCCACCCGTGGGGCTCCACCCTTCAGCTTGTGCGCACTGGTGGACAGCGCTTACGTGCACCCCCCAAGACATAGAACGTCCTGAGATGCATGATTTTCTGACATAGCAAATAAGTTAGGTTGCCACCATCATATTAGGCTAATAGTAGTCCTTATGTGGGTCTAGTACCGTATCCTCACCGTAACCTATGTTTTTGTCGTAATACGATCCTTATTCTGTGCGCTATTACCAATGCGGCTCTGATAACACGCTGACAGGGACCCGACCACCTGTTCTTTCACGGAGCCGTGCCACTCGCCCGGGAATCGCATTGGGTGGTGCCGTGTTGTGCGGCACCTAACAGCACACATATAAGAAAACATGTATTACATAAAACAATAGCGGAAACTTACAAGTTTTTCTTTGTAAATAATTTATATCAAATAGCTATAGCGGAAGACTATAAAAGCTCACGTCAAATAACTAATGAACACTCAAGAAGAGGTCCAGCCCACGGTTTAAATGACAAGTTTAAAAACTGGAACTCTGTTTAAGAATTTAAAATGACACTGGTGCTAGTGGTTTGGGTTGGGTTTAACTAATATGATCAAGTGCTAAATGTTTTCCCCCTTGTGTGTTGATCACCTTAAGAGCTTGAACAGAACAGCGGTGATCCAGAGATCCAAGGAGCTGAAAATTTTCATGTGAGTTCCTTGTCACAAGAAAGTCATCTGGACAAAAATTTAGCACATTTCACTGAGTGGTTTATTCAGAATAATTCTCTAAGTAATTAAGCAAAGAGGAATTAATTTTGAGGTAACACCCATGTTCATGTCAAACTTAGTCTACCATTTCAATTATAGTTCATAGAGCCTGCATGAATTTTCCTGGGATTGTTGGAGCTAAGAATTGCCCAGAACTGATTTTCCCAGTTTTGGGAATTCTCTGAAAATGTTTCTGTATTCATTTGAACACAGTAACTTAAAATCGGAATTATCCTAATCAAATCAACTTCAAATGACCTGAAATTGTTACAGTAGTTCAATAGCATCCTAAAGAATATTCTGGCAAAATTCGAGGATTTTTGGATGAACCAAACTCCCTCTAAAATTATTTTGCTGAAAAGCTTTAAAGAATTTTCCAGAATTAAATAACGACTTTCTTACGAATTGGGTTGCATATTTGGATGGAGTTTTTCAATCTGAAATTTGAATTAAAGTTATGCTCTTCTAAAGTTTGGGGAAAATCTGGAATTTGAATTAAATCGGGGAAAAATTCAAACGCTGACGGTGGGTCCAGCGGACACGTGTCTAGTGCCGGAATAAAGCCACACGGGGCCACAATATTATTTCCCGCGTGGACACAAATGATCCGAGCTCACAGACGATCCCACACCCAGTTTGCTTCTCACTGACAGCGGGCTCGGCCCCGGTCTTCTTCAACCTCGCGCCTCCAGCGAGACTGCGCCACCGAGCTCGTCGGAGCTCGCCAGTTTTCGACTTCCCGGCCATCTAGCATGCCCAAACTAGCCGCTAGGCCCTAATTTCATGCGCTGAACACGTTGGGAGAGTTTCCCCACACCGGCGTCGGCTCTAACCCAGTTCGCACCAATGCGGCAGCTCGGTGGAGGTTCGGCGACGTCGCCCCGACGTGCTAGCCCGCCAAACGCTCGGTGGAGTAGCTCTACAGCACCAGTGATGGCTAGAGAAGCTCGGCATGGTGGTGAAAAGGCTCGGGAAAAGCTCTAACATAGCTTTCATCTTGCGCCCGATATTGAAATTTTGTGCAACCGTCGGAAACCCTCCAAATAGAGCTTCTACCCGTGATCTTAGGCTATGGCGTGGGGAGTAAAGGTGCGCTAGCAAGTCTAGATCATGCGTGCGCAATTTGCAGAGCTCTAAATGAATATGGTGCGAGAATTTAAAAGATTCTTACCCGAACCTCGGTTTGAGCCGGCCGGAGGAAAATCCCAAAATTAACCGGCGATGAGCAAAGGTTCGAGCTGAGCTTCGAATGTGAGCAACACATGATCCTAGCGCTCCTCAGGGCGTCCTCGCTTGGGTGTGAGAAGCTCCCAGTTGAGCTGTCCACGTGAGCGCTTTGCCACTGTTTGCTTTCGGCTGCCGCGGGAACTTTTGTTTCTCGTTGTAGTGGGGCTGAGCTCACTCGGTGAGGGAGTGAGGAGGTCGTGGAGGGGACTGTGGTGTTTTTTTGTTGCTGAGCCGAGGCTCGCACGCGAGGAGAAGCCGGCGCACGATCGACCGAGGGTGGCGGCGGCTTCTCTGTTTCTTTAGCGTGAGAGAGAAGAAAGCCTCGGGTTCTCGGTTCTGTGGGCAATGAGAGCACGGCAGAGGAGTGATGAGGTCACCGAGGGAGTGCCAGCGTGAGGAAAACCCAAGGAGGAGGTGTCTCGGCTGCGCTCGGTGTCGCCCGTGGGAAGTTGCTGCTTGGCTCAAGTGAACCGACTAAAGAGCAAAAACAGAGACTTGGTGCTCTGAGATCTTTTGCAATTTGAACTGTCTCAATGACATGTGGGTCCCACAATTCAGCCCCTCCTTATCCCTCTCCAAAATATCTCCAAAATTTGCAAATAATAAAATTAAATTGTGGGAGTTCAAATCTGATTTGCATTTGGATAATTGGGCAAGTTTCATCCAAATTCAAATGTGTATTTGAATTCTTTGCAATATAAAGTCCTTTTTGAAAAATGAGTTGCAAAACATTTCAAAAATTCATGAAACTTTGCATAACCACTAATTTGGACCTAAGGAATTCAAATATGAAATCTGATTATTGGTTTGGCTGCTGCAAATGAGATTTTTAACACAACAGTTTGAAATTCATTGTGTTGCCCTCATTTGAATTTTGAGTTGAACAAATCTGTTCCAAAATCTGAATTTAGCTTTCCTCATACATATGGGAACTTCCCACCTTGGTTTCAAATCCCCTTTGGGTTCCAAGCATTCAACTAAATAATCGAACTTGTGTGAAGAGAGCTCTCATGTTATTATCACATGTGAAAAAGTTTAAACGAGTCCCATTTTGATACATATGAAACCAACTTTGTGCAAACATGAGTTTCTTCATATTTTTGGGACCTTTACACATTTCAGAATATTTCATGAGATATTTACAACTTTGTAACTGAATGTTTTGTCAAATTCTGTACATAACTGTCTGGGATTGTTGGAACAAGTCGGTACCTCAAAGTAGGGAGGTGCTGCCCAATTTCCTCAAGAATTCTGTCAACTTTGACATCTCATAACTTTTGAACCAAAGCAGATCTTGTGGGGAACCCCTTCCGGGATCCACACTCCAGGAATCGCATTGGGTAGTGTCGTGTGAAGCGGCACCCAACAGCATACACGAAAAGAAACCATAAACATACAAAGTCTTTTATTCCTCAACCTAATATCGTTTAAAACATAATGTACCTCGAAGGTACACGCAGCGGAATATACATACACACCCACTCTTGATCCTAGCTACACGAAAGAGAAGACATCCAGCCCGCGGACGCTTCTTACTAAATTCACCAAGAGTGTAGGCAGCGGCAAGGTTTCCGGTGAGTCATACGACCCGTGGGTCCGATGTCTCACCGAATAACCCTCTTCATAGCGACACTAATACAACCTACAAAACACTAATAATGCAACCGTGAGCTTAAAGCTCAGCAAGGCTTAACCTTCAACCCTAAATAAGAACTCTATATGCAGGAATTTATAAAGTAGGACAGCAGATATTGCATTAGTATTCACCTAAAAGTAGATCCTTATTAGCAGTTTACAGCAGCAATTTCATATGCCCTGAGCCTCCCAACATCGGAAATCCACAATCAAACAAGAAACGCTTCTTTCCGATGTTGATTTTCCCAAAATGGAATATAAATTTAATGAGCTCTACAACTATAGCATACATGGTTGCAATACAATAATCTTATGAACTTACTACATCACAACTCAGTGCACAAGTGCTACTCATATAACCGCGAGGGACGGTGATTCGAATAAGGACACACCCGGAACACACGACACATACACCAGCCTCGAAAGACTCACACAAGAGCTCTTTCTTACATTGTATGCAGCAACCTTTCACCCGTCACTCCAATGCCGAACCAGTTCTACCGACCCATCAGAAGGGCCACTACACGGAACACGTCGGAGTTGCTCCGCTAGTGGGTTTACACCTCTGACACCAACCCCCAAAGAACGACGGTATAAGTTTCGACACGAGAGTACCCGAGTTACATCGGTTTCCTGGACCCCATAATTCCAGTATGCATCCGGTACTGTTCAAACTTGCTCAGCAGGGCGGCATACGCATCGGTCCTTAACCGACAGAAGTAGAGCTACGGCAACACAGGCCCAACGTCCTGCTGCTCCTACTCTCTGCTCGGTCACATTTTCCATTCCAGTTATTCCATTCTCTAGAATCATACCCATTTGAACCAAAATCCTAGCCTCGCGAGTAGCTTCCAACTACCCGACTTGTACTGATTTCTATACAACTTAAACCTAGCAGAAAACTACACGATGGTAACCTGTTATACCCTTCCACTCCAAGGATTTGTGGGTCATGCATTTGGAGTATCAAGCACCCTTGACCTAATGTACAATACATACTAGACAGGGGAAAGTGATACAAAGTAAAATATATCTTAAAGCTGTTAAATGCAAACCAGGGCTTGCCTTATGTTGCTGCAGGTTTGATCCTAAATTAATGTCAGTAGCTTGGTGACGAGTAAAGGCTCAACTTGCTGCTCCGAGTCGAGTTCCTCATTGAACTCCTTCGTTGTGTTTTCTACCGATATGAATATGCACAAATTTATATTGCAAGTGAAAGACTTAATACGCAAAAGAGTTTACGACTTGAGAAGAGTTCAAACTAACTAAGAATTGAGAGTTGAGTTTGACTGTGTGTTGAAACAGAGGAAAAATGGATTTCAGCAGTGGAAGTTTTGGAGTAAGTTTAAAGTAGCTATTTGGTAGACATAAGTATGAATCTGGAACGGAATAGCAGAAAACTGGATAAGATGACTTCAATTTGCTCTGAAATTTTTACAGTAGTCCATAGATTATACAGGGGTATGGATTGCAATATTTCAGACAAAGTTGAAGTAAGATGTGATCTAAAGAATTTTCTTAGCTATTTGGTTTTTCTGAATTCCTATGGAAATTCTAGGGTCTTGGCATACTCCAATTTTGGCTTTTCAGAATCTTGGGAGTATTATGAGTCTGTAGGACTTGGTTTAATCATTTTTGGAGTTCCCTACATGGAGATATGGAATTTACAAGATTTGGAAAATCTCTGAAAAAGTCTGTTCTTTTTCCTATTTTTCAGAGACCTAGAGTATTGCAACAACATTTGGCCAAGCAAATGAAGTCAAATGCCTCTGAAATTTTTACTGGAGTTCAAGTATATTTAGGGGAAGGTTCTTCCCAAAATTGGGAATTTTCCAATAAACAGAACTCCTGTAATTAATCCCCTAAACTTTTCCTTAATTGAATTAACTAGCCAAACCCAGGGATTTTCATAAAGATTAGGATGCACCACTGGATAGTACTCACTGAGAGTAATCCAATGAAATTTGTTTTGATAATTTTTGGAGGTTCCTACAGAAAGTTATAAGCTTGCAAACTTTGATGAAAACCTGGACAGAAAAATGAAAAAATCCAAATTGCTGACAGTGGGGGCCATGGCCTTTCTTCTACCTTGGGCGCGGCAGAGACGAGCGGCGGTGTGCGCCGGTGAGGGTCACCGGACCGAAGCTCCCGGCCTTCCCTAGGTCTCAGCTTCGCCGCTTCTCACTTTGGGACCACAGGAAACTCATTTTTGGGGTCGGCAGAGGCCACCGGCCACCAGAAACCCGTCGGCGACGGGCGGCGGCGTCGGCACCACTCCGGCGACGGCAAACTCGCATCACAAGGGCTCAAAAGCTTTGGTTTTTCTTCCTACAGCGCCGCGGTGTAACCCTAATCATCGACATGCGTTCAAATCAGGTCCAAACGGGCTGAAAAGCACGAGTTCATCGGTAACCTAGGGTAAAATCCGGCGGCAGCCCGAATTTTTCGAAGAACTGAGCCTAGAATCGACGGTTTTTGATAATTTTTTATCCTAGATGGGTGTGGGGAAGTCTAGAACATGTCTGTAGCTCGGCATAAGCTGTGGTGGACTAATCACCACAAATTTTGAAATTTTGGGTGCCTCGGTTCTATGAACAGACATGCGGTAAACGGGGAAATTCTCCCTTGGTGGTGCATGAGAAGAGGAAATGTTTTCACCGGCATGTTGAGCACCTGAAGGCGGTTCTTTTCGGTGTATATCATTAGCCATGACATGGCTCGGAGTGTACGGGGAACTGAGGGAATGGTCAGGCGGCGGCGAAGTTCTTCGGAGCTGAGCGAGGATGGCGTGAACAGCGAGAGGGGAACGGTTCACTTAGCAGGAGCATGGGAATATTTTCACTTGACGTCCTCAGCTGCAGAGCAGGAGCTGGTGAGTTCGAGTCGGTTGAGAACCGAGCGCCGGGAGGTGGCGCGCTCTCGGCCGAAGAGAAACAGAGCGCGTCGAAGAAAATTCAATTGTGTCACTGACCAGTGGGGTCCACGGCTCCTCTCCCTCTTATCCTCCTAATTCAGTTTAAAAATAGAAAAAGTACCCCAAAAATGAAAAACAATTGGTAAATGAGTTAAACAGTATTTGGAGAACATAATGGGGCACTCAGATTTGTATTTTGGTGAAGTTGGAATTTGAAACTGAAGTTTAAATTCAAATTTGAATTACCTCATGTTTTAATTTCCAACAAATAGAAAGTCCTCTCTAAATGAACTGAAATTCTGCAGGGCTACTATTGGATGTATGGGAAACCAAATTGTCGATTTAGATCTTCATGTTTAGAAATTTTTGCAAGTTCGATTTAGCACTTTGAGCTCACACATTTATATTCAAAAGTTTAAATTCCCTCTCATTTTCCTCGGTGTGATTGGGCAGCTCCACTTGCTAGAATTTTGGGGATTTCACGCCCCTCCACCCTTAAAAAGAATCTCGTCACGAGATTCAAACGAAGAGACGAAGCGGTAAAAAGGAGTTACCAGATATAAGTTGACACAAGTCCGGATAGTTCGAAAGGAGGTATGCTTCACTCTCCCATGTCGCTTCCTCCGCGGTGTGATTGCTCCATAATCCTTTATAGAACCATAGCGTCCGATTCCTTGTCGACCGAGACTTTTCATCAATAATGCAGATTGGATGCTCGGTATAGGAGAGATCGGGTTGCATTGTCTCGAGATATTAAGTGCGGAAAGCAATGCTGTTCTTGAGACATTTCCAAAGTTGGGACACGTGAAATATGTCATGCACCCCAGCGAGATTTGTCGGTAGCTCAAGCCGGTAGGCTATGGGTCCACATTTCTCCGTGATAGCAAATGGCCAGATAAACCGGGGAGCGAGTTCTCCTTTGTTTCGACTAACTGATGAAACAAAATATCAATCCGTGGCAACGGGTACTTGTTCTTGATTGCCACAGTGTTAAGCGGACGAACACCACACAAAGTTGTAGTGTTTCGTTCTTCTTCTTTACAAACAATGATGAACAACCCCAAGGTGACGAACTTAGTTGTATAACAACCTTTGCTCATAAGGTCATTCAGCGGTGTCTTCCACTCTGCCCATTCATTGGGTGCCATGTTGTACGGCCTTTATGAACTCGGTGGTGTTCCCGGTGCAAGTTCCATCTTGAACTCTACGTCCCGTTTGGGCGGCATGCCCAGTGAATGGTTAGGAAACACATCCTGATATTCATGTACCACCGGAATATCCTCTATCTTAATAGTTTCCGAGTGGGTCAATATTGCAATCTGTTGCCGACTGGTGCCCAGAACTAATGTATGAAGACCGTGCTGTGGGGAATTGAGCTTAATGGTTCAAGAACTGATGTTGAGAACCGCATTGTGGTAATTCAACCACGACATCCTCAAAATAATGTTGATCTTCAGACCCCCGAGAATAATGAGGGTCGTGGGTTATAGTGTAACCCCCAAACAAAGAGGTGCTCGGAAAATAACATCACTTGCTGTAATGCTGCCCCGGCGAAGATATTAGGTATTGACTCTTTGTAAAAGTGGTTTGGAGCTGATGTTGAGCCACAAAATATTGGCTATAAAATTATGTGTGGCACTGGAGTCAAAGAATTAATACCGGTAGCTGATTCAGAGAAAACATCCCTGCTAATGCGGCTTCTCCTTCCGGAACATCCACAATCACTATGTAGTGAATGTTGCTCCTTGTCTGCCCTCTTTTATGCAGATATAGGTACAGGTCTGAATATTGAAAATATGATGACTAGCAGCCTTATATTCCCTCCAGACAATACCTAGCATAATGGCCCATCTGACCACAAGTGGAGCACGGATGTCTCTCCGGTTCTTCGCTAACTTGTGGTGGGAAGCTAGGTACGTTGAGCTGCAGCGATGGATCACAACGCACCGTCTGATGCTGCTACTGTGGAGGTGGTGCAAGTTGTGGTACTTGACCAGCAATCAACCTCTAAGGAGTTAATCATACAGGGCCTTCATATTTCACCGGGTGGCGTTCGTTACACCAACCAGTAATTTTGGGGCACATAACTGGTGCTAACCTGCACGATATCACTCATTTTCCTCGTCTGTACAGAACAGACCTTGATGTACTACACCCAGATTTTGATCCGGTTACGAGCATTTTCGTAACTGAAGTTGAATAACAAAGTTAGAGTTAACTTCAGTATTTTTCCAACGAGTATTCATATGCCTCTGGATCATCTTTGGATCAAAAGTTATGTTGCTCAAAGTTGACAATTTTTTGGATAAAATTTGCCAGCATCTCCTCTGAATGTGGCTATTTTTATCACAGTTGTACATAAAATTATAGTACAATTCTGAAAAAACTATGAACCACAAAATCGTTGCAACTTTCATAACCTTTCCAACGGTCTATAATATGACCCTTAGGAATTTTTCTACAGAAAGTTATGGCTAATTTACAGAAATATCCAGAGAAGTTTGCATCTGCCGTGTTTCTGGACAGTTTGCATTCAACTGGACATTCAACCAATTTGGCTTGTGATTTTTCTCTGGAGGTCTACAGAGAAGTTGTAGAGCATTTCAAATCCTTTCTATAACTGTATCATACACCTCCATTGGGTCAAGCTAATCAGAGTTATTCTCTGTTAAAATTCAACAAAAATTTCTGCCAGAACAGAGCACTCTGTTTTTAGATCAAAGGAACCTAGCAACTCTCTCCTTTGAAGCTTAGTTCAAATGAAGAGCTCAGTAAATAATATGTGTTTTCCAAATTACATTTTTAGTTGAAAGTTAGTCATGAATGTTTTCTTCATAGGGAAGAAGTTATCAAGTGTAGTACGGTGTTGATGCACCGTAAGACATATAACGGTACTATGTTGCCTCACAAAAGAAAAACCTAACCGGATTACATCGGCATATACGTATCCTTAGGTGGTACTAAGACGATCACTCGCAAACGTGTTCTACTCGGACTGTGATTTTCGTGGTTAGAACCTGCATAAGTTACACACAATCATCAGGTTTGGCTGCACACCAAACCCAGTCCCAGACTCGTCCGTCATCACTTGCACGGGTATTCTCAAGCCAAACATGCCTTGAGCTACGTGTTCACGTTACTAACCACGTGACGGGATCTCTCATACTTGCCCGTAGCATGCCAGGGATGGGCGTTGCTCAAATACCCCAAACAACATGAAGAGTCATAGAGGATACCCAAACTGGTCGGGTTACCTGCCACCCGTGAGGCTCCACCCTTCAGCTTGTGCGCACTGATGGACAGTGCTTACATGCACCCCCAAGACATGAAAAGTTCCGAGGTGCATGATTTTCCGACATAACAAATAAATTAGGTTGCCACCTTCATAATATGCTAATATAGTAGTCCTTATATGGGCCTAGTACCGTTTTCTCACCATATCCTAAGTTTTTATCGTAATATGATCCTCAATCCGTGTGCTATTCCCAACACGGCTTTGATACCACGCTGTCGGGGCCCGGGGACCGCATAATGTGGTGCCATGCGAGGCGGCACCCAACAGCACATGAGTAAAGGACAAACATATTACATAAATCATTTGCGGAAGCGTACAAAGAGTACTTTACAAATACTTTACGTCAAATATTACTATATCGGAAGACTATAACTCTCACGGCTCATTTCTAACTTAGCAACAAAGAAACTGTCCAGCACACGGACGTTTCTTACTAGCAACATGAATATCAAACCGCAGCGGCGAGGATGCTCATGAGTAACCACTCGGAGGTTTTCGAGTCTCATCGGTAACCATCCTCATAAGCATAGTCAATACCTGCAATACATCTAGTATAGTATCTGTGAGCATAAAGCTCAGCAAGACTTAACCGTCAAACCTAGTCATGAAACTCTACATGAGGGTATAAACATAAAGTAGGATGGCATAATGCATAATAAACTCGCCTAAATGTGAATCCTTACTTTTAAGTCTTATTAGCAGAAAATTAAGAATAGCCTTGGGCAAGCCACATCAGGAGTGCACAATCAAACAATAAACGCTTTCCCCCGATGTAAATTCCTCATGGTGTAAATGAATCGAGTTTGCTCTAACTATTCATACAAGATACATCATAAAGCTAGTATGAACTTCAAACCATAGTGATTAGTTCCTTTCTCATGCAAGTTCTTACTACGTCACGACTGTGAGAACAAGTATGCTCAATCCTCTTCCGCGAGCGACGGTGATTCGAATCAAAAACACCCGGACTACACGACAAGTACGCCTGTACTCGACGTTGCCTACAGAAACCATCACTGACGTCGTACGCGGCAGCCTTTCCCCCGTTTCACCCATGTTGAATCGATCCAATCGTCCCGTACAGTAGCCACCCTCATGGTGCACCTACCAACATGAGATGTCATGAGAGTGTTACCCACATACTGCACACTGGCTCTCTCGGCTGAGGAGACCAGAAAAGGCTCAACGCAAGCTTCCCGAGGTACATCGGTTTACTGGGTCCCATATAGCCAGCATGAGTCAGGTACACAACTCAAACTTTCTCAATAGAGCCGCATACGGATCGGTCCTTGACCGACATGGACAGGTCTAACGCACCCAGGCCCCTGTGTCCTGCTGCTCCTACAACCTGCCCGGTCTCAACTTCAACTTGCTAACAAATTTCTGAACCCAATCCCGTATGCCCCTGTTTTCTCCTGATCATGCGAGTAGCATCTCACCACTCGACTTCTACCGAACCTTACTTAAGCATGGCAGTTCTACACGATGAAAAGACATCTACCCAATACTCCATGGGTTTATTTGGTCATGCAAGAGGAGTATCAAAGCAACTAGACCTAATGCACATTTCATATCCTAACCAACATAGTGAATACAAAGTAAAAACTTAAAAGCTGTTAAATGCAAACCGGAGCTTGCCTGTTTTGCAGGGATATAATGTATATAAGCAGTTAGTGTTGCTGTTCCTTGCTGATCAATCCCTTGATCATCTGGAGTCCGATCCACTTCAATGAATCACTACTTCGAATCCCCTTCGTTGTGATCCCTATCGACATGTATATGCACAAGTTTTTATAATGCAATGGAAAGAATTAAAGACTTGATTTCTTAAGAACAGAGGCTTTGTGGAAATGCCAAGATGGCTTTGTTGCCTCTGTTGTGCAAAGAAACATCAATGAACTAAGTCTGTTCTAGGGGTTTAGTTCATAAACTAACTAAGTTTCCTAATGAACATAAGAGATGAGCTCAAAAGATTTGAATGAAACTGAAGATCAAGAACTCCAATGGCTTTAAAGCTTATACAGCATGTTCTATACTACCCAGGGATTTAGCTTGCCAAATTGCCGCTAATGCGGAATGAAATTGTGTTTCCCCACAATTCCTACAAGACACTTATGTATTTCCCCACATACATAAGCATGGAGAACAAGAACAGAGAGATCTAAGGCTCAACTTGAGCTGATAATTTGCATGTGAGTTCCTGGTCATATGAAAGTAATTTGGTACAAAGTTCAGGCCTTTTACTTGAGTAGTTCCTCCAGAATAATTCCTTAAGCATTCCTAATAAAAAGAATTAATTCTGAAGTACTGTGTGTTTTCATGCCCAATTCAGCAAACTATAATTTCAAGTATGACTCATAGAGCATGCCTGAATTTTCTCATGATTTTTGGAGCTATGAATTGCATAGAATGGATTTTACAAGTTGGAAACCTTTTCTGAAGAAAGTTTGTGAACCACTTTGAACACAGCAGTTTGTATTTAGCAAATTCCTACTCAAACCATCTTCAAATGAGCTGAAAATTAGCTAGAAGGTCAACAATGTCCTATAGAATATTCTGGCAAAATTTGAAGATTTTTGGATGAACCAAACTTGCTCAATAATTCTTTTCAGAAAATTTCAAAGAATTTTCCAGGATTTATTATTGACTTTCTTACAAATTGGGGTTCATATTTGGATAGATCTTTGCAAAACTAATCCAACCCAATTTGAATCACTCAATTTGGAATTTCCTACTGCAAGTTATGAATTTCTAAAGTTGTGGACGAAATTGGACTTTTCCTTTGAACTGTAAAAGCAACCAGTGGCTGACAATTGGGCCCATGGGAATTTAAATGGACCAGTCACTGACTAGCCACACCGGGGCCACAACCCATTCACGTGTGGACACATCAAATCCTGGCGTCACTGCGGATCCGGTTTAATTTCCACCGTCACTGACATGTGGGGTCGGCATCTTCTTCAACCTCCGGCTCCCCCCTTTCCCGCGCGCGCGCCACCTCGCCGGCAGCACTTCTCCCCCTCGGCCCCTCGCCCTCGCCCCCCCCCCCCGGTCGTCTCCCGGCCAAAATTTCACCACTTTGGGGTTTTGGAGGTCGGGGAAGCCATTTTTTGGGGTCAGTGTGGGCTCTAGAGGTCCGCAAATGGTCGGGCGGCGGCTTCGGTCCATGTCCGGCAACGTCGGCCGTGTCCCCTACCAACCCAAAATCGCGGTTTCTTCGCTCTAGAGCATCAGTGGCTCATGGCAAAGGTCATCGTGTAAGCCAAAGGGCTTGGAAACATCTCCAAATACCATGACACCGTGCGCCCTAGGTCAAAAACCGGCGGCAATGGCTAAAACTCGAAGGACACTGTTGTGGCTCAAAAATTCTCACTTGTCTTTGATCCCAGTGACTCGCAAGGAGGTAGCTAGTCTACCCCATGACTAAGATGAACAAAGCACTAATGATCACAAATTTCAGAAAACTCTACACCCACGGGCTATGAACATGTCGTCCCGTAGCTCCGGTGGAGGAATGGACTAGGGTTCGCGGCAGCGGTGTGAAACACGCTGTGTCGCTGGTACGTTGAGGAGGCACGGCAGGAGCTCAAACCGAAACTCCGAGGCAATTTATTGCTATGCGCCGCGCACAGAGGACGATGGACTGGCGTGGACGGCTCGAGGAGGTTCAGTGGAGTTTGCCGCACGGTTCTACGATCACCGGTGGCCACGAAATGGAGCAGCAGCGCCAGGCGATGATCGGGTCCGAGCATGGTCGAGCGGTAAGAAAAATTCTAGCTCGTGCTTGCTTCTCTCGGGGAAACAGTGAGGAGGCCGAAGTGGAGTGTTTCATTTGCTCCACTCAGGCATTACGTGTGAAGGATTTTTGAGTCCGGAAGCTGCACATCGAAGCCTCGGTGGCCAGCGCCGTGGCTCATGGTGACCCACTGTGAAGTAGTGAACCGACTGAGGAACACTCCTGTGTGCAGCTGACATGTAGGCCCCACTGGTTGTATTCCTCTCTCCACTAATGGCTGGCCCTCATCCCCTCAAAAGGATCTTCTCCATGTCAATCCCTTTAATTCAAAAGTGGGATAGAATTTGAATTCGCTGAATTCAGTTTGAATTTGCATTGCAAATTTGAATTCAGTTTGAATTTGAAAATGCTCATATTTACTTCCTTTTTAGCCCACCCTAAAATCAAAAGTTTGCCCCCATGAATTTCCTCAAATTCAAATGTATGAGGTTTCATGCTTATTTAAAAGTTCGGCAACAATTTGCGGTGAACTTAAATTTGAACATCTGATTTTTAATCTTTCATGTAAAGGAGTATTTCCTCCATGGTGTTTAAGTCCATATGGGTTCAACATATTCAAATGAACATGTGAGCCTCTTTTTGATGAACATCCACGTACCCCTAAC
The DNA here is from genome assembly GCA_030760725.1 of Neostapfia colusana. Taxonomy (NCBI): domain Eukaryota; kingdom Viridiplantae; phylum Streptophyta; class Magnoliopsida; order Poales; family Poaceae; genus Neostapfia; species Neostapfia colusana. The sequence continues at coordinate 107,150,954 of JASWHV010000003.1, forward strand.
GTGTAGAAAAGTTTTACCAAGTCCCATTTTTATGAATTTGCAACACATAGACTTTCAAGCCTCGGTTTATTTCATATACAATTTTGGGACTTTTACACCGGCCCAGGCCCAATGTGGTCTCAAGCATTGCCACACCCATCGCAGGTCGAGACAACCTTGAGCGCTCCATCCTACAGGAACTCCCCGTCCCCATCTCATTTTTCATTAGGGTGCTCTTACCATTAACCTTTTACGAGTAAACTCCGTTACTCGACCTTTCTCGCGAGTAGATTTTTACTACTCTACTTCTACCGAGCTAGCTACAACATTAGCCTAGCATCTACGATGAGACAAAGCCTATGATAACCATCTACTCAGGGATTTCATGGTAATGCAGTTGGAGTTTCAAGCATCCTAAACATAATGCACAATATCTAGTCTAACAACATTAGGTGAAAGTAAAGCAAAATTTAAAATGGTAATTATATGCAAACCGGGGCTTTCCTTGCTCAACGGTTTTGTTAGAAGCTAGGAGTTAGTCTTCCTCTGGAGAATCCGCCAAACTCGTCACGACATGGAGATCCTCACTGCTGAGTTGAGTCCTCGTCGAACATCAACGTCAAGTTATCTATTAAGATGCAATGCACATATATTTCAAAAGTTCATGGAAAATGCTTTACAAACTGTTGCACAAGTTAACTCACAATTAAGAGGTACAAACAACAGCAAGGTTTCTGTTGTTGGATCTACAACCTTAGAAAGGAAGAATGCTAGGTGAAAAGAGACTTAAGCTCTTTAATACCTGAGGAATGCACTGATGATCTCACATGTAGGCCTTTGGTCAATCTGAACATGAATCCTTTCAAAAGACTTCAAATTGTGTTTAAATTGCTCTCCACTCTAAACATAGAGGGTATGCACATGTGTGTAGTTTAGGAGGTGAAGTGCTTTCCCTATGTTAACATGTGTTGGGCATGAGCTAAAGAAAATTTTTAACTCCCTCACATGTCCATTTTTGTGTTCATCATTTCATGTGACACAAACTCAAGCTATTCATTTCCCTTAACTTTGTTTCATAAGTTGAAATCAAACTTTACAAAAGTCAGGGCTGTTACATTCCCCCCCCCCTTAAAAGAATCTCGTTCCGAGATTACAAAAAGAAAGAAGAAGGGAGAAAGACTACTAGACATATGGTACAAATAAGTCGGGAAAATTTAAATGAAGAAAGTCCTCGCTTTCCCACGTGGCTTCATCAGTGGTGTGGTTGCTCCACAAGACTTTGTAAAATCGCAATGTCCGATTTCTTGTGGCGCGAGTCTTCTCGTCGATAATCTGGGTCGTATACTCAGAATAAGTGAGATCCGGTTGAAGATCCTCAGTTTTCTCCATATGAACTGCAGCTGGGTACTTGAGACATTTCCGCAGCTGAGAGACATGGAAAACATCATGAATACCCAAAAGTGACGCTGGTAATTCTAGGCGATAGGCCACGGGTCTGCATATTTCGACAACGGCAAACGGCCCGATGAATCGCGGAGCTAGTTTTCCCTTCACTCCGAAGTGATGAACCCTTTTCATCGGAGAGATGCAAAGATACACGTGGTCCCCGATGTCGAAGTGGAGAGGTCGATGTCGTTTGTGTGCATAGCTCTTCTGCCGAGATAAAGCAGCCTTTAAATTGGCTTAAATCACTCACACTCGTTCCTCGGCTTCATTCACAAGATCAATCCCGTAGATCACTCTCTCGTCAGACTCACACCAATTCAGCGGTGTGCGGCACTTCCGGCCATAAAGAGCTTCATACGGCGCCATTTTGATACTGGATTTATAACCATTATTATATGAGAATTCTGCTAACGGTAAGTGGTCATCCCAATTCTTCCCATGATTGATGACACATGCCCATAACATATCCTCCATAATCTGATTTACTCTCTCCGTTTGACCATCAGTTTGTGGATGATACGCTGAACTCCGAATTAACTTGGTTCCCAAGGAAGCATGCAGTTGCTCCCAAAATCTGGATACGAATGACGCACCTCGATCAGAGACGAATAATGCACCTCCGCATACTTCTTTTCCACATATTTTATATGGACTGGAATAAAATGAGCTGTCTTGGTCAAACGATCGACGATTACCCAAAGCTCAGGATGTTCATCACACATACACATATGTTCCACAAACTGAATTCAGAATATATATATATCCACGAATAACAGAGTTTATTACAATGTTTCATGAGTCTTGGACCCATGCTCACAGCGGAAGTCTTATTTCTATGTAGCGGAAGTCTTTATTCTAATGTGGAAGCAATTTAACTAATGTGGAAGCAAATCTAAGCAGCAATGGCTCCATCTCTATTCCATTCCCACAGGCAAGGTTGAGAACAGATCACACGCCTAATGCTCCATTTGGTCTTCATAGTAGTCTTCTCCTGCTGCTGATGATGAAATAATGCAAGTTTGAGTATAATGATGTACTCAGCAAGTGCGGGAAAATATGATATGTAGCTCATAACAAGGTAGGTATAAAAAGGCTCATTGCAGAAAGCAAAGTTATTTATCAAAAGCACGATAAAACAGCTACTTATCTTTAAGTGAATGTAATCCCAACATGTATTAAAATACCAATCATACCTCCATTATGTTCATTACCTTTCCATGTCATAACCGGTCATCAATCAACCTCATTCTCACGAATACCTCCTCATATTCGCTATCATCTCATGAATACCATCTCGTATTCGCTACCATTTCATCTCATAAACAACTTTGTCTCCACCGAGACCAACCTTGTTGCCATGACTCAACAGTCATGCAACCATCTTATCACCCGGACTCAACAGTCCCAAAACCAAACCATAACCAAACCAGCCAAAACCATAACCAATAACCATCCCAATAACCATATCCAATAACCATCCCAACTAATCATGGCAGTTGGCCAGGCGCTCGTGACTGTAAGCTCGGCTATCATGATAGTTTTAAGAACTCTGAAGAGTTTGCACCTCTTTACCCACAAGTTTGTGATTTCGTCACCCGTCAGCGACTGTAGAACCTCCATTATACCAGTACACAACCGTCGGTGTATGGCCAAGAGATCACAAAATAGCCTTTACAAAGGGGTTACTAGATGTATGGACTCACTAAGGTTTCACTGGCAGGCTAGAATATCCAATTCTCCCACCCACGGGCCCCCTCTTGTGTCATGCAGTTCCCAGGGCAGTCCTCACTCGACTCCCATTCCCCCCGCCTTCCACAGTCCATAACACTCTAGCAACTTACCTAATTACTCAGCTAAGCCGCACCCATACTTGGCCTTGTGGCGGCACTGTTATCTTGGCATGTGCATGCATGAACCGGTCCTTAGATCTACGGCAAGTAAACCACCATCTCATGCTACCTCATTCACAAACCCAGTCTTGCCTAGATCTCCCTCCGATCCATGTCCATTAACAATATTGGTTTCTTATTGTCATTACGAGTGCAGTTAGCTAGACACATCTATCTCGCTTCCCAATCCCATGGACTCAGCGAAGCATAAAAGTAAAAACCATACCCGACTCATAAACATCCCTGGCGACAAGGGTAGTTCAACCAAATCTAGTAAACTCCTATAAAAGGGTTTCCCATCATGTTTGACTCAGCACACACCTTTTTGCAAAACAAAACAGTTTTACCCAAAACATAGGATCAATATGGTCAAGGAGCACTTGCCTTGTTCTTGCCGTTCTAGTGGCTCTTGGATCTCGAAACCTTGTTGTTGCGGCTCGTCGTAGACAGCTCCCTGAGCTTGTCCTTCTATACAGGATCACGCACATACGAGATTCATAACAATCAATACCATACACAAACTTTAAACTAGATGCGATGATGCGTATGCATGCTATCCTATAATGCAGTTTAGTTTTATTAGGTCATTTTGTATGGGTTCTTGCATGGCTTGCATGATGAACAGAGGTGTTCGGATCAGATGTGGACGTGGCGATGACCTTGTCTTAAGATCAACCCGATCAACTAGTGATCTGTCCACGGGAAAGCTTCTGTTCAAAAGGAATCGAAGAACAGACGCAAAGAAAACGTAACGATGTCGTAAGGTGGTATTGGAGACCTACCATACATTCTTCTTGGTCTCAGGTCCTTATCCAATCAGACAGATCGTTTGGGCTCTCTTCCGGCGATCTTCCTCGCTGATCTCCGGCGATGGCTCATTCGGCGAGTTGGGGCTAGGGCTCTAAGTCGTCGGCTCAGGAGTTGGAAGAGAAGTTCGTGGTTTCGGCCAAAGGTTCTGGGTTCTATTTATAATCGGGAAGAGAAGAGTCCTAATCTGATTGTATCCCGAATAAGAGTCCTATTCAGATCATCATTGAATCTTAACATCTTATCTTTAGTTGATTTGGTGCGGTAACATTGTGGAATTCAGGTCGGTTTCTTCTCTGTGCCGATATTTCTATGCGTACGGAATCCAAAACCGCTCCAGAACTCGTTACCTCCGTCGTGATGAGCTCTGGAAGCTCCACGTGTCCATCGGGCCTGGTCTCTCCTTTTCCGCAGAGACGAGCTCTGGTGGTGCCGCGTGTCAAGCGAGTGAGACCTCCCTCTCCTTTGGAGGTGAGCTCCACGTGCGCCATGTATCCTAGCGGTCGGGACCTCCTCTCTTATTCGGAGGTGGCTCCGCACACACCACGTGTCAGTGCCGGACCTTTCCTCTCTCTCCGGAGGTAGCTCCGGGTGTGCCACGTATCCATTCCGGACCTCCCTCTCTTTGGAGGTGAGCTCCGTGAATGCCACGCGTCAAGTAGCGCCAAACTTTCCTTTTTTCTCAGAGACGAGCTCCGAGGTTAACACGTGTCCAACAGCGACAGACCTCCCGGAGATAAGCTCCGGTGGCGACACGTGTCCGATAGAACCAGACCTCTCGGAGGTGAGCTCCGAGATCGACACGTATCCTGCGCGACTGGTCCTCTGATTTCCGTGGTGACTAGCTCCGAAGGTGACATGTGTCCTGCGGAAATGCCTTTGCTTCTTCTGCAGAGGCTAGCTTCGGGGCAACACGTGTCCCACTGGGTCGGACCTCTCCCCCTTTGCGGAGATGAGCCCCGAGCCTGCCACGTAGCCAGTTTAGCGGTGGACCTCTCCCCACTTTGCAGGGATGAGCTCCGAACACGCCACGTGGCCAGCGGGCCGCGGAAGTTGTCTTCGGCGCTCTCTGGAAACTGGATTCGGCTCTTACTGGCTATCTTTTGATAATTTCCTCTGTAAAAATGTTCTTTCTTCATGAAACATGAATATATGCAGAAACCGAAAATGAGGGTGTTACATTTGCCCACCAAGCGCTCACAGATCCTTGAAGTTGTTGGACCACGAACTGAGTTTTGCGCTGCTCACTAACTTGGAGCAGCCCGAACTTCATCTCCATCGTGCGGAGCAAGTTGTCCGCTTCGAGGGGTTCATCCGCCCTTGAGAATACCGGGGGATGAGTAGCCACGAAATCAGAGTAGGAGCTTTGTTGGCGCTCCTTGCGATCTTAGTGCCTCTCTGGTCGAGACGTATTCGCAATATGGGTCTGCAGCAACTCCGTGTGCTGCTGATGAGAACCCGCCATCACCGCAACGACGTCGGCCAATGTAACCGTTGGTGGTGGCGGTTGTTGCTGTTGCTGTCCCGAGGAGTCCTCGGGAGACTGTTGGGAGGTCTCTCCCCCCTGACTGGAACCCCCAATGTCTGGGTTGGCACGAGTGCGAGTCATTCTGAAATTCAAAACAGCAGTGATCAGCACATGTCATACTTAAAATTCCATATGAAACAGTAGGTATTGAAGTGACACATGAATAACTTGAACAACATTCAAATATATTGATAAAGCATACACTTTATACAAGATACATTATTCTCGGGTCTCCAAGAAGTTGTGCTCATGTCGTCACTACCTATACATATTCTACTGTCTACACGACATGTCACTGATTACAAAAGTTTTTGTTACATCAACCTCGCTGCCCTACATGGCAACGGTAACCTACTACTCGGAGTAGAACTCGACCTCCTGCGGGTCGTCCTCCTCCGCTACCTCTACCGGTGGCTCCGGGTCCATAACTTCCTCTTCCGGTTCCGGTTCCCCCATTGCTGGAAGAGCCGAAATCACAGGTATGGCACCTACCACCGGTATGCCCATTACCGGAGGTACGAGGTCCTGCAATGCGTGCACCTCGTCCATGGCCTGGTTGTAGTCCTCTTCCCAGCCTTGCCCCTCCCCAATAGGGTCATCATGCTCTTGAGTGAGGGCCTCATTCTGCTGAGTCAAGGCTTGAACTTGCTGTTGCAACGCCGTGATGTCGACGTGGCTTTTCTTTTTCACCTTCTTCAGACGATGCAACTGATTGTGTTGCTCATTCAGTCACTTTATCATTAGAAGGAGCACATTGCGGAGTGTGCTGTGAGCACTCTCGAAATGGTCTCCACGGCTGGTGCTTTCCTTGATCTTTGCAGCAAGACAATCCGTATGAACAGCTTGGCTGTCCATCACGGCTTTTCCTGCCCTCAACTGGAGGCTGAGGTTCGCCTCCGTGGGGTTGTACCTTGGGCAACCTGGATCTGTTGCCTAAATGTACCTTTCCCCCCACACATGATTAGCTCGTCCCTCCACCGGAACGAGCGCGTATGGAGTGCCCTCCATAGCTCTCTACCACTTGCCACCTTTTCTCCGGCTGTCTGCCCCTCACTGTAACGGTGAACGGCGCCCAACCGGGTGGCGTAGGTCCGGCAGGAACTTCGACATGGATTGTCCATGTCTTGTTCCCCTCCTCGCCTTCTTCCTTCGCGAGGTACTGCAGCATCTCGACGTACCCGAAATATTGAAGCATTTGCTTCAACACTTCCGGATAACCGCTGTGGTGAGAACAGGGGACACCAGTCACCCGTTCTCCAATTGTCTATCCCTGTCATCTGTAGAAACATATTTGAGAAATGCAAAATATTTATTTTAACAGTAAACCATTGAGTTATAACATAAAACATGTCATTGAACTCATAAAACTTGGAAACATAGTTCAAACTTAAACAAATTTGTCTGCTGATCTGCTGTCGAAGATAACAGCCCTGACCAGTTTCCATTTCAAACTGATTTAGGCCATGCTAAATGCAAAACTAATTCTGGATCTCAACATCAAGGTTAAATCTAACTTCAATATCTTTCCAGAAAGTATTTGATTGGCCTAAGATCTGTCCTGGTTCAAAAGTTATGAGATGTCAAAGTTGACAGAATTTCTGGAGAAAATTGGACAGCACCTCCCTGCTTGAGGTACTGATTTGATCCAAGAATTCCAGTTAATTCTACACCAAATTTTACAAAACTTTCTGTTACAAAGTTGTAACCCATCTCATGAACGTTTCAGAACTACCACATTTTCTATTTTTGGATTTTTATGCAGGAAATTATGCTCAATTTCCAGAGAGTTACAGAGAGTGTTTGCTCTGCCCTGTTTCCTGGACAGTTTCAACTCTACTGCATTTTTAGATTGGTTAAGGGATGAAACACCTCTGGACCTCAACAGAAAAGTTATAAAGCTCTTCCAAAGATTTCCAGAAATGTATCATATGACCTCTAACCTCGAAAAAACTCAACCTCTAACCTCTGATTAACTTCAGCCTTATTTCAGCTGAAAACAGGGGACTCTATCCTTAGTATCCTATAAGTTGAAAACTTGTTAACTTTGAACATCCTGATTAAGGGAAGGAGTTATCTCAAAGTTTTAGTGCTCTAGATTAAAAGTTTCAAGTTTTACCATGAAGTTGCTTATTTAGTGGGGTGTGACGTCGATGTGTCACCAGATCATGTCCGTACTACGTCCTCACAAAGAAAAACCTATACCGGACATAGCTGGCTTCGTTAGTTCAGTGGCACTAAAACGTCTCTCGCACACGGATGCTACTCGTCTACCGATTTGTGGTTAGACAATCATCAGACCCGGCTGCATACCGAGCCCGGTATCCATACAGTCCATACGCCCATCCGTCATCACTCGCCCGGGTGTTCTCAAGCCAAACACGCCTTGAGCTACGTGTTCAAGTTACTGACCACGTGATGGGGTCTCCCAAACTTGCCTGAAGAACGCCAGGGAAAGGCGTTGCTCGAATACCCCAAACGACATGAAGAGTCATAGAGGATAATAATGCGGGTCGGGTTACCTGCCACCCGTAAGGCTCCACCATTCAGCTTGTGCGCACTGATGGACAGCGCTTACGTGCACCCCCCAAGACATAAAACGTCCCGAGATGCACGATTTTCCGACATAAGCAAATAGGTTAGTATGCCACTTTCTATACATTAATAACATCCTTATATGGGCTACTAACTCATTCCACAATGATTTTTTTGCAAAAGATGACCTTTGTAGTGCGTTAAACCTCAAGCGAGCTCTCATACCACGCTGACGCGGCCCCACGGCCTGTCGAGCCAGGATCACGCTGAGGGGTGCTGCGTTGCACAACACCGGATAACGCACATCAAAGATACAAAGCGGAAGCAAAGTTTTATTACATAAACCAGTTTATGAACATTTTTACAACAAAATAAGTTCATTCTACACTCAAGGAAGTAGACTACTCATCGAGTTCACATTCAGCCCGTGAACGTGTCCCCGCTAGCGTGCACACACACTAACACGGCGGCGTGCATGACTTCCATTTGACGGGGTTTACCTCTGGGGGTTCCGTCTCTTCCTCGGGAGTCCCTTCCTCATAAACCCCTGCAAAATCTTCAAACACAAGCAGTGAGCATGATGGCTCAGCAAGTCTGACCCGTCTCTCCTATACATGAAACTTCTACATGAAGGGTTTAGGGTACATGAGGTAAATAATTTGCAAAGGACTCGCCTAATTATTTGAGCCTTACATTCAAGTTTTAGCAGCAGGTTGTGGAAAACCTTAGCGAAGGCACCTGAGAGAGCCGCAATCAAACAAGAAAGGCATTTCTCTCACGTACTCTGCCCAAGGTCGAAAAGAACTTTAATTAGCTCTAAACTACAACAAGTCATTAGCAAGCAAAGTATAGCTTTCAAATCAGAAAACTTTTAACATGTATCTAGCCTGTTCTTTCTATGTCACGGTACAGTGAACAAGTGGTACTCACTGACCGTGAGGGACGGCGATTATAATCGATTTACACCTGAAGGGTTACCCGAATAACCCGTCACATACGCCCGTACTCGATGTTGCCTACAGCAACCATCACGGACGTCATACGCAATCACCTTTCACCTGTCAGCCAAATGTTGAACCGGTCCAATCGTCCCGAGCAAGAGGTCTCTGCGCGTGCATCCACAGTGCCGCCAGCCGATTTACACCTCAAGCTCTCAACCTACCCTCTGAACGACCAGCTATGCCTCAACACCCAGCTACCCGAGTTACATCGGTTTCCCGGTTCACATATAGCCGGTAGGTCTTTGGTACTGTTCAAGCTTTTTCAACAGGCTCGCACATGGCTCAGTCCTCAATCGACACAAGCGGAGCTATGGTACCCAGGCCCCAAATTCCTGCTGCCCTTACTCTCCGCTCGGTCTCATTTTTATTGCCATGTGTGTCATTTGCTATCTTTACCCGAGCAATGTGCATCTAGCCTATTCTCGCAAGTAGTTCCAACTACTCGACCTGTACCGAATCCTACACTATCTTAGCATTGCAGTATCTAACGAGGTTTTCCAACCTAATCCCAACCCAGGGTTTTCTTGGCTATGCATTTGGGTTTCAAACAAGACTCTAATGCAAGAATTAAGTGGGTGTTCAAAGAAAGTTCTCAAAACAATAAAATTTTTAAAAAGGGTTAATGCAAACCGGAGCTTGCCTTGCTGCTCTTGGTCGTAGGCTAGCTGTTCCTCTGTAGTGACGAAGTCTAAGACTTCGGGTTCCTCCTCAACCTTAGCGACTACATATGATAAATACATATATGTGTCAATTTAGATGCATTTGAATTGAAGTTAAACTTGCGAGAGTTATAATTCTTGCTAGACAGACCCAATGACCCTGAAATTTTTACTGGGGTTTGGATACAACCTAAACAAAGACTTGGCCAAGTTTCATTTGCAGCAAAAGCTCATTTGAGCTCTCCACAAATAATTATGTACTTGGCCTTAATTGGAACTCTTAGGATGTTCTAGGGATTTTCATGGAGTAAGCCATGACTTTCTGAAAACTAGATTTTCAGAGGGTTACAATAGAGTTGGTCTCACTTAATTTGAAGGTTCCTAGCTAAATATATGAGCTAAACAATTTCAGAGAAATTTTGAAAATATTTCTGGACACTTTCTATTTTATCTGGAACAGTTTTATTAATCACACCCTTAGGTGGAACAAATGAGCTCAAATGGATCTGAAATTTTTATGGTAGCTCAGGGATATTTTTATGGATCTCAAAATACCAGAATTTTCCTTCAAAGGGTTCTCCAGTTAAAATTCTGAACAGTTTAATTTTTGAAGAATTAATTCTGGAGAAATACGGATTTTCATAAAGTGAAACTTGGTTTGTTTGTACTCAGAGAGCTGAATCCAAGAAAATTTAGTGCACTCGATTTGGAGTTTCCTAGCCAAAGTTATGTGGGTTTGAAGTTTGAACTAAATCTGAAAATCGGGGAAATGTTTAAACTTCTGCCGGTGGGTCCGACACACAGTGCTTCGTCTTCCTCCTCGCGCCAAATACCCGACGGCAGCGGTCTCCGGTGAGACTCGCTGGAATCGAGTTCCCGGCCACCTCTCAGTCTGAAACTCGCCGCCTCCCCATTTTCCGACCTCCTGAACTCAGCTATAGTCCGAAACCCCGGAAACCTGCGCGCACCGCCGACAGCACCCACTAGGGTTTCGGCTAGGTCGGTCTCTCACCACAGTGCATAAAATCGATCGGAAATTGCTTGGAGAGCATTAGTGGAGAACGAGGAACATGAGACAAGGCCTTATGGAAGCTAGAAACGCCGGCAACCATACCCTCGACGGTGAGCCGAGGTACTTTGCAACGGCGGTGAGGAAAACGGCCATATCACAGCCGATCCTCAATGGTTTTCCTTGCTTCTTCTTCAGCGTGAAAGCTAACATGTGTAGAACCTACTGGCCAACAGGCTTGACTAACAGGAGTGCGTGGAGTCCGAATTTCAATCGGAGGTGAGCTCGGCCCATATGAACTAGCTTTCGGTAAATTTGGAAATTGTCAACTGATGGTTGATCATATGCCAAACGGCTTTCGGTTACACCATCTACATGCAGTGACGCACCTTTATTGTGTAGAGAAGTGGATGTGACGACGGCTGCGCCGAGCTGTCCGAGGGCCCCGAATGGTGGTAACGCTCGGTTCGCAGGAAAAACGCTCAGATTACCTCAAGGACGCCTGATCACTGGACAACAAGATGTCGAGGATGTTGCTCACAAACCCACGACGCCGTTTCGCTACTGGGAAGGCTTTGTTCACGGGTGATCGGCCTGCTTACGAGCGGAACCGTGAGGGCGGCTTGCTTTCGGTGGAAATCGGTGTGAGAGAGAGCAATCTCGCTGTGGACTTGGGTTGTGTTCAAACAGAGCACATCGGGGAGGGATAACAAGCCGGGCAGCTGGTCTCCACCGCGGGGAAACGCAGCAGGAGCTGGCGCCGATCGGCCGCTCGGTGGCGCGCTCGGCTGCAACCTGAGAACCTAGTGCTCTGTCTTTCAGTCGGTTGATTTTGCTAGAGAGGCTGCCGTGTGGGTCCCACTCCAGTTTTAACCTCTGAAATTGAATTTTCCCCACTGCTCCAAACAGTGGAGACCCAAATACCCTTTGGAATTTGAATTATCTACAAAATGCCCATTTGAAGTTGATAGAATTCAAATTGTGAAGTGTTTGAATATATTTTTCAGCACATATGCAGTTTGTAATTCAAATTGAGTTTGAATTTGCTAAAATTAGCTCATGTAAAGATCAACTCAAAATGAAATGAAAATTGGGGTGTGAGCTAACAAAAATGTGCTGAGTAAGAATATGCCTCCCACTTTTGAATTCATGGGATGAAAGTGGTTTGAATTTGAGTTTGAGTTCAAACTAACCTCTTTCTAGTTATTCCCAAAGATACCTCAAAAAGGTTTTGGATTTGGGTGAAATTTGGCATGGGCACTCCTAGCAAGGTGTAGGAGTTTTTCATATGCCAAGCCCCTATATGATGCCTGTGGGAAATGGCACTTTTGCATTTTGTGAGTTTATTCTCTAATGACCACGTTGATGGTGTTTACTTGCTCTTCAAATGTGTTCATAATGTTTCCTCAAATGAGGTGTATGTGGTGTGATGGACACTTTGGATGTGTGCAAAAACTTAGTCCCTTACAGAAATTTAATTTGTGAGGTTAAAAATGGAGAGTGGGACCCTCCTGTCAGCCTCTCTTTGATCAACCGACTAAAGAAACGGGGGATCTGTATATCGGGCTGTTGCAGCGCGAGCCACCGATCCACAGCGCAGGTCACCAGAAGCTTCGATCGCGCCCCGCTGCAGCGGCTGCTCAGTGCCCTTATCACTCCCCGAGCACCCCAAAGACGAGTTCTTCACCTCCCTCACGAGCTTACTCGTCCTCTGCTCTGCTCCCACGAGGAACACCACGACCGCCCGCTCTCGGTGTCGCCGATCGCGCGCCACAACCAAGCTTCGGTTGAGCGAGCCCTCCACAGCAAAAACAGTCGCCACCTCGTGCTCTTGCGTGCTACCTCGTCCACTCCGGCATTGTGGCCTGCTGTTGGCCACCAATTGAGGAACAGCGCCGCACGCCTGAAGTAAACTGGCGGAACCAAAAGCGGCTCGCCATGGACAGCACGCTATGGCCAACCTCACATCCACTTCCCTACACAAGAAAGGTGCATCACCATGTGTAGAAGGTGTAGACGAAAGCCTTTTTGCAAATAATAAAACATAGAATTGGAATTTCTAAGTACAACGAAAGCTAGTTCATTTTGCCCGAGCCCACTTTAAACTGAAATTCGGATTCCCCGTAATCTTGTCAGTCGAGCTCGTTGGACAGTAAGTTCTACACATGCTAGCACACACTCTCGAGGAAGAAACATAGGAAACCGTTCAGAATCGGCTGGGATATGGCCGTTTTCCTCGCCGCTGATGCAAAACACCTCGGCTCACCGTCGAGAGTATGTTTGCCGGCATTTCTAGCTTCCAAAAGGTTTCGTTTCATGTTCCTCATGCTCCCCTGATGCTCTCTGAGCAATTTCCTACCAATTTGGTGCAGTGTAGCATGAGACCGACCTCGCCGGAACCTTAGGTTCCGCTGTCACTGGTGCGCACGTATTTCTGGCCATCGCCTGCGGCCGGCGAGCCCACAGATGAGTTCAGGAGGTCGGAAAATGGAGAGGCGGCGAGTTTCGGCCTGAGAGGTGGCCGGGAACTCGGGTCCGGCGATTCTCGCCGGAGACCGCCGCTGTCGGGCGCGTTTGGCGCGAGGAAGACGAAGCCGGGTGCGTGGGACCCACCGGCAGGAATTTAAACATTTCCAGAATTTTAGTTTTTAGTTCAAACTTCAAACCCACATAATTTTGGCTAGGAAACTCCAAATCGAGTGAACCAAAATTTGTTGGATTCAGCTCTCTGAGTACTTTCCAACAAATCAAGTTTCACTTTATAAAAATCCTTATTTATCCAAAATTAATTCTTCAAAATTTAAAATGTTTAGAATTTTAACTGTATAATGCTTTAGTGGAAAATTCTGAAATTTGGCTAGGATGTTCAACAAAATATCCCTAAGCTACCATAAAAACTTCAGATCCATTTGAGCTTGTTTGTTCCTCCTAATGGTGTGATTAATGAAACTATTCCAGAGAATATGAAAAATGTCCAGAAACATTTTTCAGATTTTCTTTAAACTTGTTTAGCTCATATCTTTGGCTAGGAATCTTCAAATTAGGTGAAACCAATTCCATTAGAACCCTCTGAAAATCTAGTTTCCAGAAAGTCATGGATTACTCCATAAAAATCCCTAGAACACCCTAAAAGTTACAATTAAGGCCAAATACACATTTATTTGTAGAGGGCTCAAATGAGCTTTGCTGCAAATGAAATTGGGCCAAGTCTCTGTTTAGGTTGTATCCAAACCACAGTAAAAATTTCAGATTCATTGGGCCTGTCTAGGAGTACTTATAGTCTTAATAATATTAACTCCAAACTCATGCATTTGAATTGACATATACATGTAATTGTCTCATGTAGTCGCTAAGGTTGAGGAGGAGCCATAAGTTTTAGACTTTATAACTTCGGAGGAATGGCTAGCCTGCGACCAGAAGCAGCAAGGCAAGCTCCGTTTTGCATTAGCCTTTTATTAAACTTTATTGTTTTGAGAACTTACATTGAGTATCTACTTTACTTATGCATTAGAGTCTTGTTTGAAAACCCAACTGCATAGCCAAGAAAACCCTTGTTTTAGGCTTAGGTTTTTAAACCCCGAGTAGCCACTGCAATGCTAAACTAGTGTAGGATTCCTTACAAGTTGAGTAGTTGGAACTGCTCGCGAGAATAGGCTAGAGGCACACAACTTGGTTAGAAAGATAGCAAATGATTGACATGGCGGAAAAATGAGACCGAGCAGAGAGTAAGGGAAGCAGGACTTTGGGGCCTGGGTGCCATAGCTCCGCTGGTGTCGATTGAGGACCGAGCCGTGTGCGGGCCTGTTGAACAAGCTAGAACAGTACAGAGGACCTACCGGATATATGGGAAATGGGAAACTGATGTAATTCGTGTAGCGATTTGTTGAGGCATAGCTGGTTGTCCAGAGGGTAGGTTGAGAGCTTGAGGTGTAAATCGTCTGGCGGCACTGTGGATGCGCGCGCGGAGACCTCTTGCTCGGGAAGATGGCACCTGCTCAACATTTGGCTGACGGATGAAAGGTGGTTGCGTACAAAGTCTGTGATGGTTGCTGTAGGCAACATCGAGTACGAGCGTACGTGACGGGTTATTCGGGTGACCCTGCAGGTGTAGACCGATTATAATCACTGTCCCTCACAGTCAGTGAGTACCACTTGTTCACTGTACCGTGACGTAGAAAGAACAGGCTAGAGTCATGTTAAAAGGTTGCTGAATGAAAAATGTACTTTGGTTATTAATGACTTATGGTAGTTTAGAGCAAATTGAAGTTCTTTTCAATCTTGGACAAAGCACATGAGAGAAATGTGTTTCTTGTTTGACTGCAGATCTCTTATGTGTCTTAGCGTGAGATTCTCCACATCTTGCGTCTAAATCTTGAAAATAAGGTTCAACTATTTAGGCGTGTCCTTTGCAATTTACATTCCCATTTACACTTAAATCCATCATGTAGAAGTTTCATGTATAGGAAAGACGGGTGAGTTTTGCTGAGCCATCGTGGTCAGTGCTTGTGTTTGAAGCTTTTGCAGGGTGTTATGAGGAGGAGACTCCCAAGGAGGAGATGGACCCCCAAGAGGGCAACCCTGTCGAATGGGAGTCATGGACGCCGCTGTGTTAGTGTGTGTGCGTGCTAGTGGGAACATGTTCACGGGCTGAATGTGAACTCTGTTGCTTAGTCTATGCCCGTGAGTGTGGACTGAACGTATTTTGTTGTAAATATGTTTATAAACTCTTTTATGTTATAAAAGTTTGCTTACGCTTTGTACCTTTTAGGTGTGTTATCCGGTGCTGTGCAACGCAGCACCCCTCAGCGTGATCCGGGCTAGTCGAGACCATGTGGTCCTCGCAGCGTGGTATCAGAACTCGCTTGAGATTTAACGCACTTAAAAAGGTCATCTTTTCAAAAACTCAGTGAGGAATGAGTTAGTAGCCTATATAAGGATGTTATTAGTGTATAGAAAGTGGCAACACTAACCTAATTGCTTATGTTGGAAAATCATGCATCTAGGAACTTCATATGTCGTGGGGGGTGCATGTAAGCGCTGTCCACCAGTGAGCACAAGCTAAAGGGTGGAGCCTCAGGGGTGGCAGGTAACCCGGCCCGCTTTGGTACCCTGTGCAACTCTTCATGTAGTTTGGGCTATTCGAGCAACGCCCTTCCCTGGCATGCTACGGGCAAGTTTGGGAGACCCCGTCACTTTGTTAGTAATGTGGACACGTAGCTCAAGGCGTGATTGGCTTGAGAACAACTGTGCGAGTGATGACGGACAGTTGTATGGACTGTATTGGGAGCCGAACATGACGATTGTGTGGTTTATTTGCAGGTAGTCTAACCACATATCGGTAGACGAGTAGCACACATGTGCGAGAGACTTTTAGTGCCACTGAACTAACGAGGCCGGCTAAGTCCAGTATAGGTTTTTCTTTGTGAGGAACGAAGTACCAACATGAATTGGGTGACGCTTCAATGTCACACCCCACTAAATGATCAACGCCATTGTAAAACCTGAAAGTTTTGATCATGATAACTAAAACTCGGATTTACCTTCTTTTCTTAACCAGGACGTTGAATGTAAACAAGTTTTCCATTTATAGGATAGTAAGGACAGAGTCCTCTGTTTCAGCTGAAACATTGCTGAAGTTACACAGAGGTTAGAGGTTGAGTTCTTTCAATATTGGGGCCATATGATACATTTCTGGAAAGCTATGGAAGATCTTTACAACTTTTCTATTGATGTCCAGAGGTGTTTCATCCCTTATCTAGTCAAAAAATGCAGTAGAGTTGAAACCATCCAGAAAACAGAGCAGAGCAAATACTCTCTGTAACTCAATGTAAAAGAACTATAACTTCCTTCATAAAAATCCAAAAATAGAAAATGAGGTAGTTCTAAAAAGTTCATGAGATGTTCCTGAAGGACAAGCTTGTGATGTTCAATCTCTGGCGTCCTACGGGCAAGTATGGGAGACCCCGTCACATGGTCAGTATCGTGAACACGTAGCTCAAGGTGTGATTGGCTTGAGAACAACCGTGCGAGTGATGACAGACGGTTGTATGGACTGTATTGGGACCGGGTTCGGTGTGCATCCGAGCCTGGCGATTGTGTCTCTTATTTTAAGGTAGTCTAACCACGGATCGGTAGACGAGTAGCACACGTGTGCGAGAAAAGTTTAGTGCCACTAAACTAACGAAGCCAGCTATGTCCGGTATAGGTTTTTCTTTGTGAGGAACATAGTAACCGCATGAACTGATGATGTTTCGATGTCACACCCCAGTAAATGATCAACATCATTGTAAAACTTAAAGACGCTACCTAGCCCGGGTCCCACTGTCAGAGATTTGAAATTTCCATGATTTAATTTGAATTCACAGATTTCTTCAAACTTTAGAAGGGCATAACTTTTGCTAGGAAACTCCAAAATTAGTGATTCGAATTGGGTTAGATTCAGATTAAAAAACTCTATCCGAATATAAAACCCAATTTGTACGAAACTCAATAATTAGTTCTGGAAAATTCTTTTATATTTTTCAGTAAAAGAATTTTAGAGGGAGTTTGGTTCATCCAAAAATCTTCAAATTTTGTCAGAATAATCCTTAGGATGTTATTTAACGCCTGTAAATTTTATGATCATTTAGAGTTGATTTGATTTGGAGAATTTAGATTACAATTTACTGAATTCAAATGTATAGAGAAACATTTTCAGAAAAGCCCCAAACTTGAAAATTCAGTTCTGGGCAACCCTTAGAAAATTCTAGGAAAAATCCTAGGAAAATTCATGCAGGCTCTGTGAACTATAATTGAAATTGTAGTTCACTAAATTTGACATGAACATGTGAATTACATCAGAATTAATTCCTTTTTGCTTAATTGCTTAGAGCATTGTTCTGAATAAACCACTCAGTGAAAAGTGCTAATTTTTGGTCCAGAAGTTTTTCTTATGACATGGAACTCACATGAAATATTTCAGCTCCGTTTGAGCTCTGGATCCTCACTTTTCTGTTCATCCTCTTTAGGTGATTAAACTACAAAGTGAGGGATACACTTAGCACTTGATCATTTTGCTAAACCCCACTCCATCCACTAGCACCAGTTTCATTTTAGATTCTTAAACAGAGTTCCGGTTTTAAACTTATCATTAGGCTTGATATCAAAAGCTTTACAATTAATTACATACGCATTTCATATCGTTTAGTCATCGACGTGAAGATTGTGAAGGAAGTCAATTGTGTATCAAGGATCAAGGAGAACTCGTGATCAAGCTGCAAGTGATCGATGACACTAACTGATTTTCTATATTCTTGGTCTCCTGCAAAACAGGCAAGCCCCGGTTTGCATTCAAGCAATTTTATAAAGTCTTTTCATTTCTAGAGATCATAGCTATGAAATATTGATTGCATTAGGTCTAGATCATATTAAAACCCAAATTGCATGACCAGATTTACCTAAGAGGGAAAGGGTAGATTAGCACCTCCTCCAGTGGATTTGGACTACGCTAAATGTTAGTTTGGAAGGACCGGTAGAAGTTGAGTAGATGGAATCTACTCGCGAGTTTAGGGCTTGGTTTCATCGGAACGGGTCATGAATAGAATCAGTGACGAAAATGCACAAGTGAGAAATTGAGACCGGGCAGGGAGATTTAGATGCAGCAGGCTGCATACCATGCGTGCATATAGCCCTGCCTGTGTCGGTTAAGGCCCGTCCGTACATGACCCTGTTGGACAAGTTTGAGTTTTGTACCGGGCACATACTGGCTATATGGGACCCAGGAAACCGATGTGCCTCGTGAGATCCATATTGGAACTTTTCCAATCGGCTTAGGCTTTTGGCGTCAGTACAGCAGAAGGTAACTCGCTCAAGAACATATTACTGCGGGTATGAACCATGACGAGCTTGCTGTTCGGGGCGATCGTACTGCATCCGGTGTGGAAGAACTTGGGAGAGGTGGCTGCGTACAACATCAGTCAAGGTTGCTGCCGGCAACTCGGAGTATGGGTGCACATGTCGTGTAGTCCAGGCGTGTACTGATTCGAATCACTGTCGCTGGCGGTCATATGAGCATACTTGCCCACTGTGTCTTGACGTAGTAAGAACTGAAGTGAATTCCTTTGAATTTGATAAGGATTGTGATTTAAGTTGTATTGTCACCATGCTTGAATTATAGATAGTGCTAATTAAACTTTACTTCATCTTGTGCAAGAAGCATCGTAGCAAAGCGTTTCTTGCTTGATTGTGGAGTTCCGATGCTGTTCGGCTCAAGGTCTTTAAAATGAGGCTTAAAATCTGAAAGCTAATGATCAACTGTAGACGAGTCCTTTCTGCAAATTCAGCTACCTTATTCAATCCGTCGTGCATGTAGAGTTTCTTGTTTAGAGGAGACAGATCAGTCTTGTTGAGCATATGTGCTCACGCTTGCTATAAGAGTGGTTTTGCAGGTTAACATCGATGCTTATGAGGAGGTTGTCTGGTGAGACTCGGAGACTTCCAAGTCGTTTAACACATGGAGAACCAGCCGCTGCCGTATGTCTTCGTGTTGCTAGCGAGAAGTGTCTGCGGGCTGGATATCTTCTCGAGTGCTTAGTAGATAATAAACGTGAGATGAACTACTCTTTTTGTAATCTCGGGACGATATTCTTTTAAGGGGGGGATGTAAAGGCCTAAGATTTAACTTGCTAAAGTGTTCATCACATCACCAACACCACAGCTTATTTTGTGGAGATTTCATGAACACATGTGAAGAGCAAGTAACCACCATCAATAGGTTGATTAGAGGAAAAACTCACAAATTGAAAAGTAGGATTTCCCACATGTAAACATGAGAGGCAGAGCTCACAATAAGGCTCTAAACATTCTTAGGAATGCTCATGCAAATCCAAACCTTTTTGAGGCAGTTTTGGATATAATTATAAAAAGGGCTAGTTTGAATGTAAATTCAAATTTCAGCTACTTCCATCACTTGAATTCAAAAGGTGAATTCATATTAAAACTAAGCACATTTTCCTGAGTTACTCCACCAATTTTCGTCCCCATTGGAGTTGATCTTTTTGGGAGCTATATTTGAATTAATTCAAAACTGAATTTGAAATTCAAATTCAATTGTGAATCAAATTTAGCCAAACCAGCTCCAATTCGAGGAATTCAAATTCAGCTCATGACTTGGTGATGAAGTCTACCATTTAATTGTAATTAGCTGAGATATTATCAGCAAAAACAAAGGAAAAGAAGTGAGAGGGGAGGAGGACCCACCGTCAGTGACTGAAAACAGAGGGAACCGACTCAACCGAGCCGAAGTCCTCTCAGTGATCGCCGCTCGGACACGTTCGGCCGACGCTCGACCCAACCCTCCACATCACGGTGAAAACGTCACCTCAAGAGCCAGCACACCGAGCTACTCCTCCGTTCTCATCGCTTCGGACCCGAGCTGAGCACCCATGCGCGCTGTTCTTCTCCCGCGTTTTGCCACACCGGCTTCCCTCTCTGCTCCCCGGAGCCATGCTGCTCTAAGACGTATTGTGGGCAACGATCAACAGCAAAGAGACGCGCCATAACCTGCTCGATACTCCTGTGAAAACCTATCCTCGTTCCGTTCCCTGCTGAGGGAGAATTTTCAGTTTTACAGCACGTATGTTCATAGCACCGATGTGATGAAGTTTCAAAAATTCTTGATGCTAGTTGATCACAGCCTTTTTTGAGTGCATGTCACACCCGGTTCTTCCGAAGAACAACCAAGTGAATATCACATGTATGCCAGGATCATTTTCTCATACATGTGATGACAAATAGTGAAGCATCATTTATTACAAGCCAAGTGTCGAATATAAATAAGTCTTACATAGCAAATGTCTCGATGGACAATAATAAGTTCATCACAAGTAAATAAACTAGCAGCGGAATATTATTCTTGTGGGCTCCATTACAGGCGTTGCCCGGGGGTCTCCATGAACCTAGAAACCTTCTTCGGGTCCAAAGTCTTGGTCATTATACACCACCTCATTATCTTGACCTGAGCAGCAATATAAACCAACAAATATGCAAGGTTGAGTACCAATGGTACTCAGCAAGTGTGGGAAAATTATATCATGCATGGCTAGAGCAAGGAGAGGTTGAACTCATGGTTAAAGCACTACGCAATTAATACCTATCACCTTAGCTTATTAAGCACCTACATTACTACACAGGTGAAATGGTCCCAATCTCCCAACCCATCATCAAAATCAAGTAACCATAACATTATTTCCGATGTTAAGCTCCCCACTTAACATCCACAACTTCCAAAATCATCAATCCTCTAATCATGAATAAGTCCAAGCCGCTCTTGACCGTGAGCATGGCTGTCATGACAGTTTTGACTCTACAGAGTTTGTACCACTGTACCCACATGTAGTGATTTCATCCCCCGTTGCCGGGTGGACTCAAGAACCTCCATTATGCCAGTGGCTACGAACCACATTGACACTTCCCAGGTGTGTAGCCAGGAGATCACTATGAAGCCTTTACAAAGGGATTCCCGATAAGCGTGGGCGCACTGAGGTTTCACCCCTAACAGCATACAAGAGGCTCCAACCCCGCTGCAGTGGCCCCCTCTTGAGCCTTGCGGTTCATATGGGAGTCCAGCTGACACCTACTCCCCGCACCATTCAACACACCCATACTACGCCGGGGATACACCTAATTAATTGGCCAAGCTGCCCCATCTCAGCATGTGGTTGGCACTGTAAAGCCAGGTTACATGCTCTCATATCCCAAACATCCCATTCTAAGCATGGCTAAGCATATGCATAATAATAAATGACATGATAAAATAAATCCCAACCCAAGCTACAAGGAAACAAGGTGATGCAATTCTAGGGAAACTTCCTAGCATGGGTTTCATATTTAACTTGACAATGCAAATAATTCTATCTACACATCCTAGCATAGGATCAAAGTGGTCAAGGACACTTGCCTCCTTCCTGCTGCTCTTGAAATGGGTAGTTCTGGTCTTGGAAAGAAATAACTTGCTCTTGAGCAGGTTCTACATCATACCATCACACATAGCAAAAGAAAAACAACAATCCATAAGACATGGTCCACACTTCCACTTCATACAAACCACACATTCATATTTATGAAAGTCATTCTCATTTCTATGTGTTGTGGTTACTCTATGTGTGTTGATTTTGGCTTACATGCACTTTTAAACATGTGCATATGATTTCTACTTTTGTATTCATATTTATGTTTGTATATAATATATAAGTTTCCAATTTAAATAAATTCCTTATATTTAATTGATACACCTTTTAGCTACCAAGTGTGCACGAAAGATATTTTTCTTCTCCATATGTGTCTTCAGAATTTCTACCAACCCTAAACTGAATTCTTTGGATTTTAGAAACTCCATTTATCATTTACTAGTTGCTATATTTTCAGATTTATTTTCCTATGCATAAATGTGTACTTTATTATGAAAATAGTAAGACACATCATCTAAACAGAATAGGTTCTGGTCCTAAATAATTTAATAACATATTTTGACCTTTGCCTCTGATGTAAACTATTTCACAATTATTTTCCCTATTTCCTAGAACTATTCTTAAAAATGTGTCCCTAAATGTGAATCATAAATTAAACAGCTTCAATTCAGCCCAAAATATGTTTTTATCTCACTCCAAAGTTTCCTAAATACTGAGAAAGTCTTTAATTAAATTTTGACAATATGTTTGTCCCACTTTTTAATTTTTAAACACTAGCCACATATTCAATTTCCTAAATTAAATACTAAACAGGGCTAAAAAGGTAAATTCACCCCACTACAGGGTCTATAATATTATTTTCAGAATTTCCAGGGGTCTAGCTACACTTATCAGAGGAGTTTTTCTTAATTTTTATTAAGTCCAGGGGCTAAAACTGATTTTTAAATGAATTTACATGATTTTCTGAAGTTCCAGGGGCTAGATCAGAATTTTCCGGGGTTTTTATAGACGGGGAAAGGCGGCGGGGTGGTTTAGATCAAGTCCGCGTCGCCCACGAACGGAATTCGGCGGGGATGCGCAGGAATCCGGGTCGGTTTTGATCCGGTGTGAGAGAATCCCGGCGTGGGCGCGAGGTAGAAGAAGGGCTGGCGGGCCCCGCCTGTCAGTGGGAGGAAGCGGCGCGCGCGGCTGCGGGCTGGCGCGGCGCTGGTTGGGCCGGCTGGTGGGTTGCGGCCCACTGGCTGATTTTTTTCTGTTTTCTCTTTTTCTATTTCTTTTCTGATTTGAGTTTAATTTGAATTCCAGCTTGAATTTGAATTTTTGCAAAACATGCAACACGTCCAAAAATTTTTAAATTCCCCTCTTAACATGATTTAGGGTCTTAACAAAATTTTGGGGTGTTACAGCTCTACCCCCCTTAAAAGAAATCTCGTCCTCGAGATTGGTGGTTCTAAGAAAACAATTCCGGAAATTGTGCCTTTAGCTCATCTTCCCGCTCCCAGGTGGCTTCCTCTTCTGAGTGATGCTTCCACTGCACCTTGCACATCCGGATTCTTTTATTTCGGGTGAGGCGTTCCATTGTCTCCAAAATCTTGTATGGTTGCTCGGCATAAGACAAATCCTCAGCTACGTCCACTTCATTCATGGGCAACACCTCCTCAGGCGTCCTCAGGCATTTCTTGAGTTGTGACACATGGAATACATCGTGCACATCTGATAGACGAGCCGGTAACTCTAGTTGATATGCCACTTCGCCTTTCCTCTCCAAAACATGAAAGGGTCCGATGTATCGAGGTGACAACTTCCCTTTCACCTTGAACCGACGAATTCCTCTGATAGGGGACACCTTGAGATAGACATAGTCCCCCACGTTGAAAATGAGCTCTCTTCTTCGTACATCGGCATAGCTCTTTTGGCGTGTCTGTGCTATCCTCAAGTTATTGCGAATTTCCCTCACCTTCGCCTCGGCTTCTTGTAGTACTTCTGGACCAAACACTTTACTTTCCCCTGTTTGGTTCCAAAATAGGGGAGTTCTGCACTTCCTCCCATACAAAGCTTCAAACGGTGACATCTTCATACTAGCTTGATAGCTGTTGTTATAGGAAAACTAAGCATACGGTAAGTTCTTGTCCCAACTCCTATTGTTTTTGAGTGCACATGCCCTCAGCATATCTTCAAGGATCTGATTGGTTCTCTCTGTCTGCCCGTCGGTTTGGGGATGATAGGCAGAACTAAAGTTGGGTTCCCATGGTTTCTTGAAACTTCTGCCAAAACCTCGAGGTGAACTGTGTCCCTCAATCCGACACAATCTTCTTTGGCCTCCATGGTAACACACGATCCTTGACATGTACAGCTCTGCCAATTTGGATCCGCTGTAGCTTTCTTTCACGGGGATGAAATGAGCTACCTTGGTTAGCCTATCAATGATGACCCATATTGAATCATATCCTGATTGGGTTCTAGGCAATCACACAATGAAATCCATGCTGATTTCTTCCCATTTCCATTCAGGCACTTTGAGTGGTTGCAATAATCCCGCGGGTCGTTGATGTTCTGCTTTCACCAACTGACATGTGTCACATAGGGCAACATGTTCTACGACATCTCGCTTCATGCCATACCACCAATACCTGCTTTTGAGGTCCTGGTACATCTTCGTACTCCCAGGATGAATGGAATAGTCAGAATCGTGAGCCTCCTTCAAAATCAATTCACGAATCTCCTTTACTTCAGGCACACAGATTCTTTTCCCGTGCCACACCGTTCCTTGTTCATCCTCTCTAAAACCCGGAGCTTTATTTTCCTTGATGAGTTGTCTGATCTCTCGTATCTTCTCATCATTCTTTTGACCCTCGCGTATGTCTCGCTCTAGTGTGGAGTCCACTTCCATGGCGATGGCTTCACCACTATTTACTAGACATAGATTGAGCCTTATAACCTCGTCCTTCAATTCTGCAGGCATGTCCTTCAAGCTCAACGTATTGACCTGCACCTTCCGACTCAAAGCATCGGCCACGACGTTTGCTTTCCCGGGATGATAGTTGATGCCCACATCAAAGTCATTGATTAGTTCTAACCATCTCCTTTGTCTGAGGTTGAGATCTGGCTGTGTGAAAATGTACTTCAAACTCTTATGATCCGTATATATCTCGGTCCTCTTCCCCATCAAATAGTGCCGCCAAATTTTCAACGCGTGTACCACTGCGGCTAGTTCTAAGTCATGTGTAGGATAGTTTTTCTCGTGCTTCCGAAGCTGCCGGGATGCATATGCCACGACATGCCCTTCTTGCATGAGAACACATCCCAACCCGTTTCCAGAGGCATCGCAGTACACTGTGAAATTCTTCTGCATATCTGGCATAACCAACACTGGGGCTGTTGTCAATCTTTTCTTTAGCTCCTGAAAACTCGTCTCGCACTGTGGCGTCCATGTGAATGTGATTCCCTTCTCCAACAGTTTGGTGAGAGGTCTCGAGATCTTGGAGAATCCTTCAATAAACCGTCGATAGTATCCAGCCAATCCCAAGAAGCTTCGAACTTCCCCGACATTTTCAGGGGTCTTCCACTTCTGGATATCCTCGATTTTGGCGGGATCTACGGAGATTCCTCCTTCCGAGATTATATGTCCTAAGAAGGGAACTCTCTTCAACCAAAACTCACACTTGCTCAACTTGGTATATAGTTGGTGTTCTCTCAGCCTCTGCAACACCAACCTTAGATGTTTCTCATGTTCTCCTTCATCTTTGGAGAAGACGAGAATGTCATCTATGAAAACCACCACAAATTTGTCCAGATATTCCATGAATACCTTGTTCATGAGATACATGAAGTATGCCGGGGCATTAGTTAGCCCGAAAGGCATGACAGTGTATTCATACAGTCCGTACCGAGATACGAAAGCTGTCTTGGGAATATCAGATTGCCTTATCTTGAGTTGGTGGTATCCCAACCTGAGATCAATTTTCGAGAACACACAAGCTCCCCTCAACTGATCAAACAAGTCTTCAATGCGGGGTAATGGGTACTTGTTCTTGATAGTTACCTCATTCAAGGCACGGTAATCCATGCATAACCTTTGGGTTCCGTCCTTCTTGGGCACAAATATCACCGGAGCTCCCCATGGTGAGGAATTAGGATGAATATACCCCTTCTCCGTCAATTCTCTTAAATGATCCTTGAGTTCTTCTAGCTGCTTGGAGTCCATCCGATAAGGTCTCTTGTATATCGGGGCTGTTCCAGGTACTAGCTCAATTGCGAATTCCACTTCACGATCGGGAGGCATACCTAGCAACTCCTCCGGAAAAACATCTGGATATTCCCTGATGGTCCTGATTTCCTCAACTTTCACCTCAACTTGATTTAATTTAATGTCCCTCCTAGGCTCGTGTATTGTTATGAACTTTACTCTTGTGCCACTAGGGTGAGTTAGTTCCACCGTTCTGGTCGAACAATGGATGATTCCTTTATGTTTGGTCAACCAATCCATACCCAAAATAATATCTATCCCTAGTGAATCTATCACTATGAGGTTAGCAGTAAATACTACCCCATTAATGTCTAGGTTCACTTTGGACACACTTGTCTTGTCCTTATTTCTCCACCTGGAGAGTTTACGGCTAGCATATGGTTCATTTGTGTTGTTGCTAGGTCATGCTTCTTAACAAACCCTTGAGCAATGAATGAGTGGGTAGCACCAGAATCAAACAGCAGGGTTGCAATGTGTAAATTGGCAGGAAACTTACCAACTACCACGTCGGGTGCCTCTTGTGCTTCCTCCATAGTGACGTGGTTCACCCGTCCTCTCATTACATTCTGCTGTTGTGGCTGCGTGGGTTTCTTCTTTGGGCACTTATGGGCGTAGTGCCCCACTTCTCCGCAGCTAAAACATTGCACCCCAACCTTAGGTGGCTGGCCTTTGCTGTCTTGGGGTTGGTTTGGGGGTCCTTGTACTGCTGGTCGAGGTGGATATGCAGGGCGAGGCTGCTGTACGAACTGACGTTGTGGCTGTATCGGTGCTGCCGGAGGCCTGTAGTTCGGGTTGTACCCTCTTGGTGCTGAGTAGGGTACCGCAGCACGGTTCGTCTGCCCTGCAGGTTGCTGCATCAGACGTGGGCGGTTGTTGCTCCCTGAGGCTTGATGTGACCACCCGGCCTTCCTCTTATTCTCATTTTCTAAGGCCTTTAGCTTCCTTTCTACCACAAACGCTCTGTCCACCATCTTTTGGAAGCTTTCATACTCATTTGAGGACATTGCACACTGCATTTCTGCGGTAAGTCCCTCCACGAAACAATCTTGTTTCTGCTCATCAGTCTCTATGTCCCGTGGGGCATAACGGGATAGTTGAGTAAATTTAGTGAGGTATTCCCTCACCGTCATGTTTCCCTGCTGCAGTCCCAAAAACTCCTTCCTCTTGTTTTTGAGTTCACCTCTTGGGATGTAATGGTTGCGGAAGCTACGCTTGAACTCTTCCCAAGTGATGTTCTCAGGGTCATGATGGGCGGCCACATAGGCGGTCCACCAATCAGCAGCAGGTCCATGCAATTGATGAGAGGCAAACAGCACCCTCTCATACCCTTGGCACTGTATGATCCTCATCTTACTTTCAATGGTCTTCAGCCAATCATCTGCCTCCAGAGGTTCAGCAGCACTTGCAAACTTTGGAGGTTGAGTTCCTAGAAACTCACTCAACCTTGGTTGGCGTGGTGCAGCTTGTGGAGGTGGAACTTGATGCAAGTTGGCCACCACTTGAGTCAAGTTCTGGATGAGCTGATTTTGATTCTCCAGCATTTGGTGGAGGGGATCAACTCCTTCACGGCGACCACCCCGGTCCTGGCCTCCAGAAAGATGAGGGTTGCATGCCTCATCGTTGTTGTTGGCGGGGTTGGCAGCACGTCCTTTTCCTCTTCCGGCCATCTGGAAGAATCAACCAATGTTAATTTGAAAGCATTTAGTATCATCTTACTACTTTCATTTGTTTGTACTTTGAAGCGTTGAGGCTTTGTTATACTTTTTTGAGGGTTCATTTCTCACACAAAAATAAATGCAATATTATTTCATGTGGATTCTCACACCAAAGCAAAACAATCTAAAGACGAGGCTGTGGACAATTGCTCATGGCTTCCACAACTCACGTCACACACCAAGCATTAACACACCATTAACTTAACTTAACGACTTGACTATTCGACATCTTGCTAACTAAGGGAAGGACTCTACACTACTCGTTTTCTTGAGCTGGCTCCTCGGGATCTTCCTCATCATTTCGGCTTCCTTCTGACTCTGCTTTGGGTGGGGAGGCTGCTGGTGGAGAAGTGCGACGACGCCTTATCGCCCGATGATCTGGGGAGTCAGGAGTCCATGTATCATTCGCGGTGACACACAGTTCATTCTCATCTCCTCTTTCTCTCGCCCTCCGGCAGGCTCGCAGCAACGCCTCCGTTTCCTTCAGGGTGTCCCGAACATCCTGAAGCTCTTGCTGACACTCCTGCAGTCAAGTGCTGAGCATAGCAGCATCCTCCAAGCACAAGTCCATGTGCTCATGGGAAGTCCCTTGCTGCACTGGCGGATACTTATACTCCGTGGTACCACTCTCACGCTGTAGGACATACATGTACTCAGTCCTGTCCAGGTGGCGACGATAGATGTGACTCTGGCAGGTGATGGCCTCCCAGGTGACATCCTTCTCCGCATCGACCTGTGTCGCTCGACAAGCTGGAGAGTGGTGGATCTTAAGCAGCTGATTTTCGTGTATAATTCTCATCTCTGAACTCCATTCTTCCCTCTTCTCACGGATGGTCCTGGTGGACTTATAGTGGATGATTAGCTTGCCCGTATTTCCGGTGGCTTCAAGCATACGTCGAAGACGGCGCAACAAGCCTCCTACTGCCAATCCGTAGGAATGGTACGTCACCGGACGGCTCTCCTCTCTTTCGGCAAGGGCAACTACGGGAACTCTCCCTCCTGTGGACTTACGAGCGGTGCGAATCATGCGAACCATCTAAAAACAAAAAGCATTTAAACTTAGGTTAGATAAACCTTTTAAACAAAATCCTATTTTGAATGAAAATTGGGGTAAGATGAAGAAATTGACTCATTAAATAACACTTTTCAACACACATCTTGTAAAAATAGTTTTTAAGAAAATAGGGCCCTTAAATACGTCCATTTCTACCTAGGTCCACGTTCCTACGGGCAACCTTGGCTCTGATACCACTTCTGTCACACCCGGTTTTTCCGAAGAACAACCAAGTGAATATCACATGTATGCCAGGATCATTTTCTCATACATGTGATGACAAATAGTGAAGCATCATTTATTTCAAGTCAGGTGTCGAATATAAATAAGTCTTACATAGCAAATGTCTCGATGGACAATAATAAGTTCATCACAAGTAAATAAACTAGCAGCGGAATATTATTCTTGTGGACTCCATTACAGGCGTTGCCCGGGGGTCTCCATGAACCTAGAAACCTTCTTCGGGTCCAAAGTCTTGGTCATTATACACCACCTCATTATCTTGACCTGAGCAGCAATATAAACCAACAAATATGCAAGGTTGAGTACCAATGGTACTCAGCAAGTGTGGGAAAATTATATCATGCATGGCTAGAGCAAGGAGAGGTTGAACTCGTGGTTAAAGCACTACGCAATTAATACCTATCAGCTTAGCTTATTAAGAACCTACATTACTACATAGGTGAAATGGTCCCAATCTCCCAACCCATCATCAAAATCAAGTAACCATAACATTATTTCCGATGTTAAGCTCCCCACTTAACATCCACAACTTCCAAAATCATCAATCCTCTAATCATGAATAAGTCCAAGCCGCTCTTGACCGTGAGCACGGCTGTCATGACAGTTTTGACTCTGCAGAGTTTGTACCACTGTACCCACATGTAGTGATTTCATCCCCCGTTGCTGGGTGGACTAAAGAACCTCCATTATGCCAGTGGCTACGAACCACATTCACACTTCCCAGGTGTGTAGCCAGGAGATCACTACGAAGCCTTTACAAAGGGATTCCCGACGAGCATGGGCCCACTGAGGTTTCACCCCTAACAGCATACAAAAGGCTCCAACCCCGCTGCAGTGGCCCCCTCTTGAGCCTTGCGGTTCATATGGTAGTCCAGCTGACACCTACTCCCCGCACCATCCAACACACCCATACTACGCCGGGGATACACCTAATTAATTGGCCAAGCTGCCCCATCTCAGCATGTGGTTGGCACTGTAAAGCCAGGTTACATGCTCCATGAACCGGTCCTTAGGATCCAGGCAAGTACTAAACACAAACCCGAGTCTCGTGCACCCAGCACCAACTAAAACATCCAACTTGCCTTGATCCCTACCTCTACATAACTCACAATATCTCATTCAAGAGTATGGTAATATAAACTGATGATCTCATATCCCAAATATCCCATTCTAAGCATGGCTAAGCATATGCATAATAATAAATGACATGATAAAATAAATCCCAACCCAAGCTACAAGGAAACAAGGTGATGCAATTCTAGGGAAACTTCCTAGCATGGGTTTCATATTTAACTTGACAATGCAAATAATTCTATCTACACATCCTAGCATAGGATCAAAGTGGTCAAGGAGACTTGCCTCCTTCCTGCTGCTCTTGAAATGGGTAGTCCTGGTCTTGGAAAGAAATAACTTGCTCTTGAGCAGGTTCTACATCATACCATCACACATAGCAAAAGAAAAACAGCAATCCATAAGACATGGTTCACACTTCCACTTCATACAAACCACACATTCATATTTATGAAAGTCATTCTCATTTCTATGTGTTGTGGTTACTCTATGTGTGTTGATTTTGGCTTACATGCACTTTTAAACATGTGCATATGATTTCTACTTTTGTATTCATATTTATGTTTGTATATAATATATGAGTTTCCAATTAAAATAAATTCCTTATATTCAATTGATACACCTTTTAGCTACCAAGTGTGCATGAAAGATATTTTTCTTCTCCATATGTGTCTTCAGAATTTCTACCAACCCTAAACTGAATTCTTTGGATTTTACAAACTCCATTTATCATTTACTAGTTGCTATATTTTCAGATTTATTTTCCTATGCATAAATGTGTACTTTATTATGAAAATAGTAAGACACATCATCTAAACAGAATAGGTTCTGGTCCTAAATAATTTAATAACATATTTTGACCTTTTGCTCTGATGTAAACTATTTCACAATTATTTTCCCTATTTCCTAGAACTATTCTTAAAAATGTGTCCCTAAATGTGAATAATAAATTAAACAGATTCAATTCAGCCCAAAATATGTTTTTATCTCACTCTAAAGTTTCCTAAATACTGAGAAAGTCTTTAATTAAATTTTGACAATATGTTTGTCCCACTTTTCAATTTTTAAACACTAGCCACATATTCAATTTCCTAAATTAAATACTAAACAGGGCTAAAAAGGTAAACTCACCCCACTACAGGGTCTATAATATTATTTTCAGAATTTCCAGGAGTCTAGCTACACTTATCAGAGGAGTTTTTCTTAATTTTTATTAAGTCCAGGGGCTAAAACTGATTTTTAAATGAATTTACATGATTTTCTGAAGTTCCAGGGGCTAGATCAGAAGTTTCCGGGGCTAGCTCTTATTTCCCGAGAACCCCAGGGGGTAGCACGTAAGATTTCCAGTCTTTATAACACGGGGCTGACGTGGACCGTCCGATTTTAAACCGACGGCTGAGATTATAACGTCGAACCGGTACGCGGGGATTTAAACCCTACCGTGCGATTTAAAATAAACGGCGCACAAGCGGCCACGTCGCTCTGATCGAACGCGGGCGGCGCTGCCGGCGGCACATGGCGGCAGGAAGCGGCGATCTCGCCAGAGACTTTCGGATCTTCGAGAATTCTTCCTAGAACTGTGATTTTATGGCATAGATCGGTGGAGGGGAGGTCGGGGATCTCACCTCGGGGGTTTTCTTGAACTCGGAGGTCCTGGAAGGTGATCGGCGACGAGGTCCGAGGTGAAACCACGGCGAGGCTCGTCGGCGCTGTGTTTACACCGCAAGTCACCGAGTTTTCCGCACCTGCAAGGTTCCCCGGAGGCGGTGGACCAAGACCAGCGAGTTAGATCGGAATTTCCGAGCTTAGATCGGCCAGAATTCGCCGGAGAAGTCTCGGTTCTCACCGGAGGAAAATCGGCGGATCGCGTGGGAAAAACAGAACGAGGCCGGGGTTTTTATAGACGGGGAAAGGCGGCGGGGTGGTTTAGATCAAGTCCGCGTCGCCCACGAACGGAATTCGGCAGGGATGCGCAGGAATCCGGGTCGGTTTTGATCCGGGGTGAGAGAATCCCGGCGTGGGCGCGAGGTAGAAGAAGGGCTGGCGGGCCCCGCCTGTCAGTGGGAGGAAGCGGCGCGCGCGGCTGCGGGCTGGCGCGGCGCTGGTTGGGCCGGCTGGTGGGTTGCGGCCCACTGGCCGGTTTTTTTTCTGTATTCTCTTTTTCTTTTTCTATTTCTTTTCTGATTTGAGTTTAATTTGAATTCCAGTTTGAATTTGAATTTTTGCAAAACATGCAACACGTCCAAAAATTTTTAAATTCCCCTCTTAACATGATTTAGGGTCTTAACAAAATTTTGGGGTGTTACAGTGCACCACACGTACTAGACCTCGCTACGATCATCTAGGATCGACAAGCACCGAAAAACATCAAGTATAGGCTCTGTTCTTCGAGTTTCTCGGGTAGCCGCCGATTTTTGACCTAGGTCGACGGTGAGCTCATACCTCCGGCAGTTTTCATGGCAAACCGGCTCCATATTCGTGCTTAGCATGTCACCACGGAGTTGTAGGAGGAAACCGTTTCCAAAATAAGGATTGGTAGAGATCGGGCGACCTCGCCGGAGTTCAAGCCGCCGCTGTCATCGCCGCCGACTAGGTTCCGGCTGCCGAGAGCCCTAGCTGCCACCAACAATGAGTTCCCCGAGGTCTGAAGCCTAGGGGCCGCGAGTATCAGCCCCGGAGATGGCGGGGAATGCCGTTCCGGTGGACCTCGCCGGCGCGATGCCGCTGCCCGAGCGCTCTGGCGCGTGGTGGAAGACGGTTGAGGGGGTGAGGCCCGCTGTCAGTGTTTTAAACATTTCCAATGTTTTCAGTTTTAGTTCAAACTTCAAATGGACATAACTTTGTGTAGAAGCTCCCAAATTTAGCGAACCAAATTTTGTTGGATTAAGCTTTCCGAGTACTTTCCAGAAAAACAAGTTTCAGTCCATAAAATCCATCTGCTCTTGATAAAAACTTTCAAGTTTTACAATGATGTTGATCATTTAGTGGAGTGTGACGTCGAAGCGCCACCCAGTTCATGCCGGTACTATGTTCCTCACAAAGAAACCTATATCGGACTTAGCCGGCTTCGTTAATTCAGTGGCACTAAACGTCTCTCGCACACATATGCTACTAGTCTACCGATCCGAGGTAAGACTACCTGCTATTAAACCACACAATCGTCAGGTTCAGATGCACACTGAACTCGGTCCCAATACAGTTCCATACAACCGTCCGTCATCACTCGCACGGTTGTTCTCAAGCCAAACACGCCTTGAGCTACATGTTCATGTTACTAACCACGTGACGTGGTCTCCCCTACATGCCCGTAGCTCGAAAGGGAAGGGCATTGTTCGAATACCCCAAACGATATGAAGAATCGTAGAGGATACTAAAGCTGGCCGGGTTACCTGCCACCCGTGAGGCTCCACCCTTACGCTTGTGCGCACTGGTGGACAGCTCTTACATGCACCCCCAAGACATATGAAGTCCTGAGAAGCGTGATTTTCTGACATAAGCACATAGGTTAGTATTTCCACTCGCTATACACTAATAACATCCTTATATGTGATAATAACTCGTTCCTCACCGAGTTTTTGAAAAAATAGCTCAATGGAGCTCTGATACCACACTTCGAGGACCCGACGGTCCCGACAAGCTAGGATCTCGCTGTGGAGTGCTGCGTTGCACATCATCGGATAACAAACATAAAAAGTAAAAAGCAAAAGAAAACTTTTATTACACAAACAGGTTTATGAACATAGTTACATCAAAATAACGTTAAGTCTACACTCGCGGGCGTAGACTAAGCAAAAAGGTTCATGTTCAGCCCATGAACGTGTTCTCACTAGCACACACGCACACTAACACGGCGGCATGCATGGCTCCCACTCGACAGTAGTTCCCTCTCGAGGGTCCGTGTCCTCCTCGCGAGCCTCCTACTCAAAGGACCATGCAAACGATTCAATTAAAAGCAGTGAGCACGATGGCTCAGCAAGACTGACCCGTCTCACCTACACAGGAAATGCTACAAGCTGGGTTTGTAGTGTATAGTCGGAAAGTATGTTGCAAAAGACACGCCTAATTAGTTGAATCTTACTTTCAAGTTTTAGTCTCAAGTTAGTGGGGAACCTTGTGCCGAGACACATAAGAAAGCCACAATCAAATAAGAAACATATTTCTCTTATGTGCTTTGCCTAAGGTTGAAAAGAACTTTAATTGGCTCTAAACTAAAGCATTTCATTAACAAACAATGTAAAGCTTTCAACCAGCAATCTTTTAACATGACCTTAGCCTGTTCTTTGTACGTCATGGTACAGTGAACAAGTGGTACTCACTGACCGCAAGGACAGCGATTATAATCGATTTACACCTGCAGGGTTACCCGAATAACCCGTCACATACGCCCGTACTCGATGTTGCCTACAGCAACCACCACGGACGTCGTACGCAACCAACTTTCATCCGTTAGCCATGTATTGAACCGGTCCTATCGTACCAAGCAGGAAGTCTCTGCGTGGAGCATTCACAGTGCCTACCAGCTGATTCACGCCTCCCTGCTATCAACCTACCCTCTGGACGACAAGCAATGCCTCAACATATCTCTACCCGAATTACATAGGTTTCCCGGTTTCCATATATCAGGTAGGTCTTTGGTACTGTTCTACTTGTTCAACAGGCCCACACACGGCTCGAACCTTACTCGACACGAGCAGAGCTGTGGCACCCAGGCCTTAATGTCCTGCTGCCCTTACTCCCCGCTCGGTCTCATTTTTCTTGCCATGTGAATCATTATCTACTTTCTAACCGAGTAGTGTGCCTCTAGCCTATTCTCGCGAGTAGTTCCAACTACTCGACTTGTACCCAATGCTATACCATTTTAGCATTGCAGTGGCTATTTGA